>OX382263.1:37675132-38925132 GCA_947507595.1 Pyralis farinalis | reverse complement strand
ATTTAAGGGGTGTTATTTATTTTAAAATGATATTTTTATGGTAATAAATATGTTTTGTGATTAATTTGAAACGCTTTTTGAAATATTGTTCGAATTCCCGCTATTATCACGAACCACATTACAATCAACATATTTACCATAATAAGGTTTGTAAGAATATTTTACAGACGCTGGCTCATACTCGTACTAAACTACGCTTTTCTGTACTATTCCGATCAAACATCACGACGGCAAGTATTATGCCAAGTATAATGTCCAAGATTCGGAGCACATATGATCCCAATGAGGTAATCGAACCTCGTGTTGTGCCAATCATCTCTACTTTCTCCCTAGGCAACTTAACTACTCGTCAAAGTAGTTTTATAAGTCCTGAATCATGAATCACACTTTTCACAAAGTGTGTAAATGACATTAATTTTAAATCTGATTCCAAATACCTCCTTCATAGAAGACATCATGAATCAAATCAAGTTTTATAGGTTTTCACCACAAATAACCCTCTTCACAACGTGGAGTTTTACAGTTTTTTAACCCCATTTCACTTTAATAAAGATCAATTAAAGTAAATTTTTAAAATTTAATTAATAGGGTTTAAATGTGTACTTTTTAAGTGACTAAAGTGATGTGTTAATGTAACGTAGTTTCATTAACACATCACTTTGTGAAACCACTATATATATACCACTTTTCACCTATAACCATTTCGATTAACTAAAAATGGCAGTCTGCTAATGAATACACCTAAATTTTTCCTAATCAAGTAGTCCTTATAGACGGATTCAACCTACACCATAAATTTTCACTAAGATATGTGTTATAAAAACCACTTAACATTGCGTTTCTTGTCAATTTAAAATATCAGACTCATAATGAATAGACGTAGAGATCATTTTTTTTATAATGATAATAGGGTTTTATAAAGACAATAATGTTAATATGTGACCACATTTAATTAGAGACCAGGTTTGTAGAAAAACGTCTTCCTGGTATAGGCCTAGGTTCGTACGAGTATATATAGAAAATGAATCACACTTTTCGCAAAGTGATGTGGTAATGAACACACTTTTCACAAAATTATGTGTATTAACACACTTTCGTCACATAATCAGAAAATCCGTTCATACTCAAAAAGGGAAGTAATAGTAAATACTACTATACATGCTTCCGAAACGAATTAGTTTATTTAAACTATCTCAGCCTACAAGAGTCAACCGTTTATTCACAAAATCTAATTGATTATGTCAACAGTACTTAACGCACATTTATTATTCTAACTACTGCATCTTACTAACATTACATACTTTAACATACCAATATAGGACTCATTTAAAATAGTATACCGTTTTGGGATCAACGCAGCGTTAGTTGGGCAAGTTTTGGGAATAACTATGGCACCATGAAAAATGTGCTCTAATTCTGTTGTTTCCAAAATCGATTTTTTTTATACAACGTCATATGTCGCTATGCTATAGTTTTACGACATTAAATAGGCGTGCCCGTTTTCGTCACCGTCATAAATGAGTGTTGAATGGTAATCGAGGTCCTTGGTCCACTAAAATCCATCAAAAAGATACCTTTATAAAACTTTGTGGATTTTATATCCACTTTAATACATTCAATTTTAAAAGTATGTTTATTAAGTCCGCGACATGTATGTATGAAAAATCCATTTGTATAAATAAATTAGGTGAACCTTATTATGTCATATTTTATTGAGTACATACTTTTTTTTCGCAATATATATTTTTTTATCGTTAGAAAACACATCTTAAAACTGTTTCCAATAATTTCTAAAGTCATCTTGAACACATTCTAAGGTTAATAAAAATATCGTAGAGAGAGCATAAAACTAGAATAAAGGCGGTCGAGATGCGAGCGTAAAATTTGTGGCATAACGCTTGCTGACCGCGTTCGTAATGATAATGGAAGAAACTTGGTCTGCAAGAGATTGTCAGTGTTGAGATTGTGAAAATGCATGCTCCGTTGGTTCGGACTGAAACTTTCGGATGAAAGAATGTCGAAACAGATATACAATGTGAAAGTGGAAGGATGTAGGAGCCGAGAAAGACCAAGACTAACCTACCATGACCAAATTGGACGTGTTTTATCAGAAGGTGATGTTAGGAGCCCCAGGAACCGGCGAGCGTGCTATGAATGAGAGAGCTATAAATGTTAGAAAAGCGAGTGAAGTGTGTAAGGACCGCGTCTCATGGCGCTCGGTTCACTCTACCTACCCCGCAAGGGACCTGTACGCCAATTCTACTAAAATCCTGCAGCTGCACGTTTACTCTTGTCATTCGAGTTATGCAGGAGTAGTGCAGTGCCAATACGTGTAATTCTATTAACATTTTCTGCACTGCAACTACGCTGCAACTGTGCGTATCCTGCAAATTAATTATATAACACCTGTCGTGTTACCATATTTCAATCTAATAAACTGGATTTTTACTTAATATTGACTCCAGTAGTTTCAAGCCCTTGGTTGCCGACGTGGAGGTATTTATATAACTGAAAAGAAGCTTTACTTAATCATATATTCCCACAAACAAAACAAATATTTTGTAATACAAATGACCGCTTCTGAATATTCATTTCATTTCGCAAAAGTTGCTTTAGACTAACGTTAACAAAACTGCAAATAAAATTCTTCAAAACTTCTGTCACCGCTACAAATGTCAAAACAATTTAACAGAATACGATTATATTGCAGGAAACGTGCAGTGTAGGTTTTTTAACAGAATAGCGAGTCATTTACTGCAGCGTTGCTGCAACGTCGCTGCTGTCAGATCGCTTAGCAGAGTACGAAATGTCAAAATGTACGCATTTAGACACACGCCGCGCTGCAATGTAGTTGCAGTTTTTTTAGTAGAATCGGCCTTCTGGCGTGAAGATATACATACATACAATAAAAATATTTTGGTTTATGTTTATATATATAATTCTACTGTACGTGTGTATGTGACTGAACTCCTCCTAAGCGACTGGACCGATTTTGATGAAATTTTTTGTGTGTGTTCAAGGGGATTCGAGAATGGTTTAGATTTATAATTGGACTCGGTAGGTGGCGCTGTAATCGGGTTACAGGATTTATTGTTTTTATTTTCGGACAGCCAAGGCAACGTCTGTCGGGACCGCTACTCTTAATAATAGATTTTTAGAAGCCACGTATCCACAAAAGTACTCTTTCTATAGCAATCCCGTGTAATGGATTGAAGTAGATATAAAATCCACAAAGATCTATGAATGTATCATTACGATGGATCTTAGTGGCCCAAGGGGACGGACCTTTTCATTCAAGATCCAATTCTCACTTAAGCTGTATAAAATTACTAGAAAAGGTATATTTTTAGACAGAAAAAGCGGTACTAGCAACACTGAAGAAATCCTCAAAAATGTACCATTTTAAAAATACCCACTACAATTGCAATGTAAGGAAATATTTGTGACTTTAAGACATTTTTCATCTCGAGTCGATTGAAAACTGTTCTATATACACCAATCGATATATTAGAATTGCTAAACGATAACGTACTTTATTTCAATACCGAGATGTCATATAATCTTACCACCATATTCACCATTATTTATGTATAAAGATATGTTTTCTAATTAACGATATGCAAAAAAGTACTTATGATTGAAATCGATGACAGAAATGCTTTGAACGAAATACGTGAGTGAAATATGTGAACGAATTATAAGGGCAAGGATATTTACCGACGAATTCCGTGATGAATGGCATATTCTAACTGCGATCTAATGAATGAAAAATATAAATAAATATATGTTTGTGGTAGACATGAGTACGCATAACAAATCCATAAAGTTGATAGGCTTTATTCGCGATAAGGTTATTTATGCACGTAGATTAAAAAATGATATGAAAGAATGATTTCATGGAACTCGAGGCAATTTTTCTACATTCGTTGTCACGACGACATCTTAACCTTGTTATGTAATGACGAAATTATGTGAACGAATACATTGAACGAATGATTTATTAAAACATTAAATTAATAGTGATTATTTTTTAAATTCGTTATCACCCTGATGTCTCCATTTTGATATGCGCAATCAAATTTCACATTATCTTCTTCTTAGCGTTATACTGTTTTCTGTTATATTAGGATTGACATGACCCGCTACCTAAGCTTAAGGATTTGGCGAAGATACAGATTTTTTTATGCGGAGCGACTGCCGTTAGACCTCCACAACCTAGAGGGAAAATCAGATCTTTCTGAGGTAACACACGTCTTTCGAAATATAATTCCCTGAGGAGCGGGTGTCCTCGAGGTATCCTTCACCACCGAGCAATTGAACATTAACAAATATGTACATAAATCCAAAAACACGAATTTATATACATGCCAGGATTCAAACTGGGGACCTGTCGGTCAACAGGCGGATTCTTTATCCATTGGGCTACCACTGCTCTCTGTTAAAGACGAAAAATACCTATTGAGATGAAATTTCCGTGTTTCGATCATTGTTTCATAAAAAAATTCGGTTACGAAACCTAACTAGTGCAAGTATAAACCTTTAAGGGTTAATGTACAAGATTAATTCAAAAACATCAAGTTATGCAATATTTCATTTTTTTTTTATACTACGTCGGGAGGCATACAAGCATACGGCCCACCTTATGTAAAGCGGGTACCGTAGCGTATTAACGCTTGCGATATATTAATTATCACTCGCGCAATGCCTCCTCTGCTGCATACACAGCAACTCCTTGGGAGCTTACTGGTGACCTCACTCACACGCAGGAACACAACAACCCTCTAGGGAGTTGTTACTTAGCTGTGGTTTTCTGTGAGGTGGAGGTACTTCCCCAGACGGGCTGCTTTTAATGCGCCCTACCTCTCCGTCTAATATTTACAACACATTTAAATATGGACAACATTTTATCACATCTAATTCGTCATATACTCAACATCAACACATTTAATCTATCCAATGAACATTCAGTTATATTTTAGAGCCATAATCATTATCAATTTATACTAAAATGAGTATATAATTAGCCCAAAACATACCTTCAAAGAGAATACGTCATCAGATTTGTTTCCATAGTGGAAGGCAACGCAGAAAACCGATGATAACAAAATCGGAAGTCACAGTTTGGTGTTGTAGAAACATACCAATCGTTTACATCCAACATTTAAGTACACCACTTGATAGCTAAGAATCAAATTCGTTACGTTGCGTGAGGGCTGTGATGCATCGCGCGCGGCGAGGGTATAAGCGCCGCAATTTTGAGATCATTTCGCAGCATTATAAAATTTACGAGGTAAAACTTCTTTACGCACGCTTGACTAGGGGAGTAATCTGGTGAATGCGTGACGAGAGCGTTACGAAAAGTGTGATCGGGCGAGGCGAACGGAAGTTGAGAGGCAGATATAAGTTAGTGAAGATAGAAAGAGAGAGAGTTACGTTTCGTATATTACTTGTAGGGGCAAGAGAGAAAGGTGCGAGCACAAATTTTCTTTCTCTCATAGCGAGTTAAGTTTCGTATATGTAAGACGCAGTGCTGCCATGCAATTCTCTAAGCGCCTCGTAATGGCTGTGTGCGTCGCTGTGATCACAGATGTCACAGCTTTGACATCGTCTACTGCGATCACGGCTAAATTATTTGATATTCTATAAGGCTGTAAGCGTACGCGAGGCTGTTTGCCTTGTAGAATTCCAATTCCAAACGCAGCCTTGCGGCGCTAGTGTCGCACAACCATGAAAAGCGACACCAAAGAATTGCAATTTTGTGTTCAAGGCTGTAACAGCCGATGTTTCCGAGGATGTAAGGACGTTTGCTCTTACAGAATTGCATGGCAGGCCTATTGTCTGTATCACACTATGGAGCTAAAGAAGTTTTACTTCAGACGTGTGGTCTAAAGCACACTTGTTTTTTTTTTAGTATAACTAACTTCCGTTTCCCGTTACGGTGTCGCATTCACGTAAAACTCACGGACGCGTCCACGACACAGACCCACCCCGTTTTCTTTTTTAATTTATGTAAAATGAGAAAGTCTAGTTATTGAGTCCAATAAGCGTAAACTTCAAATACTGTTTAGTGACAAATGTTTTGAAGTTAATTTTTCTTGAGGAAAAGTCTTTTCGCCCACCGACATGCTAATCTTAACACGGCGTTCTTCCTACCGCTATTCCGTTTCCAAATCCATTATAATTGTCGGGGTCCGCTACCAAAGACTAAGGATTTGGCGAAGATACTGATTTGTATAT
This sequence comes from Pyralis farinalis, assembly GCA_947507595.1. Lineage (NCBI taxonomy): Eukaryota > Metazoa > Arthropoda > Insecta > Lepidoptera > Pyralidae > Pyralis > Pyralis farinalis. The sequence continues at coordinate 38,918,895 of OX382263.1, read as the reverse complement.
GGAGCGACAGCCGCCAGACCTCAACAACTCAGAGAGAGTTGTTGGGGTCTGGCGGCTTTTCTCAGGTTAGGTCACAAGTTTTTCAAAATTTTAATTCCTTGGAGGATTCCGCATTAAGTTATTTTCCTTCATCCTCGAGCAAGTGATAATTGTAAATATGTACATTAATCCGAAAACACGAATTCAGTGGTACATGCTTAGATTCGAACCGGGGACCGGTTGGTCAATAGACCGGTTTTTTATCTACTGGGCTATCACTGCTCATAATCATAACAATCTCCATAATGATTGTCATCATACAGATATGTTAACGTATATATATATATATATATTTACTCTAGTTGCACCCCGCGATTTTATTCGCGTGTATTCCAGTATCCCGTGGAGCCGTTCCACCTTTTTTTCCTCAGCTTCTAAGGTTCACATCATGATGCTGAATAACCTATAACGCTTCCCAAGAATTGAGCTATCAAATGCAAAAAGAATTTCTTAAATTCGACTGGTAGGTCCAGAGATATGTTTATTTTTCGTAATACTCGTAAATAGTGGCTTTTCCCAATTTATTTTGAAACAGGACCTCTACGATCGCAACGCGTCAATGATTTTTAAGTTTTCAACGATACGACTTGTCTCAGCTGTGCCGTAAGTTAGTGTACAAAACTAACTTCGTTCACACGCTTGGGCTGGCACACGGGGGGTAACCCTTTCCTCTATAACCCCGTCCCCCCAATTCGTCCTCACAAAAACAAAAACACTGTATCGTTCAATTACATATACAGATTTCCAGATACACATTAGATTTCATAGAAATGCTAATTATAGAATACTTTCAACCCTTATTGACTAAAATAACACTGCATTACCATACATACAGTTTTACACATAGAATACAGGATGAAATGCTAGTAAAATACTTTCAGTTACTAATTCTAGTAAACTAATTATATAGCCGATTAAAATAATACTGATGAATGTTGTGCCGAATCTTACAATAATATATTTGTAAGGCGAAGTGTTCTTAAGACATTATTTCTAGGTGTAGGCACTCCCAGCAGTCGCTGTACAAATACTCCTTACAGTATGCACCCTCCCTCAAACCGGATTCATCCCCTCTCGGTAACCTATTTACAACCAAATGAAGTTCGTTTACGCAGTATTCTAGTAAACTGGGCAATAGAGCTCAATTCGGAACTTTTTATTTTTTTAACCGCAAATAGAGGGGTGTTATAAATTTGGTGCGTGCGTGTCTATGGCACTGTAGCTCTTTAAACGTGTGAACCGATTTGGATGCGATTATTTTTGTTTGAAAGCAGGTTTTCTAGCGGTGGTTCTTAGACATGTTTTATCAAATACAATTCAGCCTTTTTGTATCGGGGGTGTTAATGACTAGTCTTTGGCATTGTAAAATGTTTTTCAAGAACTTATATTACACTTATATTGGTAAATTTAAAAAGCGAAACTTTATCTAAATCTAATTTGATTCAAATCGTTAGAGCCATTTTTGAGTTATACGAAATAAATGTATGTACTATATAGATAAATGAGTACTTTACAAATAGAACATAACAACAATGCATTGTGAAACTATTTACTTGGATAAGGGTTAATAATCACGATATCAATGTCATCATATTTTGGTGCATTGATTGACTAATTTGGAAAAAAAACGGTTGTTGTGATTTTACTATTATAGTTTTAAATATAGCCTCACGTAAAGTCCGTGTGTGTTTGTTTGTTTGTTGGTAATGATGATACTACGAATATGTAGTACATTATTTTATGTATCGTCAATAGTTTTCGAAGCGCATATTTAGCATACATTATAGCAATATGTGCAGCATCTCTAATTGGTTGTCTGTAAAATCGGTTTACGGTCGATAATTTTACGTGATAACGTCATAAGAAAACATTCAACAGTTGACAAAACAGTTCACGTGTAGGTTGTGTGCCGCCGCTGTCTCTCTTCTACTCGGGACGATGGAGAGATAGATGCGTCACAAGCCGAACGCTTAGGCCGATCGTGCCTCTCTATCGCTTGTTCCGCGCTCTCGCTTGCACGCTCGGCTCACGCGGAACGTGACACTTTTTCGTGCGTGCAGCCGGCGTTCATCGATTTATAAAACGTTATCACGTCAATAAAATATATCAACAAGTAACATCTACTCGTTCATAATGTAGCTTTCTATGTGTGAAAGAATCTTTAAAATCGGTTAAGATTTTTCAGTTTATCCATTCCAAACAAACATATAATATTATCTTTTTGTAATATTAGTCTAGATATATAAAACTTGCTAAGTAATAGGATGCTTTTTACTGTAACTCGACAACCTTTCCAGAGACAATGTTGGGACCATTTATTTATTTATCATTTCAGTCTATATTCGTCCACTGCTGAACATAGGCCTCCCCTCTAGAGTGCTATTCGTCTCGATCCCGTGCCACCTGCATCCATCGACTGTCTATAAACCGGCCACATAGTTCGTAGAACCGACAATCGCTGGGGAAGAAAGGTTCTCCAATGTCGTCCCCGTACTGGTACACGCAGTGTGGGACGACCCCTCACTAGATGGAGCGACGACCTCGAGAAGTTTATTCATTGAAGTGATAACTTCTTATGGGAGGGTAAACCGCTTCGTTACGTAACGCGTTACGGCGCCAGTCTGTCTGGCTTCCCTTTCTCTCACGCATAAATTAGTTTAAGTTATCACTTCTGTCGGGCGTCCCGAGACGCACTAGTTTTTTATTTATGGGTGCGTAAATTGTTTCAATAACATTTTAGCATTACACTGTGCTCTGTAAGGTTTCTAGATGAATTCTTCGGGACTGGTGTGCGACACACAATGGCAGTAGTAACACTTCACCTTACATTCATAAAAACCTGGATGGCAGTCTTGCATAACCTCCAGTCAATAAAGAAGAAAACGTGTTTTAAGGATTGTTTTCTGTTTTAATCACGTTTTCTTCTCCTTTCTCTTTGTTTTCGTTTTCTTCGTGAAACTTCTTTATCGACCGGACATAGTGAAATGATAAAGCAAAAAGGGGCAAACAATTCAACCGAAGAGAATTATCATTTCTACCCTCTTAGATTCTAGAAATAAAAGAAGTTTCACTCGTAACTCGCAAGAGCCTCGCACGTTTTTTAAACGTTTACTTAGAATAAGAAAAATAGAAGTAAATTTATGAAATTGACAATACAATTGTTGTTGTTTCTTTCTCCATTTTACAATTGAAGAATGGTTGGAGCACAGCTATAAGACAAAAAATTATAATACATAATATTATAGAATACACCTTAAAGCTTAATTGAGGCGGTTAAGGTGGTAGATGCGCATGAGGGGAGGAATCCCATACCGCCGGGGCACCTCACGATACCCTGCCACGCCACGCAGCTACCACATCAAACGCCTCGACAAAGCGATGTCTTCATTAGAGTAAATAATCACATATCTTTTGATAAATTCAAGTAGCTAACACAGAAATTGTATTTATTACGGCTTGTCAAAAAAAAAACGAAAAAATATGTGTTTAACAAAAACGTGTGTCAAAAAAACGAAGAAAGGAAGCGCAAATATTGCAATAAGGCACTTAAATAACAAAAAAAAATACAAAAGCAGGATGTGACTATTAAAAAAATCTAAAAGTAATTAAATTAAAAAAGGATGTGTCGTTGGAGTCTTAAGATTAAAAATCGATCATGTACCTATGGAAAAAATTAAAAAACAAATAAATAGAATGCAAAAAAAGCATATCAAATAAAATAATAAATAACCAAATGAAATATTCTTATCAGTCTACTATTCTCAAAAATATCAGTCAGTCGAAATTTCTAATTTATCGGTAGAAATATCCAATTTATTAGTCGACATATCTAATTTATCAGTCGGAATTGCTAATTTATCGGTAGAAATTTCTTTTTATACCACAACCGGTGGCTAACAAGCATAAACATGATGAAATGCGTTTGACATCAACCCTAACTCATCTCACTGCAGGGGATACGGGTCTCCCTTCAACCGAAGGGGTTTAGAGCATACACCACCACGCTGCTCAACTGCTGATTGACAGGGACTGCGAAAAGCGGAAACCTATAAATACTTGCAACACAAGGAATAACGCAAGTGCGATCACGTCTCCGCTGCTAACGCAGTAACTCCCCACCGTCATCATGTTGGTCTTACTAACAGAAACACAATAAAGCTGCAGCGAATTGATATTTTATTGCAGTTTTGTGTACTTCCCCAGAATACCTATATTTGGGCAGAGAATCGTTTGTAGCTGTTTGCCCCAAGTGCAAGTGGGGTTAGCTTCTATACATCCCGATAAATAAGCTTACTAATAGTTACTTTTGAATGTAACGTGACGGGGCTATTTAGTTGATAGCTTGGGACTATAAAAATGGATAAGTTTGCCGAAGGTCAACTCGGAGATATATTAATTGTTCACAAATTGTGAAAAGGCCGAAAAGACTGAAATGAAGGTAGAATTATTTTTGTCTATGGCCAGTGTTATCTTTGGCAAAGTTGTTCAGTTGTATGGGCAGATCTTTTGAGAAAACTATATAGATACCTAAAGCTACGTTTAAAGCGATATACAGTGTGAAAAAAAAATATGATTAAAAAGGTACAATTGCCTAAACTCAGTGGTACCCAGACTTTTTTTCTCAAAGACTACTTTCAAAATTTATCTGGTTCCGGTGGACCCCCAGCAGCTACTTTTCTACCATATTCCCAAAACTCGACAAAAAAGATGAAGATTAGATTTTTTGCCACGCCAACGTAGATCCCCGTCGAGTCTCCCGTGGGCCCCTGTGGGTGGTGGGGCGTGGACCACTTTGGGAACTAAGGGCCTAAACTGTTCAAAATTTTTTTTTAATTGAAACTAAAACTATGTTTCTGCGTATCAAGAAAAAGTATAAATTGCATTTCTTTTTATATATATTATACTTCATAAGGCATATTGCATAAGCATACGTACGTATTGAGCATTACTTGTGTAATGCTACCTCTGCACAAACTCCTCAGGAGCTTACTGGTGAAAAACAAGAATCCTCTAGTGAGTTGTTATTTGGCTGCGATTTTCTATGAAGTTGAGGTACTACAAATGGACTGCTTTGATGCGCTCTACCTCTCTTAAAAACACCTGCTCTACCTCTCTTAAAAACACCTAGAACAAGACAAACAGACATGTTCGCGCACAAATGTTTGTCTTGCGTGAGAATCGAACCCACGAGCGTTGGTGTCGTTATTACAACAACGCTGCTTTATGCAAATTTTAATTATGCAATTACTATACTGTACGAGATGTATTCACTAACGTCGGAACCATTCGCCCAGAGCCTCAGTTTCTACCAAATATCCGATATTTGATTCAGCTCGTTCGTAAGCGTAGAGTACCGTATTGTCGGCGACAATGCCTAACTCTTCATACAGAGTCTTGGGAACATCGTTTGTGTATAGTATAAAAAATGGGTCCAAGCACACAGCCCTGAGGAACTCTGGCTCTGATCTCGTGCGATATTGGAAAAATTGCCATGTACTCTGTCGCGGAGGTAGCGATTCGACAGGTAGTCTCGTAAGACACGCACGAGACTGTCTGTCACTTGCATTTGTTGTACCTTATAAATTATTCTAATGTCCCATACTTTGTCAAATGCTTCAGCAACATCGAATAATAGGGCGCTGGTAATGCGTCCCTTTTGAAAGTGTGATTGTGTGATTAGAAAAGCCCTGGTAGCGGAAGCATCTACTTTCACAAAATACCTAACACCTGAATACATTAACCATTAAAAAAAAACATATTTCATGTACACTCAACGACAGCGCAAGCTATGCAAATCATATCCCAATCTCATCTTTTACTACTTCTACATTACTATGACAGAAGACGCATAGGTGTATAACTTGATTTGTCATTGCCTATACAGACTGAACCTACTGCCTACCTTATTTATTTTATTTGCGATTTTATTGATTTGGAAGAAAAAAATACAGTCTCAGCCCTAACGGCAAAGTGTGATGTTACGAACGTACACATAAACGTAAAAAATACCTGAATAGGATCGAATTTTGACACCTAGTAACTCCTACCCTCTACATACATTTTTTTTTCTACACACTGTATATAAGTGTGATCGTACATACCTGCCCTGCACGCTGGGCGTGTTGCGGTGGGTATCCGGCGAGTGAGTGTACGCCGGCGACGCCATGTACGGCGGCAGGGTTGTCACCAGGACTGGCTTCACGTAACCGTTCTTTTGCATCTCGTTCTCTGTAACAAGATAACTTTGTTGAAATTCTGTTCGCCTGGTACTTACACAAATTTGAAACTGACTTTAAATAAATTGTATGTATATCTTCACGCCAGGTCCCTTGCGGGGTAGGCAGAGAGAACCGAGCGCCATAAGACGCGGTCCTTACACACTTCACTCGCTTCTTTCACATTCATAGCTCTTTTCATGCACGCTCGCCGGTTCCTAAGGCTCCTGACATCACCTTCTGATAAAACACGACCAATTTGGTCATGGTAGGTTAGTCTTGGTCTTCCTCGGCTCCTACATCCTTCCACTTTCGCATTGTATATCTGTTTCGTCATTCTTTCATCTTGCATTCTTTCTACATGTCCGAACCAACGGAGCATGCCCTTTCTTATCTTAACACCGACAATCTCTTTCAGTCCAACTCTCTTTCGTACGTCATCATTTCGAACGCGGTCAGCAAGCGTTATGCCACAAATTTTTCGCAGTGCTCGCATCTCGACCGCATTTATTCTACTTTCATGGTCTCTCTGCCATACCCAGCTCTCACTTCCATAAGTTAGCGTTGGGATTAACAGCGCGCTGTGTACAGCGAGCTGTGCCTTCTGGCTTAGATTTCGGCTGCCAAACAGTTTACCCAACGCTCCATTCACGCTATTCCCTGCACTCACTCGTCTCTCCACATCAGCGGTGTACCTTCCATCGCTTCTAAAAGCGCTTCCAAGATATACAAACTCATCCACTTGCTCCAACACTACATCATCAACCGTAATCCTAGTGTTCGTTCTGGTTGTCTCTTTTTCAAATACCATTATTTTGGTTTTCTTCGCATTCAATTGTAAGCCTTTCTTCATTTTGTCCCAACCCATCCATTCAGATCTCCACACATAATTATCCGTTCATTCGCATCAGCCAAATCCAGAACACCCCTTGCGGTCTCCCAAAACTTCTCGAGCTCCTGGGGATTAGTAGAGCTTACAGGAGCATATGCTGCAACCAAAAAGACTCGCGTAATCCCCAGTTTTATTTTAACCCAGAGAAGTCTTGGCCCTACTAAATCGTAATCTTTCACACCAGCGGCCAAGCGAGATGAAAGCACAACGCCTACGCCAACGCTGGCATGATCGTCCTGGTTCACCCCGGACCACAGGGCCATCATGCCACCGGGCAGATCTTCGGCGTCGCTTCCCTTTCGCTTGGTCTCTGACACACACAAAACATCTAGGCATCTCTCATTCATTATATCTATCAACTCATTCATCTTATCTTGTAATCCACCTCTCACATTCCATGTGCCTATACGACACTCAGCTCTCCTCGACCCGCCAGGTTGGGCGTTGCGTGGTGGGTGGCGGCCTCCACCGCCGCATGCACTTAAACCCGCACCGACGAGGGCGGATCGGTGCGCGTCGCCTACGGGGGACGCCCTAATCCGCGCGTCTGTGCGGTTTGTTTTTAGGTCCAGAATTGCAGTCCAGTGTTGGACTGGCAGGGTCGCGACGTGCACGCTTCTGGTACCGACCCCAACTAAAATATCAATTATATTGTCATTAATTAAATAAATTAATGACAATATAATTGATGTACCTAAATATTCAGTTTTTTTTAGAGACTTAAGTCCCTCTGTCTGGGGAAACCGCTCAATTGCGAAGACTGGGAAGTCATTCCTCACAGAAAACCACTGCCAAATAACAACTCCTTGAAGGGTTGTTGCGTTTCTGCGTGTGAGTGAGATTCCCAGTAAGCTCCTAAGGAGTAACTGTGTTAGCAACAGAGGTAGTATTTCTCAAGCAATACTTAACTTATTCCATTCATAGCCTACTGTGATGATGTGATGTATGTTGAATATCATAAAGCAGTGAATAAACGGCATTCAACCAAACTGGACGTGTCTTATTAACTCTACAGCCATGCCCCCGCCGTAACATCAGATGGCGACCCTGCCAGGAGCGGGGCCTACTGGCTCTCGGGAAAGTACAGTGTAGTACAAGACAGAGCGTAGTATACGAAATGCGCGCTGTGCGCCGCGCGCCACTCGCGTTAAATAAACTCTATAGTGAAAATGATGAATAATAGACATTGTGATAGACTTAATATAAAAAAAGCAGTGTGCGTACGAACAATTACTACTTTACATCATATGGGCGGTATCCTTGTATGCCTTGTATGTATGTTGTATAAAAATAAATATAGCACCTTGACTGGGAAAATACATTTCAGGTAACGCAGCCAATAATTCCTTGGAGCGTTGTGTGTTTCTGACAATGACTGAGGTTATGGGAGGTGTCTGTATATGAGTGGACTCTCACCAGGTTTGGTGTAGTACTTGGAGAACACGTCGTCCTTGGCTATGTTCGGGTAGAGGAACTGCAGCTGCGGCAGGTCGAGCACCCGGTCTGCGAGGGTTCTGAGCGACAGGTCCCGTGCTGTGAACGGCTGCAGGCTGAACACTTCGTTGCCGTCTGGAAATAAATAGTTTAGGCTAATCTCAATACTTTGAAACAAACACTTTTTCACGGAAGTGTCGCGTGTTTTATTTATCTTGTTATTTTTAGAACAGGATCCCAAGCAGGTGGTCTAGTTCTAAAAATAATCAAATCATAAACCCAATTTTCGTGTGAATCGGAACGTATATAATTAACCCATCCATGTCGGTAGATAAATAAATATTGTCGGACAAATTACACAGCGCCATCTAGCCCCAAAGTAAGCGAAGCTTGTGTTATGGGTACTATTGACGACTGATAAACATACGTAAATACATTTTTTGTTTTTGTAAATACATACTTATTATTCATAGAAAATACCCAGACCAATACAAACAGACATGTTCATGCACACAAAATGTTTGTACTGTGTGGGAATCGAACCCACGAGCGTTGGTGTCAAAGTAGCGTAACAGCGTGTTCCACCACTGCGCCACCGAGCTCGTCAAAGATGATAAAGATGTAATAAATGAATAACCAATGTAAGACAAATGTCACCTTAGTCTTCCTGTGACCACGGACGCTGCAAAGCATTCGAAACGTCAGGTCCAACAAAATAAATAAAACACGCGATACTTCCGTTAAAAATTGTTTCATTCAATGTGTAACAATCGCAACAATACGACAAAGAATCAAAGAAAATCAAATCTAAGACAATACTAATAACAATACACATAAAAAAGACATGTATTGAGGAAATACAAAAGAAATTTTTACGATATCTCGATTATAAAAAGCCGGCCAAAAATCCATCGACTATGAACAGCGTTGTAAGCCTTACCATGTTCTTCACCTTTACGAACGACGACATTTTGCCTCCTTCTGCGTGTCCTACCGATTGTATAACGGGTTGTGTTCCGAGGAGTTGTTCGATATTATGCCAACACCCTCGCTCGCCGACGGCTGGGAGTTCATCCTCGTACACAGTAGGCCGATTCTACTAAAAAACTGTAACTGCACTGCAACGCGGCGTGTGTCAAAATGCGTACATTTTGTTTCGTTAAACGTCGTTGCTGTCAGATCGCTTGACGAAACGTCAAAATGTACGCATCTTGACAGACGCCGCGCTGCAGTGCAGTTGCGGTTTTTGATGTGATAACTTCTTATGGGAGAGTAAACAGCTTCGTTATGTAACGCGTTACGCGTAACAGTCTGTCTGGCTTCCCTTTCTCTCGCGCATACGGCAGTCGATTAGTTTAAGTTATCAGTTCTGTCGGGCGTCCCGAGACGCACACGTTTTTAGTAGAATCGGCCTACTTGAAACGCAATGGTCGCGTACTGTGCGGTTCCAGAGAAGTTTTCTATCGAGAACTATTAAGTTGTGGAACGAGCTCCCTGCCGAGGTTTTCGTTTAACTATATTGATAAGGATGCCGATCTGTTCTGTACCAACACAACATCCGCAAGAGGACATTTAGCAAATAACTTCTACATTAAATAATTCATTAAAGGATATACAGAACGCTGTGGTATTTATCTGTAAGCGTTTTCTTAATATATCGCAAGCATTAATAGGGTACGGTGGCCGCTTTACATTAGGTGGGCCGTATGCTTGTATGCCTCCCGACGTAGTATAAAAAAAAGAGTGACCTGACATAAAAACGGTCTGGTTTCCTCTGAGGGTCGTGATCTGACGGCAGTCGCACTATGTAACAATCAGTATCTTAATCAAATCCTCGAGCTTACGGAGCGAACCTCACCAATGTCAAGATTATCAGTATCCCAGAATCCCCAATCAAGGATTTTCAAGCAGCCCATTGGAACCGGCGAGTGCTATGAATGTTAAAAAAGCGAGTGAGATGTGTAAGGACCATGTGGCGGTCACTGTCTATTGACCACAATAAACTCTCGTGATGATATTTGTCAACTATTATAGTTAACTCACAATAACTGTTTCTTGTTCAAATCAAGAAAAGATGAATATTTTTTTTAAATAACAAGATTAACAAACAAGCATGCGGCCCGCATTAAATGGTAAGCGGTCGCCGTAGCCTATTGACGCTCGCAACACCGCGGGGATGTTACTCGCACGCTGCCAATCTTGGGACCTAAGGCTGTTTCGTCACAGTACCCAGTAATTTCTCTGCCATATCTCACCCTTCAAACCGGAACACAGCTATATAAATATATCTGCTTGTCAGTAGAAATAGGTGAGACAGAGGTACCCCACGCAGACGAGTTATGTACAAAATCTCCCAATAGTACTATATTTATATTTTTATGTATAGTAGAAAATATATACACTTAACTCCGTGGTTTGTTGTGTTATGTACCAGTAAGCTCCTAAGCAGCAGCTACATTAGCAGCAGAGGTGGACAACGCGTGAGTGATACTCGATGTATTTTGCAAGCATTCATAGGCTTCGGTAAGCACTTTCCATCGGGTGGGCGGTATGCTCGCATGCCTGCCGATGTTGTATAAATAAATATGAAGTGTGAACCGCTGACCTCCAACCCAGGCGATGGTGATGCCACCTAGTTCCGAGTCTGAGAAACGCAACAGGAAAGTGCCCGGCGGACACTTAGAGAGCATGTCCTCTGCCTGCTTCTTCTGTATGAACCCCATGATCAGCCTGCGAACAAACATCCATATCAAATTTGTTGTCTATCTATCTACAACCTCACGCCAAATCCCTTGCGGGGTAGGCAGAAAGAACCGAGTTACAAGACTCGATGCTGAGCCTCTCTCGCTTCTTTAACATTCATTGCTTTTCTTATACACGCTCTCCAGTTCCTAAGGCTCCTGACATCACCTGATAAAACACGAACAATTTGGTCATGGTAGTTAAGTGTTGACCTTCCTCGGCTCCTACATCCTTCCACCTTTGCGTTGTATATCTGTTTCGTAATTCTTTCTTGCTGCAATCTTTCCACATGTCAAAAACAACGGAGCATGCCTCCTCTTATTAAATTAAATGTATTTTTCTTAAATTTGTAAATATGTATTGCTCAAGAGCTCCTCTCTTGAGGAGGAAATACCTCCACCTCACAGAAAACACTAGGAAAAAGAACGGTATATTGGATTAGAAAACTGGATAACGCTAGGAAAAAGATCGGTATATTGGATTAGAAAACTGGATAACGCTAGGAAATAGATCGGTATATTGGATTAGAAAACTGGATAACGCTAGGAAATAGATCGGTATATTGGTATAGAAAACTGGATAACGCTAGGAAAAAGATCGGTATATTGGATTAGAAAACTGGATAACGCTAGGAAAAAGAAGCTTAGGTAATATTGGATTAAAAAATGGGACAACGCAAAGAATAAGAAAGCTGTTGATAGCTCACCTGTCACACCACAGCGTCCTAAGATACTCCCTGGTAACCTTGACCACCATGTAGAACCACTCCCAGAAGGTAAAGTTCCTCTCGGGCAGGGCGTCCTTGCAAAACTGTGTCCAGCTCACCGGCAATGCGTTCAGCTCGTGGGTGCTCAGGGGAAGACTGTGCCTGCTGCAATTCACCACAGTTGTAAAAATTAAAAACTAGCTGTCACCCGCGGTCAAAGGGAAACAAAACATATTTTTACATGGAAGTGAGTATTTTACTGCGATAGAAAGTAGTCTATGGCACTCTCAAACCCTCTCACTATCTCCATACAAAGAACCACATGACTCCGTTGCTTCGTTTTGATTTGAAAGGAGGACAAACAAACACACTTTCACATTTATGATTTATGATATATATAGTATTTACTTAACTAATAAGAGAAAATATTTTTAATATACAATTTATTTATTTATATTTAAGGAGAACCAACAGCTTACATATAATAAAGTACAAGAAACAATAGAAGATAGAAAGTCAATAAAAGGTTCCCACGGACAGAAATACAATACAATACGATAACAGAAGGTTACGAGCATACAAATTACAAGAAAGGTAGGGCGCATCAAAACAACCCGTCTGGGGAAGACCCTCCACCTGACGGAAAATCGCAGCCAAATAACAAACTCTCTGGAGGGTTGTTGTGTTCCTGCGAGTGAGTGATGTTACCAGTAAGCTCCTAAGGAGTTGCCGTGTTAGCAGCAAAAGTGGCATCGCGCGAGTGATATTTAATGTAATACACGCCTTCATATGCTACTATAACCATTTTACATATCCCTCTTGACGTTGTATAAAAAAATCATAGCAGTTACCGTAGCCAATTAACGCTTGTAACATATTATCACTCGCGCGATGCCTCCTCTGCTGATTACACAGCAACTCCTTAGCAGCTACTGGTGACCTCACTCACACGCAGGAACACAACAACCCTCTATGGAATTGTTATTTGGCTGCGGTTTTCTGTGAGGTGGAGGTACTTCCCCAGACGGGCTGCTTTGACGCGCCTTACCTCTCTTAAAACATCCAGACCAAGACAAACAGACATCTTCATGCACGCAAATGTTTGCCTTGTGTGGGAATCGAACCCACGAGCGTTGGACTCAAAGTTGCGTCTTTCACGACTGAGCCAACGAGCTCGTCGTTTCTCAAACACACTGCGTATCGATGAGTTAGCATTATTATGCCATTAGTATTAGTATGATGTATTACGTACGTAGCATAAGAATTTGTTTCAATACTTAGTTTTAAGCCATTATTGCTTCTTAATTATACAGACAACCATACTGGTAACAAGTCTTACTTTTACCCCCTCCGTAAGACTCGACAGAGGTCACCAGTAGGCTCTCCATGAGATGCTGTGCTGTCAATCAGTATACGAGTGGACTCTCATCTTGATACTTTGAGAATAGACATTTACGGGACAGGCCCACCCGTCATTGCCACCACTGTATCTCCTGTGTAGCCAGAATTAACAGCGGCGACCACCACAAAGGCAATGAACAGTGAAGTTCACTGCCGTCCCGGGGGTTAAACTACAACTGCCTTAGAACTCACAACGAATTTAATCGGAAGAATTTTGTAGGAGTAGGAAGTTTTGAAATTGATTTCCCCTCTTGGCGAAGTGAGAGACAGCAATATGACAAATAAGGCATTTAAAAACCTCAAAGAGATGGCTAATCAAATGAAGCTCAACTGCAGTACACCACGGTTTATCAAATATCTAACACTATTGGGACCAAAACTGTGAGTTGTTACCTAACACATCGATTCCAATAATATAGATTGCAGAACCGCCTAAACGCCTGGTAATTCTCCCAAATCAGAATAGATAATATAGAAGAACAGATATTTGTGAAAACACAAGCGAACCGCCCCGGCTTCGATACTAACCGTAGTATTACCGACGAGCTCGGTGGCGCAGTGGTGAAACGCGCTGTTACGCTACTTTGACACCAACGCTCGTGGGTTCGATTCCCACACAGTACAAACATTTGTGTGCATGAACATGTCTGTTTGTATTGGTCTGGGTATTTTCTATGTATAATAAGTATGTATTTACAAAAAAAAAAATGTATTTACGTATGTTTATCAGTTGTCTAGTACCCATAACACAAGCTTCGCTTACTTTGGGGCTAGGTGGCGCTGTGTAATTTGTCCGGCAATATTTATTTATTTATTTATTTATTATGGTCCCACAGTCCCACGCCGCGACTGTCGGCTCCATCATTATATGGTGCAAAGGATTATCATAATAGGCATAAAATAATTAAGAGTGAGATATGTAAGGATCGAGTCACGTGGCGCTCGGTTCTCTCTGCCTACCCCGCAAGGGATTTGGCGTGAAGTTATAGATTATAGAAATAATTAAGGTCACTAACGTTTTTTTTTAATACTACGTCTGGGAGCACTCAAGCATACGGCCGTATAAAGGAGTTATCGTAGCCTAGTAACACTTGTAATATATTAAGTATCACTCGCGTGATGCCTCCTCTGCTGTTTACACAGCAACTCCTTAGGAGCTTACTGGTGACCTCACTCACACGCAGGAACACAACAACCCTCTAGGGAGTTGTTATTTTGACTTTTTCCGACATTTATCGTCATATTTCAACCGATTTACACAAAACAAAATTTACACCTAAACTTTCCTCAAGAATCACTCTGTCTATTGGTGACAACCGCATGAACATCCATTCATTAGTTTTGAGTTAATCGCGAAAAGACAGACAAACTTTGTTTTAAAATATTTAGTGAGTAATGTGTCCGTAAATTTTTTAAATAGGTTTCAAACTTCAGCGAAAACCTTAGAAGAAACCAGTTGAGAATGCGCAAGCTTGCATTGCCAGAGGATTATCTCGCTCGTCAATTATATAACAATTTAATATTTTTTTTAAAAACTTTGTCGGCCATTTTGACCATGTTCATATGATATTGGTTTTTAAGACATTGCTATTCTACTTTTTTATGGTGAATCCGAATCTGAAGTCAAAATTTGAATATTCGAAAAAAAGCGACAGAGACATACAGACAAACATATAGATTTCATATAGGAATGGTGTTCCTGAAAATAAGTTGCGTGCCGGTACATCGCCTTGCTAGGACTGGTAGATCTTTCTTGTAAATTGTATTCGATTCTTGTTGCCTGTAATAGTTCTGTCCTTTCCGGACAATGTATTCAAAAAGCACATCGAAAATGTTCTCTCTGCGTGCGTTCTAAAAGCTCTTGTTATAGAATTGATGAATATGTAACTGAAAAAGATGTCTGTATATATTTCGGCACAGATAACCTTTCCTTAATAATCTTTAATTCTACAATTTAATATCATTATTGTACCAATATGCTTATGTGTTTTTTTTGTAATATCTAATTGACAATTTTAAAAGAGACCTATATTGGTAAGTTTCTTTCGGCATTTGTTCTTCGTCAATGGTCATTTTCGAAATGCTAGCAGATTAGAAAAGAAAGACACTATATGTATTTCTTAAGATTAACTATACATTAAGATAAAAAAATATGTAAGTCGTGTCTAAGTACGCGCGGGTTCCAAATGGCCATTTATCTTTTAGAGATCAACATTAAAGATGAAAACCAGTGCCTCCTAATCCTATACAGCTTACCTAAAGATCTTCTCGGCTAGGAAACGCAGATTCTCCTCGGAGAGGTCACCTCCGGATGTAGCAGAGTAGAACTTTATCCGCAAGGTCTCCGCCAGCTGGCCCCACGTCACCTACAAGAAACATCACAAATAACAGTCAATATGTGGAATCAAGAATAAATGTGGTAATAGTAGTTGTAGAACGTATTCGCAATGATGATGTTAGAAACAGAGTTGGTCTGAAAGAGAGCGGCGGTGTTAAAATAATAAGAGGCATGCTCCGTTGGTTCGGACATGTAGAAAGGATGAAAGAATGACGAAGCAGATATACAATGCAAAGGTGGAAGGATGTAGGAGCCGAGGAAGGCCAAGACTTACCTACAATGATCAAATTGGTCGTGTTTTATCAGAAGGTGATGTCAGAAGCCCTAGAAACCGGCGAGCGTGCACGAGAAGAGCAATGAATGTTAAAGAAGGGATTGAGGTATGTAAGGATCGAGTCTCGTGGCGCTCGGTTCTCTCTGCCTACCCCGCAAGGGATTTGGCGTGAAGTTATAGATAGATAGAAGAATAAATACAGAAACAATGACGAAACAAATCAGACGACGAGCTCAGTGGCGCAGGGGTTAGTAACACCACTTTGATACCAATGATCGTGGGTTTGATTCCCATTGGTGAGTTTGATTTGTCTTGGTCTGGCTGTTTTCTATGTATCATAAGTAATGTATTTACAAAAAAAATATGTGCCAAGTACCCATAACACAAGCTTCGCTTATTTTGGGACTAGATGGCGCTGTGGAATTTGTCAGACAAGGAAAAAAAGATATACAACGCGAAAGTGGAAGGATGTAGGAGCCGAGGAAGACCAAGACTCATAGTATTGTCTTAGGTTATCGCGATTGTTACACATTGAATTAAACAATTTTTAACGGAAGTATCGCGTATTTTATTTATTTTGTTGAACCTGACGTTTCGAACGCTTTGCAGCGTCCGTGGTCGCAGGAAGACTAAGGTGGTATTTGTCTTACATTAGTTATTCAATTATTTCAATTATATATGTTCCGATTCACACAAATGAATCGGAACATATATAATTAATCCATCCATGTCGGTAGATGTAATAATTGAATAACTAATGTAAGACAAATACCACCTTAGTCTTCCTGCGACCACGGACGCTGCAAAGCGTTCGAAACGTCAGGTTCAACAAAATAAATAAAATACGCGATACTTCCGTTAAAAATTGTTTAATTCAAAAGACCAAGACTCACCTACCATGACCAAATTGGTCGTGTTTTATCAGAAGGTGGTGTCAAGGTCTAGGTATCGACGAACGTGCATGAGAAGAGCTATGAATGTTAAAGTAGCGAGTGAGCAGTATAAGAGCCCAAACATGTGGCGGTCGATTCCCTCTTCTTAGCGGTATCTCGTTTCTTAATACATTAGGATCGGCGGGGTCCGCTATCTAAGACTAAGGATTTGGTGAAGATACTGATTTTTACATGGAGCGACTGCCGTCAAACGTCTATAACCCAGAGAGAAAAGACCTTTCTTAGGTAAGGTCACACGTCTTTCGAAATATGATTTCTTGGAGCAAGTCCAAGAAATCATATTTCTAAAGACGTGTGACCTAAGAAAAGTCTGGTTGTCTCCGTCCCCCGTCAATCATAAAGGGATTAAGAAACGGGATAACTATAGGAATTATATGGACTTACAGAGTAAGTCTAATTTAAAGATCTGATAGGAAAAGCTATGGCTTTACATAGTAAGTCAAATTTAAAGATCCAATAGGAAAAACTATGGCCTTACAGAGTAAGTCAAATTTAAAGATCCGATAGGAAAAGTTATGGCCTTACAGAGTAAGTCAAATTTAAAGATCCGATAGTAAAAGCTATGGCCTTACAGAGTAAGTCAAATTTAAAGATCCGATAGGAAAAGCTATGGCCTTACAGAGTAAGTCAAATTTAAAGATCCGATAGGAAAAGCTATGGCCTTACAGAGTAAGTCAAATTTAAAGATCCGATAGTAAAAGCTATGGCCTTACAGAGTAAGTCAAATTTAAAGATCCGATAGGAAAAGTTATGGCCTTACAGAGAAGTCAAATTTAAAGATCCGATAGGAAAAGTTATGGCCTTACAGAGTAAGTCAAATTTAAAGATCCGATAGTAAAAGCTATGGCCTTACAGAGTAAGTCAAATTTAAAGATCCGATAGGAAAAGTTATGGCCTTACAGAGAAGTCAAATTTAAAGATCCGATAGGAAAAGTTATGGCCTTACAGAGTAAGTCAAATTTAAAGATCCGATAGTAAAAGCTATGGCCTTACAGAGTAAGTCAAATTTAAAGATCCGATAAGAAAAACTATGGCCATACAGAGTAAGTCAAATTTAAAGATACGATAGTAAAAGCTATGGCCTTACAGAGTAAGTCAAATTTAAAGATCCGATAAGAAAAACTATGGCCATACAGAGTAAGTCAAATTTAAAGATCCGATAAGAAAAACTATGGCCATACAGAGTAAGTCAAATTTAAAGATACGATAGTAAAAGATATGACCTTACGGGATAAGTCAAATTTAAAGATCCGAAAGGAAAAGGTAACGGTGGAATACCAAAACTCACAAGAATAAAAAAGTTGAAATAAAATTTAACCTATTTCATACATACTTAGATCAAACTCAAGAAATAAATTACAACTTAAGCACGACATTAGTAACTGCCTTGATATTATTTACCTTGTCGGCGACGGCGAATGGCACGCGTCCCGGCGGGCTGAAGGCGTTGTCCCACGTGACGGTGGCCCAGCCGTGGGGCTCCTGGTTACCGTGGACGATCACCACCACAGGCAGAGACAGGGTCCACACCTGCATCATTCAATTCACATTGTTTTCGTTCTAGAACCGTTAGGGTCAATTCCCACTGAAAGAGGTCATGGCCTGTCGCGCGATACCTCCTTTGACTAGTAGCTATAGGGCCCTTGTGGTCTAACGGCTGCTCCTTGCGCTTCCCTGTCTATTCGATCGCTTCAAATAAAATTGAACTTTTTCATCTAGATAATAAGATTCAAAATACTCGTTAATTTCTTGACCCGAAAAGCTGCACCGCGCAGCTGCTCCTTCAGTGAGAATTGGCCCTTAAGTCTATAGAAAGAACACCCTGCCGTTTTCTATACTATACTCATTATTAAGACGCAACTTTGAGACCAATGCTCGTGGGTTCGATTCCCACACAGGTCACACTTTTGTGTATATGAACATGTCTGTTTGTCTTGGTCTGGATGTTTTAAGAGAGGTAGGACACATCAAAGCAGCCCATTTGGGGAAGTACCTCCACCTCACAGAAACTCTCTAGAGGGTTGTTGTGTTCCTGCGTGTGAGTGAAGTCACCAGTGAGCTCCTAAAGAGATGCTGTGTTATCACCAGAGAAGGCATGCGAGTGATACTTAATGTATTACAAGCGTTCATAGGCTCAACGCCAACGCTCGTGGGTTCGATTCCCACACAAGACAAACATTTGTATGCAAGAACATGTCTGTTTGTCTTGGACTGGGTATTTTCTATGTATAATAAGTACGTATTTACAAAAAAAAATGTATTAACGTGTGTTTATCAGTTGTCTAGTACCCATAACATAAGCTTCGATTACTATGGGGCTAGGTGGCAGTGTAATTTTTCTGACAATATTGATTTATTTATTAATTTTTAAAAAGACTTTAACATAACCTAAGACTGGTCTTCCCTCTGTGTTGTGGAACTCTGACCGCAATCGCTTCATGTCAAAATTCGTATCTACGGAAAATCCTTAGGCTTAGGCAGTGGACCTTTAAATCATAACGGATTAGGAAACTCGGCAATGCTAGGGGAAGAACAATCTCAGCTTTTCTCCCAACCATTATCACTGTTGCCGAAATCAGTCGCATCGAAGTCCACCAGCACCACTCACCTGGAACACAAGCTCCCCACCACCAACGTTGAATTGAGACTGGAACAGGAGAGTCAGCTTCTCATCCATGACGCTTTCGGTACCTTTCTTCTCGGCGCGCTTGATCTTGCGGAGCTGCATGTTTCTATAAGGAAAACATGCATAATAAATATTTATTTATAATGTATGTGTGTATATCTTCACGCCAGGTCCCTTGCGGGGTAAGCAGAGAACCGAGCGCCATAAGACGCGGTCCTTACACACTTCACTCGCTTCTGTGACATTCATAGCTCTTTTCATGTACGCTCGTTGGTTCCCGGGGCTCCTGACATCACCTTCTGATAAAACACGACCAATTTGGTCATGGTAGGTTAGTCTCGGTCTTCCTCGGCTCCTACATCCTTTTACTTTTGCATTGTATATCTGTTTCGTCAGTCTTTCGTCCCGCATTCCTTCTACATGTCCGAACCAATGGAGCATGCCTTTTCTTATCTTAACACCGACACTCTCTTTCAAACCAACTCTTTCTCTCACGTATTCATTACGAACGCGGTCAGCAAGCGTTATGCCACAAATATTTATAACATCGTCTATTTTTAAGAAATTTGTTCGTTTGGGATGTGTAAACTAATGTCTTTATTCCATCAACTTTTTACTCTTCCCAAATCCAATCTTGAGTAGTAACAGACACTCTAACACTCATTTGAAACTAACACTGAGTTGTCTGCTGGTCGCCTGATACTCCATGACGCCTGTACTTACTCACTCTTCCCAGCTGTAATGTCACTCTCGAGTAGTAAAGACATTCTAACACTCACATGACACTAACACTGAGTTGTCTGCTGGTCGCCTGATACTCCATGACGCCTGTACTTACTCACTCTTCCCAGCTGTAATGTCACTCTCGAGTAGTAAAGACATTCTAACACTCACATGACACTAACACTGAGTTGTCTGCTGGTCGCCTGATACTCGCATGACGCCTGTACTTACTCACTCTTCCCAGCTATAATGTCACTAGAGTAGTAAAGACATTCTAACACTCACATGACACTAACACTGAGTTGTCTGCTGGTCGCCTGATACTCGCATGACGCCTGTACTTACTCACTCTTCCCAGCTGTAATGTCACTCTCGAGTAGTAAAGACATTCTAACACTCACATGACACTAACACTGAGTTGTCTGCTGGTCGCGTGATACTCCATGACGCCTGTACTTACTCACTCTTCCCAGCTGTAATGTCACTGTAGAGTAGTAAAGACATTCTAACACTCACATGACACTAACACTGAGTTGTCTGCTGGTCGCCTGATACTCCATGACGCCTGTACTTACTCACTCTTCCCAGCTGTAATGTCACTCTCGAGTAGTAAAGACATTCTAACACTCACATGACACTAACACTGAGTTGTCTGCTGGTCGCCTGATACTCCATGACGCCTGTACTTACTCACTCTTCCCAGCTGTAATGTCACTCTTGAATAGTAAAGACATTCTAACACTCACCTGAAACTAACGCTGAGTTGTCTGCTGGTCGCCTGATACTCCATGACGCCTGTACTTACTCACTCTTCCCAGCTGTAATGTCACTCTTGAATAGTAAAGACATTCTAACACTCACATGAAACTAACACTGAGTTGTCTGCTGGTCGCCTGATACTCCATGACGCCTGTACTTACTCACTCTTCCCAGCTGTAATGTCACTCTTGAATAGTAAAGACATTCTAACACTCACCTGAAACTAACGCTGAGTTGTCTGCTGGTCGCCTGATACTCCATGACGCCTGTACTTACTCACTCTTCCCAGCTGTAATGTCACTCTTCAATAGTAAAGACATTCTAACACTCACCTGAAACTAACACTGAGTTGTCTGCTGGTCGCCTGATACTCCATGACGCCTGTACTTACTCACTCTTCCCAGCTGTAATGTCACTCTTGAATAGTAAAGACATTCTAACACTCACCTGAAACTAACGCTGAGTTGTCTGCTGGTCGCCTGATACTCCATGACGCCTGTACTTACTCACTCTTCCCAGCTGTAATGTCACTCTCGAGTAGTAAAGACATTCTAACACTCACATGACACTAACACTGAGTTGTCTGCTGGTCGCCTGATACTCCATGACGCCTGTACTTACTCACTCTTCCCAGCTGTAATGTCACTCTCGAGTAGTAAAGACATTCTAACACTCACATGACACTAACACTGAGTTGTCTGCTGGTCGCCTGATACTCCATGACGCCTGTACTTACTCACTCTTCCCAGCTGTAATGTCACTCTTGAATAGTAAAGACATTCTAACACTCACCTGAAACTAACACTGAGTTGTCTGCTGGTCGCCTGATACTCCATGACGCCTGTACTTACTCACTCTTCCCAGCTGTAATGTCACTCTTGAATAGTAAAGACATTCTAACACTCACCTGAAACTAACGCTGAGTTGTCTGCTGGTCGCCTGATACTCCATGACGCCTGTACTTACTCACTCTTCCCAGCTGTAATGTCACTCTTGAATAGTAAAGACATTCTAACACTCACCTGAAACTAACGCTGAGTTGTCTGCTGGTCGCCTGATACTCCATGACGCCTGTACTTACTCACTCTTCCCAGCTGTAATGTCACTCTTGAATAGTAAAGACATTCTAACACTCACATGAAACTAACACTGAGTTGTCTGCTGGTCGCCTGATACTCCATGACGCCTGTACTTACTCACTCTTCCCAGCTGTAATGTCACTCTTGAATAGTAAAGACATTCTAACACTCACCTGAAACTAACGCTGAGTTGTCTGCTGGTCGCCTGATACTCCATGACGCCTGTACTTACTCACTCTTCCCAGCTGTAATGTCACTCTTGAATAGTAAAGACATTCTAACACTCACCTGAAACTAACGCTGAGTTGTCTGCTGGTCGCCTGATACTCCATGACGCCTGTACTTACTCACTCTTCCCAGCTGTAATGTCACTCTTGAATAGTAAAGACATTCTAACACTCACCTGAAACTAACGCTGAGTTGTCTGCTGGTCGCCTGATACTCCATGACGCCTGTACTTACTCACTCTTCCCAGCTGTAATGTCACTCTTGAATAGTAAAGACATTCTAACACTCACCTGAAACTAACGCTGAGTTGTCTGCTGGTCGCCTGATACTCCATGACGCCGGTATTATTCAGAATGTCTCCGCACTCCACCGGTTGTTTACTCTTCCCAGTTCCACTGTCACTCTTAAGGAGCAATTGGGCCTGCTGTTCGGATATGATCACCACCTGGAATTAATTTCTGGATTAAAACCAGGGGGTTAAAAGGAAACCAGTTTTAAGGTGTTTGTGTGGTGGTATACTGGTTGACAAATATTTTCTTTTCATTTATTTTCAATGGCATCTTTTGTTTTATACAAGAAAGATGGAAAATAAGCGTACGGCCTGCCTGAACGAAAGTAGCTACGCTAACATGTGTACGTCTTGTTTGAAGAACCTCATACTGTACTCATCGCGAAATCATGTACATCATGTCAAAATCAGTATCTTCACCAAATCCTTAGTCTTAGGTAGCGGACACCGCCAATGCTAATGGATTAGAAATTGGAATAACGCTAGGCAGAAGAATAGAGATAAGAGATAGAGATATGTTCACTTACGCTAACACGAGGTGGAGTCATGTACACGTTCAGTTGACCACCCACCAACAGACGGACGGTCGCCGTGAACCTGCAACAATAACACAAGTTCAGCAACCCCACTTTATTTATATGTTGTATAGTGGGGAGAGTACTGGTGACCAGAGTCACAGGCTCAGGCCTAGTTCAGGCGCCAGTCTCTCTCAATCTTAATTAGTATTACATATTTATATTTTCATTGTATACCTACCAAATAAGTAAGATTGTGAAGAGAGAAAAATAAAAAAATAAAAATAAATATATTATTATTATATTGTTAAGATTGAATTGAAGAAGAATTGTCAAGTTCTCTGTCTGTATGCTCTATGGTCGCGATAGAAATACATCAACTACCAGGGGGTCGTGTTGTGAGTTAGCAAGGTTTCCAGCAAACTCCTATGTGTGGCTTTTAATCTAAGATGTGAAATCATTGTGCGGGGAAATTCAGTAGATATGAATCGAGATTTTATTGCCCAGAAGAAATGAATACGTTCTTTATGTAATAATTTACATAAAGAACGTATTCGTTTCTTCTTGTTAGTTGTAAGCCATAATTTAAAAAGTTTAAATTGTTGACTGTGCCGTCTTTGTACATTGTGCACTTTCACAAAATTACACACTTCACAAAGAGTAGATTTGAAGTGAAAACTTCTTTAGCGGCGTTGTGCACTTTTTGGGATGAGTAAAAAATGTTAAACTCGCGTCAGGACACGCGACCCTGACCGTAAGATTTTGGTGAGAATTAGAACTTAAGTTCGCTGCAGCGCTAAAACATTAGTTATCTCTTATTAAACAATTAAAACATGAAGCGCTAGATCGTTCATAGGACATTATTTTCTCGCGACCAAAAGTAAGCGCCATGAAATTCTTAGCGCTTACGCGTTTCGTTCAACGTAGTTTATCAACATCGCTGTTTGGTCCGCATGTTCAAGTTTTCACTTCTGTCGGCACTCCCGGAGTGCAACCCGTTTTTTCAAGTGAAAACTTCTTTAGCGGCGTTGTGCACTTTTTGGGATGAGTAAAAAATGTTAAACTCGCGTCAGGACACGCGACCCTGACCGTAAGATTTTGGTGAGAATTAGAACTTAAGTTCGCTGCAGCGCTAAAACATTAGTTATCTCCAATTAAACAATTAAAACATGAAGCGCTAGATCGTTCATAGGGCATTATTCTCTCGCGACGCGCGCGCGTTTCGTTCACCGTAGTTTATCAACATCGCTGTTTGGTCCGCATGTTCAAGTTTTCACTTCTGTCGCGACCCGTTTTTTCTTATACTAACGTCGGGAGGCATACAAGCATACGGCCCACCTGATGTAAAGCGGGTACCGTAGCTTATTAACGCTTCTGCTGCTTACACAGCAACTCCTTGGGAGCTTACTGGTGATCTCACTCACACGCAAACAACCCTCTAGGGAGGTATTATTTGGCTGCGGTTCTCTGTGAGGTGGAGGTACTTCTCCAGACGGGCTGCTTTGATGCGCCCTATCTCTCTTGATCTTACATACCGCACTTGCTTCTTTAACATTTATAGCTCTTTTCATGCAATATCGGGAGCTCCTAGGGCTCCTGACATCTTAGCGTTATCCCGTTTCCTAATTCATTAGGATTGGCGGGCTCCGATACCTAAGCCTATGGACTGTGTGGACCTTGCCAATCCTAATGGATTAGGAAACAATAGGAAGAAGACGCAAAACTTCAGAATATCGCGAAGTGAAAAGATGTTCTCTCAGCCTACCCCGCAAGGGATTTGGCGTGAAGGTATGGTATAGAAAAGATTTTTTAGAAAAGATCAAAGCAGCCCGTCTGGGGAAGTACCTCCACCTCACAGAAAACCGCAGCCAAATAACAACTCCCTAGAGGGTTGTTGTGTTCCTGCATGTGAGTGAGGTCACCAGTAAGCTCCCAAGGAGTTGCTGTGTAAGCAGCAGAGGAGGCATCGTGCGAGTGATACTTAATATATCACAAGCGTTAATAGGCTACGGTACCCGCTTTACATCAGGTGGGCCGTATTCTTGTATGCCTCCCGACGTTGTATAAAACAAAAAAAAGATGTGATTCGAACAACCTATTCTACTTCGAAAATTCGCTGTCTCTGTGTGTCTGTCAATGTGTCCCACAACATTCCATCGGATTTCACCCTCGTTCACCTCTCAGATATTTTTCCCGAGACCCGTATTCGAATACTGAGCGCTGTGGTGGTGGACATGTTTGGACTCACCGTGTGTTAGTCTTCATGACCTGCGGCGGTTGCTTCTCGATCACGAAGGTAGATGTCACCAGCGTGGACAGAAGACTGGTCACCTACACAAAATAACATAACATTTTCTCCACCATTTACTGTTGTGCCGAGTAGCTATGTTGTTGTGACCACTAATTGATGCCTAGTTGCCGCGCCAAACTGATACAGAGTTGCCGCACCGAATGGCTCACTCAATGCACACATAACTGCCGCACCTCGTAGATACTAAACTGCCGCACCTAATTGATTACAGACCTAATGAACACTGTAGGTCAATTCTACTAAAATCCTGCAGCTGCACGTTTGCTCTTGTCTTTCGAGTCGTGCAGTAGTAGTGCAGTGCCAATACGTGTATTCTATTAAAATTTCCTGCACTGCAACTACGCTGCAACTGTGCGTATCCTGCAATTGGACTACTTAACACCTGCAATTCGATCCAACCTGCTTTGTGTGCTTCCGCCACCAATTAGTTCATGCGGCCTAGCGCCGGCCTGTCGCTGCGACACGTGTTTCGCCAGACCAGGCCAGTCGTGGCAGCGACGGTGGTGGTGGGGGCATGCGGATTCTGTTCCAGATGGCGGACAACCGCAGCAGCCGAGGCAGAGACTACCGGAGCAGCCATGGCAGCGTCGGCATGTTGCACGTACTAACAGTAGTGGGTGGGTGCCGGCCGGCGCTAGGCCGCATGAACTAATTGGTGGCGGAAGCACACAAAGCAGGTTGGATCGAATTGCATGTAGATTTGACTTTCGCAAAATAACGCCTGAATCTATTAACTACTTAACACCTGTCGTGTTATTGACTTCTGTCGTGTTACCACATTACAATCTAATAAATTGTATTTTTACTTAATATTGACTCCTGTAGTTTCAAGTCCCATTACCCTTGGTTGACGGCGTGGAGGTATTTCTAACTGAAAAGAAGCTGTACTTAATCGTATATTCCCACAAACATCTCCCAAAATTACGTTAACAAAACTGCAAATATCCTCTTTCAAAACTTCTGTCACCGCTGTACAAATGTTAAAACAATTTATCAGAATACGATTATATTGCAGGAAAGGTGCAGTGCAGGTTTTTTAACTAAATAGCGAGTCATTTACTGCAGCGTTGCTGCAACGTCAGATCATCATCAGATCGCTTAACAGAATAACGAAACGTCAAAATCCCCAAAATCCCACCTAATGCATACATAGTCGCCACACCCAATAGATACCGAGTTGCCGCATCAAACGGAAACAGTTGCCGGAAGGAATGGCAAGAGGTCTCGAGTTGCCCCACCTAATACATACATAGTTGCCGCACCCAATAGATACCGAGTTGCCGCACCAAACGGAACCAACGTTGCCGTACGAATGGCAAGAGGTTCCGAGTTGTCCCACCTAATGCATACATAGTTGCCACACCCAATAGATACCGAGTTGCCGCTCAAACGGAAACAAAGTTGCCGCATGGAATGGCAAGAGATACCAAGTTGCCTCACCTATTGCATACAGTTGCCGCACCCAATAGACACCGAGTTGCCGCACCAAACGGAAACAACGTTACCGTACGGAATGGCAAGAGACTCCGAGTTGCCAAACTGCCGTGTATAATTCATACATATTTGCCTAATCGATAGAATTGCCGCACCTAACTTATACATGGATGTCTCACCTGCTTGCTCATCTCGTCTAGCATGTCGACGAGGTGAGTCTGTCTCGCCTCGGGGATCGTCTTGTTGCTGATCCGCGACACGTTGTTCACCTGCTGGCGAGACGTCCAGATGAGGTCGGCGAGAAGTTCACACCACTCCTGAATGACGTTCAGATTCGTCTGCATTTGGACGCCGTTGCCGCTCAGTTGTTGTTCGCGCTTCCATCTGAAATATTAGTATATAGCTGCAGATTTTTTTATACAACGTTGGGAGCAGTGATGCCGCTAGATAGTCCACTATCGATAGCCTATCGATAAACATTTGATAGTGAAAGCAAAAACAATAGCATCGATAGTTATCGATAGTGGCAATAGTATCTTTTTAGGGTACCGTATCCAAGGGGTAAAACGGACCCTATTACTGAGACTCCGCTGTCCGTCCGTCCCGTCTGTCACCAGGCTGTATCTCATGAACCGTGATAGTTAGACAGTTGAAATTTTCACAGATGATGTATTTCTGTTGCCGCTATAACAACAAATACTAAAGAACAGAATAAAGTATATATTTAAGGGGGCTCCCGTACAACAAACGTGATTTTTTTGCTCGTTTTTGCTCAATATTGATATCGGCAACAGGTAGACGCTTAAAATATTCACAGAATATTTAGTTATATATTCACTTTAAAAATAAATTAATTAATTAAAATAAAACAAACACTTGGGCGGTTTTTTTTAGTGCAATACTAGCGGCAAACAACAATAATATCGATAGTATCGATTCCTGACAACGTATGAATTATCGACATTATCGATAGTATTGCTTTTTAAAGTTACATAAACTAACGATACTATCGATCATTTTTGAGAATAATTATCAATAATATCAATTGTTTATCTATACAGATAAATAAAATTGGATTGTCTGTTTGTAATATAAAAAATAACCGCTTTTTACTAAATGCATATGGATGTATACACGGTATATATACCAAAATGAATATTTAATCAATTTTTGTCTGTCTGTCTATCTGTTTGTTTCGGCTAATCTCTGAAACGGCTAGACCGATTAGGGGAGAGGGAGTAATAAGGAGTAACTTAGGCTACTTTTATTCTAGAAATTTTATTTATTTTATTAATATAAATAAATAATAATAAAATAACTATTCCGCGCGGACGAAGTACATAATACATATCTATTATTATTTTGCTGTTCACTAATTTACTCTGCTTATTTAGGTACTTATAATCAAATCAAATAAATAAAATTATAACTGAACAACTTTAAAATTTCGCGCGGACAAAGTCGCGGGCACAGCTAGTATAATATAAGATATAACAATACTATCGATCGTGTCGATAGTTAATTCGTCTTCAAGGATCAATACTATCAAGTATTTTCAATACTATCAATCAATACTATCAAGTATTTTCAATACTATCAATCAATACTATCAAGTATTTTCAATACTATCAAGTTATTTTTTTTAATGTGGCCTGCCAAAATGTCTTCTGTGCGCCTGATGGTAAGCGTCAATGAAAACCAGATGAGAGAACAGCCATTACAGTGATTATCGCTGTGCTGGCTGCCCCCCCCCCCCCCCCCTCCCCTTTACGGCCCGAAATAATGCAGCTTACCGATAGAATTGCACTAAGAGATCGATAGTGAAACTATTGATTTTACGGCGCCACTAGATCTCCCGACTAGTGTTGCCCAAAAATCGATTGATATATGCATATGACCCACCTGATGTACGAGTAAAATGATAAGGTACGATTACTTCACGTGGAGTCCCTTGTAGCGCAGGCAGAGAGAACCGAGCGCCACGTGACAACTCTCAGCTAAATAACAACTCCATAGAGGGTTGTTGTGTTCCTGCGTGTGAGTGAGGTAAGAGTAAGCTCTCAAGGAGTTGATGTGTAAGCAGCAGCAGAGGAGGCATCGCGCGAGTGATACTTAATATATCGCAAGCCTTAATAGGCTACGGTACCCGCTTTACATCAGGTGGGCCGTATGCTTGTATGTCACCCGTAATATAAAAAAAACGTGACTTGGTCCTTACACACCTCACTTCTTTAATTAGAGGTCTTGTCATGAACGGTCATCAGTTCCCATGGCTCCTGACAGATAGCACAAGATTTGGCCGTGGTGAATCAAACTTATTTATTTATTTATTTAGGAACAATCATACAGTGTTATTACAGGTTTCCCCAATGCAACAATGTAGGTAGTCAACATAACATATTATTACTTGTACAATAAAATAGGTTAAATAAAGTAGCCCTTGTGAATTCAGACCACGTTAAGTGTCCGCAGGGCTCTCGTCGACTTGGCCCTCCCCCGCTGGTTATCTTTCTACTTTCGCATACTGTTTCGTCATTCTTTCGTTACGCCGCATATTTGGCGCAACGCTCGCATATCGACGACGTTTATTCTACTATCATGCTCCCCCTGCCAAACAAAACTCTCGCTGCCATGCTTTAGGCGTATATTAAATTACTTGATCCCAATCAATTATTAGTTAATCATAATAATGATAATTCTATTCTATTCTGTTATTTATATTAATTAATAATTAATCCTAATCCTCCTAATTTATCCTGGACATCTTCTGCAAACGGCTACTTATTGATACCCGGTGTGTCATCCGACTCAAAGGCTTGCCTGCTCACAGAAACGCTTAACTTGTGTAACCTTAACCAATTTAATAGCGTACGCAATTCTAATGAGCGACTGCTTGATCTAGTCCTATCAAATAATAATGTAATAGAAGTAATGCCCACTGAACCTATAACACGCTCAGATTCTCACCATCCTCCTTTATTGATTACACTCGCAAATTCCGTCACTGCAAAGAATATAAAACGTTCCCCTGCATTGCGTTACAATTTTGACAAATGTGATTATATTAAATTAAAAACTGATCTTGACAAAGTTGATTGGCTAGCGCTTTTGTCAGGCCCAGATGTAGACCAAGCTGTTCAAAACTTTTATAGTGTAATAAACGATGCCATAGCAAAGTGCACCCCTCCTATAAAAAATAATGGAGATAAGTACCCACCATGGTATACGCAGGCCCTTAGAAAGGCTCTGAAGGAAAAAAATAAATATCACAATCGATATAAGAAATATCGCAACCCTCGCGATTACGATACTTATTCTCTTTTGCGTAAAAGATGTAAACAGCTTACCGCTACCGCGTATTCAGCCTACCTATCGTTGGTTGAGGATTCAGTATCCAGCAATATTAAAACCTTCTGGAATTTCATTAAAAACAAAAAAGGTAACAAAGATGTACCGCAAACTATGACCTTCGGCGAGAACACGGCTTCTAACGCGGGGGAGGTGTGTGAGCTTTTCTCTAGGTATTTTTGCTCAGTATTCGAGGATTCTTCCATAACTGAAGATGATGTGGTTAACGCATTTGATCAGAGCCTCGCGTCACAGGGTGTTCTTAGTAGTATACATGTGGATAAGGATACAATTTTACGTTTACTTGAGCAGCTTGATCCTCGCAAAGCGCCTGGCCACGATGGTATACCAGCGAAGTTTCTTCGAAATTGCGCACAGGAATTGTGTTTCCCTCTGACGATACTATTTAACAAATCTTTGGAATTGGGCGTATATCCTTCATATTGGAGGATTGCACATATTGTTCCCATATACAAGTCAGGAGATAGGTCTAATTGTGAAAACTACCGACCAATCAGTATCTTGTCAACTGTTGCTAAGCTTTTCGAGTCCGCAATTTATGAGCAGTTATACAGCCAGATAAAACCATATCTTTCGGATAATCAGCACGGGTTTGTTAGGAATCGCTCAACGGTGACAAATCTACTGGAATTTAAAAGTAATCTATGTGAAGTATTTGCTAGAAACGGTCAAATAGATGCAATATACATGGATTTTTAAAAAGCGTTCGACAAAGTGAACCATATTTTACTTTGTAGCAAACTGAGCCGCTTCGGTATTCATGGGAATTTATTGCGATGGATCAAGTCATATCTCAACTGTAGGACTCAGCTGGTTGCACTTAAAGGCTACAAGTCTTCCCCTGTGGTAATTAGCTCAGGAGTGCCCCAGGGATCGCATTTGGGTCCATTGTTTTTCATTGTTTTTATAAATGATTTGACTGCTAAGTTGTCGTGCCCATGCCTTTTGTTCGCCGACGATTTGAAAATATACAGATCCATACATTCTTTGTCAGACTGCATACAGCTTCAAAGTGACATTAAAGCTATATCTGATTGGTGTCATGAAAACTTAATGTACCTAAATATAAGTAAATGTTTTGTAATTACATTCACAAACAAGCGGTATGCAACAACATATACATATACGTTGGATGGCCGGACACTTCAGTCAAAAAAAACAGTCAGGGACCTGGGTGTGATATTTGATCAAAAGCTTTCATTCCGTGATCACTACACTTATCTGGTAGATAAGGGATTACGGTTGGTTGGATTCATTGCTAGAAGTACGAAAGGCTTTAAAAAATCTAATGGCTTACTTGCACTATACTACAGCATTGTACGTAGTGTATTGGAATATGCTAGTGTCATCTGGTCCCCATCTTATGTAGTCCATTCTGAAAGCCTTGAACGTGTGCAGAAAAAATTTTTAAAAATACTTAGCTACAAATGTGGGTTCGGGCGAAGTCTTAGTAGCTACGAAGAAAGACGTGCAAAATTTGGAGTTGCTTCGTTGGAGTCACGTCGCAAGCAGCAGGATCTAATGCATTTATACAAACTGGTCCATCATAAACTAGACTCCTCATATTTATTAGGGCTAATTAATTTTAATATACCTCGCAATCCTCGTAAAACAAAAACTAAAACGTTTAGCTTGCGAGTGTATAAAAACAATACATCCTACTATAACCCTTTAACGAGAATGTGTCGTCTATTTGATCATATCGTACCTAATTTCCCGGATCTCGATATATACACCTCGAAGCTGAACTCTATTCGTGCTGGAATAAAGCGAGTATTTAATGGTAACCCCACTTCGCATGTACTGTGACATAATTTGTATAAATTTATTAATTCTAGTAAGAAATATTTCGTAACAAATAATGGTAATAATGTGTTAGGATTTGATTTGACGTATATATATATTTTTTTTCTTTTTAATTTTTAACATTTAATTTATCTAATATAATTGTAATAAATTGTAATTGTAATAAATAATATGTAAATGGTATAAAATGTATTTTTATGTGTCAGCATACTTAGAATTGCGATCTAGGACAAAACTTTATTATTGTATACTATCTCTGTAATTCATTGATTGTAATTTGTTTTGTTGACCAAATAAATAAATAAATAAATAAAAAATAAATCCTAATAATGTTAATTATTTTTAACCTCTACAATTTTTTATACCACTAAGATGGTAATCAAGCTTACGGTCTACCTGATGGTAAGCAGATACCGTAGCCTATGGTCATCTGCAACACCATGAGTGTCACTCATCCGTTGCTGGCCCTACTCATGCGTTACCGAATCTACTCATACGTTGCCGTCTCTACTCATCCATTGACGACCCTACTTATCCGTTGCCAACTCTACTCATACGTTGCCGACCCTACTCATCCGTTACCGACCCTACTCATGCGTTGCCGTCTCTACTCATACATTGTCGACTCCACTCATCCGTTACCGACCCTACTCATGCGTTGCCGAATCTACTCATCCGTTGTCGACTCTACTCATCCGTTACCGACCCTACTCATGCGTTGCCGACTCAACTCATCCGTTATCGACTCCACTCATCCGTTACCGACCCTACTCATGCGTTGCCGTCTCTACTCATCCGTTGACGACCCTACTTATCCGTTGCCAACTCTACTCATCCGTTACCGACCCTACTCATGCGTTGCCGACTCTACTCATCCGTTGTCGACTCTACTCATTCGTTACCGATCCACTCACGCGTTGCTAACCTTCACATTCTCAAACATGCGTACAATAACTGGAAGATATGTAGCTGTACGTACTTGATGAGTTCTCCGTCGAGGACCTGGCTCTGCAGCTGGCCCAGGGTCGCGATGTTCTCCTTCATGTGATCCACCAGGTCCAATTGCGTACGATTGATTTGCGTCATCTGGGAAGAAAAAAGAAAAATAGTAACATAAGAGAATTGAATAAGATGCAATAAGGTTACTCTACCCTTGCATATACATATATTATGTCCTATATATATTAAAATAAATATAGGACATAATATATGTATATGCAAGGGTCTATTGATGCCAACATTGACATACGGTAGTAGAATCATGGCATGAAGTATTTCAGAAGAAGCTTGAAAGTAGAGTCAACGCTGTTGAAATGAGAGCGCTGAGGAGTATGGAGTTAGAATGATAGATAGAGTAAGAAATAGCACGATACGAGTACATTGTGGAATGAAAGATTATGTAGTGACAAAAATTTAAAAGAGTATGCCGAGATGGTTTGGACATTTGGAAAGAATGAATGACAAAAGAGTTACGAAAGAAGTGTATCAAACAAGAGTGAATGGAGATATCGGTAGGGGCCGCCCAGACGCACGCATATAGATGAAATAGCTGGTGTACTGAAAAGGGGGCCAAATCAAAAACACCCGAAATCGAAGAGCATGCGAGAAAAGGTTGATGAGTGTGTAAGAGGCGAGAGAGGTATGTATCGATCGGTGCACCTGGCGTTCCATAGTCTCTGCCTACCGCAAAGGAAGACAGGCGTGATGATATGTATGCACGTAAGGCGTGTCTAAGTGTCCAATGGCAAATAAATATTTTTTATCCAACGACGCCCTGAAGGGTCGTTGTGTTCCTGCGAGTGAGTCAGGTTACCAGTAAGCTCCTAAGGAGTTACAGTGTTAGCAGCAGAGGTGGCGCAGTGGTTAGTAACACTACTGTGACACCAATGCTCTTTGGTTCGATTCCGACACAGGATATACAAATGTGCATGAACTTTTTTCTTGGTCTGGGATGTTACTAAGAGAGGTAAGGTGCATCAAAGCTGCCCATCTGGGGAAGTACTTACACCTCAGAGAAAACCGCAATCAAATAACTCCTTGGAAGGTCCTTGTGTTCCTGCGAGTGAGTGCGGTCACTAGCAAGGAGTTGCTGTGTTAGCAGCAGAGGCGGCATCATACGATACTTAATGTGTTGTAACCGCTTTACATCAGGTGGGTCGTATGCCGTAATTCGAATAGGAATATTTTTTTTATTATAATAATGAGATATTTATGTAAACAATACACCACGGTTGTTGTGACGCCTTATCCCAAGCCCACGCGGGCGCGCGCACACACACGTACTAACACACGTACAACGCTCGGACCCTACAATAAACACTGTGTAATGCCTCCTATCTCATTCTCTCACACGTTAAAGCTTATAGATGTACGTGGTTGTCTCTTTTTATTGTCGCTTTTTCGTTTCATCGAGTTTCAAATCACGATGCTAAAGCAGTTTGCACAACAAAGTGTGGTGTTGTGCTGTACCCTTAAACATGTTGTACTGCAAGATTTAGTCATATAAAGTGGATTAAAACTGACCAAAGCGTTGAGCTTTCTCTCCATCTCCTCGATCTGGAGACGCAGGATGCTCTCATAATCACGTCGCTCGTTCGTCATAGGCGACTGCTGTAGATATGATAGGTGACCTATAAACAAAAATCATTTTTTAATAAAGCTACGATGCATCAAAGCTGCTTGACGACGCAGTGGTTAGTAACGTTACTTTGACAACAAAGCTCGTGAGTTAGACTTTCATACATTATAAAACTTTATATAGGGGTTATTATAGAATCGATATAACTGACAGAGATGTATGGAAATGATTCAGCACATTTATTTTTTTTATAGCACTAAGGTGGCAAACAAGCGTACGGCCTGCCTGATGATAAGCAGTTACCGTAGCCTATGGGCATTTGCAACACCAGGGGTGTCACTCTTGCGTTGCCGACCATGTAAGAACCTCTTCACGCCTTTCTTGAAGAACCCCATACTGTAGTCCCTTGGGAAAATCTCGGCAGGGAGCTCATTCCACAGCTTAATAGTTCTCGGTAGAAAACTTCTCGTGAAGCGCACAGTGCGCGACCATTGCGGTTCCAGTGTGTGCGGATGAACTCCCAGCCGCCGGCGAGCTGTGCGATTGTAAAACGAGGCTGTTGGTATAATGTCGAACAAAAAATTAATGAATATAACATTAATGAATATAACTTTAATTGTACCACTTGATATCATTATATGTACACTCATATCACTATATTTATTGTTATATGTATAAGATGATTTGGAAAAAAACGCGCAAGCTTGCATTGCCATTATTTTTTTATTTTTCTGCCATTTTGACCATGTTCCTTAAAAGATAGGAACTGTGTTCCTGAACATTCCTATTCTACTTTTTTATGCTGAATCCGAATCTGAAGTCAAAATTCGAATAATCGAAAAAACGCACAGACAAACATATAGATTTCATATAGGAACGGTGTTCCTGAAAATGATATTATTATAATAAATTCAAATGATGCTTTGCTACCATAAATAAAGACTATTTGTTTTATGTCAAACATGCACAGTACATTAATTTAGAGATATATGGGACTTCGTAATTTGAATGGAGTATATAGATAGAAGATCACATAACTTATCAGGTGGTCCGTATGCGTATTTGCCTCCCGACGCTGTATAAATAAACATACCCTTCTTCTTGACGCACTCGTGGTACTCCAGCGAGAAGGACTCCATGCTGGCTTCCAGGTTTCTGATCTCCTTGCTGACTTGATTCACTTTTTGCTGAACATTCCGGAGGCCGGTCAGCAGCTGTTGACAATAACTCAGGTTAAGGAACGTTCAGTCAAGTTTACGACTTTAACACCAACGTTCGTGGGTTCGTGGGTGGTACAAGGCAAACATTTGTGTGCATGAACATGTCTGTTTGTCTTGGTCTGGATGTTTTAAGAGAGGTAGGGCGTATCAAGGCAGCCCGTCTGGGGAAGTACCTCCACCTCAGAGAAAACGGCAGCCAAATAACAACTCCTGCGTGTGAGTGAGATCACCAGTTAACTCCTAAGGAGATGCTATGTAAGCAGCAGTGGAGGCATCGCGCGAGCGACACTTAATATATCGCAAGCGTTAATAGGCTACGGTACCCACTTTACATCTGATGGGCTGTATGCTTGTATGCCCGAAGTAGTATAAAAAAAGTCAGTGCAGGGATGGGTGGGCTTTTATACTAAATTATTGTGGGCCTGGTGTGGGTATTGTGAGCGATGATGTATTGCCCGGAGGATGATGAATATGAAGAGTTTTTGGAGTAAAATTAAAAACATCGCTCAAGTAGAGCAGACATGTTGTTTATGGAATGAATTACTTACAAGCCAAATGTCAAGTACAGATGACAACATAATTTTTTACAGAAGACAATATACATTTTTAAATATAGCGCCATCTACCGGCAATACCGTGAGACATTTAACATCATGTCAATGTGTTAGAGGCAGTTGGGTAAAAGTTACAATTTTTTTTTTGTATTTGTATTAATTAATTTCCCGCTAATTGATTTTCTATCTAATTTCCTACCTAACTGTTTTGATAACAAAGTAATTGTTCACATCGCCGTATTTGTATCACAGTAATTGCCTACCCCAGCTTATTTCTATCAAAGTAATTTCCGACTTGCATATTTTTGTAAAGTGAATATAAACATTACTTTATTTCTATGGAGTAGGAGCCCAACTCACTGTATATTAGCGTAATTACACTCCGCACTATACTTATATCAAGTAACACACAGTTTTTCTATTTAGTAATGGCCCATCATACTGTATTTGTATAGAGTAATTGCCTACCTCACTGTACTTCCTCTCGGTCTGTGGCGGCGCGGTGTACTGGGTGCCCATCGCTTTCTGTATCACGTCCAATTCCAGCATCAAGCAGTTTCGCATATAGTTGTACAGCTCGTTCGGAGAGTGCCTGCAACAATATTTTAGCACAATTTAGTTTTTTTTTACACAACTTACATATTATAGTATTGTCTTAGGTTTTCGCGATTGTTACACTTTGAATTAAACAATTTTTAACGGAAGTATCGCGTGTTTTATTTATTTTGTTGAACCTGACGTTTCGAACGAATGCGGGAGTTCCTTACGCGATCCTTCCGCCTCCCTCCGTACACCCAGCATATTCATCTCCACATTGTGCGTTCTACCGATTGTACAACGGGTTGTGTTCTGAAGAGTTGTTCGAAATGATGCCGACAGCTACTTTCTATAACCGCACCGCTCGCCGACGGCGGGGAGTTCACCCTCACACGCTGGAACCACAATGGTCGCGTACTGTGCGGTTCCAGGGAAGTTTTCTTCCGAGAACTCTCAAGCTGTGGAATGTGCTCCCAGCCGAGGTTTTTCCAAGAGCCTACAGCATAGAGTTCTTCAAGAAATGCGTGAAGAGGTTTTTAGAGGGTCGGCAACGCATGGGTGACACAATAACCCTGGAGTTGCAATGTCCATAGGCTATGGTGACTGTTTACCATCAGGCAGGCCGTATGCTTGATTGCCACCTTAGTGGTATAAAAAAAAGCACACTCGCGGCTCCTGCTTGTGAGCTCAAGTACAGGCCACGCTATGCTTACATATAGAAGGACAGGTCTAATGATGGGTTTATAAACCTATCCTTTCAGCTTAACCGGCATTTAAGGATCACTAACGACACCAGCCATCTCTCGTCACTTGGCCCAAGCCGCTGATGTGCGTGCCTTGACGTAATGACCCATGGCACCAGACGCATGGACGACAGTTTGTACTTTTCTTTATTTATTTTTTTATACTTAGTCGGGAGGCATACAACCCTACGGCCCTCCTGATGTAAAGTGGGCACCGTAGCCTATTAACGCTTGAGATATATTAATCAATCGGGCGATGCAGCATTGGAGGCTGCTTACACAGCAACTCCTTGGAAGCTTACTGGTGACCTCACTCACACGCAGGAACACAACAACCCTCTCAGGAGTTGTTATTTGGCTGCGGTTTTCTGTGAGGTGGAGGTACTTCCCCATACGGGCTGCATCCAGACCAAGACAAACAGACATGTTCATGCACACAAATGGTTGCCTTGTGTGGGAATCGAACCCAAGAGCGTTGGTGTCAAAGTCGCGTCATTCACGACTGAGCCACCGAGCTTCAGAGTACTTTTATCACAGTTTTGAAAATAGTTTTATTGTAAAGTTTTGGAAGTTCAACTCACCCGTATTGCATATGAATGGTCTTAGCTGCTTCCAGCAGTTTGACCTTCGTGACAAACATCTCAGGGTTGTGCAGCAGGTCAGCGTGCGCGTTGATCTCGTGGACCAGCTCTTCGACGAAATACTGCTGCTGATCGTCGGGCTCCACGTTCCTGGGAAAAATGGAAACTTTAAACCAAGCACTAAAATTTAAGAAAATGCTATATAGCTACCAGGGTTTGTTAAGAAATTTGAAGATTGACGAGTCTACTTTAAAACCAACGCTTGTGGGTTCGATTCCCACACAGATAACGATTTGTGTGCATGGACATGTCTGTTTGTCTTGGTCTGGATGTTCTTAAGAGAGGTAGAGCGCATTAGAGCAGTCTTACTGGGGAAGAACATCATCTCACAGAAAACCAAATAATAACTCCCTGGAGGGTTGCGGTGATAGTAGCAGGGGAGCAACATAGGAGCGCTACTTCCAGCGTTCCAAGCGTTCAAAAAAATTTCATTAACTAAAAAATGGGTAACAAATTTTAATATGGGATTTTTAACCGTATCTGTAACTTCACGCCAAATCCGAGGTATAATTGCGAGGTAGGCAAAGAGAAAGGAATGCCACATGACTCGATCCTTACATACCTTACTCGCTTCTTTAACATTCATTGCTCTTTTCATGCACGCTCGCCGGTTTCTAGGGCTCCTGACATCACCTTCTGATAGAACACGACCAATTTGATCATGGTAGGTAAGTCTTGGCCTTCCTCGGCTCCTACATCCTGCCACTTTTGCATTGTATATCTGCTTCGTCATTCTTTGATCCTGCATTCTTTCTACATGTCCGAACCAACAGAGTATGCCTCTTCTTATTTTAACATAGGATAGCTCCTCTAGTACATAATAACTCAATACACGAAGGGCTTTTGTGTTTTTTTTTATACCACTAAGGTAGCAATCAAGTAAGCATATCAAGTGTGAGGCCATTTCCCAATGAGCTGGTTATTTTACTCACCAAATCCTGTTCTCGATCCATGCCGCTAAGCAGTGTCTCACTTCTATGGGGAAGTTATCCATATAAATGGAACGGACCTAAAACAATGACAGTTAATATTAGATATTATAAATTTTATATAAATATATAATATTATATTATGTACATTATATAATTATTGTGCTGTAGTTACAATACATACATTTGCGAAGTTAAAGTTAAGATACCACAATTAGAAACTTCTCAATTCAACTCCCAGCATTTGTTTACATACATATAACTAACTAAGTAGGTATTAGTTTAATTTAATTTTAATTTGTGAATACTATCAGTACTAACTTAATTTTAGGCAATAATTGTTACTAACTCACTAACAAAATATGGACTTTGTATTGTCTGAAATAAAGATTTATTTATTTATTTATATGTAGGTACCCAATTTAAAAGTTGTACTTTTGTGTTACAAAACAAAAATACTACAAAAATTTCAATACACGTGCCAGTACTCTACGTTTGTAAAACAAATACATTTATACATTAATATATAAACATATTATATGTGGTCCAAACACTTGTGTTGTATATTCATAAAAAAGTATTTGAATAACTTGAATATAGTCACGAACAAAACTTGAGAGACATTTACCAACTACGCGGTGTCGATTTTAGATGTCGGTGTCGCAAAAATTAACTCTCATCATTTCGCGTTAAATGAAATATAACTTAAAAAAACGAGTGTGCATTAGACCACACGACTGAAGTAAAACTTCTTTAGCTCCATACTGTGATACAGACAATAGGCCTGCACTGCATCTTACATATACAAAACGTAACTGGCTATGAGAGAAACAGAGAAAGAAAATGTGTGCTCGCTCTCTCTTTCCATCTTCACTAACTTATATCTCCCTCTCGACTTCCGTTCGCCTCACCCGATCACACTTTTCGTAACGCTCTCGTCACGCATTCACCAGCTTACTCCCCAAGTCAAGCGTGCGTAAAGTAGTTTTACTTCAAAAATATAACCAAAAGAATTATAACATTAAATAATAAGCTTACCTTTTGCAGGCAGTCCGGTGGGAGCTGCTGAGCTTTAGCCCAGAGAGACATGATTCTTCTGTAAACAGACAGACATAAATACATTGTCTTCACGTTACATATGAAGGATATATATATTGTTTGA
The DNA here is from genome assembly GCA_947507595.1 of Pyralis farinalis. Classification (NCBI taxonomy): domain Eukaryota; kingdom Metazoa; phylum Arthropoda; class Insecta; order Lepidoptera; family Pyralidae; genus Pyralis; species Pyralis farinalis. The sequence goes on along the minus strand of OX382263.1, from coordinate 38,878,398 downwards.
ACACAGACAAGTTATACTTGGATAGGTACATATAGACGTACAGATTGCAAAGTAAAACGAGCTATCTGCAAGAAACGTACAACTTTATGTATAGTAGAGCGCAAAAAATAAATATTTTGCATTATTTTACGAGTGCAAAGTAAAAAGAGATAGCTGTAAAATAATAACTTCTATAGGACAGCACATAGATACAATATGTGTTTTATATTTTAAATAATTAGCCAATAGGCTTGTAAATTGTAGCGCGGGTCAACTGCCTGATGACGATGCCCTGAGGGAGGCCCTGCGCCCTTTTTTACGTATGAATATTAACAAACCGCGCCAATCCTGATGTAAATGCCCATACCAGTTTGCCAGGGGCTAGTAGGCCGATTCTTTATCCAATGCAGCACTCAAATGTGGATTGGCGGGGGCCAGTGCTTTCAAGCCGCCCGATGGCCACTGACTTAGCTTAACGACTCTCATCTATCAACAACAGCCGGGACCGCTTAACGTGCCCTCCGAGCAAGAAGAAACTCGAGATAGATAAACCCATCCATAGACAGGGTGCGGTCGACGTCGCTTAACCTGTGGGTCCGGTTAGAATGACACGTGCAACGACGCATCGCAATATATCTATGAAAATCTTTTGTATGTCCATAAAAACATAGACTCATTTTGTAAAAAGAGTGATACTCATAGCATAAATACTAGATATAAGCTTAATCTTGTGTTACATGCAAGCCGTCTCCACAAAATAAGTAATTCTTTTATGGGGCAATGTATACTGTGCTATAACAAACTTCCCAGCAATATAAGAGAATTGTCAATAAACAAATTTAAAACTACTGTTAAAGCCAAATTATGTAGCAGGGCATATTATAAAGTATCTGACTATATTAATGATAAAAATGCCTGGGAGTGAGTCGATCCAATTATAATGTAATTAATAAATTATGTAAATTTGTTTGGATACCAAAAGAGGGATGCCTGAGTTTTTTGGCAGTATTTTTATCAGTGCTCACAGTCATGAACTGCAGGTAGGGAAAATAATTGTGAAGATTCCAAACAAATGTAGCCATTTTTACGGAGTAAAAAGATTTTGACTTTGACGCAATCAAGCTCTCCATATAGACAGTTTAACTTGGCATTTTTGACAACTAAGCAAACATCAAACACATGTTGCAAACTATATAATTATATACACTCTCAGTGGAAGTCACTAAGCTCATCGGTGGTAAGTGGTGGCTTCCAATCTCGAGAGTCGTTGAGCTGAGTCTACACTACAACTATCATGATCATATCACACATCACACAAGCGAATTTCTTATCTTTGTTAATTTTATTAATTATTATATTTAGGGCTACATAACAAAGTTGTTTTGGAGAGCGGGCGGCCTTTACAAAAACTAACTAGGAAGGTCCCAGAAATTTGAATTGATATTTGATAAAGAATAACACATTTCTATTAAAATTTCTAAATCAAAGAGTCACATATAGTTCCTCACTCGATTCGCTCGCTAAATATTAAAATAGCACTTACCAAAATAATATTCGACTGCAGTAAATATGTTATCTGTAACAAAATAAACAAGATAAGTAACAAAATGAAAGAACAAACTGAATACTTCAAAAATATCAATAGCGCACTTGCTATTAAACCAAGGGCGTCTCCGGTAGTGAGGAATGTAGGATTCCATCCTAACGCTGATCTCGTCAACAATGGCCGCAGCACTCGCCGTGAGATCCTTCTCATCCTCCATGGGCCGGAAACAAAGTAGTCGCGCGTGCAGAATCTGCTGACGAATAGTGCCAGACACGACGCTTGACCGCAGTGGGTTGTGAAGCTGTGCTGAACACTAAGCAGTGATCAGATGTGCCCAAAGGTGCCCTGGCGTCAACCCGGTAGCCAGCAGGGTGGGTAGTCAGGAGTAGGTCTAGTAGAGGGCGCCTGACCAACGGATGTCTGGCACTCTGGTAGGTGGATCTACCAATTGCGTCAGGCTGTGCGAAAGAGCGAACGTGTAGGCGGTCCTTCCTGTATGGTTAGTTATGGAGGACCTCACCCAGGAGTCGCAGTGAGAGTTAAACTCCTCCAATCATACCATCTCTGCAGCAGGGTGCCGCTCCTGTCCTTCACCTACCACCCGGCTCATGAACTCAAAGAGCCGAATTGTCTCCGGTGCCTAGTATGGGGCCGGTATAGAAGGCCCAGGTTTACACGCACCCAGAGGACTGGAAAGGAGGAATCCTCTAGGCAGCGCAGATGGCGACAACATACATCCGAGCGGATAGAATCCGGCTTTCACGAGCAAATTCTCGTCAAGCACGGGTCAAGCACTATAATGGGATCTGAGTATTTAATCTATTGTTTTTCCAAGGTTTCAGTCATTTAGTTTGACTATGTCAACTTCGTAGGGAATGTTCACATGGTGCTTACTCCCTATTCCTCACACCAAGGACACAATTCCATAGAGCTTCTTGGCATCACTTGACAGTGTATCACTTAATATTACATTAATATTAAATGTTAAGGCTTGAGGCATTTAACGAGCACGAAGGCTCAGTCGTGAAAAATGCGACTTTAACACCAATGCTCGTGGGTTAGATTCCCACTCAAGGCAAACATTTGTGTGCATGAACATGTCTCTTTGTCATGGTCTCGATGTTTTTAAGAGAGGTAGGGCGCATCAAAGCAGCCAGTCTGGGGAAGTGCCTACTCCATAGATGGTTGTTGTGTTCCTGCGTGTGAGTGAGATCCCCAGTAAGCTGCCATGGAGTTGCTGTGTAAGCAGCAGAGGAGGCATCAAGCGAAGGATACTTAATATATTACAAGCGTTAATAGGCTACGGTACCCAGTTTACATAAGGTGGGCCGTATGCTTGTATGCCTCCCGATGTAGTATAAAAAAAGGCCCAGCCTTAGAAAAGCATGTCGACCACACTCCCCCTTTTTTTTTTTGACGCAGGGAAAATGCTTTACTACTACTATACGCATACCACCGGTGTCTGGGTGGCCTCCGGTGGTAGTGTGGGACACCCCGTCGGCTGTAGGCAGTATACCCACTAAACAACCCTGTGAATTGCCATCTGCCGCTTTGATGGGGTGCCCCAGATCTGTCAGCGACAGGGCCCACCACACTCCCCTGCCAAACGTGTAACATCCTCAATTGTTCATAGTTCTGATTGTTTTATCCTGCATCAATTTACAGAATTAGTTTAGCAGAATGTTGCCTGAATGCAACATAAAGGCCGCCACTAGAAGCTCTCTGGTTAGATTGACATTAAACAGATTGAATAATATATCAGTAAAGGTACGATACCAAATGCCTTTTACTATTGAACACCTATGAAAACGTTCTTTCCATATCGTCTGATTTAATGACAGAAATTATTTAACAGCATAATAACAACTCCATTCCATTGGTCACTATGGCCAGTAACCAATTGTGATTTTCGTTTAGCTGCTTGAAACATTAAAAATATTGCTATGCCTAGAATGTTTGTGCTAGGAATGGTCATATATTTAGTTAAATGCTGAAATAAAACTATAAAAGCAATGGTGTTGGTGAGAACATAAAGAAGAATTGAATTGAATGGTGTAAGGTTTCTTCATACATTCAATTCCATAGTACAATTATCCAAATTAGTACAGTTAAAGTCTCCACTGTATTGAAATTAAGAAGACTAATCCTTTAATTTCCTAAAAAAAAATTAGGAGACAATTTCCAGTCTTCCACACTCAACAAACTGGTATGACTTGAAATGAACCACACCAATTGGTATGACTTGGCTAGTTCTATTTTTCCTGGCAAATATGATCAAATAGATAACACAATATTATGGTTAGAGAGTCACCTTATTTACAAATCAAATAAATATTAAAAGAAACAAATAATGCTGTAAAATCAAATAAAGCTAACGCATGCAATATAAACGAAATTAACTAAACTACAAACATACAAATTCGTTTTGATAGGCGCGTGGTGATTAAAGGAACATCTTTTCCAGGAAAAACGCAGATTCCACGGAATATTAATATTGGATTACGAAACAAACGTATGATAATACATTATGCTAACACAACAAAGAAACGCAAATGTAATACTTACGCCATTTAAAGTTCTCACGATCTTGAAATATTTGCAAAACACCTTGCAATTATGTACAAGTTTTTGTGTCCAATTTTCAGACGTAGTTTGTTACGTACGTACTAATCTCAAACTGTGATAACAAAATGTAGGCACAACTTAACACTTGTTGGTTGTATGATATTTAATCTAAGTCCTGGATATTAAACCCAGCCTAAAGTATTTCGATTTTACCTGTATCGAGCGAGTAATGAGACGTACGGATGTACCCAAACCCAACCAATTCCCGTAGCGCGCGATTTCCAAGAATTCTGACGTTTACACTACACAACACACACAAGTATAAATCAACTGTATAATTGTTGGTATTTGTGTGATAATAGTGATGCGAGGTTGTATTCGATTTTTTATCGATTAAACACATATTTTATTAGACAAAGACAAATGTTGAAGTACACTGTAGGAATGTTAGGTAGATATTTGATTTCAAATACAATCAATATGTTACAAAAATTTAACATATTGTGTATTTCAAATACACAATATGTTACATTTTTAATTATCTTTGGTAATGTGGAAATTAAAAAACAAATGCATGTATGTATATTTTCACGCCAAGTCCCTTGCGGGGTAGGCAGAGAGAACCGAGCGCCATAAGACGCGGTCCTTACATACTTCACTTCAAAAATAAATCATCGTTTTTATTTATTTTACCTTATTGTAACAAATAAATTAATTCTAAACAAGAATGATCTTATTTTAATATTTCCAATATTCTGTATTGAGATGGCATGCGTTGTTGTAAAGATAACTTTGAAATAAACATTTTTGTTTATCCGATTTGTAGATACGTTACCAAAAAGAATCGATTACAGAATATTGTTTTATCTCTCACTGGTTATATCAATGTGAGATCGGTGGATTATTAACGTAAAGCTTTCGATTGATTACATTGTTTTACATATCAAAATACTATAATATATAAGTAAATGTAATATTTACTTTTAAAAAATAATAATGAACGTAAAATTAATTAATTAAATACTTTTCTAGACAACCACTTCAGAACTCTGAGATTTGTCACAACATGAAATCAAAAAGAAAGACACACAGAAAAAATATATAGCTTGTCGAGTACACAAGTCGCAAATACAAGGATATTTGTGAATTGTGTAATCAGAATCATTTTTCATTTCATTTTTAATTTTATTTTTGGTACATTTTTTTATTTTATACTAATTTTTTTTGAAGTTATACTTCTAATGCGACTTCCAACAAGGTTGCGTTAATTAAACGTTTAACGCTACCATGGAGGGGGAATAGAAAGAGTCTGTCTCTGCTGCTAAATGTTTCAAGATATTACCGTTAGATGGCGCTATAGTTAAAAATGTATAACATTTGTATTATACATTTGACTTGTATGTAATAAATACATTCTATAAACATTTAATTTTACTCCAATAACCCTTCTTATAATTAAAATATTATTATTTAATATAATTAATACTAAATATTATTAAGTAATTAATGTTAAATATTTACTTAATGATGCCAGAGAAGTATAACTTCTCACGCGCGTACATAAGTACACGCACCCATTTTTTTTCTTGTTTTAAGTTGAATAATGGAAGTTATAGTACTCGTAACACTTACAATATTGAATGTTAGCAGTGTTACCAACCCTACTGTTTTAACAGTAGATTTGCTGTTTTCACATTGATGTCCCTGTTTTCTGTTTCATTCCCCTTTTTTACTGTTTTTCAATTAGCGTTCTGGCCACCTATTACACTATGAAAATATTTTTTGATAACCACTATGTAATATAATAAAACGCAATGACACTAGATGGCAGTATCTACTCTTGTCGGGATTCGAGGGAATTCCCCGACCACAGTCTATGTGATTGCCAGTCATATTTTTATGTACGGGCAAATCCCAGTGTATGAATAACAGCTACAGGCTAAAGCCCTATTATATTGCGTATTGTGTTGTAGTCATAAGAGCTTTCAAGCTTTGAATTGTTGCCACATATGTGACCCCGCCATTTATATTAAAAAAACAATATTTTCAACGTGTAATTAAAGGAGTATTACACACTAAATCCGAAATGACCGATTGCTACTCATTTGAAGCACAGAAAGGCACATGAAGAAATTTAACAAAAGTATGTATGACTTTAAAAATTAAAATGAGTATGAAAATCATCGATGTATCTGGATAGGTTCCATCGATAAAAAAACGCTCCCACAAAAGCAATCTGATTTTAAAAATCAGATTGCTTTTGCTCACAGTCGTTTGGGACTACTCGTTTGATTTGTACGCGTTTTCGCCGTGTCTTTACTGGCTAAAAATGCCTTTATGAGTTATAAAATCGTGTAAAAATTGTCCTAAAAAATATAAAAAATAATGCAGAATTATTTCATATTATTATATAATTATTTGTGTATCATTTAGCAATTATTTTATTGCAATTACGTACAATAAAATCTGTACACGGCAACTTCCTCCATAACATAGAATTTGGAACAAAAAATGAATGGAATCGTACTTTAGATATTTAAAAATAATTATGTATATTTAAAATATTGTATTGTACGTTTATGAATGTGTGTATATATTATATTTTTGATTCATTAATTACGCATTCGTTAGAAGAGCTATTAACCTATAACCATCGTGTCCATATTATTCGAGCAATAATTGATAAGTATATAAATTTGAGACTGAATGACATAGCCAAAACATTATCTTTAAAAATCACTAAAAGGAAAAATTTAATAAATTAGTGCTTTTGAAGGACTTTAGAATGCATTGTAGATTTCTGCAGAAAGATAGGACATTGATGACGTGCACACATATTACCTTACACGCACAAGCTGTGGTCTCTTCAAACAAAACTTTTTAAATTTAAAACGAATTAATTCATAATATGTACATGTTCCAACAATAGGGGTGTGTGGAGAGCTTTATCCCGTTTACATGTGTGTATGCATTGGCCTGTCTCAGTTGCTATAATATGGTGACCACTGGCATCGAACACACAACTTGAGAACTGCAATGTCAGGAGTTTTGTAATAGGTACGAGCGACGACGGATCTCCTCGTAAAATAATGCCAACTGCATTGTTCTACGAGGTGATTAGTATAATTCAAGACATGTGAGTACCTACATATGATCAAATATTTCTAACCGAACAGCCCATGTACCTTACAAAATTGATGATAAATATGTAATGTAAATAATTACCTATAAGTACATGCATCCATAGTAGTACAAATTACTTTAAGCCTCGCAGGACCTAAGGTATGACCTTAGGTCCTGCGAGGCTTAAAATAATTGTCACTGTCACTTAGATTACTTAATTCTGTATATGTAATTGAAATCGTTACATTAATGTATAAATTATATAATAAATTCAAAACCAGCTAATATTGTACGAGGGTCATTTGAAAAGTTCTTAGCCTAACATACTTAATGAAACCACACGATTTTGAGTTTATTTTTATTTTTCAACATACTCTCCTCCGAGCTCAAAACACTTTTTCCATCGACCCAGTAAGGCTTCGATACCCGTTTTAAAAAAATCTTTGTCTAACTCCTCAAAATAAGCGTCCACGGCGGCTATGACCTCTTAATTATTAAAATATTAATAAAATAATTAAAAAAATGTTTACCACCTAAACATTTTTTCAGCTTTGGGAACAGATAAAAGTCGGACGGTGTCAAATCCGGTTAATATGGGGGATGAGGTAACAATTCGAAGCCACATTGATGGATTTCTGCCATGGATTGCACAGAGGTGTGAACGCGCGCATTGTCCTGATGAAACAAGACTTTTCTTCTCAATAAACCTGGACGTTTTTCTTTGATTTCTTCTCTCAAACGACGCAACAGGTTGCAATATTAATCGGAGTTTATTGTTTCACCCTTTTTAAATAATCCACGAGAATTATACCCTTTGCATCCCAAAAAACGGATGCCATGACTTTGCCCGCCGATAAAACCACCTTTGCCTTCTTTGGGGTGGGCGATCCTGCTCTTTTCCATTGTTTCGACTGTTCTTTTGTCTCGGGTGTATTGTGGTGAACCCAGGTTTCATCCATGGTTATAAATCTTTCAACAAATTCTATTGGGTCAGCTTCATATAACTCTAAACAGTCGCGAGAAGTTGTGAGTCGGTTGCGTTTTTGTTCCACTGAAAGCAGTCGCGGTACCCACCGCGCAGACACCTTAGAGAATCCAAGTTCAGTAGTAATTATATGATGTGTTCGCTCAGATGAGATGCCTACAGTCTTAGCTATCTCCTCGACAGTTAATCTTCGATCAGATAAAATTAAATCACAGAATTTTTCTTTGTTTTGATCAGTGGAAGCAGTCGAAGGCCGGCCACTACGGGGCTCATCTTGAATGGTCTCACGACCACGTTTAAACTCTGCCACCCAGTTTTTAACAGTCGCATACGAAGGAGCGGACTCACCCAAAGTAGCAGACATGTCTTCATGTATAGCTTTTGGAGTTAAACCTTTCAAATTCAGGTATTTTATCACTGCACGATGTTAAATTTTATCCATTTTCAAAAATAGCTCTGACTTGACTTACGGTATCACGTGTAAACGAACAATGAGTTACTGTGAATAAACTAAACTGTGCATACTTGTTGCTAAATAATGTAACTACAAAATGAGGGTAGTTATAAAAAAACCAATGACTTTAACCATGTTAGGCTAAAAACTTTTCAAATGACTGATCAAATGATCGTATATAAATAATACACAACAAAATAACAAATATAGATTTAGAATTTTTTTTTTAAAGAATTGGTAATTTTTCATTATTTATTTATTCCTTTGAAATCGACTCCGTTCCTTCATTGTTCCAAATCAACAAATTACACGTGTCACTCCTGATTGGTGCATTCCGGGCCTCATTAACCGCAGTTTCTGGAATAGAAACGTGGCAAACTAAACCAAGGTGGGCCTCTGGGTACGTTTCTAAAGAGTGTATTGTATTGGAAGGGCGCATCCATATACATCGATGATGAAAATACTGAAGATGAGGCAATTGAGAATGAGTGGAAAATATTTTTTTATATATTTCATTTCATTTCAAGAAAATTGGTTACTGTTTTAACTATATGAGGAAAGTATGAAATCTGCCTTTATTTACTTTACCTACTGTTTTCTCCTGTTTTTTTTATTGGCGAGCTGTTGTTTTTTTAGTTTTTTGGGGTTGGCAACACTGATGTTAGAATCTCAGAAAAAGCATCAAATTAAATTCTTCCTCTGAGGTTAGAATAAACCTAAAAGAAAGCATTGCTGGTTCATGTGACTTTTTTGAAGATACGCAGACAAAGAACGCAGATTGCATCCGACAAGTAAACTCGTAATCACGTTGAGTTACCAAAGTTATTTAAGATGTAAATCAAATCGATTATTTGTAATAATCGAATAATAAAATCCAACGTACCGATATGAATGTCACTACACTAACAAAACACAGGCACAAAGTTTAATTTTAAGCGAAACAACAAATAAACATCTTTTTCAGCTTACACTTACCCTATAATGAAGATTTTTTTTTGATGGTTTCCTATTTGGTAGGAAATCAATATTGTTTAAAAATTCACATGTTTTTGGATTCGCAATAAAATTTCATGTAAACACATTACAAGAAGCTGTCCTAGCACGTCGCCGGCTAAACAAACCGAAATATAAACTGTACACCTAGAAATGCCTAGAAATTGAGCGTTCCTGTTTAATATGTTTTAGTGAATTCTGTATAATATGATTTATTCTCGGTCGAGTCGCGAGCGGAGAAAAGGATAGCAATACTTATGTAAGCTCGGTCTCGGATGGTTTAAAGATGTACCGAACTATTTTTATCGCTTGATGGTTTGTGAGAGCATGTATACGACAAGGTGGTTCGGACGATGCGTTCCGAAATACAACAAAATCGCCAATATTGATTGAAGCCGCAATAATACATATTTGATGACATGGGTAACGTGTCATCATGTGCTAACCTAAAATCCAAAGAATACTAAATTCAATTATACTAAAAATAACTACACTGCGTTCATTTTTTAAGCTACTTTTGACAGATCATTCTATCACTTTTGAATTTGAGAGATACGCAACAGTTGATAGTTACCTGTCTCTTTCTGACTCGTTAAAATGATTACCTGTCAACAATTTAATTATAACAAGGGCAGTGTCTCTTTAGTCCCAGAAATATAAATAAAGCCATAAAATAGTCTTACCTGGCCTACTTTAAAAGGAAAAGCGTACCTACTCGTCATTCTGTCAAACTTATGACACAAACAAGTTTGACAGAATGACGAGTAGGTACGCTTTTCCTTTATAAAACCATTAAATGCTACTAAATTATTATTACCCACAATTACCATAACCCATCAGCAAACAAGTAACTACTTGAATTTTCACGTATAATATTTGTATCACAAGCTCGGTCGTGAAAGACGCGACTTTGACACCAACGCTCGTGGATTCGATTCCCACACAAAACAAACGTTTGTGTGCATGAACATATCTGTTTGTCTTGGTCTGTATGATTTAAGAGAAGTAAGGCGCATCAAAGCAGCCCGCCTGAGCAAGTACCTCCACCTCACAGAAAAACTGCAGTCAAATAACAACTCCCTAGAGGGTTGTTGTGTTTCTGCGTGTGAGTGAGGTCACCAGTAAAGCTCCTTAGGAGTTGCTGTCTAAGCACCAGAGGAGGCATCGCGCGAGTGATATATTTTACAAGCGTTAATAGGCTACGGTAACTGCTTTACACCAGGTGGACCGTATGCTTGTATGCGTCCCGACATTGTATAAAAAAAAACAATCATAATCTATATTTAAATTGATTGTCGTTGGGTTTTAGTATAGATACTAGGATATACTATTCTAGGATACTGGTTAATTGTCAATTGAAGCTACATACTATGGCGTGTATCGTCTAGAAATGTAAGAAAATCAAATTTAAATCCTGAGCTTCTCGATTTTGTCACTTCCTAACTTGTCCATATAAGTATATTGTGACATGTGTCGTCTGGAAACGTAAGGAAAATCAAAGTTATGTACTTAGCTTCTCAATTTTTGCACTCCCAACTTGTCCATATACATATACCATGGCGTGTATCGTCTGTAAATGTAAAGAAAATTAAATTGAAATTCTCAGATCTCGATTTCGGTTATTTCGTAAATTGTCCTTGCCTTCCTTCTTCCTTGTAACTTCCATTTTCGTCTTGTTTCATCACTCTAACTACAACTAGGTATTGTCTAATATCCGTTTCTTCCCATTTCAATATAAGAAAGAAAATGGTAATGCTAAGTCACGAACAAAGGAAGCACCACAGCAAGCGCGGCACGATCAAATGCACAGATTTACATTGAACCTTTCGCCAATGCGTAAATAATGGTGTTATATTTTTTTATGCTATGAGCACACAAACGAGCCACCTGAGCCACCAGAAAGCGTATACCGTAACCATATCGTACGCATTTTTTCGATAAGACGTCGGAAGGCATACGAGCATACGGCCCACCTGAAGCGTTTACCGCAACCTATGAACGCTTGAAATACATTAAGTATCACTCGCGCGCTTTGATTATTTACCTGTCAGGTAAATAATCAAAGCTCGCGCGGTACTTCGAGCTAGAAATGGTCACTCAAATCACGAGTATTAAACCGGCCATTTGATAGACGTCCATGGGGATACACAAACCGTAGAACTTCAAGAATTTTTTTTAGGTTTTTTATGCCACTACGTGTTACATAAGTGGCATAGGGCCTGCCTGATGGTAAGCAGTTATTGTGGCCTATGGACACTTGCAACACTGGGTGTCACTCGTGCGTTGACGACCGTAAGATCTCGGGACTAACACGAATATGTAGCAAATCACATGTTGTTGGTAATATGCCATTACATCCTACAAAGGTAGATGGTCACGTCTACATAGCTGTTTAGCTACATGAAGTTAATAACCGTGCCATGTGGCCTCGGCGTAAGAATAGGCCATCTCAACCTATGGGTGTCATAAAAGGCGACTAAATAAAGAAATATCCAGGAGACAGGTAGCAGCGTCCCCTGCGTACTTTAATGACTTACTGCGGTTGCCAAGCGTGGCAACTATGGCAAAAAACCATGAGTACTAGAATAAGACGGCCCCCAGCCACCGGCAGCTGCGCTGATCCTGACCGGTAGCGGTCAGACTCGATAGTCTGAAGTACGGGGAAGTAATGTTATGTTTGTGTTATTTATTTATTTATTTATTTATTTATTTATTTTGATAACTTATCTTTAACAAGCATTACAGTACTAACCAATTCGCCTGTCAGAGACCAATTATTACAATATGTTATTAATATTTAATTACAATTGAAAACATAATCATGATAATAAAAACAATTCAATTAAATTTTCATACATTCTATAAATTCGGTTGCCACCCTACGGAACTCGGCAGGCGAACAACCAAACAAATCCAGCGCGTCATACTGCGAGGTTAATTCGTTGAGCAAGCGCAGTGCCCGAGACATCGGCGCATGGCTACCCATTTGCGTTCTACAAAAGGGCAGCGCAAACAATCTATGTGAACGAGATCTGTAGAAGTTATCCGGGACGTTCAAAGTAATTAGCTCTAAAAGAATTGCATTTTCCCTTATTCCCCTGAGCAAGCCGAACACAACCTCAAGAAGTCGGACATCACGTCTTACTTCAAGACTGTTGTATCCAACCATGCCAAGTAAAAAAGCGCTAGGATATATATTAGGATAACCTACACTATATCCATATTGTTTACGATAGAGCCAGCGCACAAATTTTTGCTGTAATTTCTCAACCATAAGTATATATTTGGCCTCATATGGATTCCAAACTATTGCGTTACTTTCTAATTGACTACGAACAAGCGCATTATAAAGGATTTTAATGGCTGTCACACTTTCAAAATGTTGCGCTTGCCGCAATAAAAACCCCAAAGTCCTGAATGCGCTTGTACAAATGTTAATAATATGCTTACCGAAGGACAGATCGTCACACATCTGGACGCCCAAATCTCGAATGACACAAACTCTCGGAACGACGGTATCGCCTAGATGGTAAGTGGTCGTAATTGGATTTTTTGCAAGAGTAAATGTCATCATAAAGCACTTGTCAACATTGAACAATAATTTATTATTCTCACTCCATCGCAACACACCATCAATATCCCGCTGAAGTAGCTCGCAATCAGATTCTGCACCTATTCTTAAAAACAATTTCAAGTCATCAGCGAACAACAGACACCGTGCCGCGCTGACCGCGTCAGGCAAGTCATTAATGAATATTAAAAATTCTAAAGGGCCAAGATTGGAGCCCTGACCGACGCCAGAGTGGGTGCAGAATAGGTCCGAATCTCGCCCCTGATAGTGCACGTACTGCTTTCTGTCGCGAAAATAAGAACAGAAAAACTGCAACAATGAAGGAGTGAATCCAATTGCAGCAAACTTTTTAAGAAGTATGTCATTATCGACAACATCGAACGCCCTCCGGAAGTCGAAGTACACAGTGTCTACTTGACCACCCGCGTCGACCACACTATTCGCGTATGTCAAAAATGACAAAAGATTGCTGCTGGTAGAGTGACCCACTCTGAACCCATGCTGGGCGCTAGACAACCTACACTCTATTTGACTACTAATCAGGCGATATAAAATCGACTCAAATAACTTGCCAAACACGGACAACACAGCTATTGGTCTGAAATCGTTAATATTAGACCCACGCTTTGTCTTAGGTACAGGCACCACTTTGGTAGTCTTCCAAACGTCAGGGTAAAAGTTATGCTTCAGACATAGGTTAAATAAATGCCACAGTGGTAACTTAAACACCGATCTGCAGTCTTTAACAACATACGGCGGAATGCCGTCCGGTCCGGCTGATGTTTTTGGTTTCAGACGCCTAAGTGCGAGCTCGACATCTTCAGGCGATATCGATGATACATGCACATAATTACTATCCATACTGGCTGCCGCCGCCGCCTCTGCTGCATTGAGCTTCGGCGGTTGTTGTGCATACACAGAGCTAAAATAATTCGCAAACCTTTGAGCACACTCATCTCTCTGTATAAGTTGACCGTTCTCAATGACCTTCCCGACAAAATTTTTTGTGTTACGCTTCGAGGTAGTGTACTTCCAAAAAGACGATGGATCTTTTTTTAAATTATGTTCTACACGCAATTTGTAATTATGAAAATCATTTTTGATTCCGAGTTTAACAAGCGCCCTAAAACGAGAAAACATGTGACGATCTGTTGTACAATTCGTTTTTTTAAAACGCGAGTGATAATACGATTTTAATCTAATGTTGCGTCTCGTATCAGCAGAGTACCACACAGGGTAAACGTACCGAGGTGGCCCCGCCCGACGCTGCTTTTTAGGGACGCATTTATCAACCGCCGCACGTAACAAATTATAGAAAAAATTAACAGCTGTACTAGGATCTTTAATACGTAACAAAGGCTCCCAATCTATAGACCCCAGGCTAGAGTATAGTTTTAAGAAATCTGCCTTATTAAAATTCCATTCCGTTTCAGACTTAATTAATCTATTACTCGTATGTAAATTAGTGCGCTGGATATAATTATTTAACACTATACTAAGCGGTGGATGATAATTATCTACAGGAACCAAACTGTCGATCTCTCGTTGCACTGATACTTGCTCTAACGACGCACTAACTAACACGAGATCCAACTTTGACCCACTAAAATTATCCACGGTATTCACCTGGCGAAGATCACAGAATGACAACAGATATTCAAAACGTACAGTGACAGACAAAAGCGCCGAGTTTAAGTTAAAGTCACCGCATACTAAAACATTGTCATATTTTCCACCGACACGCTCAATCGCATCAAACACATCCAAGTAACTGGGCTCAGGCGCAGACGGTGGGATATAAACACATAAAGCGACAAATAATAATTTGTTATTGTGGTAAACACCGCCGCACGCTATTTCACAACCCGTGCTTATGTTGAGCGGCACGTCTATCATGCGCAAGTCGTATACGGCTGCGGCTGCAATGATTACGCCGCCTCCTCGCTTACTGCAGGAACGATCGGACCGAATAAGCGAATAACCCGGTGGTATAAGCTCTGAATCATTGATTCCAGGTTGTAGCCAGGTCTCTGTTATAAAAAATAATTGCGCTGAAGATGTGGCAATGGCATTACAAAATTGGTCGAGTTTAGTTCGGAGACCGCGAACATTTTGGTAGTAGATATTTATTGACCTACCACCAACATGAACATTTACCGAGTTCTCCGCAATATCAGTCCTTGTTTGCACTAAAGTTTCTTTTGCGAAACCACTCATTGAGCTCAGTATTAGGTGGCCAATTAGACGCTGTCATAAAAAACTCGAATGCACTTTCAGGAACCCTTGCAACAAAAGACGCATAATACTCATGTTTCAGCTTCAGTTTCTCGACCGAGTAAGGTGCATGGGCCGAGTTCTTTTTAGCCATATAAGCTTGCACCTTCTCTATAGTCGTATCACTTTTCAAAGACCAAAGGTGTACATGTCTATATTTTTCTACGGTGCATAGTTGATCATCCGTATCTCCGGCGCCACGAATAACCGGCCTTCGATGCTTCTTTTGACGCACAGTGCTCCACGGTTCGTGCATTACTCTGAGCGCGACCGCGTCCTCCGATGACGAACCGTGCGCCGCGTTGCCGTCGCTGGTGGGAGTCGCGGGCGCAGAGGGAGGTAGATGCGTAGACGTCAAGACGACGTCAGCCGAACACGCCGGTGCCGGTGGCGGGGCGGCGTCCATAGCCGCTCGTCGGCGGCGAGTCAACACACTTGCAGGAGCCTGCGGGGGTCGGGTAGAGGGGCGCGATGCTATCGATGAGTAACTTATGGATGCCGGCGCAGGTGTTGATGTAGACTTACCCCCAACTTGCACTTGTTGGCGAGTTTCTAAGCCATCTATTTTGGCCTCCAAAGATCGAACCAGCTCCAACACTGAATTAATTTTTAACTCTAATGGAAGTATAATTGCCTGGATAGCTTTTACTACCATATCTGACACTTTCTTCTCCATTTTAACGACGATATTAAAATTAACACTGGGAGCGTAAACAACAGACGTTTGACAGTCGTCACTCCGTTATGTCGTTATGTAAGGGATAAACATGAGATTGTATTGTTTGCGGATGATACTTCTTTGACATTCAGAATTAATAGACGGTTAGGCAATTATGACCAAGTTAACGATGCTCTCTCTAAAGTTATTCATTGGTTTAGTGTTAATAATCTGGTTTTAAATGATAAAAAGACTAAAGTAATTAAGTTCTCAACACCTAATGTATGACAGGCTAAGATGTTTTTATAGTCATAGATACGTTGTACATGCTCTAGAATGGCAATACGAAAGTAAGGTAATTGCCCACCTCGCATTCAGTTAGGCACGCTCTCGCGTCACGTCTATACGTACTTCGCCACAAAGCGTAAATAAGTTATTTCTGGCACAAATGCCTTCCTGTGTTTTTAGATGGTCCACAAATTACACGGCAACTGTTAAAGACAAGGAAAACGCGTCATTTCATTTGTAAGTACAGTTTTTTTTATTAAAAACATAGTAAATGTATTTAGTTTTTAGCAATATTAAAGCGGGTCTAGTGGCAGCCGTTGCTAGGGGAAGTTGAGGAAAATTTAACTATCACGTTATGAACACAGAATTGTGAATTAAATTTATTCCTAACTTTGTTTTATATTAAGTAATACGCCTACCTACCTTATTTTCAATTATTAGATACTAGTAATACTAGACGTTCTAGAAAAGAATGAAGCGAATAGAATATTACTTATCATTTAATTCTTTCCATTTTAGATTATCTAGATGGTTTGATGAAAAAAAATGGCTAAATATTTTTTTTATTCTACGTCGGGAGGCATATAAGCATACGACCCACCTGATGTGAAGCGGGTACCGTAGCCTATTAACGCTTGCGATATATTAATTATCACTCGCGCGATGCCTCCTCTGCTGCTTACACAACAACTCCTTGGGAGCTTACTGGTGACCAAACTCACACGTAGGAACACAACAACCCTCTAGGGAGTTGTTATTTGGCTGCGGTTTTCTGTGAGGTGGAGGTACTTCCCCAGATGGGCTACTTTGATGTGCCCTACCTTTCTTAAAACATCCAGACCAAGACAAACTGACATGTTCATGCACACAAATGTTTGCCTTGCGTGGGAATCGAACCCACGAGCGTTGGTATCAAAGTCGCGTCATTCACGACTGAGCCACCGTGCTCGTCAAATTTCGAGTCGTTTTAAAGTGTTTCCTATATCGCAATGATGTATTTTCCTCTTTAAATTGTCATTTCCTAGAGCAATATCCGACTTATAATCACAGGCTTCACCTAATACGCGCTATTATAGTGAAGTTAAAATATATTTCGCGCATTATAATAGTCTAGATTAGAAAACTGATTAAAAAAGACAAAAAAGGAACAAGTTAAGTTTATTTGAGGGAATAATATTTTATCAAATACGTATTTTTTTTGTTCACTCACAAACTGACTCGATATTATTTTATAATTTCATTGTTCACATTTCATATTACGAAAATAGATGTTTTGTACATAATTGGTTTTATTATTTTAAACACTAATTAAATCCAGAGCTTTTTCCCCAGTCTCCTCCATATCGGTAAATCAGTGCTCGCGCCAATGAGCGCTCAGCAGCAATCAATACGTAACTAAAGATGTATATTCATCTCTTTCTAACGACAGGTATTCCCTATCATTTGTCTCTTTTTAGAGCAAAGTGTGATAATAAATACCTGTACGTAGATATAGTAGTACTTTCGCCATTTTAAAATACAAAAATGTTCGTGTATAACGTGTCTACCTATGATACGTCGCTGATGACAGGTGACTACCAATGTACATGTTAATGGAACTAATTTAGCCCCTGTGGAGACAACTGTGTTCTTGGGTATAACAATTGCCTCAAGACTACAATGGGGCCCACGAATTGAAAAATTATCAGGAAAACTAAGTTCTGCGGCCTATGCAGCTATTGAAAACTATTAGACGGCTCACTGATATTAATACGGCTAGAATAGTTTATTTCAGCTACTTTCATAGTATTATGTCATATGGAATTCATCTTTGGGGTAACTCCGTGGACATTAACACCATCTTTTTATTACAAAAGAGAGCCATAAGAGCTATCTACAAACTTGGTCCCCGGGAGAGCCTTAGAGAAAAATTCAAAGAAATAAATATTTTAACAGTCGCATCGCAATATATCTATGAAAATCTTTTGTATGTCCATAAAAACATAGACTCATATTGTAAAAAGAGTGATACTCATAGCATAAATACTAGATATAAGCATAATCTTGTGTTACATACAAGCCGTCTCCACAAAATAAGTAATTCTTTTATGGGGCAATGTATACGGTTCTATAACAAACTTCCCAGCAATATAACAGAATTGTCAATAAACAAATTTAAAACTACTATTAAAGCCAAATTGTGTAGCAGGGCATATTATAAAGTAACTGACTATATTAATGATAAAAATGCCTGGGAGTGAGTCGATCCAATTATATGTAATTAATAAAATATGTAAATTTGTTTGGATACCAAAAGAGGGATGCCTGAGTTTTTTGGCAGTATTTTTATCAGTGCTCACCTAGTCATAAACTGCACGGTAGGGAAAAAAATTGTGACGATTCCAAACAAATGTAGCCATTTTTACGGAATAAAAAGATTTTGACTTTGACATCAAGTGGGGGGTCGTTCCACACTGCACTACGGGGACGCCATTCGAGAACCTTTCTTCACCAGTGGTCGTCAGCTCTACGAACTAACTCAGTCTTCGTAGAAATAATGGTGCCAGTGTTGGTCTTCAGCTTCGTCCTCCCGATTTTTGTGTGAATCGGAACATATATAATTAATCCATCCATGTCGGTAGATGTAATAATTGAATAACTAATGTAAGACAAATACCACCTTAGTCTTCCTGCGACCACGGACGCTGCAAAGCGTTCGAAACGTCAGGTTCAACAAAATAAATAAAATACGCGATACTTCCGTTAAAAAATTGTTTAATTCAATATTGGGGAGTCTCAGGGTTATTTAGAATTTTGTACAGATAGCATATGTGCACATTTCTGCGAAGGCGGATAGGGAGCCACTTCAATCTTGTACGAAATTCTGAAATATGGTCACGAATAGCCAGGTTTTGTAGGCGTCTAGTTTGTTAAGTAGCTCCTTAGTCGCATCTAAATAGCAAACATCAGCGTAGTCAAGAATAGGGCGTAAAAGAGCTTGCTCCAATCGCTGAGATAGTGGCAAAGACTTCAGTTTTAGTGAGAGGAGCTTTCATGATCAGGCTTTCGTGACGGCAATGGTTTATTGGTTCGTGCATCGAAATAATAAAAACGTACAATAATTTTTAACAAAAAATTTTATTTTTGTTTCTATAACCTTCATATTTTACAATTAAAATTAAATGAACATATTTTGATATAATAATAAGACTTACTTAATCTTACCAATGAGCTGTAAAATGGCGGAAATTGTCAATAGCAACACACATAAGGGAGTTTATACACTGCCTCGTATGCAATTCTTATTTTACAAGCACGTGACGTCATACCCATTGCCAAAAGTAGATTTAAATACGAGGCAGTGGGCACAGTTAATGACTTTACAAACCTACCCACCGACACCTAACTTATCCTCTAAGGGCTAATTCTCAAACTCATAAAGCAGCACGGCAAGCGCGGCCCGATCAAATGAACAGATTTGTATTGAACCTTTCGCGAATGCAGCGGGGCGGGAAACAGTACGTGCCTTTTTCGCCGCGCCAACCCGTCAGCCGTCGTCACCGCTGTCTTCGTGAAAGAGGTCTAAGCGTCAACGCCAACACAGCGTTAAATCGCACACATATTTCATTGTAACTTATACTTTAGACATGACGATGGAATCACTTTGTTGGG
The DNA here is from genome assembly GCA_947507595.1 of Pyralis farinalis. Taxonomy (NCBI): domain Eukaryota; kingdom Metazoa; phylum Arthropoda; class Insecta; order Lepidoptera; family Pyralidae; genus Pyralis; species Pyralis farinalis. The sequence continues at coordinate 38,858,311 of OX382263.1, read as the reverse complement.
CTACAAGAACTTCCTGCACGCAGCGATGCCAACATGAGGGTAGGTAAACAGGCAAATAGTAATTGATCCATGCTATGGTCCGCCCCAAATTTAAGGAAAACATACTAATATGCATGTACCTTTTATCCACTGCTTCTTTTTTTACTGACACCAGTAAACTCCTTCAATAGCTTACCGGGCACTTCTATCAACGTAAACATTTCATGACAATGGAAATGAAGTGCATTTTGCAGTTCCATAAGACTAATCTGACCCGCGCGCTTCTCTCAGCCGATGATGGCACTTCCGCAAAAAACCTTGTTGCGATATCCACCCTAGAAAACTGGACTTTATCGGCATAGCGATTCTTCATACATTAGGAATAAGATTACAAATATTGCGGTCGGTGATCAATAGAATCTACATTGGTTTGCACCACGCTATAAAAATCTTTTTCCGTATGTACACATACCTATAGAATTTGAGTCTACTAAAAGGGAATAAACCCTATTATACATCTTATTAGGAAAATGTGAATAATCTATTTTGAATGTGATAAATCCAGTATATTACTTATTTGGTTGTATATTCGGGAAATTTAATATTAAAATGAAAAACAATAGGTATGAGTTGAACACGCATTTTTGACTACTAAAATAGAGTGATTCTCGACTGAAATAGTCTCAGAACCGCTGCTATGTTCACTTTGTAGTACATTTATTAGTTCCTAGATGGCACCACTCTGTAGTTTTGCCGCGGAAGCACTCGTCACTATTCAATGTGACTAGGTAGACAAAAGACCTATTAACCCTTCGAAACCCGGGTGGTCGTATACGACCGCGAAATATATGGGAAAACGTATATAACAGGTTCTGACTGCTTAATCACTGTTTAATAGTGACGAATTTTTCCGTATCACAAGGGAGTGAGGTCATCATGGTTATTAAACACAAATCTGCTTATCTGTCTGTACACCTCTATTAGCACAATCATGAGTGACCCGACTGTATCTGTACTAATCGACCTGCGATATATCCAGTTAACATTCGCGCCAAAAAACGTCTAAAATCATAAGAATAGATTAAATATATAAAGTATAAGAGAATCGATTTCCTTGTGGAAACGACAATTTATTTATAAAAAATAAAACACCACACTTTACTTTTCACATGAAATCGTTGCGTTGCTACACTGGGAGGTGTAACCCTCCTAAACTAGGCACTAGTGCAGTCCGCGACGCCATTAACTAAGGTTTGTACTTTCTTTTCTCAGTTTTATCTATAGCTAAAGACGAAATGTCATCTTAACAGAAGACTGCACTATTGCAAGTCCAAGACATAATCCTATCTATAGATACAACTGAAAGAGATAAGGTAGCTAGATCAGAAGAGATGAAAGACTTGTGGCAAAAAGTGTTATGTTATTATGATTGTCGGTGGGCTGAGGGGTAAAGGGGGTTGAAAAGGATTGTGATATGAATGAAAACAGTGAGGATAACCGACCTGCGCAGACCCCCAAATGGAACTAGAGCAGATAATGAAGACATATAAGAGATACCATACGAATCCTGAAGAAAGAGTAGAGTGAGGTATGTAAGGATCGAGTCACGTGGCGCTCAGTTCTCTCTGCCTACCCTGCAAGGGATTTGGCGTAAAGATATAGATAGATAGATATTGAAGAAATTTTCGACAGTCCATTGTGTAAAATATGATCTATTTATATACGTAGACCATTTGTAAAATTATGAAAAAAATATGTTTGTATCCACACATTATTTAACAATATAAACACACGAGATTGAAACAACCTCAAATTATAATATAATCTTTGCTATAGACCAACTCAGTACATTCTACGCAACTTTGGCAATAGTTTCCTATTACTATTTACCGTACAATTTCAACTAAATACTTTATCTAGCCGCCATTTTCTCACCTATCGTGTTTATAGCATCGACATTTTCTTCGACTTTCTTACGCTTTCATTATTACCATATTTCTACTAAGATCTACTAAAGGAATCAGTAACACACTGGAGAGAAACCTTTTGAATCGACGAGCTCGGTGGCGCAGTGGTGAAACGCGCTGTTACGCTACATTGACACCAACGCTCGTGGGTTCGATTCCCACATCATACAAACATTTGTGTGCATGAACATGTCTGTCTAGGCCTGGGTATTTTCTATGTATTTACAATATGTTTATCAGTTGTCTCAAAGTAAAAATCTTTTTATTCCGTAAAAATGGCTACATTTGTTTGGAATCGTCACAATTTTTTTCCCTACCGTGCAGTTCATGACTATGTGAGCACTGATAAAAATACTGCCAAAAAACTCAGGTACCCATAACACAAGCTTCGCTTACTTTGGGGCTAGATGGCGCTGTGTAATTTGTCCGACAATATTTATTTATTTTTGTGATTTGAATAGCAATGCTTAGTAATAAAAAAAATATGTATGAAAAGTTAATAAAATACATTTTGCATCTTTATGTTGCTTCATAACAATCATAGACAGACATTTTTCAAATAAAGGATCTATTAGTAATATTTTCAAGCAAAAATATTAATTTCTTGCAACAGCGTTTTATCAAATGTTGACAAGGAATTAATGAAAAAAAAACACTGTTTAATGGTAAAATAGTATGTGATAAAATTTTTGCTCGCTATGCCACGAATTGACGCATACATACCATTGTGATAGGTACTCTACATCCTAGCGTTATCACGTTTTAGCCATGAGGATTGGCGGAGTCCGCTACGCAAGACTAAGGATTTGACGAAAAAACTGATTTGACTGCCGTCTGACCCCCCACAACACAGAGGGTGAAATCAGACCTTCGTTAGGTTAGATCACACATCTCTTGAAATACAATTTCTTGGACGTGCTGGTTTCCCCACGTTGTTTTACATATAATTACAAATATGTACATAAATGCGAAAACACGGATTTAGTGACAAGTCAAATTCCTCACTTCCTCTCCCCAACTAATTTCTACCGAATGAATTCATTGTGGGTTGCAATGTAAACAGTAATTTCTTCTTTAACCCATGGTCACTTGTCGTAGCGGTAAAATTGAGATTTGCATGCTTTTGTACTTTCATCACGTGTACATTGTTACTTCCCTATCCGTTGCTACACAGGAGGCATAAGTAGCAATGAGTAATAGGGTTGTCTTCCACAAAAAAAAGTGTATTAGACTTCATTGAAGTTGCCGCCCGAGTAGACCGTTGTTTTTAACGTTTCTGACCTTGATTTTATTTAGTTTCAATATATTATTTACTATCTATCTATAACTTCACGCCAAACCCCTTACGGGCTAGGCAGAGAGAACCGAGCGCCACGTGACTCGATCCTGACTCGCTTCAATAACATTCATAGCTCTTCTCGTACACGCTCGCCGGTTTCTAGCGCTCCAGGCATCACCTGATAGAACACGACCAATTTGGTCATGGTAGGTAAGTAAATAAAAAAAAAATAGAATTTTTTGATTTATCTTTATCAAATGACATTAAAAATGTGATACCGTAAGAGTTGTCATTTTTGGAAACTCATGTAAATAAGCGCAGACGAAACCGAATATAGTTTAGTAACATTTCATGTTACTAAACTATATTACATGACGAGCTCGGTGGCGCAGTGGTGAAACGCGCTGTTACGCTACTTTGACACCAACGCTCGTGGGTTCGATTCCCACACAGAACAAACATTTGTGTGCATGAACATGTCTGTTTGTATGGGTCTGGGTATTTTCTATGTATAATAAGTATGTATTTACAAAAAAAAAAAATGTATTTACGTATGTTTATCAATTGTCTAGTACCCATAACACAAGCTTCGCTTATTTACTCCCCTATTCGCAAGGTTTCTTTTTTGTAATTTATGAATCTAAAAAAGTTGGAAATGCAAATTGGTATATATTTTCCTTAAAATTTATTCATGGTCGAATTTCGACCTGCTCATAGATATATGGTTCTATCGATATTTTTAGGAGCGGGTCTCGATGGGTGTACAACATAACATGAATCTTCTCAAACGGACATCTACGCGTTGGATCCATATCCCCGCGCACGCCTATCAAATGACCGGGATAATACACGTGAATAAAATAATAATAATGTGATTATAAACAAAAGACATAAACAAACACAATTAATTAGTTTTTATTTAACCTTTACGGGTAATCTTCAAACTTATATGAGCAAATGGACAACCCTGCGTTCTACACGAATACAGTTACAAAAAAAACTGTGCAATATGGTAATGACATTTCAGAAATATCGGTGGACAGGATACACAAAAAAAAATACAAGACGAACAAGAAACCTCCTTTGTCTAATTCGGTTAAAAACCAGTTTTATTGTCTATATTAGCAACACAACGCAATTACGACTGTATTACACACAAATAGGGTGCAATTCAGTATATACGTGCAATATAAATGCATGCTATTTCAGGCGCGCCTCTATTTGCAACGTATATATTGTTTTTTTTTTTCGCACATTCGCGTTTTGCATATTCCATGTGAAGAGTAAAAAAAAAAACATAACTATTTTTAAAAAAGAATACCCACAAACACTTAGGTGCATATTTTTTTAATATACATTTTTATTATACCTTCATTAAATGTACAGGACTTTTTTTTATTTTCTATATAGGATTATAAGGACTTTCGTTAACATAAGCCAACTATATACCCCAATGTTAAGTGATATTAAAAAAAAATCATAAAAACCTTGCCACTGTTTAAGCAAATCTCATTTTTTTAAGCGATTTATTTTTACAAATACTTGTATTATTCGAATTTAAAATAATATATCGAACCATTTAAAAAAGAAATCCCCCAGTAAGTTTATTTTTAACCTTTAACTATGGACGTGGGGTCTCAGAGGCCCCGCCCTTTCTGAGAATCTCACAAATAAGTCACATCCCCGCTCCCCCCGGCACCGGGCCGCTCAGTACCTTTCAAGTTAGTTGCGAAATAAGTGTAGACGAAGGTGGTTGTGTCGCCGACTCCAAAACACGTGAGTATTGGACTTGTAAAGTTTGGCTGGGGCCTGTGAGACCCCACGTCCCCTTTTCTCATACATAGTATATTACTACAGTGTTTGTATTTTTTTTAGTTTTTTCGATGAAGATGGACAATAATAATCAACCTAGTACGTCGGGAATGAAACGGCCGAGCACATCCTATGAAAATCTGTTTGGAAGGAAAGTATTGCGCTTAGAAGACCCTTCAATTGAAAATGAGATTATGGATTTTCTTGCAGCCTCCGATGAATCAGACAACGAAGATGAAATAGCAGACTATTTGATTTCCGAAAACAACTTTCTTCAAGCTCATGAAAGCGACGGCGACAATGAAAGCGACCAATTGATAGCTGAGGACGAACCAAGCGTGAGCAACGAAGCTCAAACTGATGAGATTTCTGATGATGACACCCCACTATCAAACCTTCGCAGACAAATATATTATTACGGTAAAAATCGCTTCAAGTGGTCTACAAATCCGCCGTCAAGTAGAACGAGTCGTACACCACAACACAACATAATACCTATCAGCAATAATACTTTATCGTTGCTGTCAACTGATGAAAGAAAGGACGTGCTTGGTATTTGGAATAAAATTTTTGATGATGATATGCGCCAGACAGTTTTGACTTGGACAAATGAGAAAATTGCCCAAATACGAAGAAAATATAAACGTTTTAATAGGCCAGAGTTGAGGGATATAGATCTAATAGAACTGAATGCTTTACTGGGGTTGTTATACTATTCTGCAATGCTAAAATCAAACCACGAAAGTTCTCGTTACATATTTGCTACGGATGGCACGGGCTGTGAAATATTTAGATGTTGTATGTCTGAAACAAGATTTCTGGTTTTGCTCTTGTGCCTGCGTTTCGACAATCCATCAGATCGTTCCGAGAGGCAGAAAACTGATAAGATGGCAGCAATCTCATTCATGTTTGACCGGTTTGTCAAAAATTCTCAGAAATTATATCAACCTAGTGAATGTGTTACAGCCGATGAAATGCTGGTAAAATTTAGAGGCAGAAGTCACTTGATCATGTACATGCCTAAAAAACCTGGCAAATATGGACTAATAATAAGAGCGTTGTGTGATTCAAAAACTTTTTACTTCTATAATGGCTACATTTACTGTGGAAAAGGTTCCGATGGCATGGGACTGACCGAAGAAGAAAGAAAGTTTCTTGTACCGACTCAGTGCGTTTTACGCTTGACAAAGCCGCTTCAAGGAAGTAATCGCAATGTCACTGCTGACAATTGGTTCTCTTCAGTGGAGCTAGTTGATGAACTTTCTAAAAGGAAGCTCACCTATGTAGGAACCATGAAAAAAAATAAAAGAGAGATACCTATCGATTTTCAACCCCACAAGAACCGAGAAGTACAATCCACCTTGTTTGGTTTCACAAAAGATAAAACATTATGCTCATTTGTTCCAAAGCAGAACAAATCCGTCGTTTTGATATCTTCGATGCATCATACTGCCACCGTCGACGATAATACCTACAAACCAGAAATTATACAATATTATAATTCGACGAAAGGTGGAGTAGATGAGACGGACAAAAAGTGTTCCATTTATTCGTGTAGCCGACGTACAAGGAGATGGCCCATGGTCGTATTTTATAGAATCATGGATTTGAGTAGTGTAAATGCATATGTTCTTTATAACCAACATCAAACCAAAGACATAGAACGAGGAGACTTTCTAAAGAAATTGGCACGATCCCTTGTAGTTCCTCAAATGCAAAGACGCGTTGTAAATACAAAACTACCCAAAGAATTGAGAATGACTTTGACCCGCGTTCTGGGTCCTGATATGTCACCTGCTGAACCTGGAGCTGAAGAAATTGTTCCTGGTTCTCGAAAAACATGTAGGCTCTGCCCTCCGAAACTGCACAGAAAGACAGCACATACATGTGTCGGCTGCAATCGTCCAGTTTGCTTGCAATGTTCAAAGCCATTGTGTAGTGATTGCCAATAATTAGCCCATGTTTGGGTATTGTCAGAATTTTTATTTTTCAATGTGAAAGGTTAATTTTATTGTTAATTTACTTTATATAGTTTATAATTTAAGAAAAAGAAGACTTTTTTATTTTCTAAACTTTATCTAAAATATAATGTTAATTTTAGTGATGTCATGTCGCCAAAGACTAAAATGTGCCTTAGAGTTCCTTAATTTGTAATAATAAGTAAAATTTAATAAAGAAATACATAATTTGTATGGATTTTATTTTATTTAAGCTTATTTGATCATATTGAGTAATCAAGTTTATTCTTATACCAAAAACACGTGTGATTTTTAACCTTAAAGTTCAGGAGTCTCAGAGACCCCACGTCCATAGAAGTGTAAAAAAAAAACTACGTCCACAGTTAAAGGTTAATATCACTTAACAGAATTAGTAGAATTAGGGTTCCCTACGTGAGTTTCGACTGGGTTTATAATATAACGTTAAAAAAATCTACACCAATAAAAAAAATCATAATTTCTTTATGCTCGCACCTAAACTTTAATAAAATTTCATATACGCCATTGGTTCGTAAATAAAAACCTCACAAGATGTAGCTCGGCCCATGAAAATTAACAACTTTGCCAAAACACATACAGAAAAACAGAAAGATATAAAATTCCCTATACGATTACTTCAGCTAAACTGTTTCTCGGCCAGTTTCACAGGCCAAGCTGCAACATGCAAAGTTTGCACCTATGACCCAAAGTCTCGTATCAATGTAATAATAATAATAACACTAAAACATGAGAACTTTTATAATACACCCACTTCTCTTTCATCTCCCTTCGTCTAATACAAATGGTGGTGAATGATGCAAGTGCAGAAATCACACACACACGCACAGAGAAAATGTTCAATACACGCAGAAAATAATTTTAATAAAATTTCCACTTAACATTAGGTGACCTACATGCTCGTTTGCCACTTTCGCGGACATTCAGGCTTTCTTTTCTATAATAAACAAATTGACAAAACAGTGCAGTGTCGTGCTTTACCAGTATGTCATATCAAGAACCCGGCTAGCGTGCATGAAAAGCTATGGACGTTAATAAAGCGAGTAAGGTGTATAAGGGCCGAGTCATGTGGCTCTGTTCCCTCTGCCTACCCTGCAAGGGAGTCATGTAGATAGAAATTCAAAGATAGTTCCATCTCGTATCAAATACGTGATACCACACTACAAAACATAAATTCTTATCAGAAAAGTTATTTCGATGGTCTTTCTTCCTTTAGTTGTGGCAATCATGTTTGACTTGAACCAGCAGTTCTATATCGGACAAAACAACCGAACAATTTAGAAGCATCTACTGAAATGCTCCTATATTATAGGTTATAGTATTACGCACCGAATTCGCCCGAGTAAAATTCGCCAAGTGTGTCGCGCTATTAAAATACAACGAAAGTCATGAATTATTAAAAGTAAGTCCACGAAATATAAAAAATATCGAATGAACTTAATATAATTCCTATACAAGTATCAATTTATAACATTAACTAATAAAAAAAATATTTATTTAAATCATACACACACCCAGTCGAAAACACACAAACTAATTGTTAATATATCATAAATATTCACATTACCAGTAAATTTTTATACATTTTTTATTTGTTATTTTATTACTCGTCTGACGCTTCAAAAAAATGCGAACTTATTTTGAAAATATCACAATATCTACTCGATTTAACACTATTAACTATATTACAAATTACATATACAAACACACCAATTTTGACTGTCAAAAATCCTCTGCTATTAACATTAGTTCACAAAAAAACTGTCAAAATTGCATTTAAACTTGGAACAAAATTTTCGAAATTGGACCCCACTATTTCAGGATCCAGTTATTGATTGGATTGGATCCTTAATTAATTATCATTGGATATTAATTAGAAATACAAAATATTTTGTAATTGACATTTATTTTCCATTCACATATTATATGTGCACGTTTTTAACGCTATTCATTTGTTTTGGATTGATTTTAATCAAGATATTTTCCATTCCAATCACATCTGTCTCATTTACAATCTACGTTGACTGTTTAGGACATTCAATTCGGGTATTTATATACATAAGAGGTTAAACAACACCTTGTGAGCGGTCTCAACGATTTATCATATATATATATCCAATACTCTGAAGTACTAGGATACCACGAGAATCGAAGAATTGTTCTGAAGTGAATTCTGACAGTCAATATTAGTTTTCAGGCTGAAAAGTCTTACATGCGATTTAACTGCGTTATTTTCTCAAAAAATTGCTAAATATACAAATTTATAGTTAATTCCTTTAAGGTCGAAATTTATCTAACGAAATCATTACAAGGAACTAATTTATACACATTACATCAGATAGTTGACATTTACAGGTCTTTCTTCAATCAGACTATATTAAAACAATCCTTTGTTATTGAATTAAACAATTTTTGAACGCAAGTATCGCGTGTTTTATTTATTTTGTTGAACCTGACATTTCAGATGCTTTGCAGCGTCCGTGGTCGCAGGGAGATATAAACCTTTGTTACAGAGAAGGCCAGTGTTGACACGGTACGAAAAGTCACAGAGTTTTCCAATACCGTGAAAGTTATTTGTTTGAGGTTTAATATTTGTATACAAAAAAAGATTATTAACAACAATACACCAATATCAATTATTACCTTTTTAATATTTTATTTACGGAGGTGGATTACTCAACATTTTCCTCACATTGCAGTCCAGAAAAAGCTGGGCCGCTTTATTTAAATTCGTAAATATTTTTTCTCGTCTGCACTTTGACAGTACGATACACAGAGCAAAATAGTTTTGCTGGTGGATTGTCATGCCCGGTCAAAGATATACAAATGGTGTTCAAAAATGATGAAACCTTTGATTTGAACGGATCGTCAGTACATAATGACAAACTTTAAAGGTAGACCCGAGAAGGAAATGCAAGAGGAAATTTAAGAAGAAATATGTGAAATACAGTAAATACAAATGTCGGGACAGTATTACTTATAACCAGTATAGATTGATATTATATTGTGGATTAGATCAAGGTGAGTACATATTTTTGTAGCCGTTTGCATTTCAAGCAATACATTAACATCCATTTATTTAGTTTCTCATTTCGAATAATAAAAAAATATGAACTCCCACGGTAACAGTGATAACCAGAGGTGAGAGCTGCAGAGTGGTAACATCTACAGATTATATTTTTTAAGAGAATTATAAATAACATGGTTGGTAAATTAGAAGTAAATGCAGGATTTTCCGATACTATTAAAATGTCTAGGGATGTAAATTGTCTATGAAATGATATACATGATCAAAGAGTGAGTATTATAATGTATAGACAATACGGTAAATAAAATAGAAGTTAATTTGTTTATCAAAAATTACATTAAAGGATGATATTCACACTTCAAAGATCGACTTACTAAAGACGTCCAAAAGGTATTATTTATTCTTAAACATGCCGACTAACTCAGCAGCGTTTAGTCTGTTAAGATCTGTCTTTTATATTACGTCTTTCACATCGCAATAGAATCCTTGTATTAATTTCGTAATGATAAAATCTTACATACTATAATATTGTTTATGTCGCTAAAATCGCATCTAATATAAAATCTAGCGTTCTGAAACGCTCTCTTTTTGCCGTTACAACGCGTAGAGCGTCAAGTCCATTGATTGGTTTTATCGTATTTAGGACATATTATTTTTGTACTAATATATAAAAAAAATTGTGGGCATAAGAGGAGTCTCCATTATAGATGTAAAGTCTTCCATAGTATTGATAGATAACGACTTGACAAGCCTAGTTAGTGGTAGGATTCACAAACAAAATGTACACTACATTTATATGTACAGTTCGATCACCTTTATCTGACCGGGCTCAATCTCATTTCTATCTGTAGCTGAAATTATCTTGGTAAATAGCTGCATTGGGGCTTGTTAGAAATCTTCAATCCAGGTGTACAAGGTTACTATATCTCTTTTAAACGTGATTTTATTTAAAAAAAAACCGAGCCCAGCTCAATCAGTCAGGTACTTTAGTCTATAATTATGCTCTTTAATTAGCTCTGCATAACTTTTTAATTACCAGGCAAATATAATATTATTACACTTCTGGGACTAGCTAGAAGAATTTTTTTAAAGATAAGAGCACTTTTGTACACAATTTTTTTGTAAACTTACTCCGTATGTGTTATTACAAAGATTCCGTTCGATTATCATATACTATCTATTAACTTCACGCCAAATCCCTTGCAGGGTAGGCAGAGACAACCGAGCGCCACGTGACTCGATCCTTACATATCTCACTCGTTTCAATAACATTCATTGCCCTTCTCATGCACACTCGCCGGTTTCTAGGGCTCCTGACATCACCTTTCGATAGAACACGACCAATTTAATCATGGTAAGTCTTGGCCTTCCTCGGCTCCTACATCCTTCCACTTTCGCATCGTATATCTGCTTCGTCATTCTTTTATCCTGCATTCTTTCTACATGTCCGAACTAACGGAGCATGCCTCTTATCATATACGAAACTGATTTAACCCTTTGATTGCCACTTTAAAAACCTCGCCTGTACCAACTTGATTATTTCATTAATTGTTATTAATTACGCAGCCTGGACGCATACGGTGCGTTGGAAGCATGACGTAGAAATTCGTTCAATGCAAATGGTGCGTCGATGTATGGAAGGGGTTAAAAGTGACCAAATGTCAACTGTTGCCTTACACGGGCCGGCGATTTTTTCGACAGCCTGTTGTGCAATGTATATAGTTTACGAGTCAACATAGACAAGAGCGATGATGACCGTTCCCTTTAAAAAAAAAAGCCAGATTTTGGGTAATATGATGTCATTTCGCTCAGTTCTCTCTGCCTACGCCGCAAGGGATTTGGAGTGAAGTTATAGACAGATAGATAGATTTGAGTGGTAAAAACGTGTAAACATCTAATAATATAATTTCCATTTCCAGTTACTTTCGTACTGCCGTTGGGAATCCTACACATTTGTTCTTTCCTGTCGACCAAGGTTATATTGAAGCATGGTCTACAGATACATTTTTAGATGATAGAACATTAGGGGCCAGTCAGATAATGGATGAGCTACCTCTACTGTTAAAGTTTGGATACACTAAGAGAAGCGCATAGGGGATCTTTTCATGTGACCAGGGATTTATAAAAAAGCAGACAGGCAGGTATTAACCGATACACCTACTGAGTAGTTGCTAATGGACTCAATTTTACTTTTAATTTATACAGTCGCATAAAATCATTACATTATGCTCGCCTTTCTCGCATTTTCATATTAATGAATCAACATTAAAAAATCTGTTTTATAAACGGTAAGGCTCGTCGTTTTCGGCTACACCCTGTATTAATCTAAATAAATGAATTTCATGGTGAATAGTGTTCACAACTCACACATTGTGATTGGCTTGTAAGTGCCCGTTTTTAGGGTTCCGTACCTCAAAAGGAAAAACGGAACCCTTATAGGATCACTTTGTTGTCTGTCTGTCTCTCCGTCTGCAATCCCTTCGAGCAGTGAAAAAATCAAACTTCTAAGTCAACGCAATCAAAAGATACCGCTGTTTATGCCTCCTTTATGTGCATATTTTGACACTCGTAAGGGAATCAAAACCTATAGGGTACTTCCCATTGACCTAAAATCATGAAATTTGGTAAGAAGCAATATCATGTAGCAACAGTAAAGAAAAAAAACCGAATACCGCAGTAAATTTGCAGCTCCATCATAAAAATGTGCTTTTTTTGCTACAATAATTTGCGAAAATATTTTTTTACGGAACCCTCAGAGCGCGAGTCGGACTTTTTTTTTTAAATCAATGTATAAGTCTATCATTTTTTCTTCTTTGTTACGGGTATGTACAAAAGAGTTGAAGATCAGCATCTGAAGCAAACAATTTTGTACTTTGTGCGTATATCGATAAAGTTTATATCACACTCATCAAACAAACCCCTATGCGCTGCCTCTTAGCAGCAGCTACTAATCTAGTAGATACATGCAACTACCCTGGCTTCTGGATATTAGCAGTGTTTATAAAGACTAACTGTTGGCTAGATCATATTGCTTAGTATCTAGTGTCATATAACGCGGCTACTTGTCTACCTTCATATGCAAATCAGTTACCTTAATATTATTATTATCAGAAATACGGCCTTGTTGAACATGCAAGTTTTGTGAACACACTCTATATAAATTAGTTACTTACTTCAAGGCTATCTATATATCAGGTATCACTTATATAAATTTTTAACTAATTTAGTAATATTAACATGTATGCAGAATCGAATTTAACTAACATCTTTTGACGTTGAATTTTCATTGAATATTCTTCCTGTTTTACTATGATTAGTTTAACAAAAAAAAAATATCTATAGGAATAAAAAAAAACTTCTTACGTTATCTATTTGAAACTCTCAATGTTTATAATAGGCAAAAAAAAAATTTTTGATAAATTTATTTTCTCATAAATGAAATTTCCTAGAATTTATAAACATTGCAGCTAAAGCAGTACAAACGAAGTTATTTTTAGTTTAATATATACATACCACATGTCTTTCGTTCATTATGTTTAATTTTAGAATTATCCACAAAATTAATATTTTAATATTTTTTTCCGTTTGGTTCAAACTGGCCCAGCCAGAATTATACAAACATACATTTCAAACAGATTTGAGTGAAAATCAGGCTAATTTTTCAAAATGGATTCAAAGTAACATTTTATAGGTTTTTTAATAAACTACATAATACAATAAACCCAATCCATAGACTATTATACATTCTCATCTTTTTTTGTTTGGTTAAAACTGGTCCGGCTCAGTTTTCTCAAACATAGTTCAGCAAAAAAGATTCAATCCCAAGTTTTTCAGAATGGATTTAATTTTCCCAGTACTTGACAGCCTTGGTATTGGATCTTTTTTGCTAAATTACATATACAATAAACCCAATCCGTAGACTGTCTTTCATAGACAGTAAAACTAAGATAGGTTTTTTTTAAATACCTCAATTAAATGAATTTAGCTGTGTGTTTACTTCGTTGAATTTTTCCTCTGTACCGTCGCCTTTTCAACTTTGGGCTTGTCTTTTTTCTCTTTCAAATCTTTTTTTTCTGTTTTGACAGGGGGCGGGGTGATTTTGTCGGTCGCCGGGGGGGTGGTTGGTTTTTTAGGTTTGTTTGCTTTCGCTGCGGCCGCGTAGTTGATTGGTTTCAAACCGGGTGGTGAAGGAGTTGATTCTTCTACTGGTGCTGGTTGGGGCTGAAAAAAAAACTTTTTGAAATACATACATTTTCACGCCAACTCCTGAGCTCCTTATGTGGTTAGATCAGAGGGAAACGAGCGCCACAAAACACGGTCCTCACACACTTCACTCGCTTCTTTGGAAAATATAAAAAAGTCCACAAAGATTACTTTCTAAAATTCATTATCGTTTTACAGGCAGAAACAAGGTTGGATCTTGGAGTCCGTCCTGACTTTTATCATCAGATATCATTTATCAGCAGAGTTCCTGACGTTGGGACATAAATATTAAGAAAATTTTAAACAATTCTAAACTTAACACTTCAGCTGTATGAGCTAACACCCTTAGCCTTCCCCTCTGTGATCAAAAGAACCAAAGAAAAAACTTACTTCGTGTCACTCGTAAATAATGCAATTTTGTGTGACAACTTGTCGGTGCTGGTACTCCACCTGCATTCCAGCAAGGGCGTGAGGTTGCGAGCAAACCTCTAAGAATGTACTGCGTTAACAGCAGTGATGGCAATATGCAAATGATATTCCGAGTATTACAAGTGATTATAGGCAATGGCAGCTCAATAAGAGGCATGCTCCGTTGGTTCGGACGAAAGAATGCAGGATGAAAGAATGACGAAACAGATATACAATGCAAAAGTGGAAGGATGTAGGAGCCGAGTCGTGTTCTATCAGAAGGTTAGAAGAAGGAGCCTTAGAAACCGGCGAGCGTGCACGAGAAGAGCAATGAATGTTATTGTGCGAGTGAGGTGAGTAAGGATCGAGTCACGTAGCGCTCGGTTCTCTCTGCCTACTCCGCAATGGATTTGGCAAGAAGTTATAAACAGATAGCTCACTCTATGTTTGTTTGACACATGCTGTAGTTATTCCCTATGCAGCACAAGGCTCTCTTCCGCGTCATATATCGCTCCATTCTGACCAGGCGTGACGTTATTGATAGACGCGAGAACCATAAACAATGCATCTATCTATAACTTCACGTAAGCCCCACGCGGGGTAGGCAGAGACGGCCGAGCAATACACGATTCGACCCTTACACACCAACGACAATCTCGGCCGACAAGCAATGATGAGCTCGCGATGGTGCAATGGTTAGTATCGCTACTTTGACACTTTGAGCCGTTGGTTCGATTCCCACACATAAATGTGTGCATGAACATGTCTGTTTGTATTAGTGTTTTACATGTATCATAAGTATGTATTTACAATAAAAAACGTATTGACGTATGTTTATCTGTTGTCTAGTACCCATAACACAAGCTTCGCTTACTTTGGAGCTAGGTGGCGCTGCGAAAAAAAAATCTCCTTATAAAAAGAAAGGAAATACTTACTGCTTCCGTCACCACAACATCCTCTATCTTTTCATCGAGCTTCACTTCACTCTTCGCTGTTTTCACTTCTTTCTTCTTGGGCACAACCTTAGTCTCCGACTTCGCTGGTTGCGGTTTCACCTTTGGTTTCTCCTGTTTGGTTGCTACTGGTTTCTTCGTGTCAACCTTTGGTTTCACCTCTCTTTTGTCTTTGGGCCTTTTGTCTGCGGTTTGTATGTCAGCTGCGCTTACTTCCGGTGGGTCGATTGGAGGTGGCGTTGGATCTAAATTAAAAAAAAATGTGCAAATGATTTTTTACCGTCAAGTTTTTAGAATTAAATACATATATATTTGGTATATTTGGTATCTGGCCTTGACGCTAAATTACTCAAAATTTAGCGTCAAGGCCAGACACCAAATAGTATGACGAGCTCGGTGGCTCAGTCGTGAATGACGCGACTTTGACACCAACGCTCGTGGGTTCGATTCCCACACAAGGCAAACATTTGTGTGCATGAACATGTATGTTTGTCTTGGTCTGGATGTTTTAAGAGAGGTAGGGCGCATCAAAGCAGCCCGTCTGGGGAATTACCCCCACCTCACAGAAAACCGCAGCCAAATAACAACTCCCTAGAGAGTTGTTTTATTCCTGCGTGTGAGTGAGGTCACCAGTAAGCTGCCAAGGAGTTGCTGTGTAAGCAGCAGAGGAGGCATCGCACAAGTGACATCTCAAGTGTTAATAGGCTACGGTACCCGCTTTACATCAGGTGGGCCGTATGCTTGTATCCCTCCCGACGTAGTATAAAAAAAAAGTTGCTGGATATCTGTTCCATATCTAATATTTACCAGAATACTCTTTTTTTTTACAACGTCGGGAGGCATATAAGCTAATGATCCAACTGATGTAAAGTGGTTACCGTAGCCTATTAACTATTAAGTACCACTCGCTGGATGTCACCTCTCCTGCTAACACAGTAAATCCTTAGGAGCTTACTGATGACCTCTTTCACACGCAGGAACACAACAACCCTCCATGGCGTTGTTATTTGGCTGCGGTTTTCTGTGAGGTGCGGGTACTTCCCCAGACTTTGATGCGCCCTACTACACTTAAAACATCCACACCAAGACAAACAGGCATGGCAAGTTGTGTGCATACACAACTGTTTGTCTTGTGTGGGAATCGAGACCACGAGCGTTGGTGTCAAAGTCGCCTCATTCACGACTGAGCCACCGAGCTCGTCGAAATTATATTAAAAAAAATATATTTCGAAAGACATGTAGCTTAAGAAAGATGTAGTTGGTTGTGGTCCGACGGCAGCCGCTCCGTGTCAAAATCGGTTTCTTCACCAAATCCTTAGTCTTCAGTGGCGGTCTCCGTCAATACTAATGGTTTAGGAAACGAGATAAAGCTACAAATCTTAGGACTCTTTCACTGACCTGTTTTATGTTCTTCTGTGTCCTCTTGTGTCGTTGTGTCGCTCTGTGCTGTGTTCTGTGTTAATGTTGACGGCTCTTCTGTGTTATTTTGTGTTTCCTGCTGGCTGTCCGACTGTAGTTCTGAGGATTCTTGCTTTTCTTCTGAAAAAAAAAAAAAAAAAATCAGAGGCTCGAGTGAAGTTTATGAGATAGCTAAAATTATTGTAACTAGCGTAAAACTTCTACATCTATCTATCTATATCTATATATAAAATAAAGTCGTGTTAGTTACACCATTTATAACTCAAGAACGGCTGACCCGATTTTTATGATTTTTGTGTCTTTGGATTTGCCTTCGTCCGGAATAGGATAATAAGTATTTAAAAATGGAAAAAAATAATTTATAATATGTATATAATTTATAATATGTATATTATTTATATACAACGTCGGGAGGCATGACACCCGTGGTGTTGCAAATGTCCGTAGGCTACGGTGACTGTTTACCATCAGGCAGGCCCTATGCTTGATTGCCACCTTGGTGGTATAAAAAAAATTAAATATCACTAGCGCGATGCCACTTCTGTTGTGAACACAGCTACTTCTTAGAAGCTTACTGGTGACCACATTCACTCGTAGGACCACTATGACCCTCAAGGAACACAACAACCCTCCAGGGATTATTTGGCTTTCTGTAAGGTTGATACTTCGCCAAACAGGCTGCTTTGCTGCATCCTACCTCTCTTAAAAACACCCAGACAAAGACAAACAGATATGTTCATGCACCCAATTTTTTTTCCGGTGTGGGAATCGAACCCACGAACGTTGGTGTCAAAGTAGTGTTTCTTACCACAGCGCCACCGAGCTAGTCTAACTAAAGTTTGGGTTACACATGTGTCCACCCCGTAAAGCATTTGGTGCTTGCCAATGTATGTCTCACCACAAGTAAAGATTAAATTTAAAATTTAAAAAACCCCCGACGCAAAAATAACCTATAAAAAGTAACAAAATTTATTATCATTAATTAATAATAATGATATACACAAAAACACTGATTAAGTCCCCTTTTTAACAAAAAAAAAAACAAAATCGTAATCGGTTCATCCATTTGGAAGCTACGATGCCACAGACAGATACACACGTCAAACTTATAACACCCCTCTTTTCCGTTGGGGGTTAAAAATGTAATGCCGAAGGCGGGGGGCACGGTGTCCACATACCTGGCGGTGTGGTCGTGGGTGGCCGTGCTCTCGTGGGGACAAACTCTGCAGCCAGCGGGTTCAGCGTGGACCGGGAGACTGTCTCCTCGAGGGACAGGGACGCATTGCCATTACTTGTGCTGTAACAATCATACCTTTAGATCAGAGGTTCACAGTTATACTTCTTTAGGCGCGTTATGAAAAAATGATGAGAGTGAAAAGATGCGCGCAAATCACTGTAACACAAAAGTACAGGTTGAAGCTGCTAAATGTTTCACAATATTAACGGTAGATGGCGCTATAGTTAAAAATGTATAACATTTGTACTTGACATTTGACTTGTATGTAATACATTCCATAAACATCGCCGCTAGTACTTGAAAGACGTTTTTAGAGTTCCGTACCCAAAGGGTAAAACGGAACCCTATTACTGAGACTTGGCTGTCTGTCCGTCCGTCTGTCACCAGGCTGTATCTCACACGAACCGTGATAGTTAGACAGTTGAAATTTTCACAGATGATGTATTTCTGTTGCCGCTATAACAACAAATACTAAAAAATAGAATAACATAAATATTCAAGGGGGCTCCCATACAAATAGTTTGATTTTTTTGCTCGTTTTTGCTCGATATTGATAACGGCAACAGGTAGACGCTTGAAATATTCACAGAATATTTAGTTATATATTCACTTTAATAATAATAAATAAATTAAAATAAAACAAATATTTAAGGGGGGGCTCTCATGCAACAAACGTGTTTTTTTTTTTGCCGTTTTTATAGATAGTGGTACGGAACCCTTTGTGCGCGAGTCCGACTCGCACTTGGCCGATTTTTTAATTTTACTCCAATAACCCTTCTTATATACATATATATATTTAAAATATGATTAAATTATTAACATTAAATATTTATTTAATGATGCCAAAGAAGTATAACTTCTCACGCGCGTACATAAGTACACGCACCCATTTGTTTTTCTCGTAGACCACTTTCAATATTTAGCTGGTTCCGGTGGACTCCCAGCAGCTACATTTCTACCGTATTCCCAAAACTCGACAAAAAAATGTGAAGATTAGATGTTTTTGTCACGCCAACGTAGACCACCGTCGAGTCTCCCGTGGACCCCTGGAGGTCCACCTGGACCACTTTGAGAACTAAGACTATTTGGAACTAAGATTATTAAAAATAATACCAGTTAAAATTAGTTTCTATTTTTTGACATTAATACTCTCTTTTTTTATATATCACTAAGGAGGGAATCAAGCATACGGCCTGCCTGATGGTAAACTGTCACCGTAGCCTATGGACATTTGCAACACCAGGGGTGTCACTCATGGGTTGCCGACCCTCTAAAAACCTCTTCACGCATTCTGTTTTCTCATTCAAAAAGAAATTGAAAGATTACTACTTATCCATTCTGAAATGACTGTATATGTGTACGTGGAGTGAGGACTGTGACGCATCACGCAGCGCATTTTAAGATTATTTCTCTGCATCATACGAGTATAATTTTCTTTTAGTATAACTTACTTATATTTACCCGTTATGAACACATATTCACACCCCGTTTTTTTATAATCTCCACTGGTATAAACTACTTTCAGGAATGGGTTGCAAACGGAAATGTAAATCTATTAAATAGTAAAACAAGTTGTGACCTAAGGCTGTTTCGTCACAGTACCCAGTAATTTCTCTGCCATACCTCACCCTTCAAACCGTAACATAGCTATATAGCTGCTTGGCGGTAGAAGCCACGCAGCCGACTTTTGTACAAAGTCCCCCAACTGGTAAATCCCCTATAACTTAGGATAGGGGATCGAACGGGCGATTAGGAAATGGGATACACACGTGGGGAACTGCTGGTTGTTGTGGCCGTTGACCGGCCTGTGCCTCTGCTCCCTCTGCTCGTCCTCCAGCATCGCTTCAATACACTGTTCCATTAGCGCCTCCTCTTCTAATTGCTGCATCACCTACAATATATACCAATTCACCAGTTCACAAGCGATACAAACATTTCAAAAGGTCAATTTCAAATGATCTGAGTGGCTCACAGACTTGGAGACTACATTTACTTTAAGTATATGTATGTATATATCTTCACGCCAGGTTCCTTGCGGGGTAGGCAACAGGCAGAGAGAACCGAGCGCCATAAGACGGCATCACTTTGTTGCCGTCTCAATCTGACATAATTATCTCATTGATTATTCACGTATATACCTCGCTTAATTTTAACTTCCACTCAAAGTAAATAAAAGAACTATTACGTGGTGTTTTCTCGACATATTTCCAGTCACCGGTCACCGTTGAACACTACCACTTAAACAATTCACTTTTTACTTAACGTACTCAAAGAAAGTGGCAATAAGAAAACATAAAGTCAATTCAAACTCGAAAGATCATTAATTAATCATCTCATTAATTACACAAATACCCAATTATAATTACGTAATTACTCAACATCATTAACATTATTAGATCACAGTTTGAGTAAAGGCGTAAACACACTGGCTGCGTACGCGTGGACAATATACATTTTGACGACATCGGTGGCTCAGTCGTGAACCAACCAACGCTCGTGGGTTGTATTCCCACACAAAACAAACATTTGTGTGCATGTTTTAAGAGAGGTAGGACGCATCAAGGCAACCCGTCTGGGGTAGTACCTCCACCTCACAGAAAACCACAGCCAAATAACAACTCCTTGATGATGAGGATTGTTGTGTTCCTGTATGTGAGTGAGATCAGCAGTAAGCTCCAAAGGAGTTGCTGTGTAAGCAGCAGAGAAGGCATCGCGCGAGTGATAATTAATATATTACAGGCATTAATAGGCTACGGTAACTGCTTTACATCAGGTGGGGCGTATGCTTATATACCTTTTTTTTTATACTACGTCAGGAGTCATACAAGCATACGGCCCACCTAGTGTAAAGCGGGTAACGTAGCCTATTAACGCTTGCGATATATTAATTACTAGCTGCTGCCCGCGGCTCCGCCCGCGTGGAGTCAAATAATGTAGCCTATGTGTTAATCCAGATCATAATCTATCTACGTGCCAAATTTCATTCAAATCCGTTCATCGTCCGAATCAACAAACATCCATACATACAAACTTTCGCATTTATAATATTAATAGGATCACACGCGCGATGCCTCCTCTGCTGCTTACACAGCAACTCCTTGGGAGCTTACTGGTGACCTTACTCGTACGCAGGAACACAACAACCCTCTAGGGAGTTGTTATTCGGCTGCGGTTTTCTGTGAGGTGGAGGTACTTCCACAGACGGGCTGCTTTGACGCGCCCTACCTCTCTTAATAGCTTCCGAAGAATGCCTTCCGACGTTGTATAAATATATATATATATATAGTCGAAGTTCTAATGACCAAAACCTTAAGAAAGATCTGTTTTCCTCTGAGTTGTGGAGGTCTGACATCAGTCGCTCCATGTGATAATAAGTCTTCTGGCCAGCGGTTTCACGTTTCAGTTGTTCATTGCACAACTAAGGTTAGTACAAATATGGCAAAGCGCGGAGCATCTTTCAACGTCAAGCTATTTTGGACATCGTCTGCGTTGAAATAGTGTCGAAATTCAATAAACTGTTCGTCTGACATGGCTTTGATGCTCCGACAATAGAAGTCATTGTGTTAAATAATATTTAACCTTATTTCAAAACAAATAACCTGCAATATAGTGTGACAGTAAAAACATCTATGCGCTGCGCTTTGCCATATATACGCCGGCCCTAAAGAGTTCTTGAATAACAACACAGTGCATAATCGATACAGTAACACGATTGCAAAGTTTCACAAATTTGATTTTAGTTTCGATGTATGTACGTATTTGGTATAAACTCCAAAACGGCTGGACCGTCATAATTTTCAGGCAAAAGTTTGGTAAATCACTCGCGCGAAGCCGGATGGGTCGTTAGTAACAAAACAATAATAGGCTACTTGCACAGCTAATACGCCTGTGCAAGTAGCTCAACGTGCGCGTGTTACCGTATGTAAGCACCTTTATTAATTACGACAGTATTTGTTATTAACAATTCTTAAATAACAATTAGCGACAACTGTGAGTTGACGTCATCGCTATGATTCAAACAAACCCAAATCAATCATCATCGTACTTTCCTTCAACCGCATAACTAATTTTGTTTATGAAAGAAAACTCTTTACAAACAAACTTAGTACTTACAGATGCAGTCAGGAATTTTGGAATGACGTCGAGTTTAACGAGTGTATATATATAAATAATTATATTTCGGAATCGGCTCTACCGATTTGGATGAGCGTTAGAGCAGTTTCCGGTATTCATCAATTTTTGAATAAGCTCTTTTACACAGAGTATTTTAAATGTGCCTTTTGAAAATATTGTCAGAAAAGAACAGAACTGTTCCAGGCTCAGTTTCAATTTATTACAGATTCAAATACTATCTATCTATAACTTCACGTCAAATCCCTTGCGCGGTAGGCAGAGAGAACCGAGCGCCACGTGACTCGATCCTTTCATATCTCACTCGCTTCTTTAACATTCATTGCTCTTCTCATGCACGCACGCTAGCGGGTTTCTAGGGCTCCTGACATAACCTTCTGATAGAACACGACCAATTTGGTCATGGTAGGTAAGTTTGGCCTTCCTCCAGTTCGGCTCCTACATTATATACTATTATAGATTCAAATATAGTTTACAATAAACGCACACTAATTACTAAATTTGCATAGTGCATACTGACTATAAAGCTGAATTAAATTTTTGTTTACTAAATTATAGACATAAATGACTTCCAAAATTGTGTTACCAAACAATTCTCGTAAAATTATTATTATTATAATAAAAAAATTACCAGTCTTAGCAAGCCGATGTTCCGGCATACGGAACTTATTTCTGCTTCTAAGATATTAACTGAATTTTTAAATCAACTATATTTTTTACGAGCATACATTATGCTTTAAATATACCAAGACAGTTCCCAAGTTTTCCTGAAGCCAATGTTAATAGACTGGATGATTCCTTTTTGAAAGATAAGAATTGTTTCAATATTAGCTTTTCTCCATAACGGTATACCATACGACATAATGCTGTGAAAGTAGCTGAAATAAACTAGGTGCACAGTAGCCACGTACGTGATTTGTATGATTCTAATTGTATATACCGCGGAATTGGGCTTACTGACAAGTTTACTTATATGTGTATGGAACGTGTAAGGAATTGATTGCAAAATAGTTCTTTTTTTATTCGATATCTTTATATTTAGTTAATATAATAGTAAAACATAATTTCACTATTAATAAAAATATTAATAACAAACTACACAGGCAATTTGATCTATACTACTGTCACCTTTTCAGTTTCAGTTCTGTACGACTCTGTACAAAGAATGTTTTTTTTATACTATGTCAGGAGGCATACAAGCATACGGCCTACCTGATGCGGGTACCGTAGCGTATTAACGCTTGCGATATATTAAGTATCACTCGCGCGATGCCTCCTCTGCTGCTTACACAGCAACTCCTTGGGAGCTTACTGGTGACCTCACTCACGCGCAGGAACACAAAAACCCTCTAGGGAATTGTTATTTGGCTGCGGTTTTCTGTGAGGTGGAGGTACTTCCCAGACGGGCTGCTTTCATGCGCACTACCTCTCTTAAAACATCCAGACCAAGACAAACAGACATGTTCATGCACACAAATGTTTGCCTTGTGTGGGAATCGAAGCCACGAGCGTTGGTGTCAAAGTCGCGTCATTCACAACTGAGCCACCGAGCTCGTCAATGTCATACCTGTTTGTCGAATTCCTCCTCGTTCTCCATCCACATGTAGTCTGCGAAGTCGTCTTGCGGCGCGGGAGGCACCGGCGCGTACGGTGCCGGCGGGTAGTACGCGCCCGCCATTACGTACCCTGCTGGACCGATACAAGAAAAAAAAATCTATAAAGCTTATGAGTGTCCAAGTTCAGAGGGCACGTTAAGTCGTCGGTATCAGCTGTTTTCGATAGACGACAGTCGCTAAGCCAAGTCAGTGTCTTCGGGCGGTTTGAAAACGCTGGCCTCCGCCAATCCGCATATTGAGCAGCGTGGTGGAGTATGCTCCAAACCCGTTCGGTTGAAGTAATTCACTTCACCAACCCTTACTCATCCCTGCAGTAGGATGAGTAAGGATTAGTGAAGTACTTCAATATATATTTTAAAACGGATACTAAAATTAACATGAGGATTATGGTTGATGATGAAATATTGGAGCAAGTGGATGAGATTGTATATACTGGAAATGCTTTTTGGAAGGTACACGCTGATGTCGAGAGATGAGTGCAGGGAACAGGGTGAATAGATCATTGGGTAAACTGCTAGGCAGTCGAAATCTAAGCCAGAAGACACAGCTCGCTGTACAGAACGCAGTGCTAATCCTAACGATAACTTATGGAACTGGAAAGCTGGGTAGGGCAGAGAGAGCATGAATGTAAAATAAATGCGGTCCAGATGCGAGCTTTGCACAAAATTTGTGTTGTAATGTTTGCTGACCGCATTCGCTAATTTAAGTTGGATTGGAAAAATTATTTTTGCAGTTGATAGACCAATTCTTGAGGAAAGTTACGAGTATAGGCTATTCAACATCACGACACGACCTTCAGAAGCCCAGGAAAAATAAAGAACGTAATAAAAAGCGGATATGCTAGGAGCCTATATATCTATATATTTCATGAATCTCAGAAATGGCTTAGATATGGTGAGATTGGGTTATCTACATACTTAGGTGTCATCCTTGAAAAAAAATGCGATATTAGACAAAGAAACATAAAAACACGAGCGAAGCTCACTCACCCAGATGCTGTTTCATTACCTGGGATGTGTGACCTTGGTAAGTGCACTGGGTACAGAGGTGGTCTGTGAATGCCTGCGTCTCCGCTGCCAACGACACCGCCTCCTACCCCACTGTCTATAATCACGCCGTTTGGCTGAAATAATAACAAATAGCTGTACATAAGTTGATTTTAATGTATGGAATACAGTTTACATTCAATAATTTCAAATTAAAATTCTCAAATTAATAAGTAATGTATCAGGGGTATATTATTTGCATCGCCCCGTTCCCTGGTGGCGATCGCTTCCGATAAGCCATGAGGACCTTCCCAGGCCAGAGGCAGTCCCAGGGGGTGTTTTAGTCAGTAGAAATCTGACATCATCAGTTCGTTCGCACGAAATGGTATCTTTGGAAGTCTCACCTCCTCCCTCCCACCATGTCTGGAGGGTGCCCCTCACGAAAGAATGACTAACGCACTCCCGCGTGTGTGGGTTAGTCCTTCTCCTGTAGGTCTACAATTTTCTTGGGCGAAAAAAAGGGGTATATTATATCATAAATATGTTGAATGGAATCCTCAGCTTCACAAAGTCAGATATCAAGAAATCAATTGATTTTATTGGTAATAAGCAATAAAGATTTTAATAAATATATAATAGGGATCAGACAACATATCAAAAATTGATTTAAATTAATCATAACGGACAATTTAAATCTAAATTCTCACTGCCAACCCCCATGAAGTTATATATATGGACTTTGGTTTTATATATGAAGTATAGTATAATGGACTTGGTGATGAATATATATTTTTCAATAAATAAAACTTTTAATGACCAAAAATATGTTTATTTATTTAAAAATGCCTTGTAAATGGCGCAGTGATCTCAGTAGGCCGATTCTACTAAAAAAAACTGCAGCTGCACTGCAGCGCGGCGTGTGTCAAAATGTACATTTTGACGTTTCATTAAACATCGCTGCTGTCGCTTTTTAGCCTAGGTGTTACCAAAACCACTTCACATTAGCTAGTATGCCTCCCGACATATAATAAACCACTTTCACATTCATAATATTAGTACAGATATATAAAGTAATAATAAGTAAGGGACTAGCTTGATATGATCTTGGCCATGCTAAATTCACTCACCTGCCACTGTCCATTCTCTTCGTTGCCGTAATAAGCACCAACATTAGCTGACGTCTCCGGGATTTTCATTATTATTCAAACAAAACACTGATGTCCATCAACTGATAAACACTCAACTTTTAAATCTATGTATGTGATATGTTATTAATTGTAAGGGGTATATTTAGGCACGTATTTCATAAGCTTTGCAATGTCTTGGTGTTGTGGTTTAATGTCAATCTTCATTTCTGGGTTGCTCCGCAGCTGGAACACAATATATATATATATATATATTACATATTGTAAAGAATGACGAAACAGATATACAATGCGAAAGTGAAAGGATGTAGGAGCCGAGGAAGACCAAGACTAACCTATATATAAAAGAGCTATGAATGTGAAAGAAGCGAGTGAAGTGTGTAAGGACCGCGTCTTATGGTGCTCGGTTGTCTCCGCCTACCCCACAAGGAACCTGGCGTGAAGATATACATACATATTGTACGTACATTACTAAAACGTTTGAACTAAACAACTAAAAAAGGATGCTGATTTGTTTTACATTAGGCCTTCACTGCCCATTGATATGTGCATTCATTACTTTTTTTTTGTACAACTAGATTGGCAAACAAGCATGTGGCATTAGATGGTAAGCGGTCACAGCAGTCTATTGACACTCGCAACACCACGGGGATGTTACTTGTGCACTGCTAATCTTGTGACCTGAGGCTGTTTCGTCACAGTACCCTGTAATTTCTCTGCAATATCTCAACGTCAAACACATCTAAATAAATATAGCTGCTTGGCGGTAGATATAGGTGAGACAGAGGTACTCATGCAAATTATTATAAATTATTATAAAAATATATTTAAAAAAAGTGATGTTTCCAGTTTTTACATAAACCCTATTATCTTAGCATTATGCCGTTTAACCGGGCGAGATCCGACTGGCATAATTACACCACTCGCTTACGACATATATACTGAATAACGGTAACTGTGGGATATGATGGGTTAATAATCCACTAGGATTGGTGGAATCCGTAACGTAAACTTAAAGATTTGGCAAAGATACTAATTTTTACTTAGAGCTACCGCTGTCAGACACTGGGTTTCCACACAATGTTTTCCTTCACTGCCGAGCATGTGATAATTACAAATGTTTACATAAATTTGAAAATTCAAATTTAGAATTACATGCCAGGATTTAAACCAGGGACCAGTTTGTCAACAGGCTGGTTCTTTATCCACTGGGCTGTCACTGCTTAACGAAATGATACAAACATAAGAAACTAAAGAAATAAGGGATACCCATACATATAGAGTGATTTTAGTAAAACAGTATATCCAAAGAACTATGTGTGAATATAATGTGAGCCCTAAAGTACATTAACAGATAAAAAAAACCATCCAACTGAGAAGATTAGGAGAGGTATATCAAAGCAACCCGTCTAGGGAAGTACCTCCACCTCACAGAAAACCGCACCCAAATAACAACTCCCTAGAGGGTTATTGTGTTCCTGTATGTGAGTGAGGCCACCAGTAAGCTCCCAAGGAGTTGCTGTGTAAGCAGCAGAGGAAGCATCGTGCGAGTGATACTTAATATATTGCAAGCGTTAATAGGCTACAGTACCCACTTTACATCAGGTGGGCCATATGCTTGTATGCCTCCCAACAGTATAACAGAAAAAAAAATTAAAAAGGCTAATGAGTGCATTTTTTCAGAAATTCAATCTGATCCTCAAATATCTGTCTATAACTTCACACTAAATTCCTTGCGGGGTAAGCAGAGAGATCCATGCACACTACGACTTTAGTCCTCACCGGTATATTTAACATTCATAGATCTTTTCATGCTCTCTCACTGGTTCCTAGAGCTCCCGACATCACCGTCTGATCAAACACAATGAATTTCATGATAAATGTATCTCAGTCTTCCTCGGCTCCTACATCCTTCCACTTTTGCATTGCATATCTGTTTTGACATTCTTTCCTCCTGCATTCTTTCTGCACGTCTGAACCAATGAAGCATGTTAACACAGACACTCTATTTCAGACCAACTCCGTTTCTTACATCATAATTATGAACGCAAGCAAACATTACACAAATAAGTGATCCAGTGTTCATTATTCAGGTTGGACAATTTAATTTTGAATCCTTATTAAATGAATCCATCAATTTGTGTAATGTCTAAAATCTATCTTTGCCAAATATATTGTGGGAAAATCAAGATTTTAGTACTATTTGTACTACAACCAGAACCAATAGAATTTGTTTTAATGTACTATTTTTTTAATTGACTAGTCAATATGACGGAGGATGCAATGCACCAAATAAGATGAGTTTATTGTATAATAATGATGAAAATAAAACTTGATTATAAGATGTTTAACACGTTGCATAGATACATATCTGGGGCCCGCCTCGATACGAGAACCGGGAAATGCAACATTCACTTACAACACGTCAATTTGTTATGAAATCGACATTATGACTAAAAACGGCCTAGATCTAGTTAAAATACATCACTTTCTCTCAAACTCTATTTTGTTTACATCACACAATGTAAGATAATATAATGCCAGACAAAACTCTCAAAATAGACTACCTACCTAGAATCAAAAATAATAATACGCTGACCGCATTTCAGTACATTCGCGCCCTAAATATATTACACTGGTGAAATCACTTACAGTTTACGAGATGAAATACGTAGATAAAATACTAAAGAAGTATTAAATTCGGCAATAGTTTAAAAAGTAACACGTGTATAAAAATTAGAATAAGTTACGTTGCACTTGTACTCACTCATTTAATACACTTTCTGGGTGTTCACAACTTATAAATATATTTCACAGGCTTTAAAGCTGGTTGTGGCTATTTTTACACACGACTAACAATTAAATATCCACAATAACCTATTTTTTTCAATTGAATGTCCCTTGCCAACGAATGAGTCTCGTGGCGCAAAAGGTGTAATGGCGACCGATATGAAGTTCCCGCGGTAACGAAACGCAACAGAAATTTTAGCTATATTCGTGTCTATCGAAATGCCAGTCCTTATTTTGGTGATTAGAATAAATGAAAATTGAATGTTAAATGAAATCATTAACTAAATTAAACTACTATCACACTTAAAAATTTTGTTAAGCCAAAATGGTTGTCAAAAATGACGGTAAATTCTTTGTTCAAATATGTATTTTTCGGACAGTATGTGGCAAGTAACAGTTTAGGTATTATTATTTGGCTTTGTAAAATGAAATGAAATGATGATAGTAACATATCTCTGGGAACATAAGTGCTAGTGACATTATACAGGTGAAAAAAAACGAATATAAGATGTTTATACACTTTTTGGAAGACGTGATGAACATCGGTATACATCGATGGTGATGAATGATTCATGAAGAAAACCTTTTAAAAATCACTATCGTTTTACGGGTGGTATTAAATTTCAATATAAGGTTTAGGAATCCTTCCTGAGCAATTTTCAGCAGGGTTCCTCAAGCTGGGACATTTAAAATAAAGAAGACTTAAGACGATGGCTGCATGGCTCTGCCTTTGCCTTCCGCGACGCATGGGAAGAACTTAATTTTAGACTTCTTCCCGCGCTTTTGACGAGTGACATTGTAGTTTTACTTGAAATTTTCACAATTCAGTATAAAATTAGTTTTGTGTGACAATTTCGATAGTATTTTGTAACATAAATGCTAGTGAAATTATACAGTAATGAAAATACTCAAATTTAACACGTTTATGCACTTTTTGGAAGACGTGAATAAGTTCAAGAAAACCTCGTAAAATCACTATCGTTTTACGGGTGGTATTTAAATTGGGTTGATTGGGTCTGTCTAGATACCCTTTCTAAGTATTTTTTCAGCGCAGTTCCTGAAGCTGGAGCATAGAATTAAAATTTTCAAATGGTTCTAAACTGAAGACTTTGACACTGGCATAAAGTAGCAACACTATTGACATATATATTTAATAATAACTTATTTTTAAAAATACTTTTTCCCGCGCTTTTGACGAGTGATATTGTTGTTATACTTGATTTCTTTACAATTCAGTATAAAATTAGTTTTACGTAATAATTTTGATAGTATTGTCTTAGGTTTTCGCGATTGTTACACATTGAAATTAAACTATTTTTAACGGAAGTATCGCGTGTTTTATTTATTTTGTTGAAACCTGACGTTTCGAACGCTTTGCAGCGTCCGTGTGTTCAGTCTTTCCTGCGACCACGGACGCTGCAAAGCGTTCGAAACGTCAGGTTTCAACAAAATAAATAAAACACGCGATACTTCCGTTAAAAATAGTTTAATTTCAATTTTGATAGTATTTTATAACATAAGTGCTAGTGCAATTATACAGTAATGAAAAACTCAAATATACTCGTAACACGGTTATGCACTTTTTGGACGACGTGATAAGTTCATGAAAAAAACCTTCTAAAAATCACTATCGTTTCACGGGGGCCATTTAAACTGGGTTGATTGGGTCGAGGTCCCTTTCCCAAGTATTTTTTCAGCACAGTTCCTGAAGCTGGAACATAGAATTAAGATGAAGCTGAAGACTTGGCTGTATGGGCTAGATCCATTAAACTTTCCCTTCGGGGTATAAAAACAGAGACATGTCACTAAAGGACTCGCCATACGCGTGATTCTGTTAGTAAATAATTTTGCCATTTTTGACGGGGGACGAGGTAACTACTACATAGAAACGAAAATAATGTTTTAAGGAAATGTCAACCTTATTTCGAGGCTTCTACAGTTCAAAGTTATTTTCTTACCGCTGCCTGCCATCTGTTGTGGAATAGCTGAACTTCTTCGTAAATCGAAGCTGGTACAGTCTGTCTATAAAGTCGTGACATGAATGTTTGAGGAACTAACATTAATCATGTGTCTGGCGACACCAAACATATATACTTCTGCTGTCAATGCTGTCATCGAGGTCGAGTTGCTGAACAGTTTTCCTTTGGTATTTTTTATTGTTTTGATTAAACTGCAAAAAATTAAGACCAAACTTCACAGAAAAATTTCAAAAATGAGTAAAGTAAAATCGGAGTGGCACGCGGGAAGTGATTTTTAAAGTTTTCCAGCGATGTTTGGCGGAGTGCGAAGCTGGACGAATTTTGTGGGATTTGGGCGATGTTTATGGGCGAACAGCATCTATGACTGGTATGTAATCGTGTTATTATTTGTGTTTAAACTGCCTGAATTTAAAAAATTATATAATTTACGTTTTGGAGACCAAAAAAGGCATTGTTTACATTGCACATTTTTAGGTTAGATAAGACAGAGTATAGGTCACATTATAGTACGACCATAATTTTTTGATACTTAAGGATGGTATTGTCTCAAGATTTCCAATTTTAAATTTGAATCAATTGCTTCATGTCAATAAGTTATTGTTTCCATTCCATTAACATTTTTTATACTTATCTTTTTCAGGAAAATCAGAGAGTACAGTTAGACGGATAGTCAACGAAGGCTTTAAGAATGATGGAAAGTTTGGAACTCCTGGGAAACATAGGAAAGGCCGGCCAAAGAAAGAAATGGATGATTTTAATATTTGTGCTCTGCGCCAAAAAATCCAATTCTTTTACACAGTGCAAAAAGAGGTAACATTGTCCGTAGTTGCATGTTTTTGTGTGCATGACTAAAAAGGCAACATTTATCATACCAAGGATTAAGGTTTAAAGATATTTATTCTCATATAAGACATTACATCACTTCCATGAGAACATTTGCTAAAAATTAAATATACAGTTTGTCGCCGCAGAAATAAATAAATAAGAAGCTAGAACAAGCATAAAAAGTAAACAAAATGTAGGCATTTCGTATTATCTAAAACAAACATATTAAATTTATGTACTCGCTTTTTTGTTCTTATGTATAATTATAATAGTTGGTCATTACTACTAATATAGTCAGCAAGTATTATTTTAAAAACGTGGAATGACTTTATACTTTTAAATTAAAAGTATAAAGTCATTCTTAGTCGTCTTTACAACAAAATACCCTCGAATATTAAAAGTTTTAATATTCGAGGGTATTTTGTTGTAAAGACTTATTGTAGCTACCAATAGATACCAAACTTATTGTAGGTACAGTCAGATGCACAATCAACGGAATTCTTTGATATTTCAGGTACCGACTCTCAGAAAATTGCAGGTGATCGCCAGAACTGACTTGGATTTTGATTGTAGTCTTGAAGTGCTCCGTAAAATTTTAAAGGCAATAGGATTTACCTATAAGAAATGTCAAAATAATAGAAAAGCTCTAATCGAACAATCACATATTGCTGCAAAGCGAGAAGAATACTTAGCGATCATAAAAAAAAATCGAGATTTGCCAGAAGAATTAAGAAAAAACATAATTTATCTCGATGAGAGCTACATTCACTCTTTATATAAGGTAAAGTCTTTGTTCTTATTGTGTACGTACCTATAATATTTGTTTTATAAAATTTTCACGATCTTCCTTTATCTCACATTATATATCTTATCCTGCTTAGTATTATAAATGTGCAGGTTTTCTCTCTGTCTATTTGTTACTTCATAAATATGAGAGGGTAACTGGGACACGGACATTAGGCTACTTTTTGTCCAACATAACATGAAATACTTGGCCCAAATACATGGCAAAGCCGTGGGTGAATGCTAGTTCACAATAAATAAGAACCTATTTTCCCACCAGGTCACAAAATGTTGGCAATCTCCGAACATCGAAGGTGTCACAAAAGACATATCCAAAGGAAAGCGTTACATCATAGTCCATGCTGGAAGTGAAAAGGGGTTTGTGCCAAACTGCCTCCTTATATTTTCTGGTAGAAATAAACTAGAAGATTACCACTCAGAAATGAATGCGCATAACTTTACCAAGTGGGTTAAAGAAAAGCTGATACCAAATCTATATTTAGCTGATAACTATGATTGAAGGATCGTGATCCTTCAATCATAGTTATGGATAACGCGCCATACCACTCCGTCCTGACAAATAAGACGCCCACCTCTAGTTCCCGCGTAGACGAGATAAAACTTTGGCTATTAGAGAATAATATTGATTTTGATCAAACGCTCAGGAAGCCAAATTTAATGAGTTTAGTAAAAAAAAACAAACCCCGCCCCATCTATGCCATTGATGAACTTTTAGGAGAATACGGGCACACAGTGGTACGGCTTCCGCCGTATCACTGTGATTTGAATCCTATTGAGCTCATTTGGGCTAACCTAAAACAAAAAGTAGCAGCACAAAATGTTGGATCACGTGATGTAAAGCAACTTGCTGAAGAGGCCTTCAGCAGCATCACACCTGAAACATGGAAAAACTGCTGCCATCATGTCGAGACACTCGAAAAAGAGTACTACGAGCGAGGACGTACTTTGTATCGAGACATAGACGAGTTGATTATTCGCTTAGGCGATGATAGCAGCAGCGGTGACAGCAGCTGTAGTGATGACAGTGCTGCTGATGAAAGAGGCAACGAAACGTTTTTTAATGTTGAATATTTAGAATCCGATGATGAGTGAAAGAGATTGTCAGTTTTTATAACTATAATAATTTTATTTTATATAAAACTGCTTTGATAAGCGGTACTGCAAATAAAACAAACAAAATATGACTAATGTGTCTTATTTATTTACTCATTTTACCTAAACGAACTGCTAGTATCAAAATCGTTTTGGTCACTCTATACAGGGTTGCAATACGCATGTCGGCAGCGCCATCATTTAATGTCAAGACTTTATAGACAAGCTGTAGATTCAAAATTATGAAACGTCTTATATACTTTTTTTTTGTATTTAGCTAAATGAACTCTATTATACAGCATGAATGACTGTTTTGTTTTGCAATTTGTATAATTTACGCTAATTTGGGATAGGAGATATGATGAGAATCGATTTCTCATGTATTAATCGCTATCACAACATTTTAATTTGTTTTATATGAAAGCAAATAAAATAATACTTGCATGTGAAAGGTAACTCAATATTTTTGCAAACTAGAAGTGTTCGACCTTTTTTAGCATGACATAACTGCACAGTTTGGCATTTTTAGTGTAACACTTTATGATGTTACCTGAGCGATAACGATTACAAGACTATTAGAGAATCGATTACGCACGAAGTATTTACGCGCGCAATGGATCACAATATCTTGTACCATGACAGAGGGAAATAATCCTACGAGGCTGGTCCTTTAGTACCATGTCTCTGTATAAAAAGGATCAAAAAAGGGACTTCTTCCCGCGCTTTTGACGAGTGACATCGTTGTAATACCTGAAATTTTTAAAATTCAATATGAAATTAGTTTTATATGACAATTTTGATAGTATTTTGTAACATAAGTGCTAGTGAAATTATACAGTAATGAAAAAACTCAAATATAACATGTTTATGCACTTTTTGGAAGACGTGAATAAGTTCATCAAGAACACCTTGTAAAAATCACTATCGTTTTACGGGTGGTGTTTAAACTGGGTTGATTGGGTCCAGGTACCCTTCCCAAGTATTTTTTCAGCACAGTTCCTGAAGCTGGAACATAGAATTAAGATTTTCTAATCTAATCTAATCTCTTCTTTGTGGCGTTCTTGCTGTTCTCGCCAATGATATTGCTTGTAATATCAAAAAATAACACATATAAGTGGAATGCTTAGTAAGTGACTATGCTTAGTTGGTAAAACTTCGACAAAATGGCCTTGTGAGTGATAAGATTTTCAAGTGGTTCTAAACTGAAGACTTTGACACTGGCATAAAGTAGCAACACTATTGCCATATATTATAAAAAAAGGACCAAAAAAAACAGAGACATGTTAGTAACATGTCTCTGCAAAAAAATAAAAATTAAAAAAAAAAGTTATTATTTGCGGGACTTCTTCCCGCGCTTTTGATGAGTGGCGTTCATAGACGTAATAAAAAAAACAGACACCGTCTCCCGAACTAAACACTGAAGCACCTCCATAGTAAGTCAATCGCTATAATTACGAGCCGACACGCACACATTCACACCATAGTAAGTCTACCGCCCGCCATTACGCATCGACACCTCGTCGCGTGATAATCTTGTCGAAAAATAATAATAATGCCGTCGTGCGTAGTGAAGAGCAGACGGAACCATAGTGGTACAATTAAAAAAAGCCAAGGGATTACTTTTCATAGGTAAGCAAGTAATTTTTCTGATTAACTAATCGTTTTCACTTAAATTAATTTTTGATCAAAAATCAACCGATGTTGCCATAACTCACATTTCTAAATTAGCGTAAAAGTGTGGGAGATCACTTTTCATTTGTTCTCTTGTAATTCTTACTTAATTCAGATACCTAATTTTGTTTAAACAGACATATAAACTTACATCCTATGATTCTTTTACTGAACAACTATTATTCATATCTTTAATATTTTTTAGATTTCCATCGTCAAACAATAAGGAGGTACAAATCATAAGAGAGTCCAGTAAAGAAAGCGGCTTGATTCCATCTAGATCTGGTGTAATATGCAGTATACGTTTTGAGGAGTGTGAGGAGTGGCTGCCGTCTTCTGTGAGGTGGAGGTACTTCCCCAGTCAGGCTAACGTGCCCTACCTGTCTTTCGCCAGAGCCTCGTCTGGTCATTAAAATTGGTGTATTTGTTTGCGCATATTTTATTTCAAATAAGTATGCATCTGTTTGTCCTACATAATAAAAGGAATATGTAATGTTATATTTCATGTGTTTAATTTATTTTCATCAATACCTATTTTAAACAACACAAGTTACAAATCATCGGTCTAAAAAATTCGAGTTTCGAAGACAGTAACGAATCATATATTTTTTTATTTCTTTTTGGTTAAAGAAATGGGAAATTTTCTTCCATCTGGCAACCCACTTGACACTCATTCATAGTGGACTTCTTCCCGCGCTTTTGACGAGTGACGTTGTTGTTATACTTGAAATTTTTACAATTCAGTATAAAATTAGTTTTATGTGACAATTTTGATAGTATTTTGTAACATAAGTGCTAGTGAAATTATACAGTAATGAAAAAACTCAAATATAACACGTTTATGCACTTTTTGGAAGACGTGAATAAGTTCATCAAGAAAACTTTGTAAAAATCACTATCGTTTTACGGGTGGTATTTAAACTGGGTTGATTGGGTCTGGGTACCCTTCCCAAGTAATTTTTCAGCACAGTTCCTGAAGCTGGAACATAGAATTAAGATTTTCAAATGGTTCTAAACTGATGACTTGGCTGTATGGGCTAGATCCCTTTGCCTTTCCCCTCGGGGATAAAATGAACCAATCATTCATAGTTACATGCCGCCATTGTGGTGCTTCAGTTGTTTTTCTGCGAGATTCCGTCTGACTTTTTTATTACGTCTATGGCGGCGTTCTTGTTTTACTTGTTTAATATAAAATTTGTTTTATGTGACAATTTCGATAGTGTTTTGTAACATAAGTGCTAGTGCAATTATACAATAATGAAAAACGTCAAATATAACACGTTTATGCACTTTTTGGAAGACGTGAATAAGTTCATCAAGAAAACCTTGTAAAATTCCTATCGTTTTACGGGTGATATTTAAACTGGGTTGATTGGGTCGAAGTACCCTTCCCAAGTATTTTTTCAGCACAGTTCCTGAAGCTGGAACATAGAATTAAGATTTTCTAATGGTTCTAAACTGATGACTTGGCTGTATGGGTTAGATCCCTTTGCCTTTCCCCTCGGGGATAAAAAGAACCAAATCTATATTTTTATGTGAATAGAGTGACTTCTTCCCGCGCTTTTGACGAGTGACATTGTTCTTATACTTGAAATTTTTACAATTCAGTGTAAAATTAGTTTTATGTGACAATTTCGATAGTGTTTTGTAACATAAGTACTAGTGCAATTATACAATAATGAAAAAACACAAATATAACACGTTTATGCACTTTTTGGAAGACGTGAATAAGTTCATCAAGAAAACCTTGTAAAATTTCTATCGTTTTATGGGTGGTATTTAAACTGGGTTGATTGGGTCGAAGTACCCTTCCCAAGTATTTTTTGAGCACAGTTCCTGAAGCTGGAACATAGAATTAAGATTTTCAAATGGTTCTAAACTGATGACTTGGCTGTATGGGCTAGATCCCTTTTCCTTTCCCCTCGGGGATAAAAAGAACCAAAAAAAAAAAAATGTGAATAGAGTGCTATTTCGTGATGTTGGTTTAAATAATTTTAATAGTTTGCTGCTTTATACTTTCGAGCAGAGCGAGCAGCAATAGAATTTTTGTTTTCGCCACTTTTTCGGCTTTTTCGGGAATATAGCAACTCTGTCTTTCTTTGAGCAAAAGGTGTTAAGTTAGGACAAGCAAGAACAAATAATGTTCACTGAAATGGGTGAACCATACGAAGAATCGCAGCTTGAGCCTGATAATTGTAACTTACTATGCCGGGGTTGTCTTGCTTCCTCTGGTAAGATGAAGAACATGATGGAATGGGGCTTAGTTGACGATTACTGGAGATTCACAAATGTTAAGGTTTGTTTTTATATTGTATAATATATGTATTACCTTTAACTTCAAGCATAGTCTCTTGTCCATATCTTTTCAGTAGGTAGGCAATTTTTGTATTAGTCGGGATTTAGTTTAATATTATTAATCTATCTATCTATAACTTTACGCCAAATCCCTTACGGGGTAGGCAGAGAGAACCGAGCGCCACGTGACTCGATCCTTACATACCTCACTCGCTTCTTTAACATTCATTGCTCTTTTCCTGCACGCTCGCCGGTTTCTAGGGCTCCTGACATTACCTTCTGATAGAACACAATCAATTTGATCATGGTAGATAAATCTTGGCCTTCCTCGGCTCCTACATCCTTCCACTTTTGCATTGTATATCTGCTTCGTCATTCTTTCATAATATTATTAAAGTATATAAATAATGAGTTACACTAAATAAAAGAGCAAATATTGCTTAACCCATGGAGCCCCGCGTGGTTTGATCAAGCCATGCGCGTTACGGCAAACAGTATATAACGGAGCGCGGAGCGTTAATGGTGGTAACGCTAGGAGGAAGGAGACTGCTATACTCAATAAAAATAGTGGTGCATCCCTGAAAGTTTGTTTACATTGTTTATATCGGCTTCTTGAACACACTTAGTTTAGAGTTTCAGATTCACAGAAGCAGTGCAATGTCTTTTAAATTAAATAACATCAGTCATCCTACTAATATTATAAATGCGAAAGTTTGTATGTATGGATGTTTGTTGCTCTTTCACGCTTAAATGGCTGAACGGATTTGAATGAAATTTAGCACGTAGATAGATTATGATCTGGATTAACACATAGGCTACGTTGATTGACCCCACGCGGGCGGAGCCGCGGGCAGCAGCTAGTATATCTGTCTTTTAAACTAAATAACAAGCATTATGCGCCGTGTCCTCTTCAGAAGCGTGCAAAAATTTTTTGCTGCCGGGCATAA
The DNA here is from genome assembly GCA_947507595.1 of Pyralis farinalis. Classification (NCBI taxonomy): domain Eukaryota; kingdom Metazoa; phylum Arthropoda; class Insecta; order Lepidoptera; family Pyralidae; genus Pyralis; species Pyralis farinalis. The sequence continues at coordinate 38,819,751 of OX382263.1, read as the reverse complement.
CCGCAAAGTTTTAATTAATTTTTTCAGACTATGGTTTTGGTACGATATTGCCAACTTAATAGTAAACTATACAAACGAGGCGCAAGTAGGATATAATCATAAAGATGAGATAAAGATAAAAATTCTTTATTTGCTATTGGGTCCTCGCGGGCAGGGGCATTTCGGAAATGAACATTGGCTAAGTAGAAATGTTGAAAGAAACTTGCCAATATAGGTCTCTTTTAAAATTGTCAATTAGATATTACAAAAAATAACAAAAAAGTTTGTCTCAAGATTATACAATGAAGCAGGTCAAGGCTCGATGGAAAAAAAATCATGTGATATATAGATACGATTGGCGTTCAGGCTAATAACCATACTTGCAGTCGGCTAGTTAGAGAGTAACTTCTGAGAAAAGACTGTGTCGAAGGTCCTAAAGTCTCCTCAAAATTCTTGAAATTTTATTTGTTTCAGATTGACAATGATGGTGGTCTCTCCAACATGCTGTGTTCAGCTTGTGAGGACATGTTGATGAGTTGCAAGAGATTTCAGGAACAATGCTGGAACTCCAATGTCCTGCTCGAGAATACCATGGTAACAGAATGGCATTCGATTGAAGGTGATAAATGGATCTCTGCTGCCAATGATTGAATATATATGTTTACTTGCATTGAAGAAGAGCTGTTTCTTCAATGCAAGCAATATTCATTCATTCAGCAGTTTTCTGAATTCTCTATACCTTATTCAGTTGGGCTTAAGACAAAATGATTTTTTTTTAAAACCACGTCGGGAGACATGCAAGCATACGGCCCACCTGACGTAAAACGGGTACCGTAGCCTATTAACGCTTGCGATATATTAAGTATCACTCGCGCGATGCCTTCTCTGCTGCTTACACAGCAACTCTTTGGGAGCTTACTGGTGACCTCACTCACTCGCAGGAACAACAACCCTCTACGGAATTATTTGGCTACGGTTTTCTGTGAGGTGGAGGTATTTCCCCAGACGGGCCTGCTTTGATTTGATATTCTATTCTGAGTAGATTGTAATAATAAATAAAGGTTGGTTTTGTCCAGCCGTAGTCACACGTAATTACTAAATAGGTAACATTGTCATGCAAGATACACACAGACATAGATCATAGGATTTGTTTCTTTATTGTTAGTTTTTGATTAAAATTTAATCAATTGTCGACTCAACCACGTAAACATTTACTTTGGCTGCCAAATGTGACGAATTCATGTACAGATATAATTCCCATACCAAAATTTAAATACAGTAAGGGCCTGTCCGCACAGCGATATTTCACCACGAGGTTTTTATTCTCACGTATTATATTTCGCGATCGGAATTACACCTAGTACGCACAGCGAATAAAATTTCGCACGATTTTTGTCAGTTTGATGCAGGTCCCGACTGAGACTCACGTCTAAAATGGACACCACAACTAAAATTTTAATGCAATTTGATCTAACCTGCTTTGTGTGCTTCCGCCACCAATTAGTTCATGCGGCCTAGCGCCGGCCGGCACCCGCCCACTACGGTTAGTGCGTGCTACATGCCTACGCTGCCATGGCTGCTCCGGTAGTCTCTGCCTCGGCTGCTGCGGTCGTCCGCCATCTGGAACAGAATCCGCATGCCCCCACCACCACCGTCGCTGCCACGACTGGCCTGGTCGTCGCTGCGACACGTGTTTCGCCTCTCCACGAGGCATCATCAGGCGTTGTAGACGTCTACATTAGGCGTTGATGCCTCTGATGATGATGATATTGGATTCACCCATTTACAGCATTGAGACCCATGAAAGGATTTTTCTACATAAAACATCAGGAGTTGCGGAAAAACAGTAAAAACTTTTTCGGATATTACGGAATGACAAAAAAATCATTCGATAATTTACTACTACTCTCGAGATCTCAATAACTCTTAAGGTTAATTCTCTCAATAGCGCGCGCGAATTTTATTTCGCAGTGCGGCCATAGCCATAACTAGTATACTGCACAAAATATTCGCGCGTAAATAAATCCTCACCGCATCGCGTGAAATATCGCTGTGCGAATAGGCCCTTAGCGACAGTCAAGCCGCGCGTTTTTGCCCGCGAGAGAAAAGGACGGGAATATTTATTGCTTGATCTGTAACGAAACTCTACAGTCCGGAGTGTTTACCATTTGTATCTCGTCTCGTTAAACGCACTTTAGATAGATAGAATCTCAAAATCTTAAATTTTATTTAATTTCAAAATATTCCCATTCCAGAAAAAGAAGAATTCAGAAGAAAACACAGTAAGATGTATTCAATACGATAAGAAAATAATATTACTGATCACAGCCCCCGATATGAACGCCAAGATCTACCTGAGCTGCCCTTTTAACTGCCGTGATAAATTTTTAAAGAAGTCCGACTTATTCTACCACCTTCTCAAAATCCATAATATGGACAAAAAGATATTCCTTGACCTACAATATTATTGCACTGTTGAAAATTGTCAGTACACAAAAAATTCGGAGAAAAACAAATGGTTTACAAGTAGGAAATTCCTAAACCAACATTACAATAAGGTACATGGGAATAAAATTGTATGTGAGATATGTAAATTGACTTTTCCGACAAACGGTCACTACCAAAGACATCTTAGCACTTGCAATATTGAATTCTCATGTACAGCATGTGATAGGCAATATAAGAATCATGATAACCTATTGGTACATCTAATGAGGAGACATCCAGATGTCCATAAGGAATATAAAGAAAGAAGAAAATCTAATAAACGGACTTCTGTAACCGAAGTAGAAACGAAAAAAGCAAGAACAGATATGGAAAAATTCAATGATTACATATGTGACAGTCCAAAGCGGTCGTTCGCAACGCAAACTTTGAAACCCGAAGATAATATAAGGAATGATGTATCTTTACCGTCGTGGGGTCCAAAAAGTGACCACTACGAAGCCAAAACTGATGAAATTTCCACACAAACAGTTTTTGAAGATTTACTGTCACTGAAATCGCAAACGAGTGAAGATGAATCAATTTTCTTTCCAGAAACTGTATCGTTGTCTGATATACAAACTCAAACATTTCCAATCGAGTTTGGGATGGGTCGGTCTAACAAAGAAACCCTTACTTCGGAAACTCAATCCCCCGATTTGAGTATTAAAGAGACTCAGACTTGCTACTGTTTGTATGACTCAACGAGGAATTTTAGACTGTTTGATACTGTATTGTCTAGTCCGAATACCAACTTTACTTCTACTGAAACTCAAACAATTGTTAAGTCTGATGTTTTGTTGAGTTTCAACTCAACGGAAACACAAACGTGTTTTGACGATGCCTTATCTAAGGACAGTTTGTGATATTGTGATTTGTATAGGCTTATAACCAGCTTAAGCATGCAAGTAGCGGAGTGTGGTCGACATACTTATCTGAGAGACAGGATGTTGACAGATGACAGAGACAGCCTCTAACCTAACCAATGCAATTATTAATCTAATAAGCTCTCTGTCAAGTGATGCAAGGAAGCTCTATCTAGTGTCGCTTGCTGTGAGGAATAGAGAGGAAGCAGCATGTAGACATTCTTTATAAAACAGTCGAGCTACATGACTAAAAGCCTTAAAAAAAGTGTTCCGATCAAACCCAATTTTGGGCTTAATTAATTTGTTTTTGAATACCAGGATTTTCTCAAAGAACATATGGAGGCGACCAAGCATATGACCTATCTAATACAATTCTCCAAAAGCTTGCAATTGTGTTGGATTTAGTGTGTATATATATATATATATAGATGATGATGGAAATACAGTTTTTAGGCAAACCTTGTCTACAAAGCTACGGCAACAGCTGTATAATATGTACAAAATATAAAAATGTGTTTCCACAATCAAGAGAGACTATTTTAGAAACTCACTCGAATGTATTGTGTTAGATTTAGTGTGTATATATTGTACAATGCGTAACAGTAGGTTCCTACAAGTATTTAGGTACTATGAACCTTTTACCTTAATATGAAACCAAATACTATTCAATCAGAAAGAGAATGATTTATTTGGAATAAAATACTATACTAACCAAAAACACCTTGTAATAAACGGAAATGATCTCAACAGCGCGATGTAAAATAAAGCAAATACGAACAACGCCATCTGTTGTCAATTATGAAAACTACTCGTACTTATTCTAAGAGGTAAGTCTTGTTACACAATATATGCATTCGTTCACAGCATGCTGTAGACTTATACATATATATCCTTGATCTTTGATTGATGATGAATCCTTGTCTACAAAGCTATGTTTGCTTACCAACAGGCAGGCCGTGCACTCGTGTGTCACCTTAGTGGTATATAAAATGACTTATTCTAGCATATAAAGGTTTAATCAATACCTTACAAACTTTAGTATTATTTTAACGCGACGCGTCCATTCTCAAGGAACTCGTGAGGTGCTGTTTACTCGAGAGCCGCGGGCGCATGCGAGCTTCCTGCGCGCCTTTAGCTCGCCTCCTGCGAGTTCCGAACATGTACAAAAAAGAAAATATATGTGTGCAGTTAACACGCGATAGAAGCGTAACCTTAAAAAATGTGAATTTCAAGATAATGAGACGAATGTAGAATTTCAAGAGTACGATAATTGTAGGGTTTATTTATGATGATATTTATTATAATGAAATATTTATGTAAACAATACACGTATACAATACCACGGTAGTTATGACGCCTTATTCTAAGCTTCGTAATACGCAGTACACACGTACTATGCTCGGACCCTGTAATAAACACTGTGTAATGCCTTCTATCTCATTCTATCGCACGTTAAATAAATCCTATGATGTACTGTTACTTTTTCGTTTCATCGAGTTTCAAATCACAATGCTGAGGATTTCAGTTCATAAATATGTCTCAACAATCAAAAAAGGGACGAATTTTGAATCTCACTTGTTCTGTATTGTAAAATACTTTAAAAATGTTTTTGTCATGGTTGAAAAATATACGATTTTTTTAACAAAACAACGAATTTTATTTAATACTAGCTATCCGCCCCGGCTTCGCACGGGTGATCGCTACCAACCTTCACAGGATAACCTGCTGGTCTAACCTAAAGATTCACTGAAAATTTCATCAAAATCTGCCCAACCGTTTTTGAGTCCATAGAGGACATACAGACAAACATTCATTTTTATATATATATATAGATATAGATAATAAAAACATGTACACACAGCGAAACCTCTAGCTAAGCGGTTTGACATTTGTACTGTTCTTATGGGGCACGGAATAATAGTAAAAATTGCGCTGCAAGTATTGTGTTGGATGTATTGTATGTATAGGACCCATGCCAAGACAGACATGTTCATGCACACAAATGTTTGTCCCGTGTGGGAATGGAGCCCACGAGTGTTGGGTGTCAAAGTACAGTTACTAACCACTGCGTCACCGAGCTCGTCGTGTACATGTTCAATAAATTTATGGCAGGATTTTCATTCACATATCATATACCGGGTGACTTTTTGACAATAACACGGTATGCTATGTAGTATAGTAGAATCTATTAATGTGAAAATTTGTTTTCAGGAACACCGTTCCTATATGAAATCTATGTTTGTCTGTCGCTTTTTTTCGAATATTCGGATTTTGACTTCAGATTCGGATTCAGCATAAAAAAGTAGAATAGGAATGTTCAGGAACACCGTTCCTATCTCTTAAGGAACATGGTCAAAACGGCTGACAAATTAAAAAAATATATATATTTTGAATTGTTATATAATTGACGAGCCAGGTGTTCCTCTGGCAATGCAAGCTTGCGCATTCTCAACTGGTTTTTTTTTAATATTACATAATAATTAAGAAAGTTTGATATTTTTTAGTCATGTTCACCCTACTGGTATACACGCGGCTTTTCCATTGACGGTGGCCGCAAATAAACGTAGCGTACGCAGAGAATCAACTACAAAACGCCGATCGAGTCGCACCTGCGTTTCCCGTCTCGTTCTCGGACAGGCCACACGCCTCGCCACTCACTACGTTACTGTATCTTTATCTTGAGTTAAGACGTTCGTGGGATTCTAAAAATAACATATCAATGGATCCCCAACCATTCCCGCGGCGGAGGACAACCTAACTTGGCTATTCGCATTGAGGAGGAAAATGTGGAGTAGGTACTTTGAACGTCACCCACGTAGAAGCACGAGACAAGCAGCTCGTCGATTCGGAGTCAGCCAATATTTTGTATGTGGTGTAGAGGTACAGTAACTTGGCCCCGAGATCTCGACGGACCTTACATTTATGGATATATATTTGTGGGCGGAAATAAAACTCCTAGTGTACACGGAGTAAGCCAGAAGTGTTGATAAGTTAAGCAGCAAGTCATAGATGCTTTTAACACAGTGCGAAATGACAGAGAAACATTATCTCGTTTAAAACAGTTACATTACGTAGTTATTTTCGGAGTGTTTTTACTTTTCTTTCAAATAGAAATTTCAGGTAGAAAACTAAGTAACTTTAATATTATTGTAAATAGATTGAATTCATTAAATACGTCCGAAATGTTATACACCTTTACTTTTCTGCTTGTAGGTACCTATCCTCAGTATTCACAAATACCTAGTCTAAATCTCATAGGTATATATCAATTAACATCGTTATAACTTACACAACTTACGTAGAAACCGGCGAACGTGCATGCAAAGAGCATGAATGTTAAAGAAGCGAGTGAGGTATGTAAGGATCGAGTCACGTGGCACTCGGTTCTCTCTGCCTGCCCCTTGTAAAGAGGGCGGTAACGCGTGAACGATATTCATTTTATTCCAAGCATTCATAGGCGACGGTAACTACTTTTCATCTGGTGGACCGTACGTTTACATGCCTCCCGAAGTTTGAAAAAATGTGTGTGTACCTACCTACAAGTAGGTATGTATGCTAGCGTAGCGGGCCATCGCGCCGCCTGGTGTCATGTGCACGGCGCAGGCGACTCAGCTGAGAGTGAATGAACTTTGTCGCGGCGTGTCGGTAGGCTGGCAGACGGTCGTCCGCGGTCAAAGTTTAGTTTTTTAATGATTTTTGTTGTAAATTCCAAAATCAACAAATTTTAATATTTTGTAAATGTGATAAACAACGTTTCAAATCGACCTGTATGTCCTGTAATTATTCTTACGCGATAAAAAATATCACCTATATAAAAATCTATGTGTGTGGCGCGTATTTGTTGTTGTTCAGTGAGAAACACTTAACGAGAATTTGGTGATATTTAGCCATGGAGTAATCAAGGGTCACAATCACAAGTGATGCCCGTGGTGTCGTTTCCATAGAGCTTATCATCAGATAGGCCGCTTACTTGGCCACCTCAGTGATACAAACTTAGACAGGAAATTCATTGCACAATATGCACGATTAAAAAAAAATGGATATTCTAATATATTTATTTAACATTTAAATTTTACACATATTAAATCATACATGTTGTTCTCAGATACATAAATATATATTTTTTGTGTGTATGTTTATATGTAGGTACTATTACATATCTTAATACACATAGTTTACGTTTTATTTTACAATACTAGTGCAAACAGACAGATAACTACTACTATTTCTTAGACTTTTTTATACGTCGGAGTCAAACAAGCTTGCAGCCCACTTGATGTAAAATGGTTAATATAGTAACCACTATGAATGCTCCTGATAAAACGAGTATCGCGTCTCTACACTCGCTGCTAAAACTTCATCTCCTCAGAAACTTACTGGTAACCTAACTCACTCGCAGGAACACAACAAGCTATTCATAACTATTTCCTATTTCGCTACAGTTATCTTGTGTGTGGAAGTAGTTGCCCAGTACTTTAATGCGACTTTGGACAAAGGAGGCTCTGCCGAAACAGAGGTAGGACGCAACTTCATGATCTTCTCTCTGGAGGGTTTGTTTATTTTGCGAGAGTGTGAGATTACCCAGAACGCTCCTGAGGGTAACGGGTAAACGGAAGTAAGTTATACAGAAAGGAAATTATATGATGCATCGAAATGATTTCAAACTGGCGGCACTTTGCGCCCGCCGCACGTTGCACAGTCCTCGCTCAAAGAATTGTTTGATTATTTAGCTATCAAGTAGTGTAATTAATTTTTGAATGTAAACGATAGATATTTAGCAACACCAAACTGCCCCCGATTTTGTTATCATCAGTTTTGTGAATTGCCTGCCACTATGGAAGAAAATTTAACGATATATTTACGTCAAAAAGCATACACTCATATCACATACGTCCCATTTTAGATGTCAATCTTTGATTTATTCAGTGTACCAGTTGCATGGAGGAGCGATTTGAAAATATATATTTTTAATGCAAGCAATTCTAAAATATATTTGGAATGTTTCAGTGTCGGCGTGCATCTTGTCGAAATGTACTTAATTAAAACATATTATACGGCCAGAACAAAACATTGCCGATAAACTACTGTGTAGTTTGGCGTACATAACCACTGTAAAATATACTTTGTAATATGAAATAAACCATTAAAAAAAATCCAGGAGTGTTATAATCACCAATGCACACAAATTCAGATGTGTACAGTTAGATATACAAGATACATTTTTCACATCGAAAGTAACGGGCCAATTCTGATGTGTCACATTTGATATCATTGAACAAGTCAAGGCAAGCTTGTACACATATTTGTGGTTCACTTACCGAGAAGGTGGTGATACTTGGCCATGGAGTTATCAAGGACAAGTGGAGGGTTTGCTTGTTTTGCAAGTGAGTGAGATTACCCAGACAGCTCCTGAGGAGTGTTAGCAGCAGGGTTGGCAACAAGCCAGGGATATTTCCTATATTTTCACATCATGTCAGGATTATTTATGCTTGTTTGCCTCTGAAGTTGTATCAAATATTTTTTTCACAGAATACTTCTATTTTAAGGGAGAATAAGGTGATACAATGATAAAAGTTGTAATAATTATATATTAAGTTTTAGTTTAAGTTCAAAGTCTTCTAACAGCGATCATTTCGAGAACATTGTAGATTATATTAAGTAACTTAGTACTGACACAACTAGCACATAAACTGGAGGTTCTATATGGCTTAAATACAGCCGTTATACAGCTATTGAGCTGTAAAAAGGTGACTTATACAGCCAGCATGTGTGCTAATTGGGAGAGGTTCAATTTTGTACAACAACAATCATAGTTTTTTATAGTAGTATAGTAAACTTCATTGTGAATAAATATAAGTTTCATACAATTTTGTATTACACCTAATGAAATCGATATATTTAACATATTCATAAACAAGGTATCTACCCTAAAACATCAATAATCGCAGTAAAATACAGGATCGTCATTTATAGACACCTATATGATACATTGCTTGATAAAGGAGATCGAACATGCATTATCCAGTGGATCACAATCCTTGTTCAACCCTGTGTGCCAGGGGATATCAAGGGGGAATCCGGCATTGTACGTATTTGGTGTCTTTGGAGCCCTGGCTTTTTCAGATCGGTCATGTTTGTCGGCATGTATTTCGACGTGATTAATCTTCGGATGCCGTCTCAATACACCCCACATTTGGCTCGGTACATCGTCTACCCTATGTGTAGCCAGGGACATCACGTGGAAACGTAGGTGCTGTATGTATTTGGCCACGAACGTCCCCAATGGCTGCAGGGACCTATTCGTAGAAGCTGCATTCAAACGTGATCTTAATCTTCGGATTCATCCGCCCGAATTCGGCCTATAGTCACTCCTGTGTACGTTGTGTTGTCCTGCATTGTTCCTTCTTCATAATGTATGCTGCCACACACATTGTCTTTATCCAAATTGTCCAAAGCACACATCCCTTCAGGTCAGTTAGTCAAACTAACATCTTCCTACCATTACACATTCAATTTACCCAAGAGCGGTACGCTCACGGCCCGGCCTGGGTAATGAGCTCACAATCTGGAGAACCACAGACTGACTCAATTACAAATGTTTTCTTCCTAGTATTATCCTGTTTCCTAATTCATTAGGATTGCCACGGTCCGCTACGTTAAGACTAAGGATTTGACAAAGACACTGATTTTGATATGAAGCGACGCCATCAGAACTAAGAGAGAAAATCGAGACTTTTCTTAGGTTAAGTCACAATAGTTCAGAGATATAATTTCTTGGACATGCTGGTTTCCTCGCGATGTTTTCCTTCACCGTCGAACAAGTTAGAATTACATATAGGTGTATACATGTAAATCTGTAAACACGAATCTAGTGCTACATGCCAGGATTCGAACCAGGACCAGATAATAGGCTGGTTTTTTTTATCCACTAGGCTATAGCCTACAACATCAATGCACAGCAAAATACAGAAATAGAATTTAGACAAGCTAGGCGGTGGAGTAGTAAGAATGGTACTTTAATACCAACATCGTGGGTTCCATTCCTACACAAGACAAACATTTGTGTGCAAATGTACATGTCTGTTTGTCTTAGTTGTTTTCAAGAGAGGTAGGGTGCAACTAAGCAACTCGTCTGGGAAAGTACCTACACAGCACTGAAAACCGCACCCAAATAACAACTACCTAGAGGGTTGTTGTTTTCTGCAAGTAAGCGAGGTTACCAGTAAGCTAATGAGTTGATGTTAGCAGCAGGGGTGACAAAGCGGGAGTGATACTTCCGGTGTTATGGCTGTTCGTATGGTATGGTAACCATTTTACATCAGGCGGAACATATGTGTGTTTACAATTGCTTGGTACTTGGTTTTTTGACTTAAATGTTAGACACATAATAATGAGTACACGTCAACGTCTTATACTCGTATATAAAGACTAATTTCTGTTTTTCCTACTACTTTCTGTATTTAACTGTCATTGACAGTTACAGAGATGGGGCAATGCTTATTGTAATGGCAAAATATCAACGAAATTACATCGATTGCAGCTAATTGTGCAAGCACTAACTAATTGAGATTATTTTTGTATGATTGGAGGATACACCACCATGTTCAATGAAAATATCTCTGGTACTTAAATGAACCATTCTCATATTACTCACAATTGAAAGCTGCAGCGAGGAGTTGGTTAAACAGGATGCATGTTAAGCTTGCTTATTTTGACACCGATTAATCATATGTTGTTATATATGTACTTTTATATGCTAACTCAATTATCATATGCCTTGGTTACATTGAAAATCTTTTAAACCATCATTCGCACTTTCATTGCTTTAGTTCATGTATTTTCTATTGGATTTTGCAAATGGAGCAATGATTTCATGAACGCTTTCACACAGCAAGAGTATAAATATAAAATCTCATTGTCTACATTCCGTACATTATATTCACACTGCACTCACATTTATTTGTCCAATATTTGTTCCGCTCCATCACTACGTCCTAAATCACTTTACGAGTAGATTACTACAATCACTTCCAGAATAACTACAAATCCGAGAAACAGAACCATGTTTTTCAGAGTACACTAGCTTTGCACCAGCTGAACCTGCCAACTCTCATTACTATTTCCACTTAGTATGTATTCTTCACCATCAGTGGATACAATTTGAATGGTTTCTTCTTTGACGTACTGAGTCTCCACTTCAGTTTCCATTTGTTCAACCAGCACTTGAGCCGCATCAATCTCTACTTCTATTTCGTGCTCCGCCATTTTATCATTCCTCATTTGCTCAACTAAAACATCGGCAGCATCAATTTCAATCTCTTCTTTGTTTATCATTCCAATCAATTCAGCATATTTTAACTTCTGTTCTTCTGTCATAGTCGACGGATTATGGTTCTTTAGATGATAGTTGAGATGGCTGCTTTGTTTAAAGCGTTTGTTGCATATCCCACACATGAACGGTGACACGTTTGTGTGTGTTCTCATGTGTTGTTTGAGATGGATCGATTGGCAGAATGACTTGCTGCATATGACACAACGATATGGTTTGGTTTTTGTATGTATGCGAACGTGTTGGTCGAGGCCAGACTTCTGGGTGAATGCCTTTGGACAGAATGTGCAATTGAAAGGACGATCGCCAGTGTGCATTCGCATGTGTTGTTGTACACCGCCCTGTAAGTAAACATATTAAAATATTACGATTTCAACATACAAAATTATGTTTGGTACCAAAAAAGAATTTTATATGAGTAATACCATTACAAATTTCTTTACAAGTTTCTCTTCGCAGTTCACTCGCGTGGAGTACGGTTTTGAATTTTTACTCACATTAATAAAAGTAAATGTTGTTCTAGGATACAGGCCGAAGCAAAAAGAGATCAAAAGTTATAATTTTACTCATAGATAGATTGTAATTATGATTTGCACAGCATTGAAGAAAAACATCGTGAAAAAATCTGCATGTCCCAGAAATTATATTTCGAAAGACGTGTGAACCTTAATAAAGTTTGGTTGCTTGTGAAGTCTGATGGTAACGGCTCTATGTAAAAATTAGTATCTTCGCCATATCCTTGGGCTTAAGTAGCGCGCCTCCACAAACTAAGAAACGGGATAACTCTAAGGTTAATAAGAAACTGAGTCTTTTTGTTCAAAACCATGACTTTTAGTACTGAAGAATATGGATTTCAAAAAGATAAATAAGTAATAATAAAAAAAGATAAATAAATGGATAACCTCTTATCAAAAGCGTTAGTGAATATATTCATTGTAATGCCAACTTTAGTAGCTGCATCTTCTTGGACATGTACAATGCTTTTCATTTAATACATCATAAACATTACTAAAAAAGTTAAAAAACTATGAAATTCGAGAAATGGTACTTAACCGGTTAACAGTTACTTGAATGAAATAAACCACTGTCCTGAATGAATGAATTCTCCGATTTCAGGTAAAAAGGTATGAAAGAGGCGTTCCGCAGGGTAGTGTTCTGAGTTCACTGTCATTTCGTGTATTATGCCTACTTACCTGTTGTGTGAATCGCTTATCGCACACACTGCAAGCGAACGGCTTCAACTTGACGTGAGCGGTCGCCGAGTGTTCGGCTAACTCGCGATTGGACGTGAACCCAGCGCCGCATATCTGTCAAACATAATAACACTTAGTAATTAATATTTACTACCGTACACTACTGCACAGTGTTAACAACTTTGGCAAAGATACATGGGTAGAAAAAATAATAGGCCTTCTCCGCCGATCAGGTTGTATGGGAGGTTTAATTTTTTTTACATACTCATCTATTCCTTGGCAAATTGGTTCAGCTTAGAACAGGAAAGGCATTAAATACCAAAGGGCCACGCTGGGCAATCAAAATCTTCGAATACATATTTATTTTAAATTATCCATTTCCAATACATAGACAATATTATTTGGAAGGTAGAAATTCAAAACCTACTTACAGACTAATGAAATTGTCTGTAGGTATAGAATATAATTTTCATATAGCCCCGCTGGTATAGAAGAAATGAATTATACTTCTTTATGACGAGCTCGGTGGCTCAGTCGTGAATGACGCGACTTGGACACGAACCCTCGTGGGTTCGATTCCCACACAAGGCAATCATTTGTGGGCATGAACATGTTTGTTTGTCTTGGTCTGTATGTTTTAAGAGAGGTAGGGCGCATCAAAGCAGCCCGTCTGGGGAAGTATCTCTACCTCACAGAAAACTGCAGCTAAATAACAACTCCCTAGATGGTTGTTGTGTTCCTGCGTGTGAGTGGGGTCACCAGTAAGCTCCCAAGGAGTTGCTGTGTAAGCAGCAGAGGAGGCATCGCGCGAGTGATACTTAATATATCGCAAGCGGTATTAGACTACGGTATTCGCTTTACATCAGGTGGGCCGTATGCTTGTAATACTCCCGACGTAGTAAAGAAAAAAAAAAACGTTTTGTCTATACTCATCTGCGGAAGCAAAAATTTCAACAACTACTAATTAATATGCAAAAGTAGAAGGGCAGACCAAATTGGTCATCTTTTATTAGAGGGCGATGTCCGGAGCCCTAGGAGGTAGCGAGCGTGCATCAGAAGAGTTTTGATCGTAAGAACCGTTATGGTATTCGGTACAGTCTGCCCACCAAGGGACCTGGCGTGAAGATATACATACATACTAATTGCTAGGTAGAAGTAGATATTAACTCGATCATAGAGGTTTCAAACCACTTAGATGGAGGGTCCCACTGCATATATGAATATGAGGACGGCCTCACAAAAAGCGCAGACAAATAACAAGTTTTTTTACACCACTGCGGTGGCAATCAAGTGTACGGCCTGCCCGATGGTAAGCAGTTACACACACATATGCAGCACCACTGGTGTCACTCATGCGTTGTCGACCCGACTACCTGGGGGGATGTTGTATTCCTGTGGACAGGATGGCATTCTTTCAGAAAGGCGTGATGACTGTTTACCATCAGGTATGCCGAGATCGGTTTTTAACAGAGGTAGGGCACATCAAAGCAGCCCGGCTGAGGATGGTTGTTGTGTTCCTACGAGTGAGGTCACCAGTACACTCCTACGGAGTTGCTATGTTACCAGCAGAGGTGGCATCGCGCGAGGGATACATATTGTATTACCAGCGTTCATAGGCTACGGTAACCAATTTACATCAGGTGAAGTTTGCTTGTATGCCTCCCGATGTTGTACATGAAAAAAAAGGTAGGCCGGCCGCATTCCGCTTGTTTAAGTCTTAGTTAAAACGAGCTGTGCCCGCGACTTCGTCCGCGCGGAATAGTTATTGAAGTGAAAACTTCTGTAGCGTCGTTGTGCACTTTTTGGGATGAGTAAAAAATGTTAAACTCGCGTCAGGACACGTGACCCTGACCGTAAGATTTTGGTGACAATTAGAATTTAAGTTCGCTGCAGCGCTAAAACATTAGTTACCTCTAATTAAACAATTAAAACATGAAGCGCTAGATCGTTCATAGGGCATTATTTTCTCGCGACCAAAACGTTGTAAGCGCCATGAAATTGTTGGCGCTTACGCGTTTCGTTCAACGTAGTTTATCAACATCGCTGTTTGGTTTAAGCGGCGCAGGGCGCTTGCGGGATTGTGCGTGAGTGTTTGAGTTTTAGAGATTGGCGATGATGATGCTGGTAATGATGATTGTGAAAGAGTCGTTGAAATTATGGATGAAAGTTGATTTTTCTGAGAGATAAACTTTTTAATGTAAAATAATTGTACTTTTTAATGTAAAATAATTGTTCTGAAGTGTTAAATTTTTAAAGTACTTAATATAAATTATAAATAATATAAATAAATATTGTCGGACAAATTACTCAGCGCCACCTAGCCCCAAAGAAAGCGAAGCTTGTGTTATGGGTACTAGACAACTGATAAACATACGTAAATACATTTTTTTTTATAAATACATACTTATACATAGAAAATACCCAGACCAAGACAAACAGACATGTTCATGCACACAAATGTTTGTACTGTGTGGGAATCGAACCCACGAGCGTTGGTGTCAAAGTAGCGTAACAACGCGTTTCACCACTGCGCCACCGAGCTCGTCATATTTGTCATCTTTGTATACGATAGCGCAATAAATGAATATTGTATTTTACCACATACATGATAGTACTTTTATACTGATAAATAAATAAAGCAATTCGTGCGAAATTATTCCCTAACCATTCCAAAATTTTCAAAAATGCACAACGTTAATGTTCAAGTTTACACTTCTGCCGGCACTCCCGGAGTGCAACCCGTTTTTTTTATTATTGATTTATATTAATAAAAATAAATAAAATTTCTAAAATAAAAGTAACCTAAGTTACTCCTTATTACATCAGCTATCTACCAGTGAAAGTTCCGTCAAAATCGGTCCAACCGTTTCAGAGATTAGCCGGAACAACCAGACAGACAGACAGACAGGCATACAAAAATGGTAAAAAAATATATTTTGGTATATGTACCGTGTATACGCATTTAGTAAAAAGCGGTTATTTTATTATTACAAACAGACACTCCACTTTTACTTATCTGTATAGATGTATAGATAAAGCCACTTACGTCACAGCAGAACGGAAGTGCTTCTTCTCCCTGGTTGGTGAGCGGCTTCTCGCAGACTTGGCACCGGTGTCCTTTGCGTCTCCTAGTGTGCTCATCCCTGAAGTGGGCCGAATACTCGCAGCACGAGAAGAATATCTGATGGCAGGTCCCGTCTGCCACCAGGGTTGAAGGTTGGAAACACTCAAATGGACCGCTGGGGGGAAAAAACGATTGTTTAAAAATAATCTTTTTTTTGCACAGGATCGAGGCGAAGGGCTCTGCAGAGGGGAGGCCTATATTCAGCACTGAACAAATATGGACTGAAATGATAATAATAAAATAATGGGTTCGATTCCCACACAGGACAATTAAATATATGCATGTTTGTCTTGGTCTGGGTGTTTTTAAGAGAGGTAAGGCGCATCAAAGCCCCCTATTCGAATCCTGGCATGTACCAATAAATTCGTGTTTTCTGATTTATGTACATATTTGTAATTATCACTTTCGCGGCGATGAAGTAAACCCACATGTCCAAGAAACTATATTTCGAAATAGTTAATAGATTCAGGCGTTATGCGGTTGTCCGCAGCAGCCGAGGCAGAGACTACCGGAGCAGCCATGGCAGCGTCGGCATGTTGCATCTACTAACTAAGGTAGTAGGTGGGTGCCGGCCGGCGCTAGGCCGCATGAACTAATTGGTGGCGGTAGCACACAGAGCAGGTTAGATCAAATTTCATATATTTAGAAAGACGTGCGACCTAACCTAAGAAAGGTCTGGTTTACCCTCTACAATGTG
This sequence comes from Pyralis farinalis, assembly GCA_947507595.1. Lineage (NCBI taxonomy): Eukaryota > Metazoa > Arthropoda > Insecta > Lepidoptera > Pyralidae > Pyralis > Pyralis farinalis. The sequence continues at coordinate 38,803,079 of OX382263.1, read as the reverse complement.
GGGGTCTGACGGCAGTGACTCCATGTATCTTCGCCAAATCCTTAGTCTTAGGCAGCGGACACCGACAATCCGAATGGATTAGGAATCGGAATAAGGGTAAGAAGAAGAGGGCGCATCAAAGCACCCTTGAGTGAGGAAATACCTCAGCCAAATAACAGCCTGGAGGGGCATTGTGTTCTGAGTGGCGTAATCAGTACGCTCCTAAGGCGTTGCTCCGTTAGCAACAGGAGTGGCAACGCAAGATTTTACCGCCTGTACCACGGTGAGTGCTCTGAACAACTGTTTTCCCTTATCCCACCCTCTCCGTTCCGTCATAGAACCATACGTGCAGGCTTGCGTTGTCATCATTCCACTGTTGAGGACATTTCTTCTCGTACTAAAAACTTCGGCAACTCCTATCTCTGTCGAACTATTAAAAAGTGGAACGCCTTGCCTGCACATGTGTTTCCTTCTTCCTACAACATGAGATCCTTCAAACGAAGCGTGAAGAAGCACCTTGCGGGCCAGCATGGTAGCGTCAACTGACAGGACACTTAGTTCTTTGTCAGTTGGCGCTGCAATTTGGGTTCCTTTATTCGCTTACCATCAGGCGACGCGGAGCACTATGCTGAGCCAATATAAAAAAAACAATATTTCCTGTATGGTGAGCGTTCATGCGCTACGGTAAGCACTTTCATAAGGTAGGCTGTTGTATACCGCCCGACGTTCTATATAATAAAAAGGCCGTCAAATGCAGGGCCGACTCGCGTACCGAGGGTTCCGTGGAAAAAATCTCCAAAAATATATATATATATATATTTTTAATGTAACTACAAATTTACGATTTTCGGATTTTTTCCTTTATTTGTGCTACATGATATTACTTCTTACCAAATTTCATGATTCTAGACCAACAGGAAGTAGCCTATAGGTTTTGATTCCCTTGCGAGTATCAAAATATGCGCAACGAGGCATAAACAGCCGTATCTTTTGATTGCGTTGACATAGAAGAATGATTTTTTCACTGCTCGGTGGGATTGGGTGGGTGGGACCCCCTTGTGGGTTGCAGATATATTAATTCCAGCTTGATAGCTCCACAAGTCCCTGAGAAAAAGGGGCTAAACAGACAGACGGACGGACGGACAGACAGACCGACAACAAATGATCCTGTAAGGGTTCCGTTTTTCCCTTTGAGGTACGGAAACCCTAAAAAGTATCAATTTTGCCTATAACGAAGGTTTATTTGTGCGGGAATCGAAGCCCAAGACCGCTTAGTGTCAAAACGGCCATTGCTAATCACTCGACCCGGAGTCGTGAAAAACTAGTAAAAATACATACGTGATGGGCTGAGGTTCCCTGTCCCTCTTTTCAGGCACTCTTTTCTCTTCTTTTTTCTCCTTGATAGGAGTACCGAGTTTGTCCTCCTTTACTGGAGTTTTCCTCTCTCTCTTCACCTTCGGCAGATTGTCAGCCTGTATGATGATATAGTTTACATCCTCAGAAGCCAGGCTCAGCAAGTTACCAGGGGACATGGACGAGAGCAGCTGCTGAGTTTTGGCCTGGATTTTCTTCTTGTCTTCTTCGGTCAGCACTGCTGGACTCACTTTGTTTTTGAACTGTAATGTTAATGAGTAAGTACGTACATGGAAAAAGTATCGATACTTTTTGGTATCGAGTATTTTATCTACATGATATTGATACCGCTACTTTTGTACTAGATACTTTTTATTTATACTTTTCTGGTATTAATACTTTTTAGTAAGTATCATATGGTAAACTTTTCAAAAGAGCAGTGATAGCCCAGTGGATAAATGGCCTATTGACCAACAGGACCCCGGTTCAAATTCTGGCATGTATCACTAAATTCGTGTTTTTGAATTTATGTACATATTTGTAATTATCACTAGCTCGGTGGTGATGGAAAACATCTTGAAGAAACCCGCACGCCCATGAAATTATATTTCCATAGACGTGTGTTACCTAAGAGAGGTCAGGCTTTCCCTGTGGGTTGCGGAGATCTGCCGGCAGTCGCTCCATGTCAAAATCAGTATCTTCACCAAATCCTTAGTCTTGGTAGTGGACTTCGCCAATCCTAATGGATTAGGAAACGGAATAACGTTAAGAGGAAGAAGATATGGTATTGTTTTAAATGGTATTTCATACTAATGTTTCCTGGTGGTTTTTTTGTAAGACTTGGGTGTATGGACTAAACATCATATAAATTGACATTGTGCAATACAAATTACTATCCTGTCTAGTAAGTAAGTAATTTGTATTGTACTCAAAGTAAAGCAATCAACAATGACTCATTATAAACATTTATTATATCAATAGACAACCACCGTGGGAGAGGATGGTAGCATTCTCTAAATAAATAAATAATTCCTGAAGGAAGGCCTACAGCCAAGAGTGAGCTGTCACGAAATGCGGACATTTACGAGGGTCATTTGAAAAGTTCTTAGCCTAACATACTTAATGAAACCACACGATTTTGAGTTTATTTTTATTTTTCAACATACTCTCCTCCGAGCTCAAAACACTTTTTCCATCGACCCGGTAAGGCTTCGATACCCGTTTTAAAAAAATCTTCGTCTAACTCCTCAAAATAAGCGTTCACGGCGGCTATGACCTCTTCATTTTTAATAAAATGTTTACCACCTAAAAATTTTTTCAGCTTTGGGAACAGATAAAAGTCGGACGGTGCTAAATCCGGTGAATATGGGGGATGAGGTAACAATTCGAAGCCACATTGATGGATTTCTGCCATGGATTGCACAGAGGTGTGAACGCGCGCATTGTCCTGATGAAACAAGACTTTTCTTCTCAATAAACCTGGACGTTTTTCTTTGATTTCTTCTCTCAAACGACGCAACAGGTTGCAATAGTAATCGGAGTTTATTGTTTCACTTTTATTTTTAATACTTTTAATCAGCTACTACTTATGAGTAAAGCGATACTGTTGATCCGCCACCGTGTACATATGAGGAAGTAAGTTGCAAGTGTTACAGTAGTGACACAGATAATGTGATAATATCACCTTATCCATTCCCCTCTGTCAAATACCAGTTATCTTGGTTTTTTTTTTGCATCGATTGTAAAACCTTTATATAATCATCACATAAATGGACTTACAGGTTTATTAAGTTTCTGTATCCAAGCGGAGGGGTCTCCCTTGGCGAAGATCTCCATATGCTCCATCCGCACGTGATTCTTCAGCGCCACCTCGTTGGCGAACCCCTTGGAGCACAGGGAGCAGGACACTTCATCTTCGTCCTCTGACAACACTATCTCTTTCTGAAACGATACAATAATAACAATATGAATTTATATACAATATAAATGTTTTTTTATGCTACGTCGGGAGGCATATAGGCGTGACAGCCCAGTGGATAAGGAACTTGTGCCCGTTTCGAATCCTGGCGGGGGCATTTACCACTAAATCCATATATTTTTAAATTTATGTATATATTTATCACTTGCTTGGCGGTGAAGGAAAACATCGTGAGGACACCCATACGTCCAGGAAATCATAATTCGAAAGACGTATGACCTAACCAAAGAAAGATGTGGTTTTCCCACTGGGTTGTGTAGGTCTGACGGCAGTCGCTCCAAGTCAAAATCATTACTTTCGCCAAACTCTTAGGGTTAGGTAGCGGACCCCACCAATCCTATAACGCGAAAAAGAAATAAAAGGCGCCTTATACAAACAATGGAGTCGATTTCCTAATACTAAGAGTACATTTGTTAAGTTTATTTCTTATCAATGTAGGTAATTGGTTTCTTAGATGTATGTATGCGGAAACATGCAGTGGCATTTCATTGTCTGTTCTATTTACTTTTAGTTATAAAAATGATGTTTGTTTTCCGAAAATAATAAAATATGTAAAGTATTTTTTTTATACAACGTCGGGAGACGTACAAGCGTAGGGTCCGTTTGATGTAAAGTCGGTAAGATGAAAGGTCAGTTTGTCCATCTGGGTTGTGGATCTCCACAACACAGAGGGAAAATCAAAGGGGCCGAACATACTTACTTTTATTCTAATGTTAGGCACCGTGTTCACCTTTCTCACAGACCCCGACATCTTGCTTACTGTAATAGAAAATATATAATTTATAACAGAGAGAGCATGTATCCACCCCTCTTCGTGGTGGTGGGGGGGAGGTATGTATAGAAACTAGAGATGCGCACCGAGTACACGATTTACCGAGTATTACTCGGTTCAGTTCAGTACTGCAGCGAGCTATACCTAGCCACCCTAGCTTCTCGAAGCCAGAATGATAAGAGCGCATAGTGTTCCTGTATTATAACTTGCTTCCGTTAAACTTCTAATATTAACTTTATAAAGTAATATAAGTTAGTTGGTTTGGACATGTAGAAAGAATGCATGAACAAAGAATTATGAAACAGATATACAATGCAAAAGTAGAAGGATGTAGGAGCCGAGGAAGGCCAAGACTCACCAGCCATGATCAAATTGATCGTGTTCTATCAGAAGGTGATGTCAGGAGCCCTAGAAACCGACGAGCGTGCATAAGAAGAGCAAATATTAAAATAAACGCTAAAGAAGCGAGTGAGGTGTGTAAGGATCGAGTCACGTGGCGCTCGGTTCTCTCTGCCTACCCCGCAAGGGATTTGGCGTGAAGTTATAGATAGATAGGATTTGTAAAAAACAATATTTTGACCATAAATTAAGTTAACCCAGTACTAGTGTTGAATTAACCTAGTTCTAGTGTATTCTTCATTCTTCTTCGTGTAATTCAAATAATTAATATTAATTACCTAAATTAAAGATGCTTATTTATTGAAGTCCTAATGAGAAAACAATATTTTAACCATAAATTAAATTAACCCAGTACTAGAGTTGAATTAACCTAGTTTTAGTGTATTCTTCATTCTTGTTCCTGTAATTCAAATAATTAATATTAATTACCTAAATTAAAGATGATTATTTATTGAAGCCCTAATGAGAAAACAATATTTTAACAAATCCTTAGGCTTAGGTAGCGGACCCCGCCAATCTTGATAGATTACGAAATGGAATAATGCTAAGAAGAAGAATCAATATAATTAATATATTGCTTTTTATAAATGTTTTCTATCCAATTATACAATCTTGATAGTAATTTTATGAAATGGACAATTTTTAGTTGCTGCCCGCGGCTCTGCCCGCGTGGAGTCAAATAACGTAGCCTATGTGTTAATCCAGATCATAATCTATCTACGTGCCAAATTTCATTCAAATCTGTTCAGCCGTTTAAGCGTGAAAGAGCAACAAACATCCATACATACAAACTTTCGCATTTATAATATTAGTAGGATATATTGACAATTGTATAATCATATAAAAAATGTATTTGCATAATATATTATGATATTATATTAATTATATATATATTTTATATAACATCGGGAGGCATGCAAGCACATGGTCCACCTGATATAATGCAGTTACCGCAGCCTATTAACGCCTGTAACATATATCGCTCATGTGATGCCTCCTCTGCTGTTTACATGGCAACTTCTTAGGAGTTTACTGGTGACCTCACTCACACGCAGGAACACAACCCTCTAGGGAGTTGTTATTTAGCTGCAGTTTTCTGTGAGGTGGAGGTACTTCCCCAGACGGGCTGCTTTGAAGCGCCCTACCTACTTATGATAAACATTCTATTTAAATGCATTAAAAATATTAATAAATAAGCAATTTAATTATACTATGACAGTACTTCCTATTAACTGCCCATATTCACAGTCTTAAATGATGGAAAGTCTGTTCTACTATACCTAAAGTTTCATGTATGTATGTATATCTTCACGCCAGGTCCCTTGCGGGGTAGGCAGAGAGAACCGAGCGCCATAAGATGCGGTCCTTACACACTTCACTCGCTTCTTTAACATTCATAGCTCTTTTCATGCACGCTCGCCGGTTCCTAAGGCTCCTAACATCACCTAAAGTTTCATAGCATACAATATCCTTATTTATCAATAATATTATGTCAAGATGGGTATGACACCACATTACTTATATGACTCAAAGATAAAGAGAGTATTTAAAATCATTGTTCAACATGATCAGAGTGTAAAAAGGTTAGTTCAGGACGTTTTTGTAAGATGGTCAGAAGTTCTATGCTAGACACCTCTTAAAGTTGATGAGGATTGAAAGAGGCAAGTTTTAGAAGAACTAGAATTTTATGTGTATTTGCACAGTCTAGTCTGCAAGGGATTTATCCCTTACAGGGTCTCGGGACCCTGGGCGCCACATGACTAGGATGAAAGGACCGAGTCATGTGGCGCCCAGTTCCCTTAGAGTAAGATATTCATAAAATCATAGTGCTTTTAAGTCTGGTCTCTTTCTCTAATACCTCTGTCGCTACTTGGACATTCACAGGTATTCTTACGCCCGCTCGCCGGTTTCTAAGGCTCCTGACATCACCTTCGGATAAAACACGACCAAGTTGGTGATGCTAAGTGTCTCTAGAAATCGTCGACTCCTATTTCCTTCCACATTCGCGTTGTCTATATGTTTGGTAGGTATTACATGACATTTTCTCCTATTTACTTCTGCGACGTAACGCAGCCGACAAAAGGTCAGAGTACCCTTACGATCATAATATTATTTAGATTTTACGATTTTTTTGTAGTTTTCTGTGATTATTCTACCAACTTACCTTCAAAGCTTAAATCTTTCATGACGATAATTAAACAATTACTACTCAATACAATATTATTACATGCAATCCAGACCCTAAGGTCTCACTCTCTCTCGTCTTTTACATTTATATTTATTATTTTGTTACAATATAGATTACACCAATTTATAATAAAATTAATAAATATAATTATTTAAATACACGCACTAAACCGGGCTACGAATGTCAAAACCAACTTTTTATAAAATTATGAGGCCTTGGGAGTCAACTCAGAAAACGAAGCGAGTATTGATTTCTCAAAAAAAAAATACGTTCACTCTGACTATGAATATTCTAGAATTAGGACTTAGATATCCATTATTATAACACATAATAAAAGCAAATAAAAACATTATTTACCTTGATAGATTGTATATTTTCCTCCGCCAAGAATAGATAGGCGATTGTTTTTTTTAATTAAAAAAAAAAGAAATCAAAAAATTAAAAAATAAAAACGATTTCAAAAAATGTCAAATGGTAATGACACTTCGGTATTTGTTGATAAGTTTCTTGGAAAAATAACTTATTTTACAAGATTAACTTTGAAAATACTATGAATAGCACGAAATACGCAACGCGTGGCTTCTATGTGCTTATCGCCGCCATTTCATGATTTGCCCTTGATGTGATGGCATATCGTTACTGCGTAGTTGGTCCTGTTGAAACGTCACAGTGTAGAAAATTTAAGCTCCACTTTCGTCAGATATTTATCGATTCGCCTTTAAAATAACGTTTTAATTACCTACAATCTTATTATTTCTCCGTTAAGTACTTCGACGATGAATAATCGTAGTTTTTATATATCTGTGAATTGTATGTTATATTTATCTTTGGTTTTTATAGATAAATGTCGTATTTCAATGCAACACGCGGCTTGATGCAACGCAAGTAGGTTACGATCGGACGCAATTCACGCAATACCGATGGGATTTTGCGTACCATTTGCGACTGTCGTCATATCATCTCATGTAATAACTTAGGTATAGCTATAATAAAAAAAAATCCAATTCAAATCCTCGTTCTGTTAGCAATGTTTGTTGTCTTGGTCAAGGCGTAGAGCTGTAGTTAGTTTTAAATTACGGAAATGCAAAAGTTGGAGAAAAGTATTTTTTAACTCAAGCATATTTTAACAACTTCATTGATTATTTCGAAATTAAGAATGCATTTTTATTAAATTTTATTAAAATCCACCTATAGAGTATGGGTGCACGACCTTTTTTATGCATGTTTCTGTAAAATCGCCGTTAAATGTTAGAGCCGTTTCCGAAATACATAAAATGTATTAAACATATATACAAAAATTGCTCGATTATAGTAATAAGATTGAATTCAATTCTCAAAATTAATTTAGTATAGCTACAGGCCAGTGGAGACTAAAATTAGATTACTCAAAATCCAATATGTAATATTAGTACAACACATTAAGCGTTACATTTGACTTTTGCGAGGCAATGTGAATATCTCCCCTGTATTCACATTTATATTATCATTGCTTTGGAAAGCCATATTTTCGAAAAGTTTTCATTTCGATAGATAATGTTTCGAGGCAATGGGAACGCTTAGGTACTATTCTACTTGTACATGTTAACATTATATCCACAAACAAGGTCCTCACCTTGGTCACGATGAGTATCTGTTATCCTATTTTATCAATGTTAATGTTGCCATGGTATCATAAGCAACGCGTGTTTTCAACATAAAAAATCACTCGTTTTATCATATTTACCTTCAAAAAGGAAAAAAGTAAACAGTGTTTCGATGACAAAAAGAGTGTATAACTAGGAATAACATAGAATCGAAATTTGCTAACTAATATCTATTGGTAACAATCTTCGGTTCTGTGCTGCCATTTGTATTCATAATCACAATGTAACGCTTTTTATTACACCTTGCGTGATTGATAATACAGTAAGTGATGATGGTGATTCTTCACAGCTCCTTAAATTGTGGCACTACGGCGGCTTATTGGCAATCAAGGTCTCCTTATAGTGATGCAAGGGGATAAATTCAGGATATTAACTATCTAGGATATGAGTAGTGACTATATTGACCAACTGGTCACCGGTTCGAATCCTGGCATATACTACTAAATTCGTGTTTTCACATTTATGTACGTAATTTGTAATTATCATTTGCTTAGCGGCGAAGAAAAACATCGTGAGGAAACCTGCACGTCCAAGAAATTAAATTTCAAAAGACATGTAACCTAGCCTAAGAAAGGTCTGGTTTTCCCTTCGTGTTGTGGAGGTCTGACGGCAGTGAGTCCACGTAAAATTTTGTGTCTTTGCCAAAACCTTAAGTTTAGGTAGCGGACCCCGCCAATCTGAATTGGGATAACGCAAAGAAGAAGAAGATTAACTACATAGGGGACAGTATATATTCACTCACAGAAATAAAACAAACCTAAATGAAGTTGTTATTTGGCTGCAGTTATCTGTGAGGTGGAAGCGCTTCCCAGTCTGCTATGCTGTGCAGTGCTGCTATGATGCGTCTTGCTTCTCTATCTCACTTCATTCCATAAACATATATTAACTCTTCATTTTCATACAGATTCATTCATGAGACATCTAGTTATTCCAATGATTATATTATTAAATATAATGTATTTTTAGGAGCCGTACTTATATTAAAACCTCATTATTTCTACTACAAAGCAATATTATATACAATATTTAATTAATCTTTCAACAAACACACACATAATTGTCATTTTTTTTATGCAAATATTTGAACCTGGTGCAAAATAATAAGTCTCTGAACACGTACAACATATTAACGGGCATATGAAAAGAAAACATTTCATGATACGTACGTAATGTGACAATATACGCTGTGTGTTTATTCAAATACACTATACCAGTCTTCATCAAAGTGGGCGATAACGACGCCCCCTTTTGGGCGCTGCTGAAGTCCTAGAGGCCGTTTGGCGTGGTTTAGGGGGCGATGGTTGATTTGTAATTTCATTTACTTTATATTTAAAAATTCACTGAAAGTAAAACCTACACACTACGCAATATCGCTTATTTAGTTTATATTTCTACCCTGTATGATTGTATAAAAACTAAAAATAACATAGCGTTCGTAGGATAGCCCGTACGCAATCAAGTTGTAACAAGTTTTTGTTAAATAACGCGATTTGTGCAATCCTGTAGCAATCGATTCATCGTCTTGTTCTAACTTGCTCAGTACGATTGAGCGTCGAAAGAGATAAACGAGTTTGTGCATGTTTGTCTTATTACTGTTGCTGTATTTCAACTCTTTATAAAAGCTCGTAATATTTCTACATTTTCATTAGTAGTTTCGTGGCAATCGTTAAACAAGTACTTAAGTTCAACACTTTACTTACATATTTGTAAAACAAAACCATGTGAGAAGCAAAAAAGAAGAGACGGCAATATAGTGCAGAATATAATAAATATGGATTCATATAAAATTCCATCTTTGCATTTGTGCCCTGTTTATTCAAAAACATTTTCAAACGAAGCGATGAAGCATTCAAGACTTCAAGATTATTTGAATAAAATGCATCCAGATAAGAAGAACAAAAATGTAGCCTATTTTCAAGACCCGGAGAAGAAGTATAATGTTCAGCCAAGTGTATCAAAACTTTTTTCTGGTGCTGCTAATCTTTGTTAATTGCTCAATCAGGTAAATCACGCACCACCGGAGAAATGTTAATTTTACTGGCTATTAAAGAAGTTATAGCTACTGTGCTCCATAAACCGGAGGCAGATATTATCCGAAAAATTCCTTTCCCTCCAGAAGCAATAGTTCTGTGCAAACATAAATTTATAAATTGGCTGAAAACATTGAAGAGTCATTGTGCAATCATCTGAAGAATAGTCAATTTTCAATTCAATTGTATGAGTCCACTTTGCCAACTTATGAAGCATTGTTGCTGTCTTTTATTAAAGACAGCAACAATACTTAAACGTAATCCGTGCCAGATTTCGATAACCGATTGGTACTCTTAGCTACATCACTGTCATTTAGCTTTAAATTCCATATTTGAACACTATGGCGGCCAAAGCTACAACCATAAAAGAGGCGATAAAACGGTGGGAAGACAAGACAGGACAGCAAGCGGCCACGGCTACGGAAGTTAGTCTTATATTTCAATGGCCACCAATTGAAAAAATGGACAATTCACTGTCATGTCTCACTAACTGCGAGTAAGTACTGACTTAATGTGCACCCAGAAATGATAGGCCATAGTAACGGTTAACTTGCCTGTCCACTGGAGAAGAGAGGAGCGGAGCTGTGCCAATGTTAACCAGTAGAATCTAAGCGTCTCTTCACTCTGCTTCAGTGGTCATGTATTTGCGATCTAGATTAAAAATGCATACATTTTAAAGCCAAAGCGGGTAAGCGGACTTACAGGCCGGGTCAAGAGCAAAAAATAGTTGCCGGGCGCGCGTTACCACCAGCGTTGCTGATGAGCGGGCCAGAGATGGCCAGTGGAGCCATGGCAGTGACAGCATACATCTGCGTATTAATAGTAGTGGCTGGATGGCGTAGTATAGATTTACGCGCACACAAGGTAGTAGGTATAGATTAAATTGCTTCCTTGTCAAAATGGGGCATTCTCCGTTGGTTTGAATGTCTACAAAGAATGCACGAGGTAAGAATGACGAAAGAGATATACAGCGCGAAAGTGGAAAGCGTAGGGCCGAGGAAGTCCAAGTCTCACCTGCCATGACCAAATCGGTCGTGTTTAATCACAAGATGTTTACCTAGAAGCGTTAGAAACCAGCGATTCGCGCAAGAAAAAAGGCTTAAATGTTAAAGAAATGAGTTAGGTGTGTAAGGACAGCGTCATGTGCGCTCGGACCTCAGAATATCTAGCCCGCAAGGGACTATGTTTCCTTTTTTTGGTTCTCACACGTTCAGTATTTTTCAGAAAATTAAGTTTATCTACGAATATGATAGAGAAGGTGTCCGGTCTAAACACTATGAAGAAGCTGAGGATATTGTCACTTGGCAGGAATTACATTAAATCGTTCGCGGGTATGGTGAGACACATTTCTTTAATCATCTTAACCTAATGTAAATTGGTTTAAAAGTTAATTTCCATTGAGAATCATCTAGCATCCGACTGGATCCATATAATTTTTGAAGTTATACTTCTTTAAGCGCGTTATGAAAAAATGATGAGAGTGAAATTTTAAGATGCGCGCGCATCACTGTAATACAAAAGTAACAGGTTGAAGCTGCCCGCTAAACCGCTCTTCAATCACTATAGCGAAGCGTGCTTTTGTATTGTTGTGCTTTAAGTTTGTAAGTAGCAGATGTGATCGTTAAGTAGTTGAACAGTTTTTACGCGCTACACATGTAAACCCTTGGAGTCAATTGAAAATACTTGGTATAAAATGAAAATTTATTAGAGGTACTCTCTTTATTTAATGATGCCAAAGAAGTATAATTTCTCACGAGAGTACATAAGCACACGCACCCATTTTTTTACATCTATTTACCCGCAGGAACACCAACTACCGCCCTCAATTTTATAACGTTCTATATCTGTATGTTGCAATCCCCGTATAAAAATATAGAAAGGTTGTCTTCCATTTTCGATTGCTGTAGTCCAAACACAAACCAGCACGCGATGCATTGTTTGGTGGTAATGATAAAATAGCGACATTACTAACGATGTATAGTCTCTACTGATAAGGCTTCAAATTTAAGTACCCATGCGTATTCTCTATTATTTTTAAACGCTGCCATCCTCCTTACCACCCAATACGTTGTTTTCGCGGTAACGATAGGATAACGACAGTTTTGTATGACATGACTAAGGGCTCTTTCAAATTGGCCGGTTGGTGTCGGACTGCTACCGCACGGTTTATGAGCGTCTAATACGTACGACTGTCGGACTGCAGCAGGACAGGAGCAGTACGACACGAACCGCACAATTTGAAAGGGTACACGGCTGCAACCCGGCCGAATTTATAGTGATTTCATCAATATCTGAATTCAGTCGTAGCCATGAATTCAGATGAAGAGGCGTTATTGTTAGTGCTCTTATATTACAACTATAAGCCCTTTTTTCTATTGTGTTACTGGCTATTTGTGATTCAAATTATAAATTTATTTATATTGATGTTGGTTCATAAGGCAAATCTTCAGATTCACAGATATTTCGGAATTCTAGTTTTTTCAAACAACTTCAAGACAATAATTTAGATATACCAAGTCCTGCACCAGTACAAGAGAATGGACCACTACTACCCTTTATTTTTATAGTTGACGAGGCATTTGCCGTTAGCCAATTCATACAACGTCCCTTTAGTGGCAACTTTTTGAACGAGAGACAAAGAATATTTAATTATCGCTTGTGACCGGCACGACGATAAATCGAGTGTACATTTGGCATGATGATTAACAAATGGCGAATACTGCATCGGCCAATAAACGTGGAAATATTATTTGCAACGGATATTGTTAAAGCAATCTGTATTTTGCATAATTTTGTTCAACACATCGAAGAAACCCTTAATAACCTACATATTCGAGCTAGACCAGTTCAGGCTCAAAATTATCAGAATTTGTCAGCTACGAAAAAATGTCCGTGAAAAATTTTCGGAATATTTTGTTAGCCCAGAAGGTCAAGTGTCATGGCAAAACAACAAAATTTGAATATTTGAACATAAAAATAAATGATTAAGCACATACCCGCAGTACTATATTCACCCGCATTTTTATTTTTAAAATCTGTAATAATTTTTTCTCATACACCATCCCAAGCCTTTTTTTTCTCCAGGCGATTAGAATAAGCAATTAGAATAATTAGATTTTGAATTCCAGATAGCAGGTCGTAACTCTATTTCATTTATAAATTCTTCAGTATTTATATTATCCATAGTTATGCAAAAATATTAATTTTACTTTTATTTAGTAGAATATTATAATAAAGAACAAATGACACGATGTTTTCTCCGCACTAGCAAAAAACGAATGAAGCCCGTGGTATGTGCGCGGTTGCCGTCCTGCCAACGCACGTGTGCAGGACTGCTCCCGCACGATCTCTTGTCGAGTCATTTTGTATGAAAAATCATAACAGTCCGTGCGCAGTACGACAGCTGGCCTGCTGCCGTGCGGCAGCAGTCCATTGCCAACCGTCTAAATTGAAAGCGCCCTAACGATATTTATTGTGCATGTATACACAATAGAAGTGGTCAATAGTCAAAATTCTCTTTGATACGGGCGCGAGGTTTAAACGTAGATAATCATTTAAATAGGAATCACTGGGCGACACCCTTGAAGAGTTGTGGATTTCATACAACCTGATCGAGAAGCTGAAGGGAATCAACGTGCTAAGGAATCTGAAGGTGTTGTACATGAGCAATAACTTGGTCAAGGAGTGGAGCGAGTTCAACAAGCTACAGGCAAGTAAACTATCTTCATAGGTAGGTACTGTTTTACATTCCCTTTGTGTGTTCTACCGATTGTAATGTATGTATGTATGTATATCTTCACGCCAGGTCCCTTGCGGGGTAGGCAGAGAGAACCGAGCGCCATAAGACGCGGTCCTTACACACTTCACTCGCTTCTTTCACATTCATAGCTCTTTTGATGCACGCTCACCGGTTCCTAAGGCTCCTGACATCACCTTCTGATAAAACACGACCAATTTGGTCATGGTAGGTTAGTCTTGGTCTTCCTCGGCTCCTACATCCTTCCACTTTCGCATTGTATATCTGTTTCGTCATTCTTTCATCTTGCATTCTTTCTAACATGTCCGAAACAACGGAGCATGCCCTTTCTTATCTTAACACCGACACTCTCTTTCGTACGTCATCATTTCGAACGCGGTCAGCAAGCGTTATGCCACAAATTTTTCGCAGTGCTCGCATCTCGACCGCATTTATTCTACTTTCATGCTCTCTCTGCCATACCCAGCTCTCACTTCCATAAGTTAGCGTTGGGATTAACACCGCGCTGTGTACAGCGAGCTGTGTCTTCTGGCTTAGATTTCGGCTGCCAAACAGTTTACCCAACGCTCCATTCACGCTATTCCCTGCACTCACTCGTCTTTCCACATCAGCGGTGTACCTTCCATCGCTTCCAAAACCGATTGTAAAATGGGTTTTATTCCGAAAAGTTGTTATAATGACCACAGCTTCGTTTTACAACCGTACCACTCGCCATTGACAGGGAATTCACCTGGTCTCTTCTACAACCTGTGCACTTCGTGGAAACGCACTGTTCGCGACCATTGTGGTTCCAGTGTGACGTGACGACGAATTCCCAGCCGCGGCTAGCCGTCGCTAGCAGTAAATTTATAGACACTTAGATTTTTGACGAGCTCGGTGGTCAGTCGTGAATGACGAGACTTTGACACCGACGCTCGTGGGTTCGATTCTCACACAAGATAAACATTGGTGTGCATGAACATGTCTGTTTGGACGTTTTAAGAGAAGTAGGGCGCATCAAAGCAGCCCGTCTGGGGAAGTACCTCCACCTCACAGAAAACCGCAGCCAAATAACAACTCCCTAGACGGTTGTTGCGTTCCTGCGTGTGAGTGAGGTCACCAGTAAGCTCCCAAGGAGTTGCTGTGTAAGCAGCAGAGGAGGCATCGCGCGAGTGATGCTTTACATCAGGTGGGCCGTATGCCCTCCGACGTAGTATATAAAAAAAGATAGAAACAGAACCATATCGTACAACTCCTCGGAACACAACTCATTTGTACAATCAGTAGAACGCACCAGTAAGCGTATTGACATTGCCTCGAAACACCGTACTCGAAAAGTTATCTGTCAAAATGTATGAAATCTGAGTAAAAATTTTCCGAATACGGTTTTCCGACGCAATGTGCAAACCCCTACCGACGAACGGCATAAACCTGTGGAGAGGACGAGATCGATTTCACCGCTACGGGTCTGGGTGTGAAGTAGAACGCGTAGCTCTCATTGGCTAGTTCGCGGATCAACCTCCCGTCACTTATCGTCCTTATTGGTTAAAATATCCTCCCATTGGTCAGTATCGTCGAATCTCTGATATTTAAGCGCTAAAACACAACTATTTTAGAGCGCGGGGTGCCTTCATGCGCAGTTCAGTTGCTTCATGGTCTTTATTGGTTATTGTCTTTATTGGGCCTTCCTCTCTTAATATAAATTCATGTGCATTTAGTAAAAAGCTGATTAGAGAAAAAGAGGGATGATATGCGTGCCAATGGTCTCACTATAAGAGATGCTGAAGACGGTGCAAAGTGTAAAAGTAAAAGCAGGAAAGTGGAACTTTTTGAAGTTATACTTCTTTAGGCGCGTTATGAAAAAATGATGAGAGTGAAATTTTAAGATGCGTGCGCATTACTGTAACACAAAAGTAACAGCTTGAAGCTGCTAAATGTTTCACGGTATTACCGGTAGATGGCGCTATAGTTAAAATGTATAACATTTGTACTTGACATTTGACTTGCATGTAATACATTCCATAAACATCGCCGCTACTACTTGAAAGACGTTTTTTAATTTTACTCCAATAACCCTTCTTATAAATTGAAATATTATTATTTAATATAATTAATACTAAATATTATTAAATTATTAATATTAAATATTTATTTAATGATGCCAAAAGAAGTATAACTTCTCACACGCGTACATAAGTACACGCACCCATTTTTGTTTTTTTATACTACGTCGTGAGGCATACAAGCATATGGCCCACCTGATGTAAAGCGGGTACCGTAGCCTATTAACGCTTGATATATATTAACTATACCTGCAGTCAAACTGCGTAAGCAGTTTTGTGGGGCATGGTTTAAATGAAAGTGTAACTTTATATGAATAAATATATTACATACATACATACATCACTCGCGCGATGCCTACTTTGCTGCTTACACAGCAACTCCTTGGGAGCTTACTGGTGACCTCTCTCACACGCAGGAACACAACAGCCCTCTAGGGAGTTGTTATTTTGCTGCGGTTTTCTGTGAGGTGGAGGTACTTCCCCAGACGAGCGAAAAAACAAAACAAACAAAAACCTTGGACTTCGAAGGAAATCTTTAGGAAACGACCGGGTTTAACGCTCGGACGATTTAGTAAAACGCTGTTATTTTGACATTACAAACAGACCTTTATTTATACATATAGATGGCCGTATGCTTGCATGTCTGACGTTCTATATATATATATATATATATATATATATATATATATATATATATATATATATATAAAGTCCATGTCTTTATTGTAGGAACTGCCACATTTAGAAGACCTGCTCTTCGTGGGGAACCCTTTGTACGACGGCTGCGAGTTGGAGGCGTGGCGCTCCGAGGCCGCCAGGCGGCTGCCGGGACTCAAGAAACTCGACGGCGAGACGGTCATACGAGAGGACGACCCACCAATCACTGTGGCTGACATGCAGGTCGAATCGAGCTATTTCAATTGTTTTTGGAATTTTTCAGTCAATCTAAAACGAAACAGATATACAACTCGAAAATAGAAGGATGTAGGAGAAAGACCATGACTTACCTGCATGAAGACCATGACTTACCTGCATGAAGACCATGACTTACCTGCATGAAGACCATAACCAAATTGATCGTGTTTTATCACAGTTCTTACGGTCTGTTTAGAGAAAGTATTGTGTATTCAAAACTACGGGTATTTGGTACGCACAGAGGCTTTACCATGCATGAAAAGAGTTATGAATATAGAATAATAATAATTACACAGCGCCATCTAGCGCCAAAGTAAGAGAAGCTTATGTTATTGGTACTAGACAACTGATAAACATAAGTAAATACGTTTTTTTTGTAAATACATACTTATTGTACATAGAATACCCAGACCAAGATAGTCTTGTCGTTGAACTGAATCTGGTTCAAGACACAAGTTCGGGCCTGCGTGGAGTATTGCTCGCATCTCTGGGACGGCTCCGCACAGTATCTTTTTGAGGCTAGGTTGCAGCGACGGGCTATCCGCATAATTGACGACGAAGACTCACCAAAAACCTAGAACCTCTTCAACTCCGTAGGGACATAGACTTTCTAAGCGTATTTTACCGCCTTTACCATGGCGAGTGCTCTGAAGAACTGTTTTCCCTTATCCCACCCTCACCCTTCCGTCATAGAACCACACGTGCGGGCTTGCGATGTCATCGTTCCACTGTTGAGAATATCTGTTCGCGTACCAAAAAGTTCGGCAACTCCTATCTTTGTCGTAACATTAAAAAGTGGAATGCCTTGCCTGCACATGTGTTCCCTCCTTCCTACAGTATAGGATCCTTCAAACGAAGCGTGAAGAAGCATTTTGCGGGTCAGCATGGCAGCGTCAACTGACAGGATACGGTGCAGTATTTTGTCAGTTGCAGTTGCGATTTGGGCTCCTCTTTCGCTTACCATCAGGCAAATAGGAGCCACTATGCTGAATTAATATAAAAAAAAACCATACATGTTCATGCACACAAATGTTTGTACTGTGTGGGAATCGAACCCACGAGCGTTGGTGTCAAAGTAGCGTAACAGCGCGTTTCACCACTGCGCCACCGAGCTCATCAAGAAAAGAAGCGAGTGAGTTGTATAAGGACGGCGTCTTATAGAGCTCGCTACTCTCCGCCTGCACCGCAAGGGACCTGGCGTGAAGATATACATCTATCTATACTATAACTTCATGCCAATTCGCTTGCGGGGTTGGCGAGAGCAGCGAGCGTCACATGACTATGACTGTCCCTGCACACCTCACTCTTTTCTTTAACATTCATAGCTGTTCTCATACACGATCGCCGGTTTCTAGCCCTCCATACGTTATCTTGTAAAACACGATCAATTTGGTTCTCTTCCTCGGTTTCTTCCACATCAACCCTTACTCATCACACTGTAGGGATACGGGTCTCCCTTCAACCGAAGGGGTGTTAGAGCATACTCCACCACGCTGCTCAAATGGCGATAGGCGGAGGCCAGTGTTTCCAAGCCGCCCGAGGGCACTGACTTAGCTTAACGACTGTCATCTATCGACAACAGCCGGGACCGACGGCTTAACGTGCTCTCCGAAGCACGGACCTCGGCTTCTACATCCTTTCAATTTTTCGTTTCGTAATTATTTCTTCCTGCATTCTTTATACGTGTCCGAACCAACGGAGCATCTCTCAATCTCATTATAACACCGACACTATTTCAGACAATCCCCGTCTCTAACATATCATTGTGAATGTGGTGCACAATCGTTATAATATTTAATAGATTCAGGCGTTATTTTGCGAAAGTCAAATTTACATGCAATTTGATCTAACCTGCTTTGTGTGCTTCCGCCACCAATTAGTTCATGCGGCCTAGCGCCGGCCGGCACCCAACCACTACTGTTAGTACATGGTACATGCCGACGCTGCCATGGCTGCTCCGGTAGTCTCTGCCTCGGCTGCTGCGGTCGTCCGCCATCTGGAACAGAATCCGCATGCCCCCACCACCACCGTCGCTGCCACGACTGGCCTGGTCGTCGCTGCGACACGTGTTTCGCCTCTCCACGAGGCATCATCAGGCGTTGTAGACGTTAATCGTAAGAATAACATGCTACAAGTGACAAATCCATCGCAGTGCCGTCCCTTATATTGAATTGAGGGTGGGGGTGGATGGTGTGAGCGAAAAGATATTTAATAGTGGGGAATGGTTTACGTCAGTCTGTTTGTTCATGAGAGTAATTTTAGAATTTTTATGTATATTAATTTCTAATTGTTCCCTAATATTTAGTTTTAAACCTTTGTCTATGGTGTGTAAAATTTGATATGTATTAGTGGGGGATAAGTTATGTCCTTTGTCTATAAGATGCTCGGCGAAGTGTGACCTTTCTGGGCGATTGTTTTTATACGCCGATACGTGTTCGTGAAATCGTGTTATAAAGTTACGACCAGTTTGCCCGATATAAACGTGTTCACATTCATCGCAGAACAGCTTATAAACGCCGGATTTTTTATTGGGCGGGATTTTATCTTTAGTGTTACAAAGTGACCTGAGTGAATTATGGTACGAACGATACTACTCGTCTTTTTACGCAATAATTTATCGATGGTAGATTTGGAATAACCGTTTGACTTCGCGATCTGATATATTACATCAAGTTCTTTGTTGTAATTATCCTTACATAACGTCTACAACGCCTGATGATGCCTCGTGGAGAGGCGAAACACGTGTCGCAGCGACGACCAGGCCAGTCGTGGCAGCGACGGTGGTGGTGGGGGCATGCGGATTCTGTTCCAGATGGCGGACGACCGCAGCAGCCGAGGCAGAGACTACCGGAGCAGCCATGGCAGCGTCGGCATGTACCATGTACTAACAGTAGTGGGTGGGTGCCGGCCGGCGCTAGGCCGCATGAACTAATTGGTGGCGGAAGCACACAAAGCAGGTTAGATCAAATTGCACGTTATAATATGTTTAGAGACAAGGTGTATCAAAGCAGTCCATCTGGGGAAGTACCTCCATACTCCATTCAGAGATAACCGTAGACAAATAACAATCCCCTGGAGCGTTGTCACCTGTAAACTCCTAGATTTTGGGGATTCTTTCGTATGTTTAGTGGAGCCCTGGAGATTCACAATTGGAACCGGTAGTTGGTATTGCAATTGGGATCTAGTTTCATTTTCTATTTCCTGTTGGACAACGTGTGTCAGATCCGCAAGTTACCTATATATCTTTACGACAAATCCCATGCGGAGTAAATGAACTGGAGTGCACCGAACGCCGCGCCGTAAGACACTCCTTAAGGTGTTGCTGTGTTAGCAGCAGAGGTGTTGCAAGCGTTCATAAGCTACGGTAACCGCTTAACATCAGGTGGGCTGTATGCTTGTATGTTTCCTTACGCTGTATATAAAAAAATATTGGTCTTTATTGCAATCTATTTTTGTTTCAGCCCGACGGAGGAGATGCCGTAGAAACTCTGGTCAGCGCTGAAACAAACGATTAATATGAACTGGAAACAGAACCGCTGGACCATTCATCCCACTCTTGGCGATGGTACTTACAATTGGAAGACGGAAGACTCATCATATCCACGTTTCTACCCGTTCTAAACTTATAATATATATAATCACGTTGCTACTAATTCTATGTTAATATTGGACGTTCTTCAGCTGAAGTGATGATGCCCTTGAGAGCTGTTAGTGAACTCTTTTATCAAGTTGCAAATTATACAAAATAGAAGGCGACAATTTGCAGTAGTAATACGTTTGTAGTATATCACACACATCAGGAAATTCATAGTATATCAATGAATAGAATATATTTTATTGCAACTGTGCACAAAGTTATTTCACATATTTGATTAAATTAGTTTCAACAATTCAGCTTGGCAGGTATAACAAAATGAATATTTGTATAGAATTCAGCACGCTGACAACCCTACCTACCCTCTAAGGGATTTGGCGTGAAGTTATAGATAGAATAACGAATAAATTATATATATTAAAATTAACTGATCGTAAGTGGAATATTGAATGGAATTCAAACACTTGAATCAACGCTTTCAATTGTCTCTGGCAGTCTATTTATTACACACATCAAAAGTGTCTAGGGATCAAGCATTTTTATGCGGATTTCTTGAGATTGAGATGTGGCTTTGTAATAAATTTATGATTTTATAAATTTATATGGATCCTTTTTGGTGCATTTCATAATTTGAAACAGGAACTGTCAATCAAATTCGAGTAAAAGATGAAAATCAGCTGTCAATATTTTCCCTATAAAAACATACAACGCATTGAAGACATTATTAGTGCTACTGTTTCCCTACTACTGATTAAAACCAACGTTATTATGGAGCGGCGACGTCATTTAAGCAGGGAAGAAATGCTCAGAGCCGTGGGAATGATAGAAGCTGGTTCCCGGCAACGTACTGTGGCTTTAGCTCTGAATACAAGTCAGAGTGTTATCAGTCGACTTTGGACACGTTATCGAAGCACTGGTACCGTGGCTGAGCGCCATGGAGGACGGTATCGCTGCACCACACGGAGACAAGACCGATACATTCAAATCACAACTCGAAGAGCTCCAACAATAACCGCCATGATGTTAGCCGTGACGCTTCATCACTCTTCAGGGAACTTAATTAGCGACCAAACAGTCAGAAACCGCTTGCATGAAGTGAACCTTCATTCCCGAAGACCGCTAAGGGTACCACCTATAGCAATGCACAATCGTAGGATTCGATATCAATGGGCTCTTGAACACAGAAATTGGGCAGAAGAACAATGGCGTTTCGTGTGCTTTTCTGATGAGTCTCGTTTTGGTATGAGACCGGATACAAGACGTATACGACACTGGAGAACCCCTGGACGCCAACAGCGATTAAAATCCTGCTAGGAAGTCCATCCTTATAGTGGTGGAACCATCATGGTATGGGCGGGTATTTGGATCGGCGGAAGAACTGAGTTGATTTGGATCAGAGGCAACCTCAACGCTCAAATTTATGCTGAGACGATTGTATCAGACGTCATCGTTCCTCTACAAGTGCAAATCGGTCCCTTATTTCAGTTAATGCATGATAATGCACGACCGCACACTGCAAGAGTTGTAAGACAGACTCTCGCCGCAGCTAACATCAATGTCATGCCCTGGCCTGCTTGGCCAGTCGCCAGACTTGAACTCGATTGAGCATGCATGGGATATGCTACAGAGAAGAGCTCTGCCGAATATGGAGGATATCCAGTCGCAAGAAGACCTTTTTTTGTTGTTGCAACGAACATGGGCGGCCATTCCACAGCGTGATTTGGATGAACTCATTTTGAGTATGCCAAACCGATGTTCTTGTGTTGTTAGTGTCCGCGGTAGAAACACGGATTATTAATTGTTTAAGTTACCCAATAAAATTTTAAAGAAAACTGTTATTTCAGTCTTTTTTTCGAACTTTAATGTTAGTGGTTCAAATGTCAAAAATCCCTTTATTATGAAAATGGCAAATTTCTTTATTAATGCAAAGGTGACTTGGTTTATCGTTACTGTAGACAAACGAAAACACTTTATTTGATGAATCCTTAAAGAAAATTTTAATTAATATCAATCAGGAGAAAAGTTATTGCAAAAATATATGTTGATCCCTAGACACTTTTGATGTGTGTATTTTCTTATACAACTTATGGTGAGTTAACCATTAATTATATCACCATGGCCATCACTAATGCGTTATCGACCCTGTAAATGGATGAAATAATAAAACAAAAAGTAATCATAGAAAAAATATGTATATTTACAATTAATTCTAAGACTACGGTACATTATTGTACAACTTCACAGAAGGCAATCATTAAACAATAAATTTATGTTTCACACATAGTCATTTCGTAACATTTCCTTATATATACATTATATTGTTTTTAATTTTAACTGTCCGCTGTGCCAGCTGTAGGTAAGGTCACATCGCTGGCGGGACGTGACGACGACTGGGCGACAGCGAGACGTAAACGCGGCGTGCCCGTCGGTTCTGGTTATACACCAAAGTTTTAGACGAAGGTGCCAGTTATAGCAAAAAATGGCCGTCATTGACCTCATTTTGAACGTTGAAGCTCGTTATTATGCGCTCTTATATTTCTTATCGTGACGGTATTGGCGTGGACGTCCACGGCACAATTGCAATATAAGCAAGTATGGAAATATTATGAAGACGCATTTAGATTTATGTGGACGGTAACGTTATATCGTGTACGTCCACGGCTTTGACGTCTATGCCGTGACGATGCCCGGCTTCGTATTGATGATTGAGTGGGATGATTGAGTGGGAGTCCACGTGCCCGCGCTACCCAGCCTATAACGGCCTCAATACTGATAATATTACAAGGTAATATTCTGCATAAATGATCGTTGAACGTCCAGTAGGCCGATTCTATTAAAAAAACTGCAACTGCACTGCAGCGCGGTGTGTGTCATAATGCGTACATTTTGACGTTTTGTTATTCTGTTAAACGATCTGACAGCAGCGACGTTGCAGCAACGCTGCAGTAAATGACTCGCTATTCTGTTAAAAAACCTGCACTGCACCTGCACGTTTCATGCAATATAATCGTATTCTGATAAATTGTTTTGATATTTGTATAGCGGTGACGGAATTTGTGAAGGAGTTTATTTACAGTTTTGCTAACGTTAGTCTTAAGCAATTTTTGCGAAGTGAAATTATTAATATACTGAAGCGGTAATTTATTACATTTGTTTTGAGACATGTTTGTGGGAATATATGATTAAATAAAGCTTGTTTTCAGTTAGAAATACCTCCACGCCGATAACCAAGGGCAATGGGGTTTGAAATTATACGAGTCAACATTAAGTAAAAATCCAATTTATTAGATTGAAAGATGGTGACATGACAGGACAAGTAGTTCATTTGCAGGATACGCACAGTTGCAGCGTAGTTGTAGTGCCGTCGCAGCAGGAAATTTTAATAGAATACATGTATTGGCACTGCACTATTCCTGCACGACTCAAATGGCAAGCGTAAACGTGCAGCTGCAGGTTTTTAGTAGAATGGGCCTACAGGGCATGCAAGTTATAAAAGCTTTACGATGGCCGTAAACGTCACGTGCTGAATTATAAAAGCGCACAATAATTGATCGTACAACTAAACATAATGATGTCACCATAAAAATGGTGACGAATATACTGTATAAAAATATTTATTTAAAAATGCCACGTAAATGGCGCATTGATGTCGGAACGCGTGACGTCATATGTAAGTAAATAAACTTCCAGCTGTAAAAGTTGTTATTACAATTGAATGACTACTGATTTGATTTAATATCAAGAATAATATAATAGTTTGTAGTTTGATTACACACAAATGACGTCACGTGCTTGTAGTTTTTGGGCCCTTTAAAAGTTTACTTTTTGTGGTGATAAATATCTATTGTGACAATTTAATCACCTTTTGAAATGTTGTCAGATTTCATATTCCTAACGAGTTTTTGTTAGGGTAATCTTTTCTTGTGTTAGTGATCATGCGTTTTATATGCGTCATTAATATTATTTCATTGATGTGAAACATTTATTGGCGTTTCTTGCCGTGACGGCAAATAGCATGACGCTCTCTCATGCCGTCACGGCCCCTCCACCACTCTAGACTCCCTTGCGTGTGTGCGTGCGCATACTAGACACTCCGTTACTTCTCTGCATGAGCTGTTTATTATATCTATTCGATGCTGTTTGATTGTTATTTATTAAAAAAATAATATTCACTAAGATGTATCACATCTGCCGGGGGTCCCGTGACGGCCACTATGCTGTTTTTTTTAATCTAACGAAGAAATTGCCGATCAAGCAGTCCCACCAGTACGTTCTAACTTTCGAATGTGAACACAGCTCTCGTTTATGTTTGCACAACTACCTGAGGTATGCCAGATGATAATTTCAGCTGGGTAATTTCATTTTGATATTATCGATAAACAGTTTACTGCCAACTATCGATAGCGTGGTATGCAAAAATATTATCGAATTTTCCAACTCTACTTATAGTATTGGCCGTTATCAATCCGTACTATTACGGACAGGTTACAAATTACATAAATATATAATAATTGAGCGGACAAATTTAATAATTTGTCTTAAAATACAAATTAATACTTTATTCTTAATGACACAGAAACAATTTGTTTTTCAGTTTGTATGTTCCCCGCATACTCTACAATAAACATATTTGTATACTTAATAGATTCAGGCGTTATTTTGGAAAGTCAAATTTACATGCAAATTGATCTAACCTCTGGTCTATGCCTCGGCTGCTGCGGTCGTCCGCCATCTGGAACAGTTTCTGTTCCGGCAGAGACTACCGGAGCAGCCATGCCATGGCAGCGTCGGCATGATGCATCTACTAACGGTAGTGGATGGGTGCCGGCCGGCGCTAGTCCGCATAAACTAATTGGTGGCGGAAGCACACGAAGCAGGTTAGATCAAATTACATGTATATTTGTACACATCGTAGACACTTAAAGTGTCATTAACTTGCATTTTTTTTTATACAACGTCAAAATATAAAAAGCGAAAGAAGCGCGTTGTCTGAACGCGCCAATCTATCTAATTTTAAGAGGTAGGGCGCATCAATGCAGCCCGCCTGGGGAAGTACCTCCACCTCACAGAAAACCGCAGCCAAATAATAACTCCCTAGAGGGTTGTTGTGTTCTTGCGTGTGAGTGAGGATAAGTGTAAGTAGCAGAGGAGGCGTCGTGCGAGTGATACCTAATATATTACAAGCATTAATAGGCTACGGTAACTACTTTATATCAGGTGGGCCGTATGCTTGTATACCTCCCGACGTAGTATAAAAAAAATCAATGGAAACACCAGTTGGATTTGATAGCCCAATTATGGAGCGAGGCTATAGGTTGTTGAACATGCGGAGAATACAGAAAGAAAGGAAGAAAACCCAGCCAGCCCAGTGTTCCACGGGATACGTCAGTAACGTCGCGTGGTGCCAGCTAGTTTTATAGTTTTGGTGATAAGACAAATAGTGAAAGGATGTCGACCAGCTATAATTCATCCTAAGCTAATCGAATCACTTACAGACAGACAGACAGTGAGTTGGTTTACATATATATTCTTCTCAGATGTTGTGCGGTTGTGATGAGGTTGCACTGAGGGCATATCTTCTTGGCACGGAGAGACTGGAGCCAACACACCTGAGGACAAATGTTAGGATAAGTAAAATCAATGCGTTTTTTGACGTGATAACGTCTTATAAATCGATGAACGCCGGCTGCACGCACGAAAATACCTTCCGCGTGAGCCGAGCGTGCAAGCGAGAGCGCGGAACAAGCGATAGAGAGGCACGATCGGCCTAAGCGTTCGGCTTGTGACGCATCTATCTCTCTTCCACTCCATCGGCCGATGCGTCCGAGTAGAAAAGAGACAGCGGCGGCACACAACCTACACGTGAACTGTTTTGTCAACTGTTGAATGTTTTCTTATGACGTTATCACGTAAAATTATCGTCCGTAAACAGACTTTACAGACGACCATTTTTTTTTATACAATGTCGGGAAGCATACTGGGATACCCACCCGATGTGAAGCGGTTACTATATGAACGCTTGCAACACCAAAGCTTTATGTATTACTTGTGCGATGCCATCTTTGCTGGTAACACGGCTACTCCTTCGGAGCTTACTGGTGATCTCACTCACTCGCAGGAACAGAACCCTATAGCGAGTTGTTATTTAGCTGCGGTTTCTTGTGAGGTGGAGGTACATACCCAGGCGGGCTTTGACGAGACATATCTCTAACACCCAGACCAAGACAATATCAAGTCTTGTGCGGGAATCAAACTAACGAAAGATGGTGTAACGTTACTAACTATTGCGCAACCAAGCTTGTCAATTGTTAACATAAATCCTTAGACAATTCAACAAAAGGACCCGCCATACGCGTGATTCTGTTAGTAAATAATTCTGCCATTGTTGACGGGGGACGAGGTAACTACTACATAGAAACGATTACAACACGCGGAAAAACATTTTATGTTGTCATGAACGCACCGAACTTCACTAACATTAATTACAGTAATCTATACAGATAAATAAAATTGGAGTGTCTATTTGTAATATTAAACTAACCGCTTTTTACTAAATGCATATGGATATATACACGGTACATATATATACCAAAATGAATATTTTTTCAATTTTTGTCTGTCTGTCTGTTTGTTTGTTCCGGCTAATCTCTGAAACGGCTGGACCGATTTTGACGGGACTTTCACTGGCAGATAGCTGATGTAAAAAGGAGTAACTTAGGCTACTTTTTTTTTAACATTTATTTTTATAAATATAAATAAATAAAATTCCCCGCGGACGAAGTCGCGGGCACAGCTAGTATATTATACAAATTGAACAAAAATAAAACATTTCCATTATATCTTTGTCCCCTTCTTCCTAGCATCATCCCGTTTCCTAATCCATTAGGATTGACGGGGTCCGTTACATAAGACTAAGGATTTGGCGAAGATACTGATCTTTTCATAGAGCGACTGCTGTCAGACTTCCACAACACAGACAGAAAATCAGACCTTTGTTAGGTAAGGTCGAAATATATTTTCTCAAGACGCGCGTGTTTTCGTCACGATGTTTTCCTTCACCGCCGAGCAAGTGACAATTCCAAACATGTACATAATTCCGAAAGCACGAATTTAGTGGTAGCTAGGTTTCGAACCGGCGACCAATTGATCAATGGATGATTCTTTATCCACCTATCCACTGATCTTAACAAAACGAAGTTAACGTTAGGTGCTTATCTTTTCCATTCTTTGTGTCTAGTGTGATTGTTATGGGTTTTTTTTTTGAAGTTATACTTCCTGAAGTTAGACTTCCAACAAGGTTGCGTTAAACGTTTAACGCTACCATGGAGGGGGAATAGAAAGAGACAGAGCGAGAGTGAATGCGTGGCACTCGAACATAAAAGTACAGGTTGAAGCTGCTAAATGTTTCACGATATTACCGCTAGATGGCGCTATAGTTAAAAATGTATAACATTTGTATTTTACATTTGACTTGTATGTAATACACTCCATAAACATCACCGCTACTACTTAATAGACGTTTTTTAATTTAAGTTATTATTGTTAAATATTTATTTAATGATGCCAGAGAAGTATAACTTCTCACGCGCGTACATAAGTACACGCACCCACTTTTTTATACTACGTCGAGAGTTATACCAGCATACGGCCCACCTGATGTAAAGCAGTTACCGTAGCCTATTAACGCTTGCGATATATTGTCACTCGCGCGATGCCTCCTCTGCTGCTGCTTACACAGCAACTCCTTGGGAGCTTACTGGTGACCACACTCACACGCAGGAACACAACAACCCTCTAGGGAGTTGTTATTTGGCTGTGGTTTTCTGTGAGGTGGAGGTACTTCCGCAGACGGACTGCTTTGATGCGCCCTACCTCTTGTTATTGTTACCTACTGGTGTTTTTATGGTTCCGTACTTCAAAAGGAAAATCGGAACCTTTATAGGATCACTTTGTTGTCTGGAAGGGGTGGAGCTATCAAGCTATAAATAAATATTGTTTCGGCGGACGCCTACTGTTTATAACATTCAATTCATGCAATAGTTCGTGGACTTGCTACTCTCAGTTACTAAGGCGTTTGTAACAATTATAAATACTCTACCCTACGAATTAGTGCATTAACACTTCACATTCGCACGATCGTCAGCAGTTTGTCACATAAATACATTTCAAAGTAAATTAAACGAATTATACAAGTTTTTGGGTTTATTTGTAAGCTATATAGTGTCCGCTAAGACAAATATTTTCGGACAAATTACACAGCGCCACCAAGCCCCGAAGTAAGCGAAGCTTGTGTTATGGGTACTAGACAACTGATAAACATACGTAAATATATATTTTTTTTTTGTAAATTTATACTTATTATACATAGAAAATACCCAGACCGAGACAAACAGAGATGTTCATGCACACAAATGTTTGTACTGCGTGGGAATCGAACCCACGAGCGTTGGTGTGAAAGTTGCGTAACAACGCGTTTCACCACTGCGCCGAGCTTGTCAATTAATATCAAGTACTCAGGCCCTTCAATACCTTCGAGCAGTGAAAAAAATCAAACTTCCAAGTCAATGCAATGATACGGCTGTTTATGTCTCGTTTATGCGCATATTTCGACATTCGCAGGGGAATCAAAATCTATATGGTACCTCCCGTTGACATAGAATCATGAAATTTGTTCAAGTAAATGACAATAGACATTAATTTCTTTGCTTCTACAATACACACATACACCAAGTTATAGTGCTATAGTAAAGCTAGGTTTTAATTATTTATATTTATAAACATTTTACATGCACGTGTGTGCTGCAGCAATGCAATATGACCATGGCTCAGTAAGTTCTGCATAAGAAAAAAAGGAAAAACACGAAAACTGTAAAATTGTAGTTATTACGTTATATACGGAACCGTCGGAGCGCGAGTCGAACTCTCACTAGACGGCCTTTTTTTTGGTCAAATTATTTTTAAGGCGTTTTTAAAACTTTAGTATAAAATATTCGCAATGGAGGAGGTATGTTGTTCCAACAAGCGACTCATCACAAAATGTCTCACCTCGCAGTAGACGTGCCAGCACTGTATTGAGACCGCAGGCGACGTGTAGGGACCGAGACATATCAGACATTTGGCCTGCAACATTACAGAGACACTGTCAGACACAATAAACTTCAATATCAATGTACACAATTGTCTTCCTAGCGTTCTCATGGTTTCTGTTGTTGTTGTTCTGTGAATGAGAAGAGCAATGAATATTAAAGAAGCCAGTCAGGTATGCAAGGACCGAGTCACGTGGCGCTCGCTTGTTTCTGCAAGGAATTTGGCGTGAAGTTATAAATAGATAAACGTTCTATACAAAGAATCTGATCATGATATTTTCAATGTATGTATGTATGTATATCTTCACGCCAGGTCCCTTGCGGGGTAGGCAGAGAGAACCGAGCGCCATAAGACGCGGTCCTTACACACTTCACTCGCTTCTTTCACATTCATAGCTCTTTTCATGCACGCTCGCCGGTTCCTAAGGCTCCTGACATCACCTTCTGATAAAACACGACCAATTTGGTCATGGTAGGTTAGTCTTGGTCTTCCTCGGCTCCTACATCCTTCCACTTTCGCATTGTATATCTGTTTCGTCATTCTTACATCTTGCATTCTTTCTACATGTCCAAACCAACGGAGCATACCCTTTCTTATCTTAACACCGACACTCTCTTTCAGTCCAACTCTCTTTCGTACGTCATCATTTCGAACGCGGTCAGCAAGCGTTATGCCACAAATTTTTCGCAGTGCTCGCATCTCGACCGCATTTATTCTACTTTCATGCTCTCTCTGCCATACCCAGCTCTCACTTCCATAAGTTAGCGTTGGGATTAACACCGCGTTGTGTACAGCGAGCTGTGCCTTCTGGCTTAGATTTCGGCTGCCAAACAGTTTACCCAACGCTCCATTCACGCTATTCCCTGCACTCACTCGTCTCTCCACATCAGCGGTGTACCTTCCATCGCTTCTAAAAGCGCTTCCAAGATATACAAACTCATCCACTTGCTCCAACACTACATCATCAACCGTAATCCTAGTGTTCGTTCTGGTTGTCTCTCTTTCAAATACCATTATTTTGGTTTTCTTCGCATTCAATTGTAAGCCTTTCTTCATACAATCGTCTTTCATTGTTGTGACTAGTGTTTGCAGTTCGGATGATGATTTTGCTATTAATACTGCGTCATCTGCATAAAGCAGGCAGTTAACCACTGAGCCACCCATTCGCATTCCCACATTCATATTTCTCATTCTCTGAAGACAACTGTCCAGATACAGGATGAATAGCCGAGACGACAGCACGCATCCCTGTCTGACACCAATATTGGTATCAAACCAGGGTGATAAGCTGCCGTCCACTCTCACACATGCTGTGCAATCCTCATAGGTGGATTGCACAGCACGTAGAAGGTCACCGTCAATCCCATATCTGGGCAAGATGTTCCAGAGATTATTTCGCACGACCCTATCAAATGCTTTTTCAAGGTCCACAAAACCGCAGAAAACCTTCTGGTCCGTAGCCAGATGCCTTTCCACGATATTGCGGAGCGAAAAAACTTGATCCGTACATCCTCTGCCGCTTCGAAATCCCCCCTGTGCTTCCCAAAGCATTCCATCGGATTTCACCCTTATTCTCCTTTCAATGATTTTTCCATACACTTTAGCTGCTACGCTGATCAAACTGATGGCCCTATAGTTGGCGCAGTCCATACGTGAGCCCTTGCCTTTATACAAGGGCACGATGACTGCGCGTCTCCAATCGCTCGGGACTCTTCCGGTTCTCCAGCATAATTTGCTCAAAAACCAGAAAGCGTCCCTAACGTAGGTGCCACCCAGTTTGATCATCTCAGCTGTTACCATATCGATTCCCGCTGACTTTCCATTTTTCAAACTTCGTATCGACCATTCAATCTCATCCATGCTAATGTCTTCATGGTACGTTGGCACTGCCGAATCAGTCACAGACTCATTCACAGTGCCAGCGCCCTGGACATAATCATACATTTCTCTAAAATATTCGCTCCACCGTTCTAACACCTCCTGAGTGTTAGCAAGAATGCCACCAGCTTTACCTTTTATCTTGTCCATTCCGGATGCCGACGAACCACTCCGAGACTTCTTTACCTCTCTCCAGAAGAGTTTGGTATTAGCCTCGAAGTTCTTCGTCAGCCTCTCTTCCTCATTCATAAGTAGTCTTTCACGCCTCTCTTTCACTAAAGCTTTGGTTTCATTCTTGCATCGACGGTATATTTCTTTCTTCTTCTCTTTCATACTATCACTCTGGTGCAAAGATGATACGTAATCCAGCCACGCTCTCCTCTTTTTATCCACGGAGGATTGAACCTCCGCATCCCACCAGGCATCTCTTTTCAGTGTTCTACGTCTCTTTGCGCATCCACATGCTTCTTTCGCACTGTCCACCATACTTTCTTTCAGAACTTTCCAACATTCGTCTACATCTGAGTCGGAAAGACTCGCGTTCGCAAGTCTTTCACTGACTAGACGTACATACGTACTCCTCACACTTTCATCTTCCAATTTTTCACTTCTTATTCTTTCATGGTCTCCGAAAGGAATACGCACTCGCCAATGCCTCCACTTCTTGAAAAGGCCCACAAATCGGCTTATCACCAGATAGTGGTCCGTTTCAAGAGTGGGGCCTCTGAAGGCTCTTGTATCCATTAACGACTTTCGGAGACGTCCATCTATCAAAATCAGATCAATCACACTTTTCTGTTCATTCCGTCTCCATGTGTACGTGTGAATATCCTTGTGATGGAAGAACGTGTTCGTCACAAGGAGGTTTCGTTCCATACATACGTCTAAAAGTAACTTACCAGCATCGTTCACTCTCTTATCTCCGTATGGACCAAGCACAGCCTCATAACTGCTTCGCTTGGTCCCAACCCATCCATTCAGGTCTCCACACATAATTATCCGTTCATTCGCATCAGCCAAATCCAGAACACCCCTTGCGGTCTCCCAAAACTTCTCGAGCTCCTGGGGATTAGTAGAGCTTACAGGAGCATATGCTGCAACCAAAAAGACTCGCGTAATCCCCAGTTTTATTTTAACCCAGAGAAGTCTTGGCCCTACTAAATCGTAATCTTTCACACCAGCGGCCAAGCGAGATGAAAGCACAACGCCTACGCCAACGCTGGCATGATCGTCCTGGTTCACCCCGGACCACAGGGCCATCATGCCACCGGGCAGATCTTCGGCGTCGCTTCCCTTTCGCTTGGTCTCTGACACACACAAAACATCTAGGCATCTCTCATTCATTATATCTATCAACTCATTCATCTTATCTTGTAATCCACCTCTCACATTCCATGTGCCTATACGACACTCAGCTCTCCTCGACCCGCCAGGTTGGGCGTTGCGTGGTGGGTGGCGGCCCCCACCGCCGCATGCACTTAAACCCGCACCGACGAGGGCGGATCGGTGCGCGTCGCCTACGGGGGACGCCCTAATCCGCGCGTCTGTGCGGTTTGTTTTTAAGTCCAGAATTGCAGTCCAGTGTTGGACTGGCAGGGTCGCGACGTGCACGCTTCTGGTACCGACCCCGACCGATTTTCAAAAGACAGCAAAAAGCATTTTAGATGTACCTTGGAGATATAACCGGTGCAGGAGCTACCGAAGCGCACAAAAATTTAGAGGTAGGGCGCAACAATGTACACCATATGGGGAAGTACCTCCACCTCACAGAGATCTGCAGCCAAATAACAACTCACTGAAGGGTTGTTCCTGCAAGTGTAACCAGTAACTTCCTAAGGTGTAGCTGTTGTTATCAGTTGAGGTGGCATTAAACGAGTGATACTTAATGTGTAGCAGGCGTTCATAGGTTAAGGTAACTGCTTTACACTGCGGGTCGTACTCTTGTTCGTCATACAATGTAGTACAAAAAAAAACATAGATCAAATTGCGTACAACTATAGTTACCTCTGCAGCACCATT
This sequence comes from Pyralis farinalis, assembly GCA_947507595.1. Classification (NCBI taxonomy): domain Eukaryota; kingdom Metazoa; phylum Arthropoda; class Insecta; order Lepidoptera; family Pyralidae; genus Pyralis; species Pyralis farinalis. The sequence goes on along the minus strand of OX382263.1, from coordinate 38,769,444 downwards.
TTGTCTATTTTCTAATTCTTTGATTTTCAGTCTTAAAGCTTGGATTCTTGTCTGAAAGGTAAAGAAAAGAAAACTCAGTAAATAAAAATAGATTCAGTCAAGGGAATGAACAGTCCTTGCATCCAAGATATATATTTACTTTTGTATGTGGAGTTAGAATCATAGAGTAAGAAATAGCACGATACGAGAACAATGTGGAATGAAATGTGATGTAGTGACCAAAATTGAAAAGGGTATGCTGAGATGGTTCGGACATTTGGAAAGAGTGAATGACAAAAGAGTTACGAAAGAAGTATATCGCTACATATATAGCACCCAAAACAGAAGAGAATGCATGATGAGTGTGGAAGAAACGAGAAAGAATTGGATTGGTGCGCTTGTCCTTCCATATTCCCTGCTTACCACAATGGGAGACAGGTATGATGATATGTATGTGTATGTACAGTTATTAATTTGTTCAGATTTCATTTGCATATGGCTTTGTATAACTGTGTATGGTGTGGAAATACCGTGGTTTATGTGTTGTCACAGATTGCACACGTTTAGGCAATGCTTCACACATTCTATACACACATGTGTGCAAACATTGTCACCAGAGGGAGACTTTGTACAAAAGTCGTCTGCACGAGTACTTCCGTCTCACCTATTTCTACCGCCAAGCAGATATATTTATATAGCTGTGTTCCGGTTTGAAGGGTGAGATATGCCAGAGAAATTACTGGGTACTGTGACGAAACAGACTGAGGTCACAAGATTGGCAGCGCGCGAGTAACATCCCCGTGGTGTTGCGAGCGTCAATAGGCTGCGGTGACCGCTTATCATCTAATGCTATCTAGTTGTATAAAAAAAAACAATACAAATATTCTTTATTGCACCACATTAAAATTGTAATCAAAAGATACTTATAAACTATAGTACAATAAGCGGTCTTATCGCTAAGCAATCTCTTCCAGACAACCTTAAGAGAAAACTGTTATCTTGAAATAATAGAGGTAGGTAGTGAAAACCATACGAATTGACGAGCTCGGTGGCTCAGTCGTGAATGACGCGACTTTGACACCAACGCTCGTGGGTTCGATTCCCACACAAGGCGAACATTTGTGTGCATGAACATCTCTGTTTGTCTTGGTCTGGATGTTTTAAGAGAGGTAGGGCGCATCACAGGAGCCCGTCTGGGGAAGTACCTCCACCTCACAGAAAACCGCAGCCAAATAACAACTCCCTAGAGGATTGTTGTGTTCCTGCGTGTGAGTGAGGTCACCAGTAAGCTCCCAAGGAGTTGCTGTGTAAGCAGCAGAGGAGGCATCGTGCGAGTAATACTTAATATATCGCAAGCGTTAATAGGCTACGGTACCCGCTTTACACCAGGTGGGCCGTATGCTTGTATACCTCCCGACATCGTATAAAAAAAAAAGAATTAAAACAAAGTTATCATATTAACCTCACCGTCTCCAGTAAATAACATAATGGCGGTTGTCACTATTAATTCTGTTTACACAGTTGACATTATAGATATTGGGAATGTATGATGGGCTTGCGCCTTTAAATCCGTGCCTCCCAGTGTGACCCCGTGGAGTCGATTGCAACAAGTAACGGGTTCATCAGATTTTGAGATCTTGGTAAGCTCAATGCCACCTTTAGAGCCAAAGCCAACCTTACCTGCACGTAAGCACCCTGTTTATCAACAGACGAAGCTCTGGCGAAATAGAGGTAGGCCACGACGTTGTTAGCTCGACTGGGAAAGAACCTCCACCTCACAGAAGACGGCAGCCAAATAACAACTCCGTGGAGGGTTGTTGTGTTCCAGCGAATGATTGAAGTCACCAGAAGATGAGGAATTGCTGTGTTGACAGCGGAGATGGCAACGCGTTAGCGATATTTTTTTTGGTGCAAGCGTTCATAGGCTACGGTAACCGCTTTACATAGTCACTTCGCTTGCTAGTCACGAATGACCTCTACGACTCATAGAAATGTAATGTAAATAAAGGTAAAGCAAAAAGAATTTTTTTGATCCATCTTCCTATAAGTTACTTTTTAGGGTTCCGTACCCAAAGGGTAAAACGGAACCCTATTACTGAGGCTCCGCTGTCCGTCCGTCCGTCTGTCACCAGGCTGTATCTCATGAACCGTGATAGCTAGACAGTTGAAATTTTCACAGATGATGTATTTCTGTTGCCGCTATAACAACAAATACTAAAAAATAGAATAAAATAAATATTTAAGGGGGCTCCCATACAACAAACGTGATTTTTTTGCCTTTTTTATAGATAATGGTACGGAACCCTTCGTGCGCGAGTCCGACTCGCACTTGGCCGATTTTTTATTTCCCCGCTTTATTGACTGGACTATTTAGAGAGTTGTTATTTGACCGCGGTTTTCTGTGAGGTGGAGGTACGTCCCCAGACGGGCTGCCTGATGCGCCCTACCTCTCTCAATATCTATCCGTCGTAGTATAATAAAAACCGGCCAAGTGCGAGTCGGACTCGCGCACGAAGGGTTCCGTACCATTATCTATAAAAACATAAAATATATAACTAAATATTCTATGAATATTTCAAGCGTCTACCTGTTGCCGTTATCTATAACGAGCAAAACGAGCAAAAAAAAATCGCGTTTGTTGTATGGGAGCCCCTTAAATATTTATTTTATACTGTTTTTTTAGTATTTGTTGTTATAGCGGCAACAGAAATACATCATCTGTGAAAATTCCAACTGTTTAACTATCACGGTTCATGAGATGCAGCCTGGTGACAGACGGACGGACAGCGGAGTCTCAGTAATAGGGTCCGTTTTACCCTTTGGGTACGGAACCCTAAAAATGACAGACTCAAATTCAAATGCTAGTTAGGTAGGGGCTCTATGAAGAGCAGAAAATACATAGGCAAAGGGTGTACAGGACAAAAATTATTGAAAATCTCATGCTTACCTCGGCGCTCGCTTCAACAAGTCCATTAGATTTGACCACTGCAGGTGTTACAACACCATGGTTTCCTTCTTCGGCCGAGTTGGATGGATTCTCTGCATTCTCATCCGTGTGTCGGTCTTCCGATAGTGATATTTCAGCCTGAAAACATCATTATAGATAGATAAGATAGATAAAAAGTTTATTTATCTATATTTCAGCCTGAAAACATCATTATAGATAGATAAGATAGATAAAAAGTTTATTTATCTATATTTCAGCCTGAAAACATCATTATAGATAGATAGATAGATAAGATAGATAAAAAGTTTATTTATCTATATTTCAGCCTGAAAACATCATTATAGATAGATAAGATAGATAAAAAGTTTATTTATCTATATTTCAGCCTGAAAACATCATTATAGATAGATAAGATAGATAAAAAGTTTATTTATCTATATTTCAGCCTGAAAACATCATTATCATTAGTTGCCACAAATCTATAAACATTTTTTAAGAGAGGTAGGATGCATCGAATCATGCACTGTTCCGGCAGACACTACCGGAGCAGCCATGGCAGCGTCGGCATGTTGAATCTACTAATGGTAGTAGGTGGGTGCCGGCCGGCGCTAGGCCATATGAACTAATTGGTGGCGGAAGCACACAAAGCAGGTTTGATCAAATTACATGTATATTTGTACACATCGTAGAAACTTCAAGTGTCTCTATTAATTCGCATTTTTTTATACAACATCAAAATATAAAAAGCGAAAGCGCGTTTGTCTGAACGCACCAATCCAATTTTAAGAGAGGTAGGGCGTATCTATTCAGCCCGTCCGGGGAAAGTACCTCCACCTCACAGAAAACCGCAGCCAAATAACAACTCCCTAGAGGGTTGTTGTGTTCCTGCGTGTGAGTGAGGTCACCAGTAAGCTCCTAAGGAGTTGCTGTGTTAGCAACAGAGGAGGCATCGAGCGAGTGATAATTAATATATCGCAAGCGTTAATAGGCTACGGTACCCGCTTTATATCAGGTGGGCCGTATGCATGTATCGCGTTAATGTTAATACTTGCACTTGTACAGATTCCACTTCACAATTTTATTTAACAATTGTTTTTACCGACCGGTTTCGCCTTTACGGCATTATCAAGGTATTTTGTATGATAAAATACCTTGATAATGCCGTAAAGGTGAAACCTGTCGGTAAAAACAATTGTTAAATAAAATTGTGAAGTGGAATCTGTACAAGTGCAAGTATTAACATTAACGAGATGTCTTCAAAATTCCACCAAGTGCCTACAATCAACAGTATCAACATAAGTATGCATGTATGCCTCCCGACGTAGTATAAAAAAAAAATTAAGCATGGCCCACCTGATGTCAAATGGTTACCGTACCTTACTTATACAAGGAATATCGCTCGCGTGTTGCCACCACCGCTGCTACCACAAGCACTACTCGCGAGCTTACTGGTAACTTTAGTCACTATCTATTTATAACTTCACGCCAGGCCCTTGCGGGGTAGGCAGATAGTACCGAGCACCATAAGACGCGGTCCTTACACACTTCACTCGCTTCTTTAACATTCATGACTCTTTTCATGCATGCCCGCCGGTTTCTAGGACTCTTGACAAGACCTTCTGATAAAACACGACCTATTTGGTTATGGTAGGTTAGTCTTGGTCTTCCTCGGCTCCTATATCCTTCCAATACTGCATTGTATATCTGTTTCGTCATTCTTTCATGCATTCTTTCTACATGTCCGAACCAACGGAGCATGCCTTTTCTTATCTTAACACCGACACTCTCTTTCAGACCAACTCTCTTTCTTACGTCATTATTACGAACGGGGTCGGTAGGCCGATTCTACTAAAAAACTGCAACTGCACTGCAGTGCGGCGTCTGTCAAAATGCGTACAATTTGACGTTTCATCAAGCGATCCGACAGCAGCGACGTTTAACGAAACATCAATATGTACATTTTGACACTCGCCGCACTGAAGTGCAGTTGCAGTTTTTTAGCAGAATCAGCCTACAGCAAGCGTTATGCCACAAATTTTGCGCAATGCTCTCATCTCAACCACGTTTATTCTACTTTCATCCTTTCTCCGCTACACCCAGCTCTCACTTTCATACATTAGTGTTGGGATTAAACTTCACACACTCACAGAAACAAACAAGCCTGCAGGGAGTTGTTATTTGGCTGCAGTTCTCTGTAAAGTGGGGGCAATTCCCCAGTGACGGTCTGCTTTGATGTGCTTATATCTCTCTTAAAAATGCAACTTACATTGGGGTCAATTCTCGAAGGGGAGTACTGAGCAGGCCCATACAGCTCCGTATCTTCATCTCCGTCTACCACCTGGAGACATACAAACAGGGGACCTTAAACTGGTTTTTAGGGTTCCGTAACAAAAAAAAAATCAGTACTCCTGAAAGAGAGCAGTCCTATAAGATACTCATTTTATATTTCTATTTAGTTACTATCTCACTTCATGCCAGGTCCCTTGCGGAGCAGGCTATGAGAACCGAGCGCCATAAAATGCGGTCCATACACACCTCACTCGCTTCTTTAACATTCATAGCTGTTTTCATGCACGTTTGCCTGTTATTTTGGCTCCTGACGTCACCTGATAAAATACAACAAAATTTGACTATATCTATATCAGACACACTCTGATTCTCACATTATAATTGCGAACGCGGTCGGGCAAGCGTTACGCCACAAATTTTCCGCAATGCTCGCATCTCGACCGCGATTATTCTATTTTTTAAGCTTTCTCTGCAATAACCAGCTCTAACTTAAGTTAGCATTGGGACTAGCACCGTATTGTGTACCTATAGCGAGCTGTGCCTTCTGGCTTAGGTTTGGGCTGCCAGAAAAAAGAGAGAACAAAGCCAAGTTGGCGTCCAAGATTGGTGTGATCAATAAAGCTAGACAATACTTTACAGCTCAACATCGCCTTCAACTTTATAAGGCCCAGATCCGGCCTCACATGGAATACTTTTCACATCTTTGGGCCGGCGCGTCAGAATATTTGCTTGCTCCATTTCATCGCATACAACGTAGAGCAGTTCGAATCGTCGGCGACCCAGTGATCTCCGCTCGGCTGGACTCGCTTTGTACACGAAGAGACGTTGCTTCTCTGTGTACTGTACAAATTGTATCATGGGGAGTGTTCGGAGGAGCTGTTCAGCTTAATACCAGCCGCTGAGTTCCACTATCGTACCACTCGCCACAAATTTAAATTTCACCCTTACCATCTTGATGAGAGGCAATCCACTACAGCACGCTTTTTGAGGCATTTTCTACTACCCTAATGGTTTAGGAAGCTGAATAACGGTAAGAAGAACATGAACAATCACCAACCAGGGCCTGGTCATTAGAGGCTCTTCGCACGCATGTGGCAGCCCTGGCCTCTGCATCCTGTAGAGCAGTGGCACGCACCCGCCACTCCCCGCACCACTGGTACTCTGAACCGAAGCTCCCTCCTGCTGGCTCATCATTCTGGAACATATATCACGTCTTCAAAAAAGACGTCAAAAAGTCTCACTTATCTTTCTATATCTTCACGCTAAATATTCAATTATGTATGAATGTATATCTTCACGCCAGGTCCCTTGTGGGGAAGGCAGATAGAACCGAGCGCCATAAGACGCGGTCCTTACATACTTCACTCGCTTCTGTGACATTCATAGCTCTATTCATGAACGGTCGCCGGTTTCTGGGGCTCCTGACATCACCTTCTGATAAAACACGACCAATTTGGTCATGGTAGGTTAGTCTCGGTCTTCCTCGGCTCCTACATCCTTCCACTTTTGCATTGTATATCTGTTTCGTCATTCTTTCGTCCCGCATTCTTTCTACATGTCTGAACAACGGATTAATTAATATTAAATTAATTATATAATTATACACTTCATTATTAATAACTAAGTTTATTAGAATGTGATGAGAGAAACCCTAAAAATTGGCAACTTTGCATGTTCATAGTAGTCACTTAATAAATAAAAATAAACATTATGTATACTATATTATTGTTAGGGTTAGTTTATTAAATAGGTATAATATAAAAAAAATCTATTTCTCTTCTTTTAAATAAATTCTATTAGATATTGTATTAAGATAATGTGGATAAATCGGAGTTATTGATTATTTAAATATTACGCTACCTTTAATATCCATCATCTATCATAAAATATAAATAATTTATAAAATGCATTAATAAATAAATAATAAACAAATTAAAATTAATTACAAAGATATTTAATAAAATTATAAAATTGGTTTAAAGAATATTCGTCTTTTCTTCTGCCGGTCACTAGGTGGCGCAAAACGCGGGCGTAGTTTCCGGTGTAGAAAACATCGAGTATTATTTTAATTCTGTAGTTTAAAATGTGTCTAATACTGTAAAATTAATTTATAATTATATATGAAAGTTTACATTGATTATACAATAATTATGAACTAATGTAACAAGCGCTTCCGGCACGTGGTACTCGGTAGCGCACGGGAATGGAGGGAGACACGCGTTAGCGCTGGAAAGTGAAACATTGTGGAGACCGATTGTGGATAAGGAGAAATAAAGTGTTATTATTTAAAACGTTTGAACTTCTTAGAGCCCTTAAATTATGCATGGTATAAGGGCTTGTCACATTAGCAATGCTATATTATATCATATAAATAATGTTTAAATGAATTACGAAACAGATATACAATGCGAAAGGTCAAGACTTACCTACCAAATTGGTCCTGTTTTATCAAAAGGTGATGTCAGGAGCCTTAGAAACCGGCGAGCGTGCATAAGAAGAGCTATTAATGTTAAAGAAGCGAGTGAGGTTTGTAAAGATCGAGTCATGTGCCGCTCGGTTCTCTCTGCCTACCTCGTTAATTGATTTGGCGTGAAGTTATAGATACTCGTAGATAAATAATGTTTTAAAACATCACTAAAATATTAGGGGGCAAATTTTATCAGAGAACATTTCAAAAAGTTATTAATCATAATAATGGATCAGCATAAAAATATAATTTAATAAATCTTTAAATGACCCAATACTGTCTAAAGATTATTTATTTATAAATGCCGCGTGACGTCATTTGTGTGTGTCATCAAACTACAAATCATAAAAATTAAAATATTTTATTCCTGATATTAAGCTATTTCAATATTTGTATCACTTAACTAACTTGTTTGTTACTTATTTTGTTTGTTATTAGTCAATCAATTAAAATAATAGCTTTTATAGGCTGGTAGTTTGTTTACACACAAGTGACGTCCGTCACGCGTTCCGAGATTAATGTGCTATTTTTTATATTTATTATATTATTAGGCCGCATTTTTAATTAAATAATCTTTAAACATAGTTTTGGTGCATTTAAAGGTTTATTTAATAATAATATACCTATATCAGACACCATTTTTTATGATGAAAATATTCATTAGGACTAATTTGAAGCACTTTATAGCATATTGTCTGATCCCCAATTGTTGTAACTAAATAAGCACATCAATGACTCGACTGCTGGGTTAGTAATAATGCTCCACGGACTTACCTTTAAGCACTGTCTTTCTAAATATAAAAATAGTTTAAAATAATTTCATTCATAACAAAACTATGTTACTCCTATACCTTAATGTTTTTTAGAATAATAGTTTCCCTAGGACCAACTAGTTTATTGAAGTGATTGGGAGAAACCATAAATCAGATTTGTAAGGTATTTTTTTTTTATAGTACGTCGGGAGGTATACAAGCATACGGCCCACCTGATGTAAAGCGGGTACCGTAGCCTATTAACGCTTGCGATATATTAAGTATCACTCGCGCGATGCCTCCTCTGCTGCTTATACAGCAACTCCTTGGGAGCTTACTGGTGACCTCACTCACACGCAGGAACACAACAACCCTCTAGGGAGTTGTTCTTTGGCTGCAGTTTTCTGTGAGGTGGAGGTACTTCCCCAGACGGGGTGCTTTGATGGGCCCTATCTCTCTTAAAAAAAAAGGTAACTTGTATATTGCAAGAGACTGTATCATAATGAACTTACCTCAACATCTATACTCTCATCTTCAGAACTGGTATCAGGTACATCCTCATCCATAACGGCACCAGTGCGTTTCAGACAGCGTAATGCATGTCGCTGTAGTCTAGATGTGGGCAGCGTGGCATTGCACACGGGGCACTCTCCCTGCTGAGGAGGAGGGGTGCCTCGTCGACGGGCACGCAGACGACGGAGGCGGTTTGAGTGGACACGCTGAAAGGAAAATAATAATGATTTTATACAGTATAGTGAGAATTTACATTTACTAGAAAAAAATTGAAAATTGCATCACAGCAATGCACAGCAATTTATAAATTTTCTTTCTTTCCATCTATATGCACAAGCCAAGTCCATTGTTTTTGAAGTGAAAACTTCTTTAGCGACGACGTTGTGCACTTTTTGGGATGAGTAAAAAATGTTAAACTCGCGTCAGGACACGTGACCCTGACCGTAAGATTTTGGTGAGAATTAGAACTTAAGTTCGCTGCAGCGCTAAAACATTAGTTACCTCTAATTAAACAATTAAAACATGAAGCGCTAGATCGTTCATAGGGTATTATTTTCTCGCGACCAGCTGTATCAGCGCCATGAAATTCTTGGCGCTTACGCGTTTCGTCCAACATAGTTTATCAACATCGCTGTTTGGTTTAAGCGGCGCAGGGCGCTTGCGCGAGTGTGCGCGTGTGTTTGAGTTTTAGAGATTAGCGATTATGATGCTGGTTATGATGATGGTGAAAGAGTCGTGGAAATTATGGATGAAAGTTGATTTTTCTGCGAGATAAACTTTTTAATGTAAAATAATTGTAATAGTTTTGAAGTGCTTAATTTTTAATGTAATATAAATTGTCATGTTTGTGTACCATAGCGCAATAAATGAATATTGTATTTTACCACATACATGATAGTACTTTTATACTGATAAATAAAGCAATTCGTGTGAAATTATTCCCTAACCATTCCAAAATATTCAAAAATGCACAATGTTAATGTTCAAGTTTTCACTTCTGCCGGCACTCCCAGAGTGCAACCCGTTTTTTTTTACATCCTCATTTTGGGTATACGTAAAGAGCTTACTATAGCCTATGAATACTTGAAATACATTAAGTATTGCACGCAGTATGCTGACAGCTGTTGGCAGCAGAGGTGCTGCCAACACAGGAAACTTCTTAGAAGCTTTATTGGTAACCTCGCGCACATGTAGGACACAATAACCCTCCAGAGAGTTTTTATTTGGCTGCAGTTTTCTGTGAGGTGCAGGTACTTCCCCAGACTACAGTACAGTATCACTTTACTGGATACTGTATTGTCAACCAATTTTTATTTATTTGCAGTGGGGCACTACATGAATAAACTTGCCAGTTAGCTCAGTTCTATCCTGTGCAATTAGGGGAGTTGAACAATTGACAGACGTGGCCACTGCATGCTTAGTCTACCAGCTGCTTTCACGGCATTATGTCGTACGTAAGTATTGTGCTGTGGGTAAATGTAGCTGATATTGACACAATTGGAAATCTACTTTATTCATAACGTATGCTCCAGCGAAACGCTTATATACTGAAAAAAATTGCCTGAATCAGTTCCATCATAGGATGATATCTTCAAGAGGCACATCAAAAATACTGTTTTTAAAAGAGTTTATTACAGAATTGAGGAATATTTGACTGATAAAGATGTCTGGAAAGGACTTAGTACATGCTTCAATATTAATTTGATTCAAAAATTTGACATCATTATTATAATGGCAAGTTATAGTAATGAGGATGATGTTGGCCAAATCAATTCCTAATCCATTAGGATTGGTGGGGTCGGCTACCTAAGCCTGTTTTTTTACATGGAGAGACTGCCATCAGACCTACACAACCCAGAGGGAAAACAAAATCTTTCTTAAGATAGGTTGCACGTCTCTCAAAATATAATTTCTTGGATGTGTGGGTTAGCTCGCAATGTTTTCTCTCACCACAAAGCAAGTGATAAATGTGTACATAAAACCAAATTTAGTGATACTTGCCCCTGGACAGGATTCATACCTGTCATTATAAATTTACATAAAATATGGCCATTGGCCAAATGAAAATCTCTATCTATCTATCTCTATCCTTTGAATCATGTTTATTTTGCATTCATAGCTGTTTTTGTGCACGTTGATTCCTAGGGTTCATGATATCATCATGTCATAAAACACAACTAATTTGGTCACAATAAGTGAGCTTTGCCTTCCTTGGCTCCTACATCCTTCAACTGTCTAATTGTATGTCTGTTTCGTCATTTTTTCCTCTTGCATTGTCTATATATCCAAACCAGACATCTCTTCTTACCTTAATACTCAGGCAGATACTCTTTCAGGCAAGCTGGTCACAGAGTTGCCTATGTTTATTATGCCGTGTTATAATACATACAATAAAATAGTTATAAAAGTAACTTAACAATGCTTCATCCTGCATACACAATCAGTTCTAATCCATCCCTACATTAAAGCAGTCTAGTAATTTTGAAATTTTATTATAATTATGTTTATTGATTGGCTCTTTTTAAAAAATTTACTCATCAGCCAAGAATAACCTTTTGTTTGATTTAATTTTTCTAACCACATCCTCATATAAATATATTTTTTGTATAAATATATTTTGCATATCTCAGAAACTGAGACGCAGATAAGGTTTTATTTTTTAGATTACTCTGTACAAATATATTTATACAATACAAAGGTAGAAGGATGTAGGACCCGAGGAAGGCCAAGACTTACCTACCATGACCACATTGATACTGTTTTAACAGAAGGTGATGTCAGGAGCCCTAGAAACTAGTGAGTATGCATGAGAAGAGGTATAAATGTTAAAAATATATGTAAGGTGTGTAAAGACTGAGTCATGTCAGCCACTCTGTATGCCTACCCTGCAAGGGACTTGGCATGAAGGTATACATATTTACATAAGATTTTGCTCATTACATTTATCTGTATTACCTGAAAAAAGCAGGATTTTATACCATCATTACTATGTTTGCGGAGTCAATGACCACATTATCTATTAGATATCAGCTTTTAAGCATGTAAAATAACATCAAAATGAATGCTTAGTATATATTAGCAGTATGTTGATGGAATGTACCAATATTAAATATTGTAGAAATACAAAATTGATGCTTACTTTTTTTTTAATATAATGGGGATGCGCTTGGTCCCATCTCAGCTGATGGTAAGCGATGATGAGACCTACGATGGAGCATGCTTAGCCAGAATGTGGCCATTCACCATTGACTTAAAGAAACCCAGGTTGCATTTCTCTGGGAACACCGATGCGGGCAGTGCATTCCACTCCTTAACCGCTTGCATCATAAGAAGAAGCAAATTGCTTTGTGTGAAATCTCAACAGCATAGGGGTGAAATCTTGATTGGCCTTTATTCCGTTAGCGGAAGGGTGAAGATGGAATTAAGTGATGAAGCTCATGTGCACACAGTCTAAAGTGAATTTTGCAAAATACCGACAAGCAAGTCACCATAGTCGGTGTTCCAGACTTCGAAACTTATCCCTTTGTTAGCATTTGTTCACCTATTAATCTCATCGAGCATATAGGAAAATAATTGTTATTTATCGTACTTTGAGAATGTACATAAATATTCTAATTTCAAAAACATTTATTTTTCGAGGGTTCAAGTTACTGGCAGGGAAAAATAAAGTTGGTACTGTTGAGTTTGACATTTTGGGACTTTAGATTCTGTTCAAGTAATTTAGTCTAATTCTATATATAATAACGTATTTGTGGTACTTTTTATTTAGATATAGCAGTAGTAATATGTAAATGGTGCACAATATGGCCTAAGTGAAGGTCGCAGACACAAATTTGAGTGTTTATGAACTTTATGTGGGCAATCCCCGCATTATATGTTTATACATGTTGAAAATTCTGTTACTTTGTTTTAACTAGTTTTTGGTTCTAGTAAAAAATAGCCAGTTTCACAGTACTTCCTACACCAACCCACTGCAGACCATGTTGCCCAACTGCAGATTGGCAGAGACCTGTGTTTACAGTTGCCCAAAGAACCTATGGTTTGACATGCGCTCCAAAGCACATAACTCGACAAACACAAACCCATCCTTAGTCAAGCTGCGGTCGGTTGCTTATCCTGCGTTTTCCGTTAGAACGACACCAGCAACGACGACATCGAGCTCACGGTACTTACTGAGTTACCGTTACATCTTTTTAACAGACAGGTTCATAAATGTGAGTGTATTTTAGAGATGAGTTGCTTTAATTCTCTAATGAGATCCTAAGAAGAGTGATTGTGCGACATTTTAAACTAACCTGATAGACGTCACTTCCTGGGCATCCAGATACATCGACGTCTTGGTCATCCGCCGCATCCGAACTTGTACTGGAGCCTGGTACGGCCATGCTAGTGCTAGGCGACGTAGAACTGAGCTTTCTTTTAGAACCACCACTGGATAACTTCTGTAACTTCTCCACTTCCAGTGCTAAATGAGAATCGAGTTCCCCCTGCCTCACAGTACAAGAACACACTGGACAATTTGGTAATTCAGTGACTTTCTTCCTATTTCTAACTGAATTCAATATCCTATCATCGTAAAAATTGTAGCTGCCACTAGGACTATTATTTAATGAATTTGAACACCCTTCCATGTTATTAAACATAAGTATAGGTAACATTTCAAACGGTTTTATCACTCTTAATGTTATTGTTGATCACTTACAAATCTAAAAACATCGTAATGTTAATAGGATTTTATATTGTTTTTTATGCCGCAAATTGTACAAGATACTTCGATTGTCACCGGTGAACTCGTTTTGCAAGCATTATTTGGGAATTAACTATATTAAAAGCAAAACAATAAACAAACAGTACTAATAAGTAGTGTACTATGGATTTGATTGTTAGTTTAGTTTTTACTTTTTTTCAATGAAAACTAAAAACAGTGTGACCAGCTTTTTTTGGTAATTATACTGTAGCAGAATCTGAAAATCTACCAAATGGTAACTATTGTTTATATAATGATCGTTGAAATAACAACAAGCAAATAATTCACGGAGAAATAAAAAAAAAATCAAATGTTTATTATACACATTTATTAAATGTAATTTTATTTGCGTGTATGTATAACTTCATGCCAAATCCCTTGCGGTGTAGGCAGAATGAACTGAGCGCCACATAGCTCGATCGTTACATACTCACTCGCTTCTTTAACATTTATTGCTCTTCTCGTTTCTAATTTTAGTTAATAAAATGTTATAAATCGAAAATATGTAAACTTGCTCATAGTAAATTGAATCGTAATTAAATTATTAACTTTGTTCATTGTAATGTCACAATATTAAAATCTATAGATCGGCGGGAGCCATAAAATGTTCATTTAAGATATTCATTTTACTCAAAGATTTTACTAATATTGTCGCCAGCGAACGCGGACCATGCAATAAGCATTTTTGTTAGTTAGTTAATCATTTCTCGTCATTACGGTCATGCTCTCATTCGGCGCAATAAATTTCCCCACATTTATGTTTCATATTTAAAATATTGTGCCAAATAGGGGTTTTGAAACTGCACTGAAAATTCTCAAAAATAACTAAGGTAGTATGTTTAATTAAAAGTGGTAATTCTATTTAAATATTTATATATCCAAAAATGAATGTTTGTCTGTATGTCCTCTATGGACTCAAAAACGGCTGGGCAGATTTTGATGAAATTTTCAGTGGATCTTCAGGTAAGCCCAGCAGGTGATCCTGTGAAGTTTGGTAGCGACCATATCACCCGTGCGAAGCCGGGGCGGATAGCTAGTTACTAATTAAAAAAATGACATTCCAAAATTGTAACTCTTTTTTGCCAAGCTGTAACATAAGGTTTGTTCAATGAAATGTTAAAATAAATAATCGAGGAAATCGACAATAATACTGAAATTAGATATATGTACCAATAATTCAAACAAGTTTGTAAAATATGGGGAAACTCAGATCAAGGACTGTTGACTTTTGTTTAAAAAGGCAACAGTCCTTGATCTGGGTTTGACCGTTTAGGTTGTCACTTGATAGGAGTGGTGTAAACTATATCGCCTTGTAAATACGTATTTATCATTAGTATTCTGAATTGCCTCGCAGTATGGAAACAAATTTTAATGACGTAGGTACTAACGTCACATTCTTGTGACAGACAAGGATGTTCATGAACATGGGTGACATTGACAATTACGACAATCAATATTCAACGGCGAATAAGTGTCAAAAATGACATCTCAGAAGATGGCGGCGTTAGTTCCATTTTTGGCCGCATACATTTAGGTCAGAGATTCTCAACGTGGGCGATAACGCGTGGGTCATATGGGCATCTGATACTTTCAGGGGAGCAGTAGACGACCTAGAGAAAAATAGGGGAGGGGGGACACGGTGACAACTAAAGCTGTCGAGGAAAATTTCTGTCAACCGTCCATGCCACCACTGCAAAAACCGGATGGCAGTTTGGTCCATAACGCTAAGGAGAAAGCCGATTTACTCTGTAATCTCTTTGCGTCTAACTCGAATATGAATGATGGAGGAGCAGTGCCACCTACCATCCTGTAGTGCGGTAGTTCCATGCCGGAAATCTCCATTACCCAGCGAGATGTCCGGCGGGCCTTAATCTCTTTCAACATTCATAAATCGAGTGGGCCGGATGGTATACCGGCAGTGGTGATGAAGCTGTGTGCTCCTGAGTTGTGTTCTGTACTAACGCGCCTTTTCGTGTTTTCCTACTCCACTGGGCAAGTCCAGACTTCATGGAAGACCGCCAATGTGGACCCGGTGCCCAAAAAGGGCGATAGATCAGACCCATCGAATTACAGGCCTATCGTCATAATCTCCCTTCTCTCCAAGGTGATGGAGCGTGTGATAAACACGACTCCTAGGATACCTAGAGGATCATGATTGGTCAGCGACCGTCAATACGGTTTCCGTCACAGTCGCTCGACTGGTAATCTTCTAGTGTATCTTACACACCGCTGGACGGTTGCTTTGAAGTAAAATCGAGGCTGACATTAACAAACTCCTTAAAATGTAAATGGTAATGTAAAAGGTAACCGACACTGCATGTATCAGTACGGAGACGCGATTCAAGAATCTTTCTTGCCCAGCCCATCGCCATTTCAATTTGCTTGTCCTTTGGGCTAGATTATAACAGCATGTCCTGAATTTCAACTAGAAAATATTATAATTACGTCACCGACACCTAAAATTGACACGATGTTGATTGGTAAATATCTCTCAAGTATTGTTCGCGGCTATACTCAAGGTAGTTATTGAAATAATTTTTATTGATTATATATTAAATTACGTATTTTTCTTAATTACTCGACTGTACTAATCATCAGTTCGAGCACGGGACCCTATATAGTCCCCGTGCTTCACCCAGGTGGAGAACCTAGGTGAAGCACGGGTCCGGACTCATATTTATGTGTCTACAACACGTGTTTTATATACTCATAAAATGTGTTTATTTAAAAATATACGTGTGTCTTAAAATTACATTCGGTGGTGAATGATATTTATTGATCATTTATTTTAATATCGTTTTGTTTTACAATCTTAGACTGCTGGCGCGTGTGATGACATTTCCTATATGAAATCTATTATGTTTGTCTGTGCGTTTTTTTTTCGAATATTCGAATTTTGACTTCAGATTCGGATTCAGCATAAAAACGTAGAATAGGAATGTTCAGGAACACCGTTCCTATCTCTCATGGAACATGATCAAAATGGCCGACAAATAAAAAAAAATGAATTGTTATATAATTGACGAGCCAGGTATTCCTCTGGCAATGCAAGCTTGCGCATTCTCAACTGGTTTGAGTTTGAAGTCAACAGTAACGTATTTTTTTTAGTTTTCGTTTATTTTTTCCATTGTATGCATGAAGTGACCTTGATTTTTGACGAGTGAATCAGTGAAAAAATTGACACTTAAAATATGAATAATAAGAAGTACGTTAATGAAATTTGGCATTCTAGGTGTTCATGAGAATTTCTATTTATATATACCTATTCTTCACGACAGGTCTCTTGTGGGGTAGGCTGAGAGAACCGAGCGCCACATGACTCGATCCTTACAAACCTCACTCGCTTATTTAACATTCATAGCTCTCTTCACGCATACTCGCCGATCCCTAGCGCTCCTGACATCACATCCTGATTATTAGCGATCAATTCAGACATACTAAATATAGGGGTTATATTAGGCATACAAAATCCGCAATTTTCTAGCCATGAGTTAGTGTCACAAACCAATGAAACACCGCCCAAGAAGCGTCTAAAAACTCAGCGATTCGAACCTACTGACCCATGGGAGAATATTTTAACCAATAACCTGATAAGTGACGCTATATTGATCTATGATATATGAAGCCAATACGAGATGCGCGTCTTACTTTATCCCCGACCCGTAGCGGTGAACTGAGTTACTACGTAAAATTGGTCTACCTGTAACCTTACTCACGCAACAATCCAAAAGAGGTTGTTATTGAAAGTGTAATGTCATATAAAAATGTTTAATTATTCTTATGCTATATACTCATATATAATAAATAATAACTACAATTTTGATTTTAGATGTATCTTATTTATAATGGATATTATTTATCTATACCCAGAGTCACAATCTTAGTCATTATCATCATCATTGCTAGTCTAAACTGTACCACCCGTAATGCAAAATAAATAAAGTTTATGAAAATTTTCTATAACAGTTATTAATTGCATTATTATTATTAATAGTTACAGGATAATTTAAACAAACAAAATGGTCGCCGTCACGGGACGCCCGGCAGATGTGAAACATCTTAGTGAATGTTCAAATTTTTAATAAATAAAAATCAAAAACCTTGGGATAGATATAGTAAACAGCTCATGCAGAGAAGCAACGGAGTGTCTAGTATGCGCACGCGCACACGCGAGGGAGTCGAGAGTAGCGGCGTACAGGGGGAATGACATGAGCGCATGAGAGAGCGTCATGCCATTTTCCGTCACGGCATACGTTTCTATTTTACTGCCAAGGCGCGCCAGTAGATGTTTCACATCAAAAAATAACCCTACGATCCTTCCTGTCATTTTGACATTGACATTTAATTGTTTACATAAAATGACTGAGATTTTGAATAAGAGTTTACAGCCATACTGTAATTAAATCGCTGTTAATTCTGTCTACACTGTCGATACAACAGGAACGTGTGGTGGGCTAATCCCGAAGGATAAGTCAATACTAATAATTATCAGCTATAATACTATTAACACGGGCATTCTTCTTCTTCTTTAACCCGTTGAGGCCCGCGTGGCTGAATTCCGCCATGCGCGTTACGGCGCCAAGTGTATAACGAGCCTCAAGGCGTCAGTTTAATTATTTCAAATTACAAATATAATGCCAATAAAATTCATAGCTCATTAAATTAATTACTGATATTATACAGGATTCTCAACTACTATGTATTTTGTAAGCTTATTTTGTATTATGTATTTTGTAGTCGATAAATTATAGTCCTATTATTCTGTTTGTAGTATCGCAATACAAATGATGCGAGAATGTAAAGATTCCCACAGGAAGGCCTAGCATAGTGTGTGTGTATCTTAACCACTCAAACAACATACATATACAATACAAACGTGTAATTATGGCAAATAAAGAATTTGTTGTTTGTCTTCTTTTTCTTACAATACTTATAATAATCAGTTATAATACCATTAACACAGGTTTTCTTCTTCTGCTTGTTTTTTTTTATTTAGTAGATATTAATTTCTCATTACAACATAAAGCCATTTACATGAGAAAATATTAAAATCTAATTAAATATGTATTAGTACATTCTAAAATCAATTTGTAGCCATGGGCTGCTCAGTTCAAACAGAAAAGGAAGTACAGAATGTGCATTGAAGTAAACTATTACATAGCTACTTATACAATATTTAGTTGTTAAAAGGTAACCGGTATATTTTATAAAATAGTAATTTATTGACAAACAATACACAAAGAAAAAAAAGAAATCTTTATCCTTCTTTCTAATCGATTATGATCGTGGGGGTCCGCTACTTAAGACTAAGGATTTGGCGAAGATACCGATTTATACATGGAGCGACTGCCGTCAGACAAACCCCTGGGTTGTTGTCTGACGGCAGTCGCCTAACCTATGAAAGATCTAGTTTTCCCTCTGGACATGTCTGATGGCAGTCGCTATATGTAATAAAGCCACGTAACGTAAGCCTTCAGAACCCGTTATATACCTTTTCCCATACATTTCGCGGTCATATATGACCACACGGGTTTCGTCATAACCTTTAATTTGCTACCTATATTGAGAGGGTTGTAAAAGAAAAGGTAGTCAGTCATTTTGTATTGGCCGCCATGTTGAATTTTGAGTAACGCAACACAATGGATAGTATTCTACTCTTACTGCCCTTTCATTTGATAAGTAAAGTCGAGAGGGTCGTAACGAAAAACCTGATCCGCCATCTTGTGTTGGCCGCCATATTTGATTTTTAATAACGTCATATAGTTTATTGTGTTCTACTGGTCATACACTTTCATTTGACACCCATATCGATGGGGTTGTAAAGAGTAAGGCAATCCGCCATTTTGTGGTGGCGGCCATATCGGATGTACTATAATATCGAATAACTATATTATATTATCATCACAACTAAAGGTGTGTGCAAAATTTCAGCCTGATGGGATGCGGAAGCGTTCGAAAAGTCGATCGCAAGATTTGTCCCGGACAGACGGGAAGGAAAGTTAAATAAAAGCTTGTAAAAATCAGTAGTTTCGCCAAATCGTTAAGCTTTGGTAGCGGACCCTGTCAATTCTAATGGATTATTGAGCGGTAAAACTAAATACATAAGTCCGTAGAAAAAATAGAATTGTTATGCCAAAAAGTAATCATCGGCTTTTCCAAAACAATGTGTCTTACATGACGCTAAAACTTTTCAATAAATTGCCATCTAAATTACGCTAAAACTTTTCAATAAATTGCCATCTAAATTCGTGGAGTTGCCAGTGAATAAATTTAAAAACAACTGGCGGAATGGCTTCTCCAAAATTCCTTTTATTGTGTAAATGACTATTTAAATTATAGGTTTTAAGTTGACCTGTATTATTATCATATCCCTTGACGGTGTAATTCAACCTGGCATCAAAAATATGTAATTCTTAACAAACTGAATATTCAGATTCGGATTCAGCATAAAAAAGTAGAATAGGAATGTTCAGGAACACCGTTCCTATCTCAACTCATCGGAACATGGTCAAAATGGCGAAAAATTAAAAACTAATAATAATTTAGAATTGTTATATAATTGAAGAGCTAGGTGTTCCTCTGGCAATGTAAGATTGCGCATTCTCAACTGGTTTTTATTTAAAGTAATGTTGACTTTCATGAATAACTGTATTAACTGACATGTTGTAATTCTTGTAACTAAATGTATCCAAATATTTTGCATGCCTACATTTTTAAGACAATATACAGTTGCCAAACAATCAACAGCCTTGGCCTTATATTTAAAAAGAAAAATGACTGTATATGTGAAAATAAACAATTTCATTTCCGAAATACGGACTTAGTGGCATTTGCCTACACCAGCATTCGATCTGGGGACCAGTCGGTTTAAAGATTGAGTCTTTATCCATCATGCTATCACTGATTACGTTATGTTACTTGTCTATTACTATTCTTAGTCTATGATAAGACGGTTTGCAAACTTTCTTTTATTAAGTCAGTAGAATCGTCTAATATTTTGTTTCGTTTTGTCAGCGGAAGTTTGAGATGCACGGTTTTAACGTGCAATTTTAGGGAGTTAGATTGGCTAAACGTTTTTGGACAAAACTGGCATATATATGGCTTTGCACCTGTGTGTACCTGAAACAAATAGAGAATATAGTAATATACTTTAATTTAAAATTTTGTTCAGAAGTGGGTTCTAAATTGTGTGCTTCCGCCACCAACACAAAGCAGGTTAGATCAAATTGCATGTAAATTTGACTTTCGCAAAATAACGCCTGAATCTATTAACTATATATATCACTATTTGATTTAAAACGTTGTCAGAAGTGGGATCTACGATGATATGTATGATAGACGAGATTTGCAATTTTTAGCAATCTTATGCCTTTCAGCAATGAATGATTCCTACATCGACCTATCGACATATTTTTAAGAGGTAGGGCGCATCAAAGCTGGATGTCTGGGGAAGTATGTGTACCTGCTAACTACTGCTGTTAACCGCGACCAAAAACTACTCCTAAGAGGGTTGCTGTGTTCCTGCGTGAGTGAGGTCAACAGTAAGATTCTATAGTCGCTGTGTCAGCAGTAGAGGTGACATCGCGCGAGTGGTGGCATACTTAATGTGTTACAAGCGTTCATAGGCTACGGTAACCGCTTTAAATCAGGCGGACCGTATGCTTGTATGCGCCCCGACAATGTATGAAAAAAAAGATAACTAAGAGACTAACAATTTTAGATTTAACACTATATATATATATATATATATATATATATATATATAAATCTAAGTTACAGATACCACTTACCCTAGCATGTCTGTTTAGCGCCGGTTTTTGACTGAATCGTTTCCCGCAGGCCGCGCAGCAATAAGGTCTTTCACCAGTGTGCGTTCTTGTGTGTATACGGAGTTGGTTCTTATCTGAGAACCGTTTCGAACACGACAAGCAGGCGTATGGTTTCTCACCTGTGTGCGTGCGTTGGTGATACTTCAATAGGGCGTTGGACTAAAAGGAAAAAATGATGATGACTGGAGACACATATAGTTCATTCATTATTCGTAGGACAAAATGTAAACAAAGAAAATATATGCATGCTCGATCCAGGGTTCACTTATTTTCACCCAAAACAATATTTTTATAACAGAAACTCGTCACTAACAGAATATGAAAACGAAATACATCTATAAAACTTGACAAAAACAACAACTTTAACTATATATATATATATACATATATGTATATTAGCGGACCCTGCAGACGTTGTCCTGTCCCATAATATAAAGTTTCCCAGAGCCCGACTGCAGTGCCACCTACTGGGTCCAATTGTGAATCTAAACCATTCTCGAATCCTTTTGAACACACAAAAAAATTCATCAAAATCGGTCCAGTCGTTGATAAGGAGTTCAGTCACATACACACGTACAGTAGATATATATATATAAAGATACGTGTGCAGCTCACACGCAATAGAAGTCAAACCTTCAAAGTGTGAACTTCAAGAGCAGGAGACGAATGTAGAATTTCGGGATTACGATAATTGACGCTATTCGACTGCGGGACACCATTCTAGGACCTTGCTCCCGCAGCGGTTGCCGGTTCTACGAACTATTTGGCCGGCCCACTGCCACTTCAACTTGCTTATCCTTTGTGCCATGTCGGTTACCTTAGTTCTATCACGGATATCCTCATATCTGATACTATCACGCAGAGAAACCCCGAGTATAGCTCTTTCCATAGCACGCTGAGCGACCTTGAGCTTCCCCATACGACCCGCAGTGATATGAATATGATCTATCTATTTATAACTTCACGCCAGGTCCCTTGCGGGGTAGGCAGAGAGAACCGAGCGTCACGTGACTCGATCCTTACACGCCTCACTCGCTTCAATAACATTCATTGCTCTTTTCGTGCACGCTCGCCGATTTCTAGGGCTCCTGACATCACCGTCTGATAGAACACGATATTACTAGAAATATATTTACTTATCAAATAAAAATGTTCAAAATCACCTTCATCAAGAATGCTTGTCGTAAATTTTGATTTACTCGTCCTATTAAATATACCAATTTCGAATTGTGACGCTTTTTTTATACGTCATACAAACATACTGTCCACCTGATGTAAAGTGGTTACCGTATGAACGCTGGTAATACATTATGTATCACTCGCGTGATGCCACCGCCGCTGCTAACACATCAACTCCTTCGGAGCTTATTGGTGACTTCACTCAAACGCAGGAACACAACAACCCTCCAGGGCTCCAGGCAGTTGTTTGGCTGTCGGTTTTCCGTGACGTGGAGGTACTTCCCCAGTCGGGCTGCTTTTATGCGCTCTACCTCTCTTAAAAACCCCAGTCACGTTCATGCACACAAATGTTTGTCCTCTGTGGGAATCGAAACCACGAGCGTTGGTGTCAAAGTAAGTAAGGAGACGTACAGTACATACAGGGTGATTGATTTGGAAACATTATCAACAGATTTACAAAATATTCAAATTTGTAGATTTTGGAACAAAAATCAGTAAAAAATAGTCACCGTACTTTGACCGCAGATGACTGTCTGCAGCACCCAGACACTTCGCGATAGAGTTCGTCCACTCTCAGTCTCAGCTGAGCACGACACCCAGGCGGCGGGTGGTGACGTCCCCCGCCCCGCTATACCCCGCTCGCTTCTCAATCATACAATCATACATACCTACTTGTGTACCTACAAGTAGGTATGAATGATTGTATGATACACACACGTTTTTCATACAACTTCGGGAGGCATACAAACATACGGCCTACCTGATGAAAAATAGTTACCGTAGCTTATGAATGCATGCAATACAATGAGTATTGTTCGCGTATTACCACCCACTTTTAGCACAACAACTCTTCAGTAGTTTGCTGGTTACATCAATTACTTGCTGAAATTCAACATGACGACGACGATGAACCCCGTGGTGGAGTGGTTAGCAATGCCACTTTAACATCAAGGCTTATGGGTTCGATTCCCACACAAGACAAACATTTGTGTGCATGAACATCTGTTTATCTCAGTCTGGAGTAAGAGAGGTAGGATGTATCAAAGCACCCCGATGGGAAAGTCTAAGTACCCCCATCTCTCAGAAAACTGCAACCAAATAACAACTCCCAGGAGGATTGTTATGTTCGTGCGAGTAAGTGAGGTTACCAGTAAACTCCTAAGAAGCTATTCATGAGCTGTGGTAAGCACTTCACATCAACGGGGTCGCAGGCTTGTTCACCTCCGGACAGTGTAAATAAGTCACATTGTATATTTATTTATACCACAAAGGTGGCAAACAAGTTTATGGCCTGCCTGATGGTAAACAGTTACCGAGACGGGAAACGCAGGTGCGACTCGGGCGGCACTTTGTGTTTGTGATTATCTGCGCTACGTTTCCTTGCGGCACCGTCAAAGTAAAGGCGACGCGCGCCTCATGTATACCAGTAGGGTGACCATCACTAAAAAAATTTCGGATTATTTTGTAATATTCAAAATAAAATTGTATGTATATATGTATATCTTCACGCCAAGTCCCTTGCGGGGTAGGCAGAGAGAGCCGAGCGCCATAAGACGCGGTCCTTACACACTTCACTCGCTTCTGTGACATTCATAGCTCTTTTCATGCACGCTCGCCGGTTCCCGGGGCTCCTGACGTCATCTTCTGACAAAACACGACCAATTTGGTCATGATAGATTAGTCTTGGTCTTCCTCGGCTCCTACATCCTTCCACTTTTGCATCATTTCGTCATTCTTTCGTCACGCATTCTCTCTACATGTCCGAACCAACGGAGCATGCCCTTTCTTATCTTAACACCGACACTCTCTATAAAATAAAATTAAAATAGTAAATTCAAATTTTCAAATTAATAGTCTACTACGCTTGCATAGCATGCCATGTTATTCTCCAAAATGCATTGGAATTCACCCGGTATAATGAGCGATATGTTTATCTTGTGTAGGAATGAACCCTTGCTGTTAACGTAGTCACTTCTAACAACTTTACCATCGGGTTCGCCGTATGACGTGGAAAACAATTTGGTGAGCCTATGTATACTTACAGTGCAATGCTTTCCACAAACTTCACACACAATATTTTTATTGTACTTCTCTCCGAGGTGTATTCTTTTGACATGAGCCTGCAGTTTGGACCGGCTGGCGAAGTTCACACCGCACTGCGAACACAACGACACGTGTCAACGTCGGGAGGTGAAAGTACCTAGTGGACAAAATCCGCATTCCAGCGTTGTCTTTACAATTTGTAACTAAATAAAATGTTTGTACATTGACATTAAATGTCTCACCGTATCTCCGGTAGATGTCGCTATGGTTAAAAAATATTTATACACATTTTTATAAAACGTCGGAAGGCATCCAAGCATACGGCCCACCTGATGGCAAGCGGTTACCGTAGCCTATGAACGCTTGTAATACATTAAGTATCAATCGCGCGATGCCTCCTCTGTTGCTCGCACAGTAACTCCTTAGGAGCTTACTACTGACCTCACACGCAGCAACACAACAACACTCTAGTCTAGGGAGTTGTTATTTAGCTGCAGTTTTCTGTGAGGTGGAGGTACTTCCCCAGACGGGCTGCTTTGACGCGCTCTACCTCTCTTAAAAAACACCCAGACCAAGACAAACAGGGATGTTCATGCACACAAATGTTTGTCTATTTCCCTTAAGATATTATTCTATAAATATGTTCTTACTTGTTCACACGGTAGACTGGCGAGCTTGGCGCGCTTGCCGAGCGTTCGCTGCGAGCGTAATGAACGTTCGTGCTCGCGCATGTGCGCGGCGAGAGCGGATGTCTGCTCGCCGCATATACGGCATTGGCTGTTAAAACAATATTATGTGAATCCTACTAATATTATAAATGCGAAAGTTTGTATGTATGGATGGATGTTTGTTGCTCTTTCACGCTTAAACGGCTGAACGGATTTGAATGAAATTTGGCACGTAGATAGATTATGATCTGGATTAACACATAGGCTACGTTCTTTGTCTCCACGCGGGCGGAGCCGCGGGCAGCAGCTAGTACGCTATAAATATTGAGAAAAAATTATAGCCCAGTGAATAAAGAGCCGCCCCACTATTCGACGGTCGCAGGTTCGAATCCTGGCATGTACTAAATTCGTATTTTTGGATCTATGTACATATCTGTGATTATCACTTGCTCGCTGGTGAAGGAAAACATCGTGAGGAAATCCGCACGGCCAAGAAATTATATATCGAAAGACGTGTGACCTTAACATAAGACAGGTCTGGTTTTCTCTCGGGGAGGGTTGTGGAGGTCTAACGGGAGTCGCTCTATGTAAAAATCAGTTAAATTTCGGCCAAATCCTTAGGCTCAGGTAGCGGACCCCGCCAATCCTAATGGAAACGGGAGAACGCGAAGAAGGTAGCAATTTGATGGTTACCGTACGGGTTACCGCACTGATACGAATATTATACCTACGTAGACATAAGACAAAAATTTACATATATATAGCAGAGCTTCATTAAAGATTATAGTTATATATAGTTTTACCAGAATCAGAATCATTTATTCACAATATATGTGTACAATTCGACATTTCATATTTTACTTAACAATGCGCCTTCCCATATCTCACCGACCGCTCGGCGTGTGAATATTGTCAATTTACAATCGTCATGGTTTGAATTATTACATCAATTTATAAATAATAAATGAAATTATCATTAGACAGTTCAACAAAATAATTAGGTCAAAATTTATAACCAGGCAGTCAACATTATTAATATTAAATTAAAAAGAATTAATGTCAATAAGAAATAATAATGTATTGTCTTAGATTGTTGTACATTGAATTAAACAATTTTTAACGGGAGTATCGCGTGTTTTATATATTTTGTTGTTGTACCTGACGTTTCGAATGCTTCGCACCGTCCGTGGTCGCAGGAAGTCTAAGGTGACATTTGTCTTACATTGGTTATTCAATTATTACATCTACCGACATGCAAGGATTAATTAATTGATATTTAAGGTTGGCGGTATACTGTTACATGTCTGGAATTGTAGTACTTTCGTCTTAGAAAAGTTAATTTGAATTGACATATATATATATATATCAAATCAAATAGTCAAAGGAAAACCTAGTCAAGATAGTCGCCGGGTCCCCACCATCCGGTCACCAATCGGCACGACGATCTACCCTGAGATTACGCGCAGTATGAAAGGGCAGCCTCACAAAGGTGGTTAAACTTGATTGGGCCCCTGTACTAATATATATATCATTTGGTGGAAACAATTAAATTAGTGCACGTTCAACACTAGACGGGTTTGGTCATTTAGGTCTCTTCGGAGTCACTACCCAGTCTAAGCTTAGCATCCTTTTAGTAGTAGTAGCATAGAAGTCAATTCGAAAACTTTCTACTCCTACAAATTTCTTCTGATTAAATTCGTTGTGAGTTCCAAGGCAGCTGTAGTTTAACCCCCGGGACGGCAGTGAACTTCACTGTTCATTGCCTTTTTGGTGGTCGCCGCTGTTAATTCTGGCTACACAAGAGACTGAAGTGGTGGGTATGAGTGGTGGGCCTGTCCCGTTAAATCCTTTTAGTACCAGCACTCAGCTTTTATCGTTTATTTACAGCCACCCTATACAGTTATATATACACAATTTTATGGTGTATCTTGTATATTTTTTAGTTTATACTGCGCCACCTATCTGCCTGAATTTTCTTTTGTTTCCTCTCCCCTTAAGGTTGTCAGGAAGAGATTGCTATGCGATAAGACCGCCTTTTGTACATTAATTATAAGTTAATTTAGTGTAATTTACTGTTTCATGAGGTGCAATAAAGAATATTGTATTGTTGTGAACAAAATTGCAACCGCGAATAACTTTGTGTAATTATCGTGCTACAGTTACAAATGAGGTGTCCTTGTTAAATGCATTAAATAGTAAATCTATTGATGAATTTAAAAACCGCATCGTGAACTTTGGTAATTGCCCTTGAATTTTTGTAAATAGCCATGACACTCCCACATACCAAAGAATAATGAAAGGGATGCATCAAAAATAGAAGCAAATAAAGATAAAAACAGAGAACAGGAGTAGAGGCATAGATTAAGTAAAAAAAAAACCGGCCAAGTGCGAGTCGGACTCGCGCACGAAGGGTTCCGTACCATTATCTATAAAAACGGCAAAAAAATCTGTTGTATGGGAGCCCCACTTGAATATTTATTTATTCTGTTTTTTAGTGTTTGTTGTTATAGCGGCAACAGAAATACATCACCTGTGAAAATTACAACTGTCTAACTATCACGGTTCATGAGATACAGCCTGGTGACGGGACGGACAGCGGAGTCTCAGTAACAGAGTCCGTTTTACCGTTTGGGTACGGAACCCTATAAAGTAGAAGGGTTCCCTGTTTAAAATTGTGGTGCGACCGAACCGTGTTCCCGTCGGTTATATTAACGATGTGCATACTTTCCGTCGGTGTGCGCGGCGTGTTTGGCAGACGTGAGGATGTGTCTCTTCCACGCTTCCAAACTAGCGAAGTGTATGTTGCATTCAGAGCAGTACCGTTCCGACGCCGGCTCCGCTCTCTCGGCTTGTCTCTGGAACGAACGGAACAAATACTTTTATCAAGAGAAGTGGCAAGTTTCTTTTGACATTTCTTCTTCGCCAATGGTCATATTTGAAATGCTGGTGGATTAAAAAAGAGAATTCGAAACTAAGAGTATGAAAAAAAAATGAGAATGTAAGATGTGTCTAAGTGCCCGTGGGGATATAATGGCAAATAAATCATTTTTTTTGAATTAAACTATTTTTAACGGAAATATCGCGTTTCACGCACTTTGCAGCGTCCGTGGTCGCAGGAAGACTGCGACCACGGACGCTGCAAAGCGTTCGAAACGTCAGGTTCAAAAAAATATAAAATACGCGATATTTCCGTTAAAGATTGTTTAATTCAATGTATAACAATCGCGAAAACCTAAGACAATACTAAATCATTTTTATCTTTTTATCAACAACTTCTTCCTACCAGAAATTGGATTTATTCAAGAACTAAAGTAAAGTAAATTTTATTGCAGAAAAGTATAATCAGAAAGTAACCCAATTCCTGCGATTACTACACTAGGCTCGCAGGCCCGTGTCGTAGTAATCATGGAGTGACTATACTATGGAGTAGGTTTGATCTTCAAGTATGTGTCAATGGTTCACATGCTGAGGAACAAACAGCTGTCTAAATGTTAAATATATATTTTTCTGTGCTTGCTAACTATACGAATAAGATTTATGTATATTACTAACCCATGACTCATTGTTGGTCAAAATAAACAGATTTATTATTATACAGTTCGAATTTGACATAACTGTGCCGGTTCACATTATTTGTACACGAGTATGAGAAATGTTCTGGCAACCCTGGCATTTGATCAAAGATTTTGACATTTCATTGGCTGTGAAGAGGTAAGTCTTCTTCTTCCTGTTTCCTAATGCAGGAAAATTTCCCAATCCATTGTGATTGGCCAGGTCCGGTTCCGATCCGGTCCGAAGGGTTTGGTGAGGATACCGATTTTTACGGATAAACCCGACCATTACTAGGTGTTCGCGCGCCATCTAGCGGCGCGACAGCGAGTAAGATCGACGAGGCTGCAAGTCATTGCAAAAAATTCTTGTTGAATCACCGACGTCTCCTTTGTAATCAAATTTTTAAATTATACGTTTAGAAGCAATACTTATAGGAATACTAGCTTTTACCCGCGGATTCGCTCGCATTGATATTTTTTTTTAATAAAAAATATCCTATGTTACTTCTGATACCTCCAAGAATATGTGTACAAAGTTTCGTGATGATCGGTTGAGTAGTTTTCGCGTGAAAGCGTAACAAACAAACGGACATTCACATTTATAATATTAGTAGGATTTATTTCAAAAATATCATGAAACGCTAGGTTAGGTATCTTTCGAAATACAATTTCTTGGACGTGTGGGTGTCCCCGCGATGTTTTCCTTTACCGCCTAGTAAGCCAGAATTACAAATATGTACATGATTCGAAAATACGAATATAGTGGTATATGCCCATGTGAAAAACCGAACCAAGTTTAATCGCTCGTTTATCCACTAAGCAATCACTGACACAGACCCATCTATAGCCAAGGCGCGGAAGGAAAACGTGGTTAGGGCTTCCTCACGATACTCCTTCTCCGCCAAGCACCTTCAAGAAATTATATGTGAACACACGTGTGACCTATCCTAAGAGGGGTCTGGCTTTCCCTCAGGGTTGTGGAGGTCTCGCAACCCTCGCAGAAACGATGTATCAAAAAAACATTAATAGACTACGGTAACCACTTGACATGAGGTCTTGCGGTAACCAATCACTCACCTACCATGGCCAGATTAGTCGTGTTTTATCAGAAGGTGATGTAAGGAGCCCTAGAAACCGGCAAGAGTGCATGAGAAGATTAGTTTGCTTAGATTGCTGTGTTAACAGCAGAGGTGGCATCGCGCGAGTAATACTTAATATATACTTAATGTATTGCAAGCGTTTATAGGCACTTGATATTAAGAGGTTACTCTCTTAATATCAAGTGTATAAAAAAAAGAAGAGCTATGAATGTTAAAGAAGCGAGTGAGGTGCGTAAGCCTACCAACACAACAACAACGTGAAGACATATCAACATACAATCACTCACCTGATCAGTGCCTTTATGCGCTTTACTTTTATGCATGAGTAGCCCATGTCTTCCGACAAAGCTGTCTCCGCACATGTTGCAAACATGCTCTGTCGGGTGACGCTTGCGCATATGTGTCAGATATGATGTTGGTTTCCTGCAACCATGAATACATTCAAATATACAACGCTGAAGAAGGTGTAGGAGCAGGGGAAAGCCAAGATTCGCCTATCATGATCAATTTGGTCGTGTTTTATCAGACAGTGATGTCAGGAGCTCAAGAACTTGCTCGCGTTCATGAAGAGAGTTATGAATGTTAAAGAAGCTAGCGAAGCTTGTAAATACCGAGTCTTGTGTTCGGTTCGTTTGTTTCCTACGCTCGACGAAGGTCCAAATTAAAAACAGTCCAACTAGAATAATACCCCAATAATAAGAATAATGTACAAATGAATTAATGCTTCTTTCATTATTTTCACGCACTACGAGCTGCAAGACAAATGAATTAATGCTTCTTTCATTATTTTCCTGCACTACGAGCTGCAAGACAAACGAATTAATGCTTCTTTCATTATTTTCCTGCACTACGAGCTGCAAGACAAATGAATTAATGCTTCTTTCATTATTTTCACGCACTATGAGCTGCAAGACAAATGAATTAATGCTTCTTTCATTATTTTCACGCACTACGAGCTGCAAGACAAATTAATTAATGCTTCTTTCATTATTTTCACGCACTACGAAATGCAAGACAAATTAATTAATGCTTCTTTCATTATTTTCCTGCACTATGAACTGCAAGACAAATTAATTAATGCTTCTTTCATTATTTTCCTGCACTATGAGCTGCAAGACAAATTAATTAATGTTTCTTTCTTCATTTTCACGCACTACGAAATGCAAGATTAATTAATGCTCCTCTCTTCATTTTCACGCACTATGCAATGCAAGATAAATTAATGAATGTTTCTTCGTTCATTTTCACGCACTACGAAATGCAACATAAATTAATGAATGATTCTTTCTTCATTTTCACTCACGATGAAATGTGAGATAAAATAATTAGTGCTTCTTTCTTCATTTTCACGCACGATGAAATGCGAAATAAAATAATTAGTGCTTCTTTCTTCATTTTCACGCACTACGAAATGCAAGATAAATAAATGAATGCTTCTTTCTTCATTTTCACGCACTACGAAATTTGAGATAAAATAATTAGTGCTTCTTTCTTTATTTTTGCGCACTACGAAATACAAGATTAAATAATTGATGCTTCTTTCATTATTTTTGCGTACTACGCACCTGGGCCGCTGAGCACACGTATAACGCAATATAATTATTTGGGGGGAGGGTGTACATTGTTTACCTGAACTTTTGGCTGCACAGTTGACACTCGTACACGTGGCCGTTGTGCCACCGGTCGTGTTCGCGAGCCTGATTCCTAAAAACATACAATAACAAGTCAAGCAATTTATAATTTAAAACACTCATTCAGATGTATATTTTAAAATACAACGAGTAAAAAGGATTTTTTTTAAATAGGACTTCATAAATCGTAAAAAAATAACAAATTTCAATTTAAAACAAGTAACAAATTAATTTATCACAGGCCGACAACGCACACGCTGTGATGTGACGACGTCACACGGCAGATCACACACACGTGGACACGTAGGTGTAATTCGATGGGATACCACATTCGACGACGTCGCATTCTAACGGACCACTGTTATGTAATTCACTATATCTGTAGTACACACACTGTGTGTGATCTGTGCAGACACTGCATAGATTTGCACTGTCTGCCGCGTGATGTCGTCGTGTGAGCAAGTGTTATTCAGTGGGATACGCAATAGGCATACGCCGCATTACTAACAGTAGACTGTAATTTACACTGTGCACATTCGTGCTGTCTGGCGTATGATGCCATCGCGTGGATACGGAGATATCACACGGTGGGGTACTGCATTCGACAAACGTCGCATTCGTACGGGCCACTGTTCTGTAATTAAGTTTATAGTACTTACACTATCTGTAATGCGTACAGGCACTGCATACATTCGTACTGTCTGACGTATGATGTCGCCGCGTGGGTACATATATGTCGCATTCCTACCACTACTCTGTAATCACTATGTTTGTAGTACTCACGCTGTGTGAGATCTGTGCAGGCACTGTGTACATTCGTACTGTCTGCCGTGTGATGTCGTCGCGTGAGTACGTAGATGTCGCTCGGTGGGGTATCGCATACGACAAATGTCGCATTCGTACGGGCCACTGCTCTGTGAACAGATGAACTACTATATGATCATCAACTCATAGTAAAGAATGCATATTTGATTATATGAATAAATAATGTGTATGTGGAACTTGAAAGAAAGAGTTTTAGTTTCAATTATCTATCTATAACTTCACGACAAATCCCTTGCGGGGTAGGCAGAGAGAACCGAGCGCCATAAGACGCTTTCCTTACACACTTCACTCGCTTCTTTAACATTCATAGCTCTTTTCATGCACGCTCGCCGGTTTCTAGGACTCTTGACATCACCTTCTGATAAAACACACAAATTTGGTCACGGTATGGTTAGTCATGGTCTTCCTCGGCTCCTACATCCTTCCACTTTTGCATTGTATATCTGTTTCGTCATTCTTTCGTACTGCATTCTTTCTACATGTCCGATCCAACGAAGCATGCCTTTTCTTATCTTAACACCGACACTGTCTTTCAGACCAACTCTCTTTCTTACGTCATCATTACGAACGCGGTAAGCAAGCGTTACGCCACAAATTTTGCTCAATGCTCTCATTTCGACCGCATTTATTCTACTTTCATGCTCTCTCTGCCATACCCAGCTTTCACTTTCATAAATTAAAGTTGGGATTAACATCGCGTTGTGTACAGCGAACTGTGGCTTCTGGCTTAGATTTCGGCTGCCTAGAAATTTACCCAACGCTCCATTCACGCTGTTCCCTGCACTCACTCGTCTCTCCACATCACCGGTGTACCTTCCATCGTTGCTAAAAGCGCTTCCAAGATATACGATCTCATCCACTTGCTCCAACAGTACATCATCAACCATAATCCTAGTGTTCGTTCTGGCTGTCTCTCTTTCAAATATCGTACTAACTAAAGATAATCTTTAGTTTCAATTAAATATTCAGTACTTCTCTTGGTGCTTTAGCGAAAAATGATGAGACTGAATTGTTACGACACCGACATCTAAAATCGATACCACGAAGTTGGTCGGTAAATGTCTCTCAAGATTTGTTCGTGACAATATTTAATGTAGTTATTCAAATACTTATTTATGAATATACAACACGTGTTTTATATCAGTACAAATAAAATATTTTTTGCGGCGGTTGGTACTCTCTGTCTACCCCGCAAGGGATTTGGAATGATGTTATAGACAGATAGATGGAATATAACATACTTCATCATGCTTCGTCCTGTGATTCTCGTATGCCCTCAGGTCCACAAAACCCTTGTAGCACAGATCACACTTGTACGGCGAGTTTATATAATTGACAGACTTGGCTCTCTCCATCAACTCCTCGCGCTGCTGTTCTTTCGTTAGAATTATTTCTCGTGCATTCATTTTGTATACTATAAACAAATGCAAAATATTTTTTTTCATTATACAACATTGGGCGGCATACAAACATAGGGTCCACTTGATGTAAAACTGTTACCAGAGCCTATAAACGCTTCCAATACATTATTTGCACTCCTTTGCTGCCAACACAGCAACTCTATAGGAGCTTACTGATAACCCCACTCATACGCAGGAACACAACTACATTTGCGTTAATGCGCCCTACCCACCTGTCGGGGGAAATACCTCCACCTCCCAGAAAACCGCAGTCAAATAACACCCTGGAGGGTTGTTGTGTTCCTGTGAGTAAGTGACCGGTAAGCTCCTACGGAGCAGCTGTAGTAGCAGCAGTGGTTGCATCACGTGAGTGATAATACATTGCAAGCGTTCCTAGGCTTTACATCAAATGTGCCGTGTGCTTGATGTATAAAAAATATATAACATACCAGATTTAATTGGCCTAATCACATCTTTGGTGTCTTTTTTCCTGATTTTTACCCTGTTCTTCACTTGTCTTTGTACCTCGCTCTTCCTACTGATTGAAGTCAGAGGAAGGTCGTCGTCGGAGTCAGACATGGTCGGTTTCACATCATCTACCTCGTCTGGTGTGTCTGCCGGTGGTGAACCTACTGGACCTGTAAATTAGTAATGGCTATAAAACATAATCCACCCATTAAAACCACAATCTATATCTAAATATTCACAGATGCAGTAAACCCTAAAAACTCTGTTCATATGTACTTCACTAGCTTCTTTAACATTAATAGCTGCCTGTTATAAATTTAGAACAAACACACAATAATTTAATACTAATGCATTTTGCTGTAAATTAAAAAAAAACTATGCTGAAGTCTTTAACACTCGACACTTTGCTTTCAATCAGAAAAATATAGTGAATTCATTCTCAATCGACAATCTGCTCCCAATAAAAAAATATTATGTTGAACTGATTCTCAATCAACACTTTGCTTTCAATCAGAAAAATATAATAAATGAATTCCTATTTAATGTTTGCTCTCAATGGAAAAAATAATATGTTGAAACCATTCTCAATCGACACTTTGCTTTCAATCTTCTGATTGAAAGCAAAGTGTCGATATATAGTGTCGAAATATAGTAAAATAATTCTTATTTAAAATTTTGCTCTCAATCAAAAAATATGTTGAATTAATTATCATGCAACATTTTGGACTCAATTAGAAAAATATAGTGAATTAATTATTCCTATTTGATATTGTGCACTCAATCAAAAACTATTATACTGAACATTTTACTATCAATAAAAAAATATGCTGAATTAATTCTTATTCCAAACTTTGCTATTGATCATAAAATATGCTAAAATCCATCATTACCATACTACATTTGCTTCCAATAAAAGAATAGTAAGCTGATTTCATTACTATCAAGCATTTCTTTATCTATGAGAAATCTGTATTCGTGCCATCAACACTGATCTCTCAATATAAAAATATTGACATATAGCTTTCAATAAAAAAAATATGATGCTGAATTCATTACCATCTGACATATCATGTTCAATCTCTTTTTTCTCCACTTCCATGTACTGAGGCTCCTGTTTCACTTCCACCTCGATCTCAGTTGGTGCTACTCCGAGTATGTGCTCGATTGGAGAGGTGCACAGTAGACTAACTAGCTGGTGTGCCTTCCGGTCAATCATCACTATAGATTTTTCCGTAATCTGAAAATTTTAAATATACTAGGGATACATGTAACTTTGTTCTTCTACTGCCTGGTGTTATCCCATTTTACTAATCCATTAGGATTGGCAGCGTCCACTAAGGATTTGGCGTAGATACTGATTTTTACATAGAGTGGCTGCCATCAGACCTCCACAAGCCAGAGGGGAATCATACCTTTCTTAAGTTAGGTCACGTCTTTTGAATTAGGATTTCTATGATGTGCAGGTTTCCTCGCAAGGTTTTCCTTCACCGCAGAGTGATAAGTGCAAATATGTATATAAATCCAAAAACATGAATTTAGCACATAGTACATCCTCCTACCAGGATTCAAATCAAGAACCCTAGGATTAAACGTTGGTTCTTTATCTACTGGGCTATCACTGCTCATTATATATATATATATATA
Organism: Pyralis farinalis; assembly: GCA_947507595.1. Taxonomy (NCBI): domain Eukaryota; kingdom Metazoa; phylum Arthropoda; class Insecta; order Lepidoptera; family Pyralidae; genus Pyralis; species Pyralis farinalis. The sequence goes on along the minus strand of OX382263.1, from coordinate 38,733,412 downwards.
TATTATTGTTGTTGTATAGAAAAACATATGTAGAAAAAAAGTTTCAGTTTGTAAAACTCCCTTGTATATTGGAAACATGTGTATACTCTAGTACAAATAAAACTTTATCTATCTATCAATTACTCCATACATTTTACCAACACATCTTTATAATGTCAAAAATTAATATATTTTTTTATATTAAGTCATGAGGCATACAAGCATATGGCCCACCTGATGTAAAGCAGGTACGGTAGCCTATTAATGCTTGCGATATATTAAGTATCACTCGCACGAAGCCTCCTCTGCTGCTTACACAGCAACTCCATGGGAGCTTACTAGTGACCTCACTCACACGCAGGAACACAACAACCCTCTAGGTAGTTATTATTTAGCTGCAGTTTTCTGTGAGGTGGAGGTACTTCTCCAGACGTGCTACTTTGATGCGCCCTATCTCTGTTAAAACATCCAGACCAAGACAAACAGACATGTTGATGCACATAAACGTTTGCCCTTGTGTGGGAATCTAAGCCACGAGCGTTGGTGTCAAAGTCGCATCCTTCAGGACCGAGCCACTGAGCTCGTCAAAGTTGAATATTGTTTAATATTTTCTCGGCATTTCTCATTTTTATAATGCAAGTCAATGGTTATTTCTGTAATGCTGTTAAATGGAAAAAAAGTAAAATGAACTACAAGGAGTGAATAAAACAATTTTTTTTTAATGTAAGATGTGTAAAAGTGCCTGAGAAGGCTCAAAAGTAAATAAAGAATTTATGTCCTTATCTTTACACTCCATCCTCTTAGCTCGCAAGGGACTGGACTTATACAATAGATATGAATAAACTCACCACAGCGCTACTCTTCAGGGTATCTGTTAACAGGCAGTCGGCCCTCACCCACCTCAGCATCAGGATGCGTGACTTCCTCAATTGCTCATAACAGAGGTAGCAAGCCACCACTGGCCTGTCCATTTCGTTTAACTGTAATGTTACATTTTAACAAGTTAATTATTAAATAATTAAAATATCCAATGGACAAAGTAGAAAATAGAAGCTTTCCATTACAAATTAATATTACAAGCGTATTTTAAATTTAAAAAACTTAGGCCAGTTGAGGGTTTTAATATATCACATCGCACAAGTGATATGATTATGTGTAGTAACATACACTATTTTAACTACACTTGTATGAACCAACACCGCAGTCAAATAACAACTCCCTAGAGGGGTGTTGTATACCTGCGTGTGAGGTCACCAGTCATCTCCTAAGGAGTTGCTGTGTTAGCAGCAGAAGATGCATTGCACTAATGATACTTAATGTATTACAAGCGTTCATAGGCTACGGTAACTGCTTTACATAAGGTGGGCTGTATACTTGTATATAATGCTAATGTTCATATGAGATTCAAGCATAGTTATTGTTATACAAAGACGGGAAGCAAACAAGCATACGGCTCACCTGATGTGAGGTGGTTACCAGTTATTATGAACTCTTTCGATACAAGATGTCACTGTGTCACTAGTGCATTGCCATCCCCACTACAGATACAGCAACTCCTCAAAAGCTAACTAATAATATCACTAACTGATAGATTCTTATGGGTCAGTGATATTATTAAGTAAGCTCTGCAACAACCCTGCAGGAAGTGCAAGACCTTGCAAGATGAATTTGACTGCTGTTTTCTGTGAAATGGAGATGTTTTCCCAGTTGGAGTGCTTTGATACGTCCTAACTCTCAACAAAGCCTTGTTTGGAGGGTGCATCATGAGCATGAAGTTGGTTTGGACTATAAGATTATCTGCGGGAAGTCATTTTCGATGTCATACTCATTTTGTGCACGTAGTTAAGTCGCTAACAGTACGGAAAACAAGAGACGAAAAGGAATATTTAGGGTTGTAGGCAGCGTTATACCTTCAAAACCATGAAATCTGAGTCTTATTAGTTATTTCACTACTAAACAAAATATGTAGTAAGCACTTACAGAAATATTGGTAAGTTTTTCATAAACCTCTTGCAGTGGAGTGTTCACAATTACGTGCATACGAGTATTCATACCAAGGCAAAGTCTACACACAGATAGATATGACATTTTGCATCAATTTATGTGATAGAGCACTCTCTGAGCTTTTATTTAATAAGTTTTAAGATTCTATTTCTGTAGTGCATTTATGAATACCTAACACAATGAATATTCATAGGAGAAGAGTACATTAGTACAACAAACAACAACAAAACATAAATGTTTTTTTATTTATGTTTTTTTTTTTGTTCTTTTTATCCCCGATGGGAAAGGCAAAGGGACTAGTCCATACAGCGAAGTCTTCAGTTCAGAACCATTTCAAAATCTTAATTCTAGATGTTCCAGTTTCAGGAACTGTGCTGAATAAATACTTAGGAAGGGCGCCCAAACACAATCCTGCAGTTTAAATACCACCCGTAAAATGATGAATTTTGCAAGGTTTTCTTCATGGACTTAATCACGTTTTTTCAAAAAGTGCATAAACGTATTATATTTGAGTTTTTACTGTATAATTTCACTAGCACTTATGTTACAAAATACTATCAAAATTGTCACATAAAACTAATTTTATACAAAATTGTAAAAATTTCAAGTATAACAAAAATGCATGCAAAATTGAAGCCGAACGAGAGCTCAGTAACTGTACCTCTTATCACTCTCTGGCGATGGTGACTATATTGAAATATGATTTAAGGACAATAATTATAAAAAATGATTTGTGATCTGACGTCAGCAGATCATTGGTTCAGATGGATTTTAATCGAAGATGCTAATGATAAACTTGACCTTTGTGGCACTATACATTTCCTGTTCTTGCTTGCTTTTCACACTCACGTCATATAGGTAGGTACTTACCTACTGGTCCTTGTGGGACACGACATGCAGCTGGACTGAGATAAAATTACGATAAGCTACCTATTGTGGTATATTTAATTAATTAGGTAAGAAAAAAACAGTTAAGTTTACATTTAAGTTTAATTCTAAATCAGACATTGATAAATAAAACAGTCTTATGAAGTTTCTGCCGCAAACCCAGCTTATTCCTTATATGTTTCATTGATTCTAATTTTGCATTATGAGTTAAACGTAAATTGAGATATGAATTCGCTAACGCCTTCACCAATTGAATATCAAGTGGATCTTCAAATATAGATAGAGGAGGACGTGGTGGATCTAACAATATATGTAGTTTGCTATAAAATTCTTGAACAACATTTATGATAATTTTATTTTTGTGTACGTTTTTTAATGATTGATTTGATTGTAATAAACAGTTTTTCAGTGTACTTCAGAATTTCAAATACAAATCTGGAAACATGCTTAAGTTTTCCTCGATCAATAAAAGCAGTAAATGCAGAAAATTGTGATATGTCGACACAGTAGTTGTGATCTACGGTCTTGTGATCCAATAACACGACAATTTGAACAAGAATTTTTGTCAATCATCCCATTCACGATATATTCAGCAATATAATAAATAATGTTCAGTGTAAAATCTGAAACACAAGCGTTATCTACGAGATCCAACAAATCATCTATTGATGTCGACTGATCTTTATTACATTCTTCCACAATAGCCCTCTTTTTGTTCCTAAATTCGAGTACAGGAGTCAATTCATAATCATCAGTGGTGCAATTGGCATTTATGCTGGGCTTAATACTATTTTTGTACAATAACTTTCGCAAAATATATCTAAATTGCATTGCACTGGGGTTATCATTTGCTCCGCCGCGAGCTCTCACGCATGAAAAGTACATCGCTAGATGGTCCTGGGAACATTTATAGGTTAAGAAATATTTGAACTCATCAGACTGTATTAAATCCATAGCCAAATTTTCGAAACTAGTAATATTCACAATAAATCCCAGTACCGGCGTCTTACGTCGATGCTCTAAAATATTTTAACATTTACTTTTAACGTTAACAAATACGCTTTTGTTTCTTTTAAAACATTCATCCAAACATCTTTGTTTTTAAGTCGTAGAGGCGATTTAAACCCTCTTCCAAATGGGTTTTTACAGTTCATGAGGTCGAATATTCTATCCAATATCCTAATATACTCAACTGTGGCTTCACTACCAGCAAATACGGACTTTGCCACTTTGTCTCATAAAATCTATGGCACCGCCACACTCATTTTTTTATTAAAAAAATTTACGTGTACGCCACACAGTTTATTCGCCAGACGTAATCCCTCTTCTTCTTGTATTTTATGTAATTCTTTTACGTATTTGAATTGAATTGGGCCATTATCAAAAGTCAGTTCTGTTTCAGCAAATACATTCCTTGATAATTTTAACATGTGTGGAGGATCGATAAGGCAATAAATCTTGATATCCCGTGAGGGGTGTTTGAAAAAGGTGCACATTTCTGGCAATTTAAAGTTACAGCCCAAACATTCGTATGTTGAGACATTTGTTGCTCTCCCATCACATGTGATGTGAGTGATCTGACTATAACATTTATATCACTTAATAAGCGCAAAGCCGTCAAAATCAATTGCGCTTGCACATTCGCACTGATTTTATTAATAAAGAAATACCCTATAGGGCATTTAAAGCGTCCTGACAAAGAAACTATTTGGAAAACTAAGACTTCTGTAGCTAGTACTTCTGCGTCAGTTGATGCAATGCCTCCTAAGTCTCCGTAACCCCAGTGCTTGTCACTGTTCTTGTCATACGTAGGTAATTTGTGAGCGAATTGCCATCGCATCAAATATTAGCGCTATATTCCGAAGCGAATCATCATTTTCAACGGCACATTTAATGAATTCTAATACTTCACTCATGAAACCAACATTGCATTCGTTGGTGGCTAACATTTTTTGGAGAGGGGCTGGATGAGGTAAGGTAACATGATTCCTTAAAAATACATAAGTTTTTGCAGAGTAGTAATACAAAGAGAGAGCGAACTGTTTCATTTCAGCACTAAATCTCATGCCTTTATTACTCTTGTCCGTGTTAATATGTTTATTTATATCTATAAATTTATATTTTAACATAGTTTGTGTGGCGTCACCACCAATAATATGTGTTTAATCTTTCTGCCTGCCCCGTAGGGGACTTGCCGTGGATATATACATATATATACTTATATTTAATATTGATTGTAATTTATAATAATAACGGCACACGCGGATAGCGTGATAAATTTTTATATGCACGGAACCCGACGGCCGGCCGCTCCAGCTTGGCCCGGTCGGCCCGAGACGGCGCGGCCGCCCGGCGCAGGCGACGACGCCTCGCCGCTCGCGGCACCGTTGTTGGCTAACCAGTCAGTATTCATACTCGACGCGAAGCGCACGTTTGTTTAACCGCTTATCACGCTTTCCGCTATACCGACATCAGTTCTTCATTCTCTGTACTATTACTTTCACTCCTTCTTTCTATCATTGTTTCTTCTGTGCTTGTTAATTACATCGCTGTATTCCTTCACTCGCTATACAAAGCTTGCATAAACTGTGGAAGTGAATAAACCCGCCTGCAACCTAACCGGACTTTTATTCTGCTGCACACACCACGGATACAGGTATCAGCACAGCTACTTATAACTGGTGACCCCTGTTTAACACGTAACAGTACATATGTCGAACAAAGGACAAAATGGCGCCAAAGACGCTACCGACAGTGAGTCATGTAGTCATGTCGCGTCGGTATACGGGTACCGCCATTCTACCCAGAGAAGCCAGCATTGTGGTTTGCACAATTGGAAGGGCAATTTGTGTTGTCAAATATCACAACAGACAGCACCAAATTCTACCATACCATTTCCCAGTTGGAACCGCAATACGCCGAGGAGGTTGAATATATCATAACGGCACCTCCAACTAGCGACCGTTACGAGAAATTGAAAGCGGAACTAATCAAGCGTTTATCAGCAAGCCGAGAAAAAAAGATCCAGCAGTTGTTGATCCACGAGGAGCTCGGCGATAGGAAGCCATCATAGTTCGTCTGCCATTTGCAAAACTTGGCGGGGCCCGGCATACCCGAAGATTTTTTGAGGACGATATGGACTAGTCGTCTACCACAAAGTACGCAGTCTATCATCGCATCACAACCGAAGGCTTCACTTGAAGAACTAGCAGACTTAGCGGACCGAGTTCACGACGTAGTTGCTCTCAACCGCCAAGTCGCATCGACATCTAGTGCATGTAAACACGTAGACATGGAACGACAAATTGCAGTGCTTACGGAACAGGTTAAAACCCTGACCGATGACGTAAGGAGATCGCGACGAACAGAACGTGACCGTCCGAGCAACCGACAACAACATCGCTCCAGTTCAACCAGATCCTAGTCGAATTATCGAAGATACCCCCAATGTTGGTACCATACCAAATTTGGGGATAAAGCGAGAAAGTGTGTGAAACCATGTGATTTTTCGGGAAACGCGTCAGGGGGTCGATAATGGCGACAATCGATCGCCCTAGTACTGGTCGCTTGTTTATAACCGATTCCAATTCCAAGGTGCAATATTTAATTGACACAGGTAGTGACATTTGTGTTTACCCGGTTAAAAATATCAAACGTAAATGTGTAAAGACTAACTTTGACTTATGTGCTGCTAACGGTAGTAAAATTTCTACTTTTGGTCCAATAACTTTAAAATTGAACCTAGGGTTGCGCCGTGACTTTGTTTGGCAGTTCATTATTGCAGACGTTACTAAGGCGATTATAGGTCTTGATTTTTTAAGCCACTTTAACCTTATTGTTGATTGCAGGAATCAACGGCTAGTAGACAATAGTACTAGTATTGCATGGCTTCATCAGCGCATCCTTCCGATATCATTTCATCGGTAAAGGTTATCACTGGTGAGTCTGCATATCAAGCCATACTAAGCGAGTTTTCCGACATTACTCGCCCATCCGGTACACACCACCCACCTAAACATAACACTTTACACTACATACGCACTACACCTGGACCACCCGTTTCCTGTGCACCTCGAAGGTAAGCCCCAGACAAAATGAAGATCGCAAGGAAGAGTTTGCTACTATGCTACAGATGGGCATAGCCAGACCTTCCGACTCACCTTGGGCTTCTCCTCTTCATCTCGCCCCTAAAAAAGACATCGGCTGGCGACCGTGTGGCGACTATAGACTACTTAAGTATCCTATACGTCATATCCATGACTTTGCTCACAACCTTTCAGACTGCAAAGTCTTCTCCACCATAGATTTAGTCAAAGCTTGATCCCTGAAGACTGCTATCACAACTCCTTTCGGACTATACGAGTTCCCCTATATGAAGTTTGGTCTTAGGAATGCTGGTCAAACCTTCCAGCGTTTTGTCGATGAGATGCTGCGCGAGCTAGATTTTTGGTACGCGTATTTCGACGACTATTTAGTTTTCTCTGAGAATGAGGAAATGCATAAAATCCATCTCAGAGAACTTTTTACTAGACTGAGAGACTACGGCATGGCACACATCTAAGTGCGTATTCGGTGCCCCGGAAGTGACATTCTTGGGCTATCGTATTTCAGCTGAAGGTACTACTCCTCTCCCAGCCAAGGTCCAAGCAATACAGGACTTCCCCGCGCCGAAAACCGTGAGGGAACTTCGAAGGTTCTTGGGAATGCTTAATTTTTATAGGAGATTCATTCCTGATGCTGCTCAACACCAAGCTCCCTTGAACGCACTTCTCGAAGGTTCGGTAAAGGGCTCGCATCCCGTCACGTTCACGGAAGTGGAACACATAGCTTTCAGGGCTTGCAAGGACGGCTTATGCAAAGCTACCATGCTTGCTCACCCAAACAGCTTGCTCACCCAAACAGCTTCCACAAACTAGCCATAGTTGCTGATGCCTCTGACTCAGCAGTAGGGGCAGCAGTTGGTGGTGACGCCACAGTTTGTACTTCATCGAAATTACTACATTTTCTTTTTATGATATCTAGTAGATTTTGGATTTTAAAATCACGTCTACGTAATTTTTGCATCAGAACTCTCATTTTTGCTTTTTCAAGCAGTTCACTCTGCAGATCTTTTTTTTTCAGTTTGTACGGAGCGATGGAGGATGCGGAGCGCGAGGGAGAGGTGGTGGTGGCGGTGTCACTGGACATCGGCAATACCTTCAACAGCCTCCCCCACAGTACCATCCTGGAGGCCCTCAAATACTTTGAGGTGCCTCCGTACTTTGGGAGATTGTTGAAGGCATACCTAGAGGACAGGAAGGTGTGCTACGAGGACTCAGAGGGCCTTATGGTCGGGAGGCACGTCGGGTGCGGGGTCCCACAGGGGTCCGTTCTGGGTCCCATCTATGGGACCTTGCGTACGACTGGGTCCTGCGGGGCCGTCTCCTCACCGGGATGGGTGTCATCTGTTACGCAGATGACACCCTTGTCATGTCCCGGGGTAAGAACTTCGCGGAAGCGGCGCGGCTGGCCGAAGTTGGAGTAGGACTGGTGGTCATCCGGGGTCGGCGGTTCGACTGGTCGTTTTGCTGAACGAGGCGGGCAAAGCCCTAGAAAGGGTTGTCGCTTCCCGCCTCGCTCAGCATTTGGAGGATGGCCCGGGACCGGGCCTCTCGGATGCCCAGTTCGGGTTCCGGGCTAGACGGTCGAACGTCGACGCCATAAGGCGCCTAAGGTCGGTGACGGAGGATGCGGAGCGCGAGGTGGTGGTGGCGGTGTCGCTGGACATCACCAATTCCTTCAACGGCCTCCCCCACAGTACCATTCTGGAGGCCCTCAAGTACTTTTCAAAGAAAGCTCCTGACATCACCTTCTGATAAAACACGACCAATTTGGTCATAAATTATAATAAATGAAATTGGTGAAGAATGGAAAAATGTGTATTAAAATGAAATAAAGACGAGTTCAATTTATGTTTTTATATATTATCATCGTCATCATATAAAGATCTCCTTGTTTTCGACCTCCTCTTCTGAAACGAACTCCTTACTGTTTTTCCGAGATTTGAATATTTTTTATAATTTTCAAACACTGTATTCCGTAACAAAGGATTATTAATTCTCTTTTGCATTGCTAATATTTTAGTTTCCATCAATTTCCGCCTCGGAATATGTCGTAGCGAAAATTTCCAGTCGCCTGTTAGTTTTAAATCCAACAGTAAAGAGATCATATGATTAATGTTTAAAGATTTATTAGAACCTGGACCCCATCCCAAATACCTGTCCAGAGGTAACTTGGCCACTCTGATCCGATCTCGTTTGGCTTTGGCAAGAGACAATGGTTCCTTATTTGCCTGGAACAAAAATGAAATAATAATAATCCAGTAATTGTCATTTGACGGGACAACAAATGCAGCCATCTTAGCAGTTCATTACAGTTTTAGGAAATTATTAATGATTTAAAAAGTATTACGACTTCCATTCACGCATAAATTGTATCTTTTTAAACGCTGGTTATGTTGAAAGATCAAAAGTACATGGAAGCAACTGATGTTAAAAATGAATAAAAAATTACTACTGTTCACTGTTCACTGACTACTACTATGACTTCACGCCAAATCCCTTGCGGGGTAGGCAGAGAAAACTGAGCGGCACGTTACTTGATAATTTACACACCTTTCTCGCTTCTTTAACATTCATTGCTCTTCTCATGCACGGTCGCCGGTTCTAGGTCTCCTGACATCGCCTTATGATAGAACACGACGAATTTTATCATGGTGGGTTAGCCTTGGTCTGCCTCGGCTCCTTCCACTTGCATATCTGCTTCGTCGTTCTTTCATCCTGCATTCTTTCTTGCATGTTTCTTCTTATTTTAACACCGACGCGCTTTTTCAGACCAACTCTGTTTCTAACATCATCATTGCGAATACGGTCTACAAGCGCTACGCCACAAATTTTGCGCAACGCAAAGTTTCTACTGTCATGCTCTGTCTGCCATACTCAGCTCTCGCTTCCATAAATAAGCATTGGGACCAGCACTGCATTATGTATAACGAGCTGTGCCTTCTGGCTTAAGTTTTTACTGCCAAGAAGTTTTCCTAACGCTCTATTCACACTATTCCCAGCATTCACTATTCTTTTTACATCAGTTACCTTCCATCCCTGTTGAAAGCGTATCCAAGATATACAATCTCATCCACTTGTTCCAACACTTCATCAATCGTAATCCTTACATTAGTTTCTTCTCTTTCAAATACCATTATCTTTGTTTTCTTCGCATCGCCAAGCTTACTATTGTGAGCTTTTCTTCATACAATCGTCTTTCATTCTTGTGACCAGTATTTGCAGTTCAGATGGTGTTTCTGCCAATATCACGGCATCATCGGCAGACAGTTCACCACTACAGACAGGTCACCCATGCGCAATCCTACATTCGTTGACCTTATACTCTGCAGACAATTATCGAGATACAGAATAAACAGCCTAGCAGATAGCATGCAACCCTGTTTAACATACCATCTATCCGCACACATGCTGAGCAATCCTTGTAAGTAGACTGCATAGCACGGAGCAGTGAACCGTCAATCCCATATCTCGCCAATATGTCCCGCAGTTTCTTTCGCACAGCCCTATCAAATGCTTCCTTAACATCTACAAAACCGCAGAAAAACTTCTGGTCTATGGCCAGATGCTTCTCCACGATATTGTGGAGCGAGAAAATTTGATCTGTACATCGCCTTCATTACGGAATCCTCCTTATGCCTCCCGCAGCATTCCATTTCACCCTCATTCTCCTTTCAATTACCTTTCCATATACTTTTGCTGCTAAGCTGATCAAACTGATGGCCCTATAGCTGGCGCAGTTCAAGCGTGACCCCTTCCCTTTATACAAGGCCACGATGACTGCGCGTCTCTAGTACATTGGGAGCCTTACAGTTCTCCAGCACAGATTGCAGTAACAAAATGCGTCCCGGACGTAAGTGTTACCTAGTTTGATCATCTCAGTTGTGATCATATCAATTCCCATCGACTTTCCATTTTTCACGTTTCATATCAACCATTCGATGTCATTTAAAATTATACCTTCGTCGGACGCCGTCACCGTGGAGTAAGAATCAAGATTCACTCTCAGTGCCAGCGTCCGAGGCATATTCTTACATTTCTTCAAAATATTCACTCCACTGTTCTAACACTTCGTGAATTAGAATGACACCAGCTTCAGGCTTTATCTTGTGCCATCTGGATGTCGAGACTCCTTTACCTCTCTCCAAAAGAGTTTGGCATTTCTCAAGTTTTTCGTCAGCCTCTCTTCCCATTCATTATTTGTCTTTCACGCTTCTCTTTCACTAAAGCCTTAGATTCATTCTTGCATAGACGGTATATTTCTTTCTTCTTCTCTCTCATATTTTCATTTAGGGGCAAAGATGATACATAATCCAGTCAGGCTTTACTCTTCCTTGGTACGGAGGATTTAACTTCCGCATCCCTCCAGGCAGCTCCTTTCAATGTTTTAGGCCTTTTTGCGCAGCCACATGCTTCTTTTTCATGATCCACCATACTTTCTTTAGAACTTTCCAGCAATCATCCACATCTGAGTCGTAGAGGCTTGCATTTGCAAGTCTTTAGCTTACCACATGTACATACGTTCTCCTTACACTTTCATCTTGCAATTTTTCGCTCTTTATTCTTTTATGATCTCCGAAAGGGATACGCACTCGCCAATGCCTCCACTTCTTGAAAACTCCCACAAACCGGCTTACCACCAGGTAGTGGTCAGTTTCAAGAGTGGGGCCTCTAAAGGCTCTTGTATCCATTATAGTATTTCGGAGACGTCTATCTATTAAAATAAAATCAATCACATTTTTTTCATTCCGTCTCCATGTGTACCTGTGAATATCCTTGTGATGAAATAAAGTATTCGACACGAGGAGGTTTTGTTCGTTCCAAACATAAATATAGAACTCACTTACCTTCTTTGTTCACTCTCTTATCTACATAAGTGTGTGAGTAAGAAGTGGGTCCCAACCCATCCATTCAAATCTCCACACCTAATCACTCTTTCACTTCCTTCAGCTAAATCCAGAACATCCCTCTCATACTCCCAAAATTTATCTAGTTATTGAGCACACGCTGAGTTTATGTTGCACGGGAGCGTATGCTGCAACCAGAAATACTCGCGTGACGACTAGTTTTATACGAACCAGCTTTAGACATAGTATAAACAAATTTGATTTTACTATGCTTTTTAGAGCACTGTTACGGCGTTTGACCTGGAGTCAGCCATTGCATTTTCCCTTACGGTTATCGTAAAGAATCTACGTTTCGTCACATGTCACAATTCGATCCAATATTCCTTCATTTCTGTACCGATTCAACAGGGCAACACAAGTTTCAACACGCGTTTCTTTTTGCAGATCAGTAATTTTTTTTTCAAATTGTTTTATATTATTGATTTGATGCAAATGAGTCAATATTGTAGGTAAGGTAATGTTAAACCATGCAGCTAATTCCTGGGTAGTTTGACTCGAACCAGCTTCCACCATCTCCTTCGCGTTCAGCGTTATTCATCTGTGTGGGCAATTTTCCACGTGGTTCGTTCCTCAAGTCGAAGTTTCCATTACGAAAGCGTTTAAACCGTTTGGTTTGGTGTGCCGTCTCCTCTCCAAAGGCAGTATTAATGTTGCGAGCCGTTTCTGCCGCTTTAGATTCTTTTATTTATATTACTGGCATTTTCGAAGTACAGTAGAAACTCGATTAACCGGACTAATTGTTGTCGATAGGCATTCGGATAATCGAATGTATGAAGAAAAGCGGTTATGTGCACATCATCGTTTAAAAGAATTTGCTGCATCTACATTAGCTGACATTTTTTCACCTTGTATTTCCAATTCACGAATTCCATGACGTGATTTAAATCTGTACAACCATCCGTTACTTGCCACAAACGATTCATCGCCACCTATTTTTTATTTAACTGTAATGCTTTTTCACAGAGCAAAGGACCAGATATCGGTTGACCAATTGATCGTTTTTGTAAAAACCAACATACAGAGCTTCTTCTAAAAGTTCATTTTTCCGTTTCTTCATCATTTTCCGATGTTGACTCCCGTCTTCACTATCTAATTTGCAGGTGTACAACAAAATTGAATCGGTATTCTTCTTAATATCGCTTATCGTGGATGTACCTACACCATTCTTATCAGCTAACTTACGACCAGTTTCTCCTTTTTTTAATGAATTAATAATATTTATTTTGTCTTTAAGCGATAACACCGCTTTCTTACGCTTTGACATTTTTAAATATGTAGACGTGACACGCACGTCACAGCGGAGTCACAATTGCAAACTAACTAAAATAATAACAAAACGCGTGGGGCAGCGAACCCACAATATAAAATAATATAAATTGGTCGCGGTTGGTAGTCTGGATAATCACGAATCCGTATAAATGAGGGCCGGATAATCGAGTTTCTATTGTATCCCTCCTTCCCGTTTAAGCTGAATCAAAAAACCATTGAAATTCCAAAATCAAATGCTGCACGTTTGCGTTGCTCGAAAATCTCACACCATGAAAGTTTAATGTCAATTCAAAGTACCTATTATTGTAAAACGGCAATTTCATACTTTAACCACATGAGTAAAGAAACGGAACAGAGACAAAGCTTCTAAGGCGCGACCATAATTTATACCTATTCTGGTAGGGTTGGCACAGAAGAATAAAATGAAATAAACGAAAGGCCAACAAAAAGAAAACAAAAATAACAAGCGTTGATCTCATCTAAAATTACATAAGTATGTACCTACTCTTAATTTATTAACAGAAGTGTCATCCCTTAGTCGCCTTTTAAAAGATCGGCGGGAAGAAACGGGGTTGTAGGTATTGTATAGACTCTGATTCTTGTCGTAATAAGACAAATTATCGGCCCATATTTAACATAAAAGGCTTAGTACATATACAAACAAACATTGGAAGTTAAATGTTGTACCTTTACTTAATTAAAAATAATAAATTAATTGACTTTTCATTCGCTACTAATTTTAAGTCACTTGTATTTAGAATAAAGTTTCAACTTACCTAGTGGTGTCCTTTGGAAAGATAAAATATGATATATTTCTATTTTTTCTACTATTGTTCATACATACATGTCGGCGCCTGTCAACGCCAGGTGTTCATAAGTAACACAAAATCACCCCATCAACCTTTGCACGTGCGCAGTGGCGCGATGGGCTGTTTACAACGTCGATCGCTCTATGAATCAGGCGATGTGCGAGTGAAAGGGATGGTCGAGTGGGCGTTACAAGACGGCGGGCAGCGTGCCCGAGGCAGTCTCGTCGCGACCGCCCTGTCGTTCGCACGGATAAAAGTGACACAGATCACTCCTGAATCATTTTCATATCTAATTGATTTATTAAGTATTGTAATTGTGTTTGGTAATTAAATTATTACTAAACTATCAACGCCTTTCCTTCCATGGAAAATAGTTCTGGACAAGATGAACCAGGTAGATCATCACCTATTCTACCTGGACCCTACAGTCGCGCCGAAATACAGAACAATTATTCATCATATTTATACTTTTTCTTCTATTAAAACAATCAAAATTAATAAATTAACTATCTTACACAATCAAATTAAATAAAAACAACTAGAAAACAAAATACAACGTCCATTTAACACCCCTGACGTTTGTCCTCAAAGTACCGTCATATCCAGGTTTGCCGCTCGTCCGTGACGAGCGCTTTGAGGTTACGCACACAAGCGCCTCATGTTTGTAGTGGTGGACCTATCACAGCGCCGTTGTATGAAGCTTTGTCTCTGTTCCGTTTCTTTACTCATGTGCTTTAACCCCTATTATATAAAACACAAAAAATGTTTGTACCTATAGTCTTTGAAACCATTCATCATTTGTGATGAAACTTCTGGGTTATATTCAACACATTACATACTGGGGTTTAGAGATAAAAGAAAGAAAAGGAAAAAAAAAAGTCCAGCGAAGCAGTGCATTTATGTCCATGTAAAATCCATTATGTTCTGGGGAAAATCTGACAATAAATGTATATCTATCTATCTATAACTTCACGCCAAATTCTTTGCGGGGTAGGCAGAGAGAACCGAGCGCCATAAGACGCGGTCCTTATAAACTTTACGCCAATGGCTTTATCTTATATCAAAAATTTTATCGCAATGCTTTCAGTACATATCCTCGAAGATTATGATTATTTAGACAACAAATCTGTGGAGTTTTATGAAAATGAATCAGTGAGGATTACGTTAGATGACGTTCGGTTAGTGTGTTATGGTTATGTTGGCTGCCCTTACTGTCCCTTTGAAATTACTACCCTGTGGTAGTGTGTGTAGTTCTACTTTTAACGCACAATTTTGTTTGATATTTTTATATACATATTTATTGTAATTGCTACTCACTTTATCAACCATACATCCAATAATATAAATGGCTTCACTATCAAAATGTGTTAATTCATCCTGACAATGTGGTGTCAAGTAAACTAATTTCTCTTTTGGAAAAATATCCATGTAGCTTTTAGAATGAATATTCATAGGAAACCAGGGCTCTTCTAAAGGTGGTATTTTCCTACGAAGGCTTTTCATGAATTCACCATCGAAATCGACATTGCACATATGTATGTCGAAGGGCTCCTTGTGAAGCCTGTTATCACCAAAAGCTAATATCATTTGTTTTGCGGCATTAACCTTTTCTCTCCAGACCATGTGATCTTCATATGAACAATCCACTATTAGTGGTATACCTTGCATCATTGCCTGCAATGTCCTGTAACACAAAGAGATATTTAGGGTTTTTTTTTTTTTTTTTTTTTTAATTTATTGACAGAACCACAAACAGGTTTACAATACAGCTTACATCTTATGACATAACCTAAAATTATTATTTTTATTGTAAACCCAACATAATGGTTACAAATAATACGTTAACATGCACAATTATAACTAAGTATATAAAACTTTTACAAATATTATTTATTCTGTGTCTCTTTTTGTGATTATGAATTTGTGTGTTTAGCGAGGTCGTGTTGATTGCGTGTATGTGTCAACATGTGTATAGTGTGTTTTAGGTTGGGGTCTGGAGCCTTAGAAACCGACGAACGTGCATGAAAAGAGCTATGAATGTTAAAGAAGCGAGTGAGGTGTGCAAGGACCGAGCCATGTGGCGCTCAGTTCTCTCTGCCTACCCCACAATGGACGTGGTGTGAAGGTATAGATCGATAGGAATTGAAATAGAGATACTTGTTGGTGTGCATGTGAAGCGGGGATGTGTTTTTGGCTACTAGCTGACACGATCACACGCAGGCATCCCCGAGAAGTGGTATCTATACAAACTACCAGATGCAGAAAAGCACGAGTTAATATTTTTTTCTCGTTAAGCAAGGTTCATTTGTTCAATAATACATCAATAATTTTCCTCTTGTAATGTCTGATGTTATACCTAAATATATCCACTGCGTTAAATTTTTTATTATAGCAATCAGTTATACGATTTAACGGAGATCGAATTCCGGCATTAGTGCGAGATCTAGTGACAGCAAATAAAGGATGTGTCCGCGTAGCACGCATAACTACCCGAAAAGGTGCTTTATAACGTATCATCTTAATCAAATCTATACAATCATATTTATTGTTGCATATATTATAAAGTAATATGGCCTCGAATTGCATCCGTCTTGATTTCAAGCTAAGCAATTTATGTTCTTCTAATAAATACTCGTATGATAGGTAGCTACTCCGATTGTACTTAAATTGAATACGCCGCAGGAATTTTTTTTGTACCATCTCAATGCTGTTATTATATTTTTCATATATCGGGTTCCAAATAGATGACGCGTATTCAAGTTGTGGTCGAATTAATGATTTCAAAAGATATATATATGTAGATGGTTTTTTGAATTCTGTAGATGATCGCATAACGAGGCCATACATTTTAAAAGCTTTAGATATTATGTTTTCTATATGGACATCAAAATGTAATTTACTATCTATAATTATTCCTAAGTCCCTAATTGTGTGCACCCTAGTAAGAACGGTATCGCAAAGATTGTATAAGAATTGACTGATTTTTTTCTTTTTAGTAAAAGTGATCGTTTTGCATTTGTTAAGGTTTAGTTGTAGGGCATTGTCTTTACAATATGTGCTAAATCTGTTAAGGTCTTCTTGGAATCCGATATGATCTTCGCTCTTTTCAATAATCCGATATATTTTAAGATCATCCGCATATAAAAGGTATTGGCAATGTTTAAAGCATTTATTAACATCATTGATGAATATGATAAACAAGAGTGGGCCTAATATTGAGCCCTGAGGCACTCCAGAACTAATGTAAGTAACTAAAGATTCATAACCCTTTATAACTACTTTTTGTGTTCTACAGGATATATAGGATTTGAACCATCTCCAGAGATTCCCCCGTATACCGTTAAACGCTATTTTTTCTAACAATATTTTATGATCCACTCTGTCAAAGGCCTTACGAAAGTCAGTGTATACGCCATCGATCTGTTTATTATTCTCTATTCCATTAAATAATTGTGTGGTATAACTTAATAAGTTTGTGATAGTAGAACGCTGTTTAACAAATCCATGTTGTTGTTGTAATACAATATTATGTAACATTGGATAGATAGCGTTATGAACCAATCTTTCGAAGACCTTTGACAGAGTAGGCAATATGGATATAGGACGATAATTCTCTACATTGCTCTTTCCTCCATCTTTGTATACCGGAACAATTCTAGCGCTTTTCCATATACGAGGAAATACTCCTTCGGATAAACATTTATTATATAAATAGCATAGCGGCTTATCAATAACTGTAGCAGTTTCCTTAAAGAAAATAGTAGGTATATTATCTGTTCCTGCTCCCTTAGTTACATCTAATGCTTGTAAGACCTTACAAACTTCCGTTTCAAATAATCGTATGTCGCTGATTAAAAAATTAGTATTATTATCATTACCCAAGTTAATATCATTAATATCATAGTTCTCGGGCACGGATGAAGGTTGAAAAACAGAATGAAAAAAGTCACTAAATAAATTACACGCCTCTCCCGGGTTATCAGCTGTACTTGCGCGATAATAAACATTGTCCGGAATATCACAAAAGTTTTGACTTCGAGATATGTAAGTCCAAAAATATTTTACATTATCTTTTATACTACCTTCTACTCTTGAAATATATTTTTTATAACATTTCTCCGATTCGGTTTTGAATTTTTTTCTACATATAGAAAAAATATTATAATTTGTTTCATTATTAAATCTTTTCATTGTAATCCAGGCGCGATTTTTTTTATTAAATAAATGTATAAGTTTAGGAGTAAACCAAACAGGGAAGGACGACGTTTTAATTATTTTTACTTGAATATTTGTTTTGATAATATCATAAAGTTTCTCATAAAAAGCAGAGACCGATTCCTCAGCACCTTTATTTGAAAATAAACCTTCCCAGTCTGTATTTCTTATCTCTTGTCTAATTGTATTATAATCTGCATTTTTATAACAATATTTAATGTAAGATTTGCGTTGTATATAATTTAAGGTATTTTTATCAGGTACTAATACACAAAATGGGGGGTGATATTCATCGGGTGGTACTAAAGAAATCGGCACTGCCAAAACATCACACTGCACAGTGTCGGTAAAAAAAAAGTCAAGGGTTCGGTTATTTTTATTTTTTAAAGTGTTTAACTGATAACAATTTAACAACGACATGAAGTTATCAATATATCTATGAGTTTGATTAAGATCTCCCTCACTTATGTGCTGTTTATAAGGTTCATTAGCATTCCAAACTAAATTAGGTAAATTGAAGTCGCCTACTATGAAAAAGCTTGTTGAGCAGGTATTTTTATTAAGTAATTTATTTTGTAGTACATCAAAGTAAGCGCGGTATGTATCATGAGCCTGTTTAGGCGGTATATATACTGCACTAATACAGTAAGTGCGTTTCGCCACCTGACATTCAATATAAATATGATCTATGATTGATGGGAGCGTCTCCGGAAGCGGCGGAGCGCAGGCGCCGACGCAGAGCGATCTATGAACCGCGACCAACACTCCGCCGCCATCACGGCGACCGCTGCCCATACGATCGCGGTCCGCGCGAAACACTTTATACCTATTATCAATGAATTCACCCTCCAGAATGCCTGCGTGTAACCATGTCTCAGTAAGTATTATAACGTCATATGTGTGGGAGAGAATGTTCATGTAAAGTGTATGTAGTTTGGTCCTAAGTCCGCGACAGTTCTGATAATAAATAGAAATATTATTATCCATTTTTAATTTTATCGATTATCTCAGGTATAGCTTTATTGTGTATTAGCGATAGTAAATTCGTCAAACACCAGAACCTTCGCTGTATTGTACTTACATTTTTTATACTGAAAAAATTAATATGCATTTTGTAATTATATATATAGTATAATACATAGCTCAGATTTATTAATACGTATAAATAGGATTGTTTATATATGAATTTAAAAATACACGACAATACACACTCACAACATTCAATAAGTGAAACATATATATAATCAAAGTTTATGTAAAGATGATCTAAACAATTACTATTAAAGTCTTTACGAAAGCATAAGGTACCATCACGGGATGTAACATAGACAGTAACAGAATTAGGATTTAATTTTATCGAGGTCTTGATTATTACGTACCGTGAATATCGCTGATGAGTCAGTTTGACGAACCAGTACATTACCGTGTTTAATCCACACATACTTATATCCATAATTAACAGCTTTTTCACGACACAATCGAAATAATTGTTTATTTTTAATTGTGAGATGTTCATTGATGTACACGTTTTGTACAGTCCCAGAAATTGACAGCTGATCAGATTTCAATCCCTTCGATGACCTCGCCGCAACGATAAAGTTATCGCGCAGAATTTTTGTGGAAAATCGCACAACTACGTTTTTCGGACGTGGATTTTTATTATCATAGTGTGGCACTCTATGAGCCGAAACTATGTCCGTAGTGTTTATCGGATGCTTGATGAGACTTCCTATTTTTTCAATTATTGTAAGTAGATTTTCATCGCGTCGTTCAGGTAAATTAGCAATCTCGACATTGTAAAGCCGTGCTTGCTGCTCCATGGAGTCTATTTTGTTCTGCAGTACAGACAGCTGTTCACTGACATCAACGCTTTTCTGCAATTGACCTTCTACCTGCTTAAGGCGTTCATCAAACGAATCCTGTCTGTCCATCGCATACGATAAGGATTTATCAATAGAGTCCAACCGGTCGCCTAGCTCTTTAAATGAGTTGGTTATAGTCAAAGACATTTTCTTCATTTCTTGCTCAAATAACGAACTACAAGTGTTTTTAATTGTATCGACGATGGTTATATCAAACTGAGTTTTCCATGAATTTAATTGATCATTAATTTTTCGTTCAATAATCTCCAATACTGGGCCTTCGACGTCAATATCAGGCTGTTTGCGCTTGCGCAAGTTCATATAAATATCATTATTGCGATCCATTGCAGTTAAGTCTGGATTTGACGGGTATTTTGTTTGTTGCGCCGCTGACGTAGTTGGCGGTGTACGCTGCATCATGTGCTGGCCGGAGATACAAGGCAGTAACAAATTGTAAGGTGGAGGTAATTTTTTTTTTTTGTAGTGTTTAACCAGTAACAGTGGTAATGGCAACAGCAACAATCCTTTGTCTCCAGCGGGGGTGAGGTATGCGATCCCCTCTGTGACGACTCCTAGATGCGGTGCCAAACAGGGACGGGACGAATAATCCGAAAGAGCAGGCACACGCGTACCTCTTATCTATTTTAACACAATACGCACCAATTTCACACTTATTTATATCATTGATTATTGACCATATTAGCAAACACTGATTATTAATTATTTTTAGAAAACGATGTACACGTTTACGCTAAATGAGGTTCGTACGACGAATGACGAGGGTTCCATACATAAAGGACAAACGGAACATTATTTGTCACCCTGCTGTCTGTCAGTATGTGAGTAGTTTATAACTCTTCAACAACATATAGTAGAATAGAGCATTTGTATATATTGAGTAGAATATTAGCCTGAAACGAAATATTTACTAAAAAACTAATTTCATTATTTTTATGGGGATCACATACATAAAAGGAACAAAAAAAATAATCTCACCCTGGCATGTGAAATGTCATTGTTTAGATTGAGTAGAGTTTGTATTCTACTCTCATTAAGTAGATTAGAAACATGATTTTTATCATTATTGTCTCTAAAACTTAAAAGTAGGAAGCCGCTAAAGTCATCACTTTAAACCTTCAAGGTAACCAGTTTTGTTATATGGTCTAATCTCATAAACAAACTAGTCAGAAATTTACAATTTGGTGGTATGAAACCTTTCATATACACATCCATCTCGCACTATGAAAGTAAAAATCAAGCATAGTTTATTTTATTAATGTACTGTACCTATAGTTATAAAAGTTGTCCATAGATGTATTATAGATGCGTAAGAACAGTGATTTATTGCCTACACGATATAACAGATCATCAGAGTATTCTTTTTCTACAGGAATTCTTTCCTCAAATTCTTTTCTTTTTGCTTCTTTCTTGGCCTAAAAAGGAAATTAAACAAGTGGATAATTAACAAATTATTTTTTATTGCACACAAGAAATAAAAAAATTGTATGCAACAAAGGTCAGTTTACACATTGCATTTCATAGTATATGTATTCACAGGTAAAATTGGGGCCAAAGATATTAAGGACAACATAACAAAATAATAAAAATCGGCTAAGTGCGAGTCGGACTCGCGCACGAAGGGTTCCGTACCATTATCTATAAAAACGGCAAAAAAAACACGTTTGTTGTATGGGAGCCCCCTTTAAATATGTGTTTTATTTTAATTTAACTATTTATTCTTAAAGTGAATATATAACTGAATATTCTGTGAATATTTCAAGCGTCTACCTGTTGCCGTTATCAATATTGAGCAAAAATAAGCAAAAAAATCACGTTTGTTGTATGGGAGCCCCCTTAAATATTTATTTTATTCTATTTTTTAGTATTTGTTGTTATAGCGGCAACAGAAATACATCATCTGTGAAAATTTCAACTATCTAACTATCACGGTTTATGAGATACAGCCTGGTGACAGACGGACGGACGGACAGCGGAGCCTCAGTAATAGGGTTCCGTTTTACCCTTTGGGTACGGAACCCTAAAAACATGTCTACTTTCACTCATTTACAAGTTATTATACCTTGAGGTATTGAGTAAATATTTAGCCAGATGTGTTATTATGAAACATAACTTCTCTGATGTATGTAGTGTATCCAAAACTGCATGAGTAACTATTGTTACTTATGGCATCAATTCCTCATTGTGCAATATGTTCGATATCTGCACTGTAATTCAATGGATTGCTCAGTAATTGATTGCCAAGAGTCAAGTCAAGCATATCTTATGCAATACTGCAACTGCAGTAATGCAAAACTCATTCACTTTCATGTACTTGTCTCTCTGATTATCTATTCATATTATTATATTCATCTTTCTAGTTCAATCAACACTTACTTTTAGATTTTTTATTAACTTTTCTACTTTAAATAGATATAATAAATATTTTGATCTCTGAGTCTTCGTTTCTAAATTCATTAAATATTGCCAATGGTGTGTTTTTAATGTCGCAGGTGCATATCGGCCATCTTGACGCATCACTTCTACTTCCAGCATTAATATCCTTAATTTTTTCTCAAGCTCAGGATCGGCATTGCACAGTGATTCAATAATTTCATCTGCAAAAATTTGATATGAGTTATCAATTAATGTTATTAAATCCAAAAATAGCACACAATGACCTTAATTTCAGGCAAACATTGACCATTGTTGAATATCTTTCCTGGAGTGGATGCCACATCTGCTGCTAACATAGCAACTCCTTAAGAGATCACTGGTTACCTCACTTACACCCAGGAACACAACCACCCTCTAGGGAGTCATTATTTGACTGCTGTTTTCTGCGAGGTGGAGGTACTTCCCCAGATTTGATGTGCTCTATATGTCTTAATGTTGAGTCCTATACACCCATAGTTGATAAAGTATCTATCGGCACTTTTACATACACTGATATTCATAGAGATAACTAAGTGTATCTTTAAAAGATTGGAATGAAATCTGTAGAAGAGCTACTGCAGATGACTATAATAGTAAGTGTATACCTTGGTCAGAGTCTCCTTAGTTACCTTGTAGTAGGTAATCATTTAAAGGATTCGATAGGACGCTTATTTAAAGGAGTATGGTAAAAAAAACCTTGTAACAACAAGTTTCTAACCTGTCTAGTACTTCAATACGAACACAAATAGAAACTTCTAATAATTAAAGCTCTCTGTTGATACAAAAATGTATTTATAATAAAAATAACATATAATAAGAAAATACTTATCTTTAATAATAGATGACTGCTACTTACCTGATTCATCCATATTCTTGGTTCCATAATATTTCTGTTTAACTATTTTGGGAGGTTTCGCAAATACAATGCCATCGATTTTTGCTGTTAAATTAATATTCTTGAGTGAAAGTCCAAGACACAAAATCGAACGCATATTCTGCATGTTTAATATATAAATTAAATTATTTATGTTCATTATACTTTTTTGTTTTTTTGGTTCTTTTTATCCCCGAGGGGCACGGCAAAGGGATCTAGCCCCTACGGCCAAGTCTTCAGTTTAGAACCATTTGAAAATCTTAATTCTATGTTCCAGCATCATGAACTGTGCTGAAAAAATACTTGGGAAGGGTACCTAGACCCAATCAACCCAATTTAAATACCACCCGTAAAACGATAGTGATTTTTACAAGGTTTTCTTGATGAAATTATTAACGTCTTCCAAAAAGTGCATAAACGTGTTATATTTGAGTTTTTTCATTACTGTATAACAAAATACTATCGAAATTGTCACACAAAACTAATTTTATACTGGATTGTAAAAATTTCAAGTAAAACAACAATGTCACTCTTATTAATAATTTCGTAGACAGAGTATATAGATAGACGGGTCATCAGCGTATAGGGGTATGAGATAGAGATAATAAACATAACTTTGTAATCTACATGCCATACACAATAAGTATTGCCACTACGCAACTTTTAACCTCATTGATGGGGTAAACTTGGAACATAATCGGTTACAATCAGAACAGGGGACCGGACATTTCGAAAAGTAATTCAATCATAAAAGATTAATTTGAATTACTTTTAGAAATGTCCGGTCCCTTGTTGTGATTGTAATGTTTCAATTTTACCTTATTTATTTGCCATTGGTTCCTCGTAGATACTTAGACACGTCTTACATTTTTTTAAATATAATCTTATTGGATCTTATTCAATTCTCAATATTACTATTGTTCTTTTTTAATCTGCGAATATTTCGGAAATGATCATTAGAGAAGAAGAAATGTCGAAACAAACTTGCCAATATAGGTCTCTTTTAAAATTGCCAATTTGATATTACAATAAATTCACATCAGCGTATTGGTACAATAATGATATCAAATGGTAGAATTAAAGTTTATGTTTGTTAAGGAATGATAGTCTGTGCTGAATTATTTCCAGACATCTTTGTCAATCACACATTCACCAGTTCTATAATAAGCTCTTTTTACAAAGAAAATTTTTAATGTGATTTTTAAAAATTTTCTTTGTAAAATTATTATACATTTTACATATGCAGCGGAGCTGAGCTTACCAGCAAATTTATTTATGTGGGGCCCCATTGTAATTTGGAGTCTACTGTAATTCTAAGAAACGCAGTATTATTAACGAATTCTAATTTATTATTCCCTATGAACACTTCTGTATTGGGAGAAATCACATTCGGAAGACTAAATTTGATGCATTTGCTTTTAGTCGAGTTTAGCAAAAGAAGATACTACATGTGAACCAGTTTAAAATAGAAGACATAACACCATTTACCTTGTCAATGTTTTCATACCGGCGAGTGACATTAAAAATTAGAGAGGTATCATCAGTACATAATTTTATATATCAGTATCAGTAAATATACGCCTTTTTCTGCACCACGTAAGGCAGATCATTCGCATATACTAAAAATAAAAAGGGTCCCAAAGTAGAAACCTGTGGCACCACGATATTAGGATTATTGCCTTTAGGTTTAACCCTGTTTATATCAACTGTCTGACCTGTTATTTAAATAAAATGCAGTTAAGTTCTGGGCTTTAACCCTATCTACATAATAGTTCAGCTTGAGTAACAATGTCTGATGATCGACACAATGAAAAGCTTTAGAGAGATTACAGAAAACTAAAAAAGCATCCTGTGATCTCTCCCAGGAGTTAAGGATATGCTTAACCAATGCCAATTCTGCATCCGTAGTAGATTTACCACCTGTAAAACTGTATTGCGCATCATGACAAATTCATTGGTCTTAAAAAAGAGTTACAATTGATCAAGCATTATCGTTTTGTATGGGCCCCTTCGATACGACCCGTACACGAGAATATAAAATAATATAGGTAGGTACTGGCGGATTAGTTCTTCCCACGTGTTGGCTGGAGAAATGAAAGGCTTGTATTGTAGTATGAGGCCAGAGGTAATGCTTCCAGAGAGCGATGGCTATCAAAGGAGATGACTTGTTTGCAGAGTAGCGGGAGATGATTATCCAATGACTGCAGGTTACAACTGTGTCGATCGCCGCGCCCCGGCCCATATTTATACACGCCGGGTGCGAGCGAGGCAGTCTGATTATGCAACCGAGAAAGCATGATAAAAATTAGCCAGCCTTGGAAACATTACCATATTGGGACCACTTTATTGGATCAAAATCGCAACAAGATGTACTAATTTTTCTTACATTCAACCCTTTATCATACAAAAACTTAAAATCTATATACTGTAAGGGACAATAATCAACACACATGAAAAACTATTTAATTCAACCACTTACTGTTAACTTACGGCTATTTAACTGTTATATAGGCACCTACTTAATCTATATGCACGTATATCTCCAAACTAAGACTGCCGCGGCCACCAAATCTAATAATTACTTAATGCAAATTTTCTTAATTCTGGGGTACACTTGCGCGCAGTTATATTTTTACGTAAAAAGTCTAGATTTGTTGACTCTATCGAACATAGTAAGTCTGCAGTTTCTTGATTGATTTTCGTTTTCGTGGAGTGATCTCAACTTGCGTGGCTGACAGTACAGATCCTTTTTCTATTTTCTGAAATAGATACATACTTAAATATAAAAATAAACATTCCTATGACAAGTATTTTTAGCTGGATTGATATAACAGGTACATTGTAAAGTGCTGAGCTCTCACGCTTTACTTTTTAGAAAATATTGACCACTTATGCACCCATTATAGGTACAGTACAACCCTAGAGGGTTGTTGTGTTTATGCGTGAGGTCACCAGAGTTGCTGTGTAAGCAGCAGAGGAGGGATCGCGCGCGTGATAATTAATATATCGCAAGCGTTAATAGGCTACGGTGTCCGCTGATGTAAAATCAGGTGGGCCGTATGCTTGTATGCCTCCCGACATAGTATAAAAAAAACCAATATAGTTTAACGCAGACTACGCATTAAACAATAGATTCTCTGTTGAGCGTAGAATTCAAGCATCTGATATAACTACGCCTTTCTATTCTACTCTATAACTTCACGCCAAATCCCTTACGGGATAGGCAGAGAGAATCGAGCGCCACGCGACTCGATCCTTACATACCTCACTCGCTTCTTTCACATTCATTGCTCTTTTCATGCACGCTCGCCGGTTTCTAGGGCTCCTGACATCACCTTCTGATAGAACACGACCAATTTGATCATGATAGGTAAGTCTTGGCCTTCCTCGGCTCCTATATCCTTCCACTTTTGCATTGTATATCTGCTTCGTCATTCTTTCATCCTGTATTCTTTCTACATGTCCGAACCAACGGAGCATGCCTCTTCTTATTTTAATACCGACGCTCTCTTTCAGACCAACTCTGCTTCTAACTTCATCATTGCGAATACAGGCAAGCGTTACACCACAGATTTTGCTTTTTCATGCTCTCTCTAACTACGCCACGAGTATATAAGAGATTAAACTTACTGAACTACTTTCTATTTCTATTTCCATAGCCACTTCTTCTGACGACGGTTGGTCATATTTCACGTCCGAGTCGTCAATCTGAAAGTTACACTTAATTAGTAACATTCATCATACAAGCATTTAAGAGAGGTAGGACGCATCAAAGGAGCCCGTCTGGTGAAGTACCTCCACCTCACAGAAAATCCGCAGCCAAATAACAACTCCCTAGAGGGTTGTTGTGTTCCTGTGTGTGAGGGAGGTCACCAGTAAGCTCCTAAGGAGTTGCTGGGTTAGCAGCAGAGGAGGCATCGCGTGAGTGATACTTAATGTATTGCAAGCGTTCATAGGCTACGCTAACTGCTTTACATCAGGTGGGGCGTATGCTTGAATACCCTCCGACGGTGTATAAAAAAAAAACTAAATTATTAATATATTAGGATACCATAGCATCATTTATTGCTGCAACTGTGCCTATTTGGAAGAACTTGGTCGATCAAGGGTCTGTGAGCTCTAAAACAAATAAATAAATATATTCCCTTTTAAATGCATGTATATTATGTCCCCCCCCCCCCCCCCCCCATCGCACACATATCCTTTTTCTTCTCTCCACATCAAAGCAAATTCTTCTCTTCAAATCTTATATCTAAATTACATGTTTACGACTTCAGTAGAATTAATTTTCATCGAAAGGACCATCTACAGAAATCCGCAGCCAAATAGGTTCCTGCACGTCACTGAGGTTACCAGGAAGAAGTCATTGCGTTGGCAGCAGGGGTGATGACATGTGAACGATACTTTATATCGCAAGTGAGTTTTGGCCCCGGTAATGGCTTCACATTACGCAGGCCTTATGTTTGTTTTCTAACTGACGTAGCATTGAGTATTATATTTCAAATATTTTAGCTTATTAATTTGTAACAGGAAAAATCTTTTATTATATTTAATTTCGAAAAGTCATTGAAATATTTTAGTTACATATTCAATTACCTATGCCATTACTTTTAATTCAACTTACGTGAATGAAACGCGTAGGAACTGCATCTTTATTTAAGCATATTTTTCTTTTCTTTGATTGAAGGCCAGTTGATTCAAAATGGTTGGAGCAGATCCGGGAGTTGTCATTTGGATGCCAATTTAAACGACCCGTACACTCAATCCATTTATACTTCAAAAATAAATCCTTAGGAAAACTGAAACAATAGATACGCAATATGTTAAATGTGGTAAATTAAGTCAAGTGTTGGTAACCCCAAATAGTGTAATCCTGCTGATTACAGACGACATATAGTGATATCTCTAAAAATGTAATGTTTATAACCTTTTTATTTGATCGGTTAATATCAACAAAAAAATGTTTATTTGTACTTTAATTTAATAAAAATTGCTTACTATTGAGTATGAATCCACATTAAATTAATAATCCTTGAACATGCATCATTATATTGTGACAAATAAGCGACTTACCGATGAAAGGTTATGTTGGGTTCTTGTCGTTCACTTCGGCTTTTACAGCCAATTATAGAGCAATTCACCATTACTGCACGATCAATACATCTTTTAAAATAATCACTACATCACAAGGGAATAAAATACATAGGGTTTACACTTAAATCAACGAAATTGCGTCAGTACGAACAATTTGTTTGACACCAGAACAATCCCGGTGGCAGACATAAAAATCGCATACGCAGATAGAGACAAAACACTCATGGTCTATCTTGCTCACGCACATGTATTTTAGAATTTTCTATCTCTCTTCATGTAGGTATTATTCTTTTAGTAGCCCGTCTATATCTATATACTCTGTCTACGAATAATTTTAAGTTTTTTTTTTATATACAATTATATTTTTTAATTATATTGTTCTTTTTATCCCCGATGGGAAAGGATCTAGCCCATACAGCCAAGTCTTCAGTTCAGAACCATTTCAAAATCTTAATTCTAGATGTTCCAGTTTCAGGAATTGTGTTGAATAAATACTTAAGAAGGGTACCCAAACACAATCCGGCAGTTTAAATACCACCCGTAAAACGATAGTGAATTTTACAAGGTATTCTTCATGGAGTTAATCACTATCTAACTATTTTTTCTATCTATAACTTCACGCCAAATCCCTTATGTGTGCCCTGTTGCTGACAGATCCGGGACACCACACCAACGCGGCCGATGGCATTTCGCGGGGTTGTTTAGTGGGTATACCGTCGGACAGCCGACGGGGAGTCCCACACTACCACCGGAGGCCACCCAGGCACCGGTGGTGTGCGTAACGCATTTTTCCCCGCGTCACAAAAAAAAAAAAAAAAAATCCCTTATGTGGTAGGCAGAGAGAACCGAGCGCCACGTGACTCGATCCTTACATACCTCACTCGCTTCTTTAACATAATATAACATATGGACTTAATCACGTCTTGCAAAACGTACATATACTTATTATATTTGAGATTTTTCATTACTGTATAAGTTCACCAACTTATACAGTAGGTAATAAAAAATCTTGCACTTGTTATATAATATTATCATGATTTGACTCGAAATATTCTAGAGAGACTTATTAGTTTCTATGACTAATATATTTGAAGTGCGTGTATTTACAGCTTTTATATTACAACAATTAAAAATATGAATATTATTTTTTCTATCTATAACTTCACGCCAAATCCCTTGCGGGGTAGGCAGAGAGAACCGAGCGCCACGTGACTCGATCCTTACATATCTCACTCGCTTCTTTAACATTAATTGCTCTTCTCATGCACGCTCGCCGGTTCTAGGGCTCCTGACATCACCTTCTGATAGAACACGACCAATTTGGTCATGGTAGGTAAGTCTTGGCCTTCCTCAGCTCCTACATCCTTCCACTTTTGCATTGTATATCTGCTTCGTCATTCTTTCATCTTGCATTCTTTCTACATGTCCGAACCATCGGATCATGCCTCTTCTTATTTTAACACCGACGCTCTCTTTCAGACCAACTCTGTTTCTAAAATCATCATTGCGAATACGGTCTACAAGCCTTACGCCACAAATTTTGCGTAGCGCTCGCATTTCGACCGCGTTTATTCTACTTTCATGCTCTTTCTGCCATACCCAGCTCTCGCTTCCTTAAGTTAGCGTTGGGACCAACACTGCATTGTGTATAGCGAGTTGTGCCTTCGGGCTCAGGATTTTACTGCCAAGAAGTTTTCCCAACGCTCCATTCACACTATTCCCAGCACTCACTCGTCTTTCCACATCTGCGGTGTACCTTCCATCCCTGCTGAAAGCGCATCCAAGATTTACAAACTCATCCACTTGTTCCAACACTTCATCATCAATCGTAATCCTTACATTAGTTCTGGATTCTTCTCTTTCAAATACCATTATCTTCGTTTTCTTCGCATTCAGTAGTAAGCCTTTCTCCATACATTCGTCTTTCATCGTTGTGACCAGTGTTTGCAGTTTAGATGGTGTATCTGCTAATAGCACGGCATCGTCTGCATACAGCAGACAGTTCACCACTAGGTCACCAATGCGCAATCCCACATTCGTTGACCTTATTCTCTGCAGACAACTATCGAGATACAGGATAAACAGCCTAGCAGATAGCATGCAACCCTGTTTGACACCAATTCTGACATCAAACCAGGGTGACATGCACCATCTATCCGCATACATGCTGAGCAATCCTTGTAAGTGGACTGCACAGCACGGAGCAGTGAACCGTCAATCCCATATCTCGGCAATATGTCCCACAGTTCCTTTCGCACAACCCTATCAAAGGCTTTCTCAAGATCCACAAAACCGCAGAAAACCTTCTGGTCTGTGGCCAGATGCTTCTCTACGATATTGTGGAGCGAGAAAACTTGATCCGTACATCCCCTTCCATTTCGGAAACCTCCTTGTGCGTCCCACAGCATTTCATCGGATTTCACCCTCATTCTCCTTTCAATCACCTTTCCATATACTTTTGCTGCTAAGCTGATCAAACTGATGGCCCTATAGCTGGCGCAGTCCATGCGTGACCCCTTGCCTTTATACAAGGGTACGATGACTGCGCGTCTCCAGTCTATTGGGACCCTTCCACTTCTCCAACATATATTGCATAAGTACCAGAAGGCGTCCCGGACGTAAGTGCCACCTAATTTGATCATCTCAGCTGTGATTACATCAATTCCCGCTGATTTTCCATTTTTCAAGCTTCGTATCGACCATTCGATCTCATCCATAGTTATGCCTTCGTCGGACGCCGTCAACGTGGAGTAAGCATCCGACTCACTCTCATTGTCAGCGTTCGAGGCATACTCATACATTTCTTTAAAATATTCATTCCACCGTTCTAACACTTCCTGAGTGTTCGCAAGAATGACACCAGCTTTAGACTTTATCTTATCCATTCTTGATGCCGACGAACCACTCCGAGACTTCTTTACCTCTCTCCAAAAGAGTTTGGTATTTGCCTCGAAGTTTTTCGTCTGCCTCTCTTCCTCATTCATAATTTGTCTTTCACGCTTCTCTTTCACTAAAGCCTTGGTTTCATTCTTGTATAGACCGTACATTTCTTTCTTCTTTTCTCTCATATTTTCATTTAAGGGCAAAGATGATACGTAATCCAGCCACGCTTTCCTCTTTCTTGCTACGGAGGATTCAACCTCCGCATCCCACCAGGCATCTCCTTTCGCTGCTTTACGTCTCTTTGCGCATCCACAAGCTTCTTTTGCACTATCCACCATACTTTCTTTCAATACTTTCCAACAATCATCCACATCTGAGTCGGAGAGGCTTGCATTTGCAAGTCTCTCACTTACTAGATGCACATACATTCTCCTTACACTTTCATCTTGCAATTTTTCGCTCATTATCCTTTCATGATCTCCGAAAGGGATACGCACTCGCCAGTGCCTCCACTTCCTAAAAAGGCCCACAAACCGGCTTACCACCAGGTAGTGGTCCGTCTCAAGAGTGAGGCCTCTAAAGGCTCTTGTATCCATTATAACATTTCGGAGACGTCTATCTATTAAAATCAAATCAATCATACTTTTTTGGTCATTCCTTCTCCATGTATACGTGTGAATATCCTTATGATGAAATAAAGTATTCGACACGAGGAGGTTTCGTTCCATACATAAATCTAGTATTGACTTACCTGCTTCTTTCACTCTCTTATCTCCATACGGACCAAGAACAGCTTCATAGCTGTATCGCTTGGTCCCAACCCATCCATTCAAATCTCCACACATAATCACTCTTTCATTCCCTTCAGCTAAGTCCAGAACATCCCTCACAGACTCCCAAAACTTCTCCAGTTCTTGAGCACACGCTGAGCTTACGGGAGCGTATGCGGCAACCAGAAATACTCGCGTGATGCCCAGTTTAATACGAACCCAGAGAAGTCTAGGCCCTACCAAACAGTAATCCTTACACCAGTGGCTAAGCGAGAGGAGAGTACGATACCTACACCAGCACTGGCATGATCGTCCCGGTCTACCCCAGACCATAGGGCCATCATACCACCGGGCAGATCATCGGTGTCGCTCCCCTTGCGCTTAGTCTCTGTTACACATAAAGCATCCAAACGTCTATCATTCATTACGTCTATCAGTTCATTCGTCTTAACATTCAATCCACCTCTCACATTCCACGTGCCTATGCGGCACTCGGCTCCCCTCGTCCCGCCGGAATTGGCGCTGCGTGGTGGGTGGCGGCCCCCACCGCCGCATACAGCTATATTCGCACCGACGGGGGCGGATCGGTGCGCGTTGCCTACGGGGGACGCCCTAATCCGCACATCTGTGCGCTTTTGGTCCAGAATTGTAATCGACTGATTGGCAGGGGTCGCGAACGAGCACGCTTCTGGCACATGACCCCCAAATTTATTATTTTTTCTATTGTTTTACAGATTGTATTGAAACAGAATATTGTCCGATACTGTTCCATTTTGTTATTCAGTAGAATTTCTGAAGCTAGAATCTAGAATTAAGAAAATATTGAAACGATATAAAATTGTTTTCATTATGTACATATTTGAAATTATTCATAGTTTTGATTGTTTAAAATTAAATGAATAAACAAATTCAAATCGACTTAAACCTAGCCTGGCAACACAACTAAACTGTCAATGTCAAGCCCAATGTCATTTGCTGTCAATATATTTGGCATAATCTACCCTTCTTTATTGGCCATAAAAAATATCAGCGAAATGTTTGTAGGAGTATATTCACGAATTGTGCTATACACTAAATTTATGAAATAAAAGTGTTAGGCCAGGAAAAAATACCTAAATAAAATTAAGTGAGCCTTCCGCGATATGAACAAAGAAAGTTCCAAATGATTGTACTTAATTATTTCTTTAAATGGAAAATTTGTGTGAGTATAATAAATAAAAATATCAAAATAATTATATATTAGGGGGTCATGTGCCAGAAGCGTGCTCGTTTGCGACCCCTGCCAATCGATTAGATTGCAATTCTGACCCGAAAACGCACCGATGTGCGGGTTAGAGTGTCCCCGTTGGGCGACGCGCACCGATCCGCCCCCGTCGGTGCGAAAATAGGTGCATGCGGGGGTGGGGGCCGCCACGCACCACGCAGCGCTAATTCCGGCGGGTCGAGGAGAGCCGAGTGCTGCATAGGCATGAGGAATGTGAGAGGTGGATTGAGTGATAAGATGAACGAATATGAAAATAAAAATAAGTGAGCTGATGGACGTAATGAATGAGAGACGCTTGGATGCTTTAGTGTGACAGAGACTAAGCGCAAGGGGAGAGACACCGATGATCTGCCCGATGGGATGATGGTTTGTTAGGTATGGTTTGGTGTAGACTGGTACGAGGGATGAGGAGGTTGAATCCTCCGTAGCTAGAAAGAGGAAAGTGTGGCTTGATTATGTATCATCTTTGCCCTTAAATGAAAGTATGAGAGAGAAGAAAAAAGAAATGTACTATCTATGCAAGAATGAAACCACGGCTTTAGTGAAAGAGAAGCGTGAAAGACAAATTATGAATGAGGAAGAGAGGCTGACGAAAAACTTCGAGGCAAATACCAAACTCTTTTGGAGAGAGGTAAAGAAGTCTCGGGGCAGTTCGTCGGCATCCAGTATGAACAAGATTAAGTCTAAAGTTGGTATCATTCTTGCAAACACTCAGGAAGTGTTAGAACGGTGGAGTGAATATTTTGAAGAAATGTATGAATATGCCTCGGACGCTGACAATGAGAGTGAGTCTGATGCTCACTCCACATTGACTATGTCGAGTGAAGGTATAACTATGGATGAGATTGAATGGTCGATACGAAGTTTGAAAAATGGAAAGTCTGTAGGAATTGATATGATCACAGCGGAGATGATCAAACTAGGTGGCACTTACGTCGGGGTCGCCTTCTGGTACTTATGCAACCTATGCTGGAGAACTGGAAGGGTCTCAATGGACTGGGGACGCGCAGTTATCGTACCCTTATATAAAGGCAAGGGATCACGCATGGACTGCGCCAGCTATAGGGCCATCAGTTTGATCAGCTTAGTAGGTAAAATAGGGAAAGGTAATTGAAAGGAGAATGAGGGTGAAATCTGACGAAATGCTGTGGGAGGCATAGGGAGTATTCCGAAATGGAAGGTGATGTACGGATCAAGTTTTCTCGCTCCACAATATCGTAGAGAAGCATCTGGCCACAGACCAGAAGGTTTTCTGTGGTTTTGTTGATCTTAAGAAGGCATTTGATAGAGTTGTGCGAAAGGAACTGTGGTGCATATTGCCGAGATATGGGATTGACGGTTCACTGCTGCGTGCTGTGCAGTTCACCTACAAGGATTGCTCAGCATGTGTGGGAATAGATGGCAACATGTCACCCTTTTTTGTTTGATGTTAAAATTGGTGCCAAACAGGGTTGCATGTTGTCTGCTAGTCTGTTTATTCTGTATCTCGATAGTTGTCTACAGAGAATAAGATAAGATGGACGAATGTAGGATTACGCATGGGTGACCTAGTGGTGAACTGTCTGCTGTATGCAGATGATGCTGTCCTATTAGCAGAAACACCATCTGAACTGCAAACACTGGTCACAATTATGAAATACGAATGTATGAAGGAAGGCTTACTATTGAATGCGAAGAAAACAAAGATAATGGTATTTGAAAGAGAAGAAACCAGAACCAATGTAAGGATTACAGTAGATGATGAAGTGTTGGAACAAGTGGATGAGTTTGTATATCTTGGATGCTCTTTCAGCAGGCATGGAAGGTACACCGCAGATGTGGAAAGGCGAGTGAGTGCTGGGAATAGTGTGAATGGAGCGTTGGGAGAACTTCTTGGCAGTAATGACCTGAGCCCGAAGGCACAACCGCGCGTAATGCAACTGCTTACCGCGTTCGTAATGATGACGTAAGAAAGAGAGTTGGTCTGAAAGACAGTGTCGGTGTTAAGATAAGAAGAGGCATGCCCCGTTGGTTCGGACATGTAGAAAGAATGCAGGATGGAAGAATGACCAAGTAGATATACAATGCAAAAGTGGAAGAATGTAGGAGCCGAGGAAGGCCAAGACTTACCTACCATGATCAAATTGGTCGTGTTCTATCAGAAGGTGATGTCAGGAGCCCTAGAAACCGGCGAGCGTGCATGAGAAGAGCAATTAATGTTAAAGAAGCGAGTAAGTTGAGTCGATCCAATTATAATGTAATTAATAAATTATGTAAATTTGTTTGGATACCAAAAGAGGGATGCCTGAGTTTTTTGGCAGTATTTTTATCAGTGCTCACCTAGTCATGAACTGCACGGTAGGGAATAAAATTGTGACGATTCCAAACAAATGTAGCCATTTTTACGGAATAAAAAGATATCGACTTTGACTTTAAGGATGGAGTCACGTGGCGCTCGGTTCTCTCTGCCTACCCCGTATGGGATTTGGCGTGAAGTTATAGATAGAATTATATATACAATCTTATATCAAGAAAAATAATTCTAAAGAGTGTCCAATAAATAATTTACTGTAACCTGCTCAGTGTTCCCTCATGAATGCACAAAGTATTTTCTTACTTTTAATGCTTTCCAGGACTTTATATTTATGTTCGTATGTATGTATGTGTATCTTTAGAGTTATCTATATCTCTAGGTAAATTTTAGATCTGTTCTAATATATAAAGTTTATTCGTTTTGCACTAATCTCTGCTAGGCGGATTAAGAAGTTTGTTCGCTAATCTCTAATATCCAGAACCACCATTCAAATTCGAATAATTCTTTTGCGTTTGAAAGCATAATTCTCAAAAAAGATTATAGATTATATTACGATACAATCCTTAGAAGCCGAGAAAAAAGAAGGAAGTAAGAAAAAGCGGCTCCCGTGCAGTGAACTACTATGTACTAACGTACGTAGTACATAGTACCTCAATGCTCCCGTGGGATATAGGATGACAAAGTTACATACTGTACCTAGTATCTTATAGAAGAGACCTCGAATATATATTTTTATGAGGCTTGGAGATTAAAATATGTTTGCAAGATTGGTGGACTTGTGACGGTAATAATTCTGATTGTAGAGTTCATGAAAAAATTATAGATTTTGATTTCCTTGCGAGTCTCAAAATTTGCACAGAAACGAGGAATAAACAACCGTATCTTTTGATTGTGATGTGATGTGACTTAGAAGTTTGATTTTTTTACTGCTCGAAGGGATTGCAGGCCAGAGTATTTGATATTAATTTCAGCTCGATAGCTCCACTCGTCCCTGAGAAAATCTTGACAGACAGATAGACACAGTGATCCCATAAGGAACCCTTTTAAGATCACTTTGGTTTCCTATTGAGGTACGGAACCCTAAAGAGGCTTACTAATGATGACTATTTGATATTTTCAGGTGTCCAGATCAGAGTATAAATAATTAGGATTTCAAGATCCTGAATATTGAGGTATCTAGTATCAAATTTTCTTGAAGCTTAAAGTGATATGTAAAATGAGTCATGAAGTTATATATGAGTATTCCAATAAGTACATGAATATAATATTCACGGTCACCCGCCATAGTCTACAGTTGTCTTACTCAATGTGCCAGTACCGACAGAAATAACCCCTTGTGTAAAACTTCCATAAACATTGCATATTTCAATATGGCGTCATTATGGCTTAATTATGATTAGTACATATTTATATATATCTAGTATCAAATCAAGCAAAGCTTACACTGGGTACTAATAGTTTTGTTGTATTATTAGAAACCTACATAGAATTAAGAAGTAGAAATAAGCATCATTTTTCTTCTGTTTTTGTGACACAGTACATAAAACTTATTGATCTCAGGCTACAGGATTATTTTAACGATTTTTTTTATGGAAATGAGATCAAGTTTTTTAATCTAATTGTTTCATAAAATTGCTATTGTTGTTTATGGTATGCGCAATACTTTAAGTGTATAAAGACTTTTGTATTATTCCTTTGCATGTCATATTTTGAGGTGGTAGGAAAAAAATGTTGATACCGTTTTTTCTTATTGTTGTTAAGTATCATTGTATTTAACAGTAATTTATGTAATAGATAACAATAGTTTTTAACACCAATGTAAATAAAATGTTCACTTAAAACTCAGTGACCCCTTAAATATAACATCAGTGATCTCAACCTTGTGACAGTTTAAGAAGTTAGTTGACAACAATCTATTTTGGTGTTTGCTGCCAATTGAAAACAACATTGTGGTTACGTTAGCTTGAACACTTGATAACAAACTTAACCACAATTTAACAACAACTTGATTGGGCTCATAACAACAACTGAATTGGGTGTATACTGCCAACTTAAAAAGATTATAGTTAAGTTAGCAGTATATATCAGTGGACTCTAAATACATATATTGGTAACATTGGTGTATTAAAGTGATTATTCGCCCGCGATTCATATAAAATGCAATAATATTGGTGAAAACTTAACAACAAACTTAATAACTTAGTCACACATAACAACAACTTGGTTGGCCTCAACAACAATCTAATTGGGTGTATGCTGCCAACTAAAGCAAGATTCAAGTTAAGTTAGATTTATTTTTGTGTAACTCTACATAGGGTTAATTGCTTTTGTTAATTCAAAGATAATATCCCATCTTTCTAAAAGATTTTTGATGATTGCCACTTTGTAAATATGTCGCTATGAGACTGAATGGATGTATTGTTAAGGAAAGATCATTTGAAACTTTCCTAATTACCTATAAGCAATTATAACATCATTTATTATTTATTGTCATTAATTTAATGTCATTAAAGATGTCTATATTGTAGACTCAGGTTTTAGTTGGTAAGGCGACTATAATAGACCGCTCTTCACATGGAACAAGGTAGAAATTATAGAAGTTGTAATCTCTTGATTCTAAGGTAGTACTTACATAGCAGATGGAAATTTTCATTGCAAAAAATATTTACAGCTTTCCTGTAATAAAATAAATTAAATTTTGGCACTGTTCACTTAAAAAGAAATTTAGCTATCGAGGTTAAAAACTCCAATCCCGTCCCAAAAACTTTTTGTCCCAAAATCAAATAGACGCTCTATGAAGAGTACGATTTACTAAAGATGGATTTTAGTTTACACAAAACGATGATGTACCAGAACTTACTAGATTTCTTTTGCGACTACTGCAGTCGCCCTTTTACGAGGAAATATAATCTTCGAACACACATAGAGAATTGTCATTTAAACTCATCGTGTTATTGTGAAATCTGCGATCAGACCTTCGGAAGTCCCGCTGGATTAAACCTCCATTTGTCCAGAGGTCACAACAGATACGGACAACCGTTTCCAGAATGCGATTTGTGCGGTAGAATATTCACTAGGAAACAGAATATTACGTCCCACATGATCACTGTTCACTTACAAGGCATAGGACCTGAAATACGTTGCAATTTATGTGGAAAAACGTTCACAACTGAGCGGAATTTGAAGAGACACGTGAACCAATTGCACAATCCTGACGTACTGTATCCTACTTGCGACCATTGCCACAAGGTTTTTAAAGTGAAACAATCATTAATAACTCATATACAAGCAACTCATTGTATAAGTGAAAAAGGTATTATAAAATGCGATCTGTGTGATAAAGTATATACTAATAATAGAAATTTGAAACGGCACGTGGAAATGTTTCACGGAGAAAAGGGAGAGTTTAGATGCAGTATTTGCCCGAAAGTTTACACGTCCAATCAGAGCTTAAAGAGGCACGCACGAACGAGACACTACACCGACAGTCCGGAACAGTACCAATGTGAATATTGCGATAACATAATAACAGGCAGAGATAACTTGGACAACCATATATCTTTCTTTCACAAAAGTAACGAACCTGATTATAATGAAGACGTTAAGTTTAATTTGAACGAATTTGTTTGCGACGCTTGCAATAATTCATATGTAGATGAAGCTACGCTGCGACAACATGTGAAAAATGAACATTCCTTCGAGATTTTCTATAAGTATTGTAAACAATCTTTATTGAAGAAAAACGACGGGAATTACAGCAATGTGTTTTATAACTGTGAATACTGTAATAACGCTTTTACTAGTGTTTATGAATTGAAAGATCATATGCGGCTCGGACACGACCAAGAGTACTCCCTGTCCACTTGCAATGTGTGCTTTAACAAGTTCTATAGCAAAGAGGCCATGTTGGATCATAAAAAGATATGCTTGCCACCTCCAAACGTCCACTCTTGCACTCACTGCGACAAGTTGTTCACTGATATATCCAGCCTAGACTTTCATATAAGAATTTTTCACCCTCAAGCTCAGATTGCAGATTCAAACATCACGTCCACAAGAGACGACTCCGTTGATTGTAATTCATACAGATGCAAACATTGCGATCGTATTTATTACAGCGACAGGTCGTTAAGACATCATATTAAACTGAAACATACCACGGACGAGGTGGTGGAATGTCAGTTTTGTGGCAAAATTTGCAATAATAAATATTACTTGGCTTCCCATATTAAAATTGTTCATTCGAATGACGACTGGTCCAAATGCGATTATTGCGAAAAAAAGTTTAAATCTAAAAGAAATATTCGAAGACATATTGAATACACACATTTAGGGATGCAAAGGTACAAATGTATAGAATGTGAGACTTTGTTTAAAGAAAAAAGGAGTTTGCGCAAGCACGTCAGAACGAAGCATCCGAATTCGACAATGTTTCCACAATGTCATATCTGCCGTAAGAGATTCGAGTCTGCGAAGTCTTGTAAAATACATCTGAAATTGTTACATTCCTTCAATATGAATACGCACCCTTGTGATCTCTGTTCAGTTTCGTTCAGCAGCAATGAAGCACTGAGAATTCATCTAAATACGAAACACTTAGCGGAGGATGAGATATACAAATGCGAGGAGTGCAACCTCGTTTTCAAAGGGCAGGAGAAATTCGATCAACACAACGACGTGTGCCATGTGAATCTAGTACCAAATATAAAACAGAAGGTACTCCCTAGATGCATTCTCTGTATGAAGGATTTCAGTACGAGGAAAACGTTGAAAAGGCATATAAAAAAATTCCACTGCGAGTTCGACGTCGACGAATTGGCCTCTTTTGGTTCGAGGCACAGGGTCTTCAATGTGGAATGTGAGGACTGCATTAGGAGATTCCAAGACGAATTTTACTATAACATTTATCAGAAGTTGAAGCACTTGCGGGATTCCGTTATTTTTAAATGTGAAACCTGCCGTTGCTCGTACAACTCACTGGAATATTACATCCAACGTTATAAGTTGACAAATTGCGATGGATCTAAGACTAAAATGATATTAAGTGAGTTGTGCACTGCTGAAATGAGCGACGAAGAAGCGACTTACAGCGGTTTCGGCTCGTTACATGACTATATGGAACCGGAGAGTACTACCAATGACGTCGCTTTGGAAAATGAATTGTCTTCAAATGCCCCTCCCAGTGATATAAAGTTGGAAAATGAATATACTGTTGACGTGCATGGTGTCAAGATTGAACCCATGTCACCGTAATTTTTAGGTCGTATTTAACTAGTCACGAAACAAAACCTAACCTAAGCTTCTTTTCTAGCGGTATCCCGATCCTAATCCGTTAGTATTGGCGGAGTCTGCCGATTTGAAGATATATTTTTTATATAGAGTGACTGCCGTTAAATCTCCACAAGCAAGAGGGGAAAACCAGACCTTTCTCAGGTTAGGTCACACGTCTTTCGAAATATAACTTGTTGTACGTGCGGGTTTCCTCATCACATTGTCATTTATTCGCCGAGCGAGTGATAATTACAAATATGTACAAAAAACCGGCGTCCATTATTGGATAATAGGTTGGTTCTTCATCCATAGGTATATCACAAATTAAACCTTACCTAAATTAAAAAAAAATACCTAAAATACTGCAATGCGGATCAAATCAACAATTTAATGTATTCAATATTTTTACTATAATGTACCTTATTTGTTGCTCAATTTATTATATTCCTTTCTTGTTTAGATCTCATTTAAATTAATATTGATGAAAATGATGACGTATGACTAAAGTCCTTGTCATACAAAACTGAGTCAATGCGTTTATCCGAAGATTTGTAGCGCGTCGTTCCACCGGGCTTCCCGACACTTCATGTACTTGCAATCAACGAATAGATAATGCTCGGTGGCTAACTTTCGTATGTTTCTTTGAAGTTATCCTACTGCTTTATTGTGACATCTGTGTGAGTGCGACCATTTCGGACATTTCTTTGAAGTTGTCCTACTGCTTACATTTCCCTATTGTGGTCAACTCTGTCAAGGTAGATCAATTATGTTACACCTTATACTGCGTTCTAAATATCCATTGTACACACAGCGACAATGTCAGACACTTGCAGCGTCATTTTTACTCTTTATGCGTGCGCCATAAGAACGATACAAAGGTCAAACAGTCTAGCTTTAGGTATCGTTGTGTGTACAAGAAAACACATACTATGATTACACGTGTTCTTATACTTATGCTATCGAAACTATAAACGCTATATAAAGTTATAGTTATATAATTTATAAACTAAACAGTAGTTCCGCTGGTTCGGACATGTAGAAAGAATGCAAGAGGAAAGAATGAGGAAACAGATAAACTTTGTTGCAAAAAAATGACACCAATATTAACTGATATCTTTTGAGAAATTGGTGACGGATTCAATTTTAATTTATATAGTCACATTATATTATTACATTTTATTTGTCTTCCGTCACGTTTTTAAATTATTGAATTATAATCGAAACTCATTTTATAAATGAGTATAAACCATTGACGTTTCTGGCTACAGTTTGTAAATGTATGTAATCGAATTACATGCTGTTTGTGTCTACAACTTTTATAAAACATACAACTGGCTCATTCCCATCTTCCAACTTCGTTTGGATGTTGGGAATTTTAAGTGCCACATTCTAACTTACCTTTAGTTTTTATTTTACCTAAGTTTGGACAATGGCAAAACAATATCTGAATATTTTTTGTTCCCATGACCCAACCTGTCAATAATTAGGTATAGTCGCTCTTAGAAACACTTTTTGTATCCGAATTAGTAGAATCAATACCTCTAATCTTAGGGTTTTTTACGTGTTATGTGGCTCTGGTTGCACAAGAGAAATGTTTAACAAATTGACGAGCCTGTACTTAGTTATTAACACTGGATTTTATATTATTAAACAATAGATTTATATATTTTTTTTGTATCAATTGGTACGAGTAACTCTAAAAATCATAGAGGATAAATATATATTTAACCGAAAAGCAATCCAATTATTTATGTACATTTGCAGCTCACAGTACATAGGTGTAAGGTAGATAATGTGAGCAAAAATAATTCAGGTATTGTATACCCACTGTCCAACATGAGGTAGGTTGGAAGGTGGCAGTAAAATTCATTGTAATTCATACAGTAAAGTTCCCAATATTAGGTTGGAATATGGGAATTAGCCATAAAATTATCGGACTTGCAAGAAAATTAATAATATGTAATCCAAAATTGTATTAGTGCCTGTTATTTTGTCAGTGAGTGTATAACAACCTAGAACGAAACGACATAGTAGCGGAGTAAGGTTTAAATTCAATTATTGTGACCTAATTGGTCTCAACTTATAAGAATGCGATGTCAGGATGCCTAGGTGCATGAAAAGAGCTGTGAATATTAAAGAAGTGAGTGAGGTGCGTGAGGTCATGTGGCCCTCGGTCCGCTTTGCGTAATTGGTAGGGACCTTGGCGTGGAGACATTTAATGTATTATTGACATGTATATACAATGCGAAAGTGGAAGGGTGTAGGAGTCGAGGAAGACCAAGACTAACCTACCATGATCAAATTCGTCGTGTTTTGTCAAAAGCCTGGAGCACTAGGAACCGGCGAGCGTGCATTTTGCCTACCCCGCAAGGGACCTGCCGTGAATATATATATATATACATTGACATATGTAGCGGTTATGTTGTTCAGAACTTTATTTATAGCATTAATGAGATAGTTTATTTATATTCTTTTTTTGTATTAAACTGTTTGAATCT
The DNA here is from genome assembly GCA_947507595.1 of Pyralis farinalis. Classification (NCBI taxonomy): domain Eukaryota; kingdom Metazoa; phylum Arthropoda; class Insecta; order Lepidoptera; family Pyralidae; genus Pyralis; species Pyralis farinalis. The sequence continues at coordinate 38,689,999 of OX382263.1, read as the reverse complement.
CGTAATATGTTTTTTTACATTACAAATACAAAAAACCGGCCAAGTTTTTTTCGTTACGTACAAAGGGTTCCGTACCATTATCTATAAAACGGCAGAAAATCACTTAAATATTTTAAATATTAAATATTTGTTTTATTTTAATTATTTATTTTTAAAGTGAATGTATAACTAAATATTCTGTGAATATTTCAAGCGTCTACCTGTTGCCGTTATCAATATAGAGCAAAAAATCACGTTTGTTGCATGGGAGCCCCTTAAACATTTATTTTATTCTGTTTTTTAGTATTTGTTGTTATGCGGCAACAGAAATACATCATCTGTGAAAATTTCAACTGTCTAACTATCACGGTTCATGTGACACAGCCTGGTGACAGACGGACAGCGGATTCTCAGTAATAGGATCCGTTTTACCCTTTGGGTACGGAACCCTAAAAAATGACTGCGCATGAAGGTCCCGCGTTCACAAAATGATAGTTGTAGCGCCTAAATATATCAGCGATTTGAGCCTGCTGACCAATGGCAAGATATTTACCAACAAACTGTTGATCCATGAACTAGGCAATAAGATATAATACGCGTAGCGGTAAATTTATTTACTACGCAAAATCGGTCTTATTTATTTATTCATTGCAATACATGTATACATTGTGGCACTGTAACTATATAATATACAGCACAAAGATACATATGAACCTTTTCAGGCACAGCAAGGTGGAGGAGAGAGAGGCAGACTTTTTATAGTTGCAGAGCTGCGTTAGCCAGCGAAGCTATATAACCGAGAAAATTGTCTTTTCTGCAGTTTTGCGGTTTTCGGCTGTTACACGCAGTACTCCTTCAGTTTAGACGCTAGAGAGCTGATTGTTCGACGTGAATGTATCTCAAGTATTGTAGATTCCCCTAAAATAGATTAAATTTCGATTAGCTCAATAAAGGATATCGATAAGTGATGTTATCGCTCCAAAAACCGTTCCAATACAAAGTCAATTGGAGCGCGTATGGCGGGCACTGAAAAACAACAACACGATCACTATCGCCGTCTACGGGCAACAGTCTCATCATATTGCTGTACATACCATTAGGGTTACGGTTAGGGTTAGGGTTAGCAGCTCTGCTTACGCAGCTTGCTGTTATTTACTTATTGTGCAAAAGCAGCCAATGCGCCGCAGGCCCAGCTTTATAGAATAACTAGCTTATGCCCGCGGCTTCGAATGCGTAGATTTTGGAATTTCAGCAGTTTTACTTACTTTTATTTTACTTCTTATTTTTTAGTACAGACGGCATTAAATAGTTAGCAAAAGTATCAAATATCCTTATTTGTGTAGTAATGAAGATATGTCACGGCCTGTTCGGTTTTCATAAACTATTTGATACTGGCTGTATACACTCAAAGCACCTTGTTATTCTCAACATTGCCTATTTTACAAACATAAAAGTTTCAAGCCACTTAAAAAAATATCTGCCTGGGTTGAAATTTAAAAAAATCTTCCTTATGTCTCATATGCATTACAAAAGGAACCTATTGGTGAGTCAGTGAATTAGACAGGAACTACATTTCTATTAATATAGACTAGCGTCTCGTTCAAACACAATTTCAACCCCCTTTTCACCTCACTTCACCTCGCTAAGGGTGGAATTTTTGAAAACGTTGGAATCAATTTTTTTTGGATTCTAATAGAGAGTATCTATACAAAGTTTCAAGTCACTAACTTCAAAAAGTTTTCTGCTCCATACAAACTGTCAACGTGAAAGGGGGTTTCAGCCCCTAAAGGTGGAATTTTGAAAAACGCTAAAATTACTTATTTGACGTCTTGATTGAGAGTATATTTACCGTTCCTTCCACTTGACACCACCAAAACAACACCACCGGTGGTGTCGTATGGAATCTCTAGTCTATATGACACCACCCTAGTGATGTTGAGAAACGCGTGTTTTTGACAAACAGCTCCCAATTCATTATTTTAAGTTATGCTCAGATAACATTTTTACATAAGTACTTCGACTTGTATAGAGATTAAAATAATATGCGGGACGTACGAGGAAATCAAAACATTTTGTATAGGAACTGTGAACGTGTTAATTGGAGTTTTCATATCAACAACTTTGTATGTAACATCACTAATAGTCGGTGGTGTCATATGGACTAGAGGTTCCATACGACACCACCGGTGGTGTCGTTTTCGTGGTGTCAAGTGGAAGGAACGATATTTACAGTCTAAAGCAGCTTACTTTAAAAAATAACAATTTCTTAATAATTCCACTTTTAGTTCACGAAATACTTTTGACCCGGGGTGGACACCCGGGGTGGAATTTTTGAAACTACTTTTTTGGATTTTAATAAAGAGTATCTGTATAAAGATTCAAGTCACTAACTTGAAATAATTTTTCAACTCCATACAAACTGTCAAGCCCCTCTTCACTCTCGTGAGGTTTATAAAAGTAACCTCTTTGCAAAATTTCAGCATTCTAGGTTCAAGAGTTTGGCTACGGAGTTGATGAGTCAGTGAATTAGTCAGGAACTCCAGTTTTATATATATAGATATCCGCCTTAGATTGTGATAACACTTCCTATTGTAGGCAATTCAATTTCTTAATATTACCTCTTATATCTCTTAATTTAGTATTATGGAAAGAGGAGATCTTGTTTCCATAAATATTTTTATAAACCAGCATACGGTCTGCCTGATGGTAAGCCGTCAGCCTAGTCTATGGACATTTGCAACATCAGGGTTGTTACTCGTGCGTTGCCGACTCTGTACTAAAAATAGAATAAATAATAATAATTAATCCGAATATTGCAACAATTTTTTTGTTATAATAATCAAAGTGATCATCACCTACGCTACGTCGAAGTACGAATTAGAACATTCAAATCAATCAGTCTTTTTTTTTGACCTGACTATGTAGTTAGCCCCGAGTGGGCTGTTACTACGTCACCGGACTAAAGAGGCGGGCGTGAGGCGCCACAGCCTAGCAAAAGTATCAAATCAGTCTTTTTTTTTTTGACCTGACTATGTAGTTAGCCCCGAGTGGGCTGTTACTACGTCACCGGACTAAACAAATCAGTCTTTTTTTTTTTGACCTGTCTATGTAGTTAGCCCCGAGTGGGCTGTTACTACGTCACCGGACTAGAGACAAATCAGTCATCACTGAGGTCTGTACTTAATGAGCTACAAAAGAAACCAAGCGCGTTTCAATTTGGCTTATGGCGCCATCTCTTAGCAATAATTGGAACTAATCGAAACTAATACATATATATTTTATGCCTCTGTTTTTAACCCCCCGACGAAAACACGACGGGGTGTTATAAGTTAGACATGTGTGTGTGTGAGGGTGTGTGAGTCTATGTGATTCTGAGTCTTAGCTATGTTTGGTGAGAATTGGTCGAGCACTGAAATGAAGGGCGAATGACGAACTGACTTTCTGGACTGTCGGGGAGGTTTTAAATTTTAAACAGTTAGATATTTTCTGCATTCGGGTTGCTCACTTGTCGACCGCGGCACATCCGTGCGCGCACGGCCCGCGAGATAGAAGAGTTTCGACAGGTTCGAATCCGATAATGTAGGTAAAAACGAAAATGTTTTATATACTTATTAGTTTAGAAAAAAATATTTTACATTTGGTTCATGACTTTCAATGAAACTTCTTAATATTGAATTTCAATCGAATAACTTCAAAAACGGAAATTTTCATACTAACTTTACATCCCCGTTTTACCGCCCTTAAGGGATGATTTTTGAGAAAAATATTTTACTCGTGTTTCATGCCTTTCAATACCTTCATGCTGAATTTCATTCGAATAACTTCAAAAACGGCAAAGTTTCATACTAACTTTGCGCCCCTGTTTAACCCCCTAAGGGATGAATTTTGAAAAAAATATTGTACTCATGTTTCATGCCTTTCAATAAAGAACCTTCATGCTGAATTTCATTCGAATAACTTCAAAAACGGCAAAGTTTCATACTAACTTTGCGCCCCTGTTTAACCCCCTAAGGGATGAATTTTGAAAAAAATATTTTACTTATTTTTCATGCCTTTCAGTAAAGAACCTACATGCTGAATTTCATTCGAATAACTTCAAAAACGGCAAAGTTTCATACTAAATTTGCACCCCCGTTTTACCCCCTTAGGGGATGAATTTCCAAAAATCCTTTCTTAGTGCTCCTCTACGTTATAAAAGGAATCCCTGTGCAAAATTTCAAGTTTCTAACCCTTATAGTTTAGGCCCTGCGTTGATATGTCAGTCAGTCAGCTTCTCCTTTTATATATATAGATATAGATGATTTTTGAGAAAAATATTTTACTCGTGTTTCATGCCTATCAATAAAGAACCTTCATGCTGAATTTCATTCCAATAACTTCAAAAACGGCAAAGTTTCATACTAACTTTGCGCCCCCGTTTTACCGCCCTTAAGGGATGATTTTTGAGAAAAATATTTTACTCGTGTTTCATGTCTTTCAATAAAGAACCTTCATGCTGAATTTCATTCGAATAACTTCAAAAACGGCAAAGTTTCATACTAACTTTGCGCCCCCGTGTAACCCCCTAAGGGATGAATTTTTAAAAGAATATTTTACTCATATTTCATGCCTATCAGTAAAGAACCTTCATGCTGAATTTCATTCGAATAACTTCAAAACGGCAAAGTTTCATACTAAACTTGCACCCCCGTTTTACCCCCTTAGGGGATGAATTTCCAAAAATCCTTTCTTAGTGCTCCCCTACGTTATAAAAGGAACCCCTGTGCAAAATTTCAAGTTTCTAACCCTTATAGTTTAGGCCCTGCGTTGATATGTCAGTCAGTCAGCTTTTCCTTTTATATATATAGAATATGCTTTTGTATGGAGTAATTGTTTTATCAATTTAACAAATTTACCGAATGACTTTTCAGATTTGATGTCATCGGGCATCTTATTGTAAACCTTACTGACATTGAATTAAGCCATCTAGTACTAATTTAGATTTCAAATTTTTTAAGTTATTTTTGTAACGCGATTCGTAACGGCGGGGCGTGTCTCCTAGTGTCGTATAAAAGTTTGGATATTTTCTAATAAATTTACAAACGTCTAAAATATAAATAGAGGGTAAAGTTAAAATTTCCAATTTTTTGAATTGTGGCTTGCAACTGTCTGTTTGCTCGATGTTTGTTATTATGCGTATACTTTTTTTTTATACCACTAAGGTGGCAATCAAGCATACGGCCTGCCTGATGGTAAACAGTCACCGTAGCCTATGGACAATTGCAACACCAGGGGTGTCACTCATGCGTTGCCGACCCTAGAACTACTACGTACGTGCGTATATCATATTGGTTCTACATAGGTTATTTCCTCCATGTATCAGCTATATTCTGATGCCGAGTGCTACTCTATAGCGTACAGCGCAGGCGCGACAATATCCAACAAGAATATTAGTACACGTAATGTTTTCTTTTTTTCTCGCTCGGTGGGTCAGTCGTGATTGACGCGACTTTGACACCAACGATCGTGGGTTCGATTCCCACACAAGACAAACATTTGTGTGCGTGAACTGAACACGTCTGTTTGTATTGTTCTGGATGTTTTAAGAGAGGTAGGGCGCATCAGAGCACCCCGTCTGGGGAAGTACCTCCACCTCACAGAAAACCGCAGCCAAATAACAACTCCGTAGACGGTTTTTGTGTTCCTGCGTGTGAGTGAGGTCACCAGTAAGCTAGGAGTTCCTGTGTTAGCAGCAGAGGAGGCATCGCGCGAGTGATACTTAATGTATTACAAGCGTTCATAGGTTACTATAATTTATTTTCAATAAAGGGGGCCGTATGCTTGCCTCCCGACGTTGCATAAAAATATATGTAACTATCGGCCCCAGCAGACGTCGTCCGGCCCGGAAAAGCAGCGCCACATTACATTCAGTCACAAGATTTGCTGACATACCGACATCAACGACACCTACCGGGTCCAATAGTGCTTTTAAACCATCAAGGAACCCACTGAAATATACACACAAAATTTCATCCAAATCGGTCCATCCGTTTAGGAAGAGTTAGGTACAAACACACGTACAGAAGAATTATATATGTATATCATAAATAACAGAAACGACGGGAGATGTGACGATGGGGCGTGGTTGGTATCGCCGCAATATGCTCAAAACGAGAACATTGCCAAGAACAGTTAATTAGTTGCAATCAAGTTCGATTGAGATACGTTGCTCCTTGTTTTAGCAAAATGCCAAGTTGTGCTGTTGCAATTTGTAAAAATAGAAGTGCAGTGGTTAACTTTAAATCAAATCGAATCACTTATCACCTGTAAATACAAATAATATTACGTTTTATAAGCATAAATACAAAATTAATTTCAAAAATTCTCCGACGCCATTTCTACCCGAACCTTACCACGATGCAAATTTTAAATAATCAACATCTCATTCCTAAATCATACATTGCTTTTCTACCATTACGCAGTCGCCACCACTGGTTTCCCAACACGCAATGTAAAGCGAGTGATATTATTCGTTCACTGTGTGTGCAGTTTCGCGATACGGCCGCTTGTTTTTGCCGTCGGTTAGGTTAGGTTAGTTCCCAGCAAAGTCGCTTTATCAGTGTTTGTAGTAGTGCGTGCTTACTTGGGTGTTGTATAAATAAATGTCCAATGACAGCGTCTTAACAAAAGTGTGTCGTAGTACTTGTGTGCGTAGAATGACATCTTTTATTTATTTAAGTGTGTGAGTGTTTTATGGTAGGGTGAAACTAGGCGACAACCGTCCCGGTGTAAACTCACGTAGTATGTCACATCTCCCGTTGTTTCTGTTATCTATGATATATATATATATATATATAAGGTGTTTTTTTTTATATGCCCGAACTTCAACGGGAGAAAGAATATCGTTTATTTGTTACGATAGACAAGAAACTTCGTGTCCCGGCATCGTTAAAAAAGTTTGGGAAATCAAATAAATAAAGTGCCTACTTGGTTCATGGTGCATAATGATTGCCCCACCATCATTTGTTATAATTCAGTTTGACGGGGTATCGACCCCGACCGATCGTCAGTCTAATCGAACACGCCATTGACGCAGCGCCGACCACAGCCTGTCTCGAATTCCTGTCGTAAAGCTCAGTTAAGAGAGGTAGGACGCGTCAAAGCAGCCCGTCTGGAGAAGTACCTTCACCTCACAGAAAACTGCAGCCAAAGAACAACTATTCCTGCGAGTGAGTAAGGTTACGAGTGAGCTCCTGAAGAGTTTCTGTATCAGTAGCGGGGGTGGCAACGCGCAAGTGCTACTTTCTGTGTTGCAAGCGTTTATAGGCTACGGTAACCACTTTACATCAGGTCGACCGTACGTCTCCCAACATCGTATACAAAAAAAAATACCTATGACAGCTGTAACTATGCCAGCTAAGAATGTTTTTTTCATAGGTAGGTAGGACGCATCAAAGCAGTCCGATAGGGGAAGTACCTCCATCTCACAGAAAACCGCAGCAAAATAACAACTTATGGAGGGTTGTTGATTTAATGCGAGTGATGTTACTAGAAAGCAGTAAGAGGAGTTGTTGTGTGAGCAACGGGGGTGGCAACCCGCGTGCGATAAACCTTAGTGCGAGCGTTCTTAGGCTACGGTAACCACTTTACATCAAGTGGGCCGTATGTTTATTTGTCTCCCGACGTAGTAAAAAAAAACGATGTGCCTGATCCAAAGCAGTCAGGCCACATTGTTAGGTATGCATTGAATATTTTTTTACAAAATGCTTCGTAATTAATATTGCTTTTCGTTCAATCATATTGATGAAACAGCTGATTGCTTCATACGAGGTGACAAACATCCATCACTAAGTCTGATTAGTTTACACTTGCGATACATTTTCAACGAATTAGGTAGTTATTTCACTTTGAGTGGTTTGTTTACTTAGAATATTATTCTAAGTTTGTTTATGGGAACGATAAAAAAAATTGATATGTCTATTGTTGGTAATTGTGTACGGGGTTTGATATAGGAAAAGGTAAACTTACACCACTAAGGTGGCAAACAAGCTTAGGCCCTTCCTGATTGTAAGCAGTTATCGTAGCATTTGGACATTTTTAACACCAGGGACGTCGCTTATGGTATATTCGGTCAAAGTCAAAATCTTTTTATTCCGTAAAAATGGCTACATTTGTTTGGAATCGTCACAATTTTTTTCCCTACCGTGCAGTTTATGACTAGGTGAGCACTGATAAAAATACTGCCAAAAAACTCAGGCATCCCTCTTTTGGTGTCCAAACAAATTTACATATTTTATTAATTACATTATAATTGGATCGACTCACTCCCAGGCATTTTTATCATTAATATAGTCAGATACTTTATAATATGCCCTGCAACACAATTTGGCATTAATAGTAGTTTTAAATTTGTTTATTGACAATTCTCTTATATTGCTGGGAAGTTTGTTATAGAACCGTATACATTGCCCCATAAAAGAATTACTTATTTTGTGGAGACGGCTTGCATGTAACACAAGATTATGCTTATATCTAGTATTTATGCTATGAGTATCACTCTTTTTACAAAATGAGTCTATGTTTTTATGGACATATAAAAGATTTTCATAGATATATTGCGATGCGACTGTTAAAATATTTATTTCTTTGAATTTTTCTCTAAGGCTCTCCCGGGGACCAAGTTTGTAGATAGCTCTTATGGCTCTCTTTTGCAATAAAAAGATGGTGTTAATGTCCGCGGAGTTACCCCAAAGAAGAATTCCATATGACATAATACTATGAAAGTAGCTGAAATAAACTATTCTAGCCGTATCAATATCAGTGAGCCGTCTAATAGTTTTCACTGCATAGGCTGCAGAACTTAGTTTTCCTGATAATTTTTCAATTTGTGGGCCCCATTGTAGTCTGGAGTCAATTGTTATACCCAAGAACACAGTTGTCTCCACAGGGGCTAAATTAGTTCCATTAACATGTACATTGGTAGCCACCTGTCTTACATTAGGTGTTGAGAACTTAATTACTTTAGTCTTTTTATCGTTTAAAAGCAGATTATTAACACTAAACCAATGAATAACTTTAGAGAGAGCATCGTTAACTTCGTCATAATTACCTGTCTATTAATTTTGAATGTCAAAGAGGTATCATCCGCAAACAATACAATCTCATGTTTATCCCTTACATAATAAGGTAAGTCATTTATATAAACTAAAAATAAGAATGGACCTAGAATTGACCCCTGTGGGACTCCCATAACTACAGGGGACCCCGAAGATCTTTTACCATTAACATCGACCTTCTGTATCCTATTGCCCAGATAAGAAGACAGAAGTTCGAGAGCCTTGTTCCTGATACCGTAGTGGTGTAATTTTCTGACAAGAGTGTCATGGTGCACGCAGTCAAACGCTTTAGACAGATCACAGAAAATTCCCAAGGCATCTTGCGAACCCTCCCATGCCGCGAATATACTTTTAAGCAAATGAATCCCTGCGTCTATAGTTGAACAACCTCTCGTAAATCCGAACTGTTTCCTATGAAGCAAATTATGTGCATTGAAATGTCTGAGCAACTGGCTAAGCATTAGTTTTTCAAAAATTTTACTGAGAATGGGCAGTATGGAAACAGGTCGAAAATTCGAAGGGTCCGAACTATCACCAGATTTAAAGGTGAGTACCTACTTAGTTAACGCCGGTAGAGTAGCTACCTATCTAGTTAAATAAAAATGGAAATTTAGAACACTTACCGGATATAACAGCTGATCCACTTTTCTTAAAAAATAAAAAGCTATCGGATAACGTTTGTTACATTAACACTGCGTGTTTAAAAATTCATCAGTTTATTTACAAGTTATTTACACATCACAATCACGACACGACACGACGTCTCACTAAAAAAACTGGTCCTAACACTGTCACCGAGTATACCTTCCCACACGTTCACACTAAATCTGCGTTGGAAATGATCGGCCCGTACTACCCAAGGATTAAGAAGTGGTATGGATGTAGCCCTTCATCGTTGAGTAACTGCTACACGTAACTGTTGCAGGATACCGACCTCTACCCACGTCCACCAGAGGCGGGTCAAAATGACCATGTTCACGAAACCTGTATACAGCGCCGAGGATGGTATGATGCCTAACTCGTATTCCGAACCTTTTCTCGTACAAGATCACCGCTTGTGCACAGTGATGTTATTGTACTCGCGACGACGCGCGTAAACAGACTGATGCGTAGAACTAATGCGCGCACATCGCAACAGAAAGCTATTTTTTATGACGGATTTTTTTTTCTATGAAAGAATTTGTAACACGTGGGGCATACAATATATTTATTATTATAATCAGCATACATAATACTATTTCCCATTTCAATTTGGGCATATTATTTAAGAACACCATATATAGGGGACGTGCCCACTGGACCTCTGAAACTCGTACCCTGTGCCCACTCGACCCCTGTAATATTTTTAGTGCCTACTCGTCCCTTCCCGCAGAGTACAATCAGTCTACAAACGTCTCGCGTGCTAAAGGTAAAAATGAAATTCATAAAATTGTATAAATATTACGTTTATTAAAAGTCACCGCTAAATACGACATAAAAATCAGTCTTGAAATAATGTTTATAAATCACACAATAATTAAAATCTTTAACAATAACAAATAATCAACTGACTCGGGTCTAAGAGCGGCATCAGCGCGATCTTCGCAAATCATATGGTTTTAATTATTACTACGAAACAAGCACACAATTTTGTTTTTGACTGTACTATCTCTACACTTTTTATCCATAATAATATTAAGCCCTCGGTGCTTGACGGGTAAAGGGACTAATGGGTACCTTAAAAATTTATTAATATTGACTGGTCTCTTATCAGGGGACCAATGGCATAGTAAAAACAAACAAGTAGGCCAACTCGAGCCCCGAGCGAACAATAATAGCCTAAACACGTAGGGATGTCGCTTACAATCGTCAAAATGCATAGTCTATCTATATACAAAACATTTTTTTTAAATTATTTTTTGTACGTAGCTGACTACAATTTTTTCATTACCTACGTCATGTAACCTGTTTAGTAAAATTAAATGATTATGAAATTGTATTCAAGTTATACTTCTTTAGGCGCGTTATGAAAAAATGATGAGTGAAATTTTAAGATACTGTAACACAAAAGTAACAGGTTGAAGCTGCCCGCTAAACCGCTCGTTAAGTCACGAAAAATATGCTCAAAACTGCAGCCAAATAACAATTCCCTGGAGTGTTGTTGTGTTCATGCGAGTGAGTGACGTTACTACCTCACAGAAAACTGTAGTCAAATAGTCGAGGTAGTAGCGTCACTCACTCGCATGAACACAACATCCCTCCAGGGATTTGTTATTTAATGATGCCAGAAAAGTATAACTTCTCACGCGCGTACATAAGTACACGCAATCATTTTTTTTACACTAAACTATTTTTTAATTTTTCATTTACTACACATCATAATTATAATCTTTATATTCGGAAATTTAATATTTTTACAGTAGCCTAAAATGATAGGCATTAAAAGGACTTTATTCTGAAGGAAATTTGTGATTTTTTAACAAAATTACACATTTGATACAGAAAAAAAAAATATTTTTACTTTTTAGCCATCTTTACGAATTTGTACTTAAAGTAGGTAGGTACACGTACAAATTATTACGAGCGGCAGCGCAGCGGCTGTGCGTGCGTGGAAGCGTGCGGTATTACGCATGGCGTAGCCACGACTGGCGCTAGCAGCGATAAATTTTGTCAGTGTTGCGTGCGACGACGCATACGTACGGGCGCGCACGCATACAAACCGCGTTCGGTGCGTATCTATGAAGATATCGTACTTGTTTGTTTTTACTATGCCAATGGGCACCTGAATTGGGGACGAAACTACTCCTTTTATTCAGGAGTTCAGGGGTCCAGTGGATCACGATTAATTTATATATATTAAGACATCAATAATAACAACATTCTACGGAAGACCAGCGCCGTGGTGTTAGATGACCCCACGGCTTATGCTGAGTGGATGCCTATTTGTTGTCTTATATATTATTTACTGGCTGTAGGTTTTAAATGTTAATGATTACATGTGAGGCAACAAATAAACCATTTTCTTTCTTTCTTTCTTATTTAACAACCATTTATTTTAAAACAAGGCACTTTTCCTCTTTGATGAAGTAATCTTGACGAGCGGTAATGCCAATTTCAGCATCTTCACAGACCCTTTGTCCACTACTTTGGCACCTGTAACTCGCGCCTGTGAAAACATTGCATATTAGTACATAATGCATAACCGCAGAACTCTATATCATTTTAAACTGTTGTTTACATTAGCGTTATAGAGGCAGGACTAAACAGGACTAACCGTTATTTATTAATTACATATAGTAATTACTATCGAGAAGGTTAAGTTGTCGGCAACATGGAATCCAGTGGTCTAGCAAAAATGCCACCATACGTAAGTCAGCATCAAATAGTCAATTTGACGAGCTCGGTGGCGCAGTGGTGAAACACGCTGTTACGTTACTTTAACGCCAATGCTCGTGGGTTCGATTCCCACACAGAACAAACATTTGTATGCATGAACATGTCTGTTTGTTTGGTCTGGGTGTATTTAAAAAAGTTAGGGGGCATCAAAACAGCCCGTCGGGGGAAGTACCTCCACCTCACAGAAAACCGCAGTCGGAAGGTTGTTGTGTTCCTGCGTGTGAGTGAAGTCTCCAGTAAGCTCCTAAGGAGTTGCTGTGTTAGTAGCAGAGGTGGCATCGTGCTAGTGATACTTAATGAATTGCAATTGCTTTACAGCACGCGGGCAGTATGCTTGTATAACTCCCAATGTTGTATATATAAAAAAAAATTCAAACAGGACACTGTGAGTGTAGACACAAAAAGAGTACAGGTATGTCTGCCGTTAACTGCTTTATCTACTTCGCCGTTTCCACTTATCCCGAGACCATGGCATGTGCAGCGTCGGTGAAATAGAAAAACAAAATGCGGTCAGTCTCATACGTAAAGTAGAATTCTATTACCGTAACATGTTCATCCCTAATTGTTATGTCATTCATTCTTTCTAAATGATCGAACCGTCTCAACATATCCTTTTCGATTTTCGTCACTACATCATCTTTCATTCCACAAAGTTCACCCAGAGGGTTGCGGAGGCCAGACGGCAGCTGTTCCACGTATAAATTAGTATCTTTGCCGAATCCTTAGAGGAAATGGGATGATGCTAGGAAGAAGGCCTGAATGTAAACTAAAATAACTTATCTAGTCAGTGAAGAAGTTGTTGTGTTCTGAAGTTTTGTTTTGAAATGATGCCATACTTTACTTATACTTTTTATAACCGCACCGCTCGCCGACGGCGGGAAGTTCACCCTCACACGTTGGAAACGCAACTGTGCCGTTCCAGAGAAGTTTTCTACCGAAAACTCTCAAGCTGTGGAAGGAGCTCCCAGCCGAGGTTTTCCCAAGGGACTACAGCATGGAGTTCTTCAAGAAATGCGTGAAGAGGTTTTTAGAGGGTGGACACCCCTGGTGTTGCAAGTGTACATAGGCTACGGTGACTGTTTACCATCAGGCAGGCCGTATGCTTGATTGCCACCTTAGTGGTATAAAAAAAAGTGAAACTAGTGGTCATGTTTTAAAATTAAATTGCAGTTAAGAAACCAATGGTTACCTTGCTAGGGAAGACTCTCATCGACATCTTCAGTATTTTACACAACTTGTCACATTCATATGTAAAGTTATTGATGATCAGGAGAAATACAACAGCGTGCCACAATGTTTTGGTTCTTAATCGTGTTGGTCTGCTTCGTTTCTTGTTCGTTAGTTGTGTAAAATTTTCCAATATAATCTTATCCAAAGTCGGGGACGATTGGCATGTGGAAAAATTCCTTTTATTAACTTCTTTGATATTCATTGCATATAAATTAAATAAACTACTAGCATACACGGCTAGTACCAAATGTTCTTTCTCCATGTTTTCGGAGAGTATGTCCGTCATCCAAGGCAATACGAGACTCTTAAAATCCATAGATTCGAGTTCAGAATAAATCTTATCGTATTGTTCTTTTGTTAAAATTTTGTATATATCATAAATTTGTTGAACATCGGTCGCCTCTCTGTTTATCGGTGGAATGTAGAAGTCCTCGAAATCTTCTTGTAAATACGATGAGAGATCTAATTGGTTACTGTCTATGTCAACCGTAGTATTGTGCATTTGTTGAGAGATAGTCTCTTTGAATGATTTAAACTTTTCTTTCTGTTCTATTGATTTCTTAAATTTTTTAGATCCGAATTTTCTAGCAAGTTCTAAAAAACTCGTGTCGAATACTGTCTTATCATCGACATTAGTTTCCAGCACCGGTATCATGTCAATTGTATTTGTTTGTATAAGTCGAACTTTGCCTGTTATTTTATCACGTGCAAGTATAATGGTTTTAGTTAACTCATTCTGTTGTAGAGTGCCATTATACGATAAACCACCAATTTCACTGTAAATACTTTTATCACCGGTAATATTGTCTTCAAATAGTGAACATTTTCTGGAGGTAAATTCATTAGATGGGTATCCATTTTGAAAGTTTACAATCATATTGTAAGGACTTTCTGGGTAAACTTCGTCAATATGTACTCTATCCATATTTTTCTATCAATGTCATTAATTAATTTTAAATTTTTGTGTAAACTTAACACGAGAATTCTATCTAAATTTTAGGTTATTTTTATTTTTTTATTAATGGTTTAATTTTTTTTTATTCTTTTGTCTCTAAAGAGGAAAGGTAAAGGGATCTTAATTCATACAGCCAAGGTTTCAGTTTAGAATCTCAATCGTAATATACTTTTTTTTGGAATGATTCAAAAGTAAAGCTGAAAAATTATATAGAAAGCGTTTCCAGACCCTACCTTGAAGTTTGAATACCACTAGTAAAACGATAGCTAGTTTTACAAGGTTATGAAATGAACTACTCATTTTGACGTGCTCGGTGGCTGTGGCGAATCGCGATGTTACGTTACTTTGACACCAACGCACGTGGGTTCGATTCCCACACGAGACAAACATTGTGTGCATGAACATGTCTGTTTGTCTTAATTTGGGTATTTTAGATGAGATCAAAGCTGATGACAAAGATGACACATCAAAGCTGATCGTCTGTAGAAGTACCCCCACCTCGCAAAAAACCGTAGCCAAATAACAACTTCCTAGAGGGCTGTTGTGTTTGTGGTTTGATTATGATCTATATTAATACGGGACTAGCGTACCTTCAGGATATGCTGGTTTCTCAGCGAGTAGGAAAAAGCCTTTGTGACAAAGTTATTTTATTGGAAGAAAGAAAGAAAAGCTTAGTTTAGCATAGTTTTAACATAAAAGTTTTTGGCAAATTACACAGCGCCATCTAGTCCGAAATTTAACGAAGAGTACTAAACAAATGATAAACATACGTACATACATTTTTTGTGTAAACATATACTTATCATACATAGAAAACATCCAAACCAAGACAAACATACATGTTCATGCACACAAATATTTGTCCTCTGTAGGAATCGAACCCACGAGCATTGGTGTCAAAGTAACATTATTAACCACTGCGCCACCGAGCTAGTGAAAATATAATACATTCGAATGGTTTTATGAAACCGACGTGTATTCTTATGTATATTTTCAGTTTACTCTTTTCATTAAATTTATTTTTACATTGCTTCACTACATTCAAAAGGATTTTCCGATGGTTTCTCACCTGTATGTATTCATAAATATGTTATTTATTCGCTTTAAGATTACATCTGTACTTGCATGTAGTACATTCAAGTGATTTTATGAAACCGACTTGTATCCCTACATATGTTTTCAGTACATTCCTTTCATTCGATTTATTTTCACATACACTACGTTCAAAAGTCCTCTCGCCAGTGTTTTTTACGATACTTTTCCGTGAATTTTTTTTAATAAATATGTGTTCTCACAATTATACTCAAATTGTTTTAATTTCATCTTCTTTCACAATCGTTCGAAATAAACATAAGTTGTCACCATATGATGCACTGATATAATCATGGGATTACATGTTAAGTTTTTATTTACATCATGTTCTCAGTTTTATTAATATCTATGTCTTGAATATCATTTTCAATGGTTGATGGTTCGTGGCTGTATCTATTACAAATAGTATATGCCGTCTCACTATTTTCTAATTCTGATGATCGGATTATTCGTTCTTCTAGAATTTTCTTGCAATCTAGTATTATTGTATGATTTATTTTCTCTTGTATTACTGTGTGTGTTATCTCCCATTTAGTACACAAGCTGCTTCAGTAGGCTATCTTAGCTCAATAACTGTACTACAGCAGTTTTATGGTTTATGGATAACGACAGTAGATTAACGACTATTGTGGAGCAGTTGTAGAAAGACAACATATCTGTTTTCCATATATTTATCAGGAGGAGCACCTGTACAACTTATAAATAATAATTGAAGATTACATTAGTATTTTAGAAATACAATGTTTTGTATAGTATCTATTACGTAATGAGTAAGGCCGATTAAAATATGAAACGGATATCATACGAGTCGCTAGGGAGTTTCCGCATTATATTTTCGGTTACGTTCGTACATGCGTCGTCGGGGCGCGATCTCGATGTTACGCGTCGGATACCGATTCTGCGCAACTTGCCATAGTGGAGAGATTTTGAGAGGTAGGATGCGGGCTTGAAATAGTAAATTTGACGAGCTTGGTGGCGCAGTGATGAAACGCGCTCATACGCTACTTTGACATCAACGCTCATGGGTTAGATTCCCACACAGGTCAAACATTTATGTGCATGAACATGTCTGTCGTCTTAGTTTGGGTGTTTTTAAAAGAGATAGGGCGCATCAAAGCACCTCGTGTGGGGAAATACCTCCACCTCACAGGATACCGCAGCTAAATAACAAATTTGCTAGAGGGTTGTTGTGTTCCTTCGTATGTGTACGATCACCAGTAAGCACCCAAGGAGTTGCTGTATAAGCAGCAGAGGAAGTATTGTTAAGAATAGGTTGTCTAGCATCGGTGTAAGAAGTTTCTCTCTAGCATCTCTATGGACTCGTTGCTAGGCTGCCTATTATTTACTTTGGGGATTTTTTTCTTTCAAGAACAATACAGACGTGCATTGTTCTAAACTATTAAAAAGTGTATTAAAATATTATATTCATGTGCTAATTATTACCTCGTCTCTGCGTTTCATTTTATTCAAGGTAACAATCTCAACCTATTATTTTTAATAGGTTATGGGCCTCAAGAAACCGGAGATCAAGTTACTGAGGAAAATAGTTTTGACAAGAGAGTCTCATACGAAGGAAACGACGAGGATGATTTTGTTGATGCAACCGAAGACGAAGAACAACTAGAAGTTGTTGAGCCCTTAAGAGCAGAGGAGCCTCGGTACAACCTAAGAGACAGATCAACAATCGCATGTCCTAAAAAGTACCAAGACTGTGTTTACTTTGTTGGAAATGAAAACTTTCCTGAGACATACAAAGAAGCCATTGGAAGGGAAGACAGTGCCGAATGGCAAAAAGCCATGGCGAGCGAAATGAAATCCTTAGGCGAAAACAAGGTTTGGACATGGTGCCAATTACCCCCTAATAGAAAGGCGCTACCATGCAAGTGGGTTTTCAGAATAAAAAGAAGACCAGATGGTACCATAGACAAGTACAAAGCGAGACTAGTAGTGAAAGGGTTTAAACAACGAAAAGGAATAGATTACGAACAAACATTTAGTCCCGTTGCCCGAATGGCTACAATAAGAGCCTTGCTGAGTGTCAGCGCCAAGGAGAGGCTGTATCTCACTCAATTTGATGTTTCGACAGCCTTTCTGAATGGCAAGCTAAAAGAAGAAATCTATATGCAGCAACCAGATGGATTTCATGATGGCACATCAAAAGTCTGTCGACTTCAAAGGAGCCTGTATGGCCTAAAGCAAGCACCTCGTTGCTGGAATTCGTGTTTCGAGGAAATTCTGCTAGAGAGAGGCTTCACACAGAATACAGCTGATACCTGTCTATTTACGAAGAAGGTGGGTAACAAGAAAATCCTAATAACTCTTTACGTGGATGATGGGCTTGTAGCCACTACAGACGAAGATCTGGCAAACCAATTCTTCAAAGAATTAGGCGATATGCTGAAGATCACCAACAAGCCAGCATCCTACTACTTAGGACTGGAAATCAATCGATCGGAAGACGGATCCATTATGATATCACAGCAGTCATATGCTAAGAAGATCCTGGAACGCTTTCGTATGTTTGATTGTAATCCAGTCTCAACACCGATCGAAAGAACTTCTGAAGCAGGGAAAGTGGATGATGACCCTGAATCAAAGAGTTTTCCGTATCGAGAGGCTGTAGGAGCATTAGCTTACTTGATGACCGGTACGCGACCGGACATAGCATATGCTGTTGGAGTGGTATCCAGGAAACTAACAGCCAATCCATCCAGGATGGTTTTTCCATCCTGGATGGATTGGCTGAAGGTGAAGAGGATATTCAGATATCTTAAAGGAACCATATCTCATGGAATAAGATATAGCCCTGATAGCCATAAAGCCATAGTCGAAGGATTTAGTGATGCCGATCATGGTGGCGATGAGTTTACTGGACTTTCCACCACTGGAGTCGTATGCCTGTACGCCGGAGGTGCGGTGTCATGGATAAGTCAACGGCAAGCATCCGTTGCCCTTTCGACCACAGAGGCTGAGATCGTAGCAGCAAGCGAAGGTGCTCGTGAGCTTGTGTGGCTACAACGAGTATTTAGCCAAATCACGATAGTCGAAAGCACACCTGTCCTTAAAGTGGATAACGAAGCTGCAATTCGCCTTGCCCATAATCCAGAATTCCACAAGCGGACAAAGCACATCCGTGTGCGACACTTCTTCGTGCGTGAAACTGTGCAAGAAGGTTTGGTCGATGTGCAAAAGACGAGTTCCATAGAACAATTAGCTGACCTACTGACAAAGGCAGTTCCGAGGCCAAGGCTCATTACCAGAGATCGGAATAGGTAGAGCTATTTTGGTTCATTGACCGCAAACGTAGATGTTAATATGGACATGCCCTGGGATTTTGACTCAATCCCGCAATTTACATAAAAACAAAAAAATAGTTAGGTAATTAAGATAACAAGAAAATAGCTTAATAAAACGTGCAAATGAAACAGAATTCATTAATTAAATTATTTTATTAGTAAAATAGATTTAACTTTTTTACTATTACATGTGTACTCCTTCCAAAAGATTTCGAGTAGTTGTACCACTATTAATGTGGAAATACTGCCATGCAATTCTGTAAGAGCAACCGTCCTTACATCCTCGGAAACATCGGCTGTTACAGCCTTGAACACAAAATTGCAATTCTTTGGTGTCGCTTTTCATGGTTGTGCGACACTAGCGCCGCAAGGCTGCGTTTGGAATTGGAATTCTACAAGGCAAACAGCCTCGCGTACGCTTACAGCCTTATAGAATATCAAATAATTTAGCCGTGATCGCAGTAGACAATGTCAAAGCTGTGACATCTGTGACCACAGCGACGCACACAGCCATTACGTGTCGCTTAGAGAATTGCATGGCTGGTCTAAACCGTATAATAAATATTGTATGTGATGGTTTTTAATATATTGAAATTCTAAGAGATTTTAAATGAAAAATGTAGTTTTTAGTTGCGACAGATTGTGTTTTCATCTAATTATCAACCTTGTGCGGTATGTGACTTAACTTACTAACAATTAACCGGCTGTTTATAAAATAATTTCCAGCTCATATAAAATCCCGATATCAGTATTTAAAATTCCGGACTTCGGGCATGTCCACATTATTACAACATATCACAAGTACCAAAAATAGCTCTACCTATTCCGATCTCTGCTCATTACACTAAGAGCTGGATTGGGGCTGCAAACACCCTTACACCAATGAGGGAAGGTGTTAAGAATAGGTTGTCTAGCATCGGTGTAAGAAGTTTCTCTCTAGCATCTCTATGGACTCGTTGCTAGGCTGCCTATTATTTACTTTGTGACTTTGTTCTTTCAAGAAAAATACAGACGTGCATTGTTCTAAACTATTAAAAAGTGTATTAAAATATTATATTCATCTGCTGATTATTACCTCGTCTCTGCGTTTCATTTTATTCAAGGTAACAATCTCAACCTATTATTTTTAATAGGTATTACGTGAGGGATACTTAATATATATCGCAAGCGTTAATAGGCTACGTTATCCGCTTTACATCAGGTGCGCCGTAAGCTTGTATGCCTGCCGATGTAGTATAAAAGAAAAAAAGAGAAAATAAATAATTTCCTTACTTGCATTGCGACTATATGTTAAACACATTGCAGGAATTAAATATCTAGTGTCTTAAAGTAATTTCATACCTTTTTTATAAAACAAGTGAGTTTTCAGTACCTCTAAAAATACCCTTAAAGTTTTCAGGCACCTAAAAGAATCCAAATTCACAATTGCCGCATTTTTCGAGTTTGGGGGAAAAGAAGTAACTTGAAACTTTTGCATTTATCTCCTTTGTTTCTGAGCGAATATTTTTATTCAGTAACAATTCACTAGCTCATATTATAACAACAAAATCATTTTGAAACATGCAAAACTTAGTTTCTCTTATTAATGATTAAGATTGATATACCATGAAAAATCCATAATTACAGAATGGTGAATAGAGGATCGGCTCCGTAGATGGAGAAAATAATAGATAAAGGTACTGTGTAACCACGTTTGAGACAACGATAGTTTACGTATGTGTGCGTTTAATGTTGCCACTGTTGCAGCGTTCCCTGATAAACAAGGTCTTTTAACGGATGTTGTATCAGAGTGGTTAGCGACATGATGCACGGTATGTGGATACGATTCCCGTAGAAGTCATATATTTACGGAATTACCATGTCTTGTAGTCCAGTGTTTTCAATTACTTATATGTAAATATTTACGTATACTGAATCAGCTTTTATTGACGCTGTGATAAACATTCGTAATAAACAGATAATTTTGACGAGCTCAGTGGAGCAGTGGTGAAACGAACTGTTACGCTACTTTGACACAAATGCTCGTGGGTTCGATTCCCACACAGAACAAACATTTGTGCGCATGAA
This sequence comes from Pyralis farinalis, assembly GCA_947507595.1. Taxonomy (NCBI): domain Eukaryota; kingdom Metazoa; phylum Arthropoda; class Insecta; order Lepidoptera; family Pyralidae; genus Pyralis; species Pyralis farinalis. Next base: position 38,668,910 of record OX382263.1, on the reverse strand, counting down.
AATATTTGTTTGTCTTGACAGCCTGTGTGGGGAAGTACTTCCACCTCACAGAAAACCGCTGCCTTATAACAACTCCCTGAAGGGTTGTTGTGTTCTTGTGAGATCACCACTAAGGTTCTAAGGAATTGCTGTGCTAATAACAGAGGTGGCATCACGCGAGTAATACTTTACATCAAGTGGGTCGTATACTTATATGCCTCTTGACGTTGTATAAAAAAATCCAATAAAATTAATTGGATCAGTTGTTTAAATATGCATGTTTGTCAAAACTTATAGTACTATAATTTTTATATGCCACTAAAGTGGCAATCGAGCGTACGGGCTGCCTGATAATGAGCGGTCACCGTAGCCTATGGACATTTGCAACATCAAGGGTGTCACTCATGCTTTGCCGACCCTATACTTTATATATGCATACTTATTTAGCACGTCTGTTGAGGAACTAAATTTAGATCGTATGAGTCACACCTAAGCTAATCTCTTCTAGCTAGTGAGTGAACGAAGGGCTGACAATAAATAAGTACATAAATAAGCAGCCTGGCTGTCTAGAAGGGGTGTTGAATTCCGGCGAGTAAGTAGGGTTACAGCTAAGGAAAAGCTGTGATATCGGCACAGGTGGTAAGACGTTAGCGATACTTCTTGTATTGCGAACGACGTTCCTCATATTGCGTTTGTAGGCTACGGCAACTGCATCATTGCGTAAGAGTCTTTTACTTCAGATTGTAAAACGGCTTTTTATTTTTTATTGAAATATACACTTTTTCTTTATTGCAATGTACTCCACACTTTTGGTACTCACCTAAAACTGCCAAATATCTCACCTCCCATTCACACATTCAACGAAACGAACTAAATAGGTAGGTATTCTCTAGGAGTTGAATAAAAACAACGTTTAACTTATCTGAGATCAAATATAATACTTTTCGTTTTTTATGAAAATACTGCATAGTGTAAAAAGATATCGCGCCCGTATGTATACACATTTATTGTTAATGACAAGTAATTGAAAATATTTAGAGTTTTTGGAGTTCTGTACTCAATATGACAATAGGAAAGCTTACAAAAATACAAACGTGTCTATTCACCAGTTACACATACAAACGTGAAATTACATAGTAGCGTACAAGCTGTTCTCGACATATAACTATGTTAATGTCACAAAAACAAAATAATGCCCCAAAAACAAGAAGGGAGCGAGTGAAGTTCAACAAAAAAGCGACTAAATCATTTAGATAGAGTATAAAAGAGCGGAACGCTCACATTCTTAAACTTAATATTCAAAATTTGCGTATCTATAAGAAAAAAAATGTAAATTTGCAAAAGTATTGTATAATGTATATATAGACTTTACAGGAAAATAGTAATACTAAAATATTTATTTTACTAGCAATGTTAAAAATGAGATTTTCTACATAACTAGTGTATTTTACCTATACTACATGTATTCACACATCATACTGAACATTATACATAATGCAAATAAAAATATAGATATAATAAAAAAAAATGGATATGGCTGAGAGAGCATGAAAGTAGAATAAATGCAGTAGAAATGCAAGAGTTGTACAAAATTTGTGGCGATCGTGTCCGCAATGATGATGTTAGAAACAAAGTTGGGGAAGAGAGTGTCGGTGTTAAAATTAAAACGTATTGTAACCTATTGATGTCGAAAAAGAGTTAATTTTGTGTACATGTTTCTTATTTTTTCTTTTGGATCAGATAGTTGTTTAGTATATTTATGTATACGAATTTGAAGGTACTTCATGGTAATTGCCTTGATTAAAATAATTCTGTGATCATCAGTCGGAGAATGGTCGTAAAAAATACCGTGTTCCTTAAAGAATTCTTTCCCTACGCACCGAACAAGACACTGGTTAATTAATATTAGCAAAAGATTTTTCATTTCTAGTAATTTAGTACCGGATGATGATATATTGTGTTTAAATATCTTTTCGGCTATCTCACACACAGCTATAGTATCAGCAGAAGGATAGAGCAGACCACCTTTATCTTTTTTCAAAATTAATTTAAGATTGTTTTTGGATTCTATATTGATCATAACAATCAAACAATTCTCACATTTAACAATCTTTGTTACTTTAGTAACTATAAAGCCCGCAATGTATGTAATTATTTGTTTAGTGTATTCAGTCAGTCGCGTAGGATCAAAAAGATAGTCATGATCATTATCAATTATTAAATTTGTTGAATCGACTTCCGGAATATTTTCATTTTCCGAACCACTAATATTATGTCTCAATAGGGACATAGTGGAATTAATTGCTTTCTCATAGTGAGAGTTGGTATATGATAAAATATTTATATATTCAAGAGATATGCAATTACCCGTATCTATATGTTTAAGTTCACCATGCACGACTAACCTTTTGTATGCAGCACGAAACTGAATCGCTGAAGGATTATTATTAAAGCCACCTTTTGACCGGATAGCGCTAAAAAAGGATTCTAAATGATCTTGACTTAACTTATACGCTGGCAAAAACATCAATTTGGAGTTAGCAATGAGAGTATTAAATAAAAATTGTATACTACGAATACAACATCTTAGTCCAATTATACATGACTTTCTGTTACTTTGAGTAACATTTTGCTCATTAGCCATTTTCAGATTAGTTAAATAATTGAACATACTATTTAGAAACAAATTATTCTGTTCAAAATTTTTCATGTTAAGAGGCTTTTTATAATTATACGCATTAATGTTGCGACTATTTAATATGTCGAACAAATCATTAATTTTTCTGATAAAATCAATGGTAGCTGACGAGCCTTGAAACTGTTCAAGTTCAAGGTCATTGCAAAACTCGATGGCATCAGCAACTGAATTGCTGAATGTTTGAGCAGCGAGTTTAACTTTCATTATCTGCTTGTAAAAATCTATATGAGCTTTTCTCAATTTGTTCGCTAAGTGAAGTCCTTCCTGTTCTTGTAATTCATGTAATAATTTAATAAATACCCATTTTATTTCATGACCGCTTTCAGTTTTTAACACACCCTTACTACCGAGTAGGTTCCTTACTAATTTCACCATATGGGGTGGATCAGGAAAAAAACATACTTCTTTAAAAACACCGTCTACATTAACTTTAAATACCGGGTTAACTACGTCATCATGTTCAATGGTGCAACCTAATATTTTTGCCATCGCAAAATTTGATGGACATCCATCACAAGTAACTGATATAATGTTAACGTTACATAAATGCAACAATTTTATGCATTTACTGACAAGCTGTGCTTTTTGCTCTGCTGTTACACTTTCAATTAAAAAATAACCTACTGGTATTTTCCAGCTATCATTTAAAGATGTAACCATAAAAACTAAAGCTTGAGTGGCCATCCTGATATTATCTCCATCTAAATTTGACCCGATATTTACTGCACCGATACATTCACCGGCATTCAAAGTGATTGATTTTCGAATTGCCATTTCGTCAAAAGACAGACAAACATGCAGCTGTTTTGATGAAATATCTGCTTTGGTTTTTATTGCTTGCAATGATTCAGACGTAAACCCAGGGTTACCATCAACTGAACGATACCAGCTAATCAATGTTTGCGGATGTGGAAGGCAAGTATTAAACTGGTCTCTAACATAAGAATAAGCACGTGGACTTATAAAATGCAAACATAGGGCAAACTTTCGCAAAGGAGCAGAATATTTCTCTGTTTTTCCAGCGACACCCACAAATCGTTTAAGAAAATCTCTATTTCCGGCGTCAATAGTGTTTAATATATCAGCATCTTCATATGATATTAAAGATTTAAGTTTCAATTCAGAAATAATATCTGACAATTGAGCATTGCGTTTAATCAATCGTCGATTTGTTTGCTGAACCGCACGTACTTTTTTTCTAAGTACCTCCACTACTTTAGTTTTCTTCTTCAAAACCGTTTTCAACTTCCTTTTTCTTGGCGTATCTTCTTCAGGATTAGTACTTAAGAAATACAGTTTCCTTTTTGAATTTCTTTTTATTTCAGTGTCATCATCAGTTCTTTTTAGTGTGCAATAATCTTGCAGAATAGCACTGGTAGATGTAGATGGTACTGGATCATCACCCTGTCCAGTTAATGAAATCTGAAATATTATAGTTAAATAATTATTTGATGTTTTTTTTATACTATGTCGGAAGGTATACAAGCATATGGCCCATCTGATGTAACCGTACCGGTACCGTACGGGTACCGTAGCCTATTAACGCTTGCAATATAATAAGTACCTATCACTCGCGCGATGCCTCCTCTGTTGCTTACGCAGCAACTCCTTGGGAGCTTACTGGTGACCTCACTCATACGCAGGAACGCAACAACCCTCTAGGGAGTTGTTATTTGGCTGCGGTTTTCTGTGAGGTGGAGGTACTTCCCCAGACGGGCTGCTTTGATGCGCCCTACCTCTCTTAAAACATCCAGACCAAGACAAACAGACAAGTTTGTCTAGTGTGGGAATCGAACCCACGAGCGTTGGTGTCAAAGTCGCGTCATTCACGATTGAGCCGCCGAGGTCGGAAAAATGTTCGAGTAAGTTAGCGTGTAGGTAATAAACCATTCATCTTTAGAGCCAAATACATCATCACTTGTACGCGGTGCACTTAGCCGAGTAGTTAACTAGGAGCTGTAAGGCTTGGCAATTTAATTATGATCACCCTGAGTGGAGAATTACTTCTACCTAACAGAAAACAATTCATGGGCAAATTACCTTATGCCTCTCAGTGAGTGATTTTACCAAGAAGCTACAGAAGAAGTGCAGCAACGCGAGTGACAATTGCGCCAGCGATGCGACTTCTGTCAAGTGTAGTTTAATACAATATACTATTATAGTAATAGTATATGGTATCAAAATAATACCTTGATGAATTTACATGGTTCCTGTAGCTTTAGTAGTGTATGCGTTACAGTAATTTTATTAAAGCTGTCAAAAATTCACCTGAAAGGCAAATAAAGAAAGGTAGGGCAAAGCAGCCCGTCTGGCGAATGCCTCCACCTCACAGAAGACCACGGCAAAATGGCAGCTACCTGGAGGTTTGTGTTTCTGCGTGTGAGTGAGGTCATTAGTAAGCTTTCATGGAGATGCTGCGTTAGCAACAGAGGTAGCATCGCGTGAGTGACGCCTATTAACGCTTGTAATACATTATGTATTTCAAGCCTTAATAGGCTACGGTAACCGATTTACATCAGTTGAGCCGTATGCTAGTATGCCTCCCGATGTTGTATATAAAAAAAAAAACAAAATTAGGATTGGGTTGTGTTACACTGTATTACGTAACATGACGTACCTTATTTGGTATTGCATTAGGATATAGAAGTGTTCTTTTCTTCTTTTTTATCAAGTCCTTTTCCGAAAAATGCTTGCTACATATTTTGCAATATTTTGTGGGAGTCCAATTTTTTCTTCCAGTTGCTTCTATCCATTTTTTGCGCAGGTCTGGGTCATCTGGGAAGCTAAACATATTTTGATATAGTGTCTATCTTTACAATTACTCTACTTTTCTTATACTACTTGGGTATCAAAAAGCATAGCTTTTTTTTAAAAAAAAAACACACACATCTCAGAAAAACAAGCTTAAGATCCAATTCTGGAAATTAAAAATTCTCAGTTCAGTTTTTATGTATTTACACATTAAACTCATAAGTGTTTAATGTGCTATATTTTTTAGACATACCTATACCTTTACTTAACAGATGTACACTAAAACATATTCAGTAATTTAAAACAAATTACAAAACTTCCAATGCTGGGCCATATAATAAGCCCCACACAGTCCCTCTGTGGCCTCGTAAAAATATCTCAGAAGTTTATTGCTGATTTCACTCACTTACAGCAATAAAATATCCCTCCGGAAAGTTGATATTTAGCCAAGGTCTTCTCAAATGTGGAAGAACAGCCCCAATTGATTAGTTCCTAATTAAATGTAGCTGTACAATCTCTGGTGCCAGACCGTCACGGGTTATAATTGGTGGGTGCAGCACATACAGCATACAGGTGATATTGGGTTTGACTCTGAACATGATCATGAGATGGTGATAGAATTACCTGAAATTACTTTGAAGTACTAAACAATTTAAGTGTAATCGGGTGTACATAAATGGATGAATATCTAAATAACCGTTGTTTATTAACGGTCAAGAAATAAAAATAAATGTTATGTTATTTTTTCTTTACCTACTCCATGCCTACTAAGCAGTTACTAATTTACATTTTATTTATTGATTAATAGTAGTGAGGTAATTTCATACCAAAACTGGCAATACATTTATAATATCCAAATATAGGTTATGAATGCAAAATTTCCAAAATTTGTAATAAATATGAAGTTTCAAATTAATTTTATCACGTCTAAGTGTAACTAATATGAGGTCATACGAGCCAAATCCTATAATAAATAGATTACAAGCTATAAATAATGTTACATACCCATGAAAAGATACACCGTCGATTTTCCTTTCACTGTCACTTTTGCATAAGATAACACGACACCGTACCATAGTTTATTTAACGCTTAATGTGTATTCAAAAGCCAAAACGGTATTTTAATTCATAAAAATGAAATAAAACTTATTCCAAACAAAAATATTCTACACAACAAGGCAAACTGTCAAGTTTGTTTCGCAAAATGAGTTGATGACCTTGAAAAAACTGAAACTAGATGAGGGACAGAAAATAATCTATCTATGTCTTTTTCTGTTACATATGCAACGTATATTGCTGTCTCTTTACTGTGTGAATGAGACGTAAAACGTCACTGGGTCTATCTTTTCTCTGTCTACGATCGGCTCCAATGCCAATAAAATAAGAAGAAGAACATATCGTGTTACCTTACATTGTTTTTAATTTATGCAATATTTTATTTTGAATTCAAATTTGTATATTTTATGTGTTAAAATTAATTAACATTGTTACATAGTGCAAATAAATAGTAAAATAATAGTGTAAATTGCAGTAGCAACCAATTCTTATTTACACTTACTGTATGATAAATATAATAAACAATGAAATAATGCAGTGTTCTGTATCCAATTGTCTTAACTTGAAAGAAACAAATGATAATCAAAATATCATTACTTTCCATTCGTAAGCATTGCTCGTTTATTGTAATAATTACTGTTTATTTGTTTATAATTGTAAAAAGTGTTATTATAATAATATTATACCTATGTTTATTTACAATATTAATTTGTTCCAGTCTCCCAAAGGAGCAGAGACTAAAAAAAAAGTGGTTGAATGTGGTCGGCGGGAATACAGATAGATGCGATATGTATGTATGTTCAGAACACTTCAATATCAGTGACTTTGATGACAATGGTCAGTTGAAATCAAACGCTGTGCCCTCTCTAATACAAGTGAGTTACTTTTGCATCAATTTCAAGCTTTTTCTCTCTATATTGCTCTATCTTTTTTTATACAACATCGGGAGGTATGCACACATGCGGTCCACGGATGTAAAGTGGTTACTATCGGCAATGTAAGCTTGCAATGCTGATGACTCAACTCCTTAGAAATGTATTTGCAACCACAATTACTCATAGGAACCCAACTACCCTGAGATAGTAGTTATTTGTCTGCAGTTTTCTGTGAGATGGATATACTTCCCTGACTGGGGAAGTCCTCCTCCTCTTCCCTACTACTTTAATACACCCTACCTCTGTTGAAAACAACCAGATTGATACGTACAGACATGCTTGTGTTAAAGTAGCATTGTTAACCACTCTGATGGTAGAGCAATGCAACACAAGCCCCGATAAAAAAAAAATATTTATGGACTAAATGCAATGTCAGTAGGAGTAGCACAAAATATGTTCAAGTGTTTTCAGTCCAGGAATTCTGATGTCAAAGATGAAGCTTGCGCTGGTATAGCACGATTAGCATATTAATAGTTAATGAATTAAGGGTTGACCACAAAACAATTTTGAGCCATTTGAAACGTAATGAAACAGAACCGTTTTTGAAAAGATTGATCACTGGTAATGAAATGTGAATTACCTGTAAAGTAAAGTTCTTTATTTGCACATAAACAGGGTAGATACATATGATGTTGGTGTTGAAATTTTTTAGGTGGCTTAACCTATTTAACCATATTTGATGGCACGCAAATATTATTTGATTTATATGTATTAACTGGATGAGTTCCAACTAGCATAATTATACCACTTTCTTACGACGTATATACTGAATAACAGTAACTGCGGGATCTGACGGGTTAACCCATTGCGTGCCGAGCGGTTTGATCAAACTAAGAGCGTTATGGCAATAGATATTATAATGGCGTTTGACGGGTTAAAGTCTGTGGTCATTACCAAAATACACTGTCAAAATATGAAGTATGTCAATTGGAATCTTAGTATAATTAATCCGTGCAGCATTACATAAGTTAGAGTTTATGATTTAATTTATTTATTTTATTTGGGACAAACAAACAGCTGATACAATATTGTATTATGTTAACATTAGTATAGAACAAGTAAGTTTGAGCTATTGTACAGCCAACATTGTTATCCTCATATTAATAAAATTAAATTATTTAAAATTAATTCAGATAGAGTTACAAAGTAATTTCAACAACAGATGATGAAAACAAAAACAAATACGAAGCTATTATATATTAGAAAATTATAGACTCAATAAAAAATATTAAATAGTGACTTGTAGAATAAAAAAGTTTGTAAAGAAGCCATCTACGTAATTTACTTTTGAACCTATTAAAAGGCAATATTTTAATATGTTCTGATACTTTGTTATATATTTGTTACAGATTATAAAGCAGTTTTTTTTATAACATTCAGTTCTTGGAATGGTACCAAATATTAGTTTATCTGGGTTGATATGACTAGGGTGACCTGTGATAGAATGTGCGAAAAAGATCATGGTCAAATAGCAGACAAGCTCTACACTGTAGTGAAACCCACATTAACTTGCAATAAGACGATGCTGGGTAGATAGTAAAATTGGAAAGGTGCCATTCATTATGAGCTTTTAACGCCAGGTGAATCTTTTGATTTGGATCTCTACCGCCAATAGCTGTAGACAGAGTTTCCATCGGATAGCCATATTCTAAACAGATTTGAACAGTTTTCAGTTTTTAAGTTTTGAATACATTTTGAAAGCCAACTTTTCCATTTCAATTTGAATGTTTTAATGCAATGTTAATACGCCAACAGTTGTCCCAAAATTTCTACAGTATGAAAAGATGTATTTGTTTAAAATATGTATTTATTTTGTTAACTTAACATTTTTAAATCCAGGTATGCAGAATCTGCTTGGTGTCTGACACATTATTGTATGACATGAATGAACGATGTCTCGTCCACACGTTTGAGCAGATTACAGGACTAACGGTTAGTAAATAGTATTTTTGTTAATAATCATTCAGGTGACAAAATTGCTGTTGTAATATTTCTAGCATATCTTTATGCCTTTGCAGGTACAGAGAACTGAGTACCATATAACTTGATCTCGCACATCGTCACCCTTGCTGCTGACATATTAATCACAGATGATAAATATTCCAGTTCTATATTACATTTCAGGTCTCATCTGCAGACGGTCTTCCACAGAAGCTGTGTTGGGAATGTTCTCACAAGCTCTTGTCATGCTCTCAACTCCGAGACAAAGCCCTCCGCAGCCAAACACTTGCAGAACAATTACTTAATGCTGCTGGTTATGTAAGTAACGGGGATTCTACGAGGGTCATTTGAAAAGTTCTTAGCCTAACATGGTTAAAGTCATTGGTTTTTTTTATAACTACCCTCATTTTGTAGTTACATTATTTAGCAACAAGTATGCACAGTTTAGTTTATTCACAGTAACTCATTGTTCGTTTACACGTGATACCGTAAGTCAAGTCAGAGCTATTTTTGAAAATGGATAAAATTGAACATCGTGCAGTGATAAAATACCTGAATTTGAAAGGTTTAACTCCAAAAGCTATACATGAAGACATGTCTGCTACTTTGGGTGAGTCCGCTCCTTCGTATGCGACTGTTAAAAACTGGGTGGCAGAGTTTAAACGTGGTCGTGAGACCATTCAAGATGAGCCTCATAGTGGCCGGCCTTCGACTGCTTCCACTGATCAAAACAAAGAAAAAATCTGTGATTTAATTTTATCTGATCGAAGATTGAGTGTCGAGGAGATAGCTAAGACTGTAGGCATCTCATCTGAGCGAACACATCATATAATTACTACTGAACTTGGATTCTCTAAGGTGTCTGCGCGGTGGGTACCGCGACTGCTTTCAGTGGAACAAAAACGCAACCGACTCACAACTTCTCGCGACTGTTTAGAGTTATATGAAGCTGACCCAATAGAATTTGTTGAAAGATTTATAACCATGGATGAAACCTGGGTTCACCACAATACACCCGAGACAAAAGAACAGTCGAAACAATGGAAAAGAGCAGGATCGCCCACCCCAAAGAAGGCAAAGGTGGTTTTATCGGCGGGCAAAGTCATGGCATCCATTTTTTGTGATGCAAAGGGTATAATTCTCGTGGATTATTTAAAAAAGGGTGAAACAATAAACTCCGATTACTATTGCAACCTGTTGCGTCGTTTGAGAGAAGAAATCAAAGAAAAACGTCCAGGTTTATTGAGAAGAAAAGTCTTGTTTCATCAGGACAATGCGCGCGTTCACACCTCTGTGCAATCCATGGCAGAAATCCATCAATGTGGCTTCGAATTGTTACCTCATCCCCCATATTCACCGCATTTAGCACCGTCCGACTTTTATCTGTTCCCAAAGCTGAAAAAATTTTTAGGTGGTAAACATTTTTTTACAAATGAAGAGGTCATAGCCGCCGTGGACGCTTATTTTGAGGAGTTAGACGAAGATTTTTTTAAACGGGTATCGAAGCCTTATTGGGTCGATGGAAAAAGTGTTTTGAGCTCGGAGGAGAGTATGTTGAAAAATAAAAATAAACTCAAAATCGTGTGGTTTCATTAAGTATGTTAGGCTAAGAACTTTTCAAATGACCCTCGTATTGATTGTTGGCGTGCACAACATTTGAACCAGAGACCTATTAATGGAGAGCCCCGGGTTCGAATTTTGGCAGGGCGGTACTACTGTTATGTTTCGGATTTATGTACAAATTTGTGATTATTACTTGTTCGGCGGTGAAGGAAAGCTTCATGAGGAACCCACACTTCCAAGACATTATAATTTGAAAAACGTGTGACCTGACTTCGAGGTCTGGATGTCCCTCTAGGTTGTGGAGGTTTTATAACAGCAGTCGCTCCTCCATGTCAAAATCAGAATCTTGGACAAAACCTAATACTTAGGTACCCCACCAATCCTAATGGTATAACGCTAGGAAGACAATTTTCGTGTACACCTGCAGGAGAGATTGGTGCTGGCTCTAAAATGATGAATATGTACATAAGTGTTTTGTTTTTCAGCTTACAACAAAGATAATAAAAACAATTGACCGCCGATCAAACGATCTTATATCGAGTCTTACTTATAAACATTATTATGTTAACTACAATGATTTACATCTACACGAATCAAATATTAATTACATTGAAAGAAATGAAAACGGTACAGACATTAATAAACACGTAGAAGAAATACATGATACGGATATATTAGAGAATATTGTTAAAGAAGAAACGGAATTTATATGTTATGATAATGATGATAAAGCCATATCGTCTAGTGATGAAATATTAGCAAAACACGTAAAGAAAAAAAATAAAATTAAGAAGAAAAAGGAAAAAATTGATCGCAGGAGGAAACCAGCGCGCGAGGTGTTAAATGAAGATATATTTGATATAAATGAGTTGACGACGGAGGAACAACTGTTGGATGTTAAGAATAGACAAGAATCAAGCAATTTTAAAAATGCAGATTACAAATGTATGGAATGTTTCAAAGGGTTTCTTGATAAAAACGCTTATAAATGTCATGTCACGAGACACACAGATGTAAGTATCGAGACTTGTGTATATTCATTTGTAATTTGAAGAATGTCTCATCGAAAGGTTTGGTTTGCAATGGCCATTTTAGGATCCGGGTTTTCAGATTTGATGCCTAGACTTAGCATAAGACAATTTGCTATATCTGTGTATTGCTATCTATCTATAACTTCACGCCAAATCTCTTGCGGGGTAGGCAGAGAGAACCGAGCGCCAAGTGACTCGATCCTTATATTTCTCACTCGCTTCTTTAACATTCATTGCTCTTCTCATGCATGCTCGCCGGTTTCTAAGGCATTGCATTCACAAAAAAGTATATAAATGTGGATTGCGGGATAAGATACATTGTATTGTGTTGTATATCTTTACGCCAGTCCCTTGCGGTGTAGGCAGAGAGAACTGAGCGCTATAAGACGCGGTCCTTACACACTTCACTCGCTTCTTTAACATTCATAGCTCTTTTCGTGCACGCTCGCCGTTTCCTAGGGTTTCTTTTGAAATTTCCACCCGGTAAGGTACTCTAGTGGTAGGCAGGTGGAAATTTGCAGTTGTCTGATTTCATATGAGAATAATGTCGGCGTCACCACTATTGAGTGTTACGGTATACTATGTCTAGGTTTAGCTAATAGTGTGGATATGATGATCGTCTTAAAACTATGTAATCTACTAATTCTCATTTTGACGCGCTATTTAAGAATACGATGCTAAAAAAATAAATAGTCATTATACGAGTAGTATAACTGTTTTATTATAAAACAGTTTCGTATACAAAAATAAATTATAAAATATCTAGTCCAATAACTTTTCTATTTTTTTTTTTAATAATTAATACTCTGTTGTTTGAATACGTGTTTTATTAATAAGGCGTGCATAAGCTTATTATTTAAAGCATTCATAGCCCAGTGGATGAACCGAACCATTGACCAACTGGTCCCGGGTTCGAATCCTGGCGTGTACCACTAAATTCGTGTTTTCTGATTTATGTACATATTTGTAATTATCACTCGCTCGGCGGTGAAGGAAAACATTGTGAGGTAGCCCGCGTTACCTAAGAAAGGTCTGGTTTTCACTCTGGGTTGTGGAGATTTGACGGCACTCGTTTCATGGATAAATCAGTATTTTCGCCAAATTCAAGCTTACATACGGTATTGAACCCTTAGGTTTAAGGAGAGATTTTGCCTCCCTTCGTGTGTTCTATCGATTGTACAATGGGTTGTGTTCTGAAGAATTGTTCGAAATGATGGCGACGTCTACTTTTTATAACCGCGGGGAGTTCACCCTCACACGCTGGAACCGCAATGGTCGCGTACTGTGCGGTTCCAGAGAAGTTTTCTTCCGAGAACTCTTAAGCCGTGGAATGAGCTCCCAGCCGAGGTTTTTCAAGGCATGGAGTTCTTCAAGAAATGCGTGAAGAGGTTTTTAGAGGGTCGGCAACGCATGGGTGACACCCTGGTATTGCAAATGTCCATAGGCTACGGTGACTGTTTACCATTAAGCAGGCCGTATGATTGATTCCTTGGTGCTATAAAAAAAAACCTTGGGCATAGCAGACCCCGCCAATCACAATGGATTAGGAAACGGGCTGACGATAAAAAGAAGAAGACGTAAGTGTAACAGCATATTTCAGGAATGCGGAGTGTTCGTGTGTGAGATATGTAAACTACACTTTGAGACACATCACTCGCTCGCGGGGCACGCTGCGCAGGCGCACGGACACAAATTCACTTGCAAACGGTGTCCGTACGTCACGACCAGGAGGTAAGTGGAGCCACTCCTTCGCTGGAACCCATTCTTGATCCTCTCAATCCGCATATGAAGCTATTTTTCCAATTCAGGTTACGGGTATACGGCACCCAGATGATCATAGATCGAGCGAGACAGCGTCCACCGGAGTCGTGAGAATCTAGTGTATTCGATGACACAACATGTAAATGCGTAGGTCACAATGAAATATTGGTTAGATAAGTTTTCGATGAACAATTGATTCATCTTTCGAATAAAGATCTCTTTGGGAGGCTGTGCATTTTATTTTATGAGCATTAAAATAATAAATGTTGTTGGAAAAATTCCACAGCGCCAGCTAGCCAAAAGCCTTTTTTTGTATATACATACTTAAGCTACAATAGAAAACACCCAAACCAAGACAAACGGGTGTGTTCATGCACACACATTTGTGTCCTGGGAATAGGGAAATAGAATAGAACCCACGAGCGAACACTGCACCACCGAGCTCGTCATTAATTATTTTTCATTAATGAATTCATAAGTCGTTTGTTTTTACAAATTCAAAAGGTGTCTGTCGTACATCGAAATCGTTGCGTTGCGAAAACTACGTTAAAATAGACTTCGGATGGGATATCATAATTTTTCATCAGTCGGAGTTTTTCATGGTCGGAGCAGGCTCACTGATGATTTGCCCAATGATGCCGACCACTGAATATGACGTGAGTGCTGTACAACTAAAGATGCTGCTGTTAAGTAGTGACATATCAATAGAACTGGTCCAATTTAGTAATTGGAATGAGCCAAGTACACAAAGCCTTACACGAGTATTTAAGCGTTAGAAAGCTTTATGGATACCTTATAATGTAGCGGAAGATCAGAAACGCCATCATATGGATTGGTGCTGAAAAATGCTTAAAAAGATTGCCTCATTGTTTGAACAGATGGGTCATTTCACAACAATCGTGCTAAAAGATAAAGATAACAAGATATAAAATATTTATTTGCCATTAGATCGGTCATTTAGACACATCTTACATTCTCAATATTGTATCTTATTAATTTTTCATAGTTTTGATTTCTCTTTTTAATCTGCCAGGATAAAAGGATATAATATATATTGTTTACCAATAATCTTCGAAAATTTGCGACATCAGCTCTCTAAAAGTAGCGTTCTCCTGTATTATGATTGTCGTCGAATATTTAAAAATAAAAAAATATGTCGGGAGGCCTACAAACATACAGCCCACGTGATGTAAAGCGGATACCGTAGACTATTAACGCTTGAGATATATTAAGTATCACTCGCGCGATGGCTCCGCTGCTGCTTACACAGCAACTCCTTCGGAGCTTACTGGTGACCTCACTCACACGCAGGAACACAACAACCCTCTAGGGAGTTGTTATTTGGCTGTGGTTTTCTGTGAGGTGGAGATACTTCCCCAGACGGGCTGCTTTGATCAACCAACAAACCAATACAAACAGACATGTTCATGCACTCAAATGTTTGCCTTGTGTGGGAATCGAACCCACGATCGTTGGGTGTCAAAGTCGCGTCATTCACGACTGAGCCACCGAGCTCGGTTGTTTTAGAATCGTACTCAGAAAATAGCTCTCTGTATTATTTAATAACTACTACTACTACGTTCACGCCTTAGTCTGTTGTGAGGTAGGCAGAGAGAATCGAGCGCCACTCGCTCGCTCGCTTCTTTAACATTCATAGCTCTATTTATGCACGTTCTCAATTTTTTTGTGCCCTGATAGGACAATGTTAGAATATGAAGGACGTTGATATACTTTTGTTACAACTTCAACTTTACATGTGACTGCATGTATTCATACATGTCTTATGCATATAATTATCATATATAATTCCGTTTTCAGACACGCGGCGAAATTACATGAAAAATATCACAACGGCACTCGATACGTGTGCCCGCACTGTCTCCAAGTATTTGTGTAAGTATTGCTCTTTTTTAGGGTTCCGTACCCAAAGGGTAAAACGGACCTCTATTACTGAGACTCCGTCCGTCCGTCTGTCACCAGGCTGTATCTCATGAACCGTGATAGTTAGATAGTTGAAATTTTCACAGATTATGTATTTCTGTTGCCGCTATAACAACAAATACTAAAAAACAGAATAAAATAAACATTTAAGGGGGCTTTTTTTGCTCGATATTGATAACGGAAACAGCTAGACGCTCGAAATATTCACAGTATATTTAGTTATATATTCACTTTAAAAATAATTAATTAAACTAAAATAAAACAAATATTTAAGGGGGTCTCCCATACAACAAACGTGATTTTTTTGCCGTTTTTATAGATAATGGTAAGGAACCCTTAGTGCGCGAGTCCGACTCGCACTTAGCCGGTTTTTTTTGCATCTGATGGGCCTTGTATGCCTCCTGATGCTGCATAAAGAAAAGTGTTGGGTTTAGTTTGCCTTCGATAACGTTCTGACAGGTCGTTCTGTGTTCCAGCAAGTGTTCGACGTATATGAGCCACCTCCGTATAAAGCATCCGTCGCACATCGCCTGCCCGCTGTGCGGACACTCGTTCGTCAGCGAGAAGGGGCTGCGGCTCCACAACAAGCTGAAGCACCGGCTCGACGACAGACCGGTGAGTGATGCGCACAAATCTTGAGTTGAGTTAGTAGAATATTGACTTGAGTTGCCCGCGCATGTTCGACCACACCAACCCTTACTCATCCCACTGCAGGGATACGGGTCTCCCTTCAACCGAAGGGGGTTAGAACATACTCCACCACTGCTCAAATGTGGATTGGTGGGGGTCAGTGTTTCCAAGCCGCCCGAGGGCCACTGACTTAGCTTGACGACTGTCATATACCGACAATAGCCGGGACCGACGGCTTAACGTGCCCATGTTCGATCATTCACACCATCGAATCATTATTAAATTTTTGAGGAAAATATATATGAACTAGCTGTGCCCGCGACTTCGTCCGCGCGGAATAATAGTTATATTTTTATTATTTGGGTGCATCAACTATTCTTTGCAAAAAACATGTCCCTCCATCAATTAAAAATATTTAACTATGTAAGGACAATAGTTCCACTACCACACACACAAAATGGCGGAATGTCATTGCATCATCCTCAAGCATTAATTGCCACAATTGAGACTGTTAGAGCCATCTACTAACAAACAGACAGACAAACAAAAATTTTAAAAAAATATTTTGGTATATGTACCGTGTATACATACAGTTAAAAGCGTACGCTTTTAACTAATCAAAATATTAATACGTACAAGTCAACAACTTAACAGCTAAAAAAGAAATTATTTTTAATCAAAAATACCTAATCAGGTGTTCCGCAATGCAGTATCCTAGGGTCTTTGCTTTTTCTTTTCTAAGTGCCTTACCATATGCTGATATACACTATTCTAGTTGATGATTTAGAATAGAACCTTAATATTGTAAATATACAATATATCCTAAGAAATACACATGTAGTAGTAATACAAATATTAAAATCTAATGCGTAAGCTTTTAATAACGAATCTATTAAGTAAATGACTTTGGTTGCCTAATTCTAGATAATTATTGCACAAGAAGATATACATACGTACATATTGTACAAGAATGCAACATGTAGGTACCCATATAAAACATGTACGAAGGCAAATTGTTCTTTATGCCCTATATGTCTCGAGGGAAATCATACAACTGCATTGAAGCGTACCACGATACCACTATGTGGCATCGGATTTAACCTAAATATAATTTTAACCAGGTACCGACCGACGGACCGAAGTGTGAACAATGCGACATAAGGTTTATATCGGACGAAGCACTCACGACACATCAGAAGGTATCATCGAAACATAACGACCAACAGTAAGTGTAATTTTAGTGCACCTCCGAAATATAAGGCATTATCATGGGCTCAGAGTATATCATATCTGATTTTCTAGACCAGTAATTATTAACCGGTGGTCGGCGCAGTCATTCTTAAAATCGGACAAGAATTGGAATTGGCGCGAGTGAATAAATGAATCTTAACGACTTTTGGCGCCAAATAGCAATTTCTTTCCCAATGAATCGAGAAATTGCTATACCTTACTTAACTTTGTTTTCTTCGACATATCTGTGCGAGCAGCAGTTGGTGTCCCATAGCAAGACAGAAATTGTGTCAAATGATCCCTCATCATAGAAGGTTTGAAAAAAAAAAACGTGTGCGTCCCGTCCTCTCTTGAAACATCCAGCCCAAGACAAACAGACATGTTCATACACACAAATGTTTGCCTTGTGTGGGAATCGAACCCACGAGCGTTGGTGTCACAGTCGCGTCGTTCACGGCTGAGCCACCGAGCTCATCAAAACCTTAAACTTCTCGCAAGAATTGCTAGATCAAATACATAAAGATTTTTTCATCCTACTACTAATCCTACTGGTACCTTCGGAGATTAGCCGGTTCAAACAAACAAACTCTTGCGTTTTATATATAAGTATAGAGTCTCGCCAATCATCTTTCGTGTCCTGTACCTGATAAAATGTTATAGAAATGTGAAATCAGTGCGGCGGCGACCTAAGGAACCGCGCGACAGGGAAGACGAAGGTAAAAAGAGAGGGAAGACAACACAGGACAAACCGACTGGACCAATACCGTGCGAACAAGTAGGTATCTAGCACTGGTAAGTTGGATAAGACAATTGTTAAATAATATTTAATATGTATGTATGGGAGATATTACAGTTGTGCAGATGTGAGCATTTATATGATACAATATAATTATATATATATATATATACATATATAAATGAATGTTTGTCTGTATGTCCTCTATGGACTCAAAAACGGCTGGGCAGATTTTGATAAAATTTTCAGTGAATCTTCAGGTTAGCCCAGCAGGTGACCCTGTGAAGTTTGGTAGCGATCATATCACCCGTGCGAAGCCGGGGCGGATAGCTAGTAGTATAATATAATATTGTTTGATATAACATAATAAGTGTTTATTGTTTGTAACATTTAATTGAGACATGTATGCATTTAATAGTTGATACTTTGGTTAACAACCTCGGATACCTAGTTCGGGCACCAGTTCTCCGCAACGTGGCTGTTGTTTTTAATATGTTGATACTTGTATATGGTTACATCACCATGCTATATTTGTTTGTGTATTAACATTGAAAATTGTCGTTATAGTTGTGAAAAAATTAAATAATTAATATATATATATATATATACATAAATATACACGTATACCTATACGCCAGGTCCCTTGCGGGGTAGGCAGAGAGACCCGAGCGCCATAAGACGCGGTCCTTATATACTTCACTCGCTTCTGTGACATTCATCTTTTCTTTAGATCTTATTTACCGTAATGGAGACGCGAGAGAAAGAGTTGGTCTGAAAGAGAGTGTCGGTGTTAAGATAAGAAAAGATATGCTCCGTTGGTTCGGACATGTAGGAAGAATGCAGGACGAAACAGATATACAATTCAAAAGTGGAAGGATGTAGGCGCCGTGGAAGACCGAGACTTACCTACCATGATCAAAGGTCGGGTGTTATAAGAAGCTGGTGTTAGGAGCCCCGGGAACCGGTGAGCGTGCGTGAAAAGAGCTATGAATGTTGATGAGGCGAGTGAGGTGTGTAAGGATAGAGACATGTAGCGCTCGGTTCTCTCTGCCTACCGCGCAAGGGATCTACAAACGGTGATAGGTGCCGGCCGGCGTCAAGAGAGGTAGGGCACTTCAAAACTACTGGCAGTGGCTCGCGGGCGGACCAACCTACAAAATAAAGCCCCGCTGACACGCGCTCTGATCACCCTCAATAAAATAGTAGAGAAAATTGTCATATTCACGAGTTCTCTGAGTGAATTTACAAAGGTGGCAGTATTTATAATTTGTTATACGTAGACGTTAAAAGGGTGTTGATCTATTGCTTTGGGTTTGTAACCCGTAATAATAGATGTAAGTGTTGATAAATAAATAAAAACAATCCGTCTGGGGAAGTACCTCCACCTCACAGAAAATCAAAGTCAAGTAACAATTCCCTGGAGGTATGTTGTGTTCCTCCGTGTGAGTGAGGTCACCAGTAAGCTCCTAAAAAGGAGTCGCTGTTAGCAGCAGAGGAGGCATCGCGCGAATGATGCTTAATGTATTGCGAGCATTCATAGGTCGCGGTAACCGCTTTCCATCAGGTGGGCCGTATGCTTGTGTGCCTCCCGATGTAGTATACAAAAATAGTAACGGTAATGGGTGCGTATATTGCCGACTGTGTGTTCCAGTGTGAGATGCAGCTTCCGGACCCCCTGTCGTACTACAGACACTTCCGGCGAGCGCATCCTGACAAGAATCGAACCAACTACCCCTCGATGCCGTCCAAATGCATGTGTGAAGTGTGTGGGAGAATGTTCCAGGTGATTTATTAATTTAATTCGCCATAATGCTAATTAACAGTTACCCAGTTGGATCGCTTAGGTATGTAATATACATGTAACAATTATCAACATATAAATATATATATCTATACAGATAAATAAAATTGGAGTGTTTGTTTGTAAAATTAAAATAACCGCTTCTTACTAAATGCATATGTATGTATACACGGTACATATACCAAAATGAATATTTTTACAATTTTTGTCTGTCTGTCTGTCTATTTGTTCCGGCTAATCTCTGAAACGGCTGGACCGATTTTGACGGGACTTTCACTGGCAGATAGCTGATGTAATAAGGAGTAACTTAAGCTACTTTTATTTTAGAAATATATATATATTTTTAATATAAATAAATAATAAAAAACAATTATTCTGCGCGGATGAAGTCGCAAGCAGGTATGCAGTTACTTAATAAAACGAACATAAGCAATATAACTTTGAGACACTAACGCTCGTGAGTTCGATTCCCACACATGACAAACGTGTATGTTTGTCTTGCTCTGGGTGTATTTAAGAGATGTAGGGGAGCATTAAAGCAGCCTGTCTGGGGAAGTACCTCCACCTCAGTACACTGCAGCCAAATAACAACTCGCTGAAGTGTTGTGGTGTTTCTGTGTGTGAGTGAGGTCACCAGTAAGCTCCTATGGAGTTGCTGTGTTAGCAGCAGAGGAGGCATCGCGCGATACTTAATGTATTACAAGTGTTTATAGGTTACGGTAACCGCTTTACATCAAGAGGACCATATGTCCCGATGTTAAAAAAATTGGTTGTCTGTAAAGTCTGTTTACGGACGACAATTTTACGCGATAACGTCATAAGAAAACATTCAACAGTTGACAAAACAGTTCACGTGTAGGTTGTGTGCCGCCGCTGTCTCTCTTCTACTCGGACGCATCGGCCGATGGAGGGGAAGAGAGATAGATGCGTCACAAGCCGAACGCTTAGGCCGATCGTGCCTCTCTATCTTTTGTTCCGCGCTCTCGCTTGCACGCTCGGCTCACGCGGAACGTGACACTTTCGTGCGTGCAGCCGGCGTTCATCGATTTATAAGACGTTATCACGTCAAAATAAATAAGTAAATATATAAATATATAAATAAATCAATATATAAAATATATATATATAAATAAATAAATCTATTTAATTTCAGAGCCTGGCTCTTCTCCAAGACCACAGCTGGACGCACACAGACTCCAAACAATTTAAATGTTCGCAGTGCAACAAATGTTTCCAAAGGAAATACAGGCTGATAGCTCACAGGAAGGTGCACGGCGGGCAGCGGACGCGGCACGCCTGCGCCGTCTGCGGGAAGATGTTCAGCACCACCAGCAACATGCAGAGGCATATGTTTGTAAGTCTTCTTAGCTTTTCCGAACTCGCTGGCGCAGTGATTAATTAAGTTGCTTTGACACCAACGCTCGTGGGTTCACATTTGTGTGCATGAACATATCCGTTTGGTAGGTAGGTGGGACACAACAAAGCAGCCTGGGGAAGTAGCTTCACTTCACAGAAAACCGCAGCAAAATAACTCCCTGTATGATTTTTGTTTCTGAGTGATGTCACCAGTAAGCTTCTAAGGAGGTAGATGTGTTAGCAGCGGTGGTGACATCGCACGAGAAATACCTAATGTATTGTAGGCGTGTACAGGATACGGTAACTGATTTACATCAGGATGGCCGTATGCTTGTATACCTCCCGACGTTGTATAAAAAATAATCCGGTTTTGGCGTGGTCCTCTACCTAAGACTAAGCAGTTGGCAGTGGCTGCCGTCAGACCACCACTACCAGACGGAAAACCAGATCTTACTTTAGTTAGGTCACCCGTCTTTGGAGATATAGTTCTTCGGACGTGAGGGTTTGCTCACGATCGTAAATTTTATTAACACGACTAGCTGTGCCCGCGACTTCGCCCGCGTGGAATATTATTTATTTATATTAATAAAAATAATTAAAATGTCTAAAATAAAAGTAGCCTAAGTTACTCCTTATTACATCAGCTATCTGCCAGTGAAAGTCCCGTCAAAATCGGTCCAGCCGTTTCAGAGATTAGCCGGAACAAACAGACAGACAAAAATTGAAAAAAATATTCATTTTGGTATATGTACCGTGTATACATCCATATGCATTTAGCGAAAAGCGGTTATTTTAATATTACAAACAGACTCCAATTTTATTTATCTGTATAGATTATTTAAACTACAAACAACTTTGCAGTAAAGTAGGTATGAAGAAAAACCTTTCAAGACTGTTTTGTATTGTTTAAATTGAAATTAAAAAAAATATTATCTTGTATAGATATTTTTTATTATTACATGTTATGTTGACCAGTAGGCAGATTCTACTAAAAAACTGTAACTGTAAACGTCGCTGCTGTCAGATCGTTTAACGAAACGTCAAAATGTACGTATTTTGACACGCCGCGCTGCAGTGCAGTTGCAGTTTTTTAGTAGAATCGGCCTGCTGTTTTGATTTGGATAGGAGAAACTACTAAACAATGTTGTATTATCATTATTGCTGATTATAAAAAGTAACCCAGGCGAAAAACCAGATCTTACCTTAGGTCGCACGTGTTTTTAAATATTGTTTCTCGGATCGGATTTATAATTCGGATTTGTTCACGATATTTACCTTCGCCATTGAGCAAGTGACAATTACAAATATGTACATAAATTCAAAAACACATTATTTAGTGGTGCGGTCGACATCAAAAGTCCGTGGCAGCGGAAGAAATCCTCTGTACACGCTGGCGGTCGGTTGGCACGCACACCCTTGCATAAATAACAAAACAATCATTAATTATATTACACGTTACCGAGAAATTCACGAATAAGATACAGTGCCGATATACATAGATAACCATATTCTATCTACACAGCAACAAATTAATAACATCATTCACCGATTCAGTTATAGAGATTCAATATAAATCTGCATATTATGTTGACCTGTTTTTGATTTGGATAGGAGAAATGACTAAGCAATATTGTATTGTCGTTATTGCTGATTATAAAAATGATATTATTCATTTTAACCAAATATTTTGCAAGTCTCGAATCTAGGACGGGGATATGATTGTCTGTTTCTTAACCAATACAACAGAATCTTCCATGAATAAATGGACGAAATATATTAATATGCTTTTAAAATGTAAAGTTAACTAAGTATACATTTATTCACTAAAAATATTTTGAAGTTAATCGTAGTTGTTTTAAGGTTGACAATATTGAACTAAATGTGTCAATGTGTGTGTGACATTACCAAAATGATGCTTATTGGCGTTCACGCGTTTTCAACCTACAACGACAATATCACAGTTGACTGTCAAAGTGGGTAATTTTTTTACTTTAATTGGTAACAGTATTACAGTTGACTGTCAAAGCAGATCATTTTTACTTTAATTAGGGACAACATCACCATCAGTGGCTTGTCGAAGCAGGTAATTTGATTATTTTAATTGGGGACGGTATGACAGTGGCCGGTTAAAGTAGGTCATTTTTTACTTTAATTGGGGACAGAATCACAGTTGACTGTCAAAGTAGGTCATTTTTACTTTAAGTGGAGGCAACATCACAGTGGTCTGTCAAAGCGACTTATTTCATTACTTTAATTAGGGACGGTATGACAGTGGCCTGTCAATGCAGGTCATTTTTACTTTAATAGAGGACATAATCACAGTTGTATTACTTTAATTGGGGACAACATCGCAGTGGACTGTCAAAGCGGGTGCATTTTATACTACGACTGTGGCCAGCGGGAGACGTTAAAAGCGGGTCGTATTTTATCGTACGTTCTTTATTTCAGAGTCACACCGGGCTGAAGCCATTCACATGTGAAATGTGCGGGAAATGTTTCAAACATGCGAGTGAGAAGCGAACTCACATATCGTACGTCCACCTTAAGAAACCGTGGCCGAAGAGGACGAGGAGCGTGCGGCGGACGGACGGACCAGAGGTGAGAAAAAAATATATAACAGCAACTCTTTACGAGCAACGCTTTACGGGACGCTCTTAAACTGTGCAAAAGCCAGGGTAAGAGCGTCTCGTTGTTCTGGATCAAGGCACACGCGGGGTTGGAGGGGAACGAACGTGCCGATGAACTCGCCAGGAGCGCCGCACTGGGGTTGCGGAGGCGGCCAGATTACGACCGCTGCCCTGTCTCATTCGTCAAAGGTATGATCCGCAAGGGGACCATTGACGAATGGGACAGGAGATACAAATCGGGAACAACAGCTTCGACGACGAAGCTGTTCTTCCCGAGTGCGGCGGAGGCGTACAGCATCGTGGGCAAAATGGTGCCGTCGAGCATCAGTACGCAGGTCCTCTCGGGGCATGGTGGGTTCTCCGCGTACTTGCACAGGTTCAAGTGCGCGGCTGTGCAAGTACGCGGATGACCCATCGTGCTTCTGCGAGCCCGGCGTGGACCAGACAGTGCAGCACATATTGTTTCGGTGTCCCGCATTCTCCAAACAGAGGTACGATTTGGAGCAGGAGTTGGGAATGCGGGTCACCGAAAACACAGTCTCCGAATTAGTGGTGGGCAAAATTCGAACAAAATTTTTAAAATACTGCGTCCATCTAGCCATGGTTGTCATTGACCGTAACAAGCAGAGCGGCTCCACCTAGGACTAATGCTGTATACCTCGGCTATACTCTGTATAGCCGATGGGATCGCGGTGGCTAGGTGGAGCTGTGAAGCTCTGCTACGCCCGTGGATGGACCGACGTAGTATGGGGAGGGAAGTTTGAAAACAGATATAATATATAGTTTCACCGGCGTTCAAAATTGGGCAAAATTAAAAAATTTAGGTAATCAAACTGTAAGATGATGCATGAAAGAATACACTGAGGAATGCGAGAGTATGACGTATGAACGTGTTTTTAATTTATGTGTATTAGTTGATGTGAATGTGACAATAAATATGTACTGTTATTAAAAGTGCCTTGCCCACGGCAGGGGTGTACGATTTAAAAAAAAAAAAAACTCTTTACGAGCTTAATAGTGACCTCGCTCAATCGCAGTGATAACCCTCCAGGGGATTGTTATATGGCTACGGTTTTCTGTGCAGTGGATTAACTTCCTCAGACAAACTGTTTTGATCTGCCCTACCTGTTAGCACCAGTGCAGTAGTGGAAAGGCTGGTCGATTTAATAAGTATGAACATATATACCAGAAGTATATAAATAATTTAATTGAACAACAGCACAATGTTGTAGGTACAAGTATAAGTATTACGCGACATAACAATTTTTTTGTCATATAAAAGAAACATCCTACTAATATTATAAATGCGAAAGTTTGTATGTATGGATGGATGTTTGTTGCTCTTTCACGCTTAAACTGCTGAATGGATTTGAATGAAATTTGGCACGTAGATAGATTATGATCTGGTTATTTGACTCCACGCGGGCAGCAGCTAGTATTACCTCTCTTAACATCATTCAGACAACACTCATGTTTATACACACAAATATTTGTCTTGTACAGGAACGCTCGCGGGTTCGATTCCCACACAGGACAAACATTTGTGTGCATAACATGTCCGTTTGTCTTGGTCTGGATGTTTTTAAGATATGTAGGACGGATCAGTACAATTCTGGGGAATTACCTCCACCTAATACATTAAGTATCACTCGCGCGATGTCACCACTGCTGATAAAGAGGGTAGGGCGCATCAAAGCAGCCCGTCTGGAGAAGTACCTCCACCACACAAAAAATTGCAGCCAAATAACAACTTCCGTCGTTGTATAAAAAAAGCCGTGGTGTTGAAATACTATTGCTCTACGAGTGAGCTCGTCAAAATTTCTTACCGGGTTCTCATGGTCTTGTTCCAGGGTCCTCTACGTGCAGCCGAGAGCTCATCAGATCCGGCACAGTCGATGTGGCGCTGATTTAACAAATAGGATAGACAAACATACATATTATATAGAAATATAAAACTCTCATGACAGCAAAGCTTTTTTTAATGTTTTTCTTTATACTACGTCGGAATTAAAGTTTTCAATACATTAACTATCGTTCGCGCAATGCCACCTCTGCTGCTAACACAGCAACTCCTTAGGAGCTTACTGGAGACCTCATTCACACGCAGGAACACAACAATCCTCTAGGCAGTTGTTATTTGGCTGCGGTTTTCTGTGAGGTGGAGGCACTTCAGGCGGGCTCCCTCTCTTGTATGTATGTATATACTGTACGCGATATCTAAATCCTAGCAAAAAATACTCAACTAGACTTGATAATTGCCATATATTATTAAACTCAATATAGGTTTCGATCTGGTAAGAGCACTGTAGACACTGTTGGGGCTTTGACAACTCCATTTACGGAACAAAAGTCGGGAAGGGTAAATGTATAGCAGTTTTCTTAGTTTCGAAATAACCTTTCGACACAGTGTCTCTTTCGACCCTTGTTCACGAACTAGAAATTATAGGCGTTGTGGGAATCTATTTGAAACTTTTTAAAAGGTTTCTTACTGGAAGAGCCCAGACAGTAAAGATTGGAGAAGACATCAGTTATGATGTTAGTGTAAGTTGTGATGTCCCGCAGGGAAGTGTTTTCAAACCAACCCGTTCTTGTCTATATACATACGATATGTAACAGGAATATAAAGTCGAAACTCTGTTATATGCTGATAATACTTTAGGGCTTGCTGAAAAGCTGAAAAAAAAACGTATTTTAGGGTTCCGTACCTCAAAAGAAAAACGGAACCATTATAGGATCACTTTGTTGTCCGTCAAGACCCTTTTCTCCAGAGACGGGTGAGCTATCAAGCTGAAATTAATATCAAATACTCAGGTCTGCAATCCCTTCGAGCAATGAAAAAATGAAACTTCTAAGACAATGCAATCAAAAGATACGGCCGATTATGTCCTGTTTATGCGCATATTTTGACACTCGTAAGGGAATCAAAACCTATATGGTACTTACCGTTGACATAGAATCATGAAATTTGGTAAGAAGTAGGGTAATGTAGCACAAGTAAAGGAAAAAATTGAAAACCGTAAATTTGTAGTTACATCACAAAAATATAATTGCGAAAATATTTTTTACGGAACCCTCAGTTGGCGTGTCGGACTCGCACTCGACGACTTTATTAATATGCCTAGCGATACCGCAAGGTATGTACAAAACATGAAACAAACACCAGGTGAGTTGTATCTATTTATTAATTATGTACAGCTAGTTTTTCAATCCTCCATATCTTGTAGTTCGCAGTCCTGCCAGCCGTCTTTCTCGCTCAGTTGCGTGTGTCTCGTTCTCACGCGCTTCGGCCTCGGTTTCTTCAGGTGCACGTGTTCGACGTGGGCGCGTCGTTCGCCGGCGGTCGTGAAACGCTTATTGCACGTGTCGCATTTGAAGGGTCTGAGGCCTGTGTGGATCTGGTGAAAATGAATGAACAATCGGTTTTTAAATCACTTCAAAATAAAATGTTAATAAAATCAATTTAGATTTTTTCTTTAGCGGGAGGATTAACATTATTTGGTGAAATTAGAACATAATATTTTTTTTTTGTGAGATGATCAGAAAGGGAGGGAGAATGGGAGTTTCGCACCTGCGTAACATATGTAATGTTACTTCCAAACATACATAGTTTCATATTACAACAACAAGTGGTTCCCTAGAACTAGTTAAGTTACGCGCGCGAATAACATATGTTGTAAATGATTAAACAACGGAACGTTTTTTATGTACAAAAGACATTTGTAAAAGGGTCTAGTTATGTTACGTACGTGCATAACAAATGTGATATTACTTACAAACGTATACAGTCTCGTATAATTGAAGAATGAGAAGGGTTTTATACACCGACGACACTCGTAAGAGGCTCTAGTTATGTTACGCACGTGCATAACAAATGTGATATTACTTACAAACGTATACAGTCTCGTATAATTGAAGAATGAGAAGCGTTTTATACACCGACGACACTCGTAAGAGGCTCTAGTTATGTTACGCACGTGCATAACAAATGTGATATTACTTACAAACGTATACAGTCTCGTATAATTGAAGAATGAGAAGCGTTTTATACACCGACGACACTCGTAAGAGGCTCTAGTTATGTTACGCACGTGCATAACAAATGTGATATTACTTACAAACGTATACAGTCTCGTATAATTGAAGAATGAGAAGCGTTTTATACACCGACGACACTCGTAAGAGGCTCTAGTTATGTTACGGACGTGCATAACAAATGTGATATTACTTACAAACGTATACAGTCTCGTATAATTGAAGAATGAGAAGCGTTTTATACACCGACGACACTCGTAAGAGGCTCTAGTTATGTTACGCACGTGCATAACAAATGTGATATTACTTACAAACGTATACAGTCTCGTATAATTGAAGAATGAGAAGCGTTTTATACACCGACGACACTCGTAAGAGGCTCTAGTTATGTTACGCACGTGCATAACAAATGTGATATTACTTACAAACGTATACAGTCTCGTATAATTGAAGAATGAGAAGCGTTTTATACACCGACGACACTCGTAAGAGGCTCTAGTTATGTTACGCACGTGCATAACAAATGTGATATTACTTACAAACGTATACAGTCTCGTATAATTGAAGAATGAGAAGCGTTTTATACACCGACGACACTCGTAAGAGGCTCTAGTTATGTTACGCACGTGCATAACAAATGTGATATTACTTACAAACGTATACAGTCTCGTATAATTGAAGAATGAGAAGCGTTTTATACACCGACGACACTCGTAAGAGGCTCTAGTTATGTTACGGACGTGCATAACAAATGTGATATTACTTACAAACGTATACAGTCTCGTATAATTGAAGAATGAGAAGCGTTTTATACACCGACGACACTCGTAAGAGGCTCTAGTTATGTTACGCACGTACATAACAAATGTGATATTACTTACAAACGTATACAGTCTCGTATAATTGAAGAATGAGAAGCGTTTTATACACCGACGACACTCGTAAGAGGCTCTAGTTATGTTACGCACGTGCATAACAAATGTGATATTACTTACAAACGTATACAGTCTCGTATAATTGAAGAATGAGAAGCGTTTTATACACCGACGACACTCGTAAGAGGCTCTAGTTATGTTACGTACGTGCATAACAAATGTGATATTACTTACAAACATATACAGTCTTGTATAATTAAAGAATGAGAAGCGTTTTATACACCGACGACACTCGTAAGAGGCTCTAGTTATGTTACGCACTTGCATAATAGATGCAATGTTATTTACAAACGTATATGGTTTCGTATTGTAGAAAAACGAGAAGCGTTATATACAATCGACAGTTGTAAGTTCTAGTTGTGTTCCGTACGTGCGTATCATACGCAATGTTACTTACAAACATATGCCGTCTGCTATTATTGAAGAACGCGAAGCGTTTTCCGCAAATAGGACATTCGTACGACGGTCTGGTCCCGTTATGCACACGCATATGAAACACCAGGTTGGTTTTCTGAGAAAAGCTCTTATCACAATCGTCGCACTTGAAGCGTTTCTCTCCCGTGTGGACCCACATGTGATCTTTTAGAAGCGCCATGCTCTGTAAAAAAAAATTGGATTGATTCCAGTGTCATGTTAACGGAAGTAGTTGAGTATCACACTAGTTTTCATGGACTAACTAGTGGTGGTAACGCAAGTAGTGTAAATCGAATTTTCTGAATTTTATAATTTAATAAAATTTCCACATAATAATTTACAAATAATAATTGCTTTCGTGCATTCTATCGCTCTCTGAACTTGTGTATCTTAATAATGGATTTCTAGAACCTTCTCCCTCCTAGATACTCGTATGTGAAGGTATCTTTTCGAAGGATCTTCATTGAGTGAGTAAGGGGCCAAGACTTATCACGATTTAACTGGTTGTGGTTAATCAGAAAGTGAAATTAGGAATTGAGTGCATGAAGACCTACGAATGTTAAAGAAGCTAGGTTCTAGGCATGAGAGTAAAATAAAAAGAAAATACATAAAGTAGTTTCTATTTTTCGAAAATAACGGCCGTGGATACTAGTGCTTTATGCATATTGTGTTATTTGATTTCTTTTCTCCATGTTAATCGCCACTTAAGAATACTGCCAAAATTAATTTAAATTACAATACAAAGTGGTTTATTTGATTTTATTGATATAATTATTGTCTTACCATGATAAAATTGATAGTGTTTTAAGTTTGAAGATGATGCCAGAAGCAACAGCAACTGACGAGCGTGCATGAGAAGAGCATAGAATATTAAAGAAGCGAGTGAGGTATGGAAGGACAGAGTCACGTGGCGCTCAGTTCTCTCTGCCTACCCCGCAAGGGATTAGGTGTGAAGTTATAGATAGATAAATTATTTGTATTACCTGAAATATCTTTCCGCACTGTTCGCACATATACGGCGTTTTAACCGCGGAGTACTTGGTTCGATTCTTGTCGGGATGAGCTCTTCTGAAGTGTTGGACATACAAGCGCAGATCGGGGAGCAGGATACCACACTAAAAAAAAGACAAGCCCGGTATAAAGTTAGAGATTTCACGGAAATTTTTAGGGTTCCGTAACTCAAAAAAGATAAAACGGAACCCTTATAGGATCACTTTGTTGTCCGTCTATCTGTCTATCAGTCTGTCAAGACCCGAGCAGTGAAAAAATCAAACTTCAAGCCAACGCAATCAAAAGATATGGCTGTTTATGTCTCGTTCATGCGCATATTTTGACACACACAAGGGAATCAAAACCTATAGGGTCCTTCCCGTTGATCTAGAATCATGAAATTTGGTAAGAAGTAATGTCATGTAGCACAAGGGAAGGATAAAATCCGAAAACCGTAAATTTAGAGTTACATCACAAAAAAAGAAATTGTTAAACTATTTTTGTACGGAATCCTCTTAGCGAGCGTCGCACTTGACGGGTTTTTAAATATTCAAAAGTCGGGAGGCATACAAGCATACGACCCACCTTTCTAAATTGGTACCGTAGCCCATGTACGCTTGCAACACATTAAGTATTAATGTGTTGCGATGCCACTTCTGTTTCAAACACGCCTACTCCTTACTGGTGACCTCACTCACTCGCAGGACCACAAGGACTCCAGTAACACAACAACCGTCCAGGGAGTTGTTATTTGGCTGCGGTTTTCTGTGAGGTCGAGGTACTTCCTCAAGACGGGCTGCTTTGATGCGCCCTACCTCTCTTACAAACATCCAGACAAGCAGCCCATCTGGGGAAGAACCTCCAACTCACAGAAAATCGCATCCAAATACCAACTCCCTAGCTCCTAAGGAGGTGATGTGTTAGCAGCTGATGAGGTATCGCACTGGTGATACTTAATGTATTCCAAGAGTTCAGTTACGGTAGCCGCTTTACAACAGGTGGCAGATGCTTGTATACCTCCCGACGTTGTATTGAAAAAAAAAACATGTTCATGCACAAAATCAAACCCACGAGCGTTGGAGTCAAAGTAGCTTACTAAGCACTGCGTCCCCGAGCTGGTCAAGGTCTATATTTTGGATACCTGTTCACAAGTGACGGACCCCGCGGCGTCCATCCTCTCCATCGGGTCCCGAGGGTGTATCACCGGCCGTCTCTCTATTTTTCTCTTCCCTCTGCCATTTCTCTCTTTCCTCTTAGTTTGGGGGTCGTTTCTGATGCGGTTTCTGTCAAAAAAATAATACATCTATCTATAACTTCACGTCAAATCCGTAGCGGGGTAGGCAGAAAGATGCCAGCGCCACATTCGAGGCATGTGGCGCTCCTTCTTTCCGTCCTTACAAACCTCACTCGCTTCTTTTACATTAAAATAATACATCTTGGGTATAAATGACCAAATTGGTCGTGTTTTATCAGAAGGTGATGTCAGGAGCCCCAGGAGCCGGCGAGCGTGCATGAAAAGAGCTATGAATGCCACAGAAGCGAGTCAAGTATGTAAGGACCGCGTCTTATGGCGCTCGATTCTCTGTGCCTACCCCGCAAGGGACCTGGCGTGAAGATATACACATCTCGTGTATAAAAGGTGCAGAATTGTTGGCATGTTCAACCTTCTTAAACTTTTAAAGTTATACTTCTTTTGGCGCGTAGGTATGGGAAAAATGAGTTACGACACCGAAATTAAAAATAGACACCACGAAGTTGGTAAATGTCTCTCAAGTTTTGTTCCTGACTATATTCAAGGTAAGTTATAGTTATTTTATTACCTACAACGCGAGTTTTATATCATAATCATTTATTTGCTAATACAGTTGCATAAAGGTCGTATTTCAACATACAGTGCCGCAATGATATTGTATTAAAAAGAGGTAGATGTCGCACTAGCGCGCAAAAACTGAGGCAATGAAATTAACCCAATTGGTCTAATATACGCTATTCTATGATGCGCTGACGTATTTCAAGCGCAACTCTTGACAGATAGCTATTTCTCTCTATATCATGCGTTCCGTATTATCTATCCCCTTCATTGTTGTAATCTATATACGCCTTAGTAAGTACTATAATGTCGTAGTGGAACAATAACAAAACGACGCGCAGTATGAATATACGTCATCTTTAAATACAGCAAATCATAAATATTACGTCATCCCGTTGAGGCCCGCGTGGCTGAATTCCGCCATGCGCGTTACGGCGCCAAGTATAAACGGGCCTCAAGGCGTCAAAAAATCAGTTGAGAATGCGCAAGCTTGCATTGCCAGAGGAACACCTGGCTCGTCAATTATATAACAATTCATATTTTTTTTTTAATTTGTCGTCCATTTTGACCATGTTCCTTAAGAGATAGGAACGGTGTTCCTGAACATTCCTATTCTACTTTTTTTATGCTGAATCCGAATCTGAAGTCCAATTCGAATATTCGAAAAAAACACACACAAAGACAAACATAGATTTCATATAGGAACGGTGGTCCTGAAAATAGTATTAATAAAATTTAAGGTTGCATTGCAAATATCATTACATAGTTCTTATATCACGGACTATTGCGAAGGTGTTGGAAATTATTGGGCTATTAAAATGAGAACTGGAGGGATTATTAGTACTAGGCTATTACGAGAAGAGAGCGGACACCTGCCATAACTATCATATCTGACTGTTACCTTTGGCAGGCGGTGGCTCGCCACTCACTGGGTGGACCCCCGAAATGCCAGAGAAATTCGGCCAGGGGCAACATCGGTGTGAGTGACTCAGGGGTGTCGAGAGGTGTGCTACGCTTTCTCCGAAGTTACTCGCGGCGTTATGCCCTTTAACACTTCTACCCCTGGAGCATATCACCTGGTAGAGCAATATACTCTATCGACTCCTCTCTGGACAGCCAATGAAGGCAAGCCAGAGCTGAGAGTCCTGCGGGCCTCCTAAGTTTCCACTCCGACCGACGAAGACACGCCGGAGACGAAGGCCCTGATCGACTCTCTGGAGCACTCGGGTACCCGTGGTGTCGTTACGCACCAACAGCTCGCCACAAGCTGCCCTGCGGGGTAATTATTAGTATATGCATTAATAGTTATTTTCTGACATACAATAGTCAATGTATTATTTTGTGGAGTAGAAACGCCTCCCAGTAGCTTCATGTCATTGGGATTAAATAGGTATATTATGCACATATTGTATAGATTTCTTTTATAAATATATCAGTACAGATAAAATATATTTATATATAAATATATATGTTGTCTTTAAACTATATACGGTGGTGAATAATATTTATTCATCTATCTATCTATGACTTCACGCCAAATGCCTTGCGGGGTAAGCAGAGAACCGAGCGCCATAAGACGCGGTCCTTAAAAAGAAGCACAATGTGTGTAATTGTACTCACGGATCGTTTTCGCTGCTGTGTCTCGAAGACAATTTGAGATGTCTCTCGTGGGCTTCCTCCGATATGAATGTCACGTTGCAGACGTCGCAGTAAGGACCTTCAAGAGCCACCTGGAATAGCCATTATTCAAGTGAAAACTTCCTTAAGCACGTTGGACACTTTTGTCATGGGAAAAAGTAGTGAACTCGCGTGATCATCACGCTCAGATACATATATATATATATATATATATATATATATATATATATATATATACTAGCTGTGTCCGCGACTTCGTCCGCGCGGAATTTAACAAAAGTTATTGTTCAGTTATAATTTTATTTATTTGATTTGATTATAAGTAAAATAGCGAACAGATTATGTACTTCGTCCGCGCGGAATAGTTATTTTTTTATTATTTATTTATATTAATAAAAAAATATCTAAAATAAAAGTAGCCTAAGTTACTCCTTATTACATCAGCCGTTTCAGAGATTAGCCGGAACAAACAGACAGACAGACAAAAAATGTAAAAATATTAATTTTGGTATATGTACCGTGTATACATATGCATTTAGTAAAAAGCGGTTATTTTAATATTACTCGTACAAACAGACACTCCACTTTTATTTATCTGTATAGATATACTATATGTGTGCACTACAGATTGAGCAAGTGGACTGTATTTATAAAGAAGGTCGAAAAATGGTAAAGCAAGACACGTTCTTTGAGGTAAAAGGGTATAATAATCAAATATAGAAAAATACAAGACTCAGTACATATGCGAATATAAAAGCGAAATGCAACCCCGACCCTAGCTGTCACGAAACATCCAAATTAAAAAGAAAGATGTAAAATAACTAAAAAAGGTTGCATTCGGCAACAATATGTATGTGAAAAATTGCTTTGCTGTTACATAAATTTTACAAAATTGATACGTATTTATAAATTCGTTTGTATTACACAGATAACAATAATTGTTTTTTGAATACGGTATATATATCCAGAAATGGGAAGTTACTTACGTTTTTATCAGCGAGCCTGTGTTTCTTCTTCTTGTGCACGTCTATACCCTTTTTACTAACAAATGTGTATCCGCACAGCTCGCACACGAAGTCGGAGGCGTGCTTGATTCGTATATGACCCATGTACGTCGTTTGTTTGCTGAAATAATTTAAATTTAAATTGCCAACCGTTTCCATAGACATTTTTTGAAGTGAAAACTTTTTACCGGCGTTGTGCACTTTTTGGGATGAGTAAAAAATGTTAAGCTCGCGTCAGGACACGTGACCCCGATCGAAAAGATTTTAGTGAGAATTAGAACTTAAGTTCGCTGCAGCGCTAAAACATTAGTTACTTACCTCTAATTAAACAATTAAAACATGAAGCGCTAGATCGTTCATAGGGCATTATTTTCTCGCGACCAAAACGTTGTAAGCGCCATGAAATTCTTGGCGCTTACGCGTTTCGTTCAACGTAGTTTATCAACGTCGCTGTTTGGTCCGCATGTTCAAGTTTTCACTTCTGCCGGCACTCCCGGAGTGCAACCCATTTTTTTTTATACTATGTCGGGAGGTATACAAGCATACGGCCCACCTGATATAAAGCGGCTACCGTAGCCTATTAACGCTTGTAATATATTAAGTATCACTCGCGCGATGCCTCCTCTGCTGCTTACACAGCAACTCCTTGGGAGCATACTGGTGACCTCACTCACACGTAGGAACACAACAACCCTCTAGGGAGTTGTTATTTGGCTGAGGTTTTCTGTGAAGTGGAGGTACTTCCCCAGACGGGCTGCTTTGATGCGCCCTGCCTCGTTTAAACGTGCCCACCGGAAACGGATGGGAAAACAATTCCCATACTTTGTCCTCGATCGTGATATAATAAATATTGTGAATTGTTGCCAGCGTTAATGTTTGATGGACCACTGAAATAAAAAAAGAGTTGACGAGCTCGGTGGTGCAGTGGTTAGTAACGATACTTTGACACCAACGCTCGTGAGTTTGATTGTCACACGGAACAAACATTTGCGCATGAACATGTTTGTTTGTCTTGATCTGGGTGTGTTTAGGAGAGGTATTTGTAAGAGAGGTAGGGCGCATCAAAGCAAGCCGGTCTGGGAAAGTACCTCCACTTCACACAAAACTGCAGCCAAATAACAATTCCCGGGAGGGTTGTTGTGTTCCTGCGAGTGAGTGAGGTTACCAGTAAGCTCGTGAGGAACTGCTGTGTTTATCAGCAGGGGTGGCAACGCAAGAGTAATCACTCATGTGATAGGCTACGGTAATCGCTTTACATACGGTGGGATGCGTAAATAACACGTAACATCATCTGTGTGTAGAGATAAAAATGATTTATTATGTCATTGGACCCTCGCGCGCACTTAGACGTGACGTACATTTTTAAAATCAAATTCTACAAACATTCAAATGGCTTTAAAATTATGTGGACAAAATCCGCATTCCAGCGCCCTCTGTCTTTCCGATTTGTAACCAAACAATGTTAGTTTCACGATGACATTTAATGTCATCAGGTATGTATTTCCGGTACATGTCGCTATGCATAAAAATGAATAGTGTTTGTACTTGACGTCCGTCATTACATTCCAATAAACAATATGGCAGCTACAACTGAACGACGATTTTAATTTTATAAATAATAGTTTTTACGCCTTGTAAGTCTAAGAATATGTGACGCCATTTGTGTGTAATCTAACAGATTACACACAAATGACGTCACATATTCTTACGCGGCATTTTTAAATAAAGAAACTTTAGAGAGAGAGCAGAGTTGGTCTGAAAGAGAGCTTCGGTGATAAGAAGAGCCATGCTCTGTTGGTTCGGACATGTAGAAAAAATGCAGGATGAAAGAATGATGAAGCAGATATACAATGCAAAAGTGGAAGGATTTAGGTCAGATTGCCTGTAATTTATTTACAGGCAATCTGATCTAGACTACTTTGTGTGCTTCCGCTACCGATTAGTTCATGGTAACTATGCATTCCGCCGCTGCCATGGCTGCTCTGGTAATCTCTGGCTCGGCTGTCGTCATTGCGCGTCTCATTCTAACCGAACACGCAGATTAAGTAACGTCGACCGCATCCTGTTTACGGATGGGTTTATATATCTCTAGCTCCTTCGTGGAGGGCACGTTAACCCGTCAGTCCCGGCTGTTGTCGATAGATGACAGTCGTTAACTTAAGTCAGTGGCCTTCACAAGTACGTAGTTGAGTAGCGTGGTGGAGTATGTTATACTTCCCCTTCTATTGAAGGGAGACCCGTATCCTTACAGTGGGGTGAGTTAGGATAGGTGTAGATAAAGACATACTTACAGAAATACCTGAGGGCAGTGCGGGCACAGATATCGAGTGCCGTTGTGGTATTTTTCATGTAGTTTCGCTGCGTATCTGAAATATAATAATGGTGAATGTTATACACCGTAATCCATCCTAACTTTGGCACCCCACTCAACTATTGGCATCTTTACATTTATAGATATATATGTATGTAAAAATCAGTATCTTCGCCAATCCTTAGGCTTAGGCAGCGAACCCCACCAAGCCTAATGGATTAGGAAATTGGATACCGCATGGACGATATCTAAGGTAAGATATTTCTTGATGAGAACAAATTTATGAATAATTTCGTTGTTGTAAAAGATTCATTATTAGGAGTGGGATCAAAGAAACTTAGAGGTTTCTCCTACCTCCTAGTGGTGACGTAAGGGCACTGCTTGCAAGTGAACTTATACATGTGCGTCTGCGCCATGTGCCCCACGAGCGCGTGCCGAGTCTTGAAGTGTAAATTGCATATCTTGCACGCAAACTTCCCACACTCCTGGAACATCAAAGAGATCATTAAGATATTAACCCGTCAAACGCCGTTATATACCTGTTGCCATAACGCGCACGGTTCGATCAAACCGCTCGGTACGCAATGGATCAATCATTCATATTCATAGAGGTTTTTTTTATATACGACGTCGGAAGGCATACAAGCATACGGCCCACCTGATGTAAAGCGAATACCGTAGCCTAAGAACGCTATCACTCGCGCGATGCCACCTCTGCTGCTAACACAGCAACTCCATAGGAGTTTATTGGTGACCTTCGGTGGAGGTAGATCACCAGACGGGTTGCTTTGACGCGCCTTTAAGAGAGGTAGGGCGCATCAAAGCATCCCGTCTGGTGAAGTACCTCCACCGAAAAACCACAGCCAAATAACAACTCCCTGTTGGGGGGGTTGTTGTGTTCCTGCGTGTGAGTGAGGTCTCCAGTCATCTCCTAAGGAGTTGCTGTGTTAGCAGCAGACTGGCATCGCGCGACTGTTAACGTACGTAGCCGCGTCAGGTGGTCCGTATGCCCTGTATGCATTCCGACGTTGCATAAAACAAAAAGAGAACATTAGTCACAATTTATTTCCTGAACTAAAGACCAGGAAGATCTTTGACGGGCACAGTGGCGTAGTGGTTAGTAACGCAACTTTGACACCAACGCTCATGGGTTCGATTCCCACACAGGACAAACAATTGCGCGCATGAACATGTCTGTTAAATTAATGTTACCCAGTATTTGGACTCTTTGGTTCCTGTCTCCCAGCAAGGTCTAAACGGGTCCAGCGCGTAGAAAATGCTCGTGTTAGATTCTGTTTTGGAGTACCACCAAGAACACATATTAATACATATTTAAATGCTGCTAATATGCCTAATATGAAATCTAGGTGCGATCTGTACTTTGCAACCTTACTTTTCGATGTTGTGAACACTAAAATACCGAAATATCTCCGTGACAAACTAACATGGGCTTCAAAATCGATGTACGAGTATAACACGCGGGGCGTACTTTGGAAGTTTTCCTTACATTGCCACAAAACCACTGCTTTCGGAGGCAGTTTTAGATACTTAGCTACTAAATGTTGGAATAACCTCCCGCCGCCTATAAGACAGTCAAAATCCAAATTTTCTTTTAAAAACAAACTAAGGAGCCATCTTTTATATTTTTCATATTAATATTACTTACATGCACTCAAGTTCGCTTCTTTTAAATATGTATATTTGAGTTAATTATGTCGGTGTTACCAAATTTTGGAAAGTATTTATGTAATTTGTGTCATATTTTTTCTTTAAGCGCACAAGTACTACGGTCGTCACCATCTGAAAAACAGCGTTCTGGATCAACTGAATTATGGCATTATGCTGAGATGGGGTCAATTTTCTGCTGCTATGACACTGTGACTGTGATGACTTTGTGGAATTTACAAAAAAAGGAAAAAAACTTTTTATTTTGTATTTTATTTATCTTTAAAGCTTTTCTTTAGTTTTGTGGTCGTTTATATACAATTATGTAATGCTTTATGTTGCAGCAGAAATAAACTATATTTTTCTTTCTTTCTGTTTGTTTTGGTCTGGGAGTTTTTAAGAGAGGTAGGGCGCATAAAATAATCAATACATACATACATATCATCACGCCCGTCTCCCATTGCGGCAGACAGAGACTATGGAACGCCAGGTGCACCGACCCAAACATCCCGTTTCTTCCACACTCATCAACCTCTTCACGCATGCTCTTCGGTTTTGGGTGCTTTTGATTTGACCCTTCTTGTACACATCACCAATTTCATCTATACCGGGTGACTTCGAACTCAGACTTGAGAATAACATGGCATGCTATGTAAGTGTAGTAGAATCTATTAATGTGAAAATTTGAATTTATTATTTTATTTTGAATATTACAAAATAATTATGAAAGTCCGATATTTTTTTAGTCATCGTCACCCTACTAGTATATACGTATAGCGCGTCGGCTGTTCCTTTGACGGTGCCGCAAAGAAACGTAGCGCAGAAAATAAAAACACAAAGCGCTGCCCGAGTCGAACCTGCGTTTCCCGTCTCGTTATCGCACAGAGACACGCCGCCAGTCGCTATGTTACTGTATCTTGAGTAAGACGTATTACGTACATCCCTCATTTTCGTTACAATGTCACGCGAAAAGTCAAATAGTGCATATGACGAAGTTTTACATTCTTGCTGGAGTGAACTTGGAGGAAGCCAGCACGTGATTTGTTCAGTGCTAAACGAAGTTTTAGATGACGTTCCATTGACAATGGACTTTATTTTCAACACGACGGATGCCCGTCTCATTAGGTACTTACGTGCTTTTTTTGGACAATGTGTTCGGTAATCGATGGATAGGGCGTGGAGGTTCAGTAACTTGGCCACCGAGGTCTCGACGGACCTTACATCTATAGATTTTTATTTGTGAGCGAAAATAAAACGCTTAGTGTACACGGAGGAAGCCCGAAGTGCTGATGAGTCAAAGCAGCAAATCATAAGACGCTTTTAACACAGTGCAAAGTGACAGAGAAACATTATCTCGTTTAAATAACAATTTGGAGAAACGTTCAACCGTGCCTTGAAAAAGCCGAAGGACACATTGAATAGTTATTAAAATATCATTAGGTTTGTTTAGTTATTTTTCGTAGTGGTTTAGTTATTTTTCGTATTTTTATTTTAAATCCATGTAGAAAACTATAAGAAACATTAATCTGTATATAACTTCACGCTAAATTCCTTGCGGGGCAGGCAGAACAGGCTAGTACCTTTTTATATTATCTTTCTAAAAAAAATTTCACTCATGAGCAGAATGTTTATGTTTGTTTAGTGCCAGTAACTACTTTTTGCGGGTACACGTATGTATTCAAAGTACCTGCCTGTACAGGGGTCGGCAACACATGAGTGACACCTCTGAAGTTGCAAATTATCATAGGCTTCGGTAACTGCTTACCATTAGACAGGCCTTAAGCTCGTGGTATAAAAACTATACAAAGTGACTTATAATTTATGTAACATTTATGTGCCTATGGATTTATTACATTGTCTGGAAGTAAACAAGCCTACGGCCCCCTTGATGTAAAGTGGTTATCACAGTTCATGAATAGCTAGCTTTCAGGAAGTTCTCTCGCGAGGTATCTACTACTAAGAGTGTCCCCCTTTAAAATCCAGTGTATAGAGTCAGTTTATAAAGATTCCAGAAGGCGGAAAATGCAAATTATGTTTGACCGCTGCACAAACAACAGGAAATACGACAAACCATTCAAGACCACAACTGCATCATCCCATTACACCTACAGTGGAAAAGTCAAATTTTGTTGTTCCCCTCATCTCTACGAACAACTTTCCTTCTATATAACAGATAATGCTTTTCGCGATTACGTATGTGTCCCAATAAATTATATTATAATAAATAAAACGGTCCTAATAATAAGAGTTGTGCGTATTGATAAGTACAAGTACATGCATTGTTTTTCTTTTCAATAATAAATATCTAAAAATAATCGTGTCCTACTTATTTGTATCCGATCGGGATCGATTTCCTGAATATAAGATCGACGGCATGTGCTGTGATCCGCGGATCGGATCCAAGTATTACGATCCGATACGATCCTTATAATCGGATCGGCAAACAGGATGGCACATCCCTAATCTGCGGTCAAATTAGGGTGACTATTTTTTACTGATTTTTGTAGTAAAATCCAAAATCTACAATTTTTAATATTATGTAAATCTGTTGTTGTTTGCTTCAAACATAAATATAAATTGTTTTTATTAGATGAGCAACGCCTCGATTTACCATCATGGTATATTCAAGACATGTAATTATATTAGCTGCCTTTATTGGTGTGTTTTGTTGCTTTGTCTAGTTATCAAAAAAACTAGAAATTCCAGTGCAAATTTAGTGTGTGGAAATGTTGCATTAACAATAGTAAAACTGTTGCGTGCGAAACTTGTATCTGAACCTAGGTTACAGCTGAAAACCAGTGTTTTGCTCTTGAGCAATACTGGCACTGAGCTGCAGCCTTTTTGTCATACTTTGGCACATATCATGTATGTGCTTGTTTGTTATCATTGTAATAAAAATGATTTTAATGTAAGCACTTTATGTATGTAAATGAAGATGCAAATAAAAATAATATCTGTCTATAAACAATGTTTCAAATTCGGTCATTCCATGTGTCCTGTAATTCTCCTAACGCTATAAAAAATCATTCTGTATGTGTGCGTATAGGGCGGCCCCTCCCGACATCTCCATTCGTGCCTAATACACTTCTTTCGTAACTTTTTATTAATCCCAGTCAATACGTTAATCGTAATCAGGGCAGAATACTTACGTCAGTGTGTCTCGTCATATGACTTTTATATGCTTCTTTATCGTGAAATCCCTTGAAACATTCCATGCATTTATAATCCGCATTTTTAAAATTACTCGATCCCTGTCTATTCTCCACGTCGAACAGCTGTTCCCCCATCGTCAGCTCGTAGATATCAAAGATATCCTCATTCAGCAGCTCACGAACTGGTTTCTTTCTACGATCAACTTTGTCCTTTTGCTTTTTAGCTCTACTTCTTTTCTTCACGTCATTTGATGTTTCCTCCTCACAAGATATAAATTCAGTTTCTTTCACTGCATCTTCTAACATATCCGAGTCATTTATTTCTTTGCCGGTCTCATTTTCACTTTCCTCGGTGCTAGTCATGTTTTCATACAGATATAAATCATTGTAGTCAACGTCAAAGTGTTTGTAAGTGAGAGTTGATGTAAGATTGTTTGATTCACGGTCTATTGTATTGATTATGTCTGTGGTAAGCTGCAACACAAAACATATAAAAAATAAATGATTTTCTCACTATTTAAAAAATTGACCGGTTCTAATCCTGGCATGTATTTTATTTATGTACATATTTGTAATATTTGTAATTGTCACTTGCTTGGCGGTGAAAGCAAATATCGTGAGGAAACCCACACATCCAAGAAATTATATTTCAAGACGTGTTACCTAACCTAAGAAACATATGGTTTATCCTCTGGGTTGTGTAGGCAGGACGCATGTAAAAAATTGTATCTTCGCCAAATCCTCAGACTTAGATATCGGTCCCCGCCAATCCTAATGGATTAGGAAATGGGAAAACGCTAGGAAAAAGGAGATAAACTTTGTAAACTTATAGTCATATTTAAGATGCTGCAGTCAAGTAACAATTCCCCGTATGATTGCAGTTTTTGTGAGTCAATCTGGCCCTAGAAAGTTAAAAGCTCTATAAAATACAAACTATTTTTATTATACATCTATCACAAAAGTTCACAAAAATAGTAGCCTTATAATACGTGGCCTTGGAACAAATGTGTAGCCACTGGACACTTCTACCAAGGTACTGGTAACAGCGGTAGGCCAAAGAAATGATAACTTGACGTCGTGACGTTTGACATGCGTGTCAATGGTCCAACTTTTTTTTTATACAACGTCAGGAGGCATACAAGGATACGGCCCACCTGATGGAAAACGGTTACCGCTTATGAACGCAATACGTTAAATATCACTCGCGCGACGGCACCTCTGCCGCTAGCACAGCAACTCCTTAGGAGCTTGCTGGTGATCTCACATGCAGGAACACAACCTCCAAGGAGTCGTTATTTAGCCGTGGTTTTTCTGTGAAGTGGAGGTACCTCCCCATTGGGGCTGATCCATCTTAAAAATTACTATAAAGGATGCTGAAGTTAGTACGAAGTAGAGGAATAAAAGCCAAAAAGCAGACCAGAATTAACGCTTGGATGATGACGATTTGTCGTCATGTCTGCATGCTTCATTGATTTGTTTCACTTTTCCACGTTTTTATACCTGTAGTTCACTTCAAGTTCAGTTGAATCAATTTACTTTGACTTTGAAAAACATTTATCCCTTTCAGTTCATAATGTCTAAGGTGTTAAAATGTCCATATTATCAAAATAAAAGTATTAATTTAACACTATGGTAATTTACGCACTGAGCATTTGATGTGTCCCTATGAGTGAGTGCTATTCAGGTAGATTGCTGTGACGATTAATTTGAGCGTCACATGTCTTAACTTATTTTAATATAATTTAGTACGAAATGGTAGAATAATATGGGGCATTTTATGATAAGGTGGTGAGTGGCGCCGAAATAATGTTCAATTGGCTTTTTATTCATGTTTTCTCACCTCTTATCACTTGAGGGAGTCGTTTAAGACATCCCCCAGCTTTTAAACCTTCAATCGGACATCACCACCACAAAAAATTAATATTACATCGCATCAAAGCAGCCCCACGGGGGAAGTACTTTCTTGGACCTCACAGAAAATTGCAACTGAATAACAACTCCATGTCCAATCTCTCCAAGCAGCAGGGTCACCAATGCTCGAGCAATGTATGCTTTGCCAGAGTTTTATAATTCCACCAACCATATATATATCCATTCAAATAAATATTTCATATTCCTTACATAATCCGCAGCACTTAGAGCATCTTCCATGAGAGCCTGGCTACGGACAGCCTTGTCTCGGAGTTGGGAGTATGACAAGAGCCTGTGACAACACTCCCAGCAT
The DNA here is from genome assembly GCA_947507595.1 of Pyralis farinalis. Taxonomy (NCBI): domain Eukaryota; kingdom Metazoa; phylum Arthropoda; class Insecta; order Lepidoptera; family Pyralidae; genus Pyralis; species Pyralis farinalis. The sequence continues at coordinate 38,624,699 of OX382263.1, read as the reverse complement.
AGCTTCTGAGGGAAACCGTCACCAGGGGAGACCTAGAACATTACATAGTGCTATTAAGCAATTACACAAGCCAATTAATTACTTACAATGGGTATGTGTTCTGAAGAACTGTTTGATATGATGCCAATAGTGTGCAACCAGTACTGTACCATTGCGGTTCCAGTGTGGAGGGTAAACTTCCCGCCATCGGTGCCGAGAGAAGTTTTCTTCTGAGAACTCTCAAGTTGTGGGATGTCCCAGTCGAGGTTTTCCCAAGGGACTATTGGATTTATCAAGAAAAGCGTAAAGAGGTGTTTATAATGTTAATGTGGTTTTTGGAATGGCAACCCCTGGTATTGCAAATGTCCGTAGGCTACGGTGACATCAGGCAGGCCTATGCATGTTTCATTGTGTGGTATAAAAAATAAGAAAAATTGACTGGTTGCTTGTAAGTCAAAACTTATTCACCAACAGTTGTTACTTGGCCTGTAGTTAAAAAGAGCCTGAAGTCATTTGGACCAAGCCCCAAATGCATTCTTCATTTTACTTGGTCATTTAGTAGTAATAAATCAGTAGTATAAGTAAAACAAAAGCTTCCTATTTTAAAAAACTTACTTTTAGACCCGTGATCTGCTCGAATGTGCCAATGAGACCTCTTTCATTAATTTCATACAACAACGTATCAGACACCAGACAGATTCTGCATACCTAAACAAACAATAATAACACATATGAATACGGACTTCAGCAGCTTAGTGGTATTGTTAAGTGCATATTTAAGGTTAATCAAGCAAGTTATGCAAGTTCAACGGTGCCTGAAGTCTGTATATACGGATAGCTGTAAATATGGATAGGGCCATGCATAGGTAAATTTATGTTCATTCTAGTTAGAAGATACCTACAGTTATAACTGTAACAGTTGTTTAGTCAAGCTCTTGGGTGGCTGGAGAACACTGGCGTTCACCAATCCACAGAATAATAACACTGTCAAGTATGATCCTACCCCTCAGGTCAACCGCTAAGGTTGAGGTTCTTACCCCACAGTGGGATGAATATGAGTTGATGTCAAGGTATTTTTTTTTTATTTAGTTTGTTTATTTGGGATAAAAATAATTACACAACACTTAATTAACAAATTCATGTGGTGTAGTGTTAATAACATTAATTGTGTAACCAACAACTGTATCCACAAAGTAAGTAAAAACAATTTTACCATAAACATAAACAAAGTGATAGTAAATAAAACTTTTTTTTTAGGTACTATTCAGCAAAGACAGTAGATTTTTTTAAACATAGCGGGCTTCATATTAAATTAAGCGTTCATTGTAAATCTTCATTACCCTAGTGAGAGGGGCACGATCACCGATCACCTGTTGTTTTACATGTTTGTATGTCAACTGAAATATTACATAAAGTACTCTCTTAATAGCATATCCCGTTTCCTGATCCATTAGGATTAGGAAATAGTGTCTTTTGAAATATAATTTCTCAGATTCTGAAGAAATTTCTAAGCAAGTGATAATTACAAATGTATACATAAATTTGAAAACACAAATACAGTATTGCCCACACCAGGAATCGAACTTAGTCAATATTTTTCTCCTTCAATATTATGCACAGGAAAATTGTACCACAATTGCCAGTAATATTTTACATCTTCTGAAGTCTTCATCATTAATGAAGTGGATTTCAGAGATATATCTTTATTACTACAATTGAAATGTTGCACTATTAGACAATGTACTAAATGTGCAATCTTAGTAATTCAACTTTTCTTTGGACAAAATTTTAAATATTTGTACAGATCGAAAAAAAATGTTCCAGGATTTTTTACGAGAGCCCAGACTGCAGCCATAACCCCAAACTTCCCCAGTCGGGCTGCTTTGATATGCCGTACTTCTCTTAGAACAACCAGACCGAGACAAAAAGACATGTTCGTTCAAACAAATGTTTGTTCTGTGCGGGAATCAAACCCACTGCCTTAGAAGTAGCCATTGCTAACCAATCTGTCGACAAGGACAGACACGCGCACTGTCAAACAATTATTTTATTAGGTTGCACACTATTATCAGCTCATTCTCTTACTTGGAACTCACTTAATAATAATAATAAATCTCTTTATCCTGCCGGAAGTAACATAAGTATGATAGTTATGGCAGGTCCCTGTTCTGCAATAGCCCGGTTCTAATAATAACGCCAAATCTCATTTTAACCCTTAGGGGCCCGGAGCCTCCTTTGAGGCTGCAAAAAAGTACCGTAAAAGACCGCGACCTCAAAGGAGGCTCCTGTCAACCAACGATTTTGAGGTAGGTTTAAACTTTATTGGTGACGGATTAGGGCCTAGAGTGGCTTATTACTTGTTTTTATAATGTAGTAAGTATTTCCAGTAGTGCCAACAAAAATTCACGACACTCTAGTGGCCAGAACAAAAATTTAAAAATTCAAAGCGTCAGTACAACGGCGGCGTCGCCGTGTCTTGACGTTCATTTTTTCTCTGTAGTGTTTTTTCGTGTTTTCGTGTATAAACAGATATGTTTGTGTATTTTTTTTATGTTAGTTTATATTGTTTTATGATAGGAAATGCCAACAATAGTGTGGTTTAGTGAGTTTATATATGAGAAACGGGTAGGTACTTTCAAATTGCATATTTCCTTCGTGAATATTTCGTCTAATTGTCGACACAGTTTATTATTGTCGAAAAATAAATAAATATCGTATTGTAGCTGAATAGATTATCTATAAAATGAGGTAAAACTCAAATATATAGCTCCTATGTACTATTTTATAGGAAAAGTTTAAAAAATTAGGTTGTCGCGCGTAATTCGATTTTCAAACTCGATTTTCAAATGCGAATGTTTATTTTCTATATATAATATGTACTATTATTTTTCTATTTATGTAAACTACGTATATAGTGGAATAAATGTTATTATACACAAAATAAAAACCATTATTAATTTTCAATATATACTAATTTATTCGAACCATTTTGCAGTGTTTGGTTCTCTCTCGTTTGAACTAGCTATAATAAATTATACAAACACTCAAGTCGTTAATTTGAAGCTTTATTATCATGGGCCTGTTATTGTATACAAAAAAAAATTACTCTGGTCCTTGTAAGTTGAACCATCTGGCTTCACAATGTAAACATTGATAAACGCCCCAATTTCAAGTGGCCTTCAACCACTTGGCAGTCCCGTGATTTATGGCCGTGACGTATTTGTCCCATTGATATACCCTGGAGCGGGTCACGGTGGGTGTACAACATTACATACAGTCTTTGCGAAGGGACCTCTATGCGTTACATCCTTATCCCCGCGCATGCCTATCAAATGACCGGGATTAACCCGACGGGTTCCAGGTGGTCTAATCAGACCACCCTCTTATGGCATATATACTGAATAACGGTAACTGCGGAACTCGGCGGATTAATACCCGTGAGTGGAAAAAATAAATCTCTTTATTTCTTGAAGAAACTTTATACCTTAGATTACTATTGCTAGTCTCCTTTTAAGTATAAATTTTGGAGTCCTCTCTCCTCGTCTTTTATATCACGAGAGCGCCCATTTGTGTAAGTATATGTATGAATGTGGTTTATGTGAGGGAGGTAAGTGTGTGTGATGAGAGGTTTCAGGGCATGTTTAGCGTGTCGAGACCCACGTGGCTTGATCAAGCCTTGTGTGTTACGGCAAACAGTTATAACGGGCCCTGACGGGTTAAAATTTATATGTATATTATTTACAACTATTTATATGTAAGTTACATCTTTTATATACGTGTCAATTTATTAGTGCTTTCGAATCATCATAACTCCTCGACTTTAACCAGTTAGAAAGTGTAATTTTACATTGATGGCATGACAGGGGATATATAGGCATAGGTTTGTTGATGGTTATGTAACTGAGCTGATTTACAGTTAAATTGTTTGCCTACGTTACCTCTTCTGATAGAAGGTACAAAGCTACTGAATATTTGCTCCTATGTTTAATGTGATTAGAGTCATAAGGCCTCCATAAAGAGCCTCAGAACAGTGAGAAATATATACAACTTGTGAATGGTAATTAGATGGCAATACAGGTACAATTCCTATGTAGAGTTAAAAGATATAGAAAACACTCACTTGGATGAGAGACGGCACGGCGCTTGTTTTCAACTGTCCACTGTCATCAAAGTCGCTGATATTGAAGTGTTCTGAACATACATACAATTTGCAACGAACATTATTCCCGCCAACTACATTCAACCACTTTTTTCTTAAATTTCGTTCTTTCGGAAGCCTGAAACAAATTTCAATATAATAAATAAACGTATATATTAAATTAGATCCCAAAAATTATTGTAACATTTGTCTTCACTTACGCGTAAAAGACGATATCTCCATTGTCATTTGCTTTCGACAAGTTAAAGCAATTTGCTACCGAACACTTCATTTTGGGTAGATAATATTTACTTAAATTATAACATGCGACATCAGTGTACGAAATACTAGCGGTAAAAGAATGTGATCTACACTACAATGTTTAAATTATTCTACAGAGTAAAATAAATATTGAAAAAATATATGCAGACAGCTTCAAATAATAACAAATTTTGTATGTAAAGAAGCGAACTTAAAAAGCAAGTTCGCTGATGTAATTAATATCTGAGATAAACAATTATTTGACTACATAAAATTGTCATTGGCCGACTGACTGACAATACTGACATAACGTGACATTTGAGTTTTTTTTTGGTTCCTTTTATCCCCGAGTGGAAAGGCAAAGGGAAATAGCCCATACAGCCAAGTCTTCAGTTCAGAACCATTTGAAAATCTTAATTCTATATTCCAGCTTCAGGAACTGTACTGAAAAAATACTTGGGAAGGATACCCAGACCCAATCAATCCAATTTAAATACCACCCGTAAAACGATAGTGATTTTTACAAGGTTTTCTTGATGAACGTATTCACGTCTCCCAAAAAGTGCATAAACGTGTTATATTAGAGTTTTTTCATTACTGTATAATTTCACTAGCACTTATGTTACAAAATACTATCGAAATTGTCACACAAAACTAATTTTATACCGAATTGTAAAAATTTCAAGTAAAACAACAATGTCACTCGTTAAAAGCGCGGGAAGAAATCGACATTTGATAGTTTTTGGTTCTCTTTATTTTTGTTTCTTTTTATCCCCGGGGCGCGAGGCAAAGGGATCTAACTCATACAGCCAAGTCTTCAGTTTGGAACCATTTGAAAATCTTAATTCTATGTTCCAGCTTCAGGAATTGTGCTGAAAAAATATTTGGGAAGGGTACCCCGACCTAATCAACCCAGTTTAAATCCCACCCGTAAAACGATAGTAATTTTTACAAGGTTTTCTTGGTGAACTTATTCACGTCTTCCAAAAAGTGCATAAACGTGTTATATTTGAGTTTTTTCATTACTGTATAATTTCCCTAGCACTTATGTTAATACAACAAAATACTATCGGAATTGTCACACAAAACTAATCTTATACTTAAAATTTCAAGGAAAACAACAATGCCACTCGTCAAAAGAGCGGGAAGAAGTCGACATTTGATAGTTTCCGTTACAATACCATAGACATAATAAAAAAGTCAGACGGAATCTCGCTGAGAAACAACTGAAGCACCACAATGGCGGCATGTAATTATGTGTGATTGGTTCTTTTTATCCCGAAGGGGAAAGGCAAAGGGATCTAGCCCATACAGCCAAGTCATCAGTTTAGAACCATTTGAAAATCTTAATTCTATGTTCCAGCTTCAGGAACTGTGCTGAAAAAATACTTGGGAAGGGTACCTCGACCCAATCAACCCAGTTTAAATACCACCCGTAAAACGATAGTGATTTTCACAAGGTTTTCTTGATGAACTTATTCACGTCTTCCAAAAAGTGCATAAACGTGTTATATTTGAGTTTTTTCATTATTGTATAATTTCACTAGCATTTATGTTACAAAATACTATCAAAATTGTCACATAACACTAATTTTATACTGAATTGTAAAAAATTCAAGTATAACAACAATGTCACTCGTCAAAAGCGCGGGAAGAAGTCAATTATGTGTGAGTGTCAAGTGGGTTGCCAGATGGAAGAAAATTTCCCATTTCTTTAACTAAAAAGATATAAAAAATTATATGATTCGTTACTGTCTTCGAAACTCGAATTTAATGGACCGTTGATTTGTAACTTGTGTTGTTTAACATAGGTATTGATGAAAATAAAGTTTCTTAATCATATACATTTTGTAATAAAACTCACCTTTTCAGAATATTAATCACTTCGCGAAAGTTATTTAAGACTAATGTTAGCAAAACTGCCAATGAACTGCTTTAAAACTTCTGTCACCGGTTTTTTTTTCATATCACTAAAGTGGAAAACAAGCATACAGCCTGCCTAATAGTAAGCAGTTACCGTAGCCTATGGACATTTGCAATACCGGGAGTGTTAGTTTTGCGTTGCCGACCCTCTATGAATCCCTTCACGCCTTTCTTGTAGAACCCCATACTGCAGTCCCTTAGGAAAACTTTGGCAGGGAGCTCATTCCACAATTTGATAGTTCTCGGTAGAAAACTTCTCTGGAATCGCACAGTACGCGAACATTGCGGTTCCACTGTATGAGTATGAACTCCCTACCGTCGGCAAGTTGCGCGATTGTAAACGAGGTTGTTGGCATAATGTCGAACAGCTCCTTAAAACACAACCCGTTATACAATCGGTAGAATACGTAGAGACGCAAAATCTCTTTCTCAAACCGCTATGCAAATGTCAAAACAATTTTTAAGAATACGATTATATTGTAGAAAACGCGCACTGCAGCGCTGTGGAGCGTCGATGCTGTCAGATCGTTTAACAGAATAACAAAACGTATAAATTTTCACATTTTGACACACGCCGTGAAGCAGTGCAGTTGCGACTTTTTAGTCGAATTATATTTTTTTTCTGTATATTCGGGCAGGACAGGACGTAGTTATGTCGGGTCTGCTTGTAGCAATAAAACTAAAATATTTGTTGTAAGTTTGTCGTATAATTAAAAATAAATTGAAATTACAATAGTTTATATTATTTATTGATTGGAAATAGTAACATCTATAAAGATGAAGTCTTTACAACATTCAGAATAAAAGAAGGACGAACCCGTTATTATACAGTGCAGGAGAGCAGAGGCAACAGTTAGCACTTACATTCCAACGAACTTTTGAGAAATTCTCTTTGCATGACAATTTCGAACGAGATAATGTCAAGCTCGGGGATTTCCTGCTATTCTCTACGTTGGATACGAATATGTGGACTTACATCACGTGCGATAGTCATGGATATCCAACGGTCAGTTGGATACCGATTACCCCGGTTCGGAGTGGACCGGGCAGCGGTTGTGGAACTGAATCTGCGGTATTGATGCAAAGCTAGTTGTTAACGATTTCGACCGATCGGTTGAAAACGGTTGTTTTTGTTTTTAACCGTTGTCAACGGTTGTAAATTAAAGGCTTAAAACGGATAAGAACATGTTTTTTTAAATGGTATCAGTTTTTCCTCCTAGGCAATTGATAGAATAAACCAATTTTATGTAGGTACTTAATCGTTTTTTTTAAGTAAAATAATTAAAGATAATTTATATGTAAAGTAACTTTCTTGAGATACTTCAGTGTAGGTAAAAGTACCTTTATTTTGGAATAATCACTTCAATTTATTATTGAAGTACAAACTAGGTATACGTATACCAATCTCACCCGCGCACGGCAAGCATGCTGCATGACATGCTGCACGAAGTGGCAACGTATTGCACACACGACGACCCGTGCGCAATAATAATAATTATTACCAAGTTTCGTATTTTAACGAATGTATTTAATAATTACAATTATCTCTACATAGTATAAAACAAAGTTGCTCATTGCCGCCTGTACGCTTTTAGATTTAAACTACGCAACGGATTATAAAGGGGTTTTATCAATAGGCAGAGTAATTCAAGAGGAAGATTTATATGTATAACAGGTACATTCGTATTATAGTAGAGATAAGACGAGAATTTCAAAGATTTTATATGATGTTGTAAGGAATATATTTTTGTGCGCTTACATTGTAAACGCTGGCTAAACTTAGGAGATATATCAAAATAAAGTACTACGGGATTGAATTATGATATTTTTAGGAAACAGGTGTGAAAATTATAAAAAAAAGAAACAACAGAGTACAAAACGACAGTTATTAGGTTTAATTTTAAACACACAATTCAAGAGTAATTACTGACATTGCCTTATGAAACATAATAACAATCACTTTATCTAAGTAAACAATCACGAAACCAATTATAAGATTTAGGTAAAAGAATTCTCACGTCCCTCGAGCGATGTTTTTTTTTTTTTTTTTGGACCTGACTATGTAGTTAGCCCCGAGTGGGCTGTCACTACGTCACCGGACTAGAGAGGCGGGCGTGAGGCGCCACAGCCTAGAAAAACAAAGTTAAGCGACAGCCTAAGGGCCCCCGAGAGGGGTCGGACCTCGGCTCAGGACGTCACTGGAGAAACAAATCGAACACGCGGGTTCGTGCCTGAAGGGCCTGTCGGAGTGGCCGTCACAGCTTTTTTTTTTTTTTTTTTTTTTTTTTTTTTTTTTTTTTTTTTTTTTTTTTTGACCTGACTATGTAGTTAGCCCCGGTTGGGCTGTCACTACGTCACCGGACTAGAGGGCGGGCGTGAGGCGCCACAGCCTGAAAAACAAAGTTAAGCGACAGCCTAAGGGCCCCCGAGAGGGGTCGGACCTCGGCTCAGGACGTCGCTGGAGAAACAAATCGAACACGCGGGTTCGTGCCTTAAGGGCCTGTCGGAGAGAGAGGCGCCCAGGTACCGTGGGCTACCGGTACCTGGTGTATCGCGCAGAAGTCCTTACTCTTCGCGCCCGGAGCCGCCGAGCGCGGTGTGTGTCTGGAGTGTTGGGGTTGGAGGGGGAGAGGTAGGGGGCGTTCGCAACAGTAATGCGATCATCGGGATCAAAGAGTGAATTCCGCGGTCTGCGCCGGAACCCCCGGGCGTCGATCCGCGGGGTGTAATTGACAGCCCGGGCTATCAATGGGTTGGGATGTTGAGAGGCAGTTTCGAAGTAGCGTCTAGACGCTTTCTTCATGAAACTAATGATGGAAGGGAGTTCAAGGTCGAGATGGAGATCTGCGACCCTGAGATAGTGAGGGGCAGCGGTTGCATTGCGGGCAAACCGGTTTTGGATAATCTGGAGCTTAGCCAGATGGGAGCGCGCAGCGTGTGCGAACACTACGCTGGCGTATGTGAGAACGGGGCGGATGCAGGCTTTGTAGAGTGTACACTTATTTCTAAGTGACATTCTACGATTCCTGAATATCGGACCGAGCCGGCCTAGATAGAACGCGGCTTTGTTCCTAACAGCGGTGATGTGAGGTCCAAACGTCATTCTGGAGTCTAGGATGACACCTAGATATTTGGCCTTCTCGACCCATGGGATGGGTCGGCCGAACAATGAGATGGGGCTCACGGTCCTATGTTGGGAATCTGGTCTCGTAAGACCTCGTGGATCCCGAGAAAAGAACACAGCGGCACTTTTCTCCGGATTCACTTCGATTCGCCAACGTCGGAACCATTCGCCTAGAGCGTTAGCCGCTCTCTGGAGCCTATCCGATATGTTGGACTTGGCTCGTTCGGAAGTGTAAAGTGCCGTATCATCGGCAAAGAGGGCTAGCTCCACGAAGGGAGTCTTGGGAACATCGTTGGTGTACAACGTGTATAGGATAGGGCCGAGCACGGAGCCCTGAGGGACCCCGGCTCGGATAGGGTGCGGCCTCGAGAGAGTGCCGTGGACTCTGACGCGGAGGGAGCGATTCGACAAGTAGTCTCGTAAGATGTGCACGAGACTGTCTGGCACTTCCATTTGGTGTAGCTTATATATTAAGCCATTGTGCCAGACTTTGTCGAACGCTTTCGCGACGTCGAAAAACAGGGCACCGGTATGGCGCCCTGTTTGAAAGTTGGAGAGGACGTGCTCCGTGATGCGGTGCACTTGGTGGACTGCCGAGTGTTTGGGACGGAACCCAAACTGCTCGTCTATGAGAAGGCCTCTAAGTTCAACGAACTTTTTGAGGCGAATGGCTATGATGCGCTCATAGACTTTCCCCAGGCATTTGAGGAGACTAATGGGCCTGTAAGAGGCGGGGTTCTTCAGGCATTTGCCTGGTTTGGGGATGCCAACTACGTCTGCATCTTTCCAGGAGTCTGGAAATCTGCAGTTCGCGAGAGCGGCGTTGAATATCGCCACGAGAAGGACTAACAGGGGGCCTGGGAGGAGTTTGAGGACCGAGTTCGTGATGCCGTCAGCTCCGGGAGCTTTCCGGCTCCGAAGGTCCCTGATGATCGTTTGGACCTCCTCAACCGTTGTAGGCTCGAGGGGGATCGTGGGAGGTGTCGCGAGGATTCGTTCCACCTCGGAGTCAACCATCTGAACGTGTTCGTCGTCGGTTGGTTCTAGACTAGGAGAGCATTGGCTCTCCAGGCTGTCTGCAAAGCATTCAGCCTTTTCGTCATCATCGAACGCTATCGTACCGTCTGGTCGGGTCAGGGGAGGGCATTGGGTTATTTGGTCGGAACGGAGAGATTTAGCAACTCGCCAGTACGCCGTGTGCGAGGGCTTAATTTCTCCAACAAAGTTGGCCCACCGTTCATCCCTGAACTCTTTGATGCGCTTCTTTACTTGGCGTTGTAAATAGCGCATCCGAGAACGGTTCTGTTCGGTGGGACAAGAGTCATGGGCGCGTGTCGCTGCGTTCTTTTCCGACACTAGTTCTCGCAAATAAGCAGGGAGTTCCCAACGCCGAGCTAAGTCGGCTGTTGAAACCTCTCTGGAGCAGTTGTTAGCTGCCGTTTGCAAGTGGCTAGTGAGGGCGTCGATCGCAAGGTCGGTCTCGTCATTTGTGAGAATCTGTTCGGGTACTTGCTCCAGCTCGGGTGTGGAAGTCTGTGCGAGCACTCTTTTGAGTTTTCGCCAGTCCGTTACCCGTCTGGTGTCCTCGTCTGTCGGTGAGTCAGTTGGTAGCCCGAACTCGATCAGAACTGGCCGGTGGTCAGAGCTAAGTTCTGTGTGCACTTGGATTGAACGCATCCGTAAGGCTACGTTCTTTAGAAGTGCAAAATCCAGAACGGTCGGGCGGTGTCCCACTGTTGCGGAATAGTGGGTGGGAGACATGGGAGCTATGACGTCGAATCCTAGGGAGTCCTGTAGGCTCTCTAGGATTACGCCGTTTGGTGAAGACGAGTGGCTATTCCACTGGATGTGCTTACTATTGAAATATCCAGCCAGAATGGTGGAGTTTCCTAGGGCAAAGAGGGCTTGCAAGTCGCTCTGAAGGATGCGCTTGCTCGGGGGGAGGTACGCGGACGCGATATTGATCGGCTGATGGCCGGTCATCCCTAGCCTGCAGATGGTGACCTCGAGGTTTTCGAGAGATGGGGGTTCTAGTGGGATGCAGTGCAGGGACCTTTTGTAATAGACTAGGGTTCCGCCCCCGCGGCCCTCTCTATCATTACGGATGACGTTGTAATTTGCAATGCGCGGGTCGCGATTGCATGGTTTCAAAAGGGTCTCCTGCACTAGGAGGATATCAACTTGGTGGTCGGTTAGGTACTGGCGTACTTCATCCCGTTGCCACGCAAGGCCGTTTGCGTTATAGAACGCAAGGGAAAGGGAGCGTGGTTTCACTCTTTGATTCCGTGAACCCATTATTGTTGGGAGAGGTTTGTGCGCCGAAGGTGGGCAGGCGCGCGATAGTCCATGATGGACTCAAACACAGCGATGTGTTTGCAGACGATCTGGAATTGGTTTCCCACTCCAGTGTCTTGGAAGTCATGTAGCTCGCGGGCTAGGACGAATAGCTCTGACATGTCGATTTTACTCGCCATGTCAAACACTATGTCCGTCAAATGGGGTTTGCGTCCTCCCAGAGGGGGAGTCTGCTGGGGTGCAGCTGCTGGGGCAGTCTCTACGGGTTCGACCGGTGTGGGTAGGGGCGCAAGAGGCTGACTGAGGTTCACGCAACGGAACCGCGAGAAGCAATTACGGGCAGAGTGCCCGTAATTTTGGCAGTTGTGACACTGCCCTGGGAGTCCACGTTTGTGGGGGAGTTCGACTTCGATGTCGAAGAGACCACAAATATTTGTGATCTGAAAGATCTTCTTACCCTCGGGGGTAAGGGGAAGGTGGCAGATAACCATATTATATGGCTCGCCATCCTTGCGGTGGTTGCGGGTCATCCGGTGTACCGACCGGACGGGGACTCCTTGTCCTTTAATGGACTCGGTTATGCCATCTAGTGACAGCGACGTGGGGACGCGTTTAACCACCACGCGAAGTTCACGTTCCTCCTCGAGAGCGTACGTGAAGTACTCCACGCGCCGCTCCCGGAGGAGGCCCGTGAGTTTTCGGTGGTCGTTGGGTGTTGCCACCGTGACGCTGATGCCAAGGTGGATCGACTTTGCCCTTGTGAGGCGAATCTCTTTCGCGGGGAGATCGACCGCGTAGAGCCGCTCCCAGACCTTTCCGTCACGGATGGTGATCGGCGGCGGGAGCTTGGCCTTCGGTGTCTCTTGCGAGAGCACCGTTGGCGAAGAGGGACGGGCCACTCCGGTGTTACCCTTTGCGGCCTTTGCGGGACGGGAGTCACTGGAGCGGGGCTTCCGCTTCCGGTTCTCCGGGACAGTGGTCCATTTGGCCTCCGTAAGGGGGTCGACAATGGACTCTAGGTCTGACTCGTCGCCGTCACAGCGCTTGCGCATTCCTTTTATAGTGCGTTTGTGGGGTGGTAAAAATGCTCGCACGATCTTCCTTATAATATAAATTACGGAACAAAAACTGTAAATAACGAAATCTCTTTTTTAGCTCGCAGTCGGATAAACAACCGATTTTCAAACGTTTTTTATACGTTATCAACGTCTACTTTAGTTAAATATCCGTTGTTAACCGTTAATTTACAACTATTCTGCGGGGCAGCGGACCGGGTGCAGTACCGGTGCGCCGCCGCGCCGGGGGGCGAGCCGGAGCGGAGTGGGACTCGCCGAATGCGCGCGGGGGATATGTATCGTTCGTCCGTCTCCGCCGTACCGCGGATCGCGGATCACGGTCGACGACGACGGTTAGTCTGCCGGATATAGGTCCGACGAACACGAGACCTGGATGCAGATCACCAGAGCTCAATTTCATACCTATTCAATTCCTAATTAACAGCGGACCTACGCATCTCTATTTTGAAATGAAGAAAGAACGAACCCAACCCATCGAATGAATGATAGTGAACCGACGGATCCTCCTTTTTTTTAACTTGGCACAGGCATGGAACAAGGAAGTTATTCATGTACGAAGTACATCCTAATTCTATGGGCACTTAGGCCACAGATTGTAGGCACATACATAATATCGCTATCGGAAGTGCCAAGATTCTTGGCCGTGCTACATTAACTCGATACTCGATTCCAATGATTTCTATGACGAGTACTTGTGCCTATTTCATCGATTAGAGTGTCGAGTATCGCTGTCGAAAGTATCGATACCTACTCGGTATCGAAAGTATCGTTCGAACCCAATGTGTCATTGTCAATACTGTCATGCATGTCATAACAATTCTTGTTGTTTGTGTTGTGACTTCTGCCCGCGCTTTTGTCGAGTTACATTGTTATTATACTTGAAATTTTTACAATTCAGTGTAAAATTAGTTTTATGTGACAATTTCGATAGTATTTTGTAACATAAGTGCTAGTGCAATTACAATTGAAAAAAATCAAATATAACACGTTTATGCACTTTTTGGAAGACGTGAATACGTTCATCAAGAAAACCCTATAAAATTCCTATCGTTTTACGGGTGTTATTTAAACTGGGTTGATTGGGTCGAAGTAGCCTTCCCAAGTATTTTTTCAGCACAGTTCCTGAAGCTGGAACATAGAATTAAAATTTTCAAATGGTTCTAAACTGATGACATGGCTGTATGGGCTAGATCCCTTTGCCTTTCCCCTCGGGGATAAAAAAAATACAATTCTTGTGTACTGTATTGTTTACATAAATATTTCATTATTTTAATAAAAACATTTTTGAAGTACATAGTTATGCCGAAAACGAATGCAGAATATTGTCGTGATTATCGGAAAAAAAGAAGAGCAAACAAAATTAAAAAGACCGCAAAAAGTTCAACGGAGCGTGTTCGTGAATTTCGTGCACGCCAAAAGGAGTTATTAAATGTAAAAAATAATATTTCTAATACGCCTAGTCATGATACCGCTTTACAAAATAGTGAAAGTGATTATAGTAAGTACATATTTTCAGTCAACAGATTTCGTCCTTAATACTTATCGTTAGTACCTACATCACATGAATTGTTCAAGGTTTATCTTCACTGCACACATTTTTAAATATTATGTATTGCACACGGCACGGCATTAATTTATCTCAAGTCGCGTTATTCGCCTATGATTTCACACTTGATCCGTGCATCAATTTGCTTTTAGTTATTAGCTCCTTTTTGCAGTTAGATCTGAATTAAAACTGTATTCTGGGTTGTAAGAAATTGTACAGTGTACGCAAATCACAACTGTGGCGTATTTTTTCGAACCATTGTCGAACAAGTTTTCATGTGAACAAGGAAATGGGTAAGAGTTAATTATATCTCTTACCCATTTCCTAATTTAATGATGGGGTAATATCATCTCTGCAGTAACCTTAGTTGACGCCTCTTTTGTGTATAATCAAACAATTTAAGTAAAACACATAATTTTCACCCTTAAATGTTTGTTTCACAATTATATGAATCAAGTCTTAGGGGTACTATGGTGTAGGACTAGATGAAATTCTGCACTAACATCTGATTGTATCATGTAGGAAATGTAGAAAATATAATAAAGTGATTCCAAAAGGTTTTCTGATATTGTAATGTCAATTATTTAATCTCTCATTACCCGCGGACCGCTTTTCCGCCAAGAAATGTATGGGAAAACGTATATAACGGGGTCTCACAGGTTACAACTCTCGAATCCAGAATATTCAGGTACAACATAAAGTTAATACTAAAAGCAATCAAGACATGTTCATGCTGATAAAAGTTTGTCTTATGCGAAGATGGAACCCAGGGCTCTAAAGTCAGCCATTGCTATTCACTCATCCTCCAAGTTTATCTTGATAAAGGAGACAAATACTCTTTGCAACATATGATAACAGTATGTATTTAATTTCAGACGGGCTGTCCTCATTTGATGAAGCGAAGGTCAAGATATCGGCACAATCCTCAATAGAACACACAAAATACGACTATTTTGTACCAATTTTACATGAGGTACATTTCCAGAACAATTTAATTATTGTTATAGGGTTTTGCTGTGTGGATTGGTGGCAGAACTGCACTAACCCTCTCTCTTCACAGGATTATATAGGAGCTGACAAAGGGGTACACATTACTGCAGCAGCATCATCAGGACTGTCTTATACAGTGGTCACCATCTTGTCAAGTACAGAGATTATGGTAAAAATCCCCCAAATATTGCGCTGTGGTTGCGGTAACTTCAGGGCATGGAGTGCAAAGAATGCTCATCACATATCTTGCTATGAAAGTGATGATGACTGGACATGGTATATATCATGCATGAAAGGAGAAATAGAAAAGATGCACTGGGACACCTTTATGGATGGTCAGGAATCCAAAGATAGGGAGAGGACACAAACCTTGAATCTGTCCCACCCGAGGCAATGTTTAAGAATATTTCTAAAGTCATACATGCCTCCAGGGCCATCCTACATAAAACCTAAGAGCCAAATTGACTTGTTACTTAACCGAAATAGCATTTCAACTTCTGAAAGCGGGTACAACTATAAGATGGGTTTGGATTCAATTGAGACCTAGGTTATGCTGCAGTCTCTCCAGCAGTGCTGCATCAATCATAGGTTTTGAATTGTTGTGAATATATGAAAGGGTGTTTGTGTTGCTGCCAGTGAGTGTTGATTACCAGCAAGCTGCTATTTAGTTGCTGTCTCAGCAGCAGGGTGTTGGTAACACACAAGCAATATTCCTTGTATTGCAAGCATGAATTGGACAGTGTAATTGCTTAAAGTTAATCTGTATACTTGTTTCAAATGAAACATCTGACATACATAATAAGCCTGACACTGCATGAGAAACACAACATCAACCCTTAGACCTGTGCTTAAAAATACATGTTACATATTTCCTGAATTTGAAATTGCTTTTAGGTAAAACACGAATACTCTATGACCGACCACGAAATAGAAATATGTAAGGATGCTTTACATATGCCCCTAATGGACCTGAACTTGGTTAAAGAGAAGATCAACACTCAACTATCATCTTATAAAAAAATGGAGAGTAATCAAATTGCAGGCCATGTAGCTAATGTAAAGATTGAGAATCCAGATGTTGAGGTAACTGAACTAAAGGTTGTTAAAGACGAAATATTAACAGATGAAGAAGATCTTATGAACGAGCAAAGAGTGGGAACAGAAGATATTACTGTTGATATAGACATAGAAGAGATGAAGCTTGAACTATTAGAAGACACAGATGGCATACAATTACAAGGTAACAATTACATTCTTGTAATTAAATAGAACTTAACCCGACGGGTTCCGGGTGGCCTAATCAGACCACTCGCTTATGACATATATACTGAATAACGGTAACTGCAGAACTCGGCAGGTTAATAAGTGTACTAATGTATGGCCTGTTGTGGTTGTATTACCTTTAGTGATGATCCACAGGACCACAGGCAAGCGTGCTAAGTCCTGTGGTAATCCTGAAGTGATATAAAATATTGAATTCAGGTATATAATTTTATGATTATATATCTGAGTTTAATATTTCATATATAATCTATATAATGTAATTATACTAATAATATATACGTATATTGTGTAAAATATATATCATTAAAAAGAAAGTGTACATGTGTATAACATATAATATGAATATTGCACAAAGGTGTTTTATTATTCAGGTGGTCAAACCAACACGTAGCCTTGAATCAACTACGAGGGTCATTTGAAAAGTTCTTAGCCTAACATACTTAACCCTTCGAAACCCGGGTGGTCATATATGACCGCGAAATGTATGGGAAAACGTATATAACGGGTTCTGACTGCTTGAAACCACACGATTTTGAGTTTATTTTTCAACATACTCTCCTCTGAGCTCAAAACACTTTTTCCATCGACCCGGTAAGGCTTAAGCCGTTTTAAAAAAATCTTCGTCTAACTCCTCAAAATAAGCGTCCACGGCGGCTATGACCTCTTCATTTGTAAAAAAATGTTTACCACCTAAAAATTTTTTCAGCTTTGGGAACAGATAAAAGTCGGACGGTGCTAAATCCGGTGAATATGGGGGATGAGGTAACAATTCGAAGCCACATTGATGGATTTCTGCCATGGATTGCACAGAGGTGTGAACGCGCGCATTGTCCTGATGAAACAAGACTTTTCTTCTCAATAAACCTGAACGTTTTTCTTTGATTTCTTCTCTCAAACGACGCAACAGGTTGCAATAGTAATCGGAGTTTATTGTTTCACCCTTTTTTAAATAATCCACGAGAATTATACCCTTTGCATCCCAAAAAACGGATGCCATGACTTTGCCCGCCGATAAAACCACCTTTGCCTTCTTTGGGGTGGGCGATCCTGCTCTTTTCCATTGTTTCGACTGTTCTTTTGTCTCGGATGTATTGTGGTGAACCCAGGTTTCATCCATGGTAATAATAAATCTTTCAACAAATCTATTGGGTCAGCTTCATATAACTCTAAACAGTCGCGAGAAGTTGTGAGTTGGTTGCGTTTTTGTTCTACTGAAAGCAGTCGCGGTACCCACCGCGCAGACACCTTAGAGAATCCAAGTTCAGTAGTAATTATATGATGTGTTCACTCAGATGAGATGCCTACAGTCTTAGCTATCTCCTCGACAGTCAATCTTCGACCAGATAAAATGAAATCACAGATTTTTTCTTTGTTTTGATCAGTGGAAGCAGTCGAAGGTCGGCCACTACGGGGCTCATTTTGAATGGTCTCACGACCACGTTTAAACTCTGCCACCCAGTTTTTAACAGTCGCATACGAACGAGCGGCCTCACCCAAAGTAGCAGACATGTCTTCATGTATAGCTTTTGGAGTTAAACCTTTCAAATTCAGGTATTTTATCACTGCACGATGTTCAATTTTATCCATTTTCAAAAATAGCTCTGACTTGACTTACGGTATCACGTGTAAACGAACAATGAGTTACTGTGAATAAACTAAACTGTGCATATTTGTTGCTAAATAATGTAACTACAAAATGAGGGTAGTTATAAAAAAAACCAATGACTTTAACCATGTTAGGCTAAGAATTTTTCAAATGACCCTCGTACCATAATGGGCTGTTTTGATGCGCCCTACCTCTCTTAAAACATCCAGACCAAGACAAACTGACATGTTTATGCACACAAATGTTTGCCTTGTGTGGGAATCAAACCCACCAGTGTTGGTGTCAAAACTCTTGAATCCAGATTATTCAGGTACAACATAAAGTTAATAATAAAGGCAATCAAGGCATGTTCATACAGATAAAAGTTTGTCTTATGCGAAGATGGTTCCTAGGGCCCTAAATGTTAAGTCAGCCATTGCTATTCACTCATCCTCCACGTTTATCTTGAATAAGGCAACAAACTAATGTATACAAGATTCATCCACTCGGTTTAAATACCTACATATATTATTTTATAAATGCATTTTTTTGGTTAGTAAGTAAGTAACCTAATGTTTTGTATTCATATTATGGAAGAGTGGCTCATTCTGACACAGGTGTAAATCACATAAAAGAAGTACTCAACCTCTGTAAAATGAATTGTTAAATAAATAAACTTATTATTATTATAATATTTTTCTTTTCTCACATGTGTTAACACCGGACATTTGACTTAGACAATAAAAAAATGTAATATATTTATACCCACTGTGACCTGTAGGCCGATTCTACTAAAAAACTGCAACTGCACTGCAGAACGGCCTGTGCAAAATGCGTACGTTTTGACGTTTCGTTAAACGTCGCTGCTGTCAGATCGTTTAATAATGCAGAAAATAATGTTGCCTGCAGATAACAGTATGTATTTAATTTCAGACGGGCTGTCCTCATTAGATGAAGCGAAGGTCAAGATATTGGCACAATCCTCAACAGAACACACAAAATACAACTATTTTGTACCAATTTTACATGAGGTACATTCCCAGAACAATTTAATTATAGTTATAGGGTTTTGCAGTGTGGGTTGGTTGCAGAACTGCATTAACCCTCTCTCTTCACAGGATTACGTAGGAGCTAACAAAGGGGTACACATTATTGCATGACAGGCTGCAGCAGCATCATCAGCACTGCCTTATACAGTGGTCACCATCTTGCCTGTCAAGAACAGAGATTATGGCAAAATCCCCCAAATTGAATCCCCTGGTGGACCCATTACACTGCGCTATGGTTGCGGTAACTTCAGGGTATGAATTGCAAAGAATGCTTGTCACAGATCTTGCTATCAAAATGATGATGACTGGACCTGGTATATATCATGCATGAAAGGAGAAATAGATAAAAATATTCTTATTAGTGCAAAAGATGCAATGCAAGAATATTTTTTAAGTCATACATGCCTCTAGGGCCATCCTACATCAAACCCAAATTAAAAAAAAAAGAGCCAAATTTATTACCATTACTTAACCGAAATATCATCTGAACTTCTGAAAGTGGGTGGAAAACGGTTACTTAAAACCTAGTCCTCCAGAAGCTTTTTAGTTCCATTATTCCTGATATAACAACACCTCAGGCAAGGGGAACAAGCTGGTAGTGCTGTTTTCAAAATATGTGATAAAATCTTATTGAAGAATTATATGCCTATCTCATTTCAGAACCATGTCTATAAGCGATTTACGAGAATTATCTTGAACTTAGCACTCATGGTGCATTACTTCCAGTCTCCCAAACAAGTCTGTTTCTGTAAAAGTTTTTATTCAGAAGACTATATGACGACTATGCTTAGCGTTAGGAACTGTATGATGGTCTTGCATTCGATTGAGACCTGGATCACGCTGCAGTCTCTCCGGCAGTGCTGCGTCGACCATAGGTTTTGGCAACACACAAGCAATATTCCTTATATTGGAAGCACGAATAGGACAGAGTAATTGCTTATAGTTCATGTACATACTTGTTTGAAGTCAAACGTCTGTGAAAGAATCATGGGTTTTTTATAGCTTGCTTGGACACTTATGAGTCAGTTCTGATTTGTCTTTACATGCATGAGTCTGATGCTGCACGAGATACACACCATTGACCCGGAGAATTCTTCTACCACTCGCTTACGACATATATACTGAATAACGGTAACTGCGGGATCGGACGGGGCCCACAGACCTCAGACATTCTGTGTTTAAAAGTACATGTTTTCATATTTCCTAAATTTGAATTTCTTTTAGATAAAAGAGGAAAAATCTACGACCGAGCATGAAACAGAAATATGTAAGGATGCTTTACATATGCCCCTAATGGACCTGAACTTGGTTAAAGAAGAGAAGATTGACGATGAACTATTATCTTACAAAAAAATGGAGAGTAATCAAATTGCAGGCCATGTAGCTAATGTAAAGATTGAGAATACAGATGTTGCGGTAACTGGACTAAAGGATGGCAAAGACGAAATATTAACAGGTGAAGAAGATGTTACGAATGAGCAAAGAGCGGGAGCAGAAGATATTACTGTTGATATAGACATAGAAGAGATGAAACTTGAACTATTAGAAGACACAGATGGCGTACAATTACAAGGTAATAATTACATTCTTGTAATTAAATAAACCTTAACCGATTCGTTGCCATCATTATTTTTTGATATCCTTTATGTTGGCCCGAACAGTAATCCGATGCAGGTGCGTCATTGGCCTGGCTAACCGGATGACCCTCCTGGTGCGTCACCGGCTCCTGGCAATGTTTTTACTTATAAGTTTTTACGTGTTTGTGATGAGACAAGAAAGCGACTTTGTGTTCTATAATTTGACGTGACAGGGAGTCTAAAGACAAGTTAAACAAAATTTAATAATTTCTTACAGTTTTTGGGGTCATCGTAATGCAGCATGCGGGGATCATGCTTGCAATACAAGGAAATATTTTAAGTAAAAAAATACCGCATTGACTCCACCACTGAGTGTCCTTGTAATTCTACTATATGCTATGACAACAAATAGTAAATCTGAAAAAGTACAGTGTTAAATATTGTACGATAGTACGAAACCTTTCCTGTGCGATCCGACCTACACTTTGCACTTTTTTAATTATTGTCTGTCTGCCGATTTAAACACGTATTACGTAAAAACTACTGGACAGATTTGAATTTGGTTTGAAGATAATATAAGTACCGACCTGCATGTCAGTTTATAGGATACTTGGGGGCAAAAAAATATCTTATCCCCACGGGGAAATATAAAAACTGCTTCCAAGAAAACTTTACGGACGACGTTGCGTACGTTAAGTTAGGAAAGATAGGAAAGATTTAGGTAGTTAGGAATAAATCACAAAGTAATATAATATTTTGACTTCCTCTGACTATTCATTTTTAGATTACATATTAATGGGCCATCAAAAGTTTTACACAACTTTTTTTTTTTAATTAGAACATACTAAATCTTGATTTTTGGTACTTTTAAAATGCCGCGTCAGGCACGCATCGGCCTCTCTGAGTGTTTATTCTATCAGACTATTGTCCACTATAACCTACTAACGCTTTGTGCTGTACTATATGTTGTGTTTGTTCTTTGTTTTAGGTAGATCAACAGCAACAGATCGACAGTGGTCCCATATGTTGCTCTAAAGCTAAACTTTTGTACACTCACAAGGCCATTTTGTCGAAGTTTTACTTACTAAACATATTCACTTACTAAGCATTCCACTTTCATGATTACATGTGCTAATTGTTGATGTTATAATCAATGTCATCGGCTAGAATAGGGAGAATGCCACGAAGAAGAAATTATAATTAACTAATAAGTGTACAGAGGGAAGCGTGCTGAATCCTGAAGTATGTATGTATGTATATCTTCACACCAGGTCCATTGCCGGGTAGGCACAGAGTACTGAGCGCCATAAGACGCGCTCCTTACACACTTCGCTCGCTTCTTTAATATTCATAGCTCTTTTCATGAACGCTCGTCGGTTCCTGGGGCTCCTGTCACCACATCCTAATAAAACAAGTCCTCAAGTGATATAAAATATTGAATTCAGATATATAATTTTGTGATTATATATCTGAATTCAAAATATTTTATATAATCTAGGGAATGTAATTAATTATACTAATAATATATACATATACTATGTAATATATATATCATATAAAATAAAAGTGTATGTGAGTATAACATGTAACTCCTTTATTCCCTAAAAGTTAACAATGAATATTGCACAAAAGTCTTTTATTATTACTACTGCAGGGATACGGGTCTCCCTTCAGCCGAAGGGCTTCAGAGCATACTCCACCACGCTGCTCAAATGCGGATTGGCGGAGGCCAGTGTTTACAAGCCGCTCGAGGGCCACTGACTTAACGACTGTCATCTATCGACAACAGACGGGACCGACAGCTTAACGTGCCCTCAGAAGCACGGAAATCTCGAGATAGATAAACCCATCCATAGACAGACTGTGGTCGGCGCTTAGAATGACACGCGCAACGATTACATCGAGGCCAAAGACAAACCATTAAAGAATAATTTGTGTTTTTACAGATATTTCTTATGATAAGGGAAGTAAGGTAACTGGCGCAGTCATTCAAGAAGAAGCAAATCGTACTGTAATGCCAGGACCAGAGGATAAGAAATTTGAAGAACAACGAAGACATTTGAAATTAGATGAAACCGAGAAGGGGGAAAGTGTTTCTAGTGTATACAACAAAGAATTATCAACGGTAGAAATTCAAGAAAAATATATTAATAAACATGACTTTCCTAAAATAAAAGATACTGTTGACCTAAAATCTCCTCCTGGTTTGTTTCAAACCATTGTGAACGACAATGGAATAACTTACGAATGTACTGTATGTAAATACAGATGTAACCGTAAAGGGAATTTGAAAAGACATTTAAGGACGCACACTGGCGAAAAGCCTTTCGAGTGTACTATGTGCCAACGTAGATTCAACGAAAAGAGCCAACTGAAAAGACACGTAAGAACACACACCGGTGAGAAACCTTACGAGTGTACTGTATGTAAAAACAAGTTTAACGAAAACGGTAAATTGAAAATACATTTAAGAATACACACTGGTAATAAACCATTCGAATGCGCGATATGCAAGTACAGGTGTAATCTGAAAAGTGATTTGACGACACATTTGAGAACGCACACGGGCGAAAAACCATTCGAATGCACAATATGTGCTTACAGATGTAATCGAAAAAGTGATTTGAAAAAGCATTTAAAGACACACGCTCGCGCCAAACCAAGATAAGCTACCGCATCCTATGTACAATAACACCCGACATATCACTAGCGCTTTGTCAACTTTGCAAATCTTACAAGAAACTCCGTCCTGTCCAGTACTCGAGGCTTTTAAACCTTAAATACGACGCGAGACTTGTTACGAATGTAAAAGGACTCGACATCTTTACTAAGAGATTCTCGGGAAAATTTCCACAATTCATTGTACAACTTTGTAGTTTGCTGATGAAAACTATGGAACGACACGGTACGCGACCATTTCGGTACAAATATATGAGGGTGATTTTTTGCCGATAGCAAGAAATGCAACCGTGGACGAATAAAACGCAATAAAAACCAAAAAATAAATTAAGTGAGACAAGTAAGTCCTGTGTATTATTTTATACAACGTCGGGAAACATACAAGCACCCGCAATGCGAACCTCTGTTGCTAGCACAGCCACTCTTTTGGAGCTTACTATCTTACTAACCCTCTAGAGAGTTGTTATTTGGTTGCAGTTTTATGTGAGGTGGAGGTATTCCCAGACGGGTTGCTATGATGCGCCCTACCTCTCTTCACCCGGACTAAGACAAACAGACGTGTTCACGCACAAAAATGTTTGTCCTGTGTGGGAATCGAACCCATAAGCGTTGGTGTCAAAGTAACGTAACAGCACGTTTCGCCACTACGTCACCGGGCTCGTCAAAACGTGGACACGGGTTCTAAAATCCGTTGTTAAGAACACCAAAATATTTCTAGTAGTCTTACTTATAATGTGTTCAAGATAGCTTTAGATTTTATTGGAAATAGTTTTAGGATGCGCTCGGGAGATATTAGAAATAATTTTCTTAATGTTCTAGAAATAATGTAAAGAAATAATTTTAACAAGCTCAGTGGCGCAGCGTTGAAACGCGCTGTACGCTACTTTACTCCAACGCTCGTGGGTTCGATTCCCACACAATACAAACATTTGTGTGTATGAAACGCCAGTCGTCGCGCGACACCCGCCCCGACCACATCTCTACAACCTTCTCATGTGTACTGTCTTTAACTATTAAGTCCTTATACAGTGAATATTTATCATTTGTCATCACCACCAGTACATCCCAACAGAGTTGACCCCAACAACGCTCGTACACTTTTCACTAGTGCTATTCAACCTAATACGATGGAAGTGTGACCTAACCTAAGAAAGATTTAGTTTTCCCTCTGCGTTGTGGAGGTCCATGTTAAAATCAGTATCTTCGCCAAATCCTTAGTCTTAGGTAGTGGATCCCGTCAATCATATTGGATTTTGGAAATGCGATTACGCTAAGAACGTGCCAAATGCTGTCGATTGTGTCTTGACCCTAATAATCCATCCACTCCTTTTTTTTATACTACGTCGGATACAAGCATAAGGCCCACCTAATGCAAAACGGTTATGCTCATAAAAAAGCGATTATTTTGACGAGCTCAGTGGCTCAGTTGTGAATGAGCCGATTTTGACACTAACGCTCGTGGGTTCGATTTCCACACAAGACAAACATTTGTGTGCATGAACATGTCTATTTGTCTCGACGTTTGTTTGCTTGTATGTTAGTTCGACGTCGTATATAAAAAAAAATTGGTCACCTAAAACTTAATCAAATACTTACCGATAGACAATTTGGATACTAGAAAGGAATAGGAACCAGAGATGCTATAGATACATCTATAGATGAAGTAACTACCAAATTAAATGATAAAAAAAAGTTTCAGGAAGAATGCCTATGAACCGGCAACAAAATTGTAGATGTGGATGGTGACGTCACTGCCCCAGTAGGGGGACGAATGGGAAACATAGAGATAAGGATAAAAAAAAGTATGTGTCAGCTCCGACGCACGATTTGGTTTTACTCTTCACGAACGATAATTATGATATATAGCGAATAGAAAAAGAGGGTAAATGTACGTATCTTCTAAAATAATAAGAATAAAAATTATATTATTCATAAATGTGAACTATTACTTACTTACCAATTAACCGCATCAATTTCTTCCACATTTTCCAATGGTTTTTTTTTAACTTTAATCACTTGATGATTTGTTTAATAGTACATAAAATATCCCAAGCTTCGTAATACGCAAGCGTACACACGTTCTATTACTAACTTATAATGTAACGAATAAATAAATAATCATTCAATTACAGTCGATCAGGGTAACTTAAGCCTTCAATATAAAATTGGCCCAAAATTTCAAATGCATATTATAGATTTTTTTTTGCTATGATTTTATGTATTTCAAACTAGATTTGTAAACATCGATTCTAATATATCTTCGTAAATGCTCAGATTCTGCCAAATAATTGACATCTATCATTGTTGAGACGTCAGTTGCTTTTTTCTGTGGTGTGAATAGAGCGGTTTGTTACGAAAGCGCCAAAAAGTTGTCTGCTGTGTTGTCATTTGAATACTTAAGGAGGCAAGTGTTATTTTAAAGTGTCTCATATGTGTCTATCTATTATTTCTTTCAAAAATTACGAGAGTTAATTAGCTAATTCCCATGATATTGCCATAAATATTGAACAGGTAAATTATTACCGGTGAATAAGGGTAACTTGAGCCCGGGCCAAAGTTCAAAATTCTCAAAATATTGAGAGGAGATATATTCGATAAGTGTGACGAAAGGGCAGAGGAAGAAGACATAACACATGAAGAAGAATGTGGTTTGGATATAGCACAGGAGGATTTTTTTTCTATAGAGACATACGAAGTACATGACGGTAGACTGGAACTTCAGATGATTAGTGATAATGTGATAAAGGCCGTGGCTCAGTTTTGCATAATGAATGATACAAATATCATACGAATGCTGAATGACACTAATATTCAAAGAAAGAAAGGTATTTTATCATATAAGACGACTTCCTGGCCATGGAATGGAATGGAAATTTTTCAAAGTTTAACCCCATGATGTAGATGTAGATTTAGGATTAAATAAAATTTTAATTATTTTGATACTTTTTTCATTGTCTTAGCTATATGGTAAGTCAGTAAATAAGTTAAAAACGCATTGTTCACCAAAAAAATAAGATTGAATAAAAACTGTGTTGATTTTCCTATGGCAATAATTTATTTACCCATTTTAGTACTAATAAAGGAAACCGAATGTATACATAATTATTGTCTATGGCCCTCAGCTGTAGTTTTTATGGTAAATATGCAGGCCAATGTTAGCAAAATGCTTTAAATAAAATAAAATAAGCAAAAACAACCTAAAATTGGGACCTGGGCCAATCCAAGCCCAACTCACAATCTAACATTGGCCCAGTGGTTAAATGGATTTTTTGAAACTATTTTCCTAGAGATTATTGGTAAATGAGTAAATTTTTTGGAAGTAGGCTACATAAAGCCACCATAACAAGTGTATATTTTTGAGTAACGTATTATTTTAAACATTGGTCTAACTTTTTATGTGCAAACTGGGCCAAAGTTAGCCAGATTGACTGTAACATATGTTTTAATCCTAAAACTACAAATAAAACGAAAAATAGGTACAAATATAAATCTACAGACGCCTGCTTTTCTTTTT
The DNA here is from genome assembly GCA_947507595.1 of Pyralis farinalis. Classification (NCBI taxonomy): domain Eukaryota; kingdom Metazoa; phylum Arthropoda; class Insecta; order Lepidoptera; family Pyralidae; genus Pyralis; species Pyralis farinalis. The sequence goes on along the minus strand of OX382263.1, from coordinate 38,597,679 downwards.
GTAGGCACCAACCCTAGCGATCCGCCCAGCCATAGGTATACTTTTCAAGGACACGGCTGAGTTGCGTTACTGCTTTAGCTTATAAGTCTACTGTGCCCCTGGTGTTGCAAATGCCCATAGGCTACGGTAACTGCTTACCATCAGTATAAAAAAATGTACGCGCGTGAGAAGTTACACTTCTTTGGCATCATTAAATAAATATTTAACATAAAACGTCTTTCAAGTAGTAGCGGCGAAGTTTATGGAATGTATTACATACAAGTCAAATGTAAAGTTCAAATGTTACACATTTTTAATTATAGCGCCATCTACCGGTAATACCGTGAAACATTTAGCAGCTTCATCTTAAAATTTCACTTTCATCATTTTTTCATAACGCGCCTAAAGAAGTATAACTTCAAAAAAATCAGATCGATAATTACTTTCGATATTACTTTGGGTAAACGGGCCATAAGATATTCACTGTGAGTGGCCCATTAATATATTATGGCATTTTTTACATATTTGTGTACCACAACGAATCACACAAACGAATTTCACCTAAAAAAAGGTCTCGATGAGTTCCATAATTTATGAACTAAGGAGGCAATAAAATTCTGCTTACCTTGTTATACCCGCTTAAAAATGCATTTTTAAGCGGACATCAGAAGGTAATTTGCATTTTTTTTAAATTGAATAATTATCAATTCAGATGAGATAGTAGAGACCGGCTTGTTTTCAAATATTGTTGTAACTTTTACATTTATTCGAAGATATAAGTGGCGTTCTTGCTGGAAGCAATACAGCCAGCGATTTCTGTTACTTTTACAAGAATTTGAAAAGTAACAATAATCGCTGTTTGTCCTTGTCCTTTTGCGAATATGTTTTTCTTTACTATCTGTATTTTACATTTATCCGTGTAGTATTCACAAACACTTGAATTCATTGTATCTTGTTACATTTGCATTTGAAACTTCTCCATTTATAATTTATGTTAGCGAAATGAAAAATAAACTTATTTGATTTGTACGATTTCTAAGTCAGGTACAATCTAGTTAGTACAGGTAACAACAAAAGTATATTTTACATAATATCCTAGTCTGATATGCAAAGCACTTGTAAGACACATACATTAGAAAGAAAGAAAATGGTTTATTTGTTGCCTCACATGTAATCACTAACATTTAAAACCTAAAGCCAGTAAATAATATATAAGACAACAATTAGGTATCTACTCAGCATAAGCCGTGGGGTCGTCTGACACCGCGGCGCTGGTCTTCCGCAGATGCCTGTTTGAAATATTGTGTTACAAATAGATCTGTGAAAATGAAGTGGAAATTCGCACACGAATGGCAAAGATATGATCTAGTTAAAACAAAATCAATCGATCGAAAGCTATCCACAATAACTTGAGTCAAATTTCTAGAATTAATCTAAAAGAACGCGTTCACTAACTACTTTTTTTTACTAATAACCATAAAATATCGGAAGATAAAGTATGAAATCGGAAGATATCTCGTAAAATTGGGATTTGAAGTCTAATCGCCGACAATTCACACACACAAATTCACCCAATCTGATTGGCAAACCTGGCGAGAAACAGCATGGGCACACTGGCCAACTTTTCTCTAAACTAGAGAATGTACTGAAAAATACGAAAACCTACGATCTTTGTAATAAGGATGCTTCTAGTTGAAAGCTATTGTGTATAATATAATTTGCCACCTTTAAATATTTTTAATGGGAGGAATTCAATTTCAACAGCGTCTAGCTAGGGTATTCCTACCACAATTATGGTCTGCAGTACGTCACTCACCTACTAGTCACTTATATTTAGTTTTATCCTAACTTATGCCTGTATGTTAAATTGCTTTAAGATGTTACCATGCACGCTTGACTTGGGGAGTAAGCTGGTGAATGCGTGACGAGAGCGTTACGAAAAGTGTGATCGGGCGAGGCGAATGGAAGTTGAGAGGGAAATATAAGTTAGTGAAGATAGAAAGAGAGAGAGTTACGTTTCGTATATTACTGTAGGGGCAAGAGAGAGAGGTGCGAGCACACATTTTCTTTCTCTCATAGCGGGTTAAATTTCGTATATGTTAGACACAGTGCAGGCCTATTGTCTGTATCACACTATGGAGCTAAAGAAGTTTTATTTCAGTCGTGTGGTCTAAAGCACACTCGTTTTTTTTATTTATGTGTGTATTTTAATAAAGTGCCTGTATATACTGTATTCCGAGTCTTATACGATAAAAGATAAAGATACGATAAAAAATCTTTATTTGCCATTGGGCCCTCGCGGGCACTTAGACACGTCTTACATTTTTACATATGTACATATAACCTGCATTTTGTCAAACAGTGCGATTAGTTACCATGTTAAAATAATATAGTAGACATGCAACCGCAAACCGCCAGTTGAGTGAGAATAAACGAAAAAACAACAAAAATATACTCCAGAAAATAAACGAATTGTTCAAATTTTTAAATTTACCTAAGTAGTACAAAATCCTATATCTACTTAAATAGTTACCTAATAATTCAAAAATATTGGAAGAATATAATCTTTTAATAAAAAAATGAGAAAAATTCATTGCAGACAGATTCTCATTTAAAAGTTTATATTTCATAACTTTTTAATTTTAAATTATGAATATTTTGTAGCTTAATTTTTAGTCATGAAGATTTAAAATAAAAAGTTACGAAACAAAAATATTTTATCAAAATAACATGGATTACCATTATTACTTTCCATTTATCATATGAATAAATAAAAGTAACTATTAAGAAGAAGAGGTTAGAAAATGTGAAAAATGAAACTATACTTTTGATGATGACTGTACGACGATATATCAACGCAATTATGTTATGTCGTAGCGGTAAAAGCGACTTTTGCACGGTTTTGTGTAGTTTAACCTGTCGCCGTGTGTACATAGAAGTACAGTACTCTAGTACAGCTGTAGCAGCAGCTCGTCTCAAGAGCTTTGTGTTTTAATAACCCTTGTTGCGTTATTAAAACACAAAGCTCATGTTGTTGCTATAACTAACTAAACATTACAATTATAAATAAAATAAAATATTTAATTTATTTTAAATCACATTCATAACACGTATAAATAAAAGTAAGCATTTTAATACAGTTGCAAGTATGGACGTACAAGGGAAGGGGGCGGAGTACCTGGGTTTTATATCTATGAAAAAATCCGAATTGCCTTCGAGCAAATCGCACTCATGGTTGTAAGGGCAGCTAGTTTCATGAGCCTATCTTCGCGTTTTAATAACCCATCATAAATAACAATTAATAAAACAAACTCTATAACAACTATAATATTAAAAGAATATTAAAAATCACCGCCCCCTCTCTTCCCCTGGGTGTCGTAAGAGGCGACTATGGGATTTCCTGACGTTCCAGCATCTCAGCCGGTGGTAGGGTAAATACCCGCCTGGTTGGCTACCACCGTACACACGGCGAAACACCCGTGAAGTGGCGTACCTATGAGTACGTCGCGTTTCGGGGTCAGCTGGTGTATAACCAGTGCTCGGGGGATTGTTGACGCGATATTGCGGGAACAGTGGTGGATTCTGTCCATCCATTGTCAGAAGGACTGAGCTGACCCGTCGGCCAGGGAGACCCGTTGAAACGGTTGTTCCGCTGGCCGCCCGCGGTATAGTACAGGGGCCCAATCAAGACTAACCACCTTGAGAGGCTGCCCTTTCATACCGCGCATAATCTCGGGGTAGATCGTCGTGCCGATTGGTGACCGGATGGTGGGGACCCGGCGACTACTTCCGGGGGGGTTCGGGGGCCCTTCCGTCCGACGGATCAGCACAGCTCCTTTGTCGACAAACTAATGGAGAAACAGTCCACCGCGTTTCTTCCCCAATGTCGTGGCAATTCTCTCCCGCTTCACGCTTCCGTTCTTTACATTACTCATGACAGCGCAAATAGGAAAAGATGGTCTAACAGCGGTGCACTCCCCCACCACCCTGTTCAAGGTTGAGTTCGCTAACATCCGCGGACTCCACTCTAACCTTAATGCCGTCCACCAACACCTAGAGACGGCACGGCCCGCCATGCTCTTCCTGACGGAGACACAGATTCAGCGTCCAGCGGACACGTCCTACCTCCAGTATCCCGGTTATGTGCTTGAGGAGAATTTCCTCGCGAAAGCCGGGGTCTGTTTGTTTGTCCGCTCGGATGTATGTTGTCGCCGTCTGCGCTGCCTAGAGGATTCCTCCTTTCCTGTCCTCTGGGTGCATGTAAACCTGAGCCTTCAGAGCCGTATTTACATGTGCCTATACCGACCCCATACTAGGGACACGGAGACAACTCGGCTCTTTGAGTACATGAGTCGGGCGGCAGATTTAGCGCAGGAGCGGTATCCTACTGCAGAGATGGTATGTTTGGGGGACTTTAACTCTCACCACGACTCCTGGTTGGGATCCTCCACAACTAACCATGCAGGAAGGACCGCCCACGCGTTCGCTCTTTCGCACAACCTGACGCAACTGGTGCACCAACCCACCAGAATACCTGATGTTGCTGGTCAGGAGCCCTCTCTGCTAGATCTACTGCTGACCACCCACCCTGCTGGCTACCGGGTTGAGGTCGGGGCGCCCCTGGGCACATCTGACCACTGCCTAGTATCCAGCACAGTGCCGAGCGCGATTCCGCCACAACCCACAGAGGTTAGGCGGCGTGTCTGGCACTACTCGTCAGCAGATTGGGACGGTATGCGCGACTACTTTGCTTCCGTCCCATGGGGGCAGCGCTGTTTCAGTGAGAAGAATCTAACGGCGAGTGCTGCGGCCATTGTTGATGAGATCGGCGTTGGCATGGAATACTACATTCCCCACTCCGATGTCGTCATCAAAAGCCGGAGACGCCCTTGGTTTAATCGCGAATGCGCTGAAGCTGTTAGTAACAAACAGGCGGCGTATCGCGCTTGGATCAGGGGTCGCGCCCTTAAAGATCCGAATACTAACTCACTGAAATCAGCCTACAACACTGCCACCAAGATCTGCAAGAGAGCATACATAAGAGCGGACGCCCAGCGCGTTACACGAGTCGGCACGGAACTAGTGGCGCACCCTACTGGATCGCGTAGCTACTGGCGACTGGCCAAAGCCGTGCAGGCCAACTTCTGCCAGCCCTCGCTGCCACCGCTGCGATGCCCTGATGGCTCACTGGCTCATCAGCCGCAGGAGAAAGCCGATCTTATGGCCAGCCTCTTTGCGGCTAATTCCCGGATCGATGACTGTAGCACGCAACCACCAACAATACCCTCCAGTGGATCCGCTATGCCTGATATCCACATCAGGCAGCGCGATGTGCGTTTTGAACTACAGTCACTCGATGTCCGAAAAGCCAGTGGTCCTGACGGTATCCCAGCGATTGTTCTTAAAAAATGTGCAGCGGAGTTGTCTCCGGTGCTGACGCGCCTCTTCCGCCTCTCGTACTCGACCGGTTCCGTTCCGGATGCTTGGAGAGAGGCTAATGTGCAGCCGGTCCCCAAAAAGGGAGACCGTTCTGACCCATCGAATTACCGCCCCATTGCCGTAACTTCAGTGTTGTGCAAAGTCATGGAACGGATCCTTAACAAACAATTGATCCGTTACCTAGAAGATCACTCCATAATCAATGATCGTCAGTATGGTTTTAGACCGAAACGATCAACGGGTGATCTTCTAGCGTATGTGACGCACCTCTGGGGGGAGGCAATCGATAAATATGGCGAATCCATGGCAGTCAGCCTAGATATCGCCAAGGCGTTTGATCGGGTCTGGCACAAAGCACTTCTCTCCAAACTTCCGGCATACGGTCTGCCCCTCCAGCTTTGTAATTGGATTGCTGGCTTCCTGCATGAGCGTAGAATCCGCGTCCTTGCAGATGGATGCGCTTCGCGGTTCATGTCAGTGAATGCCGGTGTCCCACAGGGCTCCGTTCTATCGCCCACCCTCTTTCTTCTGCATATCAATGACATGCTGCCACTTGGTAATATTCATTGCTATGCAGATGACAGTACGGTCCATGGGCGATATTTCGGTCGGCCTGGTGCTGGTCGGATAGAAATCGGTGAGAGGCGTGAGAGTCTTGTCGTTGAACTGAATCGGGTTTTGGATCTCATTAGTAATTGGGGTTCCAATAACCTGGTTGAGTTTAATGCCGAGAAAACTCAGGTTTGCGCGTTTACAACAAAAATGTCCCCCTTCCTTCCCACTCCCAGTCTTCAGGGTGCTTCCCTCAATATGCGTGATAGCCTGAACATGCTGGGTATGGGTATTCATTACGACCTTAACCAGCGTTATTACATCGAGAGCCTCATCTCAACAGCCTCAAGAAAGCTCGGAGTCCTGAACAGGGTGCGCCGGTTCTTCACGCCGGACCAACTTTGTCTGCTTTATAAGACACAAGTTCGGGCCTGCGTGGAGTATTGCTCGCATCTCTGGGACGGCTCCGCACAGTATCTTCTTGAGGCTCTCGATAGGTTACAGCGACGGGCTATCCGCATAATTGACGACGAAGAGGTCACCAAAAGCCTAGAACCTCTTCAACTCCGTAGGGACATAGGCTCTCTAAGCGTATTTTACCGCCTTTACCATGGCGAGTGCTCTGAAGAACTGTTTTCCCTTATCCCACCCTCACCCTTCCGTCATAGAACCACACGTGCGGGCTTGCGATGTCATAGTTCCACGGTTGAGAATATCTCTTCGCGTACCAAAAAGTTCGGCAACTCCTATCTTTGTCGTACCATCAAAAAGTGGAACGCCTTGCCTGCACATGTGTTCCCTCCTTCCTACAATATGGGATCCTTCAAACGAAGCGTGAAGAAGCATTTTGCGGGTCAGCATGGCAGCGTCAACTGACAGGATGCGGGATGTAGTATGCTGTCAGTTGCAGTTGCGATTTGGGCTCCTCTTTCGCTTACCATCAGGCAAAGAGGGGCCACTATGCTGAACTAATATAAAAAAAAAAAAAAAAAAAAAAAAAAAAACAACTTACACTAAACATTATAATTATAAAAAAAAAATACATTCTTCACATGAATAAATAAAAATAACTATTAAATTAGAAGAAAAGCTCAACTTTTCTTGAAGAAATAAAAAGTATTTTAATACAGTTGTATCTTTTTAGTGTTTGAATGACTTTCGTACCGTAGCTTCATAAATAACTATTAATAAAAGAGACTATAAGTAACTAACTGGTTATCTTATATTAATTATGAACATACTGAAATCTCTTATCAAATAAATGTAACATTCATCAATTCACGCCAGCGGCGTGTATTTTTAAGAAATACTTATGGTATGTGTACGAAAATTTACAACAAAATACCACAACCCATTTTCCGTCACAAAGAAAATATTTAAATGAGCTTAATTATGCACTAATAATAATTGTACAGCATTTTTATTTTACAAGAATTATTGCTAATCAAATAATGACAAAATTACAAAAAATCCTTTTTGCGAGGCTCGCCAACACTGACTCACCCATACATACATACACACCACAAGACAAAAATCAATTCAGTCAATGAGTACCTGTACATCATTGTTATGTATGTGACATTTCTACAAATTTATATTTTTTTTATGCAATGTCGGAAGGCATACAAGCAAGGTATGATAAGGTAATTAGATAAGATAACCAAAAGTATATTTTCAATTTTATTTCCTCTTGGTACACAAGAGCAAATAAAAATGAAAATACACTTTTGGTGTTGACTGTACATAGATGCGCAATATTTTTTAAATACAGTTTCATTTGTGGAAACTATGTTAAAAAAAATTGCGCATCTATGTATCTCACTGTTGTTTTTTTTATGCAACGTCGGAAGGCATACAAGCATATTGTCTAGCTGATGTGATGCATTACCGTAGCTTTTGAACGCTTGCAACACATTAAGAGCTCACTGGTGACCTCACTCGCACGCCGGAACAAAATAACCTTCCAGCGAGTTCTTATTTGGCTGCGGATATGAAACTAATTTAAAAAAGTTGTGACTTGATAGTTTCCCGCCTAGCTCAGACTTCAGATCCTCACAAGGACTTATTGTCACAATTGTCTAGATTGTACCTTGTTTACAATTTTTTTTTTATTTAAGAAATAACAGAACATGTTTTCGTCATCGCATGATTAATTAGAAGAACAGATAAACTAATTAAGGTAAGATACGATAATTAGATAAGATGACTAAAAGTATAGTTTCAATTATATTTCCTCTTGGTACACAAGAGCAAATAAATAATAATAAATATTGTCAGACAAATTACACATCGCCATCTAGCCCCAAAGTAAGCAAAGCTTGTATTATGTGTACTAGACAACTGATAAACATACGCAAATACATTTTTTTTGTACGTACATACTTATTATACATAGAAAATACCCAGACCAAGACAAACAGACATGTTCATGCACACAAATGTTTGTACTGTGTGGGAATCGAACCCACGAGCTTTGGTGTCAAAGTAGCGTAACAGCGCGTTCGACCACTGCGCCACCGAGCTCGTCAAATAAATGTAAATAAAAATGTTAATTCACTTTTGGTGTTGACTGTACATAGATGTGCATTTTTTTTAATACATTTCCACAAAATTACGTTGTGTTTGTCTGTACATCGTGAAACAAATATTAATTGTGTGTAGCTACATCATTTGAATACATTCACCGTTTAGAGATGTACATTAACAGAAATGTATTATAAATAGATGTGAATAACCTATACTAATATATAAAACTGAAGGGTTTGTTTGGTTGAATGCGTTAATCTTTCAGTCGGATTAAAAGAAAACGTGTGCGTCTCGGGACGCCCGACAAATGATAACTTAAACTAATTCACTGTCGTATGCGTGAGAGAAATGGAAGCTCTCTCTTGTTTTGAAATTGATAGTTAAAAAAAAATCCGTGGAATGTCTTTCGATAAATAGCTTTTAAGTGTCCATAATATTACCTATTGTCTGAACGTATATGGTGCGTTGGTAGCAAATCTCGTTCAACGCAAATGGTGTGTTGATAGCAGTGAATGGGACAAACAAACAATCATTAACACCGTTAGTTTAGGAGAGGTAGAGCGCATCAAAGCTGCCCTACTGGGGAAGTGCATAGAAAATAGCAGTCAAATAACAACTCCCTGGAGAGTCGTTTGTGTTCGTGAAGTCACCAGTGAGCTACTAAGATGCTGTGTTACCAGCAGAGGTGGCATCGCGCGAGTGATACTTAATGTGTTGCAAGCGTTCATAGGTTTTGGTAACCGCTTTACATCAGGTGGGCCGTATGTTTGTATGTTCCCGACGTTGCAAAAAAAAAAAACAAATCTATGTGGAGTAGAATGTAGTGACGTCATTATGTGTCGTCGTAACCACGTAAGGGTCCACCACATCAACCCTTACTCATCCATCCCTTCAACCGAACGGGTTTAGAGCATACTCCACCACGCTGCTCAAATGCGGATTGGTGGGGGTCAGTGTTTTCAAGCCGCCCGAGGGCCACTGACTTAGCTTAACGACTGTTATCTATCTTATCGCATTTAATAATTTGTATTTTTTTTTTATATTTTCAATTTATGTTGTCTATTGCATGCGGTGTTTACCTATAATTGTTTGTCATACTAAGTAAGATATAAATAAAATGTATTATATTTTTAAGATTTCGTGTGTACAATCGCTGGTAAACCAAAATAAATAAATAAATCTATCGACAACAGCCGGGACCGACGGCTTACGTGCCCTCCGAACACGGAGAAACTCGAGGTACCCCATCCATAGACAGGCTGCGGTCGACGTTGCTTAACCTGCGCGTTCGGTTAGAATGACACGCGCAACGACGACATCCAGCTCTCCGTAAGGGTAGCTAAGTCTGAAATGGACGAAAATCTACTTCTTCTTAGCGTTACCTCGTTTTTAGGGTTCCGTACCCAAAGGGTAAAACGGAACCCTATTACTGAGGCTCCGCTGTCCGTCCGTCCGTCTGTCACCAGGCTGTATCTCATGAACCGTGATAGTTAGACAGTTGAAATTTTCACAGATGATGTATTTCTGTTGCCGCTATAACAACAAATACTAAAAAATAGAATAAAATAAATATTTAAGGGGGCTCCCATACAACAAACGTGTTTTTTTTGCTGTTTTTATAGATAATGGTACGGAACCCTTAGTGCGCGAGTCCGACTCGCACTTGGCCGATTTTTCTAATCGATTAGGATTGTCAGAGTCCGCTAGCTATCCCAAGCGACTGCCGTCAGCCTCCGCAACCCAGAGGGAAAACCAGATCATATTTAGGTAAGGTAACACGTCTTTCGAAATATAATTTCTTGAACGTGCGGGTTTCTCCTTAACCAGACGTTTCTCAGATTAGGTCACGCGTCTTTCGTGGTTTCCTCGCGATGTTTTCCTTCACCACCGAGCAAGTGATAATTACAAATACGTACATAAATCCTAAAATACGTATTTAGTGGTACATGCCAGGATTCGAACCAGCGACCTGTTGGACACAAGGTCCGTTCTTATCCACTAGTCTATCATTGCTCCCTGAAATGGATCCAACAAACCTTTGATATTACGGTGTACGTGGCTCAATGTCACCTTTAGAGCCAAAGCCAACCTCACCTGCACGTAGTTTACCAGCTTGTCAACAGACCAGGCTGTGGCGAAAGAGAAGTAGGGCACAACGTTAGCCCGACTGGGGAACTACCTCACAGAAGACGGCAGCCACATAATAACTTCTTGTAGGTTGTTGTGTTTCTGCGAGTGAGGTCATCAGAAGATGAGGGTTGCTGTGTTGACCGCGGGGGTGGCAACGTGCTAGCGACATCCTGTTTGCTGCTGGGGTTCATAGGTAACCGCTTTACATCAGACGAACCGTATGCTTGTATGCCCTCCGACGTTGTATAAAAATTATATATACTCGTATGTAAATTATATACTTTGTGTAGCCTTGGAATGTTTAGTTAAATGTCTTTTCAAACTACCTTGTTGATTACATCTGTACTTACATATTGTACATTCAAAAGGTTTTTCACCGGTGTGTGATCTTAAATGTGTTTTCAAACTATCTTTTCGATTACATCTGTACTCACATATTGTGCATTTAAAAGGTTTTTCACCGGTGTGTGATCTTAAATGTGTTTTCAAATGACTTTTTTGGTTACATCTGTACTTACATATTGTACATTCAAAAGGTTTTTCACCGGTGTGTGATCTTAAATGTTTTTTCAAATTACTTTTATCACTACATCTGTACTCACATATCGTGCATTCAAAAGGTTTTTCATCGGTGTGTGATCTTAAATGTCTTTTCAAACTACCTTTTCGATTACATCTGTACTTACATATTGTACATTCAAGAGGTTTTTCACCGGTGTGTGATCTTAAATGTGTTTTCAAACTATCTTTTCGATTACATCTGTACTCACATATTGTGCAATTAAAAGGTTTTTCACCGGTGTGTGATCTTGAATGTCTTTTCAAACTACTTTTATCACTACATCTGTACTCACATATTGTACATTCAAAAGGTTTTTCACCGGTGTGTGATCTTAAATGTGTTTTCAAACTACTTTTATCACTACATCTGTACTCACATATTGTGCATTCAAAAGGTTTTTCACCGGTGTGTGATCTTAAATGTGTTTTCAAACTACCTTTTCGATTACATCTGTACTTACATAATGTGCATTCAAAAGGTTTTTCACCGGTGTGTGATCTTAAATGTGTTTTCAAATCACTTTTTTGGTTACATCTGTACTCACATATTGTACATTTAAAAGGTTTTTCACCGGTGTGTGATCTTAAATGTGTTTTCAAACTATCTTTTCGATTACATCTGTACTCACATATTGTACATTCAAAAGGATTTTTACCATTGAGTGTTGTTAAATATCTTTCTGGAGATTTAATATTCACATTGGTTAGAGACAAATATTGTTTACTCGTCTTTGGTATACTGCTTTGGTTATGATATTTCATATGTTTTTCTAAGCAATTTATTGTAATATCCTGGTATTTACAGAACTGACATTTGAAATAAATTTTAGATTTAATAGCATTGTGCTGTTCTATATGTTCAGAGAGTATTGTTTTATTATTAAAAGCTTTACCGCAGTCATCGCAAATAAAGTTTTCAATATTGCTACTATAATTATTACTAATTTTTATTACATTAGAATACTCAGGTTTTTGTACATCTATATCTTGAATATTATTTTCAATTCCTGACGGTTCTACGCTGAGTGTATTACTTACCTTCTCAATTTTATCTAATTGTATATTTTTGTGTTTACGTTCCTCTATGGTGTTCTTGTCTTGTTGTGTAACTGTAGTTTTATTTTGCACGGTTACGAGTGACATCTTGCTTTTCTTAGCAGAAGGAGCACCTGCAAAAAATGTATTTTTAAGGTATTTTTTACATTCAGATGTTATTTGTCAAGTTTGCAGATAATTAATGTATTTTTTCTTGCTGAGTTTTGAAAGTTAAACTTGAATTTTCATGACTAGTCTAGAGCCTATGAAAGATCTGCAAAGATTTATATACTTTATTTGCCATTGGGCTCTCGCGGGCACTTAGACACGTCTTACATTTTTTGAAATGTAATCTTATTGTATCTTATTCAATTCTCTTATTTTACTTTTTTCCTTTTTTTAATTCCTTTTTTTAATTGGAAATGACCAATGACGAAGAAGAAATGCCGAAAGAAACTTGCCAATATAGGTCTCTTTTAAAATTGTCAATTAGATATTACAAAAAAAAACACATAAGCATATTGGTACAATAATGATATGAAATGGTAAAAGATACTGATTTTAACATGGAGCGACTGCCGTCCGACCTTCGCGACCCAGAAGGAAAATCCAGACCTTTCTTGGGGTTTTTTTTAGGGTTCCGTACCCAAAGAGTAAAACGGACCCTACTACTGAGACTCCGCTGTCCGTCCGTCCGTCTGTCACCAGGCTGTATCTCATGAACCGTGATAGTTAGACAGTTGAAATTTTCACAAATGATGGATTTCTGTTGCCGCTATAACAACAAATACTAAAAAACAGAATAAAATAAATCTTTAAGGGGGCTCCCATACAACAGACGTGATTTTTTTGCTCGATATTGATAACGGCAACAGGTAGACGCTTGAAATATTCACAGAATATTTAGTTATATATTCACTTTAAAAAGAAATAATTCAATTGAAATAAAACGAATATTTAAGGGGCTCCCATACAACAAACGTGTTTTTTTTTTTGCCGTTTTTAGGGTTCCGTACCCAAAGGGTAAAACAGACCCTATTACTGAGACTCCGCTGTCCGTCCGTCCGTCTGTCACCAAGCTGTATCTCATGAACCGTGATAGTTAGACGTTTGAAATTTTCACAGGTGATGTATTTCTGTTGCCGCTATAACAACAAATATTAAAAAACAGAATAAAATAAATATTTAAGGGGGCTCCCATACAATAAACCTGATTTTTTTGCTTGATATTTACAACGGCAACAGGTAGACACTTGAAATATTCACAGAATATTTAGTTATATATTTAATTTAAAAATAATTATTTAAATGAAAATAAAACAAATATTTAAGGGGGGCTCCCACACAACAAACGTGATTTTTTTGCCGTTTTTATAGATAATAGTACGGAACCCTTCTGCGAGAGTCCGACTCGTACTTGGCCGGTTTTTTTTAATACTACGTCGGGAGGCATACAAGCATACGGCCCACCTGATGTAAAGCGGGTACCGTAACCTATTAACGCTAGCGATATATTAAGTATCACTCGCGCGATGCCTCCTGCCTGCTGCTAACACAGCAACTCCTTGGGAGCTTACTGGTGACCTCACTCACACGCAGGAATACAACAACCCTCTAGGGAGTTGTTATTTGGCTGCGGTTTTCTGTGAGGTGGAGGTACTTCCCCAGATGGCTGCTTTGATGCGCCCTACCTCTCTTTTAGGGTTAGGTCAGATGTCAATATAATTTCTTGGACTTTTGTACAAGTCGGGTAGCATACAACCCATACTGTATGTTACCGTAGCCTATAAAAGCTTACAATGTACAACAACTCCTCAGAAGCTTACTGGTGACATTACTCACTCGCGAGTGTGGTCACCAGTAAGCTCTTAAGATGTTGCTGTGTTAGCAACAGAGGTGGCACGAGTTATACTTAATGTATTGCAGGCTTTCATAGGCCATACCATAGTAACCATTTTACATCAGGTGGAGCGTATGCTCGTATGCCTCATGACGTTGTATAAAATGTCACTGGTGGCGGAAAAAGCAACATACTTTCCGTACTGTATGCATGAACATGTCTGTTTGTATTGGTGTGGGTGTTTTTAAGAGAGGTAGGGTGCATTAAATCAACCCGTTTGGAGAAGTACATCCACCTCACAGATAACCGCAGCCAAATAACAACTCACTGGAGGGTCGTTGTGTTCCTGAGTCTGAGCGAGGTCATCAGTAAGCTCCTAAGGAGGTGCTGTGTTAGTAGCAGAGTAGGCATCGCGCGGGTAATACTTAAGGCGACACCTCGATCGTGAAGCTTTAAAATGGGTCCGCCCAATCACCCCGCGCCCCTCAAGTGACACTCTACGCTCGATTTGTAAAATTTGAAATTAGCGCCTAATAGGTAACCTGGGGTCAACGTATAGTCAATGCAAACGAACAGAAAAACTACGGAGTCGCGTCACACATAAAAAAAAATTATAATATCAATATTTAATAAAAATTATTGATTTAATTATTATTTAGCTTTATACATACTGAACCAAACATATTTATTTAAGCTAGACGGAAAACAATAGTAATAGTAATAAAAAACTACAGAAACGTTTTCACTTTTAAAAGTTTATTGAAAGAGAAATCAATGACATCGTTTTATGTTTATATCTCTACAAGTTAACATGTCTCTGTATCTATGTTGTTCTTACTTAGGTCTCGTCCAGTGGCGCCCTCATTGAATAAAAAATCATATCATAGCATAGAAGATAAACATTATGAAATCCTATGTTGCATTTATTACGAAGATAGTAAAGTATTTTTACGTCATTAAATCAACACTCAAAATATTCCACTATCGTTGTTATAAGCAAAAGTGCTAAAAGTGGCCGTTTTTGGTAATTATGCCTATAACAACGAAAGCAAAACATTTCAATTGTTGGTTTAATGACGTAAAAGTACGTTATTGTATTTATAACACACGCAACACAGGACTTTATAATGTTTATCTTCCACGCTATGATACGATATTTTATTCCTTGAGGCGCCACTGGACGGCATGTATCCCCTTAAGAAGAATGAAACACCAGCTACATAATACAACATTGTTTAACGAGAGGCTAAAGCGGGCCATTTGTTGATTCGGGCACATATGTTCGAGTGTCATAATGGCTGATAGCGCCGAGTAAACACAGGATTTTTTATTTCGAATAAATAAGAGAAATAAAATTATCAGATTGAATTAGAGAAAGTATTCCCGCTATTACTACTAGTTTTTATATAATTTTCGCAACACATTAACATAATGTGACCTCCAGGATTTTTTTCTTTACAAAGAAGTTAAGGGTTATAACTTATAACACACACTTTAGCCCCTCTACGTTATACCTTTAATGCTATTTTTTAGAGCACGAAGAGTAAACATTTTATTACAAGCTTTTAGCAACTTTTAGTGCATAAAATGGTATACGGCATCTACACAACTTTCACGCGTCATACCTAACATCGACGAATATATCATTCAGGTATTTACTGAAAGATTGCGTACCTAAATGATAAAGAAATTGTATATTTTGATCATTAAATGTAACCTTTACCAAAAATTTATCAAGCACTTGGAATCCAATCAGCGAAATGTGAAAAAAACACAACCAATATTTTAGGGTATCCTTCGAAAGAATAAATTATAATGATTAATTTCATCTAATGATATAGATTTATAAATTTATGGAATATATTTAGATTTAACATTCAACTATCACTAAGATTTTAAAAATTGCTGTTTTTGACCCTAACCGTTATGTAGCTAAATAAATTGATAAAATTATAATTTATATAATTAATTTTTATTCCTTGAGCCTCTTTAATAAGCACAAATCTCGATTTGGTGCCTTCACCACCAGACTACATTCAAGCTATTTCACGTAATATATATAACCGCTATGAATAAACAAACGTCTTGAAGTAAACGTTTATGCTTGGCGCTAATTTTGGATTGGGATTGCAACAAACATATTTTTAAAGAGTAAATAGCTCTAGCCATCCACCTTGCTTGATGCATCGCCAGGATCCAGGAGGTTTGATTTTAATTTTTTTCTCATTATCTCCTCCTAAGAAAATAATGGATAGTTCAATTACTTCCCGATAACCGTCACGTACAATGTTTTTTTGTAATTCTTGATTATAAAATATCAACAATTATTTTATTATTGTAATACTAAAATGTTGTGTGACGATATCGGTGTACGATTGAATAGCAGCAGGATTAATAGTTTTCCAGTCGTCTCTAAATTTTTTGAACATTGGGATATCAGGGCTACTTGTGACTTGGTGGATTTTTGATTCGATTTGACACAGCTTTACCTTGATCCTGGCCGGAAGAGCTCTCTAGTTTGGGTACAGTCAGAAGTTGTTCATTTTCTCTAAATGAAATTAAAATTGGCAGGCGTTCTTCTTTAGGGCTTCTCACGTCCAGACCAGGTAACAATTTCCCATTCCAGTAAACGGTCACCATTTTAGGCATATTATTTTGATCCGCTCTATCTTTTCTACTCAGAGTGCGAATGCGTTGATAGACGATTTGTTTATCGGTAAATCATCACAGCTAAAATCTAGTGCTTCTACTACAGCCTGAAGTATATAGACAGAATCCCTTATGCTTAATTGAGATCTATCCAAATCTGCAACTAACATAGGCGTGATAAAGTCTTACTTCCTCGTAACACATTTGTTCATGTCTTTTTTCTCTTCTTTTAATTTTCTCTGTTTGGTCCTTTCTTCTTTTTCGGCTAACTTTTTTGTCTACGCCTGCTAAACATCCTGGATTATTAATATAAATATTTTGTCTTCTTCTATTTTAATCCGTTCTAAAGCATCAGCGTGTGCTATATCGAATAAACTATCTAAATTATTTTGAAAGTCCTCACGCGACTCAACTCAACTCACTCAACTTCGCGAATTTTATAAAAAAGTACAGGAAGAACTTGACGGTTAGACGGTAATTTTGCGCCTAATATTTGATAATTTACGTCTCCAACTAAGAAAATACTTGATTTATTGCTTCTCAATTCCACTGCCATCTTATAAAAGTTAAAACATTACGTATTTATCACGAGAATAACTGACATTCAAAATTAATAGACGGTTAGGTAATTATGACGAAGTTAACGATGTTCTCTCTAAAGTTATTCATTGGTTTAGTGTTAATAATCTGCTTTTAAATGATAAAAAGACTAAAGTAATTAAGTTCTCAACACCTAATGTAAGACAGGTTACCAATGTACATGTTAGTGGAACTAATTTAGCCTCTGTGGAGACAACTGTGTTCTTGGGTATAACAATTGACTCCAGACTACAATAGGGCCCACAAATTGAAAAATTATCAGGAAAACTAAGTTCTGCAGCCTATGCAGTGAAAACTATTAGACGGCTCACTGATATTGATACGGCTAGAATAGTTTATTTCAGCTACTTTCATAGTATTATGTCATAGAATTGTTCTTTGGGGTAACTCCGCGGATATTAACACCATCTTTTTATTGCAAAAGAGAGCCATAAGAGCTATCTACAAACTTGGTCCCTGGGAGAGCCTTAGAGAAAAATTCAAAGAAATAAATATTTTAACAGTCGCATCGCAATATATCTATGAAAATCTTTTGTATGTCCTTAAAAATATAGACTCATTTTGTAAAAAGAGTGATACTCATAGCATAAATACTAGATATAAGCATAATCTTGTGTTATATGCAAGCCGTCTCCACAAAACAAGTAATTATTTTATGGGGCAATGTATACGGTTCTATAACAAACTTCCCAGCAATATAAGAGAACTGTCAATAAACAAATTTAAAACTACTATTAAAGCCAAATTGTGTAGCAGAGCATATTATAAAATATCTGACTATATTAATGATAAAAATGCCTGGGAGTGAGTTGATCCAATTATAATGTAATTAACAAAATATGTAAATTTGTTTGGATACCAAAAGAGGGATGCCTGAGTTTTTTGGCAGTATTTTTATCAGTGCTCACCTAGTCATAAACTGCACGGTAGGGAAAAAAATTGTGACGATTCCAAACAAATGTAGCCATTTTTACGGAATAAAAAGATTTTGACTTTGACTTTGAACAATTGAATACCGCGAGTACGCGCGGCACTGCCGCGCAACTTGTATGAACATATTTCGATGTAATTCGGCACGGATTATCGTAATCCAAATAAGTTAAAAATTAATTTCCGAGTGTTTTAAAAGCAAATGAACAAAACTAAGACCTATGCGTTAGAAAATAAAAACTTTGAAAAATAAGGGACACCCTAATATACATATATACAAATAGATTCTATAATCTATTCATATTTAAAAAAAAACATGTGACAAATGATTTTCTTGCTGTTTCATAACTTTAACTATACTGACATTTATTGTATTTTACTTATGTATACTCTGTGTTTTGTATTGTTGTACGTTTCCTTGTTATTTATTAAACTCTCAAGAAGAAAGAACCAGGACCATCTCTGATGTTGCGAAATAAATCTAATCCGTACAATAGTTCAATACTAACCACAATGTATAGAATAGATGAGTTTTTTGTGATTTCAGTGTTGGTTCATAGTAAATATTATTTGTTTTCACGAGTACCATGGGTGTAAGTATACTATCTATCTATATCTTCACGCTAAATCCCTTGCGGGGTAGGCAGAGAGAACTGAGCGCCACATGACTCGGTACTTACACACCTCGCTTGCTTCTTTAACATGAAACATACCGAGTTTTCTTTAAAAACTATCAAAATACACTATTTTACTAGTAATTATTTTAATACAAAAAAAAAAAAAACCTCCACTGGTTTTCTAACTTCTGATAGCGCGAACCGCATTGGATAAATTTCCAACGTAAACTAACCTTCACCTACGTACAATGTCTAAGTCGGAGTTCGGTGAGCTTATAATGGTTACTATGAGTTTGTCGTCCCGTATGACACTTACGTTAAAGTAGCATATAAATCGAGTAGTGATTCTTCTGGTGGAATATGTTTATTTAGTAAGTTTCTCCTAAAAAACAAAACAGCAAAAATATTCTATTTTATAAGTTTTTATTTTAATACAAAGCAATAAAGAGTCTCCACTGGTTGCTATGTGCTGAGAGCGCGAACCGTATTGGTATAAATTTCGAACGTAACCTGACCTCCACCGACGTACAACTTCTAAGTCGGAGTTCGGTCAGATTATAATGGATATAATAGGAGTTTGACGTCCTATATAGGTACACGGTCAGCCTGTGGATAATGTATACCAATTATCAAATGTTACTGTTTATTCCTGCAAAAAATAACTCTTATTTAATACAGTTTTATATAGAGTTATTAAGTAAACAAAATTAAAAAAAAGTTTGAAGAGGAATTACATAGCTTGGGCCAACCATACCTAGGAACTGTTCTAAAAACTAGAAATATGTCTACACAATGTTACTATAATATGTTTAATGAATATAATAATTAAAAAAAAAATACCTTGTCTTGTTCGCCTCCGCCATTCTACGAACATTTTCTTTGTATTTTTATTTTATATATTTTCTTTTTAGTGTTCCCCATTATTACAACAGTATAATAAATATATATAAACCTATAATATTATTTACTACTTATATCTAATAATAATACATTTACGCTAAATACTATAATATTGAATATTTACAACTATTAATTATAAAAACTTCGGTGTCGCGATGTTAATGGAGCGAGCTCGAGCAGACAGTCGACATAGGTCTTACCTCGAAGCAGGCTGTAGCCGGACTGGCCCATGTAGTTAGTCAACGCGTTTATAATCCTCATTACCGCACAATAAGGTCGAAAACACGTAGCACCCAAGACGAATGTTATCGCTTAGAAATTGTCAAAAACTTGAAATTTTTTTAAAAAATTTCATGTTTCAGTTATCAAAATATGCAGCAACCATATTGTAAACATAGATATTACTAATAGATTTAAGTAATTTTGAAGCGTATAAACAGAACAACTTCGTTGTAATTTCAAAAATAATGAATTTCAGGAGGTGTTTTCGAAAGTAATTATTATCGAATCAATTTTACACAATCGCGTATTTGAGCAAGCAAATTCAAGATAAAGAAATGAAGTTATTTATATTAAAATCTTAGATCCGTCAGTTTAGTCATTAGCCTATATTATTCGATGAAAGTTGGTCTAATTTTTCGATGTGTCGCCTTAATGTATTATTAGAATTGCAGTGAACGCCTTGCACAAAGTGGGTAAGCTGTCGGTCATATTCAAGACACTTCAAAACCTTGGTATCAGCCGTATGTTCGTATTTCGTACTATCGATAGATATACCAATACTTTCTCTGTTGAAGACCATAAAAGATCGGGGCGACCGTGTGCTGTTAGAACTACAAAGGCTGTTAAAGCTTTTAAATCCAGAATTCGCCGAAACGCCATTAGGAAACAAAAAATCTTATCGTGAGAAATGAAGATTCTCTTTAGAACTCTGTCGCGTATAATAAAACAAGACCTAAAGCTCGGCGCTTATCGTCGATATACAGGACATGTCCTAAATCAATCCCTACAGTTGAAGAGAGTGAATCGGTCAACACGACTTCTGTTCTTATAGGCAGGTGAAAGGCACAGAAATATCCTCTATACTGATGAAAAAAAAATCACGAATGAAGAGCACTACAGAATGCACTGCAAAATGACAAAGTGTACACACACAATTCTAAATAATCTGCCAAAGTGATCGGAAAGGTACAACGTGGTTATCATCCTGCGTCGGTAATGGTTTGGTGGGGGGTGGCTTATCAAGGAGTCACAAAGCTTCATTTTTGTGAAAAAGGAGTGAATACTTCAGTCAAAGTGTATCAAGAGACACTCTTGGATTGTGTTTTGAAACCTCTCAGCAATACACTTTTAAAAAATTGTCAATGGACTTTCCAGCAAGACTCGAAACGAAAGTTCCGGACTTTATAAGAGCTGAAGCTGAGCGGACATGGCCTGCACGAAACGACACGTCGACATTGTGTCTCTTAAGAAATCTCTGGAGCAATCAGTAGCTAAATTTCCCATGGAAACAGTGCGTAAATCCAGATACGTAGCCAGACAGATTAAAGGCCTGTATCAAAGCCAAAGGCAAAAATATATTCTGCGGCTTTTCATAGTTTTCTTAAGGTATCACTCGTCTCTAACATTTCCAAATATACAAAGTCTAGAACAGAATGCAAAACACAGTCCAATAAACGAGCAAGTAGTTAAGCAAGTAGACAGCGGGTCCGTGGGTAAAGCGAGTGTGGTAAAGACAAAATAGCGACACGCGTAGCAGTAAACACAAAGTGAGCACGACTGAGAAGACTTTGTTTTTTGCCTTGGCTTCGGTTGCGCGTAGCTCCTCACCACCGAGAGCGAAAGAGATAGCAATGAACCGATATTTTATCCTATCGGCCCGTTGTTATTGCAGGTAAAAGAGATGCACCCATGTTTACGATTACGACCCATGATCCTCAAGAACGGATCATGCAAAATGCAAGGCAAACATTTGTGTGCATGAACATGTCTGTTCGTCTTGGTCTGCATGTTTTAAGAGAGGTAGGGCGCATCAAAGCAAGTCTGGTAAAGTACCTCCACCTCACAGAAAACCACAGCCAAATAACAACTCCATAGTGGGTTGTTGTTTCTGCGTGTGAGTGAGGTCACCAGTAAGCTCCTAAGGAGTTGCTGTGTAAGCAGCAGAGGAGGCATCGCGCGAGTGATACTTAATATATTACGAGCGTATATAGGCTACGGTATCCGCTTTACATCAGGTGGGCCATATGCTTGTATGCCTCCCGACGTAGTATAAAAAAAAATACTGTCCAAAACATCGACACTTTCATTTTTGTCTCGTCTCTGATCGCGCTTTAGGCATGTCTTTTCCTGTCTTTATTGGTGTATGTGTAGGTACGAGTATATACGTTACCATATTTAGCTGCGTATCCCGCCGGCGAGTTGTACCTGCGGAGATCGACGCCCAGCAAGTTGGCGAACTCGCTACCGTAGAACACCATCAGCTCAGTGAATTTTGGAATTATTTTTATTGTCCTGGAATTTAAAATACTACTCATATCCTTTTTTATAAAACGGCGCGAGGCATACAAGCATACCGCCCTCCTAATGTAAAATAGTTACCGTAGCCTTTGTTCGCTTGCAAAACATTAAGATGGTTCTGTTATACGAAGTCCGTAAATTTGATTTAAAAATAAAAGGAATTTATGAAAACCAATAAAGATAATAATTAAGCAAACACTATTATATTTGTAAATAAATGAGATTTTAAAAGAGGTAGGACGCATCAATGCAGCCCGTCTGATGAAGTACCTCCACCTCACAGAAAATCGCAACCAAATAACAACTTCCTAAGGGGTTGTTGTCACAAGTAAGCTCCTAAGGAGTTGCTGTGTTAGGAGCAGAGGAGGCATTGCGCGAGCGATACAGCGTTCATAGGTTACGGTAACTGCGCTTGTATGCCTTCCGACATTGTATAAAAAAAAATGGATTTGGAGGCAAGTGTTCCAGAGAGTATTGCACAATGTTGCACGATTTTGAAAATGCTGAGTCTGCGTTATTGTTAGACATGGCCATTTGAAAGCTCATCTATAACAGTTCGTGCGATGCCGCCTCTGCTGCAGCAACTCTTTAGGAACTTACTGGTAATCTTACCCATCCGTAGGAACACTGTTTTCTCCAAGGTGGAGATACTTCCCAAGATGGGCTGCTTTGATAACCTCAACCAATGGTCCAATCCCACTGCTGGGTTACGGATCTCCCTTCAACCGGAGGGGTTTAGAGAATACTCAGCCATGTTACTCTACAGTGGGTTAGCGGAAGCCAGTGTTTTCCAGTCAGCCGAGAATCTTACCGGCTAAACCAGATTTCAGTTTGGTTTGTCGTGGACAGAACTTTATATTTTTTTTATTTGATACAACCCAACGTTGTATCAAATACAAAAAATATAAAGTTAATTATATATATGGCATACAAGCATACGATCCGCCTGATGTAAAGTAATTACTATAAGCATATGAACGCTTGCAATACATTAATTGTCGCTAGCGCGAAGCCACATCTGCTGCTAACATAGCAACTCGACAGGAGCTTATTGATGAACTCACTCAATCACGTGAACACAATCCTGCAGTTATTTGGCTGCGGCTTTCTATGAGGCGAAGATACTTTTCCAGACGGGATATTTCAATGCGCCCTATCTCTTTTAAAAACACCCAGATCAAGACAAACAGACATGTTCATGCACACAAATATGTGTCCTCACGTGTCACGAGCGTTGGTCGCAAAGTCCCGTTATTCACGACTGAGCCACCGAGCTCGTCAAAATCTGGTGTAGTGACTCCACGAAGTCACAAGACCAAATTCTGTGCATAGTGTGATGAATGGGTGATAGTATCTGTGACAGGCAAACTGACACACAAGAGTTGCTGCCAAGAATTCCTTTTTTACCGGTTTGGTATGTAACTTTAAAGTGGTTTTTAGAGGATCGGCAACGTATGAGTGACGCCCCTGGTGTTGCAAATGTCCATAGGCTACGGTGACTGTTTATCATTAGGTATGCTTGATTGCCATCTTAGTGGTATAAAAAAAAGCGATAGTTAAGAAAATGAAGATCTAAAAAAGAACAGTAATAGCGTAGTGGATAAAGAATCTGGTTCGGATGCCGGGGCTAGCACTAAACTCGTGTTTTCGGATGTATGTGTATACTTTTATACTTGATAATTGTAAGGAGTAGAAAAACAACCGGCCTAGTGACCAACAGGTCCTCGGTTCGAATCCTGACATGTACCACTAAATTCATATTTTCAGATCTATGTACATACTAACTGGCCCGGCGACCTTCGTACCGCCTCAGAATCAATAAGTGTTGTGTTAACTTATTAGGTAAAATAAATTCAGTTTTTTATTAAGACAAAATGAATAGTCAAAGTGAATTAAGTATAATAAATGTTCAAAAATATAAATGAAAAATATTTTAATTGTATTAAAACTAATGTAATTCACATGGCAGCAAAGCATTAGCTTTATAGAAGCGAACGAAACGATTCGCGTACCACTGTTGTACTACTTTATATTAAGCTAGTTGCTGGATGCGTTGCATTCGAGTCGATTCCCTTCGTTGAATTGATTGCCGGACTAACCTTCAGTTGTAAATTGTTTCAAATAAAAATTTGTTGTATAGGTGGTTGCTTCGTCTTGGTTTGTTACATAGTGTGTAGTTTTTAAGGAATGCAGTAGACCTACGATTTAATTTCGAATTGTGAAATTTAATGTTCTACATTTTTGAAGTGAAAACTTCTTATGGGAGGATAAATCGCTTTGTTACGTAACGCATTACGGCGCCAGTCTGTCTGGCTTCCCTTTCTCTCACGCATACGGCTGCGGTAGGCAGGCTCATCCTCTCTCATTCTAACCCACAGCGCTAGCCGTATTTCGGATACAATTTAAGTAATAATATAAGCTTTTCTCAAGTTAAACAATTTCTATATTAAATAGTTCAACTTAGATTGGTTTAAGTTATCACTTCTGTCGGGCGTCCCGAGACGCACACGTTTTTGTAGTGATAACTTCTTATGGGAGGGTAAACCGCTTCGTTACGTAACGCGTTACGGCGTCAGTCTGTCTGGCTTCCCCAGCTTTGCCGCAAGAATTACTCGTTCTCTCAACCAATTGTGATTTTCGTGATCATCAAAGATGCTCGGGAACACTTTATTGATGAGTTCGTCCTTCATTGAGAAGAAATAGCAAAATTCCGTGGAAACGAAGTCAATTCGTTAGATTTGTCAACAGGAATGCGATCAATATCAATCGGTAATTGATTGAAATGAAGAAACCTGCGGCAGATGGATCGTTTAGCAATGCAAAACGATCCATCTTTTTTTCGCTAGAGGGCGCTCTAAAGTAAACATACCCATAACAGTCGATCTATATTTTAAAGTGGAAATAAAATAAATGTACACATATTGGTTAATATAATATGTAAAATCTGAAAGTGTGGAAACTAATTAACACCAGTAAATGTTATCCAAGAAATCTGTTGAATAATAAACAAGTAAAATAGAAAGTAATGTGTGTTCAATACATCTATCTAAATAGTGCAAAATTCTGAGACTTTCAAATTGTGAACAAAAATAGTGTAATGGATTTTCAAACTCTCATACATGTGAGTAATTATATCTAAAAACATATACTATATGGACTTTATTTCTAATGTAATGAATTTGCACGAATCTAAATATCGTTATATTTAAAACATACCAATCTACCATAGAAAAGCAATAAATAGCAGACTAATAAGCACACAGCAAGATTTAATACGGACTACAAAAGCATACACTTATACACAGCATACCAAGGACAATAATTAAAATTAAAATAAACAAGCAGTACAGCAGATTTCAAAGCATTCCAGTTGTACACAACGCCATCTGGTGTAGACGGAAGAAAGAAATAAGCACCTGACCTGTCAATATATGCCTATAAGACAGATATTTTCATATTTCAATTGAGTCACACTCTGGACAGTTGGTTTAGTTGAGGCGTAGTTGTACAAGGGCCCGAGTTCAATCCCCGCCGAAAATAAAAGACATATTTTACATAACTTCATACTTTTTAAGTTGTAACATTTGATACTTATTGAAGGTGAAGAAATACATTATCTGTAATGGCTGTTTGTGGTGGATGCAACCATAAGATTGATAGCAATGATTTTATGAAATGTTCTCGATGTGACAATATTTACGATTTATTATGCGCCGGTATAACAATTGAAAAATTTGCTTTACTTAGTAAAGATGTTCAACGCACCTGGATATGCATGTCTTGTCGTTGTAAAGTACCTAAAACTAGTGACTTGAGTACTCCTGTTCGTCAACTGATGAGTACAAGTATATGCAACGACACTTCTATCGATAATACTACGATGGAATTCGACAATGTTACTTTGCGCCGGGGACAAATCAAGGGCAAAATATGTGTTTGTGGAGATTCCGAAGTACTTAGGAAAATCATAAGGGAAGAATTACATGCCGTACTATTGGGGCCTTTGTCTTCACTTCCTCAACTTCACAAGGATGTACAAAATCAGGCGACTACGATGCGTAATATGGAAAATATCCTTTCTACTGTACTGACGAAGATAAATAAACCTGAGACAGCTGCAAAAGTAAGCATGGGTGACAATTCAAATCCAAATAAATTGATTAACGCACACGCAACGCACGTATTAGCGCCTGCTGCTCAAGAATCTCCAAAGACTACGTATGCGCAGTGTACACAACAACAGCCACAACAAAAAATGAAAAGGAGTGACAATGTGAAGAAGAATTCCCTCCCAAAGGATAGCAATATTCCGTCGGGAAACCAGCAAACTTCCTTAGAGGACAGCATTTCAGGAGGACCCTCTCCTGTTTCCGCATCTAACAATAAAGATGGTAGTATGGAGTGGACTGAAGTAAGGCGAAAAAAAACTCGCTCGTCACAGCCTGGCGTACTTAGGGGTACTGCAGACCCGGGTGTTACACCGCTATGTGCCGCTGAAAGGAGAAGGTACTTCCATTTGTTTTATGTTCGGGAAGGTACCACGGTAGATCAGGTGCGTGCTCATCTTAATACCATCTGTGGCGGAGATTTCTGTACGGTTGAGGCGCTGAAGTCCCGTGGAAGTTACGCTTCGTTCAAACTTGGAGTGCCCAGTAAGATGGCTGAATTTATTCTGTCTCCTACCAACTAGGCTGTAGACATATGTATTAAGCCCTGGCGGCAGAACTTCCGCGCTAAACAAACGGATAAGTAAAAGTCGTTATCGGCACAGACAAATTCAGTGTTTATATCAGAATGTCCGTGGTTTACGTTCTAAAACTGCAATATTTAATAAGAGTGTGATTGAGTGCACCCATGACATAATTGCTTTGACTGAGACGTTTTTAACTAGTTCTGTATCCGATGGTGAACTGTTTCCGGACCAGTACACTGTGCTCCGTAGGGATCGCGCGGGAGATACTGGCTGGGGTGGTGTTCTGCTAGCAGTACGTAACTGCTATACTATATGTGCGATAACAGATATCGACGGCTACACATCGGACATGGAACTGTTATTTGCGATCATAAATAAAAATAATGTAAGTTTTTTGTGTTGTGTAGCGTATTTACCTCCTAACTATAGAGACGATCAATTTTTAAATGTATTGACATGTATTGAAAATGCTATATGTTCGTATCCTGACTTAAATTTCATAATACTAGGAGATTTTAATTTGAATTCTTTTAGTGCTAATGTTATGACGCAATGTGATCACTTTCAGGAATTTTGTAGGCTTCGTCAATATAATAATGTATTGAATAGTAGAGGTGGCATGTTGGACCTCGTGCTGAGTGATCTTGCTTCCGATCAGATCACAGTTTCCTTAGGTGATCCCTTAGTTCCTATTGATAAATACCATCCTCCACTTGAGTTAACTGTAAAGCTATCATACAATATGATACCATTGCCTTCGTCTTCTCATGCGCCGCAACCTGTAGATAATATAGACTGGAACTGGCGTAAGGCCGACTTTGTTGCACTGTATGCGGCCTTAGCCGAAATCGATTGGTCTGAGTTGTACAAAACAGTTAATGTGGATTCAGCTGTGGATATCTTATACTCAAAACTGTATGAAAATATTAACCTATTCGTACCACCCAAAAACTGCTCTCCACATAATACCAAATATATGTACCCAAAATGGTATACGGGCGAGATAATACACAACCTAAAACGTAAGCATTTTCATCTAAAAAAATATAAATCGGACGGTAAAGAATATGACAAAGAATTATTTAGGTACTACAGATGGCGTACCAAAATATTGATTGACAATGCATATCAGCAGCATATTAGGAATATTCAAGGAAATATAATTGACGATCCAGCAAACTTTTGGGACTATGTGAAGGACAAGAAAAAAAATAGGAGGCGTATAGATGCATTTAAATATGGTGGGGTGGAAGTTTCAGGCCCAGCTGCAGCTGACGCTTTTGCGCAATATTTCAGTTCCGTGTTCCATAATGAAGAACCGCGTCTAGATGCAGCGAAGGCCGCGCGAGCTGCCTACTCCCATCCTGACACACATTCAATCACTGTCACCTATATAGATGAAGCCGATCTGAAAGCGGCAGTGCGGCGTCTTAAGTCACGCTCGTCAGTCGGTCCCGATGGGATACCAATATTTCTGGTCAAGGACTCTTTACCCGTTCTCAGTGGTCCCCTATTGTACCTTTTCAATCTCTGTCTGGCTCAATCGAAATATCCTGACTGCTGGAAACTGTCTAGAGTGACACCAGTTCCTAAGGGTGAACCCGGTACAGATGTCTCGTCCTACAGACCAATAGCCGTCCTCTCTGTATTTGCTAAGATCTTCGAGGCAATTCTCAACCTTCATATTAGCCGGCAAATTGATAGTTCCCTCCATAACAGTCAACATGGTTTTCGTAGGGCTCGCTCTACTTCTACTAATCTAGCTACTTTAGTAGACTATGTGTCAGCTGAAATGGATGCTGGACGGCAGGTTGACGCGGCGTACTTTGATTTTAGGAAGGCATTTGACCTTGTTGATAATGACATTTTGCTGGATAAAATGGCTATAATGGGATTCATGCCTAATCTACTTAAATTTTTCGCAAGCTATCTTGACAATCGTCGTCAGTTTGTGCGTGTAGACAGGAATGTCTCCCAGAACTATTACACAAGGTCCGGTGTAAGTCAGGGAAGTACCTTGGGTCCTACACTTTTCCTGGTTATGATTAATGACCTACCAGTAACTGTACGGGCTGCTGAGTGCCTCTTATTTGCTGACGATCTCAAGTTATTCCTTGGAGTTGGTAATGATAGCGATGCTGAAGCTCTGCAAGCGGATATTGATTCCGTGTCTGACTGGAGCGAAACCAACCGTCTTCCTTTTAATATTGACAAGTGCAAATGCATCACTTTCTCTCGGAAACGTTGTCCAAAACAGACAACCTATAGTTTATTTGGCACCTCAATAAATAAAGTTAGTAATATTCTTGACCTCGGAGTAATGTTGGATAATAAACTTGACTTCCATAAACATGTAACAGACACATGTAAAAAAGCCAGCAGAACTCTAGGATTCATTATAAGAACAGCTTCTGAATTTGATAATACGACCGTACCAAAGGTACTATACAATGCTTATGTTCGTAGTAAACTGGAATATGGAGCTATAGTCTGGTCTCCGTATGAGGCTAAGTATAGTATCATGTTGGAGAAAGTGCAGCGTAAATTTGCCCGCTGGCTTTACAAAAAGAGTTACGGATATTACCCTTATCTGTATCCCTCGCTTTTTGTTTCTGGCATGGTTGAGATAGAAACTCTAGCGTTTAGGAGACAAATGCTTCTCATCAAGCATTATCTATCTGTGCTACATTACAGGGTTGATAGCCCTCAAGTACTTGAGAAACTATGTCTTTTAGTGCCCACTCGTATTCCACAAGATGTTTCGGGAGCAGTAGCGCCGCGTAGACGGCCACGCTTGCTGCAGCGGTCTCACGCCCGTACTAAACACGCTTCCCAGGCACCCACCGCCCGTGCATTTCAGCTGATCGGAGACATGCTCACTCAATTCGATGATTTGGATCTCTTTGCAGACAGTGAATTTTGTTTACTTGACGTAGCTTATAGATTCCTAGATGGAGTGAAAGTAGATTGACTATGTAAAATAAATTGACTATGTATATGTAAACATTCATTGAAAACTATTGACTACTATTGATCGCGATTTTAATTTTATTTAACGAATGTATTTTTGGTTAATTTAATTATATTATTAAACAGGGACATTGTATTAAATATAATTTATATATATATATATATATATATATATATATATTTGCCATTGTATAATTTGAGTAGGTATATAATTAACCCAATTTGTAGTAATATTATAATTACGACTATGTATCTAGCTATAAGTCGCATTGGGTATTTACGTAACCTGTAATGACTTTAGTATCTGTATTATAAATAAATAAATAAATGCAACTTAGCTGTCAGCTGAAGTTTCGTTTCATAGCGCCACAGATTTAAGGCACGTGTTTATTTCAACGGCAGCGGTCGATCTTGAAATGGTCGGTAGTATTTGGCGGAAATCGTCAGGTAGTAGAATCATTGCGCCTCCAAAACATGTCGAGTCATTGGCCAGATCGTTATACGCTTTCAATAAGCGTTTATGTGCCATTGTGCGTTCATCCCTGATGATAATTTTACTTGTTACCAAAACTTTGGTCCTTGCTGATTGTTTTGCAATGTTGGATGATGGTTTATATATTTGCCATTGTATAATTTGAGTAGGTATATAATTAACCCAATTTGTAGTAATATTATAATTACGACTATGTATCTAGCTATAAGTCGCATTGGGTATTTACGTAACCTGTAATGACTTTAGTATCTGTATTATAAATAAATAAATAAATGCAACTTAGCTGTCAGCTGAAGTTTCGTTTCATAGCGCCACAGATTTAAGGCACGTGTTTATTTCAACGGCAGCGGTCGATCTTGAAATGGTCGGTAGTATTTGGCGGAAATCGTCAGGTAGTAGAATCATTGCGCCTCCAAAACATGTCGAGTCATTGGCCAGATCGTTATACGCTTTCAATAAGCGTTTATGTGCCATTGTGCGTTCATCCCTGATGATAATTTTACTTGTTACCAAAACTTTGGTCCTTGCTGATTGTTTTGCAATGTTGGATGATGGTTTTTCAGTCGTTTGAAGGTTTGACGATAATTTCAACACTGTAAACTCATACACGTATACATCTGTATACGTTCTGGGTCCTTTTAGTAACATGACCGTTATTTTAGAACAAGCAACTGCAATTTCTGATATCATGCGAAAAGTGGGCAAAGTGGCCAAAATCAATGATATGCTTGCCTAGTTCCACTGAGCGCATCACATAAGCCATTTACATCATCAATTGCCTTCGGTAAAGTAGCGCACACTTTCTTCATTTGGGGGTTCAACAGTGGTACGTTCGCTCCAACCGATTGGTTCAATGCATTTCGAACATATTCACGTTCACATTCCAATTCTCGACTAAAAGCGTCGTTCATTCCACAATTTCGTAGTAGCATTAACTTTACATTACCTTCACTAACACATGACGTACCACATGTCTTCGATTAAAAGCAAAGCCTGGTTATGTATATCTTCATTTACCTCTAGATCGGGATTCCCTGAACTGACACGAATTCGATGTAAAATGTCTTTTGGCATACATATACGTTTTTGTTCCACAATTCATGTGGTTTTCCGTGGGAAGCACTTGGAAATATAGCAACTGCTTCAGCGATTGTCATGTCCCAATGAGTATCATTTTCAAGCAAATTGAGCGGTTGACATGAACCATTTACTATTGGGCACACTACACCATTGTCAGTTCAAAGTGATGCTCGGTGGAGAAGGATAACATCGTGATAAAACGTGCACATCCAAAAAAATATATTTAGAAAGAAGTGTGACCTTACATAAGAATGATGGTTTTCCCTGTGGGTTGTGGAGGTCTGAAGACAGTCGTTCCATGTAAAAATCAGTATCTACGCCAAAATCCTTATGCTTAGGTAGCGGACCTCGCCGACCCTAATGGATAAAGAAACGGGATAATGCTAAGAAGAAGACTTGTAATTATCACTTGAAAACATCATGAGTTAACCCGTATACCGTACGCCCAAGAAATTATATTTCGAAAGTGTGGTCTAACCTAAGAAAGATTTAATTTTCCCTCTGTGTTCTGGAGATTTGACGGCAGTAGCTTCATGTCAAAATAAATCTTCGTCAAACATCTAAGGCTTAGGTAGCGGATCCTGCCAATCTTAAGGGATTAGGAAATGGAATAACACTAGAAAGTAGAAGATCTCCGTACCTTCTTCTTTGCTTTCCCCACAGAACTATTTCTAAAAATAGTTCTGTGCGGAAGGTTAAAAGTAAATGTATTGATGAAATAAGGTAAACAAAAGAGGACACATCACACTGCCCTGAGATGCACCAGCAATCATACATCAATAACATAAGAAAGTATCATCAGCACGGATACGCTGCTTTCATCATTCGAGTAAGCACAGAACCAACCATTAGGCATTCGTTACAGAATGAGAGAATGTAGCAGGCTTAAAGATTATTTCAATATCTGTTGTATCAAATGCATTTCTATCATCGAGAAGCGTTAAGATCGTTGAGATTTTACACTATCAGGGTGGATATTTCTTATGTTGTTATATTCTAGCGAGGGTGAATATCTGCGGGGTCTCTGAGAAGCTACCGAGGATGGTAGTGGCATCTAATACTATATAATAATCGCTCTTGTCATACTCATAAAAGCTTGTGTAAAAGCATGAATCAATGATATACTTATAATGAATAAGATTAGTCCGTCAAATTCACCTGTAATATATATCCCCTTGGTATTGATACGCTATGAGATTCTGTTCACACCAATGCCGCGAGCAGTTCACGTACCGCATCCAGTTAGAAGAGTTCGCATCCTCGGCATCAACGACGATGCGTTGCTTGCGCCTCTCGGAGTATAACTGACAAGCATATAAGTTACATAACAATTAAATTAAACATACTAAATTATACAAGCACACTAGGAAACCAGAAGCACTGTGTTGAACTATGAACGTAGAGTTCCAAAGTAACAGTATTGGGTTTAGTTCCAATGGATTGAGATCGTGGATTATTGGATTGGATTATTTCCCTAGTCAATTTCACCCACTTCGTAGATATGATCATGTGG
Organism: Pyralis farinalis; assembly: GCA_947507595.1. Taxonomy (NCBI): domain Eukaryota; kingdom Metazoa; phylum Arthropoda; class Insecta; order Lepidoptera; family Pyralidae; genus Pyralis; species Pyralis farinalis. Next base: position 38,564,652 of record OX382263.1, on the reverse strand, counting down.
CAGTGTCATTATGGTTTAGGTTCGAAATACATCCAGAAAGGAGCCGTTGCTATTAAATTTAAATACTCGTACTTCCAGATCAAACCATATTTACCACTCCTGATACGAGTACAATTGTCTACCTTCAACTGGTGGGCTTTTTAAGAGCACAGGTCCACGTTACTCAATTGCGAATTGTCAGAATCACGCTCAAACTTGTCGAAGCGAACGCTGCACAGAAGCTATATTGTTAAGTATACACTCAAACCGTCTGCTGTGTTATATACAATATAATTAGTTTACCTGCCAGCAGTATGTGGAAGTAATTTCATCCGTTCGTCTGCCTCGATACGGTCCGAAGCGAACGCCGCGCGGCAGTGTTAGTGTTGAGAATACCCCCAAACCGGCCCCTGTTTAATATTAAGCAATGATTTTAGGAGTGTTCCAATCGAGAGAGGTAGGGCGTATCAAAGCCCGTCTGGGGAAGTACCTCCATCTCACAGTACACCGCTGCCAAATAACTTCCTAGAAGGTTGTTTTGTTCCGGCGTGTGAGCGAGGTCACTGTAAAGGATGGGGGTTTAAACGAAGTTCTGTCGGCATACAACAGATAGACAGGTCAAGTCAATACGCTCATAGTAGTCATCTATCTATCTATAACTTCACGCCAAATCCCTTACGGGGTAGGCAGAGAGGACCGATCGCCACGTGACTCGATCCTTACATACCTCAAGTAGTCATCAACCTGTTTAATTAAAATAGAGACATCGGCATATCGATACGAGTACTTTTACCGATACCTACTCGATACTCATATTCAAAGAATCGATACAAAAACTACTTGGTGTCGGTTTATCGAGAAAGTACTTATATTTTTTTTTATACTACGTCGGGAGGCATACAAGCATACGGCCCACCTGATGTAAAGCGAGTACTGTAGCATATTAATACTTGCGAAATATTAAGTGTCACTCGCGCGATGCCTCCTCTGCTGCTTACACAGCAACTCTTTGGGAGCTTACTAGTGACCTCACTCACGCGCAGGAACACAACAACCCTCTAGGGAGTTGTTATTTGGCTGCGGTTTTCTGTGAGGTGGAGGTACTTCCCCAGATGGGTTGCTTTGATGCGCCCTACCTCTCTTGTATTTACTAGTATCGTTTCATTTCTAGTAAAGTGTGCCTTTATTCGCCGTCAAGTGGTTGGTGAACATAAGTTATCCAGAGAGGGGCTTTGCCGACGTCACTTGACTTGCAAGTGAAACAACTGCTTCTTCAAACATACCTGGTATAATAGATGGCGCTATGTGCAGAAACACGCGCGGAATCGTAAGAGCGGCACGCGGTACGAACGACGGATATCCGGTGTTGGTGGGGACCTGAGGAGACGACATGGAACATAGGAAGGAATCGGAACGAGAGGATGCTGGATGGGGTAGTAAACAATAATATTAACTTTCATTAATAACGTGAAAAAATTATATTAAAGTTTAATTTCTTGTGAGCGGTTTAAGTTAGATATATATAGTTGTCTCGATACCCAATACGAATTTGTCACATTCGGCGTCGAGACTAGTGATGCTGTACGATCGATAGTACGCCTATCGATAGTTGACCTTGAAAATTAGTTAGTATATCGATAGCACTAACGATAGTATCGATAGCACAAATTGTAGCACAATAGTCGCTATACTATCGATAGTATTGCCACCCACGAATAAATTATCATCGAAACTATCGACACAATCGATTGTTTGAGACTATGGCTAGTTATTTTTTATCTATGCCCTAAATGTAACAACAGTTATACACCAAATGTTACTAGTGATCTAGATTTACAATATTTGTAGTGTTTATACAATTACAATACAATTATTTATTAAGCAACTATCGATTGGCTTACTATCAATATTATCGTTACTATCGATAGTAATCCCTATATGGAGGGTAATAGTATCAATACTATAACGACTATCTGGGCAAATACTATCAATCACGGAATAGAAAAAACAAGTGGAAGTGCTAAGTAGGCGTGGCGCGCCTGCCACAATTAAGCGTTGTTACGCATACCTACGCTTATTTGATTCCAGTCGCGTACTAACATTGTCTTCTGTAACATTCTCGTGACATTCTATAATTTTCTATAATTATGCTGTATTGTTCCATTTTGGAATGAAAGAACGATAGTAGTAGAATAAACCTTAGTAATGGAGGTGTTTCGTACCATCGATAAGTACGATTTTATTTGTTTTCTATAAAAATCTTATTTATTTAATTTTACTAATAATTTAATAAAACGTCTAATTAATATCAACCTTATCTCACTGAAATAAAGTCTACTTTGGATTGAGTGTACTGGTTTTTTTCTCGAAAGTTCTTCGCTACTCTGCCTGAATAGCGAAGCTAGTGTTGCGTCGATTCCAAAACAAATTTATCGATAAATAATATGGCATATTATTTTATCTAAAACACACAACGGCCCACCTGATGTAAAGCGGTTGTAAACGCTTGCGAGATATTAAGCATCACTCGCGCGATGCCTCCTCTGCTGCTTCCACAGCAACTCCTTGGGAGCTTGCTGGTGACCTCACTCTCACGCAGGAACACAACAACCCTCTAGGGAGTTGTTATTTTGCTGCGGTTTTCTGTGAGGTGGAGGTACTTCCCCAGACGGGCTGCTTTGATGCGCCCTACCTCTCTTAAAACATCCAGACCAAGACAAACAGACATGTTCATGCACACAAAATGTTTGCCTTGTGTGGGAATCGAACACACGAGCGTTGGTGTCAAAGTCGCGTCATTCACGACTGAGCCACCGAGCTCGTCAAAATTGTAGAATATCATGGCATTCTTTATACAGATTTGCTTTTACTGAACTCCCAATGTCTTAATTTGTTGAATAAGTACTAAGGTATCTATCGATAATGTAATTCGATGTACACAATTGAAGCTGCACTGGTCGAGTAGCAATAGAAATGGGGCATAAGACGCAAATGTTAAACTTATGACCAATATGAATTAAGTTTATAATTGATTCCATGGATACCACCGCCATCTATCGTAGAGTAACAGTATTTGCTCAATAATCAAACCCAGTCTGACTTGAAATTGCAAAACATCGTAAATACATTCTGCACTCTAGCAAAATATACTCTATTCGACAACGTGAAGGTATATTTTCAAATGTAGCATTTGTTGATTTCAGCTACTTTTGACTAAAACAAAAACGACCAATCATAGCTATTGTTTATTTGTAGTGCAATATAGGATAATCGGTTTACTAGTGTGAGTTTGGCGACAACGGTTTCTGTACCAACTTTGTCACTTAGCACTTCCACTTGTTTTTTCTATTCCGTGCTATCAATAGTATTGCAATTTGTCAATAGTATTACCATATTTTTTTCTATCGATAGTACTATCGATATTCGCTCTATTGCCAGCCTATCGATAGTGGCCTATCGAGCGGCATCACTAGTCGAGACGCTAGATCCCTGAAATCTAGGCGCGCACGCGCTCTTCAAGGAGCTCAGTAAACGGTTGAGGGAGGCAACTGGTGATCCCCGCGCAGGCAACCTTCTCTCGTGAAGGCTTTCATTAACAATTTTCTTGCGTATGGCGTTCTTACCCAAAGAACCCGATTTTTTTTATACTTTAAGTTTGATTTTACTATGTAGTTGTATTTTTGGTTATGATCAAATTTTATTAACTTCAAATTACATTTATTAACGCAAAAAAAAAAAAAAAATTTCGTGACTTTTAATATTTTGAAACAAAAATAAACTCTGTCTATAACTTCACACTAAGTCCATGCGGGGTAGGCAGAGAGTACCGAGCGCCACACAAGTCGATCTTTACACAATTCACTCGCTTCTTTAACATTTATACCTCTTCTCATGCACGCACGCCGGCTTCTAGAGTTTTGCGAATTTGCGAACACGATCTACAAACGTTAATATAAGGTATTGTATTTATCTATTTAAATGTTCACGTCAGGATTTTGTGGAGTAGGCAGAGAGAGTACGGAGTACTAAATGACTCGGTACACACTCGCTCGCGTTACCTACTACTACTAGGGTTACCTTGGTGTCCGGTATGACCAGCATAAATGACTCGGTACACACTCGCTCACGTTACCTACTACTACTAGGGTTACCTTGGTGTCCGGTATGACCAGCAGAGGGCCATGGATGGCGCAATATTCAAACACGAAGTCACCGCACTTCTCGCAATCTAAACAATTAATAACAATAGTTAAAAGATTCAGGTGTTATTTCGCGAAAGTGAAATTTACAGGCAATTCGACCTAAGCTGTATGTACCTAATATTTCTGTACCTAATATTTCTGTGGCATGTTGATTCAGATTTCAGATTTTTATTGCAGGTCACAGGTTATTACAAAGATGTTACATAACAACAATATAGTACAAGTGACGCCCAGTATGGGCACAGCAAACATGAGAGGCATCTAGATACCGTTTTACTTAATATTTAGTTAAATAGGACTATGTCTGTCGCACTTTTCACTTTATATATTGTATAGACTTATAGAGAAGTCAAAGTATTCCGCTCAATAAATTGGTCATCGAAGAATTCAGATATGTTGTAGAAACACTTATGTAAAAGGAAAGTTTTTAGGTGTTTATTAAATAGGGACGGTTTTTTAATATTTTTTAATCCGCTAGTCTCTTTGAGCATACACGCTTAGGGTACTGAATTGGAAAATTAACTTTTGTGACCAGAATTATGTAACACTGTATATATTTAGTACCTGTTGTGTTGCCTTATTAAATAAATAAATAAAATAAAAAATAAATAAGCTGTGCTTCCGCTACCGATTGGTACATGCGAACTAGTGCCGCCCGGCACCCACCCACTGCCGGATTATTTTCCGTAGCATGTTATTCTAACGACGTGAAACACGTGTTGCAGAGAGAGTGGCGGGTGCAAACGGTTTCTGTTCCAGATGGCGGTCATTCGCAAGGACGACGGCAGCAGCCGAGATAGACACGACCGGAGCAGTCATGGCGGCGGCGGCATGCATCTACTAACGGTGATGGGTGGGTGCCGGCCGGCACTAGTTCACACGAACTAATCGGTAGCGGAGGCACACAAAGTAGTTTACATCAAACATGTTCATTATTATAACATTAATATTGACATTAACGAGCTCGGTGGCGCAGTGGTTAATGACGCTACTTTGACAACGCTCGTGGGTTCGATTCCCACACAGGACGAACATTTGTGTGCATTGACATGTCTGTTCTACTGAGTATCTTCGCCAAATCCTTAGTCTTAGATAGCGGACCCCGCTATCATAGGCATCACCCGTGTGATGCAGCCTCTGCTACTAATATAGTAACTCCTTAGGAGCTTACTGGTGACCTCACTCACGCTCAGGAACATAACCACCCTCTATGGAGTTGTTATTTGGCTGCGGTTTCCTGTGAGGTGGATGTACTTCTTCAGACGGGCTGCTTTGATGCGCCCTACCTCTCTTAAATCATCCAGACCAAGACAAACAAATATGTTCATGCACACATATGTTTGCTTTGTGTGGAAATCAAACTCTCGAGCGTTGTTGTCAAAGTCGCGGTATTCACGACCGTGCCACCGAGCTCGTCTTTAATAGCAGGCACATCATCCCACAAAGCATGCTTAATGTTATAGTACATTTTCCTCATAGAAAACCGCGGCCAAAAACATTCCCTAGAGGGTTGTTTCCACTATTGAGGTTACCAGTGCGCTCCTGAGGAGTTGCCGTGTCAGCAATAGGGGTGCCAACGCTCGAGCATCAACACCAACATCTGTTGGCGATATGTTTGTTTGTCGCTCCACATTCCATATAAAAATCCGTCCTTAATAGGTAGAGCGCGTTAAAGCAGCCCGTCTGGGGAAGTACATCCGCCTCACAAATAATCACGGCCAAATAACAACTCCCAAGAGTATTGTTGTATTCCTGTGTGTGAGTGAGGTCTCCAGTAGTCTCCTAAGGAGTTGCTGTGTTAGCAGCAGAGGTGGCATTACTCGAGGGATACTCAATGTATTACCAGCATTCATAGGTTCATCTGGGTATTGCTTCATTTCAGGTGGGCCGTATACTTGTTTTAAAAAAATAGGTCAAATCTTGGCGACGGAGAATTCAGTCCCACATACTGGAACCGCAATGGTCGCGTACTGTACGGTTTCACTGAATTTGAGGTTTACTACGGACTACACTTTTGGCTCAAATATAAAGAAAGATTTAATACAAGTACATAAATGTATATACCTACAAAAATACACAGGAAATATATCACAACTACCACATTTGATTTTGACGAGCTCGGTGGCTCAGTCGTGAATGACGCGACTTTGATACCAACGGTCGTGGGTTCGATTCCCACACAAGGCAAACATTTGTGTGCATGAACAAGTCTGTTTTCTTAGTCTGGATGTTTTAAGAGAGGTAGGGCGCATCAAAGCAGCCCGTCTGGGGAAGTACGTCCACCTCACAGTAAACCGCAGCCAAAATAACAACCCATAGAGGGTTGTTATGTTCCTGCGTGTGAGTGAGGTCACCAGTAAACTCCCAAGGAGTTGCTGTGTAAGCTGCAGAGGAGGCATCGCGCGAGTGGTAATTAATATATCGCAAGTATTAATAGGCTACGGTACCCGCTTTACATCAGGTGGGTCGTATGCTTGTATGCCTCCCGACGTCGTATAAAAAAAACATCAACCCTTCAATCAAAGGCGTTTAGAGCATACTCCATAACGCTGCTTGACCACGGATTGGCGGAGGTCAGTGTTTTCAAGCCGTCGGAAGACCACTAACTTAGCTTAACTACAGTCATTTATCAACAACAGCCGGGATCGACGGTTTAACGTGCCGTCCGAGGACGGAGAAGCTCGAAATAGGTAAACCCATCCATAGACATGCTGCGCAGGACGTTGCTTAACCTGCGTGTCCTGTTGGACGACGACATCGAGCTCTCGAAACATACAATATATTAAGGCAATAGGACATTAGTACTTACAGACATATTCATCAAGGTTAGGTTCCTCTGGTTCATAGTAGCTAATCCGCGGCTTACGACGGAGGTTCAGTCTGCTCATGGTTCGGGCTTTATACAAAAAACAACAATGTACATATAATAGTCATTATACTTACTTATAGGTAATGCATTGAAATAATAACATTGAAATGTAATGTCGAAAGAGCTAACGAGATTTTTATCTCCAAAGAGAAACTTATACAATTGGTCATTTTCTAACAAATATATCAAAAATAATTAAAGAATAAACAAAATTTTATTGCTATAGTATTAGACTCGAAGTAAACCATTGATTTATAATTATTTTGTAAACAAAATTCACTTACCTATTCAAAGCTTAGTAAATCAATAGAAATGAAATGGCACAGTTTCCCGCGCTTTTACTGAAAAATTCTTTTTGTTTATGGTTGAAGGATTTATGAGCTAAGTAAGACACAGATTTTACTTCGTATTAATTAAATTATACTTGACGTTTCTTTATTATTTTACGTAAAAATATTTTATTGCTAATAAAGTATGTATTGGTAATATAATTATATTTTATTGAAACACAAAAAAATGCAGAATACACTTTTTCTACAACTTAACCCTCTTTAATCACACGTAGTTCATCAATTGAGTACGAGCTCCTCGAGGACATGGAGCCCCCGACCCAAGAAACCCACCAGATTTTAGGCCCTCAGATTTACACTGACGGCAGCAAAATGGAGGGAAGAGTCGGAGCGGCGCTAACGTGGTGGGAAGATGGAAGAGAAATAGCCTATGAGACGTTCAGCCTTGACCCAACATGCACTGTATTTCAGTCCGAAATGTATGCACTCCACAGGGCCATAATCAGGGCAAAAGACAGCGAAAGGGAAACAGTAAATATCTTGAGTGACTCAAGATCGTCACTCGAGTTACTGAATAATCCCAAGCTGCTCCACCCCCTGGCTAAGGCCATGAAGGAGAACATCGCGCAGATGGGAAGGCAGGGCAAGAAAGTGCGGTTTTTCTGGCTTAGAGCACATGTAGGTACAGCGGGAAACGAAAGGGCAGACGAACTTGCGAAAACAGCTGCAAGCAAGATAGCAAACCCCGACTACGTAGAGGTTCCACTCTCATATGTCAGGAAAAAGATCCGAGAGGAGTCGGTCCAGAAATGGCAAGCAAGATACGACTCCTCCGAGACGGGTTCAGTCACGAAAACGTTCCTTCCAGATGTGAGCACAGCTTATCGCATTGTGAGAGGAACGAGACTAACCCACTTCCAGACGCAAATCCTGACAGGGCACGGCGGCTTCGGAGAGTACCTTTACAGGTTCAATCTGAGGCACAGCCCGGAATGCGAGTGCGACCCCCACATTAGCGAGTCGGTATGGCACCTAATACTCGAATGCCCCCGTTTTCAGCTAGAAAGATTCAACCTGCAGTGCTCTGTTCATCTGGAGCTCACAAAACAAAACCTGCAAAGGCTGATGGAGTGTAGTAAATCTCGTCCAAAGCTCCTGGCCTACATGGAGAAGGTAGCATCAGTCGCAACGCGGCGAAACAGCACCCATCCCACTTCTCCCCTCCCACCCTCTGACATGACACCTCAAATTGACTCTACACCCGGACATGACACGACACCTGACAAAAAATCCTTTGACATCCTAACTTGCGGAGAAAACGGACGACCAGGACTGCGCCTGAGAGGAGTAGCCTTATATATGGACGACAGCGAGGAGAGAGCAGGGATTGCCTTCTGCAATGCCTTGGCAGGGAAAACGGTCACGATCTCGCCGGGGCTCGGCGCCCTACTGAACGGAAGCACACGCAAGACCACCATGCGGCGCAAGATGTTCAATGAACTTTCAAGAGTGACAATCGGAAACCAGACGTGCAGAATAGTGCGAAAGAACAACAAAACTATCGCACTGTTCTGCGCGGAGGACGAAGTCACCGAGTTCGAACAGATGTGCGCAATGCTGAAGTTCATAGGGCAAGGAGCCGAACCTGCTAAGATCATTAGTGTCGACGCCATGGTCGTGGGATACCTCAGTGGGAGAACTAAGGACTACGAAGGAGCTCTCCTGGCCTCGCAGAATCACGAGATCGTGATATACGAGGACAGGGGACAAAACTTAAGTTTCCTTAAGGCCCAATCCCGGGACCCAGGTGCCAAACTGATTCCCAGGGACTGCTGGGACCACCCGATTGTTAACCCCCACGTCAGTGGGTCGGAACGTCTACAACAACGGGTGATGCAGGAAAGGTGCCTGGCAGAACAGAAGAGCAAGGAACCCAGCCACATACTCTCCACCATATTGGCGACCCTCAACAGGAGTGTCCAATCGGTGGCCCAACCTTCCGCAAGAAAAAAAAGAGAAGTGGAAAGAGCTCTGTCTATGGAAGCGGCGGTCGAAAAGTTCATACAGATGCCTCCTCGCCACGGATCGGAGCCTCCCGCTGGCCCCCGCACCAGAGCAGACATGGGACAAGTGATCCCCCCCAAACTCAGACCGGCTCGGGAGCCGCAAGACCACATGGTAAACGCCTTTATCGAGTTCGTGGCAGTCACCAGAGCAACGCGGAAAGTCAACATGGATACCTGCAACTCCATCTTGCAGACTTATCACCGCGGCTCACAGGAACTGCTACGGATAAAATTAGGCGAAGCTGAGGCAGCGATCTACGACAGCGACAGGAACCTAGTAATACTGGGTAACATGTCGGGGTCGTACATGGCAGCATACAGCGCAACCAGTGGTTTTGTTCCCCTGGACGAGAAGAGCGAGGAAGGGAGAATCACATTCGAAACACCGACCGAGGACCCGGTGGTGGTGGTAGCCAAGTGCACAAGGGTAATGCTGGACGACAGGATCCTCGATATGGCAGAAGCCATAGCGGGGGACCTGTTCAAAGGCGTAAGCCCGGAGCACTGGGTGAGACCCACTATCACGTGGGTTAACGGAGTCCCCGGCTGCGGGAAATCCACGTGGGTGGTGTCACAAGCCGACCTGGCTGGAGACATCATAGTGACAACGACAACTGAGGCCGCCACTGATCTCAGGGGAAAACTGGAAACGCGTTTTGGCGACCTAGCCAAAAAGAGAGTGCGGACTATGGCATCCCTACTAGTAAATGGACTACATAAGGGCGAAACGTGTACACGCCTAATGGTGGACGAAGCCCTTATGAACCATTTCGGATCCATAGTTATGGCAATACAACTAGCCAGAGCCAGTGAAGCCCTGCTGATCGGAGACGACAACCAGCTTCCCTACATCGACAGGAACAATCTGTTCACCACCCTATACAACAGACCCAACCTTGTGACGTCAATCTCCCAAAATCTCCTTTGTACGTACAGGAATCCACAGGACGTAGCGTATGCCCTTAGAGAAATCTACAGTGGCATATACTCGGCCAAGACTCGCACTAAATCCCTATCGCTGAAGCGGTTTACAGGGGAGCGGATCCCGAAACAGGACAACACGCTTTACCTTGTCCACACCCAGGCTGAGAAGGCACTCCTTATCAGCCAGGGCTATGGAGCAAATTCGGGTTCCCGCACCCTAACCATACATGAAGCACAGGGACTAACGTGCGAGTCAGTGATTATTGTGCGCACAACCTCCAAAAAATCCCACCTCCTCCAAAGTGTCCCCCATGCCGTTGTCGCGGTCTCTAGACACACGGACAGCTGTGTATACCACACAGACTGTTTCGATAACGACGCGACAGCTCGGTTTATCCAGCGAGCCGAGACCGCGACAACGGAACATATCAGGGACTATAACCTTAAGATGGCGATGAGGGCGAGAGACGAGAAGGTCATCAAAAAGTTGACCCAAAGCTCCGAAAACCCAGAGAGCGGTCTCTCCTCCTCCTCCCAAACCAGTAGACTGAGAGAGGGGAAGAGCGTCATGGCAAGGCTCCGGGATGCCATCTCCCTTCCTTTCCGGAAGAAAAAAAAGTGACTAAAGCAGAGATAGAGATGAGAGATGCCAGCAGTCGTGCTCACTAAAATGTCTAGACGGGCGGCGGCGTTGGGGGGCGGGTCATCGAGTTCCCTAAAATATGGTTGAACACGGTGATGGCTGCCCTCTGCGTCAACTCGTGAACGGGTGCCGCTCGGAGGGACTGGTCTGCCCGCGTCTCTCGTCCCTCTTTCTGCTTAAAACAAAAACTAAAATAAAAACTAGTAATAAGGCACTTATTGTAATCGCACTTGCGGAGCGATAAATAAAAAAACTAACAACCTGACAAAAAAAAATGACAAACAAACAAAGGCACGGGCCAAAGAGCCTGTGGATATGACTACTATTAAAAAAAAAAAAAAAAAATCACACGTAGTAGGATAAAGAAAAACCGCCAACTTACTGTTTCATGTTGATTGGTTGATGAGGCTATGAACAAAAGTCAGTAATTGGTTGGTATCGCAGTGTTGTCATTTTCTTTATTTTTTTTTTTGGTTCATTTTATCCCCCGAGGGGAAAGGCAAAGGGATCTAGCCCATACAGCCAAGTCATCAGTTTAGAACCATTTGAAAAAATCTTAATTCTATGTTCCAGCTTCAGGAACTCTGCTGAAAAAATACTTGGGAAGGGTACCTAGACCCAATCAACCCAGTTTTAATACCACTCATAAAACGATAGTGATTTTACAAGGTTTTCTTGATGAACTCATTCACGTCTTCCAAAAAGTGCATAAACGTGTTATATTTGAGTTTTTTCATTACTATATAAATTCACTAGCACTTATGGTACAAAATACTATCGAAATTGTCACACAAAACTAATTTTATACTGAATTGTAAAAATTTCAAGTATAACAACAATGTCACTCGTCAAAAGCGCGGGAAGAATTTTCTTTATTTTAGGTACATAGACTTTTTAACTATGCTTTTAGCTGAATACTTTGAATATACAATACATAGAACTTTATGTATTGTCAGTAATTAGTGTTATGCCGATGGTGTCAATTATAGTGTATGTAAACAACGCCTACTTTCATTAAACTTAAAAATATAAACACAATTTACAGGCTTCATGAGCCAATTGGTTTTTTACTCGCGTAAAACAAATGATAATTGACATATTACTTTCCATTTATAAGTACTTACGTATTTTAATTATTGTGCATCTTCATATGCAAATAATTCTCCTAATTTTATATTATCGTTTATTTAGAAAAAATAGTCACGCTATCTTCTTTCTTTCTTCTTGATTTCATTGTTCTTTTTATTACTATCATGTCCATGCACTAACTAAATGAATCAACCAATTGCCCAATAGAGCCATTTATGAAGTTGGTGGTAATAAATTTAAAATTAAGATACGTGGAAAGGTAAAGCGCATGTAAGTAGCCCGACTGGGGAAGCTTCCTCAGAAAACCACAGCCAAATAACTACTCTCTGGAGGATTGTACTCCTGCAAGTGATTGAGGTTACCTGTAAAAACTGTCGCTTTGCTGTGTTAGCAGCAGGGGTAACAATGTTTATATTCTAGACTCCTTATATTGGTAGAATTCATAGGGTGCAGTAAGCACTTTATATCTTTTGGGCTGTACGCTTATATGCCTCCTGATTTTGTATGTAAATAAAGAAAACAATTATTTTTGATGTAAAATGTATGTATAAATTAATGGCTGTAGAAATCAGATACTATGTTGTGTATGATCTTAAACTGTGTACGTTTTAGTTATTTTTTGTACAACATTGGGAGACATACGACCCACCTCAAAAGTGTTTACTGAAGCCTATGAACTTTTGCAATACATTAAGTATAACTCATGCGATGTCACCTCTGCTGCTGACACGACAACTCCTTAGAAGCTTACTGGTGACCTCACTCACTCGCAGGAACACAACAACTTAAGCAGTTTGCATGCTTTGAGTCGTGGGGTGAATCAAAGCAGTTGCTGTGTTAGCAGCAGAGGTGGCATTGCAGCAGTGATATTTAATGTATTGCAAGTGTTCATAGGCTATGGTAACCACTATACATCAGGTGGGTCATATGCTTGTATGCCTCCCAAGTTTGTATGAAAAATGTGTTTACAATGTAGTGTACAGTGTAATCTAGGCTTTGGTCTAGATTGCGCTGTATTAATTTGATTATAAATATTATTTGATATAATTATTTCATACATTTTTAAGAGACGTCTGGGGAAGTACCTCCGCCTCACAGAAAACCGCAGCCAAGTAACAACTCCCTAGAGGGTGTGAGTGAGGTCGCTAGTAAGCTCCTAAGGAGTTGCTGTGTAAGCAGCAGAGGAGGCATCGCGCGAGTGATACTCAATACATTGTACGCGTTAATAGGCTACGGTAACTGCTTTACATTAGGTGGACCCAACGTTTTATAAAAAAAAAACTGCCGAAATTATCAAGGGACACCATCAGGTTCTTTAAAAGGGGCATGATTTTTAAAGGGTCTGCAATGTACTAATGATGCTCGTCTCTCCACATCAGCGGTGTACCTTCCATTGCTGCTAAAAGCGTTTCCAAGATATACAATCTCATTCACTTGCTCCAACGCTACATCATTACTCGTAATCATAATGTTTGTTCTGGTTGTCTCTCTTTCAAATACTCATTACCTTGGTATCAAATATTTATTTTTTTATACTACGTCGGGAGGCATACAAGCATACCGCCCACCTGATGTAAAGCGGATACCATAGTCTATTAACGCTTGCGATATATTAAGTATCACTCGCGCGATACCTCCTCTGCTGCTTACACAGCAACTCCTTGGGAGCTAACTGGTGACCTCACTCACACGCAGGAACACAACAACCCTTCAGGGAATTATTTGGCTGCCGTCTTCTGTGAGGTGGAGGTACTTCCTCAGACGGGCTGTTTTGATACGCCCTACCTCTCCTAAAATTTTCATCTTCTGGTTGCTAAAAATAATCTAATTTCGACCAATGACAACAAAACAGGGGAAAATAAAACACATTACGTGATTATATATGTACTTAAAATCTTTATTTCAGATTACATTATACCTATAATTGAGATTGCTAGCCCTATCATAGAATAATAAATTAATATAAATTTATATTATAGTATATATACATTGTAGCCTTAAATATATATTATCGCCAGTACCATTACTGTATTCACATAGTACAGTATATGTTCGAGAGCTAGATGCCGTCGTTGCGCGTGTTATTCTAACCAGACACGCAGGTTAAGCAACTTCGACCGTAGTCTGTCTATGGATGGGTTTACCTATGTCGTGCTTGTCGTATCGGAGGGCACGTCAAGCCGTCGGTTCCAACTGAGGTTGATAGATGACAGTCGTTAAGTCAGTGGCCCTCGGGCGCCTTGAAAGCACTGGTCTCCGACAATCCGCAGTCAAACCCCTTCGGTTGAAGGGAGGCCCATATCCCTGCAATGGGATGACTTAGGGTTGGTGTAATATGTTATTCGTATAAGGTGTAATTTAGTTTACAAAAAATGACGACGAGCTCGGTGGCTCAGTCGCGAATGACGTGACTTTGACAACAACGCTCGTGGTTCGATTCCTACACAAGACAAACATTTGCGTGCATGAACATGTCTGTTTATCTTGGTCTGGATGTTTAAAGAGAGGGAGGGTGCATCAAAGCAACCCGTCTGGGGAAGTACCTCCACGCCACAGAAAATAGCAGCCAAATAATAACACCCTAGAGGGTTGTCGAGTTCCTGTGTGAGTGAGGTCACCAGTTAGCTCCCGAGGAGTTGCTGTGTGAACAGCAGAGGAGGCATCGCGCGAGTGATACTTAATATATTACAAGTGTTAATAGGCTACGATAACTGCTTTACATCAGGTGGGCCGTATGCTTGAATGCCTCCCGACGTAGTAATAAAAAAAAATGGTAATTTTTGTAAACAAATTTAGTTTACAAAGATTTTTGGTTTTCTTAATACATTACCCTTGTAAAATCTGACAATTAATTTCGTTACACTTTATACAAGTCAAAGTCAAAATCTTTTTATTCCGTAAAAATGGCTACATTTGTTTGGAATCGTCACAATTTTTTATTTTTTTTATTTTTTTTTTTGTTTGACGGTTCGTTAAACGTCGCTGCTGTCAGATCGCTTGATGAAACGTCAAAATGTACGCATTTTGACACACGCCGCACTGCAGTGCAGTTGCAGTTTTTAGTAGAATCGGCCTACAGGTACCCTAGTTTACATATAAAACATTGAATACCACAATAAAATTGTCTCCAATTTGAAGTTATTGCTAGGGAGTACTGTAATAATACTCTTGTAAGAAAATACAAGGATGGGTCGATTTTAATGCAAGCAAATGTATTTGCCATAGCATTTCTTATTCATACATTGATGTAAAGCGGTAACAATAGCCTATAATCGCTTGTAACACATATGTATCACTCGCGCGATGCCACCTCTGCTGCTAACATAGAAAGTCCTTATTAGCTTACTGGTGACCTCACTCACACGCAGGAACACAACAACCCTCCGGAGAGTTGTTATTTGGCTGCGGTTGTCTGTTAGGTGGAGGTACTTCCCCAGACGGGCTGCTATGATGCACCCTACCTCTATTAAAAAAAATCTATTAATTTAAAATATGAATATATCTGAAAAAGCCGAACCGTTTTTACAAAACCGTTCAAAACTCACCTTTACTACAACGACATATGACGCATTCTACGACATGACTCATAAGTGTATAGCTTTTTGCGTCATTGTATATGTTCATAAAGTTTACATTATATATATAAATACGGTATATAAGGTACGCAGATTTCAGCCTAAAATATTTTTTACACACTCACTATTTCACACATACACACACACACACAAATAACTATTAGCTATATATAAATGATTTCCAATAATGAGATCAATATCACAGTACAAGATATACAGGCTGTTTAGTTCAAAGGTGCAAACCTAGATTGGTCACTTTAATGAAAGAACTTGGGTGATATATAGAACTAATAAATATTTATATAGATAACTTTTTTCCAATAAACATTCTTTATTTACCACTTTCGCGGCCACTTAGACACATCTTACATTTTTTAAATAAAACCTTATTGCACTTTATTCATTTTTCGTAGTTTTCAAGTCTTTTTTTTATTATTTACTTTTTTGTTTCAATTTAGTATTTCGACCCATATGTTTTAGCTTATGGGGCAAGTCGATAAGGTTTGCACCTGCGAACTAAATACCTTACATAAACAGTAGGATAACTTCAAAGAAACTATGTTAATAGTCATACAATTGCGTGACGCTAGATTTTCCTGAGTTCGCAGTCGCGACTGGTCCTTCGAGTCGATTGATCTCGTTTTGAGTACTGCGCAGCGTGCTGCTGACTGTTCGAGATATAAAAAAGGCGACCTTACATCTAATGTCAGCTTTTGTAATTATGTCAATAAAGGCTTAAGTGTGATGGTTAACCTACTGCTTATACCTCTCTACTGTAGCATTATAGTGATGTTAATAGATTGGGTTTTCATTGACAATGCGTTATAAGTGCAAGTCACACCACGGTGTCACCTTTTTTATACTACGTCAGGTAACAAACGAGTATACAGCCTGCCTGAAGGGTTCTGTTTGCATGTTTTCCTATACAACGTCGGGAGGCATATAAACATACGGTCCACCTGATGTAAAGCGGTTACCGCAGTCTATCAACGCAAGTATCACTCGCGGGAGGCCACCTCTGCTGCTAACACAGCAACTCCTTAGGAGCTTACGGGTCTAGTGACCTCATTTACACGCAGAAACATAACCTTTGTAGTGGGCTACATATTATATCGTCAAAAATTATATCATTAGAGTACATAGTTATATCATTGAAAGACTTAGTAAAAACTACATCTATTGAATTCTTTTTCAATCCCCAGTTCAATATGACGCAACATAAGATTTCAGCGGAGCTTTCAAGATCGTCATTTTCATTGATAAATCTAATAAATAAAAATATAGTAACCAAATATAGAAGGTAAATTACTAACAATTTGACGTATAAATCATAATAAAAGTACATTATTCAGTATTTAAAAATTGCCTACTACAGGAACATATGCAAAGACCAGGATCAAAAAAGAGAAATATTTATTTATTAATTTTATTACATCGAGGAGACCCAATATCGTTTTAGGGTTGTAAGGATATGTTTCTTGTCATGTTTAGTAGTTTTATTGACTACCAACATTCACAAAAAATATATATAACGAGCGAGGATATGCAGCTCGCTATGGTACTATAGTACCGCGCGACAGTTTGGATATTGCTAAAAAGAAAGCCTTATTGGGTATCTCTGCCTACTCATGCGAGGTTGACTTTGGCTAAGTTAACCAGCCACTTTTAACTCGTGGTGCGGCTTGCACTTTAGAATCGCGTATTTACAATCGTCGCAATCATAGTCCTTAATTAATAAGGCTTTAATTACCAACTAGTGAACTTTCCATGTGAGTACAAATGTCCACGTCGCATAATGTCTATCGGTTGCAATATGTCTATTTTGCTACTTTTTATTTATAAAAAATAAAGTGAACTAATACAGATCACAAAAAGTTTATTAAAAACTACAACATGTGTACTCCTCTACTTTTTGTTACTTTTAGTACAATGCATGATAGTAATGTTGAGGAGATAAAGTGCGAAAGGTATTAAGAAAATACTACTATCTGAAAATAGACAATGCACCGGACATTTTGGTAATAGGACACTTTGCGCCGCAAGGTTATTTCACGGTGTATATGGCTGATAGAGATGGGTCTATCTTTTTTAAATATAGCGTGCACTTTTATTAGCCTACGTCACGAAATGAGTTGAATATACTCAGGTATAATAACACCTTTTACATTTTTTTGCCATTTAAGTTGGTTTCTTAATAAAAGTTGTTATTATTCATGGGTGCATTTAATACACTTTACGACGTTAGCCAATAAAAACAACTGATACTGGGTGGAGAATCACCTGAAACAGAATGGGTGATGTACATGCTATAATAACTTTGACGAGCTCGGTGGCGTAGTGGTGAAACGTGCTGTTATGCTACGTTGCCACCAACGCTCGTGGGTTCGATTCCCACACAGTACAAACATTTGTGTGCATGAACATGTCTGTTTGTATTGGTCTGGGTATTTTAAATGTATAAGTATGTATTTAGAAAAAAAAATGTATTTACGTATGTTTATCAGTTGTCTAGTACCCATAACACAAGCTTCGCTTACTTTGGGGCTGTGTAATTTGTCCGACAATATTTGTCTGACTTTTACTATATGCTCCAACTTCGAATTCACAAATGATGATATGATTCATAAATTAGAAATTAGTTCCATAGTAAAGAAGCTGGTGTCCTGTAATACGACTTTCTAAGGTTATTTCGAACACCAGCTTTTCACATTCAACTTGTAAACGTGTATTATATTATGAATGGCAAAAGAGTTACGAAAGAAGTATATGAGATAACAGTGAATGGAGATATCGGTAGGGGCCGCCCTGGACGCACACATATGGAACAAGATAGATGTGTTGAAAATAGGCCAAATCAAAAGCACCCGAAACCGAAGAGCATGCATGAAGAGGTTGATGGGCGTGGATCAGGCGAGAGAAGTATGTTTGGATCGGTGCACCTGGCGTTCCATAGTCTCTGCCTACCCCAACGGGAGACAGGCATGATGGTATGTAATTATAATTTTTGTATGAGGTTTATGCCTTGTATATGAATACTGTGACTAACAATAAACACATTTCTGTCTCTCTAAAATCAGGAGTATTAATCCCGATCGTTTAATAGGGATACGAATCCAACGCGTAGAAACCTCTTCGAGAAGGCTGATGTAATAATGTATATACCCATAAACAGATCAGATTTATTACTACATTTTCACCCCAAGTCCCTTGCGGGTTAGGCAGAGAGAACCGAGCGTCGCATGACTCTGTCCTTACACACCTCATTCGCTTCTTTAACATTAATACTCTTCTCGTCAGTTTCTAACATCAACTTCTGATAAAACACGACCGTTTCAGGTCATGGTAGTAAGTCTTGACCTTCTTTGCCTCCTACATCCTTCTACTTTAGCGTTGTATTCTTTCGTAATTCTTTACTCCTTCTTTCTCCTGCATTCTTTATTATTAATAATATTATCACATCTTAATACATTTGTGTCGGCAATAAATAATAAATCGGCAATTTTTTTTAGTTTCTCGTTATAAAATTGTACCGTTTTACGTTCGAGATACATATTCCATGGTTTAGACCTGTGAAACAACACCCTGTATGTACGATAAGTACGCCTAACTCCTGAAAAACCTATAGGCGCAGATTATCTAATTTGCTAATTTAGTTTTAACGTTCAGTCCTCCATGTGCTGTAGTCCGCATTTCTGCCAGGCGTCTCCCTCGCTCTGCTGCATGTGTCTCGCCCTGGCGCGCTTCGGCCACGGCTTCTTCAGGTGCACGTGCTCGACGTGGGCGCGCTGTTCGCCGGAGGTCGTGAAACACTTACCGCATGTGTCGCATTTGAAGGGCTTGAGCCCTGTGTGGATCTGAAGACAAATTAACAATTAGTAACCAGTTGAGAATGCGCAAGCTTGCATTGCCAGAGGAACACCTGGCTCGTCAATTATATTACGATATTTTTTTTTTTAATTTGTCGGCCATTTTGACCATGTTCCTCAAGAGATAGGAACGGTGTTTCTGAACATTCCTATTCTACTTTTTTATGCTGAATCCGAATCTGAAGTCAAAATTCGAATATTCGAAAAAGAAGCGACAGACAAACATATAGAATTCATATAGGAACGGTGTTCCTGAAAAGGGGATGTTGGGTGGTTGGGGGTGTACATTTCTAGTGTAAAGTAAAAAACCATAATTACTCAGTTGAAAACCTATTCTTTTTTTATACAACGTCGGGAGGCATACAAGCATACGATCCACCTGATGTAAAGGTATCGTAGTCTATGAACGCTGGTATTAAGTATCACTCGTGTGATGCCACTTCTGCTGCTAAAACAGCCACTCCATGGGAGCTTACTGGTGACCTCACTCACACGCACGAATATAACAACCCTCCAGGGAGTTGTTATTAGGCTGGTGATTTGTTTGGAGATACGGGCTGCTTTGATGCGCCCTACCTCTCTTAAAAACACACAGACATGTTCATACACATAAATATTTGTTGTGTGTGAGAATCGAACCCACGACAAGCGTTGGTGCCAAAGTAGCGTAACGGCGCGTTTTACCACTACGCCACCGATCGTCAAATTTCTTAAGCAGATACGCAGCACTTCTTTAAAGACGTAAGGAGACGGAATCGCGCGAGTGACAATGTATTACAAGCGTTTATAGGCTACCGTAACCACTTTACATCAGTTGCCAAGCCGGACGTTGTATAACAAAAATAAAAAACGTGTGCGTCTCGGGACGCCCGACAGAAGTGATAACTTAAACTAATCCGCTACCGTATGCGTGAGACAAAGGTAAGCCAGACAGACTGGCGCCGTAATGCGTTACGTAACGAAGCGGGTTACTCTCCCATAAGAAGTTATCACTTCAAAAATGTAGTGTTACTTACAAACATGTGCCGTCTCCTATTGTTGAAGAACGCGAAGTGTTTCCCGCAGAGGGGACATTCGTACGTGGGCCTCGTCGCGCTGTGCACGCGCATGTGGAACACCAGGTTTGTTTTCTGAGTGAAGCTCTTCTCGCAGCGGTCGCACTTGAAGCGTTTCTCACCCGTGTGGACCCACATGTGATCCTTTAGAAGCGCCATGCTCTGGGAAAAAAATTGGGTGTCTGTAAAGTCGGTTTACGGACGATAATTTTACGTGATACCATCATAAGAAAACATTCAACAGTTGACAAAACAGTTCGCGTGTAGGTTGTGTGCCGCCGCTGTCTCTCTTCTACTCGGCCGCATCGGCCGATGGAGTGGAAGAGAGATAGATGCGTCACAAGCCGAACGCTTAGGCCGATCGTGCCTCTCTATCGCTTGTTCCGCGCTCTCGCTTGCACGCTCGGCTCACGCGGAAGGTTTTTCGTGCGTGCAGCCGGCGTTCATCGATTTATAAGACGTTATCACGTCAAAAAACAAAATCTAGCTACAGCCAAACATTTCGTGCGCATGGACATGACTGTTACGGTTACATTGGTATTAAATAAGTTTTCAATTAGCGCCGCCATGATTCGCTTTACTCAGCAAATAGTACTATATGCGCCATTTTCTGCATATAGAGCAGATCATTCGCGTATACTAAAAATAACCAGTTGAGAATGCGCAAGCTTGCATTGCCAGAGGAACACCTGGCTCGTCAATTATATATCATATATATATATATATTTAATTTGTCGGCCATTTTGACCATGTTCCTTAAGAGATAGGAACGGTGTTCCTGAACATTACTATTCTACTTTTTTATGCTGAATCTGAATCCAAAATTCGAATATTCGAATAAAGAAACGACAGACAAACGCACAGACAAACATAGAATTCAGGTGATTGAGAAATAAACCTTTATTATTTATTTATTTTATATAGGAACGGTGTTCCTGAAAAGGAACCCAAAATAGAACCCTTTGGGAAGCGGTACCCTGAAAGTACGTACGTAAATTGGTAAAGTTTGTAATGTCAAAACTTCTCTATGGGCTGATAGAGCAATAGCTAGCACGTATAGTCTATGGACGCCAAGGTCTTGAGTTTTCTGATGGAGAGTCGTGGAGAAATGTACAGTTATTTTCGAAATAGTTTTAAGAGCAGCATGTTGGGCTCTTTCAAGCGAAACGTTTTACAATCTATACAGATAAATAAAATTGGAGTGTCTGTTTGTAATATTGAAATAATGGCTTTTTACTAGATGCATATGGATGTATACACGATACATATACGGAAATGAATATTTTTACAATTTTTGTCTGTCTGTCTGTTTGTTCCGGCTAATCTCTGAAACGGCTGAATCGATTTTTACGGGACTTTTACTGGCAGATAGCTGATGTAATAAGGAGCTCCTTAGGCTACTTTTATTTTAGAATTTTTATTTATTTTTATTAATATAAATAAATAATATTCCGCGCGGACGAAGTCGCGGGCACAGCTAGTGTTTCATAAAGTTACCTGGAATATCCTTCCGCACTGTTCGCACATACACGGCGTTTTCATCGCAGGGTACTTGGTTCGATTCTTGTCGGGGTGAGCTCTTCTAAAGTGCTGGGCATACAAGCGCAGATCGCGGAGTTGAATGCCGCACTGAAAACACGAGATTTCACTTTATGACAACTTTTAAAAAGGTGACATTCAAAGATACATTCCACTTACACTATATTAAAAATCAAACTTTGTTAAAAAACTTGAAATCTGTACTTTTTGAAAATAGAATCTTGAAATTATCTTCAAGAGCGGAAGCTCCTAACACGAGCAAATTTATAGCTTAAAAGGAGCCTCCGGTCATTTGTAACACACTGTAAAAATTATGTCAATAAAACATTTTTTATTTCATTGATATTTTGTGAATTAGACATTTTAAATCAGAAAAGCATACAAAATTAGACACTGTGATTCTATGACATATTGAGAATAGGACATAATGAGAATTGCATATTGCGTGATTATTACATTTGGTAAACTAGTCATTTACATGGCCAATGACACACCTGATGGCGAGCACATACCATCACAACACAGTCATCCACCCTAAAATGGACGTGTTTAATACATGGACATTTTAGAATTCGGTATTTTGAAAAATGAATATTTAAAAAGATTTGTGAAAGTATGCAGTATTAGATATTTTCGGGATTGGACATTTTGGGATATGGACATTCTGAACTAAAAGAGTGGACTGACGGAATGACCGAAATACCTGTTCACAGGGCACGGGCCCCGAGGAGTCCAGCCGTCTCTCTCGGTCCATCGGGTCTCGGGGGTGAACTACCGGCCGTCTCTCTATTTTCCTCATCACTCTGCCATTCTTTTCCGTGTTCATGCTTTGCGAGTCGTTTCTGATGCGGTTTCTGCCAAAGGTAACATATTGTCTTATAACGGGTTCGATGGTGCAGCATAGGGGAAATGTCAATCTTCTTAGATCTTTTGTTTACTCCCTTATCCTTTGATATGATTGACAAGTCTTACTGTTCAATGAACACTTGAATGTAACTGTTTCTGCTGTGACGTACTCATCTTTACAGCCTAAGTTAACCTCTCTCTTCTTCCACACTCGTCAATCTATTCATGCATGCTTTACGGTTTTGGGTACTTTTGATTTGGCACTTTTTCAGCACAACATATTTTTTTTTATCCACCGGCGTAACGCGAGCAGTCTAATGTGTGCGTCAAAGGCGGCCCCTACCAATATTCTCTCTTCTGTCGTTCGTTCTTTACATATGTTTGGCATTATGTTTTAATTGATGAGCTCGGTGGCTGACAACTTCGCTTTACAACTGACAGCGACTTGAGTAGACGATGTTGCCATTGGAATAAATAACAGCCGGAATAAGTGGCGCCGTACGGTCGTTTGCATTTTAATCTCTGACATATATTACAAGCGTTAATAGGCTACGATAACTGCACATCAGGTGGGCTGTGGGTTTGTATGCCTCCCGAAATTGTATAAAAAAGAAATATGTCCATACCAGCATACCCTTTTCAATGTCTGCCAATATATCATCTTTCATTCTACGTACTCGTATCGTGTTATTTCTTACTCTATCACTCATTCTTCTCCACACGTAATCCTCAGCGCCCTCATTACATACAGCGTCCACTCTATTCATGCTTCCTCTGCCATAACAGTGATTCACTGTTAATACATTCTTCTCATTTTATACCGATTCTAATAATAAATAAATATGCCTCCCTCTTTTGCAATAGCCCAATTCAAATAATCCCTCCAGACCTCATTACAGTAGAGTAATAATTTCCTACACATTTGCAATAGTCCCAATACCTGCCGTGACCTGCTCATGGGTATATTGTTCCATCGATGTTCCCATGAGCGCGCCACGGCGGGTGTACAACATTACATCAATCTTCTCAAAGGAGCCTCTACGCGTCGGATCCATATCCCCGTGCACGCGTATCAAATGACCGAGATTAAAATCCGTAAAATAACATGAATATAATAAATATTAAAAGGTTTGACAAGTGTGCCTAGAACATAAACAGTTTGCGGAAGACTGTACTAAGGTACCACTGGGTGGAACTGCAATATTTTGGGTGAGGACACGAGCTGCGTTGGTACGGTAATCGCTTCACATTAAACAGGCCCTACGGTTGTTTATCACCAGAGATACTAACGTGAAAAAACTACTTACGGGTCATTATCGCTGCTGTGTCTCGAAGACAATTTGAGATGTCTCTCGTGGGCTTCCTCCGATATGAATGTCACATTGCAGACGTCGCAGTATGGACCTTCCAGGGGTACCTGGAAAACCAAGTTACATTGTCTTTTGCCTAGCGATATCCCATTTTCTAGTGTATTAGGATTGGCGGGGCCCATTTACTAAGACTAAGGATTAGGCGAAAATACTAATTTTACATGGAGCGACTGCCGTCAAAACTCCACAACCCAGAGGGTAAAGAAATACCCTCTTTACATACCAGTCCGACCTTTCTTAGGTTAGGTAACACGTCTTTTGAAATATCATTTCTTGAACGTGTGGGTTCCCCGACGATGCTTTTCTTCATGGCGGAGAAGTGATAATTGCAACTATGTACATAAATCCTAAAACATAATTTAGTGGTACATGTCACGATTCGAACCGGGGACCAGTTAGTCAATAGCAGACCAGTTGGTTCTATATCCACTGGGCTATCACGGCTCCCATTACGAATGGTGTACAATGATAGACTAAGTATTTGGCGAAGATAACTGTTTTAGCATACGGTCTACCTGAAGTAAAGCAGTTACCGTAGCCTATTAACGCTTGTAACATATATCATTCGCGCGATGCCTACTCTGCTGCTTACACAGCAACTCCTTAGGAGCTTACTGGTGACCTCACTCATACGCAGGAACACAACAACCATCTAGGGAGCTGTTATTTGGCTGCGGTTTTCTGTGAGGTGGAGGTACTTCCTCAGACGGGCTGCTTTGATGCGCCCTACCTCTCTTAAAACTCTCTCTTCCTCTCTCCCATCAGGGGTGATGTGCAAAAATAGACTAAGTATTTGGCGAAGATCGATTGTGAGATGGCAGTGATAGGCCAGTGGTTAAAGGCCACCAACCTATGTGTTCTACTAGGTCGGTGTGGTTACTCTTAACTTACACTGAAGACCAGGGCCGCGGTCTCAGCACTAACGCCACTTACTTACCTATCTCTTGCATTTTCTTGTTCTTTTCTGCAATTTTATGCGTGTTATGTTAGAATAAACGTATTTCTATTTGAAGCAACAAGTTGACCAATTGGTCCCTGGTTCAAATCCTGTCGTGGGCATATACCACTAAATTGGTGTTATCGCATTTACACACATCTTTGTAATTACTATTTGCTCAGGGTTGAAGGAAAACATAGTGAGAAAACGCCCTAGTCCAAGCACTATACTTCAGAAGACCTGTGACCTAACCTAAGAAATGTCTGGTATACCCCCTGGCTATGGTCTGAAGGCAGTCTCTCCATGCCAAAACCAGTATCGTTTGTTACTTTGTCAGAAGAATTACCAACCTGTGAATACCCATGTGTTTCAAGTGTGTATAGACTAAGATAAATCCTAAATATCGGGCAGACAATACGTTTGTTTGGCACCCAACGTTATCTAAAACTACACTATAACACTTACGTTTTTATCAGCGAGCCTGTGTTTCTTCTTCTTGTGCACGTCTATACCCTTTTTGCTAACAAATGTGTACCCACACAGCTCGCACACGAAGTCCGAGACGTGCTTTATTCTTATATGTCCCATGTATGTCGTTAATTTGCTAAAAAACAATATAGATCATTTAAAAACTCTGCTAGCAGCAGATAACGCTTATTATACGAAGTACTATTGTAACATTCGTGTTTGTATGCAGACTGTCACATGAAAAGCAGTGTAATCCGGCGCTGTGCAATCGTTTTTGGTATGACAGTTTACATACAAGACCTAATGATACAAAAAATCCCGCCCCGGATCGCTCTTCACGCTTCTGCGGGTTTTGGCTTTCAATGTGTTAAGCTTGACATGTTTATATATTTTATAAAATAGCACTAGATACTCCTTATTAAGTAAAACAAATATTTCTTGCTGAAAGTTGCAAGTAATATTAATAATAATAGGGACATTTTGCGAAAGGGACATTCTGGGAAAGGGATTTTCTGCGAAAAGAAAATTCAAAGTATAAATGACAAAATGTTGTAACTTATCAAAATAATAATAAATATCGTAAATAGTTTATATATAGATAATGTAATTTATTTAATTATAAATAAATAAACATAAATCTAATCAAATGGAAGTACGAAATGAATATTAATGAATAGATTTTGTAACTTATCAAAATAATAATAAATAACATAATTAATTGAATATAAATAAATGTTCGATTCAAATAGAGAAATAATATATTCGATTATAAATAAACATTATAACCTAATCAAATGTAAATAACGATTTTTTTTATACAACTTCGGAAGGCATGCAAGCATACGGTCCACCTGATGGAAAGCGGTTACCGTAGACTTTAAACACTTGCAATACATTAAGTATCACTCGGGCGATGCCTCCTCTGCTGCTTACACAGCAACTCCTTGGGAGCTTACTGGTGACTGCACGCACACGCAGGAACACAACAACCCTCTAGGGAGTTGTTATTTTAGCTACGGTTTTCTGTGAGGTGGAGGTACTTCCCCAGACGGGCTGCTTTGATACGCCCTCTCTTTAAAACATACAGACCAATAAAAACAGACATGTTCATGCACACATATGTTTGTCTTGTGTGGGAATCGAACACACGAGCGTTGGTGTCAACGTCGCGTCATTCACGACTGAGCCACCGAATGATGCTCATCAAATTGTAACTTACTCAAATTCACTGGGACAGTGCGGACACTGGTACTTGGTCCCGGCGTGCCATTTCTCGTGCTCTCTGGCTACACCTCTGAAACAAAAACATCACTTGTTTAAATACGTATACATTCGCTCTACACGTGGTTAAATTATAGCTGCAAAGAATATTAAAACTAATTGTCTTTCGTAGTCATTTTTAGGGTTCCGTATCCAAAGGGTAAAACGGAACCCTATTACTGAGGCTCCGCTGTCCGTCCGTCTGTCACCAGGCTGTATCTCATGAACCGTGATAGTTAGACAGTTGAAATTTTCACAGATGATGTATTTCTATTGCCGCTATAACAACAAATACTAAAAAATAGAATAAAATAAATATTTAAGGGGGCTCCCATACAACAAACGTGATTTTTTTGCCGTTTTTATCGATAATGGTACGGGACCCTTTATGTGCGAGTCCGACTCGCACTTGGCCGATTTTTTACTTTTAAACCCCCGACGCAAAAATATGTGTTATAAGTTTGATCGCGATGTGTCTTAAAGAGATGAAGCGATTTGGATGCGGGTTTTGAAGTTATATTTCTTTAGGCGCGTTATGAAAAAAATCGGCCAAGTGCGAGTCGGACTCGCGCACGAAGGGTTCCGTAACATTATCTATAAAAACAGCAAAAAAAATCACGTTTGTTGTATGGAAGCCCCCTTAAATATTTATTTTATTCTATTTTTTAGTATTTGTTGTTATAGCGGCAACAGAAATACATCATCTGTGAAAATTTCAACTGTCTAACTATCACGGTTCAAGAGATACAGCCTGGTGACAGACGGACGGACAGCGGAGCCTCAGTAATAGGGTTCCGTTTTACCCTTTGGGTACGGAACCCTAAAAATGATGAGAGTGAAATTTTAAGATGCGCGCGCATCACTGTAACACAAAAGTTACAGGTTGAAGCTACCCGCTAAACGGCCGAAATAGCCATGGCAACGGCGGCGGCATGCATCTACGTTCGTACCGGATTGTACCTAATCGGCACCGGAAGCGCACAAAGTACTTTAAATCAAGTGCTAATAAATTATATTCAGTAGTGATTTAAATTGAATATTTTGATTAAAATTATTTACTATTCGTAAATATTAGTGAAAAAAATTTTGCTTATATACTTTTGCAAGTGCTCCAATAGAATTGAGATTAACTATTTATTTATTGATACTACGTATGTATTATTTATTGATATAAATTAAAATATTATTATTTAATGATGCCGTATAACTTCTCACGCGCGTACATAACGTACACGCACACATTTTTAGGGTTCCGTACCCAAAGGGTAAAACGGAACCCTATTACTGAGGCTCCGCTGTCCGTCCGTCCGTCTGTCACCAGGCTGTATCTCTTGAACCGTGATAGTTAGACAGTTGAAATTTTCACAGATGATGTATTTTGTTGCCGCTATAACAACAAATACTAAAAAATAGAATAAAATAAATATTTAAGGGGGCTCCCATACAACAAACGTGATTTTTTTGCTCATTTTTGCTGATATTGATAACGGCAACAGGTAGACGCTTGAAATATTCACAAAATATTTAGTTATATATTCACTTTAAGAATAAATAATTAAATTAATTTATTAAATAAAACAAATATTTAAGGGGGGCTCCCATACAACAAACGTGATTTTTTTTGCTGTTTTTATAGATAATGGTACGGAACCCTTAGTGCGCGAGTCCGACTCGCACTTGGCCGATTTTTTTATATTTGAAAGTAGATTTTCTAACGGTGGTTCTTAGATATGTTTTAGCAAAATCTGTGCAGCCGTTTCAAGGTCATCGCTCTTTTGTTAGCTGCACAATGGGTATTTACTTAACTTTCAACATACGTGTGATCTTAAATTTGAAACACCCATGTATGCTACATGACTATTCAAGATTATTGAATTCTTGGTATGACGCTGCAGTCAGGATATTCACCACATAATTTTTTTTATACCACTAAGATGACAAACAAGTGTGACCTGCCTGATGGTAAGCAGTTACCGTAGTCTATGGAGATTTGCGACACCAGGGTGTCACTCTTGCGTTGCCGACCACTAGGACACTAGGCACTAATACATTATTGAAAAAATAATAGCAGATATGTCCTGTTTGGATTTGTTTTTGATCAGTATTTTTGATTGTACACACAATGCAATGGTGGCTGACACTTACGTCGGGGGTTTTTTAATTTTTTAATTTAATTTTATCTGTTTTCTTCTGAGCTTTTTACTTAAATAATCATTGCGAAATATTTATTCTTTTTTTTATTAGAGATTGACAACCAGGGCCTACTTGGTGGGCCGCAGGACACTGGTGTCCAGGAATAGAAGCAACGAAATACCATGCACTTCATGTCATCTCGTCGCGTCTACTATGCCGGCCTTGAAGGTGCTTCTTTACATTCCTCTTGAAGGACCCAATGTCGGACACGCGTGGAGCCGGAAACACACCGCCGGGAAGTTTATTCCACCGGTCAGCGGATCGGCACAAAAAGGATTGACTAAACCTTTTTGTGCGAGGCAATGGAATGATATTCTCGACTGTGTGAGAATGTGCACGCTGAGATGGACGGTAGTTTCGGTACTTGAACGGGGAAGGACGAATAAGGCTGTTTTCTTACCTGTTTCTTGTGACGAACGGACAGCCTTTACAGCTGTATTGTTCTGTGTGCTGCGCCGTTATATGTTTACGTAGAGCCCGGCCCGTTTTTAACCTAGTCTTACATATAAAACATTCGAAAGCCCCGCTTTGCTGAAAAAAAGTTGTAACAAGTTAAGCAAAACAGCATTAGAAATGAGGTACGAGGGGTAAACGTAGTGTAAAAGTGGGGGCGAGTACAATATGACTATAATAATGAAATTAGAACTTCGAAATTGCGATGCATTGCTCTAAATCTATACAGATAAATAAAATTGGAGTGTCTGTTTGTAATATTAAAATAACCGCTTTTTACTAAATGCATATGGATGTATACACGGTACATATACCAAAATGAATATTTTTACAATTTTTGTCTGTCTGTCTGTTTGTTCCGGCTAATCTCTGTAATGGCTGGGCCGATTTTGACGGAATTTCACTAGCAGATAGCTGATGTAATAAGGAGTAACTTAGGCTACTTTTATTTAAGAAATTTTATTTATTTTTATTAATATAAATAAATAATATTCCACGCGGACGAAGTCGCGGGCACAGCTAGTGCTAAAATACGGCGTTAGTTCAAAAGTACGCCACAACGACCCACATATATCTACAAGCAGTACAGTGCAGATTTCAATATTCTCAATAGAAAATTAATATTTTATCAATTCAAAATGTACTTTTACGGTACTGAAATAAGTTTCTAATTTGCCAATTTTATTGCCACAATTAAACCACTTCACTAAATGTACATAAATTAATATAAAAAATATATTAAATATAAGATGTCTCGCCTATTTCTACCGCCAATCAGCTATATTTATATAGCTGTGTTCCGGTTTGAAGGGCGAGATATGGCAGAGAAATTACTGAGTTCTGGGACGAAACAGCCTTACGTCACAAGATTGGCAGCGCGCAAGTAACATCCCCGTGGTGTTGTGAGCGTCAATAGGCTGTGGTGACCGTTTACCATCTGATGCGGGCTACATGCTTGTTTGCCAATCTAGTTAAAGTCTAATCTAGTAAAAAAAAGCTACGAAAATTCTACTCTTCAGAATTATTTAGGTAGAGTTAGAACATCAAAAGAGGACTGCCGAAACTATATGTCACAGTTTTTGGTGGGGAGTCCCAAACTTCTATAAAATGTTAACAAGTTATCGAACAAAATGGCACATATATATTATACTCTCATGTAAATCGGCGGCTCAGTCGTGAATGAAGCGACGTTGCCACCAACGCTCGTGGGTTCGATTCCCACACAAGACAAACATATGTGTGCATGAACATGTCTTGTTTGTCTTGGTCTGTATGTTTTAAGAGAGGTAGGGCGCATCAAAGCAGTCTGGGGAAGTACCTCCACCTCACAGAAAACCGCTACAAATAACAACTCCGTAGAGGGTGGTTGTGTTCCTGCGTGTGAGTGAGGTCACCAGTAAGCTCTTAAGGAGTTGCTGTGTAAGCAGCAGAGGAGGCATTGCGCGCTTAATATATTGCAAGCGTTAATAGGCTACGGTAATTGCTTTACATCAAGTGGGCCGTATTATGACTTCCGAATTTGTATAAAAGAAATAAACTGTAATAAAAAATATATTGAATTTGTAAATAAAATACGATAATAATTTTCCCGGACCCAACATTTTTCTACCAGAGGGAGACTTTGTACAAAAGTCGTCTGTTTGGGTCTGTCTCACCTATTTCTACCTACATTTATATATATCTATGTTCCGGTTTGAAAGGTGAGATATGGCAGAGAAATTACTGGGTACTGTGACGAAACAGCCTTAGGTCACAAGATTGGCAGCGCGCGAGCAACATCCCCTTGGTGTTGCGAGCGTCAATAGGCTGCGGTGACCACTTACCGGCGGGCCACATGCTTGTTTGTTAGTTGTATAAATATATATATTTGTTGGAAATAAATAAATTTACGTACCTCGCTATGCCTAATTATATGTGCATCATATCTATCCTTGATTTGAAACCCTCTGTAACATATGTTGCACTTATACGGAGCATGTTTGTACGTGGCGGACTCCTGCCGCTTCTGTATCTCGGCTATTTGTTCCTCGTAGCTTAAATTACTTACTGTAAATAAATTCTCGTCTATCGCTTCCAGCGTTCTACGACGTTTTACATCCGACGTTTTGTATCTGAGAAAGAGTCCAATTTATATACATGGTTATGGCGATGAAGGAAACCTGCACGTCCAAGAAATTATTTTTTGAAGTTATACTTCATTAAACGCGTTATGAAAAAATGATGAGAGTGAAATTTTAAGATGCGCGCGCATCACTGAACACAAAAGTAACAGGTTGAAGCTGCTAAATGTTTCAGGGTATTACCGGCAGATGGTGCTATAGTTAAAAATGTATAACATTTGTACTTGATATTTGACTTGTATGTAATACATTCCATAAACATCGCCGCTACTACTTGAAAGACGTTTTTTTTAATTTTACTCCAATAACCCTTCTTATAAATTAAAATATTATTATTTAATATAATTAATACTAAATATTATTAAATTATTAATGTTAAATATTTATTTAATGGTGCCAAAGAAGTATAACTTCTCACGCGCGTACATAAGTACACATTATTTATTCATACATACACAATATTGAACATTACAAATTTCAAAAAGCCAATGCGTTCAACAGTGTTCAATTAAAAGAAACAAATTACATATCAATTAATTAATAATGCTCAGCGAACTTTGTAGCTGCTATATGAAATTCGCTCCTAGAGCAACTAAACAGATCAAATGTTGGCTTTTTAATTAACATTTCATTCAGAGCGCTGCTCTAGTCAATGGAGTGTGACTCGCCGCTGTCGTCCTCGCACCCCGGCAGGCGAACAACTTGTGGGACGTAAGTCCTAACCTAAGAGAGAACTGGTTTTCCCTCTGGGTTGTGGAGATCCGACGGTAGTCGCTCCATGTAAAAATCAGTGTCTTGACCAAATCCCCCGAAAGTCCCGCGTCCCCCGAAAAATATTGGATTAGGAAACGTGATAAAGAAAAGTTAGATATACAACGCGAAAGTAGAAGAAGGATGTAAGTGCTGATGAAGGTCTAGACTCATCTACCTTGACCAAATAGATCGGGTATTATCGGAAGGTGGTGTCAGGAGCCGTATAAACCGGCGAGCATGTTAGAGTAGAGCTATCAATGTTAAAGAAGCGAGTGAGGTGTGCAAGAAGCGAGCCATTGGGGCTTTCGTACTCCACTGGACAAGTCCCGGCTTCGTGGAAGACCGCTAATGTGCCCTGTGACCAAAAAGAGCGACAGATCAGATTCATCGAATAACAGGCCTATTGCCATAACCTCCCTTCTCTCCAAGGTGATGGAGTGTGTGATAAACACATGACTCAGGAGCATACCTAGATCACGACTTGATCAGCGACCGTCAATACGGCTTTCGCCGCGGTCGTTCGACTGGTGATCTTCTAGTGTATTTTACACACCGCTGGGCTTCGGCGATTAAGAGTCAAGGTGAGGCATTGGCTGTTAGCCTAGATATGGTAAAGGCGTTCGATCGGGTCTGGCATCGGGGTCTTCTATCGAAGTTACCATCGTACGGGCTGCCCGAAGGTATGTGCAAATGGGTTGCCAGCTTCTTATCCAGCAGATACATAAAAGTCGTGGTAGATGGTAGTACCACAGGGCTCTGTATTGTCCCCGACGTTGTTCCTGCTGCATATCAATGATATGCTGTCAATTGATGGCATTCATTGTTATGCGGACGACAGCACCAGGGACACTTATTATACAGGCCGTGCTAACATCCCTGGTTCCCTTGTGGAGGAAAGCCGCGTTAAACTTGGGTTTCAAATTGAGGTTACTTTAAGTAAAATCTCTGACTTTTGAACGGATGTTTGAACTTAGTACAATTCAATCCTATAAAGACACAAGTTTGCGCGTTCACCGCTAAGAAAACCCCATTTGCTGTAGCTCCTTATTTCCAGAAGACGCCTCTTACCATTGCCAAGAGCTTTGGAATTCTCGGTATAGAGATCTCCAGCGATGTTCAGTACCGCAGCCACTTGGAAGAGAAGGTCAAGCTGGTGTCCAAAAAACTTGGTGTGCTCAACAGAACCAAACAGTACTTCAGCTCGGGGCAAAGACTTGATGTTATATAAATCACAAGTGAGACCGCATATGGAGTACTGTCGTCACCTTTGGGCGGGGGCACCTGGATACCAGCTAGGACTTTGTGACTCGGTGCAAAAAACAGCTGTGAGGATTGCTGATGATCCTAAACTCAACTCAACCCACAACCCACTCGGCATTGAGCGATTAAGTTTAAGGAGATTTTACCTCCCTTTGCATTTGATGCCAAACGCCTCATTTTACAATGGAACCTCTCGCCGACGGCTGGGAGTTCATCCTCATACAATGGAGCCGCAATGGTCACGTACTGCGCGGTGCCAAAGATTTTTTGTACCGAGAACTTTAAAGCTATGGAAGGAACTCCCAGCCGAGCTTTTTGCAGGGTCGGCAACGCAAGAGTACCACACACCTGGTGTTGCAAATGCACATAAGCTATGGTAACTCTTTACCATCAGAAAGGCTGTACGCTTGTTTACCTTGTGTTATTAAAAAAAATGAGCCCTAATTAGATATCATGAGAACTCGTGATTTTAACCGAACATGCAGGTTAAGCAACGTCGATATCAGTATGTCTATGGATGGAATTTGTCATCTCGAGTTTCTCCGTGCTTTGCAGGGCACGTCAAGCCGACGGTCCCGGCTGTTTCGATAGATAACAGTCGTTAAGTCAAGTCGGGCGGCTTCAAAACACTGACCTCTGCCAATCCGCAGGTGAGCAGTGGAGTACGCTCTAAATCCCTTCGGTTGAAGGCAGAGCTGGTGGGATGAGTTGGGATTGGTGAGTGGTGGCGTGGTGAGATAGATAACTTAATAAATGGGTCACAAATACTCACTTATCTGAAGTAGTTGTCGGACTTTCATCGTCTTCGATAACCTTTTTCACAGGCCTTTTCCTCACCTTCTCCACTTTTAACTTTTTCTTCTTCACTTTGCTCTTCTTAACGCACACTTCACTCAACTTCTTATCGTCGTCGTCGTCGAAGCCGTCCATGAACTCCTCGAAAAAGATCTCATTGTCATTATTCAAATCAATTTCTTCGTTCTTGACTTCAATTTCTAACGGTAAGTTCATTTCTTCGTTTTCTCCATTTTCCTCTTTTATTTCTTCGTCTTCTTCCTTCCTCGTGTGCTCAGGTTTGACGATAACTTCATTATCACGTACTAGCATGTCATAGTCGTCGCTTTCATATATTTTTTGTATTAAACTTGATTTTAATTTGCTATGATTTCGATTTATAGATTTTATATCTTTTATTGTTATCTGAAATGAGATTTAATTGGTTTGTTCTAGAAACTTCTAAGAGAAAGTGTTAAAAAATTGTCTATAGACTTGCAGTAGGTTTCAAGCTTTTGTTATATAAATATTTCCGGACAAATAACACCTCGTCATCTAGCCCCAAACAAAGCAAAATTTCAGTGGCTCCGCTTTGCCTGATGTTAAGCGAAAGAGGAGCCCAAATCGCAACTGCAACTGACAAAAGACTACACAGTATCCTGATAGTTGACGCTGCCATGCTGATCCGCCAGATGTTTCTTCACGCTTCATTAGAAGGATCCCATATTGTCGGAAGGAGGGAACACATGTGCAGTCAAGGCATTCCACTTATTAATGGTACGACAAAGATAGGAGTTGCCGAACTTTTTAGTACGAGAAGAAATATTCTCAACAGTGGAACGATGGCATCGCAAGCCCGCACGTGTGGTTCTATGACGGAAGGGAGAGGGTGGGATAAGGGAAAATAGTTCTTCAGATCACTCGCCATGGTAAAGGCGGTAGAATACGCTTAGCGAGTCAATGTCCCTACGGAGTTGAAGAGGTTTAGTTTTTTTGTGACCTCTTCGTCGTCGTTTATTCGGATAGCCCGTCGCTGCAACTTATCGAGAGCCTCGAGAAGATACTGTGCGGAGCCGTCCCAGAGATTTATTTATTTATTTATTTAATAAGGCAACAGAACAGGTACTAAATATATACAGTATTACACAATTCTGGTCACAAAAGTAATTTTTCCAATTCAGTGCCCTAAGCGTGTATGCTCAAAGATACTAGCGGATTAAGAATCAACATGCCACAGAAATATCTCTAAGAACCAACAAATCAATATGTATAAGTTGGATATACTGTTAATTGAATCTCAAAAAAATCTGGTGTGCGGTCAGTGACATTGACAGTTAGATACATTGTTATGTGGGTCATGATTAAGTTACAGAGCTGAGGATGCTTAGGCATGACTTTTTAAACGTATTTAATCGGTTACTAAAGATGTCAAGATCACCATCTTTTGAGACTTCATTGTAATTCCGACATATTCTTGCTAAAGAGAAAGACACGTTCAGTCTATAAGTGGGGAGAACAAAAGTAGGGAGCCTCCGACGAGGATTGTGTTTAAAATTTATCTGTAATTGAGAAAGTAGCGAGGGGGAGTCAATTACTGAGTGAAGCAGTTTGAACAAAGTTCTAGTTCATGTAGATGGCGACGGGAACCCAGGTCCAAGATATTAAATTTCTTAAGTTGCGAGCAATACTCCATGCAGGCACGAACTTGTGTCTTATAAAGCAGACAAAGCTGGACCGGCGTGAAAAACCGGCGTACCCTGTTCAGGACTCCCGAGTTCTCTTGAAGCTGTTGAGGTGCAGCTCTCGATGTAATTACGCTGGTTAAGGTTGTAACGAATATCAATAGCGCCCAAGGAGTTGCTGTGTAAGCAGCAGAGGAGGCATCGCCCCAGTGATACTATATATATATATATATATATATATATATCACTCGCTTTACATCAGGTGGGCCGTATGCTTGCATGCCTCCCGACGTAGTATAAAAAAAGGGATACCAGGATACGGGCGGACGAAGCCGCGGGTAAGTAAATAATTCATAAAATGTTTCATTGTTAAGTCCTATTAAAAATATTAACTAGTAAGAAATGGACCGCGTCTTATGGCGATCGGTTCTCTCTGCCTACTCCGCAAGGGACCTGGCGTGAAGATATACATACAATTCTAAGAAATGAGCCTCCAGCCGAGGTTTTTCCAAGGGACTACCGCATGGAACTCTCCAAGAAATGCGTGAAGAGGTTTTTAGAGAGTCGGCAACGCTTGGGTGACACCCCTGGTGTTGCAAATGTCCATAGGCTACGGTGACTGTTTACCATCAGGCAGGCCGTATGCTTGATTTCCACCTTAGTGGTATATATAAAAAAAAAGAAATAAAGACTCATCATTGAAGACCTCTCCATTCATTGACATAGCTGGACAGACTAACATACGCAGCCGTATTACACAGCTTTTGGACAACAAATAGTGAGCGCTACATACATATCGGGCGGTTTGCAGCATGTTTATCATCAAGTCCTGACTTCGTATCGCCTTAGACCTGAACTTCGAGCTGGTCTGGAGCCTGTGAACGCACTCCCAACACAGCTTCTGCGGTAATTTGTCCTCTTCCTTCACCTGCAACAGAGGCATCTTGGTAACCTACTACGAAAATAGATATGAAAGAGTAGTGGATTACGTATTCATATTATTATGTACTGTTTTATTAGGTTATGGTTTACAATAAAACAACAAATAAGTATCAGTAAGTAAGTACACAGGTCAAAGGGAACGTCCGCACGCTACGGCTGTCAGCCTGCAAGTGCGAGTGAGGCTCCGCCCCACCATTGATCTGTGACTACTATATTTATTGAATATCACACATATAATTATTTAAAAATGGGGTAGTTTAATTAAAACTTGCAATCATCTCGAACTATCCTGTAAACGGCCCACCTGATGTAAAGCGGGTACCGTAGCCTATTAACGCTTGCGATATATTATCACTCGCGCGATGACTCCTCTGCCGTTTACACAGCACTCCTTGGGAGCGTACTGGTGACCTCACTCACAAGCAGGAACACAACAAGCCTCCGGAGAGTTGTTATTTGGCTGCGGTTTTCTGCGAGGTGGAGGTACTTCCCCAGACGGGCTGCTTTGATGAGCCTTACCTCTCTTAAAGTAGAATGCACAGCTCTTATTGGCTAGTACAAATCAATCGTACTTACCTAACTAAGGTAGGGCGCATTAAAGCAGCCCGTCTGGGGAAGTACCTCCACCTCACAATAAACCGCAGCCGAATAACAACTCCCTAGAAGGTTGTTGTGTGCCTGCGTGTGAGTGAGGTCACCAGTAAGCTGCTAACGAGTAGCTGTGTAAGCAGCAGAGGAGGCATCGCGCGAGTGATAATTAATATATCGCAAGCGTTAATAGGCTACGGTAGCCGCTTTACATCAGGTGAGCCGTATGCTTGTATACCTTCCGAAGTAGTATAAAAACGATGGTTTGTTCTGTAGACCAATATCATTAACATTTTCCATATAAAGTATATATGATAGTCGTTAACTCAATTCATTGACTTTCGGACGACATATTGGCCTCTGCCAATCCGCTATTGAGCAACGTGGCGGAGTATGCTCTAAACCATTCTTAGCAGTGAGATGAGTGTTGGTCGGAGTGATAAATATTAAAATACCTTACCTGCGTGCCTGTAACTTGTAGAAACATCTCGTCCAGTTTGTAATCCCTGATGTCAAACATTTTGGTGTCCATTGCTAGGCAAATTCTGCATACCTGGAAATAAGTAATATCTATCTATAATTTCACGCCAAATCCCTTGCGGGGTAGGCAGAGAGAACCGTGCGCCACGTGACTCGATCCTTACATATCTCACTCCCTTCTATAACATTCATTGCTCTTCTCGATAGAACACGACCAATTTGGTCATGGTAGGCAAGTCTTGGCCTTCCTCGGCTCCTACATTCTTCCACTTTTGCATTGTATATCTGATTCGTCATTCTTTCATCCCGCATTCTTTCTACATGTCCGAACCAACGGAGCATGCCGCTTCTTATTTTAACACCGACGCTCTCTAAATATAACACAGTTAACAAAACAAGCTTTAAAAATGAATGAAATCCTAGTGGATAAAGAAGTTACCTATTGAATTAACCAGTTGGTTCCCAGTTCGAATCCTGGCATGTATCAATAAATTCGTGTTTTCGGATTTATGTACATATTTGTAATTATCACTCGCACGGTGGTGAAGAAAAACATCATCATCATCCGGATGTTAAACCCGGTCGCATCCTAAGCTTTCGTTTAGGAGCTCAGTTCTCCACTTCGCGCGGTCTTCGACATCCCTTATAGTGGGCCCTCGGTACACATGTCATCACTCACGACGTCAAGCCAATGGTGAAAGAAAACATCGTAAGGGTTTCCCTTCATTCACACGTCCAAGTAATTATATTTCAGAAGATGTGTGACCTAACCTCGAAATGGTTTTTTTTTATACCACCAAGGTGGCAATCAAGCATACGGCTTGCCTGATGGTAAACAGTCACCGTAGCCTATGGACATTTGCAACGCCAGGGGGTGTCACCCATGCGTTGCCGATCCTCTAAAAACCTCTTCACGCATTTCTTGAAGAATTCCATGCTATGGTCCGTTGGAAAAACCTCGGCTGGGAGCTCATTCCACAGCTTGAGAGTTCTCGGAAGAAAATTTCTCTAGAACCGCACAGTACGCGACCATTGCGGTTCCAGCGTGTAAGGGTGAACTCCCAGCCGTCGGCGAGCGGTGCGGTTATAAAAAGTATTCTGCTTTCCATGGCTTGTGGAGGTCTGAATGCAGTCTCTCTATGTAAAAATTAGTATCTTCGCTAAACCATTAGGCTGGTGCGTTTGTCTGTGTGTTTGACTGTGCGTTTCTTTTTTCGAATATTCCAATTTTCACTTCAGATTCGGATTTACCATAAAAAATTATCTCGGAACATGGTCAAAATGGCCGACAAATTAAAAAAAAATTGAATTGTTATAAAATTGACGAGCCAGGTGTTCCTCCGGCAATGCAAGCTTGCGCATTCTCAACTGGTTTTCATTTTTATTATTCATGCCTACTTTGAAGTCTTGTCTATATCTTTTCAGCAGGTAAAGTACATTCATGCAGTCGAAATAAAAAAAGTAAACAAACATTCAGGGGTACAGAACATATTTTTATTTAGTATAGTAATCTTTTTCCTTCTACCGTTACCATCACTGGGCTATTACTTCTCCTTGATTTAGTGTAACCTATTATGAATTACTTGACAATACTAAATTTAAAAACTAAAATCCGACAAATACAAAAATTGCCTACCTACTGAAAAGGTATAGACAAGACTTCAAAGTATGCATATTTTGAAGTGATAACTTCTTATGGGAGGGTAAACCGCTTCGTTACGTAACGCGTTACGGCGCCAGTCTGTCTGGCTTCGCTTTCTCTCACGCATAGATTAGTTTAAGTTATCACTTCTGTCGGGCGTCCCGAGACGCACTAGTTTTTTTTATTATAAGTTGTCAAATAATAAATAACATAATATTGGACTACTCATGTGAGTAGATTGTAATTAAAATAAACGTATGTTTTGTGCAACTGTAGTCACACGTCATTACTAAATATGTAATAATGTCGTGTATCTTATTGAAACTGACATAGATCATAGGATTTGTTGGTTTATTATTAATTTCTATTAAAATTAAATTAATTCGCGACTCCACAATGTAAATATTTAAAATGTAACGAATTCGTGTACAGACGTGATTCCCTTACCAAAATTTATAGACAGTAATACTTAGAGACGGTTACGCTGTCGCTCTTGTCTGGGAAAGAAAAAAATGGGGACTCTTATCACTTGATTTGTAACGGAACTCAGTAAATCCGCCAGAGTGTTTACCATTGTTATCACGTCTTGTTGAACGCCCTTTAGACAATTTTTGTACTTTTCGGGTGTAAGTTTTTAACGTTCAGTTTGTCAAAGTACACAAGAAGTTACTCTACGGGGATGAATACTCAGTAAAAAAATGTTCTATACCCCTGAATGTTTGTTTACATTGTTTATCTCGGTTATCTAACTGCATTCTTTTTTGAAGTAAAACTTCTTTACGCACGCTTGACTTAGGGAGTAAGCTGGTGAATGTGTGAGATAGCGTTGCGAAAAGTGTGATCGGGCGAGGCGAACGGAAGTTAAGAGAGAGATATAAGTTAGTGAAGATAGAAAGAGAGAGAGAGATACGTTTCGTATATTACTGTAGGGGCAAGAGAGAGAGAGAGAGAGAGAGAGGTGCGAGCACACATTTTCTTTCTCTCATAGCGAGTTAAGTTTCGTATATCTAAGACACAGTGCAGGCCTATTGTCTGTATCACACTATGGAGCTAAAGAAGTTTTACTTCAGTTGTGTGGCCTAAAGCACACTCGTTTTTTTTATCTATCTATATTTTCATGCCAGGTCCATAGTGGGATAAGCAGAGAGGTCCAAACGAATCATCTCCTAAATGTTAAAAACATTTACTTACTCTTAAAACAGCAGGAGCGTCCAAGTCATCAGTAGAAAACTGAAAGAATGAAGTATAACATAATTAATGAAATGGTCATATAAATCGGGGTTAGCTCTATTTAGGATTCCATTATGCTTTTATTGTGCCTTAGTTTCCATTCATTGATTAACTGTTCAACAACATCATGTGACCTGGCACAGCATATATTCTCTAGCTTTCTCCAAGTTCTCTCCCAGCAAAAATATAAAACTAAACCAAACAATATGTATGTGATTGTAAAATGTTTCAATTATTGAAAATTATGCAACCTCACTGTGTTTTCTTTACATTGTACATATTTGTAATTATCACTTGTTCATGTACACAAAACTTTGTGCCATAGCTAACTACTCGTCCACGAAAGAATTGAATTATTTCAATAAATGAGATAGATTTACTTTTTAAGAGATTTATTCTGTAACATGAAATAAACAATCAAAGCTCTAGTCATGCACGCACGGCGGTTTTGGGCTCCTGACATCACCTTCTTATAAAACGCAATCTATTTGGTCATATATCTCTATCATAATTCTTTCTTCCTGCATTTGTTCTACATGTCCGAACCAATAGAACACATAAATTATTTAAATAAAAAGAAAAAACACTTGTTTGCTATCGAAGCGGTACATATAGATACTAAAGCACTGCAGTCAGCTTATCTATGGGTTTATTGATCTTGAACACCTTGAATTCCCCTCAACACATGAGGGTAGAGTTAACCCATGTGTCATAACAGTTGTGGGTGGCAATCATTATTCAGTGGTCTTCAGATAAAATAAAACACTAGCCTTTGCTAATCTGCTTGTCAAAATATGCTCTTCAGCCCTTCAGCTCAAGTAGACCTGCATCCCACCATTGAGATGAGCAAGAGTTAACATGGAAACTCACCTGGGCGATGACGGGCACAGCTCCAGTTTTTATTTTTCTCAATCCACATTTAGTTTGGTAGAAATCTTCATTTCGAAAATGTTCTGAGCATATGGTACTCCTGTCTTTTGGTTCCCAATCCATGATGCCAAGGGCTTCTACCCATGATGTGCGGAGATTTGTTTCTTTTGGAAATCTATACAGATAAATAAAATTGGAGTGTCTATTTGTAATATTAAAATAACTGTTTTATATTAAATGCATATGGATATGGATGTATAGACATTACATATACCAAAATATTATTTTTTTCAATTTTTGTCTGTCTGTCTGTTTGTTTGGGTAATCTCTGAAACAGCTGGATGGATTTTGATGGGACTTTCACTGGCAGATAGCTGATGTAATAAGGAGTAACTTAGGCTACTTTTATTTTTGAAATTTTATTTATTTTTATTAATATAAATAAATAATAAAAAATAACTATTCCGCGCGGACGAAATCACGGGCACAGCTAGTCTAAAATAAAGTTTTTAACACATTAACTAGTGCATTAAGTGGTTTAGGGACTGCTCTCCTGGCATGAAACTAATTTCACTGCATACAAGGCCAAGATGTTAATCGAAAAATAGGAAGATATATACGCCACACAACACCATCCTTGGAAACCCAAAGGACCGGAAGCACTTTAGATTAAGTAACACCGTAAAAGGGGAGGGGAGTGCGGAGGGGGGTGAGGGGGAGGGGAGTGCGGAGGGGGGTGAGGGGGAGGGGAGAGGAACCCCCAGAGGAGGGAACTATAACACGGAAACGCATAGTTTTAAAGTTATTAACATTCTAATTTTTTGAGGTTATGTCACCTACAATCTTTCAAATTCGAACAATCACTTTGAATAATCATTTGCCAACTTTTCGTATAATTTTGTTTTATTTCCCAACCTCACAGTTGCCAACTGTATGTTTGGTCTACTTTTTATAATGACACTTTTCAAAATGGCAAAGATTCGCTTCTGGCACTTCGCCGGCCGCTGCCGCGGCACGCTCGCTTCGCTCGCTCGGCTCGTACGTTGTTTGTCATACTCTAACCTAACCTAACCAACTGAGATTTCTGTTGCTATACTTATTACAAAATTTTGATTTGTTTGAAAGTTATCAATATAATAATCATCTTAACAATAATTCTACCAAATGAAACAAAATGGTGGACGAGCGATATTGACTTGACAAATACGATGTTTATTTCCATTTCACTGTTTATTCTTGTATTTTCAGTTACAAATGAACAAACACTTGACATCTACATTGTTACGTTAAGTTTGACGTTTCTAATGCTTATAATGAAACGTTTTGATAATTTATATCAAACATGGCGATTTTATTACGATTCTTTGAAAAAACATTGTAAATTTCAATAAATTCTAGCGTAAAAACTATGCATCTCCGTGCCTTAAAATTTTAGTGATTTAATCTTCTTTAGTAAAGCTATTCATAAAAAAAATATGGTGCTGATATCAGGTGTTACTTAATCTAAAGCTGAGCCTTTTTATTAATATAAATAAATAATAAAAAA
The DNA here is from genome assembly GCA_947507595.1 of Pyralis farinalis. Lineage (NCBI taxonomy): Eukaryota > Metazoa > Arthropoda > Insecta > Lepidoptera > Pyralidae > Pyralis > Pyralis farinalis. The sequence continues at coordinate 38,521,141 of OX382263.1, read as the reverse complement.
TAACTATTCCGCGCGGACGAAATCACGGGCACAGCTAGTCTAAAATAAAGTTTTTAACACATTAACTAGTGCATTAAGTGGTTTAGGGACTGCTCTCCTGGCATGAAACTAATTTCACTGCATACAAGGCCAAGATGTTAATCGAAAAATAGGAAGATATATACGCCACACAACGCCATCCTTGGAAACCCAAAGGACCTTCTGGAGGCCTGCAGCAACGTGAGAAGGCTAAGGACTTTCCCGAAAGAGCTTAATTGGCAGTAGCAACAGTGGATCAAGATCCCATCCACACGCATAAAGGGCGCCTAGTTGCGAAAAAGGGCCCTGATTCAAGTAGCAACGAAATTCTCCATGATAAATATATTTATTTTACACTGTTTAGAAAACATGATAATGACGTTTATCTTGTTCTGTATTCTATTAAAAATCATTCGTGTAAATATCTTTTACTTGCGACAATTTCAATAATATAAAACTAAAGATATGTTACGAATTTCAATGTGTTAATTTAGTAAATATTATGTTTAGACAGAACATTAAAGTAGATTTAAGCCAGATTTTTCCGAAGTACTTACAAATGAAATGTGATTCCGTGGCTCTTCGTTGTACGTTTGGTGTCGTTTGTACAATTTGGAACACTGCACCGCATCCTTAATGATTGTTTCACACAACATTAAATGAAACTATGATACAAAAATATTACATTTTACATGTCTCACGAAATGAAGAATATCGCTTTGATTCGTGTCATTAATCGCTATATTTCGTAGATGTATGTTTAGACTAAATATTACTCTTGATTTATATAATGTATTTATTCATAAAAATAATTTAATTGACAAAAAATATAATAGAATATTTTTTACAAATAAACAATTGTCAAAATGAAGCGGCGTTAGCCATTTCTATTTTTTTTTCATAGACCATTGCAATTATGTTGGCACAGGTAAAAAATAATGATGTCGGAGCCTGATCTTTAGACATACTTTTGGCTCATTTTCAATTATTACTTTAATATTTTAAAGCAATTATTGAAAGAAAAACATGTACATACTTATCCTTAATATAACTTTAATTGATAACCTACTATCTAGGTAAGCGCGACACGATACCCATAAGAGAGTTGGCTTTAAGATACTCATACTCATAGATCGTTAGGCCAAGTCTAGACAGACAGAAGGTATCGTGCCCAACATGAGTATATCCTTATTCATCTTACTTGCTCCTACAACATTCATAACTCTTTTCATGCATGTTTGCCGGTACCTCCTACTCCTGATGAAACCTTACCTATTTAATTGATAATTTCTATCTATCTATCTATCTATAACTTCACGCCAAATCCCTTGCGGGGTAGGCAGAGAGAACCGAGCGCCACGTGACTCGATCCTTACATATCTCACTCGCTTCTTTAACATTCATTGCTCTTTTCATGCACGCACGCCGGTTTCTAGGGCTCCTGACATCACCTTCTGATAGAACATGACCAATTTGGTCATGGTAGGTAAGTCTTGGCCTTCCCCGGCTCCTACATCCTTCCACTTTTGCATTGTATATCTGCTTCGTCATTCTTTCATCTTGCATTCTTTCTACATGCCCGAACCATCGGAGCATGCCTCTTCTTATTTTAACACCGACGCTCTCTTTCAGACCAACTTTATTTCTAACATTATTGATAATTTCAATATCAATTTATTTTTTTATTAATTACATCCTTGTATTTTTTTTTCTGGAATATTACTTTCACTGAAAATGACATTACTTCTTAATATTGAAATCATCGCCAGCGGGGTGAGTTTGAACAAACCTACTGAATACTTTTACGGTATGGATATTATTATAGTGTTATATGTGCCATATACTTTTATTGAAAGTTTCGACAAATGAGAACTCATTGCCAACGCTAAGGAAGAAGAAAGAAGCTATAGGAAGTGACAGCTATTCGCAAAATATTTATGTTGTTTTTGTTATAAATCTTAAATTGTACATAAATTAATGCGAAAAATGAAATTATTTCTGTGTAAAATGTGACTAGACACTGTATATAACTAATTAATTTATAAATAAATATTCCGCAAATGTAAATATGCACACCTATGCGGGGTTTTAAAGTATTAAATAATTTAGTTTTATTGTTATAATGCGGTGTTGCGTGCCGGGTTGTAAAAATGATTCCAGACACATATCGAAGTCCCAAGGAATTACATTTCATGTGTAAGTTACATCTTCATATTGTTTATTAATTCTGCACGCCATGTCTCTTACGGGTTAGGCAGAGAGAACTGAGCGTCATATTCAATTATGTTCTTTCACAAAATCATTTTTTTAAATATTATTGCTGCTTGCGGTCGGTTATCAACCATAATCAAGTTCACGTGTATGTATGTATGTATTATGTGTGTAAAAACACAACCAATTTGGTTGTGATAGGTAGATTTTGGACTTCCTGAACTGAATTTCATCTATAATCTTCCATTATCGCGATGGATATCTTCACCATTCTTATTACATTTACATATTACAGTGGAGACTCAATTATCCAGACCTAAATTTCTTTTTCATACCACTAAAGTGTCAAACATGTGTACAGCCTGCCTTATGGTAAGCAGTTACCATAGTCTATGGATATATGGATTACATATTACAATTTTTTTATACAACGTCAGGAGTTATACAAGCATGTGGCCCACCTGATATAAAGTGGTTACCGTAGCTTATGAACACTTGTAATACATCAAGTATCACTCGTGCGATACCCCTCTGCTGCTAGACAGCAACTCCTTAGGAGCTTACTGACAACCTCACTCGCACGCAGGAACACAACAACTTTCTAGGGAGTTGTTATTTGGCTGCGGTAACATTACTGTTATATGGATTTGTGACTATCCAGATTGTTAACTGCTATGAAATAACTTTGTGGTCTTTTCCGTGTATGTGCAACTGGTACTATGTATCTGTACATACTCTATGTGATGTACCACACGCATTTGTTATTGTTTTATCTAACTATCTGTAACTTCACGCCCAATCAATAGCAGTGTAGGCAGAGAGAACTGAGCACCCTTGGTCCTTACAAACCCCACTCGCGTCTTTAATATTCATGGCTCTTTTTCTAAGGCTCCTGACACGATCATTGTTTTATTTAGTTAATTACACTTAATAATTGTTACTTCGTTAAATACATCTGTATCAAAAAACAGGAGTAAAGTGATTATTTTTTTATATTTCATAAGTATGTTGTAGGTTTGTTTGTACTCCGGATTTATGATCATTCAGAAAGCCTTACGATAACAATTTCATCCTGTTCGGGATACCATTTCAAAAAGTTGTTCAATTTAATCATATAATGTGCCACTGAGCTTTATATCTGGTGGGACGTATGCTTGTATGTCTCCCGACATTGTATAAAACAAAAAATTTGATATTTATTACCATAAAAGAATATAATTTTACATAAATAAACCTTTAAAGGCCCCAAAACAAGGCACATTTTTTAGTAAATTTTAAATAAATTATCTTTAGGCATATTTATTTAAAATTTACTAAGAATGTGTGATTCATTTGTGTGTAACTAATAATCAAACTGCAAGCTGTAAAAACTATTATTGTTAAGAATGTGTGATTCATTTGTGTGTAACTAATAATCAAACTGCAAGCTGTAAAAACTATTGTTGTTAAGAATGTGTGATTCATTTGTGTGTAACTAATAATCAAACTGCAAGCTGTAAAAACTATTATTGTTAAGAATGTGTGATTCATTTGTGTGTAACTAATAATCAAACTGCAAGCTGTAAAAACTATTATTGTTAAGAATGTGTGATTCATTTGTGTGTAACTAATAATCAAACTGCAAGCTGTAAAAACTATTATTGTTAAGAATGTGTGATTCATTTGTGTGTAACTAATAATCAAACTGCAAGCTGTAAAAACTATTATTGTTAGGAATGTGTGATTCATTTGTGTGTAACTAATAATCAAACTGCAAGCTGTAAAAACTATTATTGTTAAGAATGTGTGATTCATTTGTGTGTAATCAATAATTATTATTAATATTTATTAATTAATTATTAATTAAAACTATTATTGTATTTAATATTCAATTAAAGCTATAAAAGTTTATAGCACTTCACTAACTTGTTTGTTTGGTTGGCTGGTATTTTGTTTACTTAATAATCTTTAAATACAGTTTAAAGTGTGTTTTTTAAACACACTGACAAGTTTGGTGGCGCAGTTGTTAGTAACCCGCAGTGGATTCCCACACAGGACAAACATGTGTGTGCATAATGTTTGTTTACCCTGGTCTGGGTGTTTTCTATGTGTAATAAGTATGTATTTACAAAAAGGAAAATATATTTATGTATGTTTATCAGTTGTCTAGTACCCATAACACAAGCTTCACTTTGGCACTAGAGGGTGCTGTGTAATTTGTCATGGATGACATACTGTGAGGTTCCAGAGAAATTTTCTTCTGAGAACCCTCAAATTGTGGAGTTCATTCCAGCCGAATTTTCCCCAAAGGACTACAGGATAGTGTTCTTCAAGAAAAGTGTGAGGAGGTTATTACTTTTACAGGGTAGGCTACTGTGACTGCTTACCATCAGGCAGGCAGAACGGTTGTTTGCCACCTTAGTGATGTAAAATAATATATTAACTGCTAATTAATTGGTATTAAAATGGAACAGGACAGAGATAATGAGAGTTGAATAATTATCTTCCAGATTTCCCACTGAGACATCACTACGTACTGCGTGGCTCCGAGCGCTCGGCAAGGACTCCTGGGAGCCCAGAGAAAGGAGCGCCGTCTGCTCTGAACATTTCCTTTGCGACGATTTGTATGAGACGAAGAGTGGTCTCAGGAAAGTGAGGGTTGGAGCCGTGCCTATAATTGTACAGGTTAGAGACATTGCTTCTTCGCACACTGAGCTAAAATCCTTATTTTAACATTTACTACTAACTGCCCCCGCGACTTCGCCCGCGCGTATCCCGGTATCCCGTGGAAACTGCCTTTTCTATTTTCTTTCTTTTTATACTCATACTCATACTCATACTCATCTTTATTTGCAGAATACAGTACATAAAGGTCTTAAATATACAAAAATCAGGCACAGTGCATTCAGCCCGCAAGCAGGCGTGCAAAATATCACAGTTATAATTCAATTATAATTCAATTAATAAAATATACAAGTTCTAATATATACAAGTCATTTGAAATTAAATTATTAAAATACATATGTCATATTAATACAATTTTAAAATTTAAATTTCATGAATTCTGAGACACTGTAAAAGCAATGGCCCAGAATCCAATTAGTTAATAGTGTTTTAAAACAATTTCGTTTTAAGCGTTTAATGTCCTCAGGCAAATGATTATATAGTGTGATACACATATTGACGACGTTTTTCTCGTAAATATACTTATAACAAGGAGGTTGATATAATTTGTTCATGATATCTGTCCTTGTTTGTCTAGCGAAGATTTCACTCCTCTTCTTCCAATTTTGAGGATGGGAATTAACAAAAATACAGATATCTCTAATGTACATGCTCGGTAATGGTAATATACGTAGTTTTTGGAATAAAGGTCTACAACTGTCATCGAACCACGCATTGCATATAGCGCGTACACACTTTTTCTAAATTTTGAAAACTCTGTCTATATCAACAGAGTTTCCCCAAAGTATCAAACCGTATCTAAGTACCGATGACACGTACCCATGATAGGCTGATAATGCAGCTTCCACTGAGACTGTCTGCCGCAGTCTTTTTAAAGCAAATACAAATTTATTTAGTTTATTGCACACCTGGTCGATGTGCTCCTTCCAGTTCAAATGCTTGTCCAATGTAATGCCCAAGAATTTGAAAATCGCTACCTCATCTACCAGTTTGTTATTGTAGCTAATGCAAACAGGCATAATGTTCGAATTATAGGATGTGAACTGCATGACTTTAGTTTTGTTTATATTAACATGTAGATCGTTTACGTCCATCCAGTTAACAACGTCTTTTAGTGCATTATTTATGTCTAACTCATATGAGTTTTTGTTGCTACATTTAACTAAAAGCATGACATCATCGGCAAAAAGTATACTTTTATGTGCAGTGGCACTAGGAAGATCGTTTATGTACATGAGAAAAAGCATCGGACCTAAAATACTTCCCTGTGGTACGCCGCTATTATTAGGTCTAAATTCCGATCTATAAATCTGTTTAATTGCTTTGTTGCTCGATTCGGTCATTTTTGTAATTTCAGTACACTGTATTCTGTTCTGCAAGAAACTTTTAAGCCACTCATATGCTGTACCTCTGACGCCATAATGTTCTAGCTTTTGTAAGAGCTTTTCGTGATTGACAAAATCAAAAGCCTTGCTCATATCGAGGAATACTGCTGTAACCGGTGTTTTATTATTGATATTTTCTGTTACAAGTCTTATAAGGTCAAAACAAGCATGAACTGTAGAGCATCCCATACGAAAACCGTGCTGGTCAGGATGTAAGATGTTATACTTTTCCAATAACTCGCTCAACCTAACGTATATAGCTCTTTCAAAGACCTTTGATAATACAGACACTAAAGTAATAGGCCTGTAGTTGTCTAGGTATGTCTTATCGCCTTTTTTGAACATAGGTTTTACTATTGAAATCCCTAATTTATGAGGAAAACTCCCATCAATGAATGACAAATTTATGATGTGCGCTAGTGGACCACACAAATATGTAGCACATAGTTTTAGAATTCTAGTGGATATATTATCGATACCACTAGATTTCGAGTTTTTTAGTGACATTATAATTCTATAAATTTCTTTATCATCTACCGGTCTCAGAAATATGGTATGTGGATTAAAATTAGGTTCAAGCTCTAGCGATTTTTCTCAGCTTCTAAGGGTCTTGATGTTAAATAACTTATTATCTTCCTTAAGAATTGGGCTGTCAAATGCTGTAATGTTTTTTTTTCTTTAAATTATTAGAATGGGTGAGGTCCTTTTCTAGACGACCTCAACCAATGGAAAGTCATGACACTAATTAAAGAAAGGGTTTAAAAAGCAAAGCTTAGATCGGGCGCCAGCCATACCCTTTCCACAATATTGCTCCGAACAGTCCAGCGATGCCTGAACATTTAATCTCAAGAGGAGTAGCAAGAAAACCATTTGAAATCCGATTAATGTTTTAATACTTTTAGGGGTCAGGCGTAGCAAGTTACAATTAACTGAAATTCAACTAAAAACAGGATTATAAAACTAAGTTAGTGAGGTTAGTTGTGTACAATGGCTTATACTAAAACTTACAGCACCCCTATATTCATCTATAAGCAAATTATTTCTTAGGTAAGGTGCCGAATTCAGATAATAATCATTTCTAAGAGAAAAACTAAAGTTCTATCAAGTCACCAAGGTTGCAAGTACAATGAGGTCAAATTACTATGGGTCAAGTCCTATGGTCAAGTTACTAAAGCTTCAAGTTGGACTCCAATAAAAGCCTATCCAAAACTACAGTGGAATACTGCATCAAATAAAAAATAAGGAAATGTATGATATTGAAAAGCGGGCCACATTTCCTCCATATGTCAGGAAAACATTCACGCACATCCGCGCGCCGTTCCAAACCACGACGCACACAACCTCCATTAGCCGGCGTTCAAAATAAATTAGGTCGTTTCAGACCTTTAAAACCACAAATTAAACGAAAATAATTTTTAATCGCCATGTCGTGACGAAGCTAGACCGGAAAGTGTCAGAATGCAAATTTTTCTTTTTTAAAATCAAGTTCCTTTTATCCCCGAGATGAAAGGCAAAGGGTTTTAGCTAATACAGCCAAGTCTTTATTTAATAATTCAGAACCATTCTCGGAAATTCCATGTGGCGAGAAAAATTCTCGTCCAATGCAAAAATATTTTTTCAAATTCGGCTGACAGTTCCAGAGATTAGTGCGTTCAAACAAACTCGTCCGCTTTATACATGAGTACAGATTTATTATATGGTTCGGAATTAAAACTGTTGGTAAAAAAACGAACGGAGAATAACGTAATAATAAATATAAACTAATAAATTTGTGCCTTCATGAATGAAGGATGAAGGCATCCCGCGCACACAAAACATTGTATTATATAGCATAGCGTCTAAATTTCGGTGATTCGACTCTACTGACCAATGGGAGAACATTGTTGGAACAAACGAATGCGATTATACATCAGGTGAGCCATATGCTTGTATGCCTCAATGGTATATGTGGAGGAAATATTATTATATTCTAATCCATAAGAAGTGGCAATGTAAAAGGTGATGTGATTTGATTTATATGTTATTGTTATTATATTATGTTCTTGTCCTTATTATTATTTTATCTAAATTTTATATAACATGACATGAAAAATAGTGTGCATGTTGATTTTCTATTTCTGATTTATATTTTAAACTGTAATTGTTATTGATATTATGTATTTTATTTATATTGTAGAGACCTGTTAAATGTTGGTATGTGTTTTTAAATTATGGATCAATGTTATCTGAAATAAATGAATTTTAATTTAATTTATATTCAAACTGCCTTCGGAATTTAGCATCATTTAGTATACCAATAAAGTCAGTTCATTACGTATTTGTTTGTAGTATATTTTTCATATAAGATTAAGATTCCCCCTTTTAGCGTTGAAATTCCTTAGGATTGGTAGGGTCCGCCACTTAAGCCCCCAGAAATTGATTCTTACAATATTGTTTCGTTTTTCAGGATTCAATAAATTGCGAGTACGGAGAACCAGCTAGCTTGAAGGTATGTTGTAACTGATTTTACTGCCGCCGCCGAGAAAATGCGTATCTCAGGTTTTATTTATTTTAAGAGAGGTAGGGCGCATCAAAATACACGCATCTTATGAAATACTTTCACCACACAGAAACCCGCAGAGGGTTATTGTGTTCCTGGGAGTGAGTGAACTTACCAGTAAGCTCCTAAGGAGTGACTGTTATTCAATTTCTGTCACTACATCGTGTCTTAGGCTACTTCTTTTCTAAATCTTTTTCCTGCCCTCGCATACAAGTTTTCAGCAATTGGTGATGTTAAATGTATCCAGAATGGCATCCAAAAGTGCCATATTTGTTTTAAAGCTGGACAATAATGCCTTTCTTTCTTCGTCTTTCTTGACACATTCCATCAGGACATGCTGCACATTCTCAAGTACATCACACGCGGTACGATTAGAAGAGTCCAGTTTTTTCATGAGATTAGCTTACATTCCCGATGGGATGTACCCTGAACTAAGCCTGTGGGCTAACATTACATATTTTTTACTTAGCGTGCTTTTCTCCCTACCTGATTTAACAACATTCAGACTAAGATAAACAGACATTTTTTATACCACTAGAGTGGCAATCAAGCATACGGCCTGCCTGATGTTAAACAGTCACCGTAGCCTATGGACATTTGCAACACCAGGGGTGTCACTCGTGCGTTGCCGACCCTAAAATTTTTACCTTTACATACATTATGCCAAATAATAATTGACGACGTAAAGTCGGGATCTCATTTATATGTGGGCACTTAGTGTGTATTTTTTTTTTAAACAACGTCGGAAGGTATACAACGCACGGCCCACCTGATGTAAAGCGAGTACCGTAGCCTATCAACGCTTGCAATATATTAAGTATCACTCGCGCGATGCCTCCTCTGCTGCTTACACAGCAACTCCTTGGGAGCTTACTGGTGACCTCACTCACACGCAGGAACACAACGACCCTCTACGGAGTTGTTATTTGGCTGCGGTTTTCTGTGAGGTGGAGGTACTTCCCCGGATGGGCTGCTTTACATCAGGTGGGCCGTACGCTTGTATGCCTCCCGACGTAGAATAAACAAATATATATGTTTTGTTGATCAGGTGTGCAGGATATGCCTCGTGATGGACATCAAGCTGTTTCCGATAAGGAAATACAAGTTGGAGCAAGCATACGAACATCTCACTGGACTCTCGGTTAGTTTCATTTCATCTCATTTATTGCAATTATAATGTGTACATGATCTTATGGATACAATTTAAATATAATTAACAGAAGCATTATAGACCCAGTCGAGCGTTGCAATCTTAGAGAGGAGGACCTACTTTTGTTCTGGTTTTTAAAAGAGTAAATAAAATAAATTTAAATTTAACATCTCAGATATTTTTTATTTGTTCTATTTTTTTTCGTTAAAGTGACAAACAAACAAATAGCCGGCCTAATGGAAAACTTTTACCGTGAAGTGTCGTAAGAAACATGTCCTGCATCATAGTTGATACATCCACATATCAGATAAGAGATTAGTAGTAATTGTATCACTTTGTGTTATTTATTTACTTCTATCTACAATATGGGATCCTTCGAACGAAGCGTGAAGAAGCATCTGGCGGGTCAGCATGGCAGCGTCAACTGACAGGATACTGTGTAGACTTTTGTCAGTTGCAGTTGCGATTTGGGCTCCTCTTTCGCATATCATCAGGCAAAGAGGACCCACTATGCTGAATTAACATATATAAAAAAAAAATATAACTTCACGCCAAATCCCTTGCGGGGTAAGCAGAGAGTATATATAATATGACAAAGTGAAGAGTTTGTCAAGAGTCCTAGAAACCGGCGGGCGTGCATAAAAAGAGTTATCAATTAGTTGTTCGACATGATGCCAACAGCCTCGTTTTACAATCGCACAGCTCGCCGACGGCTGGGAGTTCATCCTCATACACTGAAACCGCAATGGTCGCGCACTGTGCGGTTCACGAGACGTTTTCTACCGAGAACTAAACAAAACAACTTAAGTTGTGGAATGAGCTCCCTGCCGAGGTTTTCCCAAGGGACTACAGTATGGGGTTCTTCAAGAAAGGCGTGAAGAGGTTCTTACAGGGTCGGCAACGCAAGAGTGACACCCCTGGTGTTGCAAATGCCCATAGGCTACGGTGACTGCTTACCATCAGGCAGGCCGTACGCTTGTTTGCCAACTTAGTGGTATAAAAAAATGAATGTTAAAGTAGCGAGTGAAGTGTGTAAGGACCGTGTCTTATGGCGCTCGGTTCCCTCTACCTACCCCGCAAGGGACTTTGCGTGAAGTTATAGATAGATAGATAGAAGACAAAGTGAAATACAATTACTGCCATCAATGAATCAACATTCGTAAGATACTCAATTCTGAGCGCCCCAAGCTTTGACTTGTAATAAAAAATATTTTATAGATTTCAGTTTATTTTGAAACTGCTTGTAAGGAATGTTTATTTTTTCATTTATTTAATAAAAGCATGTATATTTTTTTTTTGTATTTTTTTACTTTCTAGTCTATTAAGTTTTACAAACCTGTAAATTTAATGCTCAAGTTTTAGATGTTATGAAAAAGATGACTTTTTAATAAAGAATGCTGCAAATAAATGTTATCCACCGTTTCGTGTCGGACGTAATTTGTGATTTGGAATAAAATCACATAACGTATTGTATTCTACTCGTTATACCCTTTCATTTGATACCTATGTCGAGGGGCTTGTAAAATAACAGGTAGTCCGTCATTTTGTATCGGCCGCCATACTGGATTTTGAGTAATGTAACACAACTGATAGTATTCTACTCTTTATTATATTTACGTACCTCCACCTCACAGAAAACCGCAGCCAAATAACAACTCCCTAGAGGGTTGTTCTGTTCCTGCGTGTGAGTGAGGTCACCAGTAAGTTCCCAAGGAGTTGCTGTGTAAGCAGCAGAGGAGGCATCGCGCAAGTGATACTTAATATAACGCAATCGTTAATAGGCTACGGTACCTGCTTTATATCAGGTGGGCCGTATGCTTGTGTGCCTCCCGGCATTGTATAAAAAAAATCTTATAAGAAAAAAAAACGGTAAATCAACATAATATTCATTATTCAATGCCTATTTTTGGTGCAGTGGCTTAATTTCTTAACGTTTACACTTTTTATGTTGACCCTACAGCTTTGTACTGAAGAACGTTTGCCCCAGAAGCTTTGTGGCGAATGCGCTCAACGCCTGCTAACTTGTAGTAGGTTCAGAAATAAGAGCTTGCGTGCTAACTCGCTTATGCTGGAGATTATAAAGAAACAGGACAACGTAAGTACCTTTATATGTATATCTTCACGCCAAGTCCCTTGCGGGGTAGGCAGAGAGAACCGAGCGCCATAAGACGCGGTCCTTACATACTTCACTTCCTTCTTTAACATTCATAGCTCTTCTCATGCACGCTCGCCGGTTCCCGGGGCTCCTGACGTCACCTTCTGATAGAACACGACCAATTTGGTCATGGAAGGTTAGTCTCGGTCTTCATCGACTCCTACATCCTTCCACTTTTGCATTGTATATCTGTTACGTCATTCTTTCTACATGTCCGAACCAACGGAGCATGCCTTTTCTTATCTCAACACCGACACTCTCTTTCAGACCAAATCTTTCTCACGTCGTCTTACGAACGCGATCAGCAAGCGTTATGCCACAAATTTTGCGCAATGCTCTCATCTCGACTGCATTTATTCTACTTTCATGCTCTCTCTATCATACCCAGCTCTCACTTCCACAAGTTAGCGTTGGGATTACCACCGCGTTGTGTAGAGCGAGCAATGACTTCTGGCTTACGTTTCAGCTGCCTAGAAGTTTACCCAACGCTATGTATTTCTTAATATATTCTTCATCTTCTTAGCTTTATCACTAATCTAGACACTCGCAAGGGAATCAAACCCTATAAAAAGGTTTTCCCGTTGTCCTAAATCATAAAATTTGTCAAGAAGCAATGTCATGTAGCACACACATGTAAAGGGAAAAAATCGAATACGTACAAATTTACGTATTAGAATTTTTACATCACAAAAAAAATAAGACAACAAACTTTGCACATGGTAAACTAACCGCGACCTATTGCGATGTATGGGGACAAAAGTTTACCAACGGCAAAGTTATGTTTCTCCCTTACTCCAGTTTATCTTTTCGTTAGAATGTTCGGTGCTTTTGTAGTATATGATCTTCAGTAGTACGGAACCTTCGATGCGCTAGTCCGACACACGCTTGGCCGGTTTTCAAGTGACAACTTCTTTCGTCGTTGTGATTTGTAATTCGATGAAACATCATCATACATCTGTAGGATTTAACGTACGAGACAATGAGTATATATAAGTACATATCTACAGGCTTTAACGTGCGAGAGAATGCGATAGAAGACATACAGTGTTTATTACACGGTCCGGGCGTAGTACGTGTGTACGCGCGCCTGCGTATTACATAGATAGTTAGAAAAAAATGGGTGCATGTACTTATGTACGCGCGTGAGAAGTTATACTTCTCTGGCATCATTAAATAAATATTTAATATTAATAACTTAAATTAAAAAAACGTCTATCAAGTAGTAGCGGCGATGTTTATGGAATATATTACATACAAATGTAGAAGTCAAATGTAAAATACAAATGTTATACATTTTTAACTATTGCGCCATCTACCGGTAATACCGTGAAACATTTAGCAGCTTCAACCTGTACTTTTGTGTTCGAGTGCCACGCATTCACTCTCGCTCTGTCTCTTTCTATTCCCCCTCCATGGTAGCGTTAAACGTTTAACGCAACCTTTTTGCAAGTCGCATTAGAAGTATAACTTCAAAAAGAACTTGTATTTGTATCAGCTTAGACATACACACACACACACTCAATAAATGAAATGAACATATTCAGTGTAAAAGATGCATGCGCATGCCGCAGGGATACAAACAAGCAACATCTCAATGTGATGTTTACTCAGAGGAGTAAACCACTGATATTCTGAAGTTGGCCGGAGCAGGCGGAGAACGCCGTCAGCGGTACACACGTTACAGAATTTACTTTAAATTGTACTTGTGCAACATACATATAAATAAATAAATATGTGAAACAGAACAGAACGTAAAAAACACACCACAATACACATAATAGCAAATTATGATACATATTACCACACATCAATTCACAGTCCAAAACCAAATATAGTGTAAATACATATTATATTAGTGTAGCATGCTGCTTTATTACGAAGCTTGGGATAAGGCGTCACAACAACCGTGGTGTATTGTACACGTGTGTTATTTACATAAAGATTTCATTATTTTAATAAAAACATTTTTCAAGTATGCCGGAAACGAATGCAGAATATTGTCGTGATTATTAAGTTCATATTTTTGAAGTTTTCTATCGAGTGTGAACTGCACACATATTTTTTTATATTTAAAGATAATTTCTTGTCATTCATTACAATGAATATTTTTCAGCTTACAATTCAAAACATAAAAAGTATTAATCGGGAAAACAATCAATTGACATCAAATTTACTACAAAAACATTACTTACCAGACTACCATGACGTATTCATCGAATACAATGAGCAACAAGCAGAAAAAAATGAACCGACCATAGACAAGACCACAGAAAATCACGACACAGAGATTCCAGAGCTGGACATAGACGTTCAAGTTAAGAATGAAGATGACAATGAAATATTTTTGGATGAAAATGACGAATTTAATGATAAGGCGGACTTTGATAATGATTACGTTTTGGATAGAGATTATTCCACAGATGATAGCGTACCTTTGGAGAAAAAGAAGAAAAAGGAGAAGAAGAAGAAGGAGGTGAAAAAGGTTGCTAAAAGACAGGTAAATATTCATAATCGCGCTGTTAATGTACCAACTCCTCAGTAGCATTGATAATCTCTTTACATATCTCACTTGCTTTTTTAACATTCATAGCTCTTTTCATGCATACTCGCTGGTTTCTAGGGTCCCTGACATTCCTCCACCTTCTGATAAAACACGATCATATATATATATATATATATATATATTTTGAACAACGTCGGAAGGCAAACAAACATTCGGTCCACATGATGTAAAGCAGTTACCATAACTATTAAATATCACTCGCGCGATGCCTCCTCTGCTGCTAACACAGCAACTCCTTAGGAGCTTACTGGTAACTTCACTCACATGCAGGAACACAACCCTTTAGGGAGTTGTGAGGTGAAGGTACTTACTTCCCCAGGCGGGCTGCTTTGATGTGCACTACCTCTCTTAAAAACATGTAGACCAAGACAAACATGTTTATGGACACAAATATTTGTCCTGTGGGAATCGAACCCACAAGCGTTAGTGTCAAAGCCGCGTCATTCACGACTGCGCCACCGAGCTCGTAGAACATGGACCATGGTATATCACTCTTGGTATTACCAGGCTATTCTATCCTTGCACTTTCTCATTGTTTATCTTTTTCCTCATTATTTCACTCTCGGTCTTTTTTATAAGAAAAGGCATATAAGAAAATAAAAGGCGTATAAGAAAAGGAAAGGCGTATAAGAAAATGTCTTATCTTAACACAGACTCTTTCAGACCTATTTTTGAAATCCGCAGGTAAAAGATCCAACACAACCAAAAATCGATAGGAGACGGAAACCATTCCTGAACAATGACCTGAACGAAACTCTCTTCTCAATAACGGACCTCTCTTTTGAAGAACAAGTGGCTGAAATACTCAAAAGACAGGAGAGTGCTAACTATAAAAACGCTGTGTTCAAATGTACTGAATGCTACAAGGGATTTCTAGATGAAGATGCGTATAATACACACATGACAAGACATACTGATGTAAGTATAATACACATATGACTAGGTATACAGCTAGATTATATAGGTATATCAACTATGTATGTTTCTATTAGTGTAATAATATCACAATCATTTATTTATTGTATAAAACAAATATGAATAGGTATGTTAACTGTAAGTAGGAGTATAATACAAGTACACACATAAGGGTGTATTGCTGTAAGTATAATGCACATATGGTTAGGTGTACTGATGTAGTATAATACACATATGACTAGGTATATTGCTGTAAATATAATGCACATATGGTTAGGTGTACTGATGTAGTATAATACATATATGACTAGGTATATTGCTGTAAATATAATGCACTTATGGTTAGGTGTACTGATGTAGTATAATACACATATGACTAGGTATATTGCTGTAAATATAATGCACATATGGTTAGGTGTACTGATGTAGTATAATACATATATGACTAGGTATATTGCTGTAAATATATTGCACTTATGGTTAGGTGTACTGATGTAGTATAATACACATATGACTAGGTATATTGCTGTAAATATAATGCACATATGGTTAGGTGTACTGATGTAGTATAATACACATATGACTAGGTATATTGCTGTAAATATAATGCACATATGGTTAGGTGTACTGATGTAGTATAATACACATATGACTAGGTATATTGCTGTAAATATAACTCGCTTATGGTTAGGTGATACTTATGTGGTATAATACACATATGACTAGGTATATTGCTGTAAGTATAATGCACATATGGTTAGGTGTACTGATGTTGTATAATACATATATCACTTCTTCATCAGCTTCTTCGTCAACATAGAGAAATTCTAAGCATGTCATATTTAAAAGCATGGAGCAATCAAACGTTTATCATAATCTTAGCAGTAACCAGATTTTCTTTACCATGAGTTGTTATTTGTGTGTTAGATGGAGAAACTCCAGCTGGCAATACTCTTATAGTCGCGAATTAACATTCTTAGAAGGAAAGAGAGCTCGATGTCGTCGTTGTGCGTATCATTCTAATCGAACATACAGGTTAAGCAACGTCAACCGCAGCCTGTCTATGGATGGTTTTATCTATCTCGAGTTTCTTCGTGCTTCGGATAGTACGTTAAGTCGTTGTTCCGGCTGTTGTCGATAGATGACAGTCGTTAAGCTAAGTCAGTTGCCCTCGGGCGGCTTGAAAACACTGGCCTCCGCCAAGCCACATTTGAGCAGCGTGGTGGAGTATGGTCTAAACCCGTCCGGTTGAAGGGAGACTCGTATCCCTGCAGTGGGATGAGCAAGGGTTGATGCGATGATGATACAAGAATTAATCAATAAATACTAAGTTTTAAGTGAGGTAGGGCGCATCAAAGCTACCCGTCTGGGTAAGTACCTCCACCGCACGCAAGCAAAATAACAACTCCCTAGACGGTCGATGTGTTCCTGCGCGTGAGTGAGGTCACCAGTAAACTCGTAACGAGTTGCTGTGTTAGCAGCAGAGGAGGCACCGCGAGAGCGATACTTAATGTATCACAAATGTTCATAGGCTACGGTAACCGCTTTAACTAACGACTATATAAAATGTGTTATCAGCAATGTGGTGACTACCAATGTGATATATGCAAGACTCACTTCAAACACCCGCACGCGCTGCGCAAACACATCACGGCTCATCACACGCAGCGGTTCAGCTGCAACCAGTGCCCGTACGTGACCACCCACCGGCAGACCGCCAGGCTCCACGAGCGGTGGCACAAGGGCACCAAGTATCAGTGCCCCCACTGCCCCGATAACTTCCTGTAAGTTGACCGCCTTAACTTCTTCCTAGCGTCCGCTACTTGAGATTAAGGATTTGGGAAAGATGTTATTCTAACGATTAACGTCTACATCTCCTGAGGATAATTCGTGGAGAGAAACACGTGTCGCAGAGACGACCGGGGCGGTCGTGGCAGCGACGGTGACGGATGCATGCGATTCCTGTTCTAGATGGCGGACAATCGTGGGGACGACCGCAGCAGCCGAGGCAGAGACTACCGCAGCAGCCATGGCAGCGTCGGCATATTGCATCTACTAACGGTAGTGGGTGGGTGCCGGCCGGCGCTAGCCTAGTACATACAGAATTTTGACGAGCTCGGTGGCTCAGTCGTGAATGACGCGACTTTGACACCAACGCTCGTGGGTTCGATTCCCACACAAGGCTAACATTTGTGTGCATGAACATGTCTGTTTGTCTCGGTCTGGATGTTTTAAGAGGGGTAGGGCGCATCAAAGCAGTCTGGGAAAGTACCTCCACCTCACAGAAAACCACAGCCAAATAACAACTCCCTAGAGGTTGTTGTGTTCCTGCGTGGGAGTGAGGTCACCAGTAAGCTCCCAAGGAGTTGCTGTGTAAGCAGCAGAGGAGGCATCGCGCGAGTGATACTTAATATATCTCAAGCGTTAATAGGCTATGGTACCCGCTTTCCGCGGGCCGTATGCTTGTATGCCTCCTGACGTAGTATAAAAAAAAATGAGAAAGAATTATTTTTGTTTCAGCAAATTCACGACGTACATGGGTCACATACGGATCAAACATCCCTCCGACTTCGTCTGCCAACTATGTGGATACTCGTTTGTCAGCGAAAAGGGTATACAGCTTCACAAGAAATTGAAACACAGACTAGATAACGTTCAGGTCAGTGGAAATAACGCTATTTCGTTCCAGAGAAGTTTTCCTCCGAGAAGCCAAGTCCCGGGGTGTCCATTTTTTCACATAACTTTTTAAGCCCTATTATCGGAAATCCTAAAATATTTCTCACACCATTTAACATCATAATGATTAGTCTTCATTAAAATATTTAATACTAATGATCGCAACTCATCATCATAATCATCAGAATCCATAATCATAACTAATAATACACCTGGTTTACACTAATTACTAATTTATTTTCATATATTTCTTAACATAAGTGTTATTTATCCGCATTTGATTTGAATGGAAAAAAAATAAAAGGTAGTAGTCGAAATAATAGGTACGACGACGAGCGAAGCGAGGAGGATTATTAGGTACAACTGCGACCCTACAGCGCGCGAACCGAGCGAGCGAACCGAGCGAGCGAAGCGAGTGTGCAGCGGTAGCGGCCGGTGAAGCGCCAGGACCGAACATTGTCTGTTGTGTGAAGAAAACTGTTCTGAAGAACAACATTATGAGTTGAAACATGTTCTTAGTAATGACAGTATTAATAAAAAAAATATGATAACTGTCTATTTTGAGTTCCGTTGGTAGTAATAAAAATTTATAAACAAAAAAAGTAGGACGAAAAAAAAAAAATTATTTAGTGATTATTATGAACACAAATCGGTAGAAAAACAAAAAATAGGATTATCATTTTATTTGAGCCAATATGAACCCCAAGCCAAGTCAACTTGATGTATAAAGCAAAGTGGCGCCCTCATTTTGTTTTTATTAACGACGATAAATTTAAGACCAATTCCAAAAAAAACACAATACAGTCACTGTCCAACCTTATTTATGTTTTTTAAAGACATATCTTGTATTTATTATCTATGTACAACTAGCTGTTCGGGCGACCTTCGTTCCGCCTCAGAATCAATAAATGTTGTGTTAACTTATTAGGTGAAATAAATTCAATTTTTTATTACGACAAAATGAATATAGTCAAAATAAATTTATATTTTTGAACACATGGCAGCAAAGCATTAGCTTTATAGAACCGAACGAAATGATTAGCGTACCATTGTTGTACTACTTTATATTAAGCTATTTACTGGATGGGTTGCGTTCGAGTCGATTCCCTTCGTTGAATTTACTGCCGAGCTAACCTTCAGGATCAGGCTAATGATGAATTAGTTTAAAAATTCAGTTGTATAGATGGTTGCTTCGTCTTGCTTTGTTACATAAGTCAGTAAATTTGAAGGAATGCAGTAGACGTTAATTTTGAATTGTGAAGTTTAAATGTTCTACATTCTTGTTCGAACGAAATCAATATCATCTTTCTTTAAAAAATAAAGATGAAGTTCCCCACTCCATAGAGCGTTGCGAACTAAACTACGTCATAATACAGTTCGTGTAACAATAACTTTTCTTTATTGCATAACATTACACACAGAGTTAGTTACATCGATAATAGTGTACAATGGCGAGATTATCTCTTTAAGAAATTTCTTCCAGTCCAGTGTGTGCAGTCATTTTGATATTGGCCGGGAGTTAAAAAGTTATGCGAAATTAAATACACCATGCTCATGAATTCCACAAGTTTTGTACAATATCACTTATTGTGAGTATGACAGTACTCTCTCAACCTTTTCTTGAAAGTAACTACAGTGCAACTCTCCCGTATTTGTAACGGTAATTTGTTCCATAGCTGTGCGGTGTTAAAAGTGAAAGAGCGCCAAAAAACGTTGTGTTGTTATATATATACAATTCAAAATTTTGATTAGGAGCTATCCATAAATTGCGTCACACGAATTTCGTGATTTTTGAAAACCGGGATCGAAGTCATTGGGGAGTCTCTGTCTCCGTTCCTTTCACTGTTGAAACGGTCAACTCTCTTCGGCTAGAGAAAATCCACCAGCACTCTCTGCCTTTATTATTTATAACTTTTTTTGCACTTTGACATGATATTGAATATTTCACCGTGTTGCCGATGGATGGCGCTGTATTTAAAAATGTATATGCATTTAAATAAACGACGTGGCAGCTCCTACTTCAACGACGTTTTAATTTTACAGCATAAACCATTACTGCACATTTAAATATTTCACAGCTTTGCCATTAGATGGCGCTATGGTTAAAAATGTATAGTACTTGACATTTGATATAATACATTCCATAAAAATGGCTGCTACTAATTGAACGACGCTTTTAATTTTGATCCAACAGAATTTCCAAATTCGCCATCACTTCGAGCAGTGCGACACCGCCCACGACTGTAACATTGTTGATGTTGTTTCTAGATTCCCGAAGACGGCCCCTACTGCGAGCTCTGTAATGTCAAGTTCGTGTCTCCTGAAGCCCATAGAAGACATTTAAGCGTATCCGCGAGGCACAACACTACTGATAAAGACGGAAGGGAATCGAACAAGCCGAAAAAAGGTAACGGTTTTGTCGAGCTCGGTGGCTCCGTCGTGAACGACGCGACTTTGACACCAACGCTCGTGGGTTCGATTCCCACACAAGGCAAACATTTGTGTGCATGAACATTTCTGTTTGTCTTGGTCTGGATGTTTTAAGAGAGGTAGGGTGCATCAAAGCAGCCCGTCTGGGGAAGTACCTCCACCTCACAGAAAACCGCAGCCAAATAACAACTCCTTAGAGGGTTGTTGTGTTCCTGCGTGTTAGTGAGGTCACCAGTAAGCTCCCAAGGCGTTGCTGTGTAAGTAGCAGAGGAGGCATTGTGCGAGTGATACTTAATATATCACAAGCGTTAATAGGCTACGGTACCCGCTTTAGATCATGTGGGCTTGTATGCCTTCTGACGTAGTATTAAAAAAAAAAGGTAAATGATTTCGAGCTAATTTATTATATTTTGTATCTTTATTTACATGTGAACTCGTTTTTTTATACGCTTGCAATACATTAACTATCACTCACGCGATGGCACCTCGGCTACTAACACAAATACTCCTTAGAAGCTTACTGGTGCCCTCACTCACACCCAGGAACATAACAACCCTCCAGGGCGTTGTTATTTGACTGCGGTTTTGTTTGAGGTGAAGGTATTATCCCAAACGGGCTGCTTTGATGCAGTCTACCTCTCTGAAAAGCACTCTATCAAGACAGACATGTTCATACTAACAGAACGTCTTAATAAGTTAACCACGTTTATAAAAAAATCGGCCAAGTGCGAGTCGGACTCGCGCACCAAGGGGTCCGTACCATTATCTATAAAAACGGCAAAAAAAAATCACGTTTGTTGTATGGGGGCCCCCCTTAAATATTTGTTTTATTTTAACTATTTATTCTTAAAGTGAATATATAACTAAATATTCTGTGAATATTTCAAGCGTCTACCTGTTGCCGTTATCAATATCGAGCAAAAACGAGCAAAAAAATCACACAATTGTTGTATGGGAGCCTCCTTAAATATTTATTATATTCTATTTTTTAGTATTTGTTGTTATAGCGGCAACAGAAATACATCATCTGTGAAAATTTCAACTATCTAACTATCACGGTACATGAGATACAGCCTGGTGACAGACGGACGGACGGACGGACAGCGGAGCCTCAGTAATAAGGGTTCCGTTTTACCCTTTGGGTACGGGGAACCCTAAAAAAAGCATTAAGTGCGAATCCCACTAGCACTCTGAGTGTTCCGTAAAAAAATATTTCTGTGATGTAACTACAAATTTACGGTTTTCGGCTTTTTATCTTTTACTTGTGCTGCGTGACATTGCTTCTTACCAAATTTCATGATTCTAGGTCAACGGGAAGTAACCTATAGGTTTTGATTCTTTTGAGAGTGTCAAAATATGCGCATAAACGAGACAAGTTTTATGGCCGAATCGACGAAGCATGCCTTTTCTTATCTAAACACCGACACTTTCTTTCAGACGTACGTGTTACGTACAATATATCTCCGACCATAAATATACATATAACAGTATTGTCTTAGGTTTTCGCGATTGTTACACATTGAATTAAACAATTTTTAACGGAAGTATCGCGTATTTTATTTATTTTGTTGAACCTGACGTAACGAGAAGATGGTTGGCAAGTACCACCTGCTTGGGATCCAGTCCTAAAAATAATCAAATCCCAAACCCAAAGATCTAAAAATGTTCGGACACTGTGAGCGATTTTTGTGTGAATCGGAACATATATAATTAATCCATCCATGTCGGTAGATGTAATAATTGAATAACTAATGTAAGACAAATACCACCTTAGTCTTCCTGCGACCACGGACGCTGCAAAGCGTTCGAAACGTCAGGTTCAACAAAATAAATAAAATACGCGATACTTCCGTTAAAAATTGTTTAATTCAATACATATAACAGCTAATAAGTCATTTCGCAGGTCGCAAGCCAAAAGATGTGAAAGACAGAGAGAAAAGATCGAAGGATAAAATAGATGATGAGGACAGGAGGATGTATCCCAGCCAGCTGAGGAAAGCGGAAGGGCCAATACCGTGCGAACAGGTCAGTGCGGCTTTCGAATAATAACGGAAGATGAGATAAAATTGTAGACGTCCGGCGTGAATTGCTTCCTCATTCATGACTCGAGTGGGCCTAAATATAGTATTATGATATATTAAAAGTGAGCATTATAAGCATGTTGGTCACGTAACCTGAGGAGAATATACAGAGGTTTTATTACGTGTTTTTTTTTACATCGTCGGGAGGCATACGAGCATAGTACCTCTGCTGCTAACACAGCAACTTCCTATGAGATTATGGTGATTTCACTCACACTCAGGAACACAACAACCCCCTAGGAAGTTGTTATTTGGCTGCGGTTTTATGTTAGGTGGACGTATTTTCCCAGGCAAGCTGCTTTGATGCATCATCCTACCTACCTCTCATAAAACACCCAGATCAAGACAAACCGACATGTTCATCCAAACAAATGTTTGTCTTGTGTGGGAATCGAACCCACGAGTGTTGATGTCAAAGTAACGTAACAGCGCGTTTCACCACTGTGCTACCGAGCTCGTCAAAAGTGTTCAGTACATTACTTGATTGTCATAGCATTAAAGTCAATTATATTACTTTTTCGTAAGTATGGAACGAAACCTCCTCATGTCGAACACGTTCTTCCATCATCATTGTTGTTGTCGATACTGTTTTGACGTTCCTGCTCGAAGTCATATCTCTCCCTATTTGAACGATGCCTCTATTCTGAATATGGACTCCCGTAGGCAACTCCACTTAGCTTGCCTTTTGTTCGGGGTAGTCAAATTTCAGAAGCCGAAATATCTTTATTCCAAATTTAGCATCTCTTCTTTTCATGACAGATGTGGCACCAGATATAACAGGACTCACCTGTCTGTTCAACCACATAACACTGTGGCATTCACAGGCAGCTTCCGCTACCAGGCGACGAAATGCTGGAACAATATTCCACCACCGATCCGTCATCTCACCTCTCGTATTACATTCAAAAAACAAGTCAAGTCTTTCCTTTTAGAAAACCAAAAGCTAGCGATTCCAAAGTGTTTCCTGTAGCGATGGTTGTCGTCAAAAAATGAGTACTGGCCTATAAGCAGCTATGTTTAACCCGTTCGTATTCCTAATGTTATTATTATTTTATATCAAAATACCTGTTGTATTTAATGTTAATTTATCTTAATTTATTATCTCAATACATTTGCCAATTCAAATTCACTTACATTACTTATCTAATTACATAAGTATCATGGTTGCTATGTTAATACCTGAGTTTTCCCTCTTAGTATAATACCCCTGACTCACACCAAACACACACATTTATGTCTATATAATGACTTTGAGCGCGCCCGCCCGTCAGGCAGTAGCTGAAAATCGGTGTTTTTTGCGCGTTGTGCAAATGTCACACTGAGCTGTGGCCTATTCGCTTGCTGCAGCACACACATGCACCTATTACTGGAAATGTTTTGAGCAACGCCTGTTTACTCCTTCTTGTATTGTATATTTGTATGTGTGTGACCGTAGCAGCTAATAAACGATTATCTATCTATCTATCATCACAAGGATATTCACCGTACACATGGAGACGGAATAAACAGAAAAGTGTGATTGATTTGATTTTGATGGACGTCTCCGTAAGTCGTCAATGGATACAAGAGTCTTCAGAGGTCCCACTCTCGAAATGGTGAAAGTCACTATCTGGTGGCAAGCCAAGCGCCAAGTGGCAAGCAAGATGATAGTGTAAGAGTACGTATGTACATAAGTCAGTGAAAGACTTGAGCACGCGAGTCCGACTCAGATGTAGACGAACGTTGGAAAGTTCTGAAAGAAAATATGGTGGACAGTGCGAAAGAAGCACGTGGACGCTGGAGCAATGAGACGTAGAACACTGAGATGCCTGGCCTGGTGGGATGCGGAGGTTCAATCCTCCGTGGAAAAAAAGAGGGAATCGTGGCTGGATTACGTATCATCTTTGCACCAGGGTGATGATATGAAAGAAAAGAAGAAAGAAATATACTGTCGATGCAAGAATGAAACTAAAAAGCTTTAGTGAAAGAGAAGCGTGAAAGACTACTTATGAATGAGGAAGAACTTCGAGGCAAATACCAAACTCTTCTGGAGAGTGGTAAATAAGTCTCGAAGTGGTTCGTCAGCATCCAGAATGGACAAGATGAAATAAAAGCTGGTGGCATTCTCGCTGACACTCAGGAAGTGTTAGAACGGTGGAGTGAATATTTTAGAGAAATGTATGAGTATGTCCGTGATACTGGCACGATACGACGTTTGAAAAATGAAAAGTCAGCGGGAATCGATATGGTCACAGTTGAGATGATCAAACTAGGTGGCACCTACGTTAGGGATGCCTTCTAGTTTTTGAGCAAATTATGCTGGAGTACCGGAAGGGTCCCGACCGATTGGAGACTCGCAGTCATCGTTCCCTTGTTTAGAGGCAAGGGCTCACGTATGAACTGCGCCAACTATAGGGTCCTCAGTTTGATCAGCTTAGCAGCTAAAGTGTATGGAAAAATCATTGAAAGAAAAATGAGAGTGAAATCAGTGATGAGTTAAGTGAGTATGCAGAAATGCATTATTTTTTATGGAGTTACACGAGGAAATGGCCGTGAAGCGTCGTGGTGGGCCGCAACCTGTGCGATATCCCGACCATCGTGTTTTTATTAACCCGCACAACATCTTAAAGGCCGCATTTCTGGTCGACGCGGCAGTCGTGAAGGAATATCTAGAGCGGACACGGATCGCATTCATCAGCGAAACATTTTTATAACTGTCATCAAAGTTACGAAGCTGAATATCTTATGCATAAAAGTACAATGTACCTGTGAAGATTGTGAAGTTGCAAAAAAAATCTCAATAAATTCTTCTACTTTTTTAAGTTGCTCAGGTCGAAAATTTTGAAAATTTAAAAAAAAATCGTAAATCGAAAACTATGTTTGTGGAACTTAGGGATCATCTTATCTTTAGGGATTATCTTCACGCCAGGCCCCTTGCGGGGTAGACAGAGAGTACCGAGCGCCATAAGACGCGGTCCGTATGTAAGGACCGCGTCTTATGGCGCTCGCTTTACTCGCTTTTTTACTTTTTTAACCTAAAATTTTTTTGGACGTCAATGTTCCGGCCACCCTATAATAGTATATTTCATTACAAGTGCGGAAAGCCTGTCATTGCAAAGAGTTCCGACAAATGTCTACCCGAGCCGAGGCGCAGCCGAAGGTGAGGGTTGACAGTCGGAACTCTTTGCAATGACGGTTCCGCACGTGTACTGAACAACTATTTTTAATACAGTTGCGAAAAATGAAGCAATTTAATAAAATAATAAAAACACAATAAACTCAACTAACTAGGAAAATAGCGCCAACCGTAAAAGAATATAAGCAGAGATTTTCTTTTGTTTTCTTCACCCATTCTGGGTAGGCAAAGGGAACTATGCCCATACAGCCAAGTCTTCAGTAGAATTTTTTTATTGATATGAAATGAAAATGAAATGAAATGAAACCTAACCTAACTCATTGAATCAAATAATTAAATCTGATATTGAAACAAATTAGTAGCTTCTTTTTAGAAATATTTGCATGAATCATAAAAACTTCTATGAATTTTTTTAGTAAAAACTTCGTGGTTGGTTTTTTCTTTTTAATAGACATTATTTTGACAGTTGGGAAAGAGAACGCACGAGTTCGGAAAAGGTAAAGAAAAAGCTCGAGTATGTAATAGCTCACATCCCGAACGCTATACGTCCCTGCAATACGCCACTTTTTGAGCAACTGTATTAAAAATATATATTTTATGCTATCATAAAAACCTCTTTGGTTCCGACAGATACCATATCTGCAGTGCTTAGTTAACCTATTTGCTCCCTAGTGCCCTGCGCTATTCGGAAACCAGACTTCCCGTCTTCTTTTCTTTATCACGCTTCCTAATCCACTAGGATTGGTGGGGTCTGCTGCCTATGCCTAAGAGTTTGGCGAAGATACTATTTTTACTTGAAGCGACTGTCGTCAGACCTCCATAGACCAGAGGGAAAACGAGACTTTTATTAAGCCAGGTCACTCGTCTTTCGAAATATAATTTCTCGGACGTGCGGGTTTTCTCTCGATGTTTTCCTTCACCGCCGAGTAAGTGATAATCACAAATATGTATAAAAATTCGAAAACACAAATTTAGTGGTACATGCCGGGATTCGAACGGGGGATCAATTGGTCAACAGGCCGGTTTATTTTATGTGTATGTTCGTTATTGTACAATAAAGTTTTCTACAACAACAACTAGTTAATGTGTCATTGACTGTACACAATACGTTGTCAACAGTGTGGTCTACAACTAGAGGACTCCAGAGCGTACCACGGCCACTTCCGGCGGATGCACCCCGACAAGAATAGAACCAACTACCCCTCCATGAAGTCGCCTTGCATGTGCGAAGTGTGTGGGAGAATGTTTCAGGTAATTTTTTTGTACAACGTAGAGAGGCAAACAAGCGCGCGGCCCGCCTGATGTAAAGTGGTTACTGTAGCCTGTGAACGCTTTCAATAAAGTCTCTGCTGCTAATACGATACTCGTCAGATGCCTACTGGTATGAGTACTTATAAAAATTGAAGACTATTCTTCCAATATGGACAAAAAAAGAATAAAAAAGAGTTAGGGTACATCTAGGAAACTCATCTGGGGAAGTGCCTCCACAGAAAACCTCAGCCAAATAACAACCTTCTGGTGGGAAGATTTTTGTGTTCCTGTGAGTGAGTTACCAGTAAACTCTTTAGAGTTGTGTTAGCAGCAGAGGTAGCATCGCGCGGGCGGTACTGAATGTAGTTCACAGGTTATGATAAGCACTTCTTTTGTATAAAAATCACACCTTACGGTTTTGAAACTGCTGGAATTTTGTAACGCGTTGGTACAGTTCATTTCAACATACATCTGCAACAGCTGCGTTATTTGTTTTTTTTATACAAGCATACGGGCCACCTGATGTAAAGCAGTTACCGTAGCCTATTAACACTTGTAACATATATCACTCGCGCGATGCCTCCTCTGCTGCTTACACCGCAACTCCTTAGGAGCTTACTGGTGACCTCACTCACACGCAGGAACACAACAACCCTCTAGGGAGTTGTTATTTGGCTGCGGTTTTCTGTGAGGTGGAGGTACTTCCCCAGGCGGGCTGCTTTGATGCGCCCTACCTCTCTTCTCTGAGCATTTCGTCAACGGTGAGTGATTGGTTTCATTTTTACAAGCACGATCGTCGCTAGCAGGTGCGTATTGAGAATATATTTAGATTGTAGTGTGCAATATCTCTTGGCGCTCCTCAGGGTAGCGTGCTGTGACCTCTTCTTTTCCCCTTGTTTTAATAACAATCATTTATTTCAGACAACAGGTTTTACAACACGGCTCCATAGATACATACCTTAAATTAATATATATATATGATAATATAAACTTAACTTAAAACTAATTACTAATGTTTATCAAGAAAGTGAAAGAATCTTAAATTGACATAACGATCTATAACGCAGTTCCTAAGCCATGTTGTTAATTAATCCATCCATGTCGGTAGATGTAATAATTGAATAACTAATGTAAGACAAATATCACCTTAGTCTTCCTGCGACCACGGACGCTGCAAAGCGTTCGAAACGTCAGGTTCAACAAAATAAATAAAACACGCGATACTTCCGTTAAAAATTGTTTAATTCAACCATGTTGTTAAAATCTAAATCTAGATTAGATTCTATTTTAGGAACTGCGATATAGACAGTTATGTCAATTTAAGATCTTCTTCTTCACCTACTCTTACTCATGCCACTGCAGGGATACCGGATCTCCCTTTAACCAAAGGGGTTTAGAGCATACTCATACCACGCTGTTCAACTGCCCATTGGCGGAGGTCAGTGTTCTCAAGCCGCCCGAAGGCCACCGATTTAGCTTAACGACTGTCATCTATCGACAACAGCCGGCACCGACGGCTTAACGTGCCCTGCGAGCACGGAAGAATTTAAGATTGCTTTCAAAAATGTTTGTATTTCAGAGCTATGCCCTCCTCAAAGACCACACGTGGGTCCACACGGGCGAGAGGCCGTTCAAGTGCGACTCGTGCGGGAAGTCGTTCAGGATGAAGCAGCGGCTGGTCGCGCACCGCCGCGTGCACAGCCAAGTGAAGGCCACCTACGGCTGCAACCTGTGCGGGAAGCACTTCTCCACACATAGCAACAGACAGAGGCACATGTTTGTGAGTATTACTTCTTCTGCTGTGTTCTGTAGACTTGTTCGATATGATGCCGGCTGCTACTTTTTATAACCGCACCGCTCGCCGACGGCGGGCAGTTCACCCCGCTGGAACCGCAATGGTCGCGTACTGTGCGGTTCTAGAGAAGTTTTCTTTGGAAAACTCTCAAGCTGCATGGGGTTCTTCAAGAAATGCGTGATGAGGGTTTTTAGAGTGTCGACAACGCATGGCTGACACCCCTGGTATTGCAAAGGTCCATAGCGACAATCCTATTGGATTAGGAAGTAGGATAACACGAAGAAAAAGAAGAAAAGGAAACCAAAAAGAAGTGAAACCAGGTCTTCACTTCTATTAATGGCCTAAATCTACACGTAAAGGTTCTGGCGAAAGACCATTAAGCCGCATTGAAGGAGCCCGACAAGGGAAGTACCTCAGAGAAGATTACAGCTAAACAACTTCCCTTGAACTCTGTCTGACTGTCGTGTTCCTGCGAGTGTAACTTACTAACATAACAACCTCCCCATGAACTTGTTTTACACAAGCTTGTTATGTTAGCAGCAGAGGTGACATCGCGTGGCATTATTATAGGGTCCGAGCGTTGTACGTGTGTTAGTACGTGTGTGTGCGCGCCTGCGTATTACGAGGCTTGAGATAAGGCGTCATAACAACCGTGGTGTATTGTGCACGTATATTGTTTACATAAATATTTCATTAAAATAATTTTAAAGTATCCCGAAAACGAATGCAGAATATTGTTATGATTATTAAGTCGACATTTTTGAAGGTGTTACTCGTATCGCGTGTGAACTTGACACATATTTATTTTTTCAGATCCACACCGGTCTGAAGCCGTTCAAATGCGAGATGTGCGGTAAAGGGTTCAAGCATGCCAGTGAAAAGAGAGCGCATATAACATATGTGCATCTGAAGAAACCCTGGCCGAAGAGATCCAGAGGAAAACGACGTCCAGATGGACGGCCGGTAATGATATATATTATTATAATTTATGTCTTCCTTCCTTCAGGAGCGCTTTTCATTTCACAGTGGAGTACGACATCGTATCTTGCGATGGATCCTATCCCTTCGCCTTACTACGCCAGCACTCTCTACCAATTGTTACGGCAAGTCTTTTGACGTGAATATAACGTCTTTAATTTTCTTCCATAGTGAGAGTCAATTCATAAAACTGATGATAACTGCTGTTGTAGTTACATATGACTCATTCCCATATTCCAACCTATCTTGGATACTGGGAATTTTAAGTGCTACCTTTCCACCCAGCCATCCAACCTAGCTTGGATACTGGGAATTTTAAGTGCCATCTTCCAACCTAGATTGTGTATTGGGAATTTTAAGTGCCATCTTCCAACCTAGATTGTGTATTGGGAATTTTAAGTGCCATCTTCCAACCTAGATTGTATATTGGGAATTTTAAGTGCCATCTTCCAACCTAGATTTTATATTGGGAATTTTAAGTGCCATCTTCCAACCTAGATTGTGTATTGGGAATTTTAAGTGCCATCTTCCAACCTAGATTGTATATTGGGAATTTTAAGTGCCATCTTCCAACCTAGATTTTATATTGGGAATTTTAAGTGCCATCTTCCAACCTAGATTGTGTATTGGGAATTTTAAGTGCCATCTTCCAACCTAGATTTTATATTGGGAATTTTAAGTGCCATCTTCCAACCTAGATTGTATATTGGGTATTTTAAGTGCCATCTTCCAACCTAGATTTTATATTGGGAATTTTAAGTGTCATCTTCCAACCTAGATTGTGTATTGGGAATTTTAAGTGCCATCTTCCAACCTAGATTTTATATTGGGAATTTTAAGTGCCATCTTCCAACCTAGATTTTATATTGGGAATTTTAAGTGTCATCTTCCAACCTAGATTGTGTATTGGGAATTTTAAGTGCCATCTTCCAACCTAGATTTTATATTGGGAATTTTAAGTGCCATCTTCCAACCTAGATTTTATATTGGGAATTTTAAGTGTCATCTTCCAACCTAGATTGTGTATTGGGAATTTTAAATGTCATCTTCCAACCTAGATTGTGTATTGGGAATTTTACGTGCCATCTTCCAACCTAGATTGTATATTGGGTATTTTAAGTGCCATCTTCCAACCTAGATTTTATATTGGGAATTTTAAGTGTCATCTTCCAACCTAGATTGTGTATTGGGAATTTTAAGTGCCATCTTCCAACCTAGATTTTATATTGGGAATTTTAAGTGCCATCTTCCAACCTAGATTTTATATTGGGAATTTTAAGTGTCATCTTCCAACCTAGATTGTGTATTGGGAATTTTAAATGTCATCTTCCAACCTAGATTGTGTATTGGGAATTTTAAATGTCATCTTCCAACTTAGATTGTGTATTGGGAATTTTCCCAATTCCAATTCGAATATTAGGTTGGAGGATGGTAATGAGTCCTACATATCTGTCGTTTGCACCCAAATTTAACAACACCGCGTCGTATCGTGCCTTCGTGTGTGTGTTTGCAGTCACTACTCCGGCAATACTAATTATATCGCGACCATCTATACGTTTTGGTGACCGTTTCACTTAATGTAGCATGCCGGTTATCACCTGAAGTAATATAAAAAAAAGAGGCGCTGCTAGGTCTGGTTATGTTATCCAAATGTCATCGGATCCTATCCTATACCTGTTTGTTATTGTGTGACAGGGACAGATGCTCCCCGCGCCGGCTCTACCGCCGGGTGCGAGCGAGATGGACATCGTTCAGCCTCTCTGGCCCGCGTGCGATCCTAAACTCGGCGATATGAATGCGATGATGGAAGACAAACCTATGTATTATAACTTAAAAATATAGTTAAGGTTAGTAAGTTAATGTATAATCAATACAAGTACTCACAACGACAGATCAAGGTACCCACAAACCACAATCACTCACCAAAACGTAGTGAGTTAGCTCCTAAATATCAACGATATGCGATTATGTTCCAATGGGAGAATATTTTAACCAATAAGCCGATAATTGACACCATGCTGATCCGCGAACTATCCAATAAGAGCTGCGCGTTCTACTTCACCCCCCGACCCATAGCGGTGAATTTATTTATTACTACTCTTACTACTTATTGAAGTTATACTTCTTTAGGCGCGTTATGAAAAAATTATGAGAGTGAAATTTTAAGATACTGTAACACAAAAGTAACAGGTTGGAGCGGCTAAATGTTGCACGGTATTACCGATAGATGGCGCTATGGTTAAAAATGTATAACATTTGTACTTGACATTTGACTTGTATGTAATACATTCCATAAACATCGCCGCTACTACTTGAAAGACGTTTTTTTAATTTTACTCCAATAACCCTTTTTATAAATTAAAATATTATTATTTAATATAATTAATATTAAATTGTTAATGTTAAATATTTATTTAATGATGCCAGAGAAGTATAACTTCTCACGCGCGTACATAAGTACAGGCACCCATTTTTTTTACTCTTGTGCATATGCTTCTTATGTCGTTGTAATAACTGTGAGTATTGAATGATTTTGTATATCTTAATCTGTCGCGGTGTATACGTCTCACCAGTGGGATGAGAAGGATAATAAATGACTTTTAGGTGATTTAAAAACCAACCTCATCGATCGAGTCGACGACCAGGGTAAAGCCGCGGAGAGCACTTAGTAGAGCCTATGAACGCTTGTAATCAGGAAATATCGTGCGCGCGTTATCACCTCTGCTGCTAACACAGCAGCTTCACAGGAGTTGACCTCACTCACACGCCGAAACACAACAACAATTTTACCAGATCCCAGACTTTGTACAAAAGTGGTCTGCGTGGGTACCTTTGTCTCACCTATGTCTACCGCCAAGCAGATGTATTTATATAGCTGTGTTCCGGTTCGAAGGGTGAGATATGGCAGAGAAATTACTGGGCACTGTGACGAAACAGCCTTAGGTCACAAGATTGACAGCGCGCGAGTAACATCCCCGTGGTGTTGCGAGCGTCAATAGGCTGCGGCGACCGCTTACCATCTAATGGGAGCCGCATGCTTGTTTGCCAATCTAGTTAAAAAATAAAAAATCTCCAGGGAGTTGTTATTTGGCTGCGGTTTTCTGTGAGGTGGAGGTACTTCCCCAGACGGGGTGTTTTGATGCGCCCTACCTCTCTTAAAATGTAAGTGGCACATAATTAGCACTTATTTTCCGAGTTTTGGAGTTAGTAATGCATCTTTGACACCAACGCTCGTGAGTTCGAATCCATTTGTGTGCATGAACATGCCTGTTGTCTGTTTGTCTTGGCTGAGTATTTTTAAGAGAGGTAGAGTGCATCAAAACATCCGACTGGCTAAGTACCTCCACCTCAAGACTACCGCAGCCAAATAAGAACTCCTTGGAGGGCTGTTGTGTTCCTGCGAATGAGTGAATTGCGAGTGAGTGGTATCGCGGGAGTGATGATTAATGTATTGCAAGGCGTGACTTAAATTATATATTCGTTTATATTCGTATAATTTATACTCTGCGAAGTGAAATATAATCTACATTAATTATGTTACCTGTGATCACTTAGGAAATTTATAATTTTCGGTAACCCCGGTATTATCAAGGTATTTTATACAACATATATATTGTATGCATTATATATGTTGTATTAATTACCTTGATAATGCCGTAAAGGCGAAACCGGTCGTTAAAAATAATTATTAAATAAAATTGTGAAGTGGAATCTGTACAAGCGCAAGAATTAACATTAACGAGACAACCCTTATATTATTTTGTTACGTATACATTATTAAGGCCATAACGTCAAGCTTGGTGTGCTTCTGACTGTACGTCAGTATTAACAAAAATCTCTATAGAAGGATGCATAATAGGTACGTTATCACAATAAATATTAGTAGTTTTGTAAAATAATTAGCTATTTTTATAAATTAGTTTTTTTATAAATGGCAACCTTGAATGAGTTTGTTGTGTATGGGTTCTTTTGAAAGATTTAGCGCCGATACAAGCAGTGACAGCCCAGTGGATAAAGAACCGGCCTAGTGAACAACAGGTCGCTGGTTCGAATCCCGATATGTACTACTAAATATGTGTTGTCGGATTTATGTACATATTTGTAATTATCACTTGCTCGGTGGTGATGGAAAACATCGCGCGGAGACCCGCACGTCTAAGGAATTATATTTCGAAAGACGTTTGACTTAACCTAAGAAAGATCTAGCGTTCCCTGTGGATTTCCCAAAATTTATGGCACAACGCTTGCTGTCCGCGTTCGTAATGATGACGCAAAAAGGAGAGTTAGTCTGGAAGAGAGTGTCGGTGTTAAGAAAAGCATGCTCCGTTGGTTCGGACATGTAAAAAGAATGCAGAATGGAAGGATGTAGGAGCAAATTGGTCGTTTTTTATCAGAAGGTGATGTCAGGAGCCCTAGGAACCGGCGAACGTGCATGAAAAGAGCTATGAATGTTAAAGAAGCGAGTGAGGTGTGTAACGACCGCGTCTTATGGCGCTCGGTTCTCTCTGCCTACCCCGCAAGGTACCTGGCGTGAAGATATACATACATTTATAGAATCTTCATAGAAATATTTATACATATAGAGTATTCAAATTAACATTTATTTATATATGTATTACTTTAGAAACGACGGAAATTATTGAGAGCACGATGGCGTCGTTGCGCGTACATTCTAACCGAACACACAGGATAAGCAACGTCGACCGCAGCCTGTCTATGGATGGGTTTACCTATCTCGAGTTTCTCCGAGCTTCGGAGGGCACGTTTAGCCGTCGGTCCCGGCTGTTGTCGATAGACGTCAGTCGATAAGCTAAGTCATTGGCCCTCGGGCGGCTTGAAAACACTGGCCTCCGCCAATCCGCATTTGAGCAGCGTGGTGGAGTATGCTCTAAACCCCTTCGGTTGAAGGGAGACCCGTATCCCTGCAGTGGCATGAGCAAGGGTTGATGTTGTATGGTATGGAAATTATTATCGGAATTCTTAGCAGTAACTTTATAGTATTTATTTAATCGCATATAACATTATAAATTTTACTACGTGTATTTGTATTTGACGCAAGGTTACTTCGTGATAAAAGCGACACATAAATAAACCTTTTTTATAAGTTTGTTTACATTGTCTCAAGCCCAAACGATTTAAGTTGGCGTATAAAGGTAAGTGGAACCTTATTTTGTTTTTATTGACAACGGTGAATTTAAGATCTATTACTAAAAACATATTACTGGCACTGTATAACCATTTTGATCGAATCAAAATTATGACGAATTGTACATAAATAATAAATACAGAATATGTCCTGCTGTAAGTGGTCACAATAAGCAATAATTAAAATTTTGGTTACTTGTACATAAATAATAAATACAAGATATGTTTCAAAACCATGAATATGGTTCTACAGTGCAAGTTTTGAGCGTTTTTGACGTGATAACGTCTTATAAATCGATGAACGCCGGCTGCACGCACGAAAAAGTGTCACGTTCCGCGTGAGCCGAGCGTCAAAGTCAAAGTCAAAATCTTTTTATTCCGTAAAAATGGCTACATTTGTTTGGAATCGTCACAATTTTTTTCCCTACCGTGCAGTTTATGACTAGGTGAGCACTGATAAAAATACTGCCAAAAAACTCAGGCATCCCTCTTTTGGTGTCCAAACAAATTTACATATTTTATTAATTACATTATAATTGGATCGACTCACTCCCAGGCATTTTTATCTTTAATATAGTCAGATACTTTATAATATGCCCTGCTACACAATTTGGCTTTAATAGTAGTTTTAAATTTGTTTATTGACAATTCTCTTATATTGCTGGGAAGTTTGTTATAGAACCGTATACATTGCCCCATAAAAGAATTACTTATTTTGTGGAGACGGCTTGCATGTAACACAAGATTATGCTTATATCTAGTATTTATGCTATGAGTATCACTCTTTTTACAAAATGAGTCTATGTTTTTATGGACATATAAAAGATTTTCATAGATATATTGCGATGCGACTGTTAAAATATTTATTTCTTTGAATTTTTCTCTAAGGCTCTCCCGGGGACCAAGTTTGTAGATAGCTCTTATGGCTCTCTTTTGCAATAAAAAGATGGTGTTAATGTCCGCGGAGTTACCCCAAAGAAGAATTCCATATGACATAATACTATGAAAGTAGCTGAAATAAACTATTCTAGCCGTATCAATATCAGTGAGCCGTCTAATAGTTTTCACTGCATAGGCTGCAGAACTTAGTTTTCCTGATAATTTTTCAATTTGTGGGCCCCATTGTAGTCTGGAGTCAATTGTTATACCCAAGAACACAGTTGTCTCCACAGGGGCTAAATTAGTTCCATTAACATGTACATTGGTAGCCACCTGTCTTACATTAGGTGTTGAGAACTTAATTACTTTAGTCTTTTTATCGTTTAAAAGCAGATTATTAACACTAAACCAATGAATAACTTTAGAGAGAGCATCGTTAACTTCGTCATAATTACCTAACTGTCTATTAATTTTGAATGTCAAAGAGGTATCATCCGCAAACAATACAATCTCATGTTTATCCCTTACATAATAAGGTAAGTCATTTATATAAACTAAAAATAAGAATGGACCTAGAATTGACCCCTGTGGGACTCCCATAACTACAGGGGACCCCGAAGATCTTTTACCATTAACATCGACCTTCTGTATCCTATTGCCCAGATAAGAAGACAGAAGTTCGAGAGCCTTGTTCCTGATACCGTAGTGGTG
Source organism: Pyralis farinalis (assembly GCA_947507595.1). NCBI lineage: Eukaryota > Metazoa > Arthropoda > Insecta > Lepidoptera > Pyralidae > Pyralis > Pyralis farinalis. The sequence continues at coordinate 38,484,480 of OX382263.1, read as the reverse complement.
TAATTTTCTGACAAGAGTGTCATGGTGCACGCAGTCAAACGCTTTAGACAGATCACAGAAAATTCCCAAGGCATCTTGCGAACCCTCCCATGCCGCGAATATACTTTTAAGCAAATGAATCCCTGCGTCTATAGTTGAACAACCTCTCGTAAATCCGAACTGTTTCCTATGAAGCAAATTATGTGCATTGAAATGTCTGAGCAACTGGCTAAGCATTAGTTTTTCAAAAATTTTACTGAGAATGGGCAGTATGGAAAGTAAGCGTGCAAGCGAGAGCGCGGAACAAGCGATAGAGAGGCACGATCGGCCTAAGCGTTCGGCTTGTGACGCATCTATCTCTCTTCCACTCCGTCGGCCGATGCGTCCGAGTAGAAGAGAGACAGCGGCGGCACACAACCTACACGTGAACTGTTTTGTCAACTGTTCAATGTTTTCTTATGACGTTATCGCGTAAAATTTTATATCAAAATTTTGAAAAAAAAAATGTAAATATATTATAGCCTTAGTAAGAATATAATCTGTGTGGTTTTGAAAAGACATCACTTTTTACTTTAATTTATTAAAAAAATATTTTATATAACATAAATTAATTCGAATCTAATCTTAATTTTGAACGTTTTATTTTGTAAATAATTTATGTGTATTTATTGAAGTAACAATAAAAAGTAATATAATCCAATTGTGTTTTATTGACGCTCTGTTTAAAAACGCATCACTCTTCGTTTCAGCGTAATCGGGTAACAATGACTGGCATATTTGATGCCAATTCTGGGGGAAATAATCTCAAGATTTTCTCCCCTCCCAATAGTTTGGTACTACATAGACCAGATCCTCGCCGGTTACCAATGCTACTAGGCCACCGAGCTAGTCTCTCTGTCACGAAACCATTGGGTATCTTTACTGTAATTATATGTATGTATTACACAGCGCCTTTTGCACCAAAGTAACCGAAGCTTGTGTTATGGGTACTAGACAACTGATAAACACACGTAAATACATTTTTTTTGTAAATACGTACTTATGACATATAGAAAACATCAAGACAAACAGACATGTTTATGCACACAAATGTTTGTCCTGTGTGGAAATCGAACCCAGGAGCGTCAAAATTGCGTAATTGTAATAGTGCCCTTGTTGGTGGGATTTGTATTTTAGAATATTGATTAGGATTCTGTGAAAAAATAAAACCAATGAAATTGGTAACAAATTCCAAACCCACGCGGACGAAGTAGCGAATATTTCGAGAGTGGAATGAATCAATCTGATAACAGCCAGTCCAGTACAGAGATCAGGGTTACACCACACTGAAGCAGGATCCTGTCTACAAGGTATCATCGTAGTAGGACCACGCTATACTGGGGTCGCTTCCAAGCTTGTACGAGCTCGTCGGTTGTTCTTTGACTTCTGTGGTTTTCGCATTGGTAGATGTAGTCACAGAGTGTAGAACCTTCAACGTCTCCGTCAAAAAGTCGTTCGCTTTTTTAATCTGTAAACGAAAATGTTAATTAAATGATTTTAAATCAGTGTGTGTGAAGAATACACTATTTTTGAATGTGTGTGTTACATTCTATACCAGTCTGGTATATACGTGTGTTTATATCTATGTACCTATTTTGCCGATCTTAGTATCTAATCACATTGTTCCTAAAATTCTTGCCGAACGTATATCTCCTTTCAGTTTTTCTATGGTTGACTGGAGCAATCAATTAAAACGAATTTATAATTCGCCCTCAGAAGTTCTGTCAAATTTAAAATGTTACATTTTGTCTCTAATTGGAAATTGTACGAATTGTTCCTAAAACTCTCGCCAAGCTTATATCTCCTCTCAGTTTCTCTATGGTTGACTGGAAGAGATCCCTAACGGGATAAGTCCGCCATTGTGCCATACTAATTTATTACCAAACCATGTACTTACACGGGTAATGTTTGTTCGTGTACTATAAAGTTTTATGCAACAGTGTTATTTAATTCTGAGTAGGCAGGTACATTGAAAATAATTATTGTAAAGTTTGCTAATCGCATAATAACAGCTTTGACGAGCTCGGTGGCTCAGTCGTGAATGACGCGACTTTGACACCAACGCTCGTGGGTTCGATTCCCACACAAGGCAAACATTTGTGTGCATGAACGCGTTTGTCTTGGTCTGGATGTTTTAAGAGAGGTAGAACGCATCAAAGCAGCCCGTCTGAGGACGTACCTCCACCTCACAGAAAACCGCAGCCAAATAATAACTCCTTAGAGGGTTGTTGTGTTCCTGCGTGTGAGTGAGGTCACCAGTATGCTCTCAAGGAGTTGCTGTGTAAGCAGCAGATGATGCATCGCGCGAGTGATACTTAATATATCACAAGCGTTAATAGGCTACGGTACCCGCTTTACATCAGGTGGGCCGTATGCTTGTATGCCTCCCGACGTAGTATAGAAGTAATTTAATTTAGTTAAATTCGCCATCCGGCAGGCCGGGACGTGTCGCGTCTGGTGCATTGCACTTGGGTCCGGATGAGACAGTGGTTCCATGAGCCAAGCTGCGCATCCACTGAGATGTCATATTCATCCGGACGAGTAGTCAGCAGAAGATCCAGCAGAGCTTGCATGGTCCTCTATATCTGGTATTCTCGTGGGAGAATGAACCAGCTGGGAGAAACCATGGGCCAGAGCAAATTCATGAGCAGATCTCCCCCGCGCAATCACCCGCCAAGCCACTCGGCATGGTGGGCGTTAAAGTCTTCCAAAATCACTAACTCCGCGGGGGATACTGTTCAGTAACTCTGTCAATCGACATTTGCAGGTGCTCGAATAAACGTGTTGTTCCTGTATCAGCGTTGTGGGACCTGTAAAGGCACGCGTAGATCCGGGTGTGGGCGCCATGATCCACGCGTATCCATAAAACCGACAGGTCCCTATATTCAAGACTGTCTAGTCAGCGACAACAAATATCCTCCCGAACGAACAAGTATACCCCGGCACGACGCACAAATAAGTGCTCTAGTTTGTACCCAGGGTAATGTAAGTAAGATGCGTCGACCGGTGAGGGTATTTGTGCCTCCGTGAGGGAAAGAATGGTCGGCCGAGCGGTCTCCAGATGGTGATGGACCGCGCTGATGTTCGAGTGTAAACCTCTGATGTTGCATAAGTTGTGGTGGTCGGGATGACTGCTGTGAATCTACTTTCTTTTTTCCTTCCAGGCATTCGTATTGATGTTATTTAAAAATGAGAGGTCGTTGAGCGGACAGAGTGAAGAACAAAGGTGCGGTGTCTTCCACCACAGTACAGGTTTTGCTGACACCGTGGGCGGAGGGCCCTCCGGCACCGCCCTGCCGCAGCAGCTCGGTCTACCCCGGTGTCCTACTCCGGCACGACCACTGCAACAGGAACTTTACACAGGCTGGCGGTTCAGCCTCCCGGGGCGGAGATTAAGTAGTCCCCGGTTTCGGGAACCTTACTAACTGCCTTACTAACCTTACTAACTGCCTAACTGAACGTTTCACCGGGTCTCCCTGACCGCCGCGCCCACACTGCTAGTGGCGGTTCGACATCCGCCGGTCCTTCCGCTGTCCGCACAACGACCTCTTAGTAAGCTGGCGACTTTACTCACGCGCAGGAACACAATAATCCTCCCGAGGTTGTTATTTAGCTACGGTCTGTAAGGTGAAGGTACTTCCCCAGACGGATAATTTAGAACAAGATGTCCTGCTATGCCTCACCAATTCAGAAAATAAAATCTGAGAAGGCTTAGCACTGCACGATCTCCTGCTGGATCCTACATCTCTTAAAGAGGTTGTTTGTATACTTAAAATATTACCACCTTACATGACCTGCAATGTGTTCGATTTATGTAACAAATCTTATGTTATTAAATGAATATGATTAAGAAAGAGAGTTTGTCTGAAAGAGAGAATCGGTGTCAAGAAGATGACTCTTCTACTGTGATCTTTTGTGTACATAGCATGTAGAAAGAATACAGGCATGGCATGTAGAAAGACTAAAAGGAATGATGAAATAGACATACCATGCGAAAGTGGAAGTACGTAGGAGCGAAATAAGCTAAAACTCTTCTACCGCGACCAAATTAGTAGTGTTTTACCAGGAAGTGATATCAGGAGCACTAGGAAATGGCGAGCTCGTATGAAAATGGCTATAAATGTTAAAGAAGCGAGATAATGAGGATTTTGGGATGAAAATAGAGAATGTATTTATTACCTGTTCATAAGCGTTAAGAATCCCCAAAATACCCCAACTTTCTTTATTCTTCTGTACAAAATTATACAAATCGGTCAAGCTATCGTGGGTTTTATTAATTATGCTAACAATATAACCAATTTTGTATAACTTATATGCTTTATAGTCGTCGTGTACAGTCTCTATCGCTGACACCCTTTTATTGGCACTCTGTACACTATCTTTTACTAGTCGAAATAATTTGTTTTTGACAATTTCGTCGTGGCTAGAGTTGTGGAGATTATATTTATACTGGTTATAGTCTGCTGGTAGAACATTCAGACTAGGTATAACACTCTGCCTATGTTTCATATCCCACTTCAGGCCATAATCATGGTTGTGGTTCAATTTGTTATCCCAAACAGGCCAAGACATTGGTCCCAATTTTCTTTGAACTGCAAGATCTTTGGCAGTATTTCTTAGTGATTTTGTTTCTTGAAGTTGTTTGATCGTGGTTTCAGTAGGCAGACCTTTGTTGTCTGTTCGGTTTGCGTCGGTTACAGCGTAGACGTTATCTCCAGTCCATGGTAGATTTATTTTCGGATTGGTTCCAATTATTTGTTCTATATATGTAGGTAAATCTTGAGCGGTTATATAAATAATTGGAATAATATCTGTAATTGTATTTACATTACTGTATTAAATATATATTACATTTGATGATTACATAAAAAGTTTGTTTGTAGAACTTTATTGCATAAATATTTACATTCGTAAAATATAAGAATTTGGTTTGCAAAGGCGAGCTTATTCCTTCGAGGAATCTCTTCCAGCCGACCATTTCTTTTGAGTTCCTGAGTGGAATAATGTATGGCGGTGGTAGATAAAACGTGTATATAAGGTTAACATATCAACTATATCGATATCAACATATTTTAAGAAAATGAAGAAAGGAATTTCAATTATATTCATTTATGTACATATGCATATACACACTCAAATGTATATACACGGGCACAGATACTTATAAGTTATTTAAGTAAAGTATGTACTCGTATTTTTATTCATCGGTATAATGCCGGGTCTTTCGATAATTAAATGCAGTCATAGTTTTAATTTGATAAATTATTATTATGTCTTTCCACTCACGGGTATCAATCTCGGTTATATGATAGGCGTGCGCGGGGATAAGGATCTAACGCGTAGAGGCCTCTTCGAAAAGACTGTATGTAATGTTGTACACCCGCCGTGACCTGCTCCAGGGGATATCAATGGGACAATATACCCATGCACAGGTCACGGCAGGTATTGGGACTATTGGAAATATGGAGGAAAAAAGTGGGCTATTAAAATGAGATTTGGAAGTATTATTAGAACCGGGTTATTGCAGAAGAGGGACGGACGCCTGCCATAACTATCTTATCTGTAGTTACTATCGGCAGGCGGTGACTCGCCACTCACTAGATGGACCCCCGAAATGCCAGAGAAAGTCGGCCGGGGGCAACACCGATGTGAGTGACTCAGGGGTGTCGAGAGGTGTGCTGCGCTTTCTCCGAAGTTACTCGCGGCGTTATGCCCTTTAATACTTCTACCCCTGGAGCATATCACCTGGTAGAGCAATATACTCTATCGACTCCTCTCTGGACGGCGAATGAAGGCAAGCAGAGCTGAGAGTCCTGCGTGCCTTCTTGGATTTCCACTCCGACCGACGAAGACACGCCGGAGACGAAGGCCCTGATCGACTCTCTGGAGCACTCGGGTACCCGTGGTGTCATTACGCACCAACAGCTCGCCACAAGCTGCCCTGTTATATTATTATTCTATTTATTTATTATATTATTATTTTTATTCACGGGTGTTATCCCGGTCATTTGATAGGCGTGCGCGGGGATATGGATCCAACGCATAGAGGCCGTTTTGAGAAGATTCATGTTATGTCGTACACCAACCGAGACCCGCTCCTAAAAATATCGATAGAACCATATATGTATGAGCGGGTCACGGCAGGTATTGGGACTATTGCGAATGTGCAGGAAATTATTACTCTACTGTAATGAGATCGGGAGGGATTATTGGTACTGGGTTCACAAGAGGGACGGACACCTGCCATTATTAAATTATAAAATCATTTTTAATAGTATTATAATATATTATTAAAAATGTTTTTATTTCGTGTCGTACGTGTGTGAGAGGCAATCGCTACTCAGCCCACCCTCGGAACAGCAGCGACCTTCACGAAGCTTCATGATACAACTCTTTCAAGCATTTTACGAGTTACTATCCCAAAGTCCTAAAAATTGTTACCAGAGGGAGACTTTGTACAAAAGTCGTCTGCGTGGGTAACTCTGTGTCACCTATTCCTGCTGCCAAGCAGATATATTTGTATAGCTGTGTGCCGGTTTGAAGGGTGAGATATGGTAGAGAAATTACTGGGCACTGTGACGAAACATCCTCAGGTCCAAGATTGGCAGCGCGCGAATAACATCCCCGTGGCGTTGTGTGCGTCAATAGCAGCCTATTGACGCTCACAACGCGGTGACCGCTTACCATCTGATGCGGGCCGCATGCTTGTTTGCCAATCTAGTCGTATAAAAAAAGGCTCTTGGACCCTTAACACTGATATAATAATCGATCATCATTGTCTACTTTATAAATAAATAAAATAAATATTGTCGGACAAATTACACAGCGCCATCTAGCCCCAAAGTAAGCGAAGCTTGTGTTATGGTACTAGACAACTGATAAACATACGTAAATACTTTTTTTTTTCGTAAATACATACTTATTATACATAGAAAACACCAAGACAAACAGACATGTTCATGCACACAGATGTTTGTACTGTGTGGGAATGGAACCCACGAGTGTTGGTGTCAAAGTAGCGTAACAGCGCGTTTCACCACTGCGCCACCGAGCTCGTCAAACTTTATACAGACGGTGTCGTGTTGTTCAGAAACAATATCTGAATTGTAAAAATATCTGGATTGTTCAGAGCAGTGACAGCCCAGTGGGTAGAGAACCGGCCTAGTGATCAACATGTGCCCGGTTAGAATCCCGGCATGTACCACTAAATATGTGGTTTCGGATTTATGTACAAATTTGTTATTATCACTTGCTCGGCGGTGATGGAAAACATCGTGAGGAACACCGCACATCCGAGAAATTATATTTCGAAAGTCGTAGGTCCGAACCTAAGGAAGTCTTGACGAGCTCGGTGGCTCAGTCGTGAATGACCCGACTTTGACATCAAAGCTCGTGGGTTCGATTCCCACACAAGACAAACATTTGTGTGCATGAATATGTCTGTTTGTCTTGGTCTGGATGTTTTAAGAGAGGTAGGGAGCATCAAAGCAGCCCGTCTGGGAAAGTACCTCCACCTCATTGAAAACCGCAGCCACATAACAACTCCCTAGAGGGTTGTTGTGTTCCTGCGTGTGAGTGAGGTCACCAGTAAGCTCCCAAGGAGTTGCTGTGTAAGCAGCAGAGGACGCATCGCGCGTTTTAGCAATGGCAAGTGATTCTAGTCCCTGATCTGCGAACTTTGGGTGGTCTGAAATGGTATGGTTGTATTGCTTGAAAGGAAACCAGAAAGAAGTCAAAGTCAAAATCTTTTTATTCCGTAAAAATGGCTACATTTGTTTGGAATCGTCACAATTTTTTTCCCTACCGTGCAGTTCATGACTAGGTGAGCACTGATAAAAATACTGCCAAAAAACTCAGGCATCCCTCTTTTGGTATCCAAACAAATTTACATAATTTATTAATTACATTATAATTGAATCGACTCCATCCCAGGCATTTTTATCATTAATATAGTCAGTTACTTTATAATGGCTTTAACAGTAGTTTTAAATTTGTTTATTGACAATTCTCTTATATTGCTGGGAAGTTTGTTATAGAACCGTATACATTGCCCCATAAAAGAATTACTTATTTTGTGGAGACGGCTTGGATGTAACACAAGATTATGCTTATATCTAGTATTTATGTTATGAGCATCACTCTTTTTACAAAATGAGTCTATGTTTTTATGGACATACAAAAGATTATCATAGATATATTGCGATGCGACTGTTAGAATATTTATTTCTTTGAATTTTTCTCTAAGGCTCTCCCGGGGACCAAGTTTGTAGATAGCTCTTATGGCTCTTTTTTGCAATAAAAAGATGGTGTTAATGTCCGCGGAGTTACCCCAACAGAGAGGAACCCAGCAGTGGAATGAAGTTGTGTCGTGGATTAACTCATCATCATTTCAGCCAAAGGACGTCAACTGCTGAAAATAGGCCTCCCTTCAGACTTCCACAGCGATCGGTCCTGTGTCACGGCGGACCATCGTGTGGATAGCTTTATTTTACAACTGCACCGCTCGCCGACGGCGGGGAGCTCACTCTCACACACTGGAACCGCAGTGGTCGTGTACTGTGCGGTTCCAGCGAAGTTTTCTTGCGAGAACTCTCAAGATGTGGAATGAACTCCCAGCCGAGGTTTTTCCAAGGGACTACAGTATGCGGTTTTTCAAGAAAGGCTTGAAGAGGTTTCACAGGATCGGCAACGCCACTCCTGGTGTTGCAAATGTCCATAAGCTACGGTAACTGCTTACCATCAGGCCGTATGCTCGATTACCATCTTAGTGGTATAAAAAAAATGTAGGGATCGTCCTACCAAGCGTTTTCCGGTTCGTGGTCGCCATTCAAGAACCTTTCGGCCATCGGTTCTCCAAGGTATGTGGCCTGCCCACTGCCAATTCAGCTGGCTGATTTGTATGTGTGTAGATATGTATATCTTCACGCCAAGTCCCTTGCGGGGTAGGCAGAGAGAACCAAGCGCCATAAGACGCGGTCCTTGCATACTTCACTCGCTTCTGTGACATTCATAGCTCTTTTCATGCACGCTCGCCGGTTCCCGGGGCTCTTGACATCACCTTCTGATAAAACACGACCAATTTGGTCATGGTAGGTGAGTCTCGGTCTTCCTCGGCTCCTACATCCTTCCACTTTTGCATTGTATATCTGCTTCGTTATTCTTTCATCCTGCATTCTTTCTACATGTCCGAACCAACGGAGTATGCTCTTTCTTATCTTAACACCGACACTCTCTTTCAGACCAACTTTTTCTCTCACGAAACTCTATTACGAACGCAGTCAGCAAGCGTTATGCCACAAATTTTGCGCAATGCTCTCATCTCGACCGCATTTATTCTACTTTCATGCTCTCTCTGCCATACCCAGCTCTCACTTCCATAAGTTAGCGTTGGGGTTAGCACCGCGTTGTGTACAGCGAGCTGTGTCTTCTGGCTTAGATTTCGGCTGCCTAGCAGTTTACCCAACGCTCCATTCACGCTATTCCCTGCACTCACTCGTCTCTCCACATCAGCGGTGTACCTTCCATTGCTGGTCTGTAGGTATGGATTAACTGTATACTTACAAATGAATATAAACTTGTATGCCATTACTGATGTATGTATGACCGCTGTTATAATACAACTGACTTTAACATTTCGTTTTGATTAAACCTTAAATAATTTATATTGATAAGAATCAAAACATTGGGAAAGCTAATCATACATATCACCAATTTGTTTCTGCAGCTTGTATGTATGTATATCTTCACACCAGGTCCCTTGAGGGGTAGGCAGAGAGAACCGAGCGGATAAGACATAAGACACACCTCACTAGCTTCTCTAACATTCATAGCTCTTTACATGCACTCTCGCCGGTTCCTGGGGCTCCTGACATCACCTTCTGATAAAACACGACCAATTTGGTCATGGTAGGTTAGTCTCGGTCTTCCTCGGCTCCTACATCCTTTCGTCCTGAATTCTTTCTACACGTCCGAACCAACGGAGCATTCCTTTTCTTATCTTAACACCGACACTCTCTTTCAGACCCACTCTTTCTCTCACGTCGTCATTAGGAACGCGTTTCTGCGGCTTGATTTTTAATTATCGCCTTCACACCAGGTCCCTTGCGGGGTATGCAGAGAGAACAGAGCGAGAATTGTGTGCTTGCGCCACCAATTAGTTCATGCGGTCTTGCGCACCCACCTACTATCGTTATTAGATGCAACATGCCGTCGCTGCCATGGCTGCTCCGGTAGTTTGTGCCTCGGGGCCTCTGTATAACAAGACTATTCTAACGACTAATATCTACAGCGCCTGAGGACGTTTCGTGGAGAGAAGCAATTGTCGCAGAGACGACCAGGGCAGTCGTGGCAGCGACGGTGGTGGGTGTGGTTTGAGTTCCAAATGGCGGGCGACCGCAGCAGCCGAGGCGAAGACTACCGGAGCAGCCATGCCAGCGTCGGCATGATGCATCTACTAACGGTATGAACTAATTATCTTGGGTAAGCACACAGGGCAGGTCAGATCAAATTGCATGTGACTATTGTGATAACGCCTGAATCTATTGACTTCTTAGCTTCACATACTTGTAAAACTTGTTGTTTTCGGATTGTTAATAAATATTTTTTTAGGAAGTATCTTTTATTTATTGCCGAGGTTTTCCCAATAGACTACAGTGTGGTCTTCATGAAAGGCGTGAAGAGGTTCTTACAGGGTCGGCAACGCGAGAGTGACACCACTGGTCTTGCAAATGTTCATAGATAACTGCTTATCATCAGGCAGGTCGTATGCTTGTATTATTTTTATCAACGTATTGATAATAATATTTATTTTTTATTTATTATACTGTACTATAACAAGGGTGTTGTATATTGGTCACAAAGTAAATTCGTCACGGAAAGAAATACACTAGGACCTCTTTAGTCCGAATTCCGAAAATTTACTCCCCCATCGGATTATAGTATCTACACAGAATTTATAGGGTATTTTTTATGAAAAAAAACTAATAGTATCGTGAAATTTGAAATGTATATTCATTTATAAACGTTACATTTATTAAACTTTTTTAAAGAAATCCAATATAAACCAATCCAAACCAGTTGAGAATGCGCAAGCTTGTATTGCCAGAGGAACACCTGGGCTCGTCAATTATATATATATTTTTTTTAATTTGTCGGCTATTTTGACCATGTTCCTTGAGATAGGAACGGTGTTCCTGATCATGCCTATTATACTTTTTTATACTGAATCCGAATCTGAAGTCAAAATTCGAAGACAGACAAACATATAGACTTCATATAGGAACGGTGTTCCTGAAAAGCGCGTGACACCTACTATAATACACTCGGTAAGCAACTGGCGAGACGGCGAGTGAACACCGGGCGGGGGCGGGGTGTTCGGATTACAGAGGTGTTCGCATTAAGGAGGTCCTGGTGAATGTGTATAAATGTGTGTAAATTTTCCACTGTTCTATTTGTATGAAGTAATTCGTCCCATATTAATTTGGATTCATCGAATCGATGTTTGGATTATTGTAAATTCGTCGCAATGTTATTTATTTCGTACAGATATTGGTAGGTACCGGTAGGTACTTTTAGCAAAAATGATGTAAAATGTAGACTTGTGACGAATTTATAATAACTCTTACCTACTTTAACATTAATTGCTCTTTTCAACAACAACAAGAATTGCTTTATTTATCAGAATAAAAGTACTACTTATCATGTATGTGATGAAATACAATATTCATTTATTGCGCTATCGTACACAAACATAACAATTTATATTACATTAAAAATTTAACACTTCAGAACTATTGCAATTATTTTACATTACAAAGTTTATCTCTCAGAAAAATCAACTTTCATCCATAATTTCAACGACTCTTTCACCATTATCATTACCAGCATCATCATCTCCAATCTCTAAAACTCAAACACACACGCACACTCGCGCAAGCGCCCTGCGCCGCTTAAACCAAACAGCGATGTTGATAAACTACGTTGAACAAAACGTGTAAGCGCCAAGAATTTCATGGCGCTTACAACGTTTTGGTCGCGAGAAAATAATGCCCTATGAACGATCTAGCGCTTCATGTTTTAATTGTTTAATTAGAAGTAACCAATGTTTTAGCGCTGCAGCGATCTTAAGTTCTAATTCTTCCCAAAATCTTACGGTCAGGGTCACGTGTCCTGATGGGAGTTTAACATTTTTTACTCATCTCAAAAAGTGCACAACGCCGCTAAAGAAGTTTTCACTTCAAAAATATACATGTGCTGAATCATTTCCAGACATCTTTGCCAGATATTCATCGATTCTATAACAAGGAGTGTTGTCGATGTGCCTTTTGAAGTCATTACTTCACATAGTCCGTAAAATAAATGAAATGTGTAAGGGGAACGAGCGTACACTCGTTGCAAGCGTTCATAGGCTACGGTAATAACCATTTTACATCCCATGGGTCGTATATTCTTCGTCGTCGTGTCTGGGCATGTGTGATCGGCGTTGCGTTGCCTTATTATTGGCATATTTTCATTTATTATCAATGATTACAACTCGATTGCCGTGTTATTTTAAATTGAGCTATGCAGGTATTTTAAGTAATAAATGTTTGACATCGAAGATATTATTAGTATTGTGTATATGTGTGTGTATGTCTGTACGTCGCCTTGCTAGTACTGGCAGATCTTTTCTTGTAAATTGTATTCGATTTTATAATAAGTTGCCTGAAACAGTTCTGTCCTTGCCTGACAGTGTATTAAAAAAGCACATCAAAAATACTCTCTGTAAAAGGGCTTATTATAAAATTGATGAATATGTAGCTGACAAAAATGTCTGGAAATAATACAGCACAGACGACCTGTCCTTAATATCTAATTGACAGTTTTAAAAGTATTACATATATATTACTAGCTGTGCCCGCGACTTCGTCCGCGCGGAATAGTTATTTTTTTATTATTTATATTAATAAAAATAAATAAAATTTCTAAAATAAAAGTAGCCTAAGTTATTCCTTATTACATCAGCTATCTGCCAGTGAAAGTCCCGTCAAAATCGGTCCAGCCGTTTCAGAGATTAGCCGGAACAAACAGCCAGAGAGAGAGACAAAAATTGTAAAAAACATGTTTTGGTATATGTACCTACCGTGTATACATCCATATGCATTTAGTAAAAAGCGGTTATTTTAATATTACAAACAGACACTCCAATTTTATTTATCTGTAAGATAAGATGTATAGATAATAAAAACTTGCTAATATACTATTGGCAAGTTTTTTTCAGCATTTCTTCTTCGCCAATGGTCATTTTCGAAATGCTCGCAGACTAAAAAGAAAAATATTAAAAATAGATACAATAACATTATATTTCAAAAAATATAAGACGTGTCTAAGTGCCAATGGGAAAAAAAGATTTTTTTCTCTGAATGCGCCGTGTGCTCGGTTGTTAGGGGCCATCCGATTACGTTACACGAATTTCATGATTTTTTGCTGCTCCCTCCCTCATCTTGTATTCTCTGCCTGAACTTATTGGAAGGTGGTTTAGTTTGGGTACTTATGGGAGTGTATAAAAACAATTTTATAGTATGTATGTATGTATATCATCGCACCAGGTCCCTTGCGGGATACGCAGAGAGAAGCGAGCGCCATAAGACGCGGTCCTTACATAGTTCACTCTCTTCTGTGACATTCATAGCTCTTTTCATGCACGCTCGCCGGTTTCTAGGGCTCCTGACATCACCTTCTGATAAAACACGACCAATTTGATCATGGTAGGTAAGTCTTGGTCTTCCTCGGCTCCTACATCCTTCCACTTTCGCATTGTATATCTGTTTCGTCATTCATTCATCCTGCATTCTTATGTAGTTTTTCACTTTTATAGTCAAGTAATTTTTCATTAAGTGTGTTATTTATCTATCTATAACTTCACTCCAAATCCCTTGCGGGGTAGCCAGAGAGGAACCGAGCGCCACGTGACTCGATCCTTACACACCTCACTCACCTACTGTGTTATTTATTTATTTGGGAATTTAATTTTACATTCTATATTATTCCTCATTCCATTGCAGGGATACGGGTCTCCCTTCAACCGAAGGGGTTTAAAGCATACTCCACCACGCTTCTCAAATGCGGATTGGCGGAGGCCAGTTTTCAAGCCGCCCGAGGGCCACTGACTTAGCTTAACGACTGTCATCTATCGACAACAGCCGGGACCGACGGCTTAACGTACCTACTTAAAATAAATAATATCCCATATAGAACCGACGAGAACGGCATTACGTTTTTGACGAGCTCGGTGGCTCGGTCGTAAAAGACGTGACTTTGACACCAACGCTCGTGGGTTCGATTCCCACACAAAACAAACATTTGTGTGCATGAACATGTCTGTTTGTATTGGTCTGGATGTTTTAAGAGAGCTAGGGCGCATCAAAGCAGCCCGTCTGGGGAAGTACCTCCACCTCACAGAAAACCGCAGCCAAATAACAACTCCCTAGAGGGTTGTTGTGTTCCTGCGTGTGAGTGAGTTGAGAATGCGCAAGCTTACATTGCCAGAGGAACACCTGGCTCGTCAATTATATAACAATTCAATTTTTTTTACTTTGTCGGCCATTTTGACCATGTTCTTTAAGAGATAGAAACGGTGTTCCTGAACATTCCTATTTTACTTTTTTATGCTGAATCCGAATCTGAAGTCAAATTCAAATATTCGAAAAAAAGCGACAGACACACGCACACAGACACACACACAGATAAACATATAGATTTCATATAGGAACGGTATATGTATGTATCTTCACGCCAGGTCCCTTGCGGGGTAGGCAGAGAGAACCGAGCGCCATAAGATTTTATTTATAGGAACGGTGTTCCTGAAAATGAGATTTAGATATAACCCAGTGGCATACCTACATGATGTCTGGAAACAAATAAAAATAGCTGCAAAAAATGTGTTCAAATAAAACAAAGCAATTAAAAAATAATCACATAATTTATTTCTACATTCAAAAACAGTCGTAAAAAAGAAAATTTTTAAAATCATTCTTTCACATTGTCCAAAACAATAAATAAAATACAAAATACGAATTAACACTGTCCATCGCTACAGAACTTTACAATGGAATTTATTTAAATATTTTTATGACTTAAACTAGTGTTTTCAACAAACCATTATATCGTATCTCTGTTCGATTTTGTCAGACATTACTTTTGTCACGAAAGGAGTTTAAAAACATACCTTCTAGCCATTTGAATTATTTTTCATACAATGGGTGAATTCTTTGTCCTGTCTACTAGAACAACATTCACGGAGAGTGAACTAGTGGGATGCCCTTCCGTGAGCGCTAATGCTCGCAAATATAGATTATCGGCGTCATATGGTAAGATGCGCCAAATTACCAAAGACGAAAAAATTACAAGCGAATAATATTTTTTTCATTGAGTTATAATAATTTAATATAACTTTATTTAATTTTTAGAAGTTTTCTAAAAATTAAATAAAGTACTCCTAAGTAAGGGTGTCAATGAGAATTGCGTCGCGCATTCCCCTTGCTCTAGCTCCGTGACCATAGACATTGAGAGAATGGACTGAGTGATCCCTATGTAGATGTGAAGTAAACACGGGCAGATTCTAGTGGGAACAGAGTAGGTTCAGTTGTCGTTGCTGGGATTTCTTACTATTTCTATATTTCTCGCGGTTTTATTTATAGTATTGAGTGATTGGAATTTATCGCGATAATAGTCATCTTCGTGCTGCCTCTACACTTACTCCAAGGAAAGTTCAACTATCGTTTTTCTCGGCCCTTTTTGACTGTATCCAAAGACATGAAATAATCATAAATACACTTGGTTCCGAATACCAAAACTATACTGTGTGCATTTTATTACGTAAATTTTGACAGATCATTCTATAGTTGATAAATTCAGGCGTCATTTTGCGGAAGTCAAATTGCATGTAAGATCATTTCATCTGTTCCTGTTTAAAGAAATACGCAATTTCTGATAGTTATATGTCTCTTTCTAACTCGCTAAAATTATTACCTGCCGTGAATTATAAAATAGAGAAAGTACAAAATAAAAAAAAATACGGGCACTCCTGCCCTTCTTATTTTTTGCGAGAGAGAGAAAGTGATCGTATGGCTAGTAGGCTTTCACGCTACAGAGTACAGAAGAAATGTTGCAAAGACACCCTCCCCCCTTTCGAAGGAGTTAATTTTATGAGGGAATTGCATAGTCCATTCTTTTTATGTCTATGTCAGTGGCCAAGATGATTATTTTAGATAGCTGCATGAAATAAATAAAGAAATTAGTGACTTGTAAAGTTATTCCTCAGCGGCGTAGGCAAGTGACATGTCAGCTGTTTGCGCCCTTTCCTTCGCCTCCACGTATTCATTGTGCTCTATCTCGTCTTCTTCGTTGAATTCTACATCGTCCACTTCCGCTTCCTGTGAGAGGGGAGGTAAATTGATTGAAGTTTACTATTTTAATAGGCAACGACTGAATAGTATCTGTGAAACAACTCTGAACCTTTTTTGATCATTTAACGAGCTCGGTGGCGCAGTGGTGAATGACGCGACTTTGACACCAACGCTCGTGGGTTCGATTCCCACACCGTACAAACATTTGTGTGCGTGGACATTTCTGTTTGTCTTTGTCTCGATGTTTTTAAGAGAGGTAGGGCGCATCAAAGCAGTCCGTCTAGGCAAGTAACTCCACTTCACAGAAAAACCGCAGCCGAATAACAACTCCCTAGAGGGTTATTGCGTTCCTGCGTGTGAGTAAGGTCACCAGTAACGGTAACCGCGTTATATCAGATAGGCCTTATGCTTCTATGCTTCCCGACGTTACGACGTTGTATAAAAAAAGATTTTGTTGAGAATTTTATATGCAGAACTTTATTTGCGTTTATTACAATAAACCAACAAATTTTATTTTTTTATTTGGATTTCATAATTAGAATTAAGTACATACCTGATACTGCTGGTACTCGGAGATGAGATCAGCCATATTGCTGGCAGCCTCTGTGAACTCCATCTCGTCCATACCCTCGCCGGTGTACCAGTGCAAGAAGGCCTGTTAGAGAAACAGAATCAGTCCAGTCAGGATATCAGTTTTTTCTGGCGCTTTCCCGGTCCCTAATCCCTGAGGATTAGCGGAGTTGGCTACGTAACACTAAGGCTTGGATGTTGATTTTGACATTTACAAGCAGTGATGGCCCGGTGGATAAGGAACCGGCTTATTGATCAACAGGTTCGAGGATCCCCTGTACGAATCCCGGCGTGTACCACTAAGTTCGTGTTTTCTGATTTATGCACATTTTTGTAATTATCACTTACTGAACTGAAGGAAAACATTGTGATGGAACCCGCAAGTCCAAGATACGAGCTCGGTGGCTCAGTCGTAAATGACGCGCTTTTGACACCTACGCTCGTGGGTTCGATTCCCACACAAGGCAAACATTTGTGTGCATGAACATGTCTGTTTGTCTTGGTCTGGATGTTTTAAGAGAGGTAGGGCGCATCAAAGCAGCCCCTCTGATGAAGTACCTCCACCTCATAGAAAACCGCAGCCAAATAACAACTCTTTAGAGGGTTGATGTGTTCCTGTGTGTGAGTGAGGTCACCAATAAGCAGCAGAGGAGGCATCGCGCGAGTGATACTTAATATATCGCAAGCGTTAATAGGCTACGATACCCGCTTTACATCAGGTGGGACGTATGCTTTTATGCCTCCCGACGTAGTATATAAAAAAAATGTATATATATATTTCGATAGACGTGTGCCTTAACCTAAGAAAGGTCTGGTATTCCCTCGAGGCTGTGGAGGTCGGACGGCAGTTCAAGTGAAAATTGGTATCATCGCCAAATCCTTGGGCTTAGGTAGCGGACCCGTCTATCTTAATGGATTAGGAAACGGGATAACGCTAAAAAGTAGAAGGTGGGTGCAATAAGTGATAATGAGACACACTCGCGCCTCGCAATAACTGCCCGCTGTCCACTCACCCGTCTCCTGTACATGGCTGTGAACTGTTCAGATATTCTCTTGAAGATCTCCTGGATGGAAGTCGAGTTGCCAATGAAGGTGGCTGACATCTTCAGACCCCGCGGTGGAACGTCGCACACGGACACCTTGAGGTTATTTGGAATCCATTCTACGAAATAGCTGAAAATTATAAAATAATTATATACCGATATAAATATGCACGGTGCTGATCCCAACGCTAACTCTTGACAGCGAGAGCTGGATGTGACAGAGTGGAAGTAGAATAACCTCGGTAGAGATGCAAACGTTCGCAAATTTGAGGCTTAACCCTTATAGATGGCGTTCGCTATTAAGGTATTTTTTTTATTTTTTTTTACGGGACAGGCCCACCACTCTTACCCACCACTGTGTCTCCTGTGTAGCCAGAATTAACAGCGGCGACCACAAAAAAGGCAATGAACAGTGAAGTCCATTGCCGTCCCGGGGGTTAAACTACAGCTGCCTTGGAACTCACAAACGAATTTAATCAGAAGAAATTTGTAGGAGTAGGAAGTTTTAGAATTGGCTATTAAGGTATAAGAAAAAAGAGCATTGGTGTTTAAATAAGAAGAGGTATGCGCCGTTGGTTAGGACATGTTGAAAGTATACAGTGGGAAATAATCACGAAACAGATGTAGGAGCCGAGGAAGGTCACTCACGTACCACCAAATTGGTTGGGTTTATCAGAAGGTGATGTTAGAAACTCTAGAACAACCTGAAAAGAGCTATGAATGTTAAAAAAAGCTAGGTAACTGATAAGGCATCGCTCGGTGTCTTTCATGTTTTTGTTTAAAAATCGCGTTTTTTTTTTCAGGAAAGAAACTTTATAGGAAAACCTTATCTAAATACAAATTTGATCCAAATTGTTAGAGCCTCCTCTGAGATAAATAATATATATATATATATATATATATAAAGCGAGCAGTAATAGCCTAGTGGATAAAGAAGCGGCTTAGTGACCAACAGGTCCCAGGTTCGAACCCTGGCGTGTACAACTGCACTTGTGTATTCGTCGAAGGACGACTCCGGCCGTTTTGATCAAATTTTGTATTTAGATGATTTGCTTTTTGTGATTGTTGTATGTGTGTCTTTCCTGCAGAATTGTGGTCTTATATAAGAAAGATAGTATTTTGTGATATACGAGTATACTCGTATTTTAACTTTTTTCAACTTCTGTATGCCTCGGTGGTCAAACATGTACAACTAATTTATTTATCTAACATCTGTATCCATGTAATCACTCATGTTTGCTTGTTTACTATGTTGATACTGTTGATTGTAGGCACTTGGTGGAATTTTGAAGACATCTCGGTAATGTTAATTCTTGCACTTGTACAGATTCCACTTCACAATTTTATTTAATAATTATTTTTAACGACCGGTTTCGCCTTTACGGCATTATCAAGGTATTTTATACAACATATAGTGGAATCTGTACAAGTGCAAGTATTAACATTAACGCGATGACTTGTTTAGTAATGGGTTCACATTACTAAACAAGTGTAACCAATAAACGTGTCACCAAAAGTCAACGGACGGCGCGCGGCTGACGCTCAGCCGACTATCGGCCTCTGGACACATTTGTGAAATATTTTTTATATAGAAAAATATGTATACAAAATATGAACCTGGAGTTTTTGTTCTGTATAGCCAATATCTCCTGGTCCACTTCTCTCATGGACATGCGTCCTCGGAACATGGTGGCCACGGTGAGGTAGCGGCCGTGGCGGGGGTCGCAAGCCGTCATCATGTTTCCAGGGTTGAACATCTGGAAATAATTCGTACTCAATTTACTTTTCAGGAACACCGTTCCTATATGAAATCAATATGTTTGTCTGTGCGTTGTCCGTGTGTTGTCTGTCGCTTTTTTCGAATATTCGAATTTTGACTTCAGATTCGGATTCAGCATAAAAAAGGAGAATAGGAATGTTCAGGAACACCGTTCCTATCTCTTAAGGAACATGGTCAAAAGGGCCGACAAATAAAAAATAAAAAAAAATTGAATTGTTATATAATTGATGAGCCAGGTGTTCTTCTTGCAATGCAAGTTTGCGCATTCTCAACTGGTTTCTTATACAACGTCGACTGACATACAAGCATACGACCCACCTGATGTAAAGCGGTTACTGTAGTCTATAAACGCTTGCAATATAATAGATATCACTCGCGCAGTGTCACCTCTGCTGCTAACACAACAACTCATTGGAAGCCAGTGACCTCATTCACACGCGAGAACACAATAACCCTCCAGGGAGTTGTTATTTGGCTGCGGTTTTCTGTGAGGTACTTCCCCAGACGGGCTGATTTGATGCGCCCTACCTCTCAAACCTCCAGACCAAGACAGACAAGTTCATGCACACAAAATGTTTGTTCTGTGTAAAACCCACAAGCGTTGGTACGAGAGGAACGTAACAGCGTAATTCACCACTGCGCCACCGAGCTCGTCGAATTTACTTATTGAGGGGACATCTGACTTTTCTTGGCAATCCTGTATATGTGCCTGAAGATGTTAGAGACTGGACGTCGGCTGCAAATTACAGTTTGTATACAGTTTTTGTGAGTTGGTACGACTGCAATTGAAGCAGCGAACAGACCGCCATTGAGCATGTTTCGAAATAAATTAAAACCTTTTTTAACTCATAAATATTACCATTCCATTAATGATTTATCTAAGTGACATAAATTTAATTTTGTTATATTGACTAGGATAAAAATAACGTATAACTTGGCTAGCATAATCATTGGATAGTTTTAACTCACACGAGTATTTACCATTGCCGACTCGTATGTTAAAAACTTCTGTTTTCTTTGTTTACATTTTCTCTCACGGTATAATGAATGAACTCTAAAGAAGTTAACGCGTTTGACGTGTTACAAAGATCTTACTTGACTCAACAACTCTGGAACAGTTTGTGCACGGTAGTTGAACGAGTTCTTCGCTGTCAAGGGCGCGAAACCTGTAAAAATACAAATGGTTATAGATGGTTATAGGTATTAAAACACCTTCTCACGTTTCCCAATCCCTTAGGCTTAGGATTATAGTGCGTCCATTTTATTAAGCTACTTTTGACAGATCATTCTATCTCTTTCGGTTTTGAGAGATACGCAACACTTGATAGTTTCTCTTTCTGACTCGTTAAAATAAGATGGAGAGTGTACAGCTGGGTTCTCTACCAAAGCATAAGAATATCGCGAAGATACCGATTTAGCCATGGTTTTATAGGATTGGGAAACGAGATAACGCTAACATAGAGATGTAAGGAGTCAACCGGCAAGCGTGCATGAAAAGAGCTGTGAATATTAAAGAAGTGAGTGAGGTGTGTAAGGACCTCGTCTTATGGCGCGCTGTTCTGTCTGTCTACCCCGCAAGGGACCCTAAGTTGACGAAGGTATTGCTCAGTCAGACTTCCACAACGCAGAGGAAATCCATGAGTGAACACAAGCCATTGTGTAAGCCGTTGGCAAGTTCCGTACTGGAACATCGGCTTGCTAAGACTAGTTGATCTTTGTTGTAAATTGCATTCGATTCTATAATAAACTACTTTTGGCTTAAAAATAATAGACAGATTAACGAACAGACAGACAGGGTTTCTTTTGCATTAGCATTTATAACATTATGGATTTCTAATGCTAATAAAAAATATAAATGTTACACTTTTACAAATGTTATAAAAAACACAAAAAGTTCCAATCGATACGAGTAAGTATCGATATTTTTTAATCGATCCCGAGTACGATACTTTACGATCGATACTGTATGGGCTAAATGTATCGATATATCAGTGGTACCGTTCATCCCTAGTAGAATATTTTGATTTGGAAATGACCTGGCATGAAGAAGTGAAGTCGCGGGAACGGAACCATGTTGACTGCCAGCTTCCTCAAATCAGCGTTCAGCTGTCCAGGGAACCGCAGGCACGTGGTGACTCCAGACATCGTCATCTGAAAATATTGTTACTGCTTTTAAAT
Organism: Pyralis farinalis; assembly: GCA_947507595.1. Classification (NCBI taxonomy): domain Eukaryota; kingdom Metazoa; phylum Arthropoda; class Insecta; order Lepidoptera; family Pyralidae; genus Pyralis; species Pyralis farinalis. The sequence continues at coordinate 38,462,506 of OX382263.1, read as the reverse complement.
AAATGTATACATATCTTCACGCCACGTCCCTTATTCAGTAGAGAGAACCGAGCGCCATAAGACGCGTTCCTTACACACCTCACTCGCTTCAATAACATACATAGCTCTTTTTATGTACGCTCGCCGATTCTTAAGGCTCCTGACATCAACGTCTGATAAGTCACGACCAAATTGGTCATGGCACGTGAGTCTTAGTCTTTTTATACCGCTAAGGTGGCAATTAAACGTACGGTCTACCTAATGGTAATCAGTTACCTAATGGTACGCCGACTACCTAATGGTAAGCCGACAATTCTCACAGCTCGTCTCTGAACCGAATCATAAGGTTGTAGCTGGTATCCAGGTGCGCCCGCCCAAACGTGACTACAGTACTTCGTGCGTGGCCTGACTTGAGACTTGCATAATATAAGTCTTTGCTCCGCACTGAAGTACTGCTTTGCTCTGTTGAACACACCAAGTTTCTTGGACGCCAATTTGACCTTCTCCTCCAGGTGATTTCGATATTGAACATTGCTGGAGATCTCGACACCGAGAATCTCAACGCTTTTGCGATGATAAGGGGCGCGTGTTCTGAAATTGAGGAACCACCAACGAAACTAAATCGAGAGCCTCATCTCAACAGTTTCAAAAAAACTCGGGGTTCTGAACAGGGTGCGCCGGTTCTTCAAGCCGGACCAGCTTTGTCTGCTCTATAATACTCAATTTCGGACCTGCGTTACTGGGACGGTTCCGCACAGTATCTCCTCGAGGCTCTCGAGGTTGGTTGCAGCGACGGGCTATCCGCATAATCGACGACGAAAAGGTAACTAAAAACCTGGAACCGCTTCAACTTCATTGGTTCGCTAAGCATATTTTACCATCTTTACCATGGTGAGTGCTCTGAAGAACTATTTTCCCTTATCCCACCCTCTCCCTTCCGTCATAGAAGCACACGTGCGGGCTTGCGATGAAATTATTCCACTGTTGAAGATATATTTGTCTGTCGTACCATTAAAAAGTGAAACGCCTTGCTTGCACATGTGTTTCCTCTTTTCTATAATATGGGATCCTTCAAACGAAGCGTGAAGATGCACCTTGTGGCATGGCAGCGTCAACTGACAAGACACTGTAGTCTTTTGCCTGATGGTAAGCGAAAGAGGTGCCCGGATTTGGGCACCTCTTTCGCTTACTATCAGGCGAAGCGGAGCCACTATGCTGAGCTTACATAAAACCACAGCAAATGGAGTTTTCTTAGCGGTGAACGCGCAAAGTTGTATCTTTATGGTGTTGAATTGGACTAAGTTCAGTCGCCCTCAGTCAGTTACTTTTGTCAATGTATCCTCAATGTCAGACACAAGTTTATCGCGGCATTTCTTCGTTATTCTTACTACAAATCTGAACCAACCCAACACGTCTCTTCTTATCTTAACACCGATACTCTCTTTCAGACCAACTATATTTCTTAGATCATAAAATAAAATATTCCTTATAACACTAACTTATGGAAACCAGAGCTTGGTAAGGCAGAGAGAGAGAGAGAGCATGAAAGTATGATAACCGCAGTCGTAATGTGAGTGTTCCGCAAAATTTGTGGTGTAGCCTGTGGGTTGTAGACCGCGTTCGCAATGATGATTTTAGAAATAGAGTTGGTTTGAAAGAGTGTCGATGTTAAAATAAGAAGAGGCATGCTCCGTTGGTTGTTGTAACAAACGCAATATATAAACATTTTTCGGTACATCCGAAAATTTGACGGAGATTCCTAAATAAGTGATAGGAATGCTAAAATTATCGTCACCATTTTTTTATACATCGTCGGAGTGCATACTAGTATACGGCCCACCTGATATAAAGCGGTTACCGTAGCCTATGAACGCTCGTAATATATTAAGCGCGATGCCTCCTCTGCTGCTAACACAGCAACTAGGAGTGAGTTGCTGTGTTAGCACTCAACCTCACTCACACGCAGGAACTTCCTGCGTGTGAGTGAGGTCACCAGTAAGCTTCTAAAAGTTGCTGTGTTAGCAGCAGAGAAGGCATCGCGCGACCCTCTAGGGAGTTGTTATTTTGCTGCGGTTTTCTGTGAGATGGAGGTACTTTATATGACTATATTAACATTTCTGTGAGTGTGACAGAGACTATATATATAATTGCTTTGATACGCCCTACCTCTCTTAAAAACATCCAGACTGAGACATGTTCATACACAAAAATGTTTGTACTGTGTGGGAATCGAACCCACGAATGTTGGTGTTCGTCAAAAAGTTAATTAACTTGCCGTACCAATTAGCTTGATTCGTAACGACGTCATAGATGATGATATCCTGGATACGCCAGTACAGTCTCTTCTTCTGCCTAGCGTTGAGCCGTTTCCTAATCCATTAGGATTGGCGGGGTGCGCTACCTAAGCCTAAAGATTTGGCGAAGATACTGATTTTGACATGGAGCGACTGCCGCCAGATCTCCACAACCTCGAGGGAAAACCAGACCTTTCTTAGGTAAGGTCACACGTCTATCGAAATGTAATTTCTTGGACGTGCTGGTTTCCTCACGATGTTTTCCATCACCGCCGACCAAGTGATAATTACAAATATGTACATAAATCAGAAAACACCAATTTAGTGGTACACGCCAGGAATCGAACCGGTGACTTGTTGGTCACTAGCCCAGTTCCTTATCCACTCCTCCATACACTATAAATATTTCCCACCAGTGCAGTCTATAGATCAAAAATCTCCGCCGGAATTAGGGAATGATTAAGAAATGCTTACAGAAATGAGATGATTGAGGTCTCCATAACTTGGATTGTGCAGTCTTAAGGTCCTGAAGCAGATGTTGTACAGAGCCTCGTTGTCGATGCAGAAGGTCATGTCGGTGTTCTCGACTAGCTGATGAACGGACAGGGTCGCGTTGTATGGCTCCAGGACTACTTCGCTGACCTGAAACAAACGATAGAATTGTAATTAATGATAGAGTAGAATACTTCTCTTTCAGCAGAATCTTGGCTGCTAATTAGATGTTTAATTTTATAAGTATATATATTGTATGGCTGGCGTCGTTGCGCGTGTCGTTCTAACCGAATACGCAGGTTAAGCAATGTCTATGGATGGGTTTATCTATCTTGAGTTTCTCCTCGACACGTTGAGTAGTCAGTCGCGGCTGTTGTCGATAGATGGAAGTCGTTAGGCTAAGTCAGTGGCCCTCGGGCGGCTTGAAAGCACTGGCCGCCAATCCGCATTTGAGCAGTGTGGTGGAGTATGCTCTAAACCCCTTCGGTTGAAGGGAAGGTTAATCCCTGCAGTGGGATGATTAAGGGTTGATGTGGTGATAGTATTGTATGTATATCGTCACGCCAGGTCCCTTGCGGGGTAGGTAGACAGAACCGAGCGCTATAAGACGCGGTCCTTACTTACACGCCTCATGCGCTTATTTAACATTCATAACTTTTTTTATGCGCGCTGTTTGCTAGGGCACCTGACTTTTTTCTGATAAAACACGACCAATTTGGTCATGGTAGGTTAGTCTCGGTCTTCCTCGGCTACTACATCCTTCCACTTTCGCATTGTACTACTCTGTGTAAAAAGTATCGGGAATATGTCAATAAAAAGACCCGCGTAAAAGAGGTCGTTCTAATTTTTTTACTGCATGTTGGTAGCACTGTACTGATTTAGCGCGCAAAATTTGAGCGGGATCTGTCATTTAATTTGTTTTAAACTACACTTTTTGTTGGTCATAGTTTTGAGTCCTCGGCGATTTTTACAATGGAAAATATTGTTGAACAAAGAGTGTGCCTTAAATTTTGTGTTTCAAATGATATTTCATGTGGTGAATCACTAAAAATTTGCGAAATACCTACGGCGAATCGTGTATATCGAAAACAAGGGCTTATGAATGGTATAAGGCTTTTAAAGAAGGCCGAGAAGTAGTAGTAGACTTGCCTCGTTCTGGTAGACCTTCAACCGCTACGACCAGAGAAAACATCGACAGAATCAAGAAGCTAGTGCTCGAAAATCGACGTATGAGTCTGAGAGAGTTGGCTAGTGAGGTGAACATATCTTTTAAGTCCGTCCACAACATTCTCATTGACATTTTAGGCATGAAACGCGTCGCCGCTCGACTAGTTCCAAAAGAGCTCAATTTTGTTCAAAAAGCGCAGCGAAAGCATGTCGCTGAAGACATGGTTTCCCGAGCTTCTACGGATCCGACCTTTATGAAACGTATAATAACTGGCGACGAGACATGGGTTTATGAGTACGACATGCAAACAAGCCAACAGTCTTCAGAATGGCGTCTCGAAAACGAGCCGAAACCCAAAAAACCGCGGCAAAGTCGCTCCAAAATCAAGGTGATGCTGACAGTTTTTTTTGACTACCGTGGTGTGGTTCACTCCGAATTCCTTCCAGAGGGAGAAACAGTGAATAAAGAATATTATTTAGGCGTCATGAAGCGTTTGCGTGAGAGTATCCGCCGAAAACGTCCAGATTTGTGGCAACACAACTCATGGATGCTGCACCATGATAATGCACCATCACACACAGCCATTATAGTGAAAGCGTTTTTAGCGAAAAATTCAACAAAAGTTCTCGACCAAGCACCGTATTCACCTGATATGGCTCCGTCTGACTTTTTTTTATTTCCCAAGTTAAAATTACCACTTCGAGGAAAACGTTTTGAGTCGATAGAAGCCATAAAAGAAAATTCGCTGAATGAGCTAAAGGCCATACCGCAAATAGCCTATGAAAAATGTATGGAAGACTGGGTGAAGCGGTGGAGATGTTGTATTGCAAGCGATGGGGCCTACTTTGAAGGCGATAAAATAAATTTAGATGAATAATTTGTATTTTTTGTTTTATTGACAAATTCCCGATACTTAGTACACAGAATGTATATCTGTTTTGTCATTTTTCATCCTGCATTCTTTCTACATGTCCGAACCAACGGAACATGCCTTTCTAGGGTTCCGTGCCTCAAAAGGAAAAACGGACCCTTATAGGATCACTATATATATCTGTCTGTTCGTTTGTCAAGACCCTTTTCCTCGGGGACGGGTGGAGCTTCAAGCTGAAATTAATATCAATACTCAGGTGTACAGTCCCTTCGAGCAGTGAAGAAATCAAACTTCTATGTCAACGCAATCAAAAAATACGGCTATTTATGCCTCGTTTATGCGCATATTTTGACGCTTGTAAGAGAATCAAAACCTATAGGGTACTCCCGTTGACCTAGAATCATGAAATTTGGTACGAAGCAATGTCATGTAGCAGAAATGAAGGGAAAAATCCGAAAATCGTAAATTTGTAGTTACATCACAAAAAAAATATATTTAAAAAAATATTTGCGTAGTTATTTTTTTTACACCGACGCTCTCGGTCTCAAGATAAGAAAATGTTTAAATTAAAGACATTGAAATGTATGCGCCCGGGTCGCTACCGCTTTCATGGGCTTTATTTGTAGACGCTGAATCCTTTTTAATTGTGAACAAATTTCAATTCCACACGGACGATGTAGCGGGGCCCCGCTATTATACCATATTTATACACAATATTAAAACAGTTTATCGTAAGGATGTGACTAGTTTTTCCACATACCTTAGGCGACGGAACAACGCTGAAGGTGTTCATGATCCTGTCAGGGAACTCTTCGCGGATCTTGCTGAGGAGTAGCGTACCCATTCCTGAACCGGTGCCGCCGCCCAGCGAGTGGGTCAGTTGGAAACCTACGAACAGTCACTTCATTATATAAAATTCACAGCACAAAAGTAAAACTCTTCAGCATTGTCGACCCAGCACCATGTTCACTCCACCGGAGAATTCACTTTGTAAACAAACATACATTGATACCATTTTTTTGAAGTGAAAACTTCTTTAGCCGCGTTGTGCACTTTTTGGGATGAGTAAAAAATGTTAAACTCGCGTCAGGACACGTGACCCTGGCCGTAAGATTTTGGTGAGAATTAGAACTTAAGTTCGCTGCAGCGCTAAAACATTAGTTACCTCTAATTAAACAATTAAAACATGAAGCGCTAGATCGTTCATAGTGCATTATTTTCTCGCGACCAAAACGTTGTAAGCGCCATGAAATTCTTGGCGCTTACGCGTTTCGTTCAACGTAGTTTATCAACATCGCTGTTTGGTCCGCATGTTCAAGTTCACTTCTGCCGGCACTCCCGGAGTGCAAACCCGTTTTTTTTTCTTCCTAGCAATTGCTAAATCCTAATTAGGATAGGCAGGATCTGCTGCTTAGCTAGTTTTAGCCAAGAAGATACTAATGGATACTACTGATGTTACATGGAGCGACTGCCGTCAGACAACGCAGACGAAGAACCAGATCTTTGATTACGTCACACGTCTTTCGAAATATAATTTCTTGGACGTGCTGGTTTCCTCACGATGTTTACCTTCACCGCCGAGCGAGGGATAATTACAAATATGTACATACATCCGAAGACGTGAATTAATTGGTACATGCCAGGATTCGAACTGGAGACCAATTTTTTTTATACTACGTCGGGAGGCATACTGCCCACCGGATGTAAAGCGGATACTACTTCGCACGATGCTTCCTCTGCTGCTAACACAGCAACTCCTTGGGAGCTTACTGGTGACCTCGCTCACACGCAGGAACACAACAACCCTCTAGGGAGTTGTTATTTGGCTACGGTTTTCTGTGAGGTGGAGGTACTTCCCTAGACGGGCTGCTTTGATGTGCCCTACCTCTCTTAAGTTGCTCAATAGGCCGATTTTTATCCACTGAGCTCTCCCTGCTGGTCTATCTCGACTAAAACTCACAAGTAGCCGTTCTCTTAATTATATCAAGGTCTTTTTTTAAACAGTGTCTGGAGGCATACAAGCATACTGCCTACCTGATGTAAAGCAATAGTGGAAGTATTCCTAGCGCATTTCCAGCCCCACTGCTAATTCGGTAACTCCTTAGAAGCTTACTGGTAACCCCACTTACAGGAACACATCAACCCTCCAGGGAATTGTTCTACTTTGATGGGCCCTGCTACTCTCAGGTTATCACAATGACCCGGCACCGACGGCTTCACTTACCCTCTGAACTTTAGAGGAACCTATTCATAGACAGGCTACAGTTTACGTTACTTAACTTGCGTGTTCCATTAGTGTGACACGCGCATGGACACCACTGAGCTCCTCAAGAACATACCTTGCAGACAGTCACAATCTTCAGCTTCTTTTCTGATGACGTCCATAACGGAATCCACCAATTCAGCGCCTTCAGTGTAGTGGCCCTTCGCCCAGTTATTACCTGGAACAAACGATGTTCATTGGCTGAAAGAATCAATCATAGTTTTCTGACACACTCAACTGAAGTTCTGTCACAACAACTTGGCCGTATTCGCTTTAACATAATAAAATCATCTAACACGGGAACATACTTTAATTCAAGCTATTTATTATATATATACAATACGTACGTTTTGCCAGAGGGAGACTTTGTACAAAAGTCGTCTGCGTGGGTACCTCTGTCTCACCTATTTGTACCGCCAAGCAGCTATTATTAGTTATTTATTATGACACTTTGTTCTAATATTATAATATTCTATAGGTACCTGTCGTTAGAAACAGATGCATATCTTAAGACATTTATGCTTTGTGGCGAAGTAGCCGGGACGCGAGAGCGTGGCCTACTGAATGCGAGCTGGGCAATTAATTACCTTACTTTCGTATTGCCATTCTAGGTTCTTCTACTATCTAATTATTAATTTCTCCTTATACAATTACTTTAACGCCTTGCTATCCCTTTCCATTGTCACTTTGAATCTGTGAGTGTATGTTGTAAGATCAAGTATTAGAAGACTTACCAGCGCCACTTTGTCCAAAAACGAAGTTGTCTGGTCTGAACAACTGTCCGTAAGGTCCGCTGCGCACGGAGTCCATCGTACCTGGCTCGAGATCTACCAACACAGCCCTGGGCACGTATTTGCCTGAAAAAATATATACATTAATATAATATATAAATGACCATGCCCATATTAGTATGGAGCTTAAAGTCAGCAATGCCATGCAATGCCCAAATTGTAGCTCTATGTCATATGATAACTTTTTAACAGTATTTATATGATATCTAGATTTAATGTCATATAAAGCACCGGTTCAAAAGATATTGGACATAACATGATAATTTCCTACTGGTTTTTTATACATTTTATCGTTTACAGGCAGCATTGCTATTAGTTTTTCACTAGGAACTTCATGATCATCACATAAGCTAAGCCAGATTAGTGTTCTTTTATATACTTATCTGTATGTTAACAGATAAACATGTCAGTTATTTGGAATTATCTTGAGTTTTTTCATCTGATGACGTTTATTATAAAATCATATTTTTATTTGGTGTTGTTGTAAAGCAGTATATTATTATTCGATTATTTAGTAATCACTTTTATGACTAATATCAATCATGTTGAGTTTTACATGGGCCAAAGGACGTGATTCCAGACCGTAATAAATAAAGCACGAATTAATGATTGAAACGATGATACGTACTGCAATGTCAACAAGAACTTCTTATTTTTTTAATTTTTTATCCAGTGCTTCATATGATTTAAAATTAACAACATAATTCTGGTTTTTATTTATTACAGCAATCTTGTAATATACTTTATCTGGGCATTTCCGAGGCACAGTGGGCGTTGTCCTTTTCATTCAATCTCACAACATTTATTAAAATTAAATAAAAATAATATAAATAACATAATAGTATCCTAATTAAAAATACAACTAGAAACTAACATTACCTAAGCCTAAACCATACTAAACGATATTTTAAAAATTAGGTCCTTTGGGTAAGGTGTCCATAACGCAGGCAGCGTTCCCGCGCTGGACTGCTAAGGAAAGCCTTCGCGCGAGAAAGCTGCCTGCGCAGTGATCACCAGCAGCCTCCCTCAGCCGTTTACTGACTGTCGCAGAGTGTGTACATTTCATCTTCTTCAGGGGCCTCACGTATTGGATACATATCGCCGCGCACGCCTATCAAATAACCGAGATTAATACCCGTGATATTAGACAGATTGTTTTATAACATTTCATGTTCTTAAGTGGTCCAAAAAGAAGGATTTTTTTTGGTTTCCAGGACTATGGAAATGGAATACAAGGTAAAGCGTTGAAGTTTATAAAAAATCCAGTATATTTACATCTTATCAAATGCTAGCCTAGTAACTATCGCATGATCATACCACTACTAGGGTAGTTGGAAGTGTTTTAAAATTCTGAAATATGTAATGAAGAACATCTATTTGTTAAAGTAGAACGCGCAGCTCTTATTGGCTAGTTCGCGGATCAACATGGTGACTATTATTTATTTATTTATTACACCAGTTTACATAAACATTTTATAAAAACAATATTAATGCATTTTATAAACCACTAGCTACTCGACCCAGTTTCGCACGGGTGGTCCAATCGTTAGCAAACTTCACGGGATCACCTGCTGGGCTAACCTGAAGATTCACTGAAAATTTCATCAAAATCTGCCCAGCCGTTTTTGAGTTCATAGAGGACATACAGACAAACATTTATTTTTATATATATATATATATATATATATATATATATATATATACTAGCTGTGCCCGCGACTTCGTCCGCGCGAAATAGTTTTTTTTTAATTATTTATTTATATTAATCATATTAATAAAAATAAACAAACTTTCTAAAATAAAGGTAGCCTAAGTTACACCTTATTACATCAGTTATCTGCCAGTGAAAGTCCCGTCAAAATCGGTCCAGCAGTTTCAGAGATTAGCCAGAACAAACAGACAGACGGACAGACAGACAAACAAAAATTGTAAAAATATTCATTTTGGTTTATGTACCGTGTATACATCCATATGCATTTAGTAAAAGCGGTTATTTTAATGTTACAAACAGACACTCCAATTTTATTTATCTGTATAGAAGATTATTATTATATTATTACATATTATGTTATTATATATATATAAAAAAAATGCGTAGTTATTTTATGTCACAAAAAATACGTATTCTGTGATAATAATAATATATAATAATAATAATACCCCGCAGGGCAGCTTGTGGCGAGCTGTTGGTGCGTAACGACACCACGGGTACCCGAGTGCTCCAGAGAGTCGATCAGGGCCTTCGTCTCGGCGTGTCTTCGTCGGTCGGAGTGGAAATCCAAGAAGGCCCGCAGGACTCTCAGCTCTGGCTTGCCTTCATTGGCCGTCCAGAGAGGAGTCGATAGAGTATATTGCTCTAGCAGGTGATATACTCCAGGGGTGGAAGTGTTAAAGGGCATAACGCCGCGAGTAACTTTGGAGAAAGCGCAGCACACCTCTCGACACCCCTGAGTCACTCACACCGGTGTTGCCCCCGGCCGACTTTCTCTGGCATTTCGGGGGTCTATCTAGTGAGTGGCGAGCCACCGCCTGCCAAAAATAACAGTCAGATATGATAGTTATGGCAGGTGTCCGTCCCTCTTCTGCAATAATCCAGTACCAATAATCCCTCCAGACCTCATTACAATAGACTAATCATTTCCTACACATTCGCAATAGTCCCAATACCTGCCGTGACCTGCTCATAGATATATGGATCTATCGATATTTTTGGGAGCGGGTCTCGGCTGGTGTACAACATAACATGAATCTTCTTAAAAGGGCCTCTACGCGTTGGATCCAATTCCCCGCGTACGCCTATTAAATGACCGGGATAATACCCGTGAATAAAAATAAATTATAATAATAATATAATAATATAATAATGCTCCCCGCAGGGCAGCTTGTGGCGAGCTGTTGGTGCGTAACGACACCACGGGTACCCGAGTGCTCCAGAGAGTCGATCAGGGCCTTCGTCTCCGGCGTGTCTTCGTCGGTCGGAGTGGAAACTTAGGAGGCCCGCAGGACTCTCAGCTCTTGTTTGCCTTCATTGGCCGTCCAGAGAGGAGTCGATAGAGTATATTGCTCTAGCAGGTGATATGCTCCAGGGGTGGAAGTGTTAAAGGGCATAACGCCGCGAGTAACTTCGGAGAAAGCGCAGCACACCTCTCAACAACACCCCTGAGTCACTCACACCGGTGTTGCCCCCGGCCGACTATCTCTGGCATTTCGGGGGTCCATCTAGTGAGTGGCGAGCCACCGCCTGCCAAAAGTAACAGTCAGATATGATAATTATGGCAGGTGTCCGTCTCTCTTCTGCAATAGCCCGGTTCTAATAATACCTCCATATCTCACTTTAATAGCCCACTTTTTCCCGACATATTTCCAATAGTCCCAATACCTGCCGTGGCCTGTTCATTGGTATATTGCCCCATTGATATCCCCTGGAGCGAATCACGGCAGGTGTACAACATTACATACAATCTTTTCTAAGGGGCCTCTACGCGTTGGATTTTTATCCCCGCGCAAGCCTATCAAGTGACCGGGATTAATACCCGTGAGTAGAAAGATTATAATAATAAAAATAAAAGTGCAAAGTCCCCCGAAGGGAAGATATTTCCCCCTAATTTTAACCGTTTTTCATATTTTACGCAGGAACCCTAAATATTTACGGGATAAAAAATACCCTATATTGTGCTCTGAACAGTCGTCTACCTACCAGTGAAAGTCCCGTCAAAATCGGTCCAGCCGTTTCAGAGATTAGCCGGAACAAATAGACAGACAGACAGACAGATAGACAGACAAAAATTGTAAAAATATTCATTTTGGTATATGTACTGTGTATACATCCATATGCATTTAGTAAAAAGCGGTTATTTTAATATTACAAACAGACACTTCAGTTTTATTTATCTGTATAGATGTATAGATATGAAGTTTGACGCAAATCCAATAATATCATTACATCATGACATAGTCATGTAATAATTACCTACAATCTATATATATCTATATATATATATATATATGCGCAAGTGCGAGTACAATTTAAGATTTTTTTATACTTTATAATAATAATATTTATATGCGCATATATATATATATATATATATATATATATATATATATATATATACTACTCTGTGTAAAAAGTATCGGGAATATGTCAATAAAAAGACCCGCGTAAAAGAGGTCGTTCTAATTTTTTTACTGCATGTTGGTAGCACTGTACTGATTTAGCGCGCAAAATTTGAGCGGGATCTGTCATTTAATTTGTTTTAAACTACACTTTTTGTTGGTCATAGTTTTGAGTCCTCGGCGATTTTTACAATGGAAAATATTGTTGAACAAAGAGTGTGCCTTAAATTTTGTGTTTCAAATGATATTTCATGTGGTGAATCACTAAAAATGGTGCGAAATACCTACGGCGAATCGTGTATATCGAAAACAAGGGCTTATGAATGGTATAAGGCTTTTAAAGAAGGCCGAGAAGTAGTAGTAGACTTGCCTCGTTCTGGTAGACCTTCAACCGCTACGACCAGAGAAAACATCGACAGAATCAAGAAGCTAGTGCTCGAAAATCGACGTATGAGTCTGAGAGAGTTGGCTAGTGAGGTGAACATATCTTTTAAGTCCGTCCACAACATTCTCATTGACATTTTAGGCATGAAACGCGTCGCCGCTCGACTAGTTCCAAAAGAGCTCAATTTTGTTCAAAAAGCGCAGCGAAAGCATGTCGCTGAAGACATGGTTTCCCGAGCTTCTACGGATCCGACCTTTATGAAACGTATAATAACTGGCGACGAGACATGGGTTTATGAGTACGACATGCAAACAAGCCAACAGTCTTCAGAATGGCGTCTCGAAAACGAGCCGAAACCCAAAAAACCGCGGCAAAGTCGCTCCAAAATCAAGGTGATGCTGACAGTTTTTTTTGACTACCGTGGTGTGGTTCACTCCGAATTCCTTCCAGAGGGAGAAACAGTGAATGAAGAATATTATTTAGGCGTCATGAAGCGTTTGCGTGAGAGTATCCGCCGAAAACGTCCAGATTTGTGGCAACACAACTCATGGATTCTGCACCATGATAATGCACCATCACACACAGCCATTATAGTGAAAGAGTTTTTAGCGAAAAATTCAACAAAAGTTCTCGACCAAGCACCGTATTCACCTGATATGGCTCCGTCTGACTTTTTTTTATTTCCCAAGTTAAAATTACCACTTCGAGGAAAACGTTTTGAGTCGATAGAAGCCATAAAAGAAAATTCGCTGAATGAGCTAAAGGCCATACCGCAAATAGCCTATGAAAAATGTATGGAAGACTGGGTGAAGCGGTGGAGATGTTGTATTGCAAGCGATGGGGCCTACTTTGAAGGCGATAAAATAAATTTAGATGAATAATTTGTATTTTTTGTTTTATTGACAAATTCCCGATACTTAGTACACAGAATGTATATAAATATTTTAAAACTCACCACTGCTAGCTTGATTATAGTATACATTGAGCCTCTCCCTCTGCAGCTCTGTCTCCCCCTTGAACATGCCGTTGGGGTCCACTCCATGTTCGTCCGATATTACCTCCCAGAACTAAAATAAAATATATTTTTCACAAACATGGTAAAAGGATACACACAATTTAATGAATGACTTAAAAAAATAATGTTTATATAACAATAATATTGCATAAAAACATTATTTAAATGTTGAATTAAACAATTTTTAATGGAAGTATCGCGTGTTTTATTTATTTTGTTGAACCTGACGTTTCGAACGCTTTGCAGCGTCCGTGGTCGCAGGAAGCTTCCTGCGGTTAAAAATTGTTTAATTCAATGTGTAACAATCGCGAAAACCTAAGACAATACTATTATTTAAATGTATTCATCTATTTTTATGTTTTAAATTTAGGATACTTTTTGGTACATTTTCCTTACTTCATACATGGGACGATTGGTTTACAGCACCACCGGGGCCGTGAACATAACAGTGTGGCATTGTAGACTACTACTCTGTACTAAGATGTAAAGCGTTGATACGTAAAAGCGAAATAAAACTTCCATGTTTAGTGAGATTCAAACATCTAAACATCCAAACTATCTCACGGGAGCCTGTCGCCGGGATAAAAAGTAGTCTAAGTGTTAATTACGTCAAAACCTTCTTCTTCGACTTAAAACTCCATTTCACTCCTCTCAATTCTATTCCAAATCGTTTTCAGTTCAAGCAGTACGTCTTTGGAATGCTCTACCCCTTAATATTCGTTGTGCTCAAACACTTTCCTCTTTTAAATCTCTTGTCAAAGAACACTACCTTTCCTGTAACTCTATTTGATCGTTCTCTTTCTCTTTCTTGATCATCACCGAGTCTCTGACATTACTGTAACTACAATAACTTTTAATACTTTTTCATGTATATAATAATTTTGTTTTAATTCGTATGGTTTGCTCTGCACCACCTACCTGTATTATTACAAGATAATACTTTTCTCTCATCTTAAGGTTGTCTGGAAGAGATTGTTTAGCGATAAGATCGCCTAATTGTACTATAGTTTCTAAGTATCTTATGTTTACAATTTTAATTTGGTACAATAAAGAATATTTGTATTGTATTGTATTGTCAGTAATCCAGTACATCCTATCTATCTACCAAATTTCATCCAAATCCGTTCAGCCGTTGAGGCGTGACAACGAAACAAATATCCAGACATCTAAACATCCATACTTTTTTTTTTTTTTTTTTTTTTTTTAAAACTTCACGCCAAATCCCTTGCGGGGTAGGCAGAGAGAACCGAGCGCCACGTGACTGGATCCTTACATATCTCACTCGCTTCTTTAACATTCATTGCTCTTCTCATGCACGCACGCCGGTTTCTAGGGCTCCTGACATCACCTTCTGATAGAACATGACCAATTTGGTCATGGTAGGTAAGTCTTGGCCTTCCCCGGCTCCTACATCCTTCCACTTTTGCATTGTATATCTGCTTCGTCATTCTTTCATCTTGCATTCTTTCTACATGCCCGAACCATCGGAGCATGCCTCTTCTTATTTTAACACCGACGCTCTCTTTCAGACCAACTCTATTTCTAACATCATCATTGCGAATACGGTCTACGAGCCTTACGCCACAAATTTTGCGCAGCGCTCGCATTTCAACCGCGTTTATTCTACTTTCATGCTCTTTCTGCCATACCCAACTCTCGCTTCCATAAGTTAGCGTTGGGACCAACACTGCATTGTGTATAGCGAGTTGTGCCTTCTGGCTCAGGATTTTACTGCCAAGAAGTTTTCCCAACGCTCCATTCACACTATTCCCAGCACTCACTCGTCTTTCCACATCTGCGGTGTACCTTCCATCCCTGCTGAAAGCGCATCCAAGATATACAAACTCATCCACTTGTTCCAACACTTCATCATCAATCGTAATCCTTACATTAGTTCTGGATTCTTCTCTTTCAAATACCATTATCTTTGTTTTCTTCGCATTCAGTAGTAAGCCTTTCTCCATACAGTCGTCTTTCATCGCTGTGACCAGTGTTTGCAGTTTAGATGGTGTATCTGCTACATCTAAACATCCATACTTTCACATTTATAATAAGTATGGATTTCTAATAATAGCGGTGCTAATCCCAACGCTAACTTATGGAAGTGAGAGCTGGGTATGGCAGAGAGAGCATGAAAGTAGAATACATGCGGTCGAGATGAGAGCACTGCGAAAAAATTGTGACATAACGCTTGTTGACCGCGTTCGAAATGATGACGTACGAAAGAGAGTGTCGGTGTTAAGATAAGAAAGGGCACGCTCCGTTGGTTCGGACATGTAGAAAGAATGCAAGATGAAAGAATGACGAAACAGATATACAACGCGAAAGTGGAAGGATGTAGGAGCCGAGGAAGACCAAGACTAACCTACTATGTATTTTGTCGGACGGTGATGTCAGGAGCCTTAGGAACCGGCGAGCGTGCATGAAAAGAGCTATGAATGTGAAAGAAGCGAGTGAAGTGTGTAAGGACCGCGTCTTATGGCGCTCGGTTCTCGCTTCCTACTCTGCTCACTTTACTTCCTACCTGGCGTGAAGATATATATTGTATTCCTCTGTCAATCGTACGGAATTGCTTCCAGAATACCCCATAGGCCCCACGATGTGCAATAATTCGCCACAATCGCAATCTTTATGTTTGATTGGTGCCCCAAAATGTTTATTATCTTGTTGAAGGTGTTATCGGTGTGTCTGTTGACTCACATGGCGCACCTAATGCGGGAAAATCGTCGGCGAATCTAAAATGTTCATATGTACTTGATATATACCTACGGATTTTTTTTATCGCCCATGAAAATTGTAGACCCACAAAAGGACTAACCTACACACGCGGGTGGGCATTAGTCATTCTTCCGTGAGGGGCACCCTCCAGAAAATGGGAGGGAGGAGGTGAGATCTTACATATTTCGGGAGACCGAACTGATTATGCCAGCTTCCTAAAACACCACCTGGGACCACCTTTAGCCGGGAAGACTTTTAATGCTCCATCCTCCATGCGATCGCCCCAGGGGATCGGAACGATGGTTCGAAGAAGAAAAACATATCCCATGTTTTTTTTATACAACGTCGGGAGGCGACAAGCATACGACCCACCTGATGTAAAGCGGTTATCGTTGCCTATGAACGCTTATAATACATTAAATATCACTCGCGCGATGCCTACTCTGCTGCTAACACAGCAACTCCTGAGGAGCTTACTGGTGACCTCACTCACACGCAGGAACACAACAACTCTCTACGGAGAAGTTATCTGGCTGCAATTTTCTGTCAGGTGGAAGTACTTACCCAGACGGGCTGCCTACCTCCCTTAAAAGTTTATCATCTGTTACCTTTCAGTATTAAAATCCCTCAAACGAGCAATTCAATGAATTAAATTCAATGAGTGTTATAGAAGCGAGTGAGGTATGTAAGGATCGAGTCACGTGGCGCTCGGTTCTCTCTGCCTACCCCGTGAGGGATTCGGCGTGAAGTTATAGATAGATAGATAAACGAGCAATTCATATATATTATATTTGTATAGCAAACATATATATAGGAAACATTTTGATTTTGAAGTTTAGACGTGCTCGGCGGCGCAGTCGTGAATGACACGCGACTTTGTCCCCAAAGGTCGTGGGTTCGATGCCCACACAAGACCAACATTTGTCTGTTTGTTTTGGTCTGGGTGTTTTAAGAGAGGTAGATCGCATCAAAGCAGCCCGTCTGGGAATGTACCTCCCCCTCAAGGAAAACCGTAGCCAAATAACAACTCCTTGGAGGGTTGCCGTGTTCCTGCGTGTGAGTGAGATCACTAGTAAGCTCCTAAGGAGTCGCTGTATTAGCAATAGAGGTGGCACTGCATGTGATACTTAATGTAAGTGTTCATACGGTACGGTAACCGCTTTACATCAGATGGGCCGTATGCTTGTATACCAGCCGACGTTGTATAAAAAAAAACGTATTCATTTGACGCGACAAGACATGAATCACTCTACTCACATAGGTATATCCTATCTGTTAGCTTTCAGTATTAAAATCCTATTACTGATATACTCGTAAACTAACACACTTGCTCATACACACCCACTGTTTGACACACACACACACAAGACACTCCTGGGCGGGTGGGTTTCCTCACGGTGTTTTCTTTCACCGCCGAGCAAGTGATAAATACGTACATAAATCAGAAAATACGAATTTAGTGGCACATGCCCCCGCCAGGTTTCGAACCTGTGAGTAGTTGGTCAATAGACCGGTTCCTGACCTACTGGATTATCACTGTTCCTTCTGTATTAAAAGTACCAGAAAATTACTGCTATTTGACATACCAGTTTTTCTGCAGAATCTTGATGATATCAATAAACATTTTAATGATATACCGGGAGACAATCCTACAGACTTTTCACACTTAGCATATTTTGAAACACACAGGCATAAAAATTGTTCGTTCACGCTGCGACCGGTCACTGAAGATACCGTTGCCAAGGCTATACTTAATATTAAGACTAATGCAAAAGGTGTCGATGATCTATCCCTGGATATGATCCTTTTAACTCTCCCACATACGTTACCTCACATCACTCACATTATAAATAAATCCATCATAGAACACTATTGTCCCGAACTATGGTGCACGGCTAAAGTTATACCACTTCCCAAGACAACTAGTCCACAGTCTTTTAAAGACCTAAGACCCATTAGCATTTTGCCCTGTATGTCAAAGGTACTTGAAAGAGTGGTTTTTGAACAGGTTCTTCAGTACCTTGACGAAAATGATATTCTGCCAATTCATCAATCAGGTTTCAGAAGAGGTCATGGTACGGCCACAGCCCTAATGGATGTTGTAGACAACATTCTTGCGGCACAAGATAAGGGAAATGCTACTATCCTTGTTCTATTAGACTTCTCGAGAGCGTTTGACTGTATCAATATCCCATTACTACTATCAAAACTGACATACTATGGGTTTGATAAGAATACTGTGACTTGGTTCCAGAGTTATCTTGGAAATCGCTCTCAGCGTGTGGTTGTGTCTAGTGGTGGCATTGATAGGGTATCTGATGCGTGTAGGGTGGATAGGGGGGTTCCCCAGGGATCTATTTTGGGGCCCTTGCTCCTTATCCTATATAGTAGTGATATTCGAGACAGCATAAAAACTTGTCGGTACCATATGTATGCGGATGATCTGCAGGTATATACCTCTTTTAAACTTGAAAATACTCACGCCGCTGTTGATGAATTGAATCGGGAACTAAGCAGAATACGTGTATGGACTGAGAAGAATCGACTGGTTTTGAATCCTGACAAATCAAAATATGTAATAATTGGCACCAAACATCGCATTTCGGCGGTTGAGAGCAATAATATTGATATATTGATCGGTAAGGATCATATTGGACGGGTATATGAGGCACGCAATTTGGGCATTATAATGGATGCTGGTTTACGATTTGAATCCTATGTAACTGAATTAGCTAAACATAGCTTATTCAAAATTAAACTCCTTTACAAGATACGTAAGAATATAAATGAGCAACTGAGAGTCAGGCTGTGCGAGGCGTTGGTTCTATCAAAATTAAATTATTGTTACCCAGTCTTTGGTTCCTGTCTCCTAGAAAGGTCTAAACGGATCCTCCAGCGCATACAAAATGCTTGTGTTAGATTTTGTTTTGGAGTACCACCAAGAACACATGTTACTCCATATTTAAATGCTGCTAATATGCTTAACATGAAATCTAGGTGCGATCTGTACTTTGCAACATTACTTTTCGATGTTGTAAACACTAAAATACCAAAATATCTCCATGACAAACTAACATGGGCTAATTCAAAATCGATTTACAACACGCGGGGCGCACTTTGGAAGCTTTCCTTACATTGCCACAAAACGACTGCTTTCCGAGGCAGTTTTAGATACTTGGCTACTAAATGTTGGAATAACCTCCCGCCGCCTATAAGACAGTCAAAATCCAAATTTTCTTTTAAAAACAAACTAAGGAACCATCTTTTACATTATCAAAAACTGCTTACATAAATAATATATATCTCATACATACTAATGTTTCTGAAATACTATTTTTCATATTAATATTACTCACATGCACCCAAGTTTGCTTCTTTCAAATATGTATATTTGAGTTAATTATGTCGATGTTACCAAATTTTGGAGAGTATTTATGCAGCTTGTGTCATACTTTCCTTTAAGCGCGCAACTACAACGGTCGCCACCGTCTGAAAAACAGCGTCGTGGCTCAACTGAGTTGCGGCATTATGCTGAGACGGGGGCAATTTTCTGCTGCCATGACACTGTTTTGTGGATATTACAAAAAAAAAAAGAGGAAAAACAATTTTTTTGTTTTTTTATTCTATGTATCTTTTAAGCTTTTCTTTAGTTTCATTGTCATTTATATATAATTATGTAATGTTTTATGTTGCAGCAGAAATAAACTATTTCTTTCTTTCTTTCTATTTACGCCACTTAGTCGGGAATACGTGAACACTCAGAAAGATTTTCGAAAATAAATAAATAAATATTGTCGGACAAATTACACAGCGCCATCTAGCCCCAAAGTAAACGAAGCTTATGTTATGGGTACTAGACAACTGATAAACATACGAAAATACATATTTTTTTTTTGTAAATACATACTTATTATACATAGAAAATACCCAGACCAAGACAAACAGATATGTTCATGCACACAAATGTTTGTATTGTGTGGGAATCGAACCCACGAGCGTTGGTGTCAAAGTAGCGTAACAGCGCGTTTCACCACTGCGCCACCGCGCTCGACATAAAAAGAAAGTGTTCTATAGGTAAATATTTTTATATGAAATCTTTTCAAAGTACTCTCCGCCAGCCTCTATGCAGAGTTTCATCCGTCTGAACCAGTTTTCGAAATACTTTTTCCAGTCCGGTTCAACAAAATAAATAAAATACGCGATACTTCCGTTAAAAATTGTTTAATTCAGTTTGTTCGTTAGTTTTAAAGAAAGACAATTTGGCCATATTTCTTCAATTGATCGAATTCTAAGAGAGGTGGGGCGCATCAAATCATCCCGTCAAGGGAAGTACCTCCACCTCTCAGAAAATCGCAGCCAAATAACAACTCCCTATGGGGTTCTTGTGATCCTGCCTGTGAGTGAGGTCACCAGTAAGCTCCCGAGGAGTTGCTGTGTAAGCAGCAGAGGAGGCATCGCGCGAATGATACTTTATATATCGCAAGCGTTAATAGGCTACGGTACCCGCTTTACATCGGGTGGGCCTTATGCTTCTATGTCTCCCGACGTAGTATAAAAAAAATGATGGTTTTTAGGGTTCCGTACCCAAAGGGTAAAACGGAACCCTATTACTGAGACTTCGCTGTCCGTCCGTCCGTCCGTCTGTCACCAGGCTGTATCTCATGTACCGTGATAGTTAGACAGTTGAAATTTTCACAGATGATGTATTTCTGTTGCCGCTATAACAACAAATACTAAAAAATAGAATAAGATAAATATTTAAGGGGGCTCACATACAACAGACGTGATTTTTTACCGTTTTTATAGATAATGGTACGGAACCCTTCGTTAGCGAGTCCGACTCGCGCTTGGCCAATTTTTTGTTATCTTACCGGATAAGTACGCGCATATCTTGCGACAGTTTCTTACCATCCAAAAAGTCAGAGTAGCTCGAAGCCGTTACTTTGTAAGGCTGACGTCAAGGTGCCATATTTACAACAGTATAAACATAGATTGTTAAAATGTCGCCACGTGTTTTTACAGCGTAATCTATTACGCCGTGGACCGTCTTTATTTTGACCGCGTCAAGGAACAGAGAGAGATGTTTAAAATGATTTCGTCAATTTTCAAACAGAATTTAGATTTTAGGCCAGTATAGCCATCTGCAATTAAAAATACTTTTGTAGCGGCCCTCGGCAACCGAAAGTGCAACATAAGCAAATTCGTGGAATAATACAGTCCGTGCGAGGGCAAAGCCATTCGCTTACCGAGAGCCGTATCGTCAGGTTCCCTAGTTCCCAGCTAGTTATAATATCAACTTATGTATTGTGAAACCAAGTATATATGTGCCAGTTGGCTTAGACTGGACATTGGGTTTTATTTATGAACACGCAATACCACCATATATTATACCTCAACTCGGGGAAACACCAAACTTTCTTATCACCTATTTACATGGTTGCTTTGGAAGGGTCTTCATCTATGTCGTTTGAAGTCTATCGTACGATTCGTCCGGTTTCAGACACACACTTGAAATCGTAAAAAATCATATTCCAATTTTTCAAGGACAAATGAAGCTGGAGAATTTAATTAACAATTCCTGAAGCCTCGTGCTACGTGGAAGAAATAGCAGTAATGTGTCATTGTTGTTGTAATCTCTTTATTGCACAAATATACACAACATATACAGTTACAAATGTTTAGTATGTACAAAGGCGGACTTATCTCTGTAAGAGATCTCTTCCAGCCAACCTGTATAGGCTTGGTAGGAATATGCAATACATATATAGGCAGAGAAACTATCTGTACCTTCTTTAACTAAAATATCATGAACTAATAACATGAGCCATTGCAACAGTAAAAACAGATACATAAATATAACACAAAGAAAATAAAAGTGAAAGAAAAATCATACATATATAAGTACCTAAGCAAAAACACATTCAAACTAGGGGCGAATGTATATAGTAAAGTTGTCTAATGACGAACATTTGTTTACGACTGTCTTCACAGAAGAAATGACAGTTGAGGTAGATATATTTCCATTTAGGTTACCGGTCTTAGTATATATTTTTTAATCATTCTCTGTTAATTTCTCTCAGAGAATCTTCTTCTGCATGATATTGTGGTATGGATCTTTCGTCATATCCCTTTATCGTTACCAAAATGGTGCCAACATAATTAAACATCTTACACAACTTCCTCATCACATCCGTTTACCTCACAGTACTGAATTATATAAATACTCTTCTTCAGTATTTCGAGTAGGTTCTGTAGGAGTCGAATGTGTCTCATCATTCGCTATTGTTTGTTTACTACTGTGTTCTTTATTGATACATTGTATTGGATTTAACAAATATGATTTTGAGCAACTTGTAACTGACAGAGATTCTAGTCTAGAATGCTCATACAGTCTCCACGATAGCATTTCGAATTACTGTTTGACGAGTGTTTGACGAGCTCGGTGGCGCAGTGGTGAAACGCGTTGTTACGCTACTTTAACACCAACGCTCGTGGGTTCGATTCCCACACAGTACAAACATTTGTGTGCA
This sequence comes from Pyralis farinalis, assembly GCA_947507595.1. Taxonomy (NCBI): domain Eukaryota; kingdom Metazoa; phylum Arthropoda; class Insecta; order Lepidoptera; family Pyralidae; genus Pyralis; species Pyralis farinalis. The sequence goes on along the minus strand of OX382263.1, from coordinate 38,439,884 downwards.
TGAACATGTCTGTTTGTCTGGGTCTGGGTGTTTCCTATGTATAATAAGTATGTATTTACAAAAAAAAATGTATTTACGTATGTTTATCAGTTGTCTAGTACCCATAACACAAGCTACGCTTACTTTGGGGCTAGGTGGCGCTGTGTAATTTGTGCGACAATATTTATTTATTTATTTACTGTTGAATCAACAGTTTCATAATTGAAAACAAATATAATGTTTCAAATTTTTCGGTTGCACATTTTTCGTCAACATTCGTTTCTGCACTAGTTGTTCATTGTGTAGTAGAATTTTATCATTTTAATTATAAGATTAATTGTCTGTAACTGCTATCTTTTCGATAAAATCAACATATCGCATGAAATCAAAAGAGACACCGACGATAAAGAAGGCTTTAACCCCTAGTAGATCTGCTCACTATCATAAAAGTATAATTGTTATGACATTAAAACTGTACAACCATTTACCATAATACATTATAAGACAGAATTGGCATTTATTCAGGTGAAGGGTTTCTACCATATTAATTACTAAAGTATACTAGAGCGTTGGCGTATATCTACAACAAATTTTTAATTAGTATAATAATATAGTTTTTATAAGAATACAATAGTGACATGAAGTGTAAATCTTACATATTTATTTGAATTAGTAGATATTTCAAAAGCTGTTTTCTCAGAACTTGTATTTTGCCTTTACTTATTCATCAATGATATAACAATTTATAAAGTTGCGTGCCGGGTCCAAAGTAATATTCGTAATTATAGTTGTAATATTCTCTTATGCTTATCATTTGTACTTGGTAGGGCGCATCAGCAGCCCGTCTGGGGAAGTACCTCCACCTTACAGAAAACCGCAGCCAAATAACAACACCCTGGAAGGTTGTTGTATTCCTGCGTGTGAGTGAGGTCACCAGTAAGCTCCTGAGGAGATGCTGTGTTGGCAATAGAGATGGCATCGTTGGTTTTTTTTATACTACGTCGGGAGGTATACAAGCATACGGCTCACCTGATGTAAAGCGGGTACCGTAGCCTATTAACGCTTGCGATATTTTAAGTATCACTCGCGCGATGCTTCCGCTGCTGCTTACACAGCAACACCTTGGGAGCTTACTGGTGACCTCACTCACGCGCAGGGACACAACAACCCTCTAGGGAGTTGTTATTTGGCTGCGGTTTTCAGTGAGGTAGAGGTACTTCCCCAGACCTACCTCTCTTAAAACTTTCACACCAAGACAAACAGACATATTCATGCACACAAACGATTGCCTTGTGTGGGAATCGAGCCCACGAGCGTTGGTGTCAAAGTCGCCTCATTCACGACTGAGCTCGTTATTCTCATCGTCATGGTGGGCCGTATGCTTGTATACCTCCCGACGTGGTATAAAAAAACCTACTTGTGTCTTTTTTTTTTACGGGACAGGCCCACCACTCATACCCACCACTGTGTCTCCTGTGTAGCCAGAATTAACAGCGGCGACCACAAAAAAGGCAATGAACAGTGAAGTCCATTGCCGTCCCGGGGGTTAAACTACAGCTGCCTTGGAACTCACAAACGAATTTAATCAGAAGAAATTTGTAGGAGTAGGAAGTTTTAGAATTGACTATTGACCTACTTGTGTCTGTGATCATCTTCAAGTACATCTACATTATAACGATGCAGGTACGTACAGTTGCAGTCGTATCTCAGACCGTGACAAAATCTTATTACGATATGAAATTCCACTAAAAACCTTATCTCAGATAGGACAACATTTTTTTTACGAGTATCAAAGTAATAAAATTAGTTCTGACTCAATACAATAAGTTACTTTAACTCAGCGAACCTTATTTTTTACTAGCTGTGCCCGCGACTTCGTCCGCGCGGGATTTATCAAAAAAGTTGTTGTTCAATTATAATTTTATTTATATGATTTGATTATAAGTAAGTACCTAAATAAGCAAAATAATAATAGATATGTATTATGTACTTCGTCCGCTCGGAATAGTTATTTTTTTATTATTTAATTATATTAATAAAAATTTCTAAAATAAAAGTAGCCTAAGTTACTCCTTATTACATCAGCTATCTGTCAGTGAAAGTCCCGTTAAAATCAGTCCAGCCGTTTCAGAGATTAGCCGGACCAAACAGATAGACAGACAAAAATTGTAAAAAAATTAATTTTGGTATATGTACAGTGTATACATCCATATGCATTTAGTAAAAAGCGGTTATTTTAATATTACAAACAGACACTCCAATTTTATTTATCTGTATAGATGTATAGATTATTATAGGCGTATGTTTATGTTCTGCGACGTTCAAGTACCTAGTCAGATATTTTACTTTATGAGCATTTAGGTATTCCTAGAACAGTCAATAAGGACCTATTGACCAACAGGTACCCGGTTCTAATGCTGGCATGTACCACTTCATTCGTGTTTTCAGATTTATCACTTATTATTGGGGTGAAGGAAAACGTGAGGAATCCCGCACGTCCAAGAAATCATATTTATAGACGTGTGACCTAAGGTTTTGACGAGCTGGTGGCTCAGTCGTGAATGACGCCACTTCGACACCAACGCTCGTGGGTTCGATTCCCACGCAAGGCAAACATTTGTGTGCGTGAACATGTCTGTTTGTCTTGGTCTGGATGTTTTAAGAGAGGTAGGTCAAAGCAGCCCGTCTGGGGAAGTATCTCCACCTCACAGAAAACCGCAACCAAATAACAATTCCCTAGAGGGTTGTTGTGTTCCTGCACGTGAGCGAGATCACCAGTAAGCTCCCAAGGAGTTGCTGTGTAAGCAACAGAGGAGGTACGCGCGAGTGATACTTAATATATTACAAGCGTTAATAGGCTACGGTACCCGCTTTACACCAGGTGGGCCGTATGCTTGTATGCCTCCAGATGTAGTATAAAAAAAGGTCTGGTTATCCCTGGGTTGTGGAGGTCGGACGGCAGTCGTTCCATCTCAAAATCAGTATCTTAACCAAATATTTAGGCTTAGGTAGCGGACCCCGCCGATCTTAATGCATTACGATACGGGCTAAAGCTAGGAAGAAAAGGCATTTAAGTATTCCAACCATTTAGGCTTTCAGCCTTAAGCAGTGTGCCACTGCTTCATGGGCATCTGATGTTCAGAGATTTCTAATGAAGCTATTGTTCAGGTATAATGCTTTCATTGTCATCTTGCCAATTAGTAAAGATTCAAAAGCGAACATAGACAACGATCTCAGAATTACAATGGTAGTCCTAACTCAAGTATCAGAAATAGGAGAGTTAATATCACGAGAGGTAGGAGGCATTAAAGCAGCCGGTCTGTGGAAGTACTTCCACGTCACAGAGAAATATAGCCAAATATGCTGTGGAATCAGAAGAGGAGGCATCGCGCGAGTGATACTTAATATATAGCAAACGTTAATAGGATACGTTACCGCTTTATATCAGGTGGGCCGTATGCGTCTCTCAGCGTAGTATACAAAAATAATTAACAAGTTTGGAATTCTATCATTGGCGCTGGCTAGTATGATAACGTAGTCTGTTTAGTGAGGTTGTTGCAGTAACGAGCACAGCTTTTAATGATATGGTATGTCGTTGCGTAGGTTTTGAGTGTTGATACAACGTTAAATGTAATTCCTATAAGCTTTTGCAGTATGCGTCTTAAATCTCTCTCGTCCGCATAACTTGAGGCATACTTACACAGGAACACGACGGCCCTCTAGGGTATTATTATACTTCCCTTAAAATACCCAGATCAAGACAAACAGACGCGTCCATGCACATAAGCCCACAGACCCGCAGAGACGGGTTCGACCCATGTTGGGGACCATGATTATTCCAAATTTGTAAATTAGTTTTTGATAATAAAATATTTGTATATGTGTACTGATGTTAAAGTAGCGTTGTTAAACAATTCGCCACGGAGCTCGTGATTAATCGTGAGCTTACGAAACAGATGTACAACGCGTAAATGGAAGGATGTAGGAGCCGAGGAAGACCAAGAATTACCTACCATGGCCAAATTGGTCGTGTTTTATCAGAAGGTGATGTCAGGAGCCTTAGAAACCGGCGAAAAGAGTGCAAGGACCGAGTGTGACGCTCGATTCTCTCTGCCTACCTTGCGGGGGACTTGGTATGAAGACGTGGTAGAACTGAGCTAACCCCACACGAGTTCATGTTTCAATTAGTGGATGAACCACGCGAGTATGTCTCCGTGAAATAGCTGCGTAGTTACATAACGATCTCAGGCAAATCTGCAATAGGTACCTTGGATCCGATCTGGTTGCCGCACTGTCCCGCCTGCACGTGCACTATTTCCGGCATTTTAACAATCAAAACCACACAAGTAACTTAGAACCGTATAATTTTCACTTCATCAATGCGGTATATTAACCTCCTTATCGGACTCGTATCGTTTGCTTATCGCGTTATCGTGTTATCATGAAGTGAGTTGGCTTCACATACAGCCGAGCGATGGCGCTAGTGTCACCAAACGACGAATGCTCGCGATCATGTTTAGACAAGTTACTTTGTCATTGAATAAGAAACCGGACTATTGACCACCTGGTCGCCGGTTTGAACCCCGACGGGGGCATGTACCTACCGCTAAATTCAGGTTTTTGGATATATGTACATATTTATCACTTGCTGAATACATATATAATTATGTTTAAGCACGAAACAAATGTAATAATTGTACTTGGAACTATTTATTCTCATATAAGTGACATGTATATTGTCTTATGAGTTATTAATACATTCTTTAACCAGTGTACATACATATTTATTACGGCGGTGAAGGAAAACATCGTGAGGAAATCCGCACGTCCGAGAAATTATATTTCGAAAGATGTGTGACCTCATCTAAGAAAGATCTGGTTTTCCCTCAGGGATGTGGAGATCTGACGACAGTCGCTCCATGTAAAAATCGGCCAAGTGCGAGTCGGACTCGCACACGAAGGGTTCCGTACCATTATCTATAAAAATCGGCCAAGTGCGAGTCGGACTCGCGCACGAAGGGTTCCGTACCACTATCTATAAAAACAGTAAAAAAATCACGTTTGTTGTATGGGAGCCCCCTTAAATATTTATTTTATTTTATTTTTTAGTATTTGTTGTTATAGCGGCAACAGAAATACATCATCTGTGAAAATTTCAACTGTCTAACTATCACGGTTCATGAGATACAGCCTGGTGACAGACGGACGGACGGACGGACGGACGGACGGACGGACGGACGGACGGACAGCGGAGCCTCAGTAATAGGGTTCCGTTTTACCCTTTGGGTACGGAACCCTAAAAACGGCAAAAAAATCACGTTTGTTGTATGGGAGCCCCCTTAAATATTTATTTTATTCTATTTTTTAGTATTTGTTGTTATAGCGGCAATAGAAATACTTCACCTGTGAAAATTTCAACTGTCTAACTATCACGGTTCATGAGATACAGCCTGGTGACAGACGGACGGACGGACGGACGGACGGACGGACGGACGGACGGACAGCGGAGCCTCAGTAATAGGGTTCCGTTTTACCCTTTGGGTACGGAACCCTAAAAACGAGTGTGCTTTAGACCACACGACTGAAGTAAAACTTCTTTAGCTCCATAGTGTGATACAGACAATAGGCCTGCACTGTGTCTTACATATTATACGAAACTTAACTCGCTATGAGAGAAAGAAAATGTGTGCTCGCACCTCTCTCTCTTGCCCCTACAGTAATATACGAAACGTAACTCTCTCTCTTTCCATCTTCACTAACTTATATCTCCCTCTCAACTTCCGTTCGCCTCGCCCGATCACACTTGCATGAACACAATAATCCTCCAGGGAATTGTTATCACTCGTAATGCTCTCGTCACGCATTCACCAGCTTACTCCCCAAGTCAAGCGTGCGTGAAGAAGTTTTACTTCAAAAATCAGTGTCTTCGCCAAATCCTTAGTCTTAGGTAGTGGACCCCACAAATCCTAATTTATCAGGTGATGTCAAGAGCCTTAAAAACCAGCGAACGTGCATGAGAAGAGATACGAATGTTAAAAAAGCGAGTGAGGTGTGTAAGTATCGAGTCATGTGGCGCTCGGTTCTCTCTGCCTACCCCGCAAGGGATTTGGCGTGAAGTTATAGATAGATTTGTAATAATCATTTGCTCGCCGGTGGAAAACGCCGTGAAGAAATTCACACGTCCAAGAAATTATATTTCGAAAGACGTGGGACCTGAGGCAGACACTAGCTTTCTCTCGGGGAGGGTTGTGGAGGTCTGACCATCACCTCTTGTCAAAATACATACAAGCATACGGCATGTAGTTCGAGCTAACCTGTTTTGTGTGCTTCCACCACCAGTTAGTGCCCCCCTGCTACCGTTAGATGCATTCGTGAAATGCTAAAATAAAAATCTAAAAAAAATTTTAACAAACAAACCGACTCCACAGAACTGAATTTTATGATATGAAAAAAATAGGACCAATCTGAAAGTATACTCTTTCAAATAAAATTATTTTTTTCAAATCGGTCTATAAATGATGGAGTTATGAATCACAAACATAAAAAAAATACAGCCGAATTGAGAACCTCCTCCTTTTTTTGGGTTGGTTAACAAAAGTACATTTTGGTATAGGTACTTTTTATTCCAAATATGCAATTATAAAAATATAAATATGCAATTATACATATATATTAGATTACATGTGCGTTAAAATTATGTATAAAATATGTTTTGTACAGCCATAGTCACACGTTAGAGAATACGTCTTTAAAATTTTCTTCCATAGTGGGAGGCAATTCAGAAAACTGATAATCGGAACTAAATCGGAGGATACAGTTTGGTTCTGTAACTATATATCCATCGTTTACATCCAAAATTGAATTACATCACTTGATAGCTAAGGAATTCATTAAATCGAGCGAGGAATGTGATGCATCGCGCAATGGAAGCGCTGTCATTTTTTGATCATTTCCCTGCATCATTAATTTCCTTTTAGTATAACTTAAACTTACCAAAGGATTTGGCGTGAATAACTTACTTCCGCTCACCCGTTACGAGGATGTATTCACGTAAATCTCTGTGGGCCGTGTCCACGACACACGGACACAACCCGTTTTCAGGGGTCAAGTCGGCCTTTAGTTATTAACTATATTTTTATTTAAACTACATATTTGTAAAGAGTATTGATTTGAAAAAGAAAATACTTTATTAGAAGGGCTTTATTATTTATTTGTTACGTACTAGCTAATTCCGGTGACTGCGTCGTCCACGTGTTTTTTAGGGTTCCGTACATTAAAAGGCAGAACGGAACGCTTATAGGAATTCTTTGTTGTCCCACTGTCTGTCAAGACCTTTTTTCTCTGGGACGGGAGGAGCTATCGCTTGATAGTTAGAACTAATATCGAATACGGAGGTCTGTAATCCCTTCGAGTAGTGAAAAACTTTTAAGAAAACGCAATCAAACGATATGGCTGTTTAAGCCTCGATTATGCGCATATTCTGACACTCGCATGGGAATCAAAATATGTTTTTTGCGAAAATATTTATGTTCGGAACCCTCGGCGAACGAAACGAAATATATATACTTTCGAATTTTTGTTAGACTAAGGTACAGTAATTGATTTATATATTCAACGGTAATTGATTTTTATATTCATACATAGATATAGAAGGCTTGAGCGTAACTCCATCTTAAGGAAAGACACATGTACATATTTTTTTGTGCTTTTTTCAGTGCCAAAGACAAAAACTTTTCAAATATATGGCTTTATAAATATATGGCAACACTGCTGACATTTTATACTCTGTCCAGAAATTAGGTTCATTATTCGTCACATTCAAAAATAACTTTATCACAGACGTTAATAATCAGATTACGATAACATATTGATAAATTTAATAGGTTAGTACCTATATTAGAATTGCATTCAATTTGGTTTATTTCATATGGTTGCATAAGATTCAAGGTGTGGCTTGAGCAATAGATAATCACTTTATGCCTTCATGTTGTTGTACGGGACATAAGCTGGTCTGTATATGTAATAGTACGGGTACGCAGTCACAGAATTTCTAAACAGTTGGTCTGATTTTTATGAAATATTTTTTTATGTTCGAGTGAGAGAGATCGATTGCGTGCGTCATTCTAACCGTCTTTTTCAAAGTTTTTTTTTTTATATTGGCTCAGCATAGTGGCTCCTCTTCGCCTGTTGGTAAGCGAAAAGAGGAGCCCAAATTGCAGCGGCAACTGACACAGGACTACAGTGTCCTGTCAGTTGACGCTACCATGCTGGTCCGCAAGGTGCTTCTTCACGCTTCGTTTGAAGGATCCCATGTTGTAGGAAGGAGGAAACACATGTGCAGGCAAGGCGTTCCACTTTTTAATAGTTCGACAGAGATAGGAGTTGCCGAAGTTTTTAGTACGAGAACTAATGTCCTCAACAGTGGAATGATGACATCGCAAGCCTGCACGTGTGGTTCTATGACGGAAGGGAGAGGGTGGGATAATGGAAAATAGTTCTTCAGAGCACTCATTATGGTACAGGCGGTAAAATGTACTTAGGGATCCTATGTCCCTACGAAGTTGCAGAGGTTCTAGGTGTTTTGTGACCTCTTCGTCGTCGATTATGCGGATAGCCCGTCGCTGCAACCTGTCGAGAGCCTCGAAAAGATACTGTGCGGAGCCGTCCCAGAGATGCGAGCAATACTCCACGCAGGCCCGAACTTGAGTCTTATAAAGAAGACAAAGCTGGTCCGGCGTGAAGAACCGGCGCACCCTGTTCAGGACTCCGAGTTTCTTTGAAGCTGTTAAAATGGCCTCATTTTAGCAGCTTGTCTCGATGTAATTTCGTTGGTTTAGGTCGCAACAAATATCCATGCCTAGCATATTCAGACTATCGCGCATATTGAGGGTAGCGCCCTGAAGACTGGGAGTGGGGTGAAATGGGGACATTTTTGATGTGAACGCGCACACCTGAGTTTTCCTGGCATTAAACTCAACTAGGTTATTGGAACCCCATTTACTAATGAGGTCCAAAACCCGATTAAGCTCAATGACAAGACTCTGACGCCTCTCACCGATTTCCGCCCGACCAGCATTAGGCCGCCCGAAATATCGCCCATGGACTATACTGTCATCTGCATAGCAATGAATACTACCAAGTGGTAGCATGTTCACTGACATGACCCGCGAAGCGCATCCATCTGCAAGGACGCGGATTCTACGCTCATGCAGGAAGCCAGTAATCCACTTACAAAGTTGGAGGGGCAGACCGTATGCTGGAAGTTTGGAGAGAAGTGTTTTATGCCAAACCCGATCAAATGCCTTGGCGATATCTAGGCTGACTGCCATAGATTCACCATGTTTATCAATTGCCTCCCCCCAGAGGTGCGTCACATACGCTAGAAGATCACCCGTCGATCGTTTCGGTCTAAAGCCATATTGACGATCATTAATTAAGGAGTGATCTTCTAGGTAACGGATCAACTGATTGCTAAGGATCCGTTCCATGACTTTGCACAACACTGAAGTTTCGGCAATGGGGCGGTAATTTGATGGGTCTGAACGGTCTCCCTTTTTGGGTACCGGTTGCACATTAGCCTCTCTCCAAGCCTCCGGAACACAACCGGTCGAGTACGAGAGATGAAAGAGGCGCGTCAACACCGGGGACAACTCCGCTGCACATTTTTACAGAAAAATCGCTGGGATACCATCAGGACCACTGGCTTTACGGACATCGAGTGACTGTAGCTCAAAACGGTCATCACGCTGTCTGATGTGAATTTCTGGCATAACGGAACCACAGGAGGGTATCGATGGTGGTTGCGTGCTACAGTCATCGATCCGGGAGTTAGCCGCAAAGAGACTGGCCATAAGATCGGCTTTCTCCTGCGGCTGATGTGCCAGTGAGCCATCAGGGCATCTCAGCGGAGGCAGCGAGGGCTGGCAGAAGTTGGCCTGCACGGCTTTAGCTAGTCGCCAGTAATTACGCGATCCAGTAGGGTGCGCCACTAGTTCCGTGCCGACTCGTGTAACGCGCTGGGCGTCCGCTCTTATGTATGCCCTCTTGCAGACCTTGGTGGCAGTATTATAGGCTGATTTCAGCAAGTGAATATTCGGATCTTTGAAGGCGCGACCCCTGGTCCAAGCGCGATACGCCGCCTGCTTGTTACTAACAGCTTCAGCGCACTCACGATTAAACCAAGGGCGTCTCCGGCTTTTGATGAGGACATCGGAGTGAGGGATGTAGTATTTATTCCATTCCAACTTCGATCTCGTCAACAATAGCCGCAGCACTCGCCGTAAGATCTTTCTCACTGAAACAGCGCTGCCCCCATAGGACGGAAGCAAAGTAGTCGCGCATGCCGTCCCAATCTGCTGACGAGTAGTGCTACACACGACGCTTAACCGCAGTGGGTTGTGGTGTCGCCGTGCTTGGCACTGTGCTGGAAATTCTCCTCAAGCACGTAACCGGGGTACAGGAGGTAGGACGTGTCCGCTGGACGCTGGATTTGTGTCTCCGTCAGGAAGAGCATGGCGGGCCGTACCGTCTCATGGTGTTGGTGGACGGCATTGAGGTTGGAGTGGAGTCCGCGGATGTTACCGAAAAATGATGGGGGGGGGGGGAATGATGTTAGCGATAACGCCCTCTTGTGGGCGCTGAAGGCCTATAATATATATTATAGAGGGGCTCAGAAAAAAATGGGAGCGTTGGCGTGGTTTAGGGGAGCGATAGTTGATTTGTAATTTCATTTACTTTATATTTTAAAATTCACTGAAATTAAAATCTACCTACTACACAATAACGATTATTTAGTTTGTATTTCTGCCCTGTATGATTGTATAAAAACTAAAAATAACATAGCTTTCATAGGGTAGCCCATACTCAATCAAGTTGTAAAAAGTTTTTGCTAAATAATGCGATTTGTGCAATCCTGTAGCAATCGGCTGGTTCATCGATGCTTGCTCAGTATGATTGAGCGTCGAAAGATATATACGAGTTTATGCATGTTTGTCTTTTTCCTGTCGGCGCATGTTGTATTTCAATTCTGTATAAAAGCTCGTAATATTTCTTGTATTTTCATTTCATTCTTATATTTCATTGGTTTCGCGCGCAATCGTTAAACAAGTATTAAGTTCAACACTTTACTTACATATTTGTAAAAAAAACCATGTCGGAAGCAAAAAAGAAGACACGGAAATACAGTGCAGAATATTTTAAATATGAATTCATAGAAAATTCCACAAATCCGTCTTTGCCTTTGTCCTTCTTTGTTCAAAATAATTTTCAATCGACGCGATGAAGCCTTCACGATTTCAAGATTATTTGAATAAAATGCATCCAGATAAGAAGGACAAAAATGTAGCCTATTTTCAAGACCTGGAGAAGAAGTATTATACTCAGCCAAGTGTATCAAAACTTTTTTCAGTAGCTGCTAAGCAAGACGATGACGAACTTCGAGCTTTATACAATATATCTTTGTTAATTGCTCAAACATGTAAACCCCACACCATCGGAGAAATGTTAATTTTGTCAGCAATAAAAGAAGTTATAACTACTGTGCTCCATAAACCAGCGGCATAGTAATCCGAAACATTCCTTTGAGCAACAGTTCTGTGCATAGACGAATTGATGAAACGGCTGAAAACATTGAAGAATCATTGTGCAATCGTCTGAAGATTAGTCAATTCTCAATTCAGTTGGATGAGTCCACTTTGGCAATTAATGAAGCATTGTTGTTGCCTTACGTGAGGTTTATTAAAAATGAAAAACTATCTCAAGAACTATTATTACTATTACTATTATTTGCTAGGAAATTTAGAGACCGACACAAAAGGAGAAACCATATTTAATACACTGGAAAAGTTTTGTGATGAGAAAGGTATTTCTTTGAAGTATATTATATCAGTTGCTACAAATGGCGCTCCGGCTATGACAGTGAGTCAAAACGCTTCATAGCGTACTTAAAAAACAGAATTCCAGATGTGCTCGCTGTACATTACGTCATTCATCGACAACATTTGGTTGCTAGAAATTTAAGAGAAACACTGATTTAATCACTGCAACATGTCCTCAAAGCAGTCAATAAAATCCGAAACAACTCTTTAAATGACAGATCATTTAATCAACTTTGTGTTGCTAATGATGAAGATTTCAACCGATTGAACTTTCACACAGAAGTGCGTTGGCTATCAAAAGGAAATTGTCTGACTCGATTTTACAATCTGTTTGACTCTGTCATAGAGTTCTTGGAAAACTAAGACACAGAATTGCGCGACAACCTCATCACATCAAAGAATGATATCGCGTACCTGTCATACTTTTATAAATTGCTTATTGTTATGAATCTCCAACTTCGAGGAGATGACTTGAACTTAATAAAAAATGTCGTTGCTGCTTCCGTAGCCAAGCTGCGCTTACACAAGTAGAATATCGGCAGACGTGAGTTCCACAATTTTCTCAATTTATCAGTATCCTGCAACAACGACGACTTGCTTGTCTACTGCCAACATTTGGACCTCCACAGTGATTTCATAGAAAGATTCCAGGATATTTTGAAATTGGAAATACCAGACTGGGTGTTGTATCCTTTTTCAAACACAGCAATTTCACCCCGGCTAGAAGAAGAACTTATAGAACTGACAACGAACGAGCAAAAAAAAAATCAAATTCAACCAGTTTTGTATGCGCAAGCTGCATTGCCAGAGGAACGCCTGGCTCGTCAATTATATAACAATTCAATTTTTTTTTTAATTTGTCGGCCATTTTGACCATGTTCCTTAAGAGATAGAAACGGTGTTCCTGAACATTCCTATTCTACTTTTTTATGCTGAATCCGAATCTGAAGTCAAAATTCGAATATTCGAAAAAAACGCACAGACAAACGCACACACAGACAAACATATAGATTTCATATAGGAACGGTGTTCCTGAAAATGGCTACCAAGATTTTTGGCTGCAAAAGCCATACCCGCAATTGTACTCTGGATTGTGGTCGATCGTTCAACGATTTTTGGTAGCATTCCCATCGTCATATTTTTTTTTTTGGTTCTTTTTATCCCCGAGGGGAAAGGCAAAGGGATCTAGCCCATACAGCCAAGTCATCAGTTTAGAACCATTTGAAAATCTTAATTCTATGTTCCAGCTTCAGGAACTGTGCTCAAAAAATACTTGGGAAGGGTACTTCGACCCAATCAACCCAGTTTAAATACCACCCGTAAAACGATAGGAATTTTACAAGGTTTTCTTGATGAACTTATTCACGTCTTCCAAAAAGTGCATATTTGAGTGTTTTCATTATTGTATAATTGCACTAGCACTTATGTTACAAAACACTATCGAAATTGTCACATAAAACTAATTTTACACTGAATTGTAAAAAATTCAAGTATAAGAACAATGTCACTCGTCAAAAGGGCGGGAAGAAGTCTCTCATCGTCATATTTGTGTAAACGTGGATTTAGCGCTGTGGCAACGGTGCTTCCTAAAAAGAGAAATCGATTGCATGTTACCGAACGCGGCGATTTATGTCTATTTTTGAGTAAAATCGATTCTGATATCAACAAAATTGTTAAAAATCATCTGATTCATCCTTCACATTATATTAGTTTTAAAATTTAAATTGATTACCCATCTATATTGTTTCTTTTAATTTTAATAAAAGATATTCTTAATATTATAAAGTTGCGTTTTAATTGCTGGTAAAATGGCTCGTTTAGAATGTAAGTTTAAACTCCAGATCAGACTAATATAGCATACTATAATTAAAGTAATTAATGTCATTGTGGTTTTTAAGTTTTAGGAATGTAAAAAAATGGGGGGCGCTGAAAAAGAATTGATTTTCAAAGTGGGCAGTAGACGAAATAAGTTTGAGAATCTCTGTTCTAACCGAACAAACAAGTTACAAACGAGCAACGTCGACCGCAGCCTGTCTACATGGGTTTATCTAATTCGAGCTTCAGAGGACATGGTAAACCATCGGTCCCGGCTGTCGTCTATCGACGACAGTCGTTCGAAAATATTAAAAAATCAACTGGAATCTAACTACAGCACAATAAAAATATAAAAAAATAAATATTGTCGGACAAATTACACAGCGCCATCTAGCCCCAAAGTAAGCGAAGCTTGTATTATGGGTACTAGACAACTGATAAACATACGTAATACATTTTTTTTTTGTAAATGCATACTTATTATACATAGAAAATACCCAGACCAAGACAAACAGACATGTTCATGCACACAAATGTTTGTACTGTGTGGGAATCGAACCCACAAGCGTGTCAAAGTAGCGTAACAGCGCGTTCCACCACTGCGCAACCAAGCTCGTCCAACAATCTACCGGTTTCAATTGTAAATCTAAACCATCCAATGACTTACTCGAACACTAATATTTAAGCGAAGGGGTTTAGAACATACTCAACGCTGCATCTTTGCGCAATGGCAGGGGCCAGTGTTTTCAAGCCGCCCAAAGAAGGAAGGAAGGTTGAAGAAAGACGCGTATCACTGCAGTGGGATGAGTTAAGGTTCATGTAGTAGTGTACGAGTAAGTCCTTGGATTGTTTAGATTTACAATCGGAACCGGTAGATGATGCTGTAATTAGATTCTAGTTAATTTTTTAATATTTTCGAGCAGAAAAACATCGAGGTTAGTTCACTACTTATATACTGTAGATAGTTAATTGTATTGCTAATACAATTAACTATCTACAGTATATAAGAAGTTACCGACATATCATAACACACATTCAAAATTTAGGTTTAGCCAAAATCGGAAGTGCCACTACGCGTTGGATCCATACCTTCGTACATGACTGACCAGGATTAATACATGTGCTTTTATACTCGTATATTTATATTTTCCATACTACATGAGTGATGATGTAATATCTAAACTTCTACACTAATGTTACAAGGAGAAATGATTTTTACAAGCTTTTATTTAACTTGATTTCCTTCCTGTCTTGCAATATGATCTAACCTGCTTTGTGTGCTTCCGCCACCAATTAGTTCATGCGGCCTAGCGCCGGCCGGCACCCATTCACTACCGTTAGTAGATGCAACATGCCGACGCTGCCATGGCTGCTGCGGTCGTCCGCCATCTATAACAGAAACCGCATGCCCCCACCACCGTCGCTGCCACGACTGGCCTGGTCGTCTCTGCGACACGTATTTCGCCTCTCCACCATGCATCCTCAGGCGCTGTAGACGTTAATCGTTAGAAAAAAGTCTGCGACTTGTAGCATCCCTAACAGGCAGTATAAATGAATTGAAAAGTATAAAATATTTTTTTAAGCTACTTGTATATATTTTTATGTTAACTATAGAAGAGCGGGCAACCCTGGCACGGGTAATATATTTATTACCTAAAAGGGTAGCTCAATAATTGTTGTAAATGTAAAAGAAGTTTTTGTTAACAATAAAGCATTTGTATTTGTATATAACTAACTACAAGTAAAAGCTTGGGGCGCTCAGGTTTTATATGTTTAATATAATATAAAATAACAGCGGTAAAAAGGTTACAACATAAACATACTTCCTAAATATTACATTTTTTATTTTGTATTTCATTAATTTCGTATTAATCTTATTTAATTATTAATCATTTACAAAACCTTTGGAATAGAATTTTACTATACAATTTTACTATACAGTTGTATAACATTGAGTCATATAAAACAATAACTTTACAAAAATAAAAGAAATATATTGTGTTTTAATGTTAACTTCTGTATTAACATATTGGAAAATACATATAATGAAAGAAATAAAATAAAGTTATATACAATTACTGGCATCGATGAATAAGATACTCAAATCTGATATAATTTGATATGAATCAGTATTTTCCAGACTAGTTATGTACTCACATCACCACACCATCCTATTTCTCATCACTCTGCTGGGATACGAGCCTCCCTTTAACCGAGAAACTTATCCCAAGTTGAAAAATTCCCTATATTGCCAGTTAACCAGTGTTCAGACAACTAACTTAGCTTAACGGCTGTTATCTATCGACAGCAGCCGGTGTCGATGATTTAACGTGTCCTCCAAGCCCCGGAGAATTCATAGACAGGCCCCAGTGCACGCTGTTTAACTTGGTTGTTCGATTAGACTGATAGATGCAACGATGCCATCGACCCTCTCGTTCACAATGCTATGGAGATGAGTATATTTCAGCGTATTAAATTATTAGATTCGGTACATTTTTTTTTGAATTTTTTAGCCTTTGAGAAATGACCTTTGTACCTATGGTATACGGCGAAACTTTTTTGTTTTTTCGACACGTTGTTTTGCTAAGGTTTTTCATGTTTCTTATACATTTTAAGGATATGCTGTATTTTTTAGGTGGAAACACTGTAACTACGTGTCATCGCTGTATCACCAACAAGTTTACTAACCGCTAATTAATAAAATCACTTGATAGCGCACAAAGGTAATCTTCACTCACCAAAACGTAGTGTCTTAGTGCCTAAATATCATTTCAGCGATTCGAGCCTACTGACCAATAGGAGGATATTTTAATCAATAAGCCGATAAGTGATGTGATGTTAATCCGTGAACTAGCTGATAAGTTTTGCTAGTTCTTCTTTAGCATCCGACTCGTAGCGGTCAGTTGAGTTATTATGTAAAATCGTGCCATCGCTTCTCCATAGGTTATTAATTCATGCAACCAACCACCGTCAATAACACAGCAAATGTTCTCCATAATTGCATTTCATTTTGAGTGGATTTATTAAGTAGAAACACTGTTTAATATTTTCAAAGTTGGCAATGTTGGCATCACTGCATCACTATCAAATCAAATTTAAAAGTCAAAATCAAAAGCAAATATTTTTGTTTACATCATATTCTGTCAATCACAATAAAATTGTTAATCGTATCATAATGTGATAATAAATCAAGACAATGTCAATTAAATCACATTCCAAAAGACTTCATAGCTCTGACTTGGTAGTGTTTGTTTTGAAAATGAAGTTAATTAAATTAATACTCATCTTTACTATAGCTTCTAGTGCAATATTTGGTGATTATGTAGTGTTCAAATCAAAATACTCAAAGTATTTTGTTTTCCGCGCTTTATCTGACAGTGCGGTACACGCCATTTTAGGATTTTTGTCTTCAATTCTATTCTTTTGCCATGACGTAAATTTTTCTAACATTGCATTTATTTACAATATCGCTTTCTGCACATTTGTGTCTTCATTTATCGATATTGACCATATTTTCGTTGCCAGATCTTTTAATTTAAAGGTAATTATTGTTACAGGTATATAATGAGAATGTGGAAGGATGTAGAAGCAGAGGTAGGGTAATTCACCTATCACAACCAAATTAGTTGTTTTATAAGAGGTTTTTATAAGGTGTCAGGAGCCCTAGGAACGAGTGTCCATGGAAAGAGATATGAATGTCATACACATAAAAATATATGGATAGCCTTATTGCTCAGTGATGAATTGTGTGAGATGAGGGCAAAATCCTACAAACACACAGCTAGCTGTTTGGCAGGGTATTCATCCTCACACACGGAAACAATGGTTGCATACTGTGCAGATCCATAAAAGTTTTTATAGCCCTTAAATTGTGAGGAGAACTCCCTGCGGAGGTTTCTTCAAAAAAAGAGAATTTTACAAAGCTGGCAACCGCTCATGTAATACCCTGGTATTGTAAGCGATGGACAATAGAAGGAACGCGTGCAAGAAGAGGATTACTAAACCTCTCCTACGTCCTGTGGCTCCAGTATCTTCTACTTGGTGTTATCCCGTTTCGTAATGCCTCCACAACCCTAAAGGAAAATCAGATCTTTCTTAGGCCAGGTATTTCTGCAGGTTTCCTCTCAATGTTTTCCTTCACTGTCGAGCAAGTGACGTTACTGATATGTGAACTGAACATCCATGCTCACACCGGGAATCAAATCATTGACCGGTCATTTAAAAGGTTGGTTTTTTATCCACTGGGCTATCAGTGTTCCTCATATGGATGCTGTATGAGGATGAGTTCCTTGCTTATGCGATCAGTCCAGTTGTAGAAGGAATGATCATTGCGGTTGTAGAAGGAAGCTTTAGACATCAATGTCCTTTGTGTTTGTTACTAACATATTTTTATACAACGGGATATAAGGGAAGGTGTACAATACATATGGCTCACCTGATGGAAGCTTACTTGCATCCTCACTGACTCTCAGGACACAGCAACCCTCCAGATAGTTGTTACATGTCTGCATTGTCTGTGATGTGGAAGATCTTTCCCCGGCCTATTTGATGGGCCCTGCCTTTATATATATTTCTTATAGTACACATACTGAACCATCAGCTCACGAACAGGGGATCGGACAATATTTCAAAAAATGATTCAAATGATACGTAATGGACTGAAAAATGATAACAAATATACTTTTATAAAACTTTTAAATGACCCAAAACTATGTTAGCCGTCAGAACCCGTTATATACGTTTTCCCATACATTTCGCGGTCATATATGACCACCCGGGTTTCGAAGGGTTAAAGACTATATTTATTCTATAATGAATTGATCTTGGTATGCTTAAGGTCAGTTGTGTGTAAACAAACGACCAGTAGTAAAGCTATTATCGCAATTGATTGACTACAAACAAACAAAATAAGTAACAATCTTTGGCTTGTTACTTGATTACACACAAATGATGTCAGTATTCTATATGTGACATCTATATATATAAAAATGAATGTGTGTCTGTATGCCCTCTATGGATTCAAAAACGGCTGGGCAGATTTTGATGAAATTTACAGTGAATCTTCAGGTTAGCCCAGCAGGTGATCCTGTGAAGTTTGGTAGCGATCATATCACCCGTGCGAAGCCGGGGCGGATAGCTAGTTTTTAAATAAATAACCTTTAGACTAGTTTTGGATCATTTTTTATGGTGATAAATATCCACTTGGATTAATTTGAATCACTTTTTAAATGATGCCCCATTCCCTATTGTACTTGCAGTTTTTTAACTTTATTTTTTTAATGGTGAATGCGTGTAACGGAGATATAAGTTAGTGAAGATAGAAAGAGTTACGTTTCGTATATTACTGTAGGGGCAAGAGTGAGAGGAGCGACACATTTTCTTTCTCTCATAGCGAGTTAAGTTTCGTATATCTAAGACACAGTGCAGGCCTATTGTCTGTATCACACTATGGAGCTAAAGAAGTTTTACTTCAGTTGTATGGTCTAAAGCACACTCGTTTTTTATTTATATTGCAAAGGTAGCAAATAAGCATACAGCCTGGCTGATAGTAAGAAGTAACACAGGGTCCTTCTTATGTTGCCAACAGACATAACACTGTGTAAGCAATGTGCTAATGTTTCATGTGCTTTAGCTTTTGGAAGGAATTATACTTACAAATAGTACAAGTTTGGCTATGAATCAATTTAGAAACAGAAAAATTAAATTACACACCCCTATACTAAACGACCTAACAATTTCTATGAGAAGTTGTAATGTTTTTCACAGTTTCAAACCTTCATATTAATAGTTGTGTAATGAGTACATTCAAGTGGTAAGTTTTTATTAATTGATAAATTGGTATTTATTAATTGACCCATTGGGTGCCAAGCTGTTTGATCGAACCATGCGTGTTATGGCAATAGGTATATAACGGCGTTTGACGGGCTAATGAACACCATCTCATATACTGTATAGTTGATATTTTTCCCTCAAGTAAAACAAAAAGATTATCTATATAGGTATGTTACAAATTTACCAATATATGTATGTATGCATGCATATCCTCACGGTCCCTTGCGGGGTAGACAGAGAGAACCGAGCGCCATAAGACGCGGTCCTTACACACCTCACTCGCATCGGTGACATTCATAGCTCTTTTCATGCACACTCGCCGGTTCCTAGTTCCATTCCTGCTCCTCCTAGCAAATAAGTTTATCAGAAGTTCAGAAATGGCCAATGGCGAAGTAGAAATGTTGGAAGAAATTTGCCATATGTTTTTTTGAATAGTGACCTCACTTAAGAAAAGTCTGGTGCCCCTCGGGGTTCTGGAGGTCTGACGGCAGTCGGTCCATGTAAAAAATCTAAGGATTGGGCCAAGATACTGAATCTCCGACAGGATACGGTGTAGTATTCTGTCAGTTGCAGTTGCGATTTGGGCTACTCTTTCGCTTACCATAAGGCAAAGAGGAGCCACTATGCTGAACTAATATAAAAAAAAGAAATCAGAAAAATGGGATAATCCTAAGAACACTCCTTACAGCAGAACATACTACTATGTATTTTTTCTTTAATATTTAATAAAATCCTTACTTATTAGGTTCGAGTGACTCTCGAAATTTTACAGAAAAATTCTTATGTTTAGCAAAATTCTTTTTTATAAGATTAGAGTGACCTTTGAGAATTTTCTTTTAATTTCTTAAAAACACTGATTACCCTTAACATCTTCAGCTGGACTTCACAGCATTCTTCATACCTTTATAAGAGCTAGTGTTATTTAATTTCAGGATGTCACATTCAAACAGCGGGGTATCTTCCACTGCACAACGTTCTGGCTTCTCATCACAACAGCTCTCCTGACATACAGCTATGTATATAAAAAAAACAATGTGTACGTTCTAACATGGATGTTGATAATTGCATTCACAAGTCACCACATACGGGATGCTAATCGGAGAGGACTTTGGTTGTATCCGTTTGGTGACACGCCCCCTTTTAGTGATTTTTTTTATACAACTTTAGTATCAATCATACCTAATATATGGAGTATGTTATACATTTATATGAAACCTGAGTTTTATAGGCATACAATAATAGATTATAGTATAGCATGAGGATATTTGAATTAAGATTATACAAGTGCTCCAAACATGCTGGTGAAAATGAAGCTGGTGGATTCTATTTATTAATATGAACGATTTTTACTATGGAACCGACGTTTATAAAGAAAATAAATAAATCTTCATACAATAATGGGCAGGCGATCGAACATTTTGTATGGTGACCGAACATTTAAATTTTTGTCTTTTATTTTGACTATACAAATGAAACCTTAAGATTCTCAGGTTGCAAGTATCACAATTGTCTACAGTATCTTGTATCAATGTGATATATATCCTACATTTTTTTAATACTACGTCGGGAGGCATACAAGCATACGGCCCACCTGATGTAAAGCGGGTACCGTAGCCGCTTACACAGCAACTCCTTGGGAGCTTACTGGTGACCTCACTCACACGCAAGAGCACAACAACCCTCTAGGGAGTTGTTATTTAGCTGAAATCTACACCATCACGCCAGGTCCCTGCGGGGTAAGCAGAGGGAACCGGCATTCACATTTGACGCCGGCTCGCTAGTTCCTCGGTCATCACCATCCTATAAAACACTACCAATTTTTTTATACGGCGTCGAGAGTAATTCAAGCATACGGCCCACCTGATGTCAAGCGGTTACCGTAGCCTATGAACGCTTTCAATACTTTAAGTATCACTCACGCGGTGCCTCTCGCTGCTAACACAGCAACTCCTTAGGAGCTTACTGGTGACCTCACTCACACGCAGGTACACAACAGCCCTCTACGGAGTTCTTATTTGGCTGCGGTTTTCTGTGCGGTGGAGGTACTTCCTTGATGCGAACTACCTTAAAAACATCCATCCAGCACACTTATGTTTGTCCTATGTGGGAATCAAACCCACGAGTGTTGGTTTCAAAGTAACAGCGCGTTTCACCACTGCGCCACCGAGCTCTTCAAAAATTTGGTCACCTTAGTCTTAGAGGCCTTTCTCCACTACTACATTTTTCCTCGTGTTGTATGTTTCGTCATATTTCCTCTATACAGTGAGATGATAGAAGGATGTAGCCGAGGAAGATCAGGACTCCCGTACCACGAGCAAATTGGTCATGTGTTTCTAGAAGGTGGTGTCAAAAGCCATGAAGAAGAGAGTGAGGTGTGTAAGGACCGCGTCTAATGGCGCTCGATTCTCTCTGCCTACCCCGCTAGAAACTTGGTGAACTTATAGATACGAGTAGGTAGAAGATTTATGAAAATATGTATGTAATCTTCATGCCAGGTCTCTTGCGGGATAGGCAGAGAGAACCGAGCGCCATTAGACGCGGTCCTTACATACTTCACTCGCTTCTGTAACATTCATAGCTCTTCTCATGCACGCTCCTGACATCACATTCTGATAAAATACGACCAATTTGGTCATGATAGGTTAGTCTCGGTCTTCCTCGGCTCCTACATACTTCCACTTTTGCATTGTATATCTGTTTCGTCATTCTTTCGTCCTGCATTCTTTCTACATGTCCGAACCAACGGAGCGTGCCTCTTCTTATTTTAACATCGACGTTCTCTTTCATACCAACTCTGCTTCTAACCTCGTCATTGCGAATACGGTCTACAAGCGTTACCCTACAAATTTTGCGCAGCGCTCGCATTTCAACCGTGTTTATCCTACATTCATGTTCTCACTGCCATACCCCAGCCCTCGCTTCCATAAGTAAGCGATGGGATCAGCACTGCATTGTGTATAGCGAGCTGTGCCTTGCAAAATAGTTGTCTTCTAATAATTGTATATATTCTTATTTGTAAGACTGACGTCAACCTAGAGATTGCTCAACTCGCCTATTTTGCAAAATAGTTGTCTTCTAATAATTGTATATATTCTTATTTGTAAGACTGACGCCAACCTCGAGATTGCTCAACTCACCTATTTTGCAAAATAGTTGTCTTCTAATATTTGTATATATTCTTATTTGTAAGGCTGAAGTCACCCTCGAGATTGCTCAACTCACCTATTTTGCAAAATAGTTGTCTTCTAATATTTGTATATATTCTTATTTGTAAGGCTGACGTCAACCTAGAGATTGCTCAACTCGCCTATTTGCAAAATAGTTGTCTTCTAATATTTGTATATATTCTTATTTGTAAGACTGACGTCAACCTAGAGATTGCTCAACTCGCCTATTTGCAAAATAGTTGTCTTCTAATATTTGTATATATTCTTATTTGTAAGACTGACGCCAACCTAGATATTGCTCAACTCGCCTATTTGCAAAATAGTTGTCTTCTAATATTTGTATATATTCTTATTTGTAAGACTGACGTCAACCTAGAGATTGCTCAACTCGCCTATTTTGCAAAATAGTTGTCTTCTAATATTTGTTATATTCTTTGTAAGACTGACGTCAACCTCGAGAATGCTCAACTCACCCATTTTGCAAAATAGTTGTCTTCTAATATTTGTATATATTCTTATTTGTAAGACTGACGCCAACCTCGAGATTGCTCAACTCACCTATTTTGCAAAATAGTTGTCTTCTAATATTTGTATATATTCTTATTTGTAAGGCTGAAGTCACCCTCGAGATTGCTCAACTCACCTAATTTGCAAAATAGTTGTCTTCTAATATTTGTATATATTCTTATTTGTAAGGCTGACGTCAACCTCGAGATTGCTCAACTCACCTATTTTGCAAAATAGTTGTCTTCTAATATTTGTATATATTCTTATTTGTAAGGCTGAAGTCACCCTCGAGATTGCTCAACTCGCCTATTTTGCAAAATAGTTTTCTTCTAATATTTGTAAATATTCTTATTTATAAGGCTGAAGTCACCCTCGAGATTGCTCAACTCACCTATTTTGCAAAATAATTTTCTTTTAATATTCACAAATATTCTTATCTGTATGGTTGAAATCACTCTCGAGATTGCTCAACTCACTGAAATTGCAAAACACTTTTCTTCTAATAAGGTAAAACTCTTATTTTAGGGCTGGTCAATTTAGCAAAAAAAAAATGCATTTATGTTTAGTAAACTCTTTTTTTGTAGAGCTAGAGTGGCCCTCGAGTCCTTTAATATTTAGTAAAAAATGTCTCTATAGAAAACAATATCACTAGTTAACTAAATAATGTTCGTTATGTTGAAATGCTTGTGTGTATTTCGCTCTTCCTGGGTGGTGTTCTATTCCCCCGGCCACACGACACTCTCTATCCAGTCTATGTAGCTAGACACTCGTGTGTAGACGGCGGGGTGTCCGCTTTCGGCGCACCTTTTGCCGAACGAAGTGATCCCCAATACGTAGAATATACACTGGTTGTCTCTGGCTGCAACTTGTAGGGGAGATCCGGAGTCGCCCTGAGCACAACGAAAATGACATAATAGTATAAGTAAGGGACCATCCATAAATTCCGTTACACAGAGAGAGATGGGGGGTGATGACTTGTGACAAGGGGCGGGGGACGGGGTCCTAAATTTCGTGACGTCACATTTCAAAATCTAATATATCTAAGTATTAAAACACGAAATGTGAACTATTAACGAAAATCTTAAAAATATTTCCGACTCTAACTGTATAAGCATAAGATTCAACTTGTTTACACTCGCTCTACTAGTGTCACGCGCCGACCGCCTAAGAGCCCTTTGATAAATCTCGCCGCACGTACTGTGCCTTACCTTAACTTCATTGTTTCTATTGTATAAAATATGTGACGTCACACTAGGGAGGGGGAGTCTCACAAACTATACAACGAAAAAGTGGAAGGAAGTAGTAGCCGAGGCAGGCCAAGACTACCATGACCAAATTGATCGTGTTCTATCAGAAGGTTATGTCAGGAGCCCTAGAAACCGGCGAGCGTGCATGAGAAGAGCAATTAATGTTAAAGAAGCGAGTGAGGTGTGTAAGGACCAGTGGCGGCTGGTGGGTTATCGAACTGGTGGTGCACTTTACTTGCTTACCAAGTATTAATATTAGAAATTGTAACAAATCAACAATTTACATAAAAGATGTAAATAAAAAAAAAAACAATTATTTAATATTAACAAACAAAAATTAACGCATCACAGATACAGCGAAACTATACTGATAAGGAGAGGTCCATCATGGCCGCCGTCGAACCCAAATTTCAAATTTCGTAAAACATCGGGTGCTCTCGGTAATCTTCGATTCGCACGTGCGGCGCACGAGAACCGACTCATTGCTCGGTACATTTCTATGAACTATCTTTTGTTTCACGCGTCAGGCATATTAGCTCGTAACTCATACAAGTTATACTAGCAGTCCTCGTGCGCTCGCCGAAGCGCACGAGAATTTTTCTTTACAGGGAAAATAAGTCTTATGTAGTTTACAAAAGCGCTTAAATTGTTTTGTCTTTTATTTTATTTGTTATATTATGTTTATAAAATAAATATTAATATGGTAATTTAAAGATGAAGTAATATTTTGTAATTTTTAATTCTTTTGAATTGGTGGTTCAGCGCACGAGCGCACTTAAGGTACAGCCGCCACTGGTAAGGACCGAGTCACGTGGGGCTCGGTTCTCTGCTTACCCGGCAAGGGATTTGGCGTTTGATTTGAAGGGATTGACCTGCGTGGGAATCAACCCCACGAGCGTTGGTATCAGCGCGTTTCACCACTGCGCCGAGCTCGTCAATATACGTCGTAATATATAGGTTTCCGCACCTGACAGGTGTCTTTCCCTCCCCGCAGCTCCCCCGCGCACATCTGTGTCGGCGCAAAACCCTTCCAATGTCTGTTCCTGCTGTTAAACAACTTCTGATCGCAGAAGTCGTTCTCCATCAGCGACAGGGATACTTTCTGGAGCTCCTTGGACGTCTGCTTCGTCACTGGAACACAAGAGAACAAATTTGACAATGGACAAAATTCGCTTCCATCTCTCTGCCTTAATAATTTGTAACGTATAAACTTTTTTTTTATACAACTGGATGGAGCGTTTTAAGGCGAATCTCTTTTCGTTTAGACTTGTGTCATCGCCTTTATGTGAGTGTTCTACGACAAATCATGAATTCGAGCAAACAGCACATCATGTTCTCTGGGAGTGCGATCTCTGCCGTCGGGAGCGGGACGATATGTTAAATTCCTTGCGTATCACATCCGGGATAGTATACTATTCTGATTTGGTGGCAACAAGGGAGAATTACCAGACCTATAGGCGGTTCTGCAATCTATATTATTGGGATCGATGTGTTAGGTAACAACTCACAGTTTAGGTCCCAATAGTGTTAGATATTTGATAAACCGTGGTGCATGGCAGTTGAGCTTCACTTGACTAGCCATCTCTCACTTTGCCAAGAGGGGAAGTCAAATCCAATACGTCCTACTCCTACAAATTTCTTCTGATTAAATTCGTTGTGAATTCTAAAGCAGCTGTAGTTTAACCCCCTTGACAGCAATGCACTTCACTGTTAATTGCCTTTTTGGTGGTCGCCGCTTTTAATTCTGGCTACACAGGAGACACAGTGGTGCGTATGAGTGGTGGGCCTGTCCCGTTATACAACTAGATTGGAAAACAAGCATGCGGCTCGCATTAGATGGTATGCGATCATAGCAGCCTATTGACGCTCGCGACACCACGGGGATGTTACTTGCGCTGCCAATCTTGTGACCTAAGGCTATTTCGTCACAGTAGCCAGTAACTCTGTCATATCTCACCCTTCAAACACAACATAAATATAGCTGCTTGGCGGTAGAAATAGTTGAGATAGAGGCACCCACGCAGACGACTTTTGTACAAAGTCTCTCTCTAATGAAACTGCCTATAGCACATTGACATGATATTAAATGTCTCACGGCATTGCCGATAGATGGCGCTATATTAAAAAAATGTATAACATCAGTACTTGACATTTGACTTGTATGTAATACATTCCATAAAAAATAATATGTTTGCTGCATGAACGATGTTTTTAATTTAACTCCAAAAACCCTTCTTCCCGAGAAATACATCATCTCCCAGAAATATATTTTGAAATAATTATTAAGAGACGTAGGGCGCATCAAAGCGGTCCGTATGCGGAAGTACCACCACCTCACAGAAAACCGCAGACAAATAACAACTGCCTAGAGGGTTGTGTTGCTGCTTGTGAGTGAGGTCTCCAGTAAGCTACTATGGAGTTGTGTTAGCAGCAGAGGAGGCATCGCGCGAGTGATACTTAATGTATTGCAAGCTTTTGTAGGCAACGGTAGCCGCGTTACATCAGGTGAGTGGTATTCTTGTCTCCCGTCGTTTCAGTATCTTCGCCAATATATATCTTCTGAGCTCGGTAGCTCAGTCGTGAATAAGGCGACTTTGACACTAACGCTCGTGGGTTCGATTCCCACACAAGGCAAACATTTGTGTGCATGAACATGTCTGTTTGTCTTGGTCTGGATGTTTAAGAAAGGTAGGGCGCATCAAAGCAGCCCGTCTGGTGAAGTACCTCCACCTCACAGAAAACCGCAGCCAAATAACAGAGGATCCCTAGAGGGTTGTTGTGTTCCTGCGTGTGAGTGAGGTCACCAGTAAGCTCCCAAGGAGTTGCTGTGTAAGCAGCAGAGGAGGCATCGCACGAGTGGTACTTAATGTACTGCGAGCCGCGTTACATCAGGTGGGTCGTATTCTTGTCTCCCGACGTTTCAGTATCTTCGCCAAATCCTTACGTCTTGGATAGCGGATCACGACAATCATAATGGATTGGGACAAGGGATAACGCTAAGATAGTAAAGGTATGAATGGTATACCTATCATCTCATAAGAAAACCAAGTACGAAAATAAAACATACAGCCCATGGGCGGGAAGTACGCGATAAAAATGTATGTTACCAGTATCCACGACCCCCCATCCAGTAGCTATAGCCTTGGAGTGCGACGAGAAGCCAGCTTCAGACCAGAGACATGCCGGTCTGATGGCCGCTTCGAAGTCCACGTCTGACGCCAGCTCCAACAGCGCGATGTCGTTGTAAGGAGAGGGCGGGCGGTAGTCGGGGTGCTTGTGAATCCTTCGGATCTTCACCTGGATGTGATGAGAACGAACTTTGATTACCGTTTCACCGTATTTACACATGAAAGAAATAATAAAGAAGCGAGTGAGATATGTAAGGATCGAGTCACGTGGCGCTCGGTTCTCTCTGCTTACCCCGCAATAGTTTGGCGTGAAGTTATAGATTATCTATAACACAGATTATTTCTTTCTATCTATAATAGATAGAAAGAAATAATCTGTGTCAACCGGAGAGACCTCTTAAAAGAGGTATGGCGCATCAAAGCAGCCAGTCTGCGGATGACTTCCACCTGACAGAAAACGGCAGGCAAATAACAATTCTCTTGAGGGTTGTTGTGCGGGTGAGGTTACCAGTAAGCTTCTAAGGAGTTGCGGTTAGCAGCAGAGGTGGCATCGCGTGAGTGATACTTAATGTATTGCAAGTGTTCACAGGCTACGGTAGTCGCTTTATATCAGGTGGGCTGTGTGCTTGTATTCTGCCCGACGTTGAATAAAATATATATAAATGAAGGAAAAAGTCTTTGATGGTATGAATGGTAGAAAGTTCTGGTTTTTCCTGTGGGTTGTGGAGATCAGTATCTTCACCAACGTAGTAACGCTACTTTGTGTGGGGGGTTCGATTCCCACACAGGACAAACATATTTATGCCTGAACATGTATGTTTGTCTTTAAGAGAGGTAGGGCGCATCAAAACAGTACGTCTGGGGAAGTACCTCCACCTCAGAGAAAACCGCAACCAAATAACAAACGCCCTAGAAGGTTGTTGTGTTCCTGCGAGTGAGTGAGGTCACCAGTAAGCTCCTAATGAATTGCTATACTTAATGTATTACAAGTGTTCACAGGTTACGATAACCGCTTTACATAAGGTCGACCGTATGCTTGTACGTATCCAGACAGCCATATAAAAAAAACAAACTGACCTCCACAGGTTTGGCCCCATCAAACACATTAGGATCTATATTCTGATCTCCCAGCATCACGATGGCGGGCTCAGGGTCTTTAGCGTTGGGGTCCCGGATGCAGTGGCCGGCTGTCATGACGAAGCGAGGGCTGATCAAGCTGCCACCGCAACTGAAGTCGTAACCACCTTCGAAGTTCGTCCAACCCACGGCGGCCTGGAAATGTTATTTATTTATTCATGAATATTGAAATATATTGATAGAATAACAAATAGCACGATCCGAGAACTTTGTGGAAAGAAAGTTGACGTAGTGACCATAATTGAAAAAGGTATGTTGAGATGGTTTGGTCATTTAGAAAGAATGAATGATAAAAGAGTTACGAAAGAAGTGTATCAAGCAAGAGTGAATGGTGATGTCGGGAGGGGCCACCCTAGACGCACGCATATAGATCAAATTGGTGATGTGTTGAAAAAGGGCCAAATCAAAAGCACCCAAAACCGAAGAGCATGCATGAAGAGGTTGATGAGTGTGGAAGAGGCGAGAGAGGTATGTTTGTATCGGTGCACCTGACGTTACATAGTCTCTGCCTACCCCAATGGGAGACAGGCGTGATGATATGTATGTATGTATGAGTATTGACAGGTACCTTTACACGCTTGTCCGACCCAATGCGGTAGCGTAACAATCGTCAATACATTATTAAAATTTAGTTTCGTAGTTTACATTATAACCGCACCGCTCGCCGACGGCGGGGAGCTCACCCTCACACGCTTGAACCGCTATGGTCGCGTACGGTGCGGTTCCAGAGAAGTTTTCTTCCGAGAACGCTCAAGCTGTGGAATGAGCTCCCAGCCGAGGTTTTTCCAAGGAACTACAGCATGGAGTTCTTCAAGAAATGCGTGAAGAGGTTTTTAGAGGGTCGGCACCGCATGAGTGACGCCCCTGGTGTTGCAAATGTCCATAGGCTACGGTGACTGTTTAACATCAGGCAGGCCGTATGCTTGATTGCCACCTTAGTGGTATAAAAAAAAAACCTACGAGTAAATATGTTTGACGCTCGTGGGTTCGATTCCCACCCAAGACAAACATTTGTCTTGATCTGGATGTTTTAAGAGAGGTAGGACGCATCAAAGCAGACTGGTCTGGCGAAGTACCTCTACCTCACAGAAAACCGCCAAATAACAATCTCCCTAGGGGGTTGTTGTGTTTCTGCGTGTGAGTGAGGCCATCAGAGGGTAGTTGCTGTGTAAGCAGCAGAGAAGGCATCGCGCGATTGATACTTAATATATTACAAGCGTTAATAGGCTACTATTGATCATACTTGGAAACTGTTTTTATTAAAATATTGAAATATTTATGTAAATAATGCACCACGGTTGTTATGACGCCTCATCGCAATATTCGTAATACGCAGCCGCGCACACACACGTACCCTGTAATAAACACTGTATAATACCAACTATATCATTCTCTCGCACGTTAAATTCTATAGATATATGTGGTTGTCTTTTTTTACTGTCGCTTTTTCATTTCATCGAGTTTCAAATCACAACAATGCTAAACAAGCTTTCACTAAAAAAAAACATCGGATGCCAGGCGCTACAAAAAAAAAAGGTGTGCTTTAGACCACACGACTGAAGTAAAACTTCTTTAGCTCCATAGTGTGATACAGACAATAGACCTGCACTGTGTCTTACATACCTATACGAAACTTAACTCGCTGTGAGAGAAAGAAAACGTGTGCTCGCATCTATCTCTCTTGCCCCTACAGTAATATACGAAACGTAACTCTCTCTCTTTCTATCTTCACTAACTTATATCTCCCTCTCAACTTCCGTTCGCCTCGCCCGATCACAGTTTTCGTAACGCTCTCGTCACGCATTCACCAGCTTACTCCCCAAGTCAAGCGTGCGTAAAGAAGTTTTACTTTAATAAAACAAGAAGGAATACTCGCCATATGTGGGAATTCACCCTGATTAGCGTTCTCTCCGCCTACGATGAGCTCCACTCCAGCGTAGTTACACTTGGACGAGGATATGGACATGGTCTCAGGGTTCGGCAGCAGCGGGATGAAGTCCACCACCTGCACCACGTTCCGGCTGTACTGCTCGCATTCTATAAACGAATACATCCTGTATCAACCATCTGTAAATGGTAAACAAGCAAACGGCCTGCCTGATGGTAAGCATTACCGTAGCCGTAATGATTAACTATAATATTCTAACAATTACAGCGTCTGAGAATGGCTCGTGAATAGAACCCCGTGGAGAGTATCAGCTCGTCTGTGGAAGTACCTCCACCTCACAGAAAACCGCAGCCAAATAACAACCCCTACAGGAGTTGCTCTGTTAGCAGCAGAGGTGTGATACTTAACGTATTGCAAGCGTTTGTAGCCTACGGTAACCTCTTTATATCAGGTGGGCCGTATGCTTGTATGCCTCCCGTTGTATAAAAAAATAATAAGCCGGGTCGCAGAGACGACCAGACATGCGGTTCATTAAACTTGCCAATATAGGTTTAATTTCAAATTGTCAATTAGATATTACAACAAATTCATTAGATCATCAATACATCAGCGTATTGGTAACATAATGATGTCAAATGGCAGAATTAAATAATATTAAGAAAAGGTTGTCCGTGCTGAATTATTTCCAGACATTTCATCTGTCACATACTTATCAGTTGTATAAGCCTTTTTGCAGTCAATTAATTAATATCAATTCTGTAATAAAAGAGAGGTAGGGCGCATCAAAGCAGCATCTGGGGAAGTACTCTCCACCTCATAAAAAACCGGAGCCAAATAACATCTCCCTACAGGGTTGTTACGTTCCTGCGTGTGAGTGAGGTCACCGATAAGCTCCCGAGGAGTTGTTGTGTAAGCAGCAGAGGAGGCATCGCGCGAGTGATACTTAATATATCGCAAGCGTTAATAGGCTACGGTACCGCTTTACATCAGGTGGGCCGTATGCTTGCATGCCTCCCGACGTACTATAAAAAAAAAACGGGTGGCACTCCGGGAGTGCCGGCAGAAGTGAAAACTTGAACATTAACGTTGTGCATTTTTGAATATTTTGGAATGGTTAGGGAATAATTTCGCACTAATTGCTTTGTTTATCAGTATAAAAGTACTATCATGTATGTGGTAAAATACAATATTCATTTATTGCGCTATCGTATACAAACATGACAATTTATATCACATGAAAAAATTAACACTTCAGAACTATTACATTTATTTTACATTAAAAAGTTTATCTCTCAGTAAAATCAACTTTCATCCATAATTTCAACGACTCACCATCATCATTACCAGCATCATCATCGCCAATCTCTAAAACTCAAACACACACGCACACTCGCGCAAGCGCCCTGCGCCGCTTAAACCAAACAGATAAACTACGTTGAACGAACTAATGTTTTAGCGCTGCTTCGAAATTAATTCTAATTCTCATCTCACCAAAATCTTACGGTCAGGGTCACGTGTCCTGACGGCCTGACGCGAGTTTAGCATTTTTTACTCATCCCAAAGAGTGCACAACTACTAAAGAAATTAAAGAAATTTTCACTTCAAAAATAAGCATTTACAATGCACTCACTAAACTAAGTGAGTCCCTAGTCCGTCTTGAGTAACTCTCTCCATTCAGTGCATCGTGCTTATTAAAGAACTTACTCCTCTCGCTTACTCGTCTCGTGTCGGCTTGACCTAAGCCAGAGTTCCCCCATATCGGTGGTCCGCTGGAATAAAAAAACGTAATGACTATTCAACTGATAGATATTTATTTATTTGGCACAACAACAGAATATAAACTTAGACATTTACACATATTATCATGGCTATCATCATCGGCATCAGGGCACGGCTAGTCTATAATCAAATTACAGTTGTACACATCTTAACGCAATGATTAAATTTTATACAAACGTCACAGTAAGGCTGTTAACAAAAATAAATAAAAAATATAATAATAATGAAACAAAATATACATTTCTTTTAATTCTATCAGAAATGCACTTCACAGTGTATTATAAAGCGCATCTCTATACGAACCCAACTTTTGATGGAATATAACAACTTTATCTGAGTTACAGATCTCGTTGTACAATTTACACATCCTGATCAGTGGACTATTTTGAGAAACATTATTTCGGGCTAATGGAATACAGAAGAGCTTTTGTATACGGACAGAACGCCCACCGGCCCTTATTTTTATATGTTCTAGCATACCACAATCTAATTTGCCGTTGACAATCCCATACAACACCGTCAAATCAATGACATAGATGAATGATATGTATGTATACCTTCACGCCAAGTCCCTTGCGGGGTTGGCAGAGAGAACCGACCGCCATGAGACTAACATGCATATGCTCTTCTCATGCACGCTCGCCTGTTCCTGGGGCTCCTGACATCACCTTCTGATAAAACACGACCAATTTGGTCATGGTAGGAAAGTCTCGGTCTTCCTCGGCTCCTACATTCTTCCACTTTTGCATTGTATATCTGTTTCGTCATTCATTCATTCACTGATAGATATCAAATACAAATAATTTATTTGCGTGTAAACAGGTATTGCACTTGCTTCAAATAGCCTCGTAACGCGCAAAGCGGGTCGTAAGGCTTCCATAACACATAATAATAAATAAATAGTAATACTTTTTTTTTATTTTAAATATATTTTATCTATCTCCTATTGTGGTAGGCAGAGACTATAGAACACCAGGCGCATCGATCCAAACATATCCCTATGGCTTCTTTCACACTCATCAACATCTCCATGCATGCTCTTCGGTTTTGGGTACTCTTGATTTGGCCTTTTTTAAACATATGACCAATTTGATTTATATGTGTGCGTCTAGGGCGGGCTCTTCCGTTATCTCCATTCACTCTTGCCTGATACACTTTTTATTCTTTCGTAACTCTTTTGTCATTCATTCTTTCTAAATGTCCAAACCATCTCAGCATACCCTCTTTAAATTTTGTCACTACATCATCTTTCATTAGTTCTATCGTGATATTTCTTACTCTACCAATCATTCTAACTCCTACATAGCGCTCTCATTTCAATAGCGTTGACTCTACTTTCATGCTTATTCTACCATACCCATGATTCACTACCGTACGTCAATGTAGGCGTTAATAGATCCTGAATAAGGAGCAAGGCGAGCGAATAAGGAGCAAGATACACAAATTCATTTACTTGTTCCACTGTTTCATCACCGATCATTATCTGACACTCTGTAAATAGTTTCATTCATTTCAATTACCAACACCTTTATCTTCATTACATTCACTTTCATTCCTTTCAATCACCAACGCTTTCATGTTCATTACATTCACTTTCATTCCTTTCAATTACCAACACTTTAGTCTTCATTACATTCACTTTCATACCTTTCAATCACCAACACTCGTCTTCATTACATTCACTTTCATACCTTTCAATGATCAACACTTTCGTCTTCATTACATTCCCTTTCATACCTTTCAATGACCAACACTTTCGTCTTCATTGCATTCACTTTCATACCATTCAATCACCAACACTTTCGTCTTCATTATATTCACTTTCTTACCTTTCAATCACCAACACTTTCGTCTTCATTACATACACTTTCATACCTTTCCTTTTAAAACAATACAAGAGATATATACATAAAGATGGTTTATCACTTACTCCTCTTGGCGCGGCGCAGTCTCCAGTATAGTACTGCCATCTCTGCAGCAAACTATCGTTTGTCCAAAAGCACTGTACTGACAAAATGTCGGGGCTATGCCATTTTTTCTGAAAGTAAAAATTGTGTATAATAAATAAAGTAATGCGCCCTACCTCCACAACCCTGAAGGAAAATCAGATCTTTCTTAGATAAGGTCACAAGTCTTTCGAAATATAATTTCTTGGACGTGCGGGTTTCTTCGCGACGTATTCCTTCACCGCTAGCTTCACCAAGCTAGTGATAATTACAAATATGTACATAAACAAAAAAATATTGATACACAATAATATTCTAAGCGCGGACCTGTTGGTCAGTAAGGTGGTTCTTTCTCCACGGCTGTCACTGAACATCGAACAATGATGGCGAAACTGGCAGTGAAACAGCTCCGACTCGTGAATCGATCTTCACCATTATTGCTCCATGATAACGCAAAACCGCACAATGCACGAGAAACCGTTGTAACTGTACAGGAGCTGCAGTTAGAAACCATACGTCTCGCCAGACCGTACTCCAACTGACTGCCATTTTTTTCGTGATTTGGACAATTTTCTAAGTAGTAAAAAATTTCATCCTAGGAGGCAATACAAAATACTTTCTCACAGTTTGTCGAATCTAGATCCCCAGAGTTCTATCGCAAAGGCATAAATGAACTTCCGAGTAGATGGCAGCAATGTATAGATAATGAGGGTAAATATTTTGATTACATAAATATGTTACATCTTAGAAAAAAACGAGTTTTAATTTTTCAGTACAAATCGGCAATTTCATACTTTAACCCCTCTCATGATTAGTTTCGTACATAATTTTGTTTTTAGTTTCTAAAAATTTTCAACTCGACTCGGATCAACCCAGTTTAAATACCATCTGTAAAACGATAGTGATTTTTACAAGGTTTTCTTCCAAAAATTGCATAAACGTGTTATATTTGAGTTTATTCATTACTGTATAATTTCACTAGCACTTATGTTACAAAACACTATCAAAATTGTCACATAAAACTAATTCTATACTGAATTATAAAAAATTCAAGTATAACAACAATGTCACTCGTGAAAAGCGCGGGAAGAAGCTCTACTCATGGCATTATAAATGATGAATAGATGGACAGAACTACTTACTGATGATCATCTTTAGCGGATTTACAGTTTTCAGCCGCAGTGCAGGTGCCGACTGTGTTTGTGTGTTTGTCCACACACGCGTCGCCTTCTGTGGAAACAATCTATACTTAATTATAACACTGTATTATTTAACACACCGCCGGGAGGCAAAAAAGCATACGGCACACCTGATGTACGCTTAGAGGTTACTAAGAAGCTCACTGGAGACCTCACTCACACTAGGAACACAACAACCCTGCAGAGAATCTTTATTTGACTGCCACTTTCTGTGAGGTGGAAGTACTTCTCAGACGGGCAGTCTTGACAGAGAGGTCTCTTAAAAACATCCACGACAAACAGACATGTTCATGCACACAAATGTTCGTCCTGTGTGGGAATCGAACCGACGAGCTTTTTATATAACGTTGGGAGGCATGCAAGCATACGCCCCACCTGATGTTAAGCGGTTACCGTAGCCTATAAACGCTATCAATACTTTTTTTACAATTGAGTATCACTCGTGCGATGCCACCTCTGCTGCTAACACAGCAACTCCATAGGAGCTTACTGCTGACCTCGCTCACACGGAGGAACACAATAACCCTCTAGGGTGTCAAAGCAGCATTGACCTCTCCTTCTTACATCATCATTAGAAGAGAGGAGCGTTACGCCACAGATTTTGAGCAATGCTCTCATCTCGACCGCATTTATTCTACTTTCATGCTCTCTCTACCATACTCAGTAATTTTATAAGCTAGGTATCGTTTCAAATACAAATATCAATAAAACCTATCAAATCATTCGAGATATGAAATGCCTCATAAAACAAGTCTGCGAGAATTCATTTTGACTCACCTCTATTCTGCGCAGTCGCAGCGATTGCAAACAACAGGAAAATGGCTGCTTTTAAATACATATTGTTTATTATATCTTGGACAGTAACGTAGGTAGCTTTTGCGGTTATTTCTTGGACATCCTGTAACAGAAACGAAATGAATAATGTTGCATCTGCCATTATTTTTTTCAGAATTTTACCTATATGACGTACCGTGCTATAAGCTGGTTGATAGGGACATCGAATCGCACTCAGAATTTAGCGTATTACTCATGTCAAATTAACAGAAATGTGGACCCAATGTAGATAATCATTTTAATGTACAATAAAACAATAAATTTATTACTATAAATACCTACGAAACAGTTAATAAATTCAGGCGCTATTTTGCGGAGGTCAATATTACAGGCAATTTGATCTAAGCTACTTTGTGTGCTTCCGCTGCCGATTCCTTCATGTTCTTCAGTTCATGAATTAGCGCCGGCCGGCACCCACCCACTACCGCTAGTACATGTATGCCGCCGCCTCTCCAGTAGACATCCTCAGGCGCTGTAGATGTTAAAATAACATGCTACGAATTTTCTAGCACTCGCAGAAACGACCGCAGCAACCGAGACACAGACGACCGGAGCAGCCATGGCAGCAACACCATGCATCTGATGCATCTACTAACGGTGGGGGCGGGTACCGGTCGGCACTAGTTTATGAACTAATTAACTAATCGATAGCTGATGCACACAAAGTAGTTTAGATCAAATTGCCCGAAATATTGACTTTCACAAAATAACGCGTGAATCTATTGACTATAAAATTAAAATAGTTTATAAATAATATGGCAAAAATTTATGCATAAATGCTTTAAATATGTACAAATAAACAAGCCTAGTTTAAAAATAATTTTCAATGATTTTTCTTAGGGTTTCATGTAAAAGAAATTTTGCCTCGAAGCCTTGCAACAGAACAACATAAACCCATTGCAAGGTAACGTTAAAGTTAGAATCTTCAGTAGAAAAAGTGTATTTCTTCATGGTATCTAAACAGCTGCTTCATCACTGCAGTCTGGTTTTCGTTCTGGTCCTATTGAATATTTTGAGAATGGCAATAGGCATGGCCAAAAAGGATAAGTCGGTCACTATTCCCTTCTCACTAACTTCTCTAAAGCTTTTGACATGGATCACGATATTTTGCTTGCCATTTGAACCTGAAAACATATATTTTCTCCGTTGAATTGCATCGCATGCTCCTTCGCAGTAGTCTATACAATTCAAACAACTGAACAGAATAGTTAATAGATTCAGACGTTCTTTCCGAAAGTCATATTTACAGGCAATTTGATCTAAGCTTTGTGTGCTTCCGCTCCCGATTAGTTCATGCGAAGTTATTCTAGTTATATATTTTTTTATACTAGTAGGGAGGCATACAAGCTTACGGCCCATCTGATGTAAAGTGGGTACCTTAGCCTATTAACGCTTGTGATATATTAAGTATCACTCGCACAATGCCTCCGCTGCTTACACAGCAGCTCCTTAGGAGTTTACTGGTGACCTCACTCACACGCAGGAACACAACAACCCTCTAGGGAATTGTTATTTGACTGCGGTTTTTTGTGAGGTGGAGGTACTTCCCCAGACGTGCTGCTTTGACGCGCCCTACCTCTATTAAAACATCCAGACCAAGACAAACAGTGAACATTAAATTTAACAAAAAAATTTAACATGTTCGTTGATATATATGCACTTCTCAGTTTACTGATAGAGAATGTTCTTACTCCTATTGGGAAAGTACCTCCCCTCCACCTCGCAGAAGACCACAACCAAATAACAACTCCCTGAAGGTTTGCAAGCTCCTGAACAGTTATAATCAGCCATATCAGCAGCGGGGGGTTGCAAAGGTCGAAATGATATTCCTTTTATAACAAGTGCTCATAGGCTACGGTTCACTTTCAGTTCCAGAGGTTATGGCCGAAAACCGATGTTTTGCTCATATACTGTGGGCAAAGATATACATCCAGTCGTGACCTTTTTGTATTAATAATAATAATAACAGGCGGTCTTATCGCTGAGCGATCTCTTTCACACAACCTTTAGCTGAGAGAGAACAATAAAAATTTGATAAAAACAGGTATTTGGCGCTGAGTAAATTGTATAACATAAATATAGAATAATATATATATTGCATTTACATAATATAGATACTGTAGCTGTATGCATAAACAGTAATGATAAAAGAAATAAGAAGAAGGAAATAGAGATTAGAGAAAGGTGACGATTAGGTTGCGGTTAGGGAAAGGTAGTACGTTTTGACTAGAGATTTGAAGGAGGAAAGAGTTGGAGCACTTCGAATGTGTATTACTGCACGCATAGTAGATGCATACTTTGCATTAACCACTCATACAAAATGCCTTACAAATAATCTGTAATGTAATGAGTATTCTTTTCCTGGTGTATGTAAATGACCTTCCCCGATTAATTAGCTCAGACAGTGTTCTATTTGTGGATGATGTCTCTATCATACTACCCAGTACAAATGATAATTCCCTGAAAAGGGATTTAGATACAGTATTGGACTCTACCACAGATTGGCTAGATCGTAACAATGTTTTATTAAATCTCAATAATTTCAAATTAAAATTCAATTTAAATCCTATCAGAAATTTACATATTAACGATCAATATAAATTAAATAAATTAGAAACTATAGAATCGGCAACCATGCTTGCTATAGATATATAAACCATATAAAATAAGACGCATATAAACTGGAAATCGAATATTCAATAATTATTAGACCGCTTATCTTTATTCATATACGCTCTTAGGCAATTAAAACGTGTTACTAACATACAAACTGCCCTCTCAGCTTACTATGCGTACGCTCACTCACGTATGGCCTACGGAAATATATTTTGGAAATTTATATCCTTCACAAAAAATTTATTAGAATATTAACTAATTTAAGACAAACGGAATCTCGTAAACCTCATTTTAAATAACTTCACGTACTGACTCTCACATGCTTATATATCTTCGAATCCTGTAAATTTATTAAAAAACATCCTGACTTATATTCCCCACTCAAATTAATCAGACGTAATAATCGTTACCAAAACATACTTGCAGTCCCCTTCTCTGCCTTGAAACTATTTTCATCAGCCCCACATTCAATGTCAATAAAAATATATAATCATATCCCCACATCTATCAAAGAATTGGAAAATAATATGGTTTTCGAAAGTCGATTAAAGGAATTTCTTATTATCTATCTATCTATATCTATAACTTCACGCCAAATCCCTTGCGGGGTAGGCAGAGAGAACCGAGCGCCACGTGACTCAATCCTTACATATCTCACTCGCTTCTTTAATATTCATTGCTCTTCTCATGCACGCTCGCCGGTTTCTAGGGCTCCTGACATCACCTTCTGATAGAACACGACCAATTTGGTCATGGTAGGTAAATCTTGGCCTTGCTCGGGTCCTATATCCTTCCACTTTTGCATTGTATATTTGCTTCGTCATTCTTTCATCTTGGATTCTTTCTACATGTCCGAACCAACGGAGCATGCCTCTTCTTATTTTAACACCGACGCTCTCTTTCAGACCAACTCTGTTTCTAACATCATCATTGCGAATACGGTCTACAAGCCTTACGCCACAAATTTTGCGCAGCGCTCGCATTTCGACCGCGTTTATTCTACTTTCATGCTCTTTCTGCCATACCCAGCTCTCGCTCCCATAAGTTAGCGTTGGGACCAACACTGCATTGTGTATAGCGAGTTGTGCCTTCTGGCTCAGGTTTTTACTGCCAAGAAGTTTTCCCAACGCTCCATTCACACTATTCCCAGCACTCACTCGTCTTTCCACATCTGCGGTGTACCTTCCATCCCTGCTGAAAGCGCATCCAAG
Organism: Pyralis farinalis; assembly: GCA_947507595.1. Taxonomy (NCBI): domain Eukaryota; kingdom Metazoa; phylum Arthropoda; class Insecta; order Lepidoptera; family Pyralidae; genus Pyralis; species Pyralis farinalis. The sequence continues at coordinate 38,399,723 of OX382263.1, read as the reverse complement.
ATATACAAACTCATCCACTTGTTCCAACACTTCATCATCAATCGTAATCCTTACATTAGTTCTGGATTCTTCTCTTTCAAATACCATTATCTTTGTTTTCTTCGCATTCAGTAGTAAGCCTTTCTCCATACATTCGTCTTTCATCGTTGTGACCAGTGTTTGCAGTTCAGATGGCGTATCTGCTAATAGCACTTTACAATAGCAATTTCTTATTAAAAAAAGCTATTACAGTCTATCGGAATTTTTTGAAGATAAAATTTTAAAAACTATCTGATATGTGAGTAACGAATGTCTCCATATACCTACTTAAAACTATGTATGTATCTATAACAACAATAAATGTATTATTTTTTGCTACACCCTTACAGGGTGTCACATGACTGTAAGTGCCTACTTTAGTTTAAAAATTTAAACCTGTTACTTCACATGTGACATGCAATAAAATAAATGATGATGATGATGAAACAAATAAACAGTTTATCTATCTATCTATTCAGTTAACAGGTTACCGAGATGCTGACGTTCCGGTATATCTGTAGGTCTTTTTATTATTGTGTTAACCCACTTTCCGATCCGTTATTATAACTGGCGTGCTCCGCTACTTGACACTAAGGATTTGGCGAAGATATTTTTTTTTGTACAACGTCTGAAGCCATGCAAGCATACGGCTCACCTAATGTAAATTGGTTATCGTAGCCTATAAACACTTGCAATAAGTATTAATCGCGCGATGCCACTTCTGCAGCGAACACAGCAACTCCTTAGGAGCTTACTGGAGACCTCACTCACTCGCGGGAACACAACAGCCCTCTAGGAAATTGTTATGCGGCTGCGGTTTTCTGTGAGGTGGAGGTACTTTCCCTGACGGGCTTCGATGCGCCCTACCTCTCTTAAAACAACCATACCAAAACAAACAGACAGTCTCTCTTAAAACAACCATACCAAAACAAACAGATATGACGCCTTTTACTAAATGCATATGGATGTATACACGGTACATATACCAAAATGAATATTTTTACAATTTTTGTCTGTCTGTCTATTTGTACCGGCTAATCTCTGAAACGGCTGAACCGATTTTGACGGGGCTTTTAATTTAGTATTTACTTATAAATAATTTAATATTTACTTTTAATTTAGAAATATATATATATTTTTATTAATATAAATAAATACTATTCCACGCGGACGAGGTCGCGGGCACAGCTAGTTTGTAAAATCCACAAACATCCAAGAAGGTATCTTTTTGATGAATCTTAAAGAACCAAGGGGAGTATCACTTCACCTGATGAAACACGGTCCAATTTTATGAAGACACAAATTAAAAGTGCTTGAATATCGATCCCCAATTATATATATTTTATACAATACTAGCTACTCGACCCAGCTTCGCACGGGTGATCCAATCGTTACCAAACTTCACTAGAACACAGACCTGCTGGGCTAACCTGAAGGTTCACTGAAAATTTCGTCATAATCTGCCCAGCCGTTTTTGAGTCTATAGAGGACATACATTCATTTTTATATATATAGATTGGAAAGCATACAAGGATACGGTCCACCTAATATAAAACGGTTACCGTAGCTTACGCTTGCAATTCATGTATCACTGGCGTAATGCCACCTCTGCTGCTAAAACAGCGACACTTTAGGAGCGTTCTGGTGACCTCTCTCACGCGCAGGAACACACTAACCCTCCCGGGAGTTAATTGGTTGCGGTTTTCTGTTAGGTGGAGGTACTTCCCCAGTCGGACTGCATTTATGCGCCATACTTCTCTTAAAAACACCCAGACAAACAAACATGTTCATGTACACAAATGTCTTCCCTTGTGGGAATCGAATCCACGAGCGTTGTTGGAGTCAAAATCACGTCATTCACCGCCTGCGCCGCCGCTATTTTTGACGAGTATCAAAACTATATTTCACAGTACACTTAATAAAGTTTGTTAGAATTGAAATGTAACTTACATGCAAGTAAATAAATAAGTAAACAATGCTATATTCGCGAGACAAGCACGTCCGCCACCAAAACAGATCCACGCTGACTGTGGTAACTGGATAAACCAGTTTTCGTGCTTGGTGCCCATAGACTGGATAAACAGAGAGATCATGTCTTTGAAAGGTTGATCAATATGATTCATGTCTTTGAAAGGTTGATCAATATGATTCATAAAACTCAATACTAGTAAGAACTGTACATAAATGTATATATTTTTTTTTTATACTACGTCGGGAGGTATACAAGCATACGGCCCACCTGATGTAAAGATGTAAAACGGGTACCGTAGCCTATTAACGCTTGCGATATATTAGGTATCACTCGCGCGATGCCTCCTCTGCTGCTTACACAGCAACTCCTTGGGAGCTTTCTGGTGACCTCACCCACACGCAGGAACACAACAACCCTCTAGGGAGTTGTTATTTGGGTGCGGTTTGCTGTGAGGTGGAAGTACTTCAGAAAACAGACATGTTCATGCACTCAAATGTTTGCCTTGTTGGGAATCGAGCCCACGAGCGTTGGTGTCAAAGTCGCGTTAATCACGACTGAGCCACCGAGCTCGTCAACAATCTATAATATATTCAAGCCATCTATTTGGTCAGCTAATAATTGTGGTCGGTAACACCCAATCTATTTATAACACGGGACTAACATTTGTATGTATGAACATGTCTGTTTGCATTGATCTAACGTGGTTTCTATATATCACGACGCAAACGCGAGTGTTTTAATTCGCCGATTATTTTCACTATTTTTAGGGTTCCGTACATCAAAAGGAAAAACGGAACTCTTGTAGGATCCCTTTGTTGTCCGTCTGTCAAACCCCTTTTTTCCAGGGACGGGTGCGAGAGAGTGAGATTCTAGTCTATTCATGACGACTGAACTATAGCCATGATTATGAATTGAATAACTCAATTACCGTTTCTGTTTGTTACGTAATCTATGTTTCATATGCAAATTGATAGATCCTCCGCATATAGTTATATACATGTAATTATGTATTAGACATGATATGATGTACATGTATCTCAACTAAATCCGGTTACTCGACTAAGGAATATTTGCATTAGTATGCTCATATAGATTTCTCAGGATCAAATAAAAAAGAAAATTAAAAAAAAACTGCTTGCACTCCGGGAGTGCCGGGGTGCCGGCAGAAGTGAAAACTTGAACATTAACGTTGTGCATTTTTGGATATTTTGGAATGGTTAGGGAATAATTTCGCACGAATTGCTTTATTTATCAGTATAAAAGTACTGCCCTTTGTTCAATTTCCATATTTTAAACACTTTATATACACGGATTTTACAAGTATACGGACGGTCGAACTATCAGCAGTCACCATCCGTGGATACGCGGAGCAGGCTATAGTACAAACAAACACACACGCACACTCACGCAAGCGCCCTGCGCCGCTTAAACAACAGCGATGTTGATAAACTACGTTGAACGAAACGCGTAAGTGCCAAGAATTTCATGGCGCTTACAACGTTTTGGTCGCGAGAAAATAATGCCCTACGAACGACCTAGCGCTTCATGTTTTAATTGTTTAATTAGAGGTAACTAATGTTTTAGCGCTGCAGCGAACTTAAGTTCTAATTCTCACCAAAATCTTACGAATTTTCGATCAGAGTCACGTGTCCGATGCGAGTTTAACATTTTGTATTCATCTCAAAAAGTGCACAACGCCGCTAAAGAAGTTTTCACTTCAAAAATATAAATGTGAAGGCATTAATGACTCTATTTCTGATACTTGAACTAGCATTTACTTTTTAACGCGTATATGTACTGTGTGTTTATGTATTTTATATTGAGTATGTGTATTTTATATTGAGTATGAAGTGTGTATTGTGCGTAAATTGCATCAAACCGATCAGATAATAGTATATTTCATTACAAGTGCGGAAAGCCTGTCATTGCAAAGAGTTCCGACAAATGTCTACCCCAGCCGAGGCGCAGCCGAAGGTGAGGGTTGACAGTCGGAACTCTTTGCAATGACGGTTCCGCACGTGTACTAAACAACTATTTTTAATACAGTTGCGAAAAAATGAAGCAATTTAATAAAATACGAGAATAAAAACACAGTAAACTCAACTAACTAGGAAAATGGCGCCAACCGTAAAAGAAGTTATATATATATATAAGCAGAGATTTTCTTTTGTTTTCTTCACCCATTCTGAGCAGGCAAAGGGAACTATGCCCATACAGCCAAGTCTTCAGTAGATTTTTTTTATTGATATGAAATGAAAATGAAACTTAATGAGATGAAATGAAATGAAACCTAACCTAACTCATTGAATGAAATCATTAAATCTGATATTGAAACAAATTAGTAGCTTCTTTTTAGAAATATTTGCATAAATCATAAAAACTTCTAAGAATTTTTTTTAGTAAAAACTTCGTGGTTGGTTGTTTCTTTTTAATAGACATTATTTTGACAGTTGTGAAGGGAAAGAGAACGCACGAGTTCGGAAAAGGTAAAGAAAAAGCTCGAGTATGTAATAGCCCACATCCCAAACGCTATACGTCCTTGCAATACGCCACTTTTTAAGCAATTGTATTAAAAATTCCTTTTCAAGCATTTTATGGTTGACTGGAAGATATCCCTGTTGGGATAAGTCCGCCATTGTACATATAATGTAGATTTTCTTTTTTTTTTGTATTATTGTTATTATATATATTTTTAATGTTAAATTATACAATAAAGTTTTATGAATAAATAAATAATTAAATATTTTAGGAACTAAAAGAATACCTACTAAAAGATACGTGCTAAACTTATTTTAAAGATATAAGTTGTTGTTATATAAAATTCGGAGCAGTGATTGTCCAGTGGACAAGAAACCGGCCTATTGAGCAACAGGTTCCCGGTCGAATCCTGGCATCTACCACTAAATTCGTGTTTTCGGATTTATTTGTAATCATCACTTGCTCGGCGGTGAAGGAAAACATGAGAAAACCCGCGTCCAAGATATGTTTCGGCAGACGTGTGACCTAACAAAGGTTTGGTTTTCCCTGTGGGTTATGGAGATCGGACAGCGGTCGCTCTATGTCAAAGTCAGAATCTTCGCCAAATCTTTAGGTTTAGGTAGCGGACCCCGCGCATCCTAATGAATTAGGAAACGGAATAACGCTTGGAAGAAGAATATGCGGTCGTGTAAGACTTTCTTATACAATAATTAAAATGTGTAAGGTGGTTTAACCTGGTTTGGTTATAATTAGTATTGTACAATGGCGAGAGCTCGATGGCGTCGTTGCGCGTGTCATCACCGAACACGCAGGTTAAGCATCGTCGACCGCAGCCTGTCTATGGATGGGTTTATCTATCTCGAGTTTCTCCGTGTTTCGGAGAGCACGTTAAGCCGACGGTCCCGGCTGTTGTCGATAGATGACAGTCGTGAAGCTAAGTCAGTGGCCCTCGGGCAGCTTAAAAAACACTGGCCTCCGCCAATCCGCATTTGAGCAGCGCGGTGGAGTATGCTCTAAACCCATTCGGTTGAAGGGCAGTATCCCGGCAGTATGATGAGTAAGGGTTGATGTGGCGGTACAATGGCGGACTTATCCGGTTAGGGATCTCTTCCTGTCAACCATAGAGAAACTGAAAGGAGATATAAGCATGACAAGAGTTTTAGGAACAATGTGAGAAGATACTACGAATACATATCATCATACATATCATCACGCCAGTCTCCCATTACGGTAGGCAGAGAAAGTCGCGTTATTAACCGCGGTGCCACCGAGCTTTTTAAAATATTCATGTGCAAAAAGTAATTTATAAAATAAGTTTGTAGAATCTGTCTCTTTTTTGAAGACATTTTGTGTATATATAGTTACTGAATAGGTATATATGACGGAGTTATCTGCGAAGAGGTCAGAAGATAAAATTATATTTATAACATATGCTCGAAGCTTATATGTGATAAAACTGCATCGCAGTTTGACATGAAGCACATACATATCATAACGCCTGTCTCCCATTGCGGTAGGCAGAGACTATAGAACGCCAGGTACACCGATCGAAACATACCTCTCTCCTCTTCCACACTCATCAACCTCTTTCACTCAACTCAACTCAACTCAAAGTAGGTATGGAGCCAAATACAATTTTTAAAACTCTCCATACGCTCGGTATTAGTAAAATGTCTGTGTACCGGGCTATTAATAGGTACAATGAGACCTCTGTTTGTGACAGAAAAAGATCTGGCCGTCCACGTAGTGTTCGTACGAAAAAGGTGGTCAAAGCAGTAAGGGAAAGAATTCGAAGAAATCCCGTGCGTAAACAAAAAATCTTAGCTCTTCAGATGGGATTAAGCAGAACAGAACCACTGTGAAAAGAGTGTTAAATGAAGACCTGGGACTACGAGCTTATCGTAAAAAACCCGTACATTTTTTGAACGAGTGTTTGAAAAAAATTAGGATGGAAAGATCCCGCGCTTTATTACGGCGGTACGCGGAAAAAAAATACCGCGAAATTTTGTTTTCGAATGAAAAATTTTTTACCATCGACGAAAGTTACAACAAACAAAATGATAAGGTGTATGCCCACAGGTGTGAAGAAGCGAGCGCGCGTATTCCGAGGGTCCAGCGAAGGGAATTATCCTTCATCAATCATGGTTTGGCTTGGAGTCTCATATTCAGGCTTAACTGAGGTGTTTTTCTGTGAAAAGGGTGTGAAAACCAGTGCCGTGGTTTACCAAAATACTGTCCTAACAAACATAGTAGAACCTCTTTCTGAAACAATGTTCAAAAACAGACACTGGATATTCCAAAAGGACTCTGCTCAGCTCCTAAGGCACGAAGCACTCAAAACTGGTTGACCGCCCGTGGAATTGACTTCATCAGGCATCAAGACTGGCCCTCTTCTCGTCCAGATTTAAACCCACTGGATTACAAGATATGGCAACATTTGGAGGACAAAGTCTGCGCTAAACCTCATCAGAATTTGGAGTCTCTCCGAGCATCTCTGGTTAAAGCAGCAGCAGAAATAGACATAAATGTGGTGCGTGCTGCGATCGATGACTGGCCGCGTCGATTAAGGGCATGTATTCAAAATGGAGAAGGGCATTTCGAATAATGTAAATAAAATTTTATTGTACATTTAATTACCTTTCATTTCATAAATAACTTTTACATCATTATCAAAAAGTGTAACATTAATTACATCAAAAGTTTTTGACAGAACTTATGACCTGACTACGTATATAGTCTAGATATAAGGTAGGTATATATATGTATATATATATATGCATTTAATGAGTTATATATACAAATTGTCGTTCTTTCTTTGTTAATTTTAATATTAATTATAATTTTATAATATAATTATATGGTTTGCATTAGAGATCGCATCTCGAGTGCATAATTTACCGAATATTAATCGGGTTTTTAAGGTTATGGTAGTGCAGTGACGTCGCCGCTCCGGCCCCTCTCGCAGAGCACTGCTTAGTTAGTATTTTTGCATCAGGACTTGCCTATGTTAAATACTATATAAAATATGCTTATTTGTAGAGTTCTCACCATTTTCCATTGTGTATTTTTTTTATGTGTTTGAAACAATCAAATATGCGTTTGTTTGTTATATCTTTATTGTACATAAAATAACAATGAAAAATTAAAATGCAACACATTAATAAATGTACAAAGGCGGACTTATTCCTATAAGGGATCTCTTCCAGTCAACTTTTGAGTGTTTAATTCGAATGTGGTAGGCGAGTGGCGCGATAGTACAAGTGCGTATTTATTGAATAGGTACCTAATGTGAAAACCATAAACTACATTAATAGAGTATGTACTTTAAACGAGTTACTCGGTCGAGTTCCAGTACTATGAACCGTGTAAAGTACGACGAGATACGAGTAATAAAACAAGCGAGTACTCGCCGCATCTCTAATGTAGATAAAATGACTTAAAATAATGAAATTTTCAATGTACAATGATAAAAATGTGATTCCGGCCAGGATCGAACTGGCGGCCTTCTGCGTGTAAAGCAGATGTGATAACCACTACACCACGGAACCATATGAAAGAAAATATGAAATTACTCACAACTTACTACAATTCTAATAACAATTTTTTTTTATACAAGGTACGAAAGCATGATGTAAAGCAGATACTATTGACGCTTCTAATATATTAAGTATCGCGCGATGCCTCCTCTGCTGCTTAAACAGCAACTCCTTATGAGCTTACTGGTGACCTCACTCACGCAGGAACACAACAACCCTCTAGCGAGTTGTTATTTGGCTGCGGTTTTCTTTGAAGTGGAGGTACTTCCCCAGGCGGGATGCTTTGATGCGCGCTATCTCTCTTAAAGCATTCGTACAAAGCCAAAAACAAAAAGAAATGTACATGCATACAAATATTTATCTTGTGTGGGAGTCGAACCCACGAGCGTTGGTGTCAAAGTCGCGTCATTCACGACTGAGCCGCCGAGCTCGACAAATATTAAGATATACATACATTGAATGTGTTTACTTATGTTTTTAAGAATGTATTACATTCTTAAAAACATAAGTAAATTGTTACATTTTGAGTAATAAATCTTATGTAAACTGAATATTATGGGAAAGTGCTGCCACCTAACGTCGATTATATTCTCATCTTAACAAAAAGCATGCTTTACAGCCATCTGGTGTCGAGTTGCAATATTAACCATATAGTGTATGTAGATGGCGTCAGGTTCATTGCTAGGCAGTTCCGTATGCACATATTTTATTTTAAGCGGGATAAATAACTACAGAGAGCTCGATGGCGTCGTTGCGCATGTCATTCTAACCAAACACGCAGGTTAAGCAACGTCGACCGCAGCCTGTCTATGGATGGGTTTATCTATTTCGAGTTTCTTCGTGTTCGGATGGCACGTTAAGCCGTCGGTCCCGGCTGTTGTCGATATGACAGCCGTTAAGCTAAACCAGTGGCCCTAGGGCGGCTTGAAAACACTGGCCTCCGCCAATCCGCCTCTAAAACAAAGGGTTGAAGGGAGACCCGTATGCAGGGATGCATTGGGATGAGTAAGGGTTGACGTGGAAATAACTACAAATAGTTGATTGACCAACTAGTCCTCAGTTCAAATCCTGGCGTGTACCACTAAATTTACGTTTGAGGTATTTAAATGCGTTACAAAAATGAAAGATACCGACGTGAACATGGTTAATGTTCGTTGAAATCTTTCACACGATGTTCTCGCGGTTAAATGATGTTAGATATTGCTGGAATAGCTAATATTTTTTTTTCTTGCATCTCGTCGCCAATTGATATTACCTACGTGTCATATCAACATTACGATTTTTAAACCGATACAGAAATTTCATATTTATTAAATAGCTATCCGCCCCGGCTTCGCACGGGCGATATGATCGCTACTAAACTTCACAGGATCACCTGCTGGGCTAACCTGAAGATTCACTGAAAATTTCATCAAAATCTGCCCAGCCGTCTTTGAGTCCATAGAGTACATACAGACAAACATTCATTTTTATATATATAGATTGCATTCATGTGGTAATATATTTGGATTTAGTCCATAACATGAGCCCTGCGAGTGCATTGCAACAGTATTATACAATATAATCAACGCGTAAAAATTTTAAAATAATTCTAATTTACAAAATAAATTATATGGAGAATCTATACAAACTCAAATAGCTGATTACATTATGTGAATTTAGAATGGTAAGTTAACAAATTTATACATCGAGTTAAATTAATATAGATTATGAGGCAGTTTAATGGTATTGTTTGTCAAGATATTCATCTAACGTTTAGAAGCATTTTTGTACCAAATATTGTTTTAATTTTTTGTTAAATAACTTTTGTCGCTTGGTTTTTTATGTCTTGTGGTAATTTATTGTATATTTTTACTGCCATGTAGGGCGGACTGCAGTTGAGCATCTTTATCTATCTATATAAAAATGAATGTTTGTCTGTATGTCCTCTATGTACACGAAAACGGCTCGACCGATGTTGATGAAATTTTCAGGGAATCTTCAGATTAGCCCGGCGGACGATCCAGTGAAGTTCGGTAGCGATTGGGTCACCCGTGCGTAGCCAGGGCGGGTCACTAGTTCTACATAATTTTTCTCCCTATTGCTGCATCCTCCCCGTAATCGATTATGGTGATGTGTGTTATCCTGATCTCAATGCAAATCTGCTTGATAAGCTGGACCGGTTAATTAATAATTCCATCCGATTTATCTTTTACCTTCGAAAATTTGACCACATTTCTTCTTACCGATCTAAGCTTGGATGGCTACCTATTCGTCAGCGTCGAAATCTAAGGTTACTTTGTACTCTCTATTCTATTCTTTCCAATCCTCATTCTCTAGAATACTTGAAATGCAAGTTTCAGTATGTCTGTGACTCTCATAATCTCCCACTACGTTCCTACAATTCTCTCTCACTCTCTATCCCTCTTTTCCAGCTTCTTCACTCGGCAATCTAATCAACTCTGGATTGCGTTACCAGTATCTATTAAGAAATCGTGCAGTAAATTTGTCTTTAAAAAAAAGGTACACCAATATCTTTTTGAAAGCTCGACAAGGCAGTAAGATCGTCATCATTATTTGTATATTTCTATTTATTTTAATATAAGTTGTAACAGTTATGTATGTCTAATATGTTTGTAAGTATCGTATAATTTATATGTATATATATATATATGTATAGCCGCCATCGTGATTCTCTGTACTCCCAAAGGTCGACTGGTAGAGAATGCAACAAGCATTAAGTCCGCCTATTGTACCAAACTGTAGCGGTCAATAAAGTTTAAAAAAAAAATGTCACGGCCACAAAGTTTCGCTAAGAGCTTTTTAGGGTTTCGTACCCAAAGGGTAAAACGGAACCCTATTACTGAGGCTCCGCTATCCGTCTGTCCGTCCGTCTGTCACCAGGCTGTATCTCATGAACCGTGATAGTTAGGCAGTTGAAATTTTCACAGATGATGTATTTCTATTGCCTCTATGACAACAAATACTAAAAAATAGAATAAAATAAATATTTAAGGGGGCCTCCCATACAACAAACGTGATTTTTTTGCCGTTTTTATAGATAATGATACGGAACCCTTCGTGCGCGAGTTCGACTCGCACTTGGCCGATTTTTATGTGTTTTAAGTTTGTTCGCTTAAATAATAAAATTGATATAGATTGTTAGAGCCGCTTAGGATATACACTAAACACTTGTACAACACGAAAAAAGAAGGATGTAGAAGCCGAGGAAGACCAAGACTTAGCTACCATGACCAAATTGATCGTGTTACATCTGGCTGTGATGTTAGGAGCCTTAGAAAGAGAGTGCATGTGAAGTGCAATGAATGTTAAAGAAGCGAGCGTGGTGTGTAAGGACCGAATCATGTGGCGATTGGTTCTCTCTGCCTACCCCGCAAGGTTTTAGCGTGAAGTCATAGATAGATACATATAGTATAGATATATGCTTGTGCCTCGGAAACGGCTGTAGCTGTTTGGATCAAATTATGTATTTAGATAATGTTATAGTTTTTAAATGTATATATATTTTATTACAGCAATTAAGTATATTACTGCAGTTATACTACTAGATTATATCATGATTATTGTATCTGTATAATGCTGATATAAATTTATTGTAATATATTATTGACGGATTGAGTAAAAAGACATTTCGACGAGCTCGGTGGCTCAGTCGTGAATGACGCGCCTTTGACACCAACGCCCGTGGGTTCCATTCCCACACAAGGCAAACATTTGCGTGCATGAAAATGTCTGTTTGTCTTGGTCTGGATGTTTTAAGAGAGGTAGGGTAGGGCGCATCAAAGCAGCCCTTCAGGAGAAGTACCTCAACCTCACAGAAAACCACAGTCAAATAAATCCTTAGAGGGTTGTTGTGTTCCTGCGTGTGAATGAAGTCACCAGTAAGCTCCCAAGGAGTTGCTGTGAAAGCAGCAGAGGAGGCATCGCGCGAGTGATAATTAATATATCGCAAGCGTTAATAGGCTACGGTATCCGCTTTACATCAGGTAGGCCGTATGCTTGTATGCCTCCCGACGTAGCATAAAAAGAAAAGACTGACAGTCTTCCACATAATAATAAATAAATAAAAATCGCCCAAGTGCGAGTCGGACTCGCGCACCAAGGGTTCCGTACAATTATCTATAAAAATCGGCCAAGTGCGAGTCGGACTCGCGCACGAAGGGTTCCGTACCATTATCTATAAAAACGGCAAAAAAATCACGTTTGTTGTATGGGAGCCCCCCTTAAATATTTGTTTTATTTTAATTTAATTATTTATTCTTAAAGTGAATATATAACTAAATATTCTGTGAATATTTCAAGCGTCTACCTGTTGCCGTTATCAATATCGAGCAAAAACGAGCAAAAAAAATCACGTTTGTTGTATGGGAGCCCTCCATACAACAAACGTGGTTGGAGGATATTTACTTTATTCTATTTTTTAGTATTTGTTGTTATAGCGGCAACAGAAATACATCATCTGTGAAAATTTCAACTGTCTAACTATCACGGTTCATGAGATACAGCCTGGTGACAGACGGACGGACAGCGGAGTCTCAGTAATAGGGTTCCGTTTTACCCTTTGGGTACGGAACCCCAAAAAACACCGACGCTCTCTTTCAGACCAACTCTGTTTCTAACATCATCATTGCGAACGCGGTCTACAAGCGTTACGTCTCAAACATTGCGCAACGCTCGCATTTCGACTGCGTTTATATTCTACTTTCATGCTCTCTTTGTAATACCCATGAGAAATGCTCAATTTAAAATAATAACTTAATATGAGTATACAATGCGATCGAATTTAACCTGTCCGTTGCTTCGTCGGTCTATTCAGCCCCTTGTTCGTCATCCAGCGTAGTAAAAATGTTTTAAAGGCCTTGGGGTGGTGTCGACTTGGCGGGTTATTTTTAGCCACAGCGTACGTCTTGTGACGTCACTCACGCTACGATTGCGATCTGAACTGCGTACAATGTTGCTGAATACGACGATATAAAATTATATTAAGATGGCGACGGAAATTAGCGCGTCCGAAAATAACACTTCCCGTAAAGAAAAATAATAAAAACTTAGAAGTGAAAATATCTTATTTTTTTATCAAACAAGCATGCGACCCGAGCAGATGGTAAACGGTCATCGCAGCCTATTGACGCTCGCAACACCACGAGGATGTTACTCGCGCGCTGCCAATCTTGTGACCTAAGTCTGTTTCGTCACAGTACCCAGTAATATCTCTTCCATATCTCACCATTCAAACCGGAACACAGCTATATAAATATATCTGCTTGGCGGTAGAAATATGTGAGACAGAGGTAGCCACGCAGATCACTTTTGTACAAAATCTTTCTTTTTTTATACTACGACGGATAGCAAACAAGCATACGGTCCACCTGATTTAAAGCGGTTACTGTAGCCTGTGAGTGCTAGCAACAAAAATAATTCGCGCGTTGCCACCCCCGCCTGACCTCACTCACTCACAGGAACATAATAACCCTTTAGGGAGTTGTTATTTGGCTGCCGTCTTCTGTGAGGTGGAGGTACTTCCCCAATCCGGCAAACGTCGCGCCCTACCTCTCTTTCGCCAGAACCGCGTCTGTTGATAAGCAGATTGCACCACGTGCAGGTGAGGTTAGCTATGGCTCTAAAGGTGACATTGAGCCACTTACACCCCAAGGTACCGTTATACATACATACATATATTACAGTGAAGATGGTTTGTATTGATTGATTGTTTGATGGTTTGTTGTAGTATGGATGATGGTACAATGGTTTGGTGACAGAGAGACCAACTCGGTGGCCTAGTTGCATTGGTAACCGCCGACGCGCTGGTCCATCTAGTTCTTTTTTATGCTACGTCGGGAGGCATACAAGCATACGGCTCACCTGATGTAAAGCGGGTACCGTAGCCTATTAATGGTTGCGATATATTAAGTATCACTCGCGCGATGCCTCCTTTGCTGCTGCACACAGCAACTCCTTGGGAGCTTACTGGTGACCTCACTCACGCGCAGGAACACAACAACCCTCTAGGGAGTTGTTATTTGGCTACGGTTTTCTGTGAGGTGAAGGTACTTCCCCAGACGGGCTGCTTTGATGCGCCCTACCTCTCTTAAAACATCCAGACCAAGACAAACAGACATGTTCATGCACACAAATGTTTGCCTTGTGTGGGAATCGAACCCACGAGCGTTGGTGTTAAAGTCGCTTCATTCACGACTGAGCCACCGAGCTCGACAAAAAGTTCTTCTTACCGTTATCCAGTTTCCTAATCCATTAGAATTGGCCGGGTCCGCTACCTAAGACCTAGGATTTAGCGATGCCACTGATTTTGACATGGAGCGACAGCCGTCAGATCTCCACAACCCAGAGGCAAGACCAGCCATGCAATTCTGTAAGAGCAAACGTCCTTACATCCTCGGAAACATCGGCTGTTACAGCCTTGAACACAAAATTGCAATTCTTTGGTGTCGCTTTTCATGGCTGTGCGACACTAGCGCCGCAAGGCTGCGTTTGGAATTGGAATTCTACAAGGCAAACAGCCTCGCGTACGCTTACAGCCTTATAGAATACCAAATAAAAAGCCGTGATCGCAGTAGACGATGTCAAAGCTGTGACATCTGTGATCACAGCGACGCACACAGCCATTACGAGTCGCTTAGAGAATTGCATGGCTGATCTTGCTTATGTTAGGTTACACGTCTATCGAAATATAATTGACTTGGACGTGCGGGTTACCTCACGGTGTTTTCCTTAACCACCGAGCAAGTAATAAATATGTAGGTACATAATAAAACACAAATTTAGTGTAGTATATGCCAGGATTGGAAACGGGACAACCGGGGAAGTGGCAAGTATAGGCTAGGCTTCTTCCCGCGCTTTTGACGAGTGACATTGTTGTTATACTTGAAATTTTTACAATTCAGTATTAGTTTTGTGTGACAATTTTGATAGTATTTTGTAACATAAGTGCTAGTGAAATTATACAGTAATGAAAAAACTCAAATATAACACGTTTATGTACTTTTTGGAAGACGTGAATAAGTTCATTAAGAACACCTTGTAAAAATCACTATCGTTTTACGGGTGGTATTTAAACTGGGTTGATTGGGTCTAGGTACCCTTCCCAAGTATTTTTTCAGCACAGTTCCTGAAGCTGGAACATAGAATTAAGATTTTCAAATGGTCCTATACTGAAGACTTTGACACTGGCATAAAGTAGCAACACTATTGCCATATATATTAAAAAAAAAAGTATAGGCTAGTGTTTGATATAAAGACAACTCAAATTTCGAATAAGTAAACTCAACGCTCTCTGCACGTCTTGTCTTGGTCTGGATGTTTTAAGAGAGGTAGGGCGCATGAAAGCAGCCCGTCTGCTGAAGTATCTACACCTCACAGAAAACCGCAGTCATATAACAACTCCCTAGAGTATTGTTGTGTTCCTGCGTGTGAGTGAGGTCACCAGTAAGCTCTCAAGAAGTTGCTGTGTAAGCAGCAGAGGAGGCATCACGCGAGTGATAATTAAGATATCGCAAGCGTTAATAGGCTACGGTACCCGCGTTACATCAGGTGGGCCGTATGCTTGTATGACTCCCGACATAGTACAAAAAAAAGTATCAAGTATTGTTTGATATAAGACAACTCAAATTTCGAGTACCTAAGTAAACTCAACGTATATTATATATATTTACAAATGTATTAATTATATATACTCTTTGTAGTATACCTATATATATTTTTTACGTATTATTTAACTAGGCCACGTGGCATAACCACAAACTCAGCAATCGGTGCACGTCATTTGCGTCAGCTTCCTTTAAATGGGTCACGTTGACACGCACTGCTGCGTCATTAGCTTTGTGACGTAATGGGCAAATAATGGAGAATGTTTCCTTCCTAATCATTCGAATTTTGTTACAAAGGGGCCTTTTATGTAAACAAATACAGTAGACGTATACAAAGTCGGGAGGCATAAAAGTATACGACCCACTTGATGTAAAGCGGTTACCATAGTTTATGAATGCAACATATTAAGTGTCACACTAGTGCGATACCACCTCTGCTGCTAACACAGCAACTTCTTAGCAGCTTACCGGGAACCTCTCTTATTGATAAACTCGTAATAACACAATAATCTTCCAAAGAGTTGTTATTTGGTTTTCTAAAGTTTTCTAGGTGGAGGTACTTCACAAGCCTGCTTTGATGCGCCCAACCTCTCTTAAATTAAGACAAAAATCTCCGAGATACGTTCCAAGGCGCTATAGATGTAAGTCGTTAGAACTGCATATCATTAACAACTCCCTGGAGGGTTGTTGTGTTCCTGCGAGTGAGTGAGGTCACCAGTAAGCTCCTAAGGAGTTGCTGTGTCGTATATAGAAGATTTGTTTTACTTAAATTACCGTGGCCGTCCACGGGACAACGGCAACGGGGAAGTCAAACGTACAGAAATATATGAAGACGTTATAAAGATTCCATTGAAGGTAATGTTAAATCAGAGGTTCCCAGCCTTTTTTGAAGAGAAAACTTCTTTAGCGACGTTGTGCACTTTTTGGGATGAGTAAAAAATGTTAAACTCGCGTCAGGACACGTGACCCTGACCGTAAGATTTTGGTGAGAATTAGAACTTAAGTTGGCAGCAGCGCTAAAACATTAGTTACCTCTAATTAAACATTTAAAACATGAAGCGCTAGATCATTCATAGGGCATTATTTTCTCGCGACCAAAACGTTGTAAGCGCCATGAAATTCTTGGTGCTTACGTTTCGTTCACCGTAGTTTATCAACATCGCTGTTTGGTTTAAGCGGTGCAGGGCGCTTGCGCGAGTGTGCGTGTGTGTGTTTGAGTTTTAGAAATTGGCGATGATGATGCTGGTAATGATGATGGTTGAAATTATGGATGAAAGTTGATTGTTCTGAGAGTATAATAAATATATATAAAATAATTGTAATAGTCTGTCTGAAGTGTTAAATTGTTAATGTAATATAAATTGACATGTTTGTGTACGATAGCGCAATAAATGAATATTGTATTTTACCACATACATGATAGTACTTTTATACTGATAAATAAAGCAATTAGTGCGAAATTGTTCCCTAACCATTCCAAAATATTCAAAAATGCACAACGTTAATGTTCAAGTTTTCACTTCGGCCGGCACCCCGCCACTCCCGGAGTGCAAGCAGTTTTTTTTTCTTACAGAACACTTTCAAAAATTGGGTGGTTCCGGTGGACCCCCATATTCCCAAAACTGGAGAATAAATGTGAAGATTAGAATTCTTTGACACGCCAATGTAGACCCCCGTCGAGTATCCCGCGGACCCCTGGAGGTCCACCTGGACCACTTTGGGAACTAAGGTGTTAAATCGTGCACGATCACGGCGTCTCCTCTTATGCTGTGACGATGTCATAGACTTTCAAACTTTTCACAGTTTTTTTAATTCAATTCACATCAGCCCTTACTCATCCCACTGCAGGGATACGGGTCTCCCTTCAACCGAATGGGTTTAAAGCATACTCCACCACGCTGCTCAAATGCGGATTGGCGGAGGCCAGTGTTTTCAATCCGCTCGAGTGATTAGCTTAACGACTGTCGTCTATCAACAATAGCCAGGACCCACCGAAGCACGGAGAAACTCGATATAGATTAACCCATCCATAGACAGGCTGCGATCGACGTTGCTTAACCTGCGTGTTCGGTTACAATGACACGCGCAACGACGTCATCGAGCTCTCTTAATTCAATGAATAAGTAAAATAATTGCATATCTTTTCCGGGTCATATTACGGGTAGTTTTACGAAATAATTTCAGTTTTAGCAGCGGATGCTACAGTAAGTATAGAAGAACCACACCCGTCTATATTCCTCATTATTCTACACAAATGAAGCAGAGAACATCCACGGCGGCGTGCAAATTATAAGAGTGACTTTAACGTCAATATACAATGCAAAAGTTGAAGGATGTAGGAGGATCGAGGAAGGCCAAGACTTACCTACCATGATCAAATTTATCGTGTTCTATCAGAAAATGATGTCAGGAGCCCTAGAAACCGGCGAGCGTGCATGAGAAGAGCAATTAATGTTAAAAAAGCGAGTGAGGTGTGTAAGGATCGAGTCACGTGGCGCTCGGTTCTATCCCGCAAGGGATTTGACGTGAAGTTATAAATACATAGATAGACTTTACGTGTCCACGTAACGATAAATCGTGAAATTCAACTAAAGAATTATAAAAGCGCACATTAGATTTGGAACGATCGGGAATTCACAGCTGGTCGCCATTACACTCACTCGTGATAAAAGAGATAAAAAATCAATATTTGTCATTGAGCCCTCGCAGGCACTTAGACAACGTCTTACATTTTTGAAGTAAAACTTCTTTACGCACGCTTGACTTGGGCTTTAAGCTGGTGAATGCGTGACGAGAGCGTTACGAAAAGTGTGATCGGGCGAGGCGAACGGAAGTTGAGAGGGAGATGTGATATTACTGTAGGGGCAAGAGAGAGGTGCGAGCACACATTTTCTCTCTTTCTTTTATAGCGAGTTAAGTTTCGTATATGTAAGACACAGTGCAGGCCTATTGTCTGTATCACACTATGGAGCTAAAGAAGTTTTACTTCAGTCGTGTGGTCTAAAGCACACTCGTTTTTTTTTTAAATATAATCTTATTGTATCTTATTTAATTCTCTTATTTTACACTTTTTCCTTTTTTTTAAATCTACCAGTCACGTCGTAATCCAAAGGATATTTATGTATAAACTTTTGAATATATATATTTTTTATCATTATCATGTATGTACACCTGTTAGGTGTTTAGATAATAAGTTACTTAGTCATGAGTTGATGACTAATGTACACACAATTGTTTGCTCGTTGTCTCGCATAAACTTTATTGTACTAATGTAAATATTATAGCGTCGATAGTAAAAGGATTTTTGTTCACACGTCCTGCCTGATGGTAAACAGTGGCCGCAGTCTACGGACATTTCCAACACCAGGGGTGTCAATCATGCGTTGCCGACCCTCTTGAGGCCTCTTCACGCCTTTCCTTGAAGAACCCCATGCTGTAGTCCCTTGGAAAAATCTTGGCTGGGAGTTCATTCCACAACTTGAGATTATCGGAAGAAAACGTCTCTGGAACCGCACAGTTTGCTTTTATACACTAAGGTAGTAAACAAGCCTGCGTCCTGCCTGATGGTAAGCAGTCACCGTAGCCTATGGACATTTGCAACACCTGGGGTGTCACTCATGCGTTGCTGATCCCGTTAAAAACTCTTCCTCTCTTGAACCCCATGCTGTAACTACAGGGATCTCTAGGGAAAACCTCAGCTGGGAGTTCATTTCACAAATTGAGAGTTCTCGGAAAAACACTTCTCTGGAACCTCACAGTGCGCAGCCACTGAGGATCCGGTATGATAGGATGAACTCCCCGCCGTCGGCGAGCGGTAAAAAAGAAGCTGTTGGCATCATATCGAACAATTCTTTAAAACACAACCCGTTGTACAATCGGTAGAACACACAAAGGGAGGCAGAATCTCTCCTCAAACTTAAGGGCTCAATACCGTGTGTAAGCTTAGGATTGTCGACAATTCTCACAGCTCGTCTCTGAATCGAATCACACGGTCCTAGCTGGTATCCAGGTGCAACAGCCGAAAGAACTACAGTACTCCGTGTGTGGTCTAACTTGAGACTTATATAACATAAGTCTTTGCCCCGCCAAGGTATATTCCGTTAGTTCGATAGAAATGGAGTCTAAAAGAATGACGAAACAGATGTACAATGCGACAGTTCAAAGGAAGAAATTATTTTGGCGAGCTCGGTGGCTCAGTCGTGAATGACGCGACTTTGACACCAACGCTCGTGGGTTCGATTCCCAACAAGGCAAACATTTGTGTGCATGAACATGTCTGTTTGTTATGGTCTGGGTGTTTAAAAAGAGGTAGGGCGCATCAAAGCAGCCCGTCTGGGGAAGTATCTCCACCTCACAGAAAACGCCGAGTATGCCTCCCGACGTAGTATAATATATATATAATAATTGGTTTTCCCTCTGTGTTGTGTAGGTCTGACGGCTTATCTAGAGTAGATAATCTGTGATGGGGTGAGTGGCGAGAACAGAGAACCGGTCTATTGGTCCCGAATTGAATCTTGTTGGAATATACCACTAAACTCGTGTTTTCTGATTTATGTACATATTTGTAATTATCATGCTCGGCGGTGAAGGAACACATCCTGAGGAAAGCCGCACGTCCAAGGAATTATATTTCAGAACACGTGTGACCTAAGAAAGGACTGGTTTCCCCTTAGAGTTAAGGTCTGACGGCAGTCGCTTCATGTAACAAGCAAAATTAAATTAAAAAACCCCCGATGCAAAAATAACCTATATGATATACAATACAAAAACACTCTCGATTAAGTCCCCTTTTAAACAAAAAAAACAAAATCAAAATCGGTTCATCCATTTCGAAGCTACGATGCCACAGACAGATACACAGATACACACGTCAAACTTATAACACCCCTCCTTTGCGTCGGGGGTTAAAAATCAGTATTTTCGCTAAATACTTAGTCTTAGCGAATCCTAACAATCCTAATGTATTAGGAAACGGGATTATGCTAAGAAGAAGAAGAAGAGGAGGAGGAATAGTAGACTTGGCGGTACATGGTAATTCTAAATTGCGAAGAGAAGTTACAACCTCCCTGTTAACCTCATTCTCTCGCAAAAACACTACATTAGCTGCGGTTTTCTGTGAGACGGAAGTATACCCTTCGGGCTGCTTCGAAATTCTACCTGTTTTAGGAGTATACGTACAGATGAGATAGACTTTGGCTCTTCAAGATAACAATGAGTTCCTACATCATTTAAGAGAGGTAGGGCGCATCAAAGCAGCCCAACTGGGGAAGTATCTCCACCTCCCAGAAAACCACAGCCAAATAATAACTCTCTAGTCTAGAGGGTTGTTGTGTTCCTGCGTATGAGTGAGGTCACAAGTAAGTTCCTAAGGAGTTGCTGTGTTAGTAGCAGAGGTGGTATCGCGTAGTTGATACTTAATGTATTATGTATGTACATAGGCATCCCTTTTTTTTATGAAACAAGATGACGATGATTGACGCTCGCAACACCACGGGGATGTTACTCGCGCGCTTCCAATCTTGTGACCTAAGGCTGTTTCGTCACAGAGCCCAGTAATTTCTCTGCCAGATCTCACCCTTCAAACCGGAACACAACTATATAAATATAGCTGCTTGGCGGTAGAAATAAGTGAGACAGAGGTACCCACGCAGACGACTTTTGTACAAAGTCTCCCTCTGATTCCGACGTTCTATAAAAAAACATATCGTATGCTTACTTGCCTTCCGACATGCCATTGTAAAAACTACTCTAGCAACAAAATCCTTATCTAATGAGTTATCAGTTATTTATAATGTGAACACCTGCATATTCTTCGATAATTATCTCTACATTATTGATATAGAAATGGTTAGAACTGACATCGATAAACTGAATGTTCTATGTTGGTTCTAGATTTTTCAACTATTAAAAAACTAATTCATTTAAATAAATGTTCATTCTAGATTTGTTCAATTTTATTATATGAAAGCTATTTAATTGTACTTCCTAGTCCGAAAAAGTACATAAATTCCATCGTATATCGCTGGCGAGTGATTGATTGATGTTTGAGATTGACTATAAAAAAGAAATGGTGTTAAATACCATTTTAATTATCATAACATACACAGAAATGCGATAAAATATGTACACATAAAAATAACACATAAAAATAGAAAGTAACCTGCAGTGGTATTCACATTGACGGTTGATGATGTAGTGATGGAGCAAGTGAAAAGATTCTATATCTTGGAAGTGTTTTTAGCAGCAATGGAAGGTACACCGTTGATGTGGAGAGACGAGTGAGTGCAGGGAATAGGTTGAATGGAGTATTGGGTAAATTTCTAGGCAGCCGAAATCTAAGCCAGAAGGCACAGCTAGCTGTACACAACGTTTGCTGACCGCTTTCGTAATGAAGTCGTGAGAGAAAGAGTTGGTCTGAAAAGAGTGTCGTGGTTAAGATAAGAAAAGGCATGCTCCGTTGGTTTGAACATGTAGAAAGAATGCAGGACGAAAGAATGCCGGAATACACACATCAAAAGTGTCTAGGGATCAAGCATTTTTATGCGGATTTCTTGAGATTGAGATGTGGCTTTGTAATAAATTTATGATTTTATAAATTTATATGGATCCTTTTTGGTGCATTTCATAATTTGAAACAGGAACTGTCAATCAAATTCGAGTAAAAGATGAAAATCAGCTGTCAATATTTTCCCTATAAAAACATACAACGCATTGAAGACATTATTAGTGCTACTGTTTCCCTACTACTGATTAAAACCAACGTTATTATGGAGCGGCGACGTCATAAGCAGGGAAGAAATGCTCAGAGCCGTGGGAATGATAGAAGCTGGTTCCCGGCAACGTACTGTGGCTTTAGCTCTGAATACAAGTCAGAGTGTTATCAGTCGACTTTGGACACGTTACCGAAGCACTGGTACCGTGGCTGAGCGCCATGGAGGACGGTATCGCTGCACCACACGGAGACAAGACCGATACATTCAAATCACAACTCGAAGAGCTCCAACAATAACCGCCATGATGTTAGCCGTGACGCTTCATCACTCTTCAGGGAACTTAATTTAGCGACCAAACAGTCAGAAACCGCTTGCATGAAGTGAACCTTCATTCCCGAAGACCGCTAAGGGTACCACCTATAGCAATGCACAATCGTAGGATTCGATATCAATGGGCTCTTGAACACAGAAATTGGGCAGAAGAACAATGGCGTTTCGTGTGCTTTTCTGATGAGTCTCGTTTTGGTATGAGACCGGATACAAGACGTATACGACACTGGAGAACCCCTGGACGCCAACAGCGATTAAAATCCTGCCAGGAAGTCCATCCTTATAGTGGTGGAACCATCATGGTATGGGCGGGTATTTGGATCGGCGGAAGAACTGAGTTGATTTGGATCAGAGGCAACCTCAACGCTCAAATTTATGCTGAGACGATTGTATCAGACGTCATCGTTCCTCTACAAGTGCAAATCGGTCCCTTATTTCAGTTAATGCATGATAATGCACGACCGCACACCGCAAGAGTTGTAAGACAGACTCTCGCCGCAGCTAACATCAATGTCATGCCCTGGCCTGCTCAGTCGCCAGACTTGAACCCGATTGAGCATGCATGGGATATGCTACATAGAAGAGCTCTGCCGAATATGGAGGGTATCCAGTCGCAAGAAGACCTTTTTTTGTTGTTGCAACGAACATGGGCGGCCATTCCACAGCGTGATTTGGATGAACTCATTTTGAGTATGCCAAACCGATGTTCTTGTGTTGTTAGTGTTCGCGGTAGAAACACGGATTATTAATTGTTTAAGTTACCCAATAAAATTTTAAAGAAAACTGTTATTTCAGTCTTTTTTTCGAACTTTAATGTTAGTGGTTCAAATGTTAAAAATCCCTTTATTATGAAAATGGCAAATTTCTTTATTAATGCAAAGGTGACTTGGTTTATCGTTACTGTAGACAAACGAAAACACTTTATTTGATGAATCCTTAAAGAAAATTTTAATTAATATCAAGCAGGAGAAAAGTTATTGCAAAAATATATGTTGATCCCTAGACACTTTTGATGTGTGTAGATATACAATGCAAAAGTGGAAGGATGTAGGAGCCGAGGAAGACCGAGACTAAACCGTGACCAAATTCGTCGTGTTTTATCAGAAGGTGATATCAGGAGCCCCAGGAACCGGCGAGCGTGCATCAAAAGAGCTATGAATGTTAGAGAAGCGAGTGAAGTATGTAAGGACCGCGTCTTATGGCGCTCGGTTCTCTCTGCATACATAATTTGTGGGTTTGAATTGCGTGAATTTTGTGTAAAATTTAAATTATGAAATGTCTAAATCTCTCTCACTTTGATTCACATATTATAGAGAAAACAAGAAAATACTTCGAAACGAAAGTCTTTGTATTATTATTTAGGAAACATCTTCCAAAACCGAAGAGTTCGCAATACCAAAGGCATAATGCCTATATCCGTGATATCTCATATGCTTATGGGAACCCGGCTTTCACATTCACGTATACTTATTTTTGATAGTATTTCGTAACAGTGCTAATGAACTTATATAGTATTGAAAAAATACAAACATAATAACACGTTTATTCCCTTTTTGGAATACGCAAAAAGTTCATAGTCAAAGACAACTTAAAAATTCATTACCGTTTTAAGGGTGGTACGGTAACAGTACGGGATTAGGTCTGGGAACCCATCCCGAGTATTTTTCAGCAGAGTTTTTGGAGCTAAGTAGAAATGGGAGCGCTGAGGAGTATGTGTGGAGTGAGAATGGTTGATAGAATAAAAAATAGCACGATACGAGAACTTTGTGGAATGCAAGTTGATGTAAGGACAAAAATTGAAAAGGGTATGCTGAGATGGTTTGATCATTTAGAAAGAATGAATGACAAAAGAGTTACGAAAGAAGTGTATCAGGCAAGAGCGAATGGTGATGTCGGGAAGGGCCGCCAATCTGATCTATATGTGTGCGTCTAGACGCACACATATAGATCAGATTGGTGATGTGTTGAAAAAGAGCCAAATCAAAAGTACCCAAAACCGAAGAGTATGCATGAAGAGGTTGATGAGTGTGGAAGAAGCGAGAGGGGTATGTTTGGATCGGTGCTTCTGGCGTTCTATAGTCTCTGCCTATCCCAAAGGGAGACAAGCCTGATGATATGTATGTATGTCGTTTCTGAAGCTGGGTTATGTAAAATTAAGACAATTTTGAAACGATTCTAAACTTATGATGTCCTATACGGGCTGCCTTTTGCCTTTAACCTCTGGAATAAAAGGGTCCAAAAAATGCTTACATGAAGGGACTTTGAGATTTTTTTTTTATTATGACGTGGCGCTAATGTACCTCCTTTAGGAGGTTTTGTTTTAATAATATAGCCTGCTTGATGGTAAGCAGTTACCATAGTGCATTGTCGACCTTGTAAAAACCTCCTCACACCTTATTTCAGAATTTCCTGCTGTACTCAGGGAAAATCTCGACAGGGTGTTTATTCCGCAATTTAAGAGTTCTCAGTAGTAACCTTCTCTAGAACAGCCCAGTATATGACGAAGTGAAGATGAATTCTCATTCACCGGTGAGCGGTGCGATTGTACAATGACGTTGTTGCCATTATAGCGAATAACTTATAGCGGAATTATACGGAACACAACCCATTGTACAATCGGTAGAACACACAAAAGGAGGCAAAATTTCAAATAAATAAAATAAATAAAAATTGGTGAAGTTTTTTTTTTTTTTTTTTTTTTTTTTTAATATTAGTTCAGCATAGTGGCCCCTCTTTGCCTGATGGTAAGCGAAAGAGGAGCCCAAATCGCAACTGCAACTGACAGCATACTACATCCCGCATTCTGTCAGTTGACGCTGCCATGCTGACCCGCAAAATGCTTCTTCACGCTTCGTTTGAAGGATCCCATATTGTAGGAAGGAGGGAACACATGTGCAGGCAAGGCGTTCCACTTTTTGATGGTACGACAAAGATAGGAGTTGCCGAACTTTTTGGTACGCGAAGAGATATTCTCAACCGTGGAACTATGACATCGCAAGCCCGCACGTGTGGTTCTATGACGGAAGGGTGAGGGTGGGATAAGGGAAAACAGTTCTTCAGAGCACTCGCCATGGTAAAGGCCGTAAAATACGCTTAGAGAGCCTATGTCCCTACGGAGTTGAAGAGGTTCTAGGCTTTTGGTGACCTCTTCGGCGTCAATTATGCGGATAGCCCGTCGCTGCAACCTATCGAGAGTCTCAAGAAGATACTGTGCGGAGCCGTCCCAGAGATGCGAGCAATACTCCACGCAGGCCCGAACTTGTGTCTTATAAAGCAGACAAAGTTGGTCCGGCGCGAAGAACCGGCGCACCCTGTTCAGGACTCCGAGCTTTTGAGGCTGTTGAGATGAGGCTCTCGATGTAATAACGCTGGTTAAGGTCGCAATGAATACCCATACCCAGCATGTTCAGGCTATCCCGCATACTGAGGGAAGCACCCTGAAGACTGGGAGTGGGAAGGAAGGGGGACATTTTTGTTGTAAACGCGCAAACCTGAGTTTTCTCGGCATTAAACTCAACCAGGTTATTGGAACCCCATTTACTAACGAGGTCCAAAACCCAATTCAGTTCAACGACAAGACTCTTACGCCTCTCACCGATTTCTGTCCGACCAGCACCAGGCCGACCGAAATATCGCCCATGGACCGTACTGTCATCTGCATAGCAATGAATATTACCAAGTGGCAGCATGTCATTGATATGCAGAAGAAAGAGGGTGGGCGATAGAACGGAGCCCTGTGGGACACCGGCATTCACTGACATGAACCGCGAAGCGCATCCATCTGCAAGGACGCGGATTCTACGCTCATGCAGGAAGCCAGCAATCCAATTACAAAGCTGGAGGGGCAGACCGTATGCCGGAAGTTTGGAGAGAAGTGCTTTGTGCCAGACCCGATCAAACGCCTTGGCGATATCTAGGCTGACTGCCATGGATTCGCCATATTTATCGATTGCCTCCCCCCAGAGGTGCGTCACATACGCTAGAAGATCACCCGTTGATCGTTTCGGTCTAAAACCATATTGACGATCATTGATTATGGAGTGATCTTCTAGGTAACGGATCAATTGTTTGTTAAGGATCCGTTCCATGACTTTGCACAACACTGAAGTTACGGCAATGGGGCGGTAATTCGATGGGTCAGAACGGTCTCCCTTTTTGGGGACCGGCTGCACATTAGCCTCTCTCCAAGCATCCGGAACGGAACCGGTCGAGTACGAGAGGCGGAAGAGGCGCGTCAGCACCGGAGACAACTCCGCTGCACATTTTTTAAGAACAATCGCTGGGATACCGTCAGGACCACTGGCTTTTCGGACATCGAGTGACTGTAGTTCAAAACGCACATCGCGCTGCCTGATGTGGATATCAGGCATAACGGATCCGCTGGAGGGTATTGTTGGTGGTTGCGTGCTACAGTCATCGATCCGGGAGTTAGCTGCAAAGAGGCTGGCCATAAGATCGGCTTTCTCCTGCGGCTGATGAGCCAGTGAGCCATCAGGGCATCGCAGCGGTGGCAGCGAGGGCTGGCAGAAGTTGGCCTGCACGGCTTTGGCTAGTCGCCAGTAGCTACGCGATCCAGTAGGGTGCGCCACTAGTTCCGTGCCGACTCGTGTAACGCGCTGGGCGTCCGCTCTTATGTATGCTCTCTTGCAGATCTTGGTGGCAGTGTTGTAGGCTGATTTCAGTGAGTTAGTATTCGGATCTTTAAGGGCGCGACCCCTGATCCAAGCGCGATACGCCGCCTGTTTGTTACTAACAGCTTCAGCGCATTCGCGATTAAACCAAGGGCGTCTCCGGCTTTTGATGACGACATCGGAGTGGGGAATGTAGTATTCCATGCCAACGCCGATCTCATCAACAATGGCCGCAGCACTCGCCGTTAGATTCTTCTCACTGAAACAGCGCTGCCCCCATGGGACGGAAGCAAAGTAGTCGCGCATACCGTCCCAATCTGCTGACGAGTAGTGCCAGACACGCCGCCTAACCTCTGTGGGTTGTGGCGGAATCGCGCTTGGCACTGTGCTAGATACTAGGCAGTGGTCAGATGTGCCCAGGGGCGCCCCGACCTCAACCCGGTAGCCAGCAGGGTGGGTGGTCAGCAGTAGATCTAGCAGAGAGGGCTCCTGACCAGCAACATCAGGTATTCTGGTGGGTTGGTGCACCAGTTGCGTCAGGTTGTGCGAAAGAACGAACGCGTGGGCGGTCCTTCCTGCATGGTTAGTTGTGGAGGATCCCAACCAGGAGTCGTGGTGAGAGTTAAAGTCCCCCAAACATACCATCTCTGCAGTAGGATACCGCTCCTGCGCTTCATCTGCCGCCCGACTCATGTACTCAAAGAGCCGAGTTGTCTCCGTGTCCCTAGTATGGGGTCGGTATAGGCACATGTAAATACGGCTCTGAAGGCCCAGGTTTACATGCACCCAGAGGACAGGAAAGGAGGAATCCTCTAGGCAGCGCAGACGGCGACAACATACATCCGAGCGGACAAACAAACAGACCCCGGCTTTCGCGAGGAAATTCTCCTCAAGCACATAACCGGGATACTGGAGGTAGGACGTGTCCGCTGGACGCTGAATCTGTGTCTCCGTCAGGAAGAGCATGGCGGGCCGTGCCGTCTCTAGGTGTTGGTGGACGGCATTAAGGTTAGAGTGGAGTCCGCGGATGTTAGCGAACTCAACCTTGAACAGGGTGGTGGGGGAGTGCACCGCTGTTAGACCATCTTTTCCTATTTGCGCTGTCATGAGTAATGTAAAGAATGGAAGCGTGAAGCGGGAGAGAATTGCCACGACATTGGGGAAGAAACGCGGTGGACTGTTTCTCCATTAGTTTGTCGACAAAGGAGCTGTGCTGATCCGTCGGACGGAAGGGCCCCCGAACCCCCCCGGAAGTAGTCGCCGGGTCCCCACCATCCGGTCACCAATCGGCACGACGATCTACCCCGAGATTATGCGCGGTATTAAAGGGCAGCCTCTCAAGGTGGTTAGTCTTGATTGGGCCCCTGTACTATACCGCGGGCGGCCAGCGGAACAACCGTTTCAACGGGTCTCCCTGGCCGACGGGTCAGCTCAGTCCTTCTGACAATGGATAGACAGAATCCACCACTGTTCCCGCAATATCGCGTCAACAATCCCCCGAGCACTGGTTATACACCAGCTGATCCCGAAACGCGACGTACTCATAGGTACGCCACTTCACGGGTGTTTCGCCGTGTGTACGGTGGTAGCCAACCAGGCGGGTATTTACCCTACCACCGGCTGAGATGCTGGAACGTCAGGAAATCCCATAGTCGCCTCTTACGACACCCAGGGGAAGAGAGGGGGCGGTGATTTCTAATATTCTTTCTCCGTCACCGCACGGATAAAATCCTCGCCAAGGAGAATCGCTACATGCCGAGAATGTTGCGCGAGGCTATTGAAGTAAGAAAACACCCCAATTTCAATAGAGAAGATGGTTGGCAAGTACTACCTGCTTGGGATCCAGTCCTAAAAATAATCAAGTCACAAACCCAAAGATCTACTAAAAAATGTTCGGACACTGTGAGCGATTTTTGTGTGAATCGGAACATATATAATTAATCCATCCATGTCGGTAGATGTAATATTGAATAACTAATGTAAGACAAATATCATCTTAGTCTTCCTGCGATCACGGACGCTGCAAAGCGTTCGAAACGTCAGGATCAACAAAATAAATAAAACACGCGATACTTCCGTTAAAAATTGTTTAATTCAATGTGTAACAATCGCGAAAACCTAAGACAATACTATATAACTGTACCGAATCACTTACTTTAAAGATAACACACAACAGTTCAAAGTATTTTTGATAACATCGTGTCTAAAGAATTCGTAACTCTACAATCTTTAACCGCTCTGATTTGATAACATAAAAAATCTATAATCGCTCATTTCTACGTTTGTGTATTATGATAGATACACACTAATTTGTTAACTTTATATATGTATATAAAGTTTTAAATCAGTGAAATGTTGCAACAAACAATATTATTTGTCATCGGTGAGTCAAGTGTTGATTACTAAACATTATACCCGACCACAAATCCAAAAAGAGGGTCATGGTTTTCGCAGGCTATGTATGTTTTTCCAGTTTATTAAGAATAATAACAATTTTAACCACTCGTAAAAATATCCTATACAATGGTTTATTTGTAACATAGACCAGTGATAGCCCAGTGCATGAGGTACCGGCCTATTGACCACTGGTTCCCGGTTCGGATCCTGGCAGGGGCAGGTACCACTAAATTCGGGTTTTCGGATTTATATATAGATTTGTAATTGTCATTTAGTCGGCCGTGAAGGAAAACATGGTGAGGAAACCCACACGTCCAAGAAATTATATTTCAGACGTGGGACCTAACCTAAGAAAGATCTGGTTTCTCCCTTGTGTTGTGGAAGTCTGACGGCAGTCCTGAGAAAGATCTGGTTTGTGGACGTCTGATGGCAGTAAAAATCAGTTTCTTCGCCAAGTCCTTAGTCTTAGGTAGCGGACCCCGCCAATCATAATGGATTAGGAAATGGAATAATGCTAAGCAGAAGACTTTTCCCTTCGTCCATAGTTCTACATGTAACACACCTTAATTTTTTGCCACTCTACTTTACTCCACTCACATCTACACTCTACTTTACTCCACTCACATCTACACTCTACTTTACGCCACTCACATCTGCCACTCTACTTTACTCCACTCACATCTGCACTCTACTTTACTCCACTCACATCTGCCACTCTACTTTACTCCACTCACATCTGCACTCTACTCCACTCACATCTGCCACTCTACTTTACTCCACTCACAGCTGCACTCTACTTTACTCCACTCACATCTGCACTCTACTTTACTCCACTCACATCTGCACTCTACTTTACTCCACTCACATCTGCCACTCTATTCTTTCAGCGTCCCTATCACTTCAAGCAGTCCACTCGCAATGGATGTGCACCACAGACTCGCAGTGTGAAAGCGTCACCGGCAGCGTCTGCTTGGACGGCAGCTGCTCTTGTCCAATAGGGCAGCAAGTCGTCTCCGGAGGAACAGCTTGTGCTGACTGTGAGTACATCCCCGTATGGGTTACTATACTATCATATATGGGACAGGCCCACCACTGTATCTCCTGTGTAGCCAGAATTAACAGCGGCGACCACAAAAAGGCAATGAACAGTGGAGTTCATTGCTGTCCCGGGGGTTAAACTACAGCTGCCTTGGAACTCACAACGAATTTAATCAGAAGAAATTTGTAGGAGTAGGAAGTATTCGAATTGACTATCATATATGTGAAATCCCTGGTGTTACACCGCATTATTAATGTAAAACATCTATTGGCGCCATGTCAATAAGATAGAAACGTATGCCGTGACGGCAAATGGCATGACGCTCTCTCATGCCGCCACTCTCGACTCCCTTGCGTGTGTACGTGCGCATACTAGACACTCCGTTGCTTCTCTGCATGAGCTGTTTACTATATCTATCCGATGGTTTTTAGGGTTCCGTACCCAAAGGGTAAAACGGAACCCTATTACTGAGACTTCGCTGTCCGTCCGTCCGTCTGTCACCAGGTTGTATCTCACGAACCGTGATAGTTAGACAGTTGAATTTTTCACAGATGATGTATTTCTGTTGCCGCAATAACAACAAATACTAAAAAATAGAATAACATAAATATTTAAGGGGGCTCCCCTACAACAAACGTGATTTTTTTGCTCGTTCTTGCTCGATATTGATAACGGCAACAGGTAGACGCTTGAAATATTCACAGAATATTTAGTTATATATATTCACTTTAAGAATAAATAATTAAATTAAAATAAAACAAATATTTAAGGAGGCTTCCATACAACAAACGTGATTTTTTTGCCGTTTTTATAGATAGTGGTACGGAACCCTTCGTGCGCGAGTCCGACTCGGACTTGGCCGATTTTTGATTTTAAAATATTGAATATTCATTAAGCTGTTTCCCATCTGCCGGGCGTCCGGTGACGGCCACCATTTTTTTTTAATTTGATGTGTCACTCGTGTATAGATAACTAGATGCTCCCCGCGACTTCTTCTCGCGTATCCGGTCTCCCGTAGAATTTTGTTTTGACGTGATAACGATGAACGTGCACGCACGAAAAAGCACAACTCATTGTCACGTTCCGCCTGAGCCGAGCGTGCAAGCGAGAGCGCGGAACAAGCGATAGAGAGGCACGATCGGCCTAACCGTTCTGCTTGTGACGCATCTATCTCTCTTCCACTTCATCGGCCGATGCCTCCGAGTAGAAGAGAGACAGCGGCGGCACACAACCTACACGTGAACTGTTTTGTCAACTGTTTAATGTTTTCTTATGATGGTATCACGTAAAACTATCGTCCGTAAACCGAGTTTACTTTACTCCTTCTCTTTCGTCGGCTCCTAAGGGCAGTACCGTGATGATCAGTAGCCTGTAACCTTCTTCAAAAATTAGACTATCAAATGCAAAACTATTTTTTCACGTCCGACCGGTAGTTCCAGAGGTTAGCGCGTTTGAATAAACTCTTCCACTTTATATATTATCTCTTGCATATTTCGATGCTGCGCTTCCTGCCCATGTTTTATTTTATACCACTAAGGTGGAAATCAAGCATACGGCCTGCCTGATAGTAAAAGTCACCGTCGTCTATGGACATTTGCAACATCAGGGGTGTCACGGGTGGGTTGCCGACCCTCTAAAAACCTCTTCACGCATTTCTTGAAGAACTCCATGCTGTAGTCCCTTGGAAAAACATCGGCTGGGAGCTCATTCCACAGCTTGAGAGTTCTAGGAAGAAAACTTCTCTGGAACTGTGGTTTCAGCGCGTGGGGGTGAACTCCCCGCCGTTTGGCGAGCGATGCGGTTATAAAAGGTAGCTGTCGGCATCATTGCTTCATTGTCACTTTAGCAGTATAAAAATGGGCCCCGTAGGGATCGAACTCGCACACTGTGCATGCGTAAAAGTAGCAGGATCGTTTATTATAAAATATATAATAAGTAGCTTAAGTAAGAGAGAACTGATCGCCTATTGATGCCGCTGTACCTGTCATTAAAACAACTAGACGAAGACAAACAGGCATGTTCGTGTACACAAATGTTTCTCCTGTCTGGGAATCAGCCCACGAGCGTTGGTTTCAAAGTGAAAGACGCGACCTTGACACTGTGGGTTCGATTCCACAAATGACAAACGTTTGTGTGCATTAACATGTCTATTTGTCTTGTTCTGACTGTTTTTAAGAGAGGATTGTTGTGTTCCTGCGTGTGAGTTATTACTTCTGTATCGGGCTCGCCAAAATGAAATCTATGACTATTTTACTCGATTAACTGCTATTCTTCTGTTCCAGTGGCTCCGTACCATACGTCTTCTTGCGTGGAAGACCACCAGTGTTCAAGATTGTTCAATTTTTTCGAGTGTCGAAGATTGAATGAAACTGACGCAGGTACATGCAACTATTTCACCTTCATCTTCACACCAGGTCCCCGGTGGGGTAGGTAGACAGAACCGCGTGTAGTAAGACGCGGTCCTTACACACCTTGCTCGCTACCTTAACCTCTATAGCTCTTTTCAAGCACGCTTACTGGTTAACTCCTGCTAGCGTCTTCTTACTGTAATCCCGCCCACTAATCCCCTTAGGATTGGCGGGGTCCGGTATTTGAGCCTAAGAATTTGGTGGAGATACTGACTGAGATAAAAATGGAGTGACTGCCGTCAGACCTCCATAACCCCAGAGGGAAAACAAAACGTCACCTAACTGGGTTAGGTTAGGTTAGGTTAGTTATATTTCGAAAAACGTGTGCTTTCAAAATATAATTTCTTGGATGTGCATGGATTGGTAATTATAGCTTGTTCAGCCCCCGCACGTCAAATAAATTATATTTCGGAAGATATATGATCTAGCACAGCTCGCATTATTCAGGGTGTACGAGGGTCATTTGAAAAGTTCTTAGCCTAACATACTTAATGAAACCACACAATTTTGAGTTTATTTTTATTTTTCAACATACTCTCCTCCGAGCTCAAAACATTTTTTCCATCGACTCGGTAAGGCTTCGATACCTTATATTTAAAAACCTTATATTACCTTATATTTCGATACATTAAAAAAAATCTTCGTCTAACTCCTCAAAATAAGCGTCCACGGCGGCTATGACCTCTTCATTTGTAAAAAAATGTTTACCTCCTGAAAATTTTTTCAGCTTTGGGAACAGATAAAAGTCGGACGGTGCTAAATCCTGTGAATATAGGGGATGAGGAAACAATTCGAAGCCACATTGATGGATTTCTGCCATGGATTGCACAGAGGTGTGAACGCGCGCATTGTCCTGATGAAACAAGACATTTCTTCTCAATAAACCTG
Source organism: Pyralis farinalis (assembly GCA_947507595.1). Taxonomy (NCBI): domain Eukaryota; kingdom Metazoa; phylum Arthropoda; class Insecta; order Lepidoptera; family Pyralidae; genus Pyralis; species Pyralis farinalis. The sequence continues at coordinate 38,365,709 of OX382263.1, read as the reverse complement.
GACGTTTTTCTTTGATTTCTTCTCTCAAACGACGCAACAGGTTGCAATAGTAATCAGAGTTTATTGTTTCACCCTTTTTTAAATAATCCACGAGAATTATACCCTTTGCATCCTAAAAAACGGATGCCATGACTTTGCAAGCAGATAAAACCACCTTTGCCTTCTTTGGGGTGGGCGGTCCTGCTCTTTTCCATTGTTTTGACTGTTCTTTTGTCTCGGGTGTATTGTGGTGAACCCAGGTTTCATCCATGGTTATAAATCTTTCAACAAATTCTATTGGGTCAGCTTCATATAACTCTAAACAGTCGCGAGAAGTTGTGAGTCGGTTGCGTTTTTGTTCCACTGAAAGCAGTCGCGGTACCCACCGCGCAGACACCTTAGAGAATCCAAGTTCAGTAGTAATTATATGATGTGATCGCTCAGATGAGATGCCTACAGTCTTAGCTATCTCCTCGACAGTCAATCTTCGATCAGATAAAATTAAATCACAGATTTTTTCTTTGTTTTGATCAGTGGAAGCAGTCGAAGGCCGGCCACTACGGGGCTCATCTTGAATGGTCTCACGACCACGTTTAAACTCTGCCACCCAGTTTTTAACAGTCGCATACGAAGGAGCGGACTCACCCAAAGTAGCAGACATGTCTTCATGTATAGCTTTTGGAGTTAAACCTTTCAAATTCAGGTATTTTATCACTGCACGATGTTCAATTTTATCCATTTTCAAAAATAGCTTTGGCTTGACTTACGGTATCACGTGTAAACGAACAATGAGTTACTGTGAATAAACTAAACTGTGCATACTTGTTGCTAAATAATGTAACTACAAAATGAGGGTAGTTATAAAAACCAATGACTTTAACCATGTTAGGCTAAGAACTTTTCAAATGACCCTCGTATTAACGTCAACATTGACGTACGGTAGTGAATCATGGGTATGGCGGAAGAAGCATGAAAGTAGAGTCATCGCTGTTGAAATGAGAGCGTTGAGGAGTACGTGTGGAGTGAGAACGATAGATAGAGTAAGAAATAGCACGATACTAGAACTATATGGAATGAAAGATGATGTAGTGACCAAAATTGAAAAGGGTATGCTGAGACGGTATAACAAAAGAGTTACGAAAGAAGTTTATCGAGCAAGAGTGAGTGGAATATCTCCACTCCATGGCAGGGGACGCCATACACACATATATGGATCAAATAGCTGATGTGCCGAATCAAAAGCTCCCGAATCCTAAGAGCATGCGAGAAGAGGTTGAGGAATGTGGAAGAGGCGAGAGAGGTATGTTTGTATCGGTGCACCTGTCGTTCCATAGTCTCTGCCTACTGCAATGGGAGACAGGCGTGATGATATATATGTATGATATATATGTACAATAAAAGTGGATTATCCTGTTGCGCAATTTTTAACAGGGCATGGAAACTTTAGGGCGAGGCTCTTTTCGTTTAGACTTGTGTCATCGCCTTTATGTGAGTGTTCTACGACAAATCATGAATTCGAGCAAACAGCACATCATGTTCTCTGGGAGTGCGATCTCTGGTGTGGGGAGCGGGAAGATATGTTAAATTCCTTGCGTATCACATCCGGGATAGTATACTATTCTGATTTGGTGGCAACAAGGGAGAATTACCAGGCGTTTAGGCGGTTCTGCAATCTATATTATTGAGATCGATGTGTTAGGTAACAACTCACAGTTTAGGTCCCAATAGTGTTAGATATTTGACAAACCGTGGTGCACGGCAGTTGAGCTTCGCTTGACTAGCCATCTCTTTGAGGTTTTTTAATGCCTTATTTGTCATATTGCTGTCTCTCACTTTGCCAAAAGGGGAAGTCAATTCCAAAACTTCCTACTCTTACAAATGTCTTCTGATTAAATTCGTTGTGAGTTCCAAGGCAGCTGTAGTTTAACCTCCGGGACAGCAATGAACTTCACTGTTCATTGCCTTTTTGGTGGTCGCCGCTGTTAATTCTGGCCACACAGGAGACACAGTAGTGGGCCAGTCCCGTTAAAAAAAATGTATGTGTTTGGTATGTAACCTAAGAAAGGTCTGATCAGTATCTTTGTCAAATCCTTAGTCTTATGTAGCGGACCCCGCCTATCCTAATGGACTAAAGAACCGGTTAACGATAGGAAATAAAGGATGCAATGTACGTATGGTACGCAGGGCGTGCACTTTTGAATCCATAAACGTTTCATCCATTCTTTCCAGAAGGCAGATGCTTTTGCCAACCAGGCCACCACTACCTCTTCGGCAGATGTTGGAACACGGTCGATATCGGTGCAGCATGCACCTTCGATGAAGAATGCATGAACATCATCAGGGATCCATTCAGCCTGACGTGCGACGGTACTTGCCAATGCGCTGACGGGTATTACCTGAGACAGAGAGGAGAATGCCGGAAGATTGGCTTTGGTATGTAAAAAAGACGATTCCCGACTCTGGAATGATTTACCCCAACCGCAAACAAATAATCCACTTGACTGCGCATGAAGGCACCCCACCTCACAGACCAACAGGAGAATATATATATATATATTTATACAACGTAGGGGGGGCATGCAAACATACGGCCCACCTGATGTTAAGCGGTTACCGTAGCCTATAAACGCTTGCAATACATTAAGTATTACTCGCGCGATGCAACCTCTGCTGCTAATACAGCAACTCCATAGGAGCTTACTGGTGACCTTACTCACACGCAGGAACACAACAACCCTCTAGGGAGTTGTTATTTGTCTGCGGTTTTCGGTGAGGTGGAGGTATTTCCCCAGACGGGCTGCTTCGATGCACTCTACCAATCCAGACCAAGACAAACAGATATTTTCGTGTACACAAATGTTTGCCCTGTGTGGCAATCGAACCCACTTGGTGTCAAAGTAACGTAACAGCACGTTTCGCCGCTGCGCCAGAGGGCTTGTCAAATTAATAAGCCAATAAGTGCTGCTGACGAACTCGACCAACTCCTTACACCTTACTGGCGACCTCACCCACACGCAGGAACACAACAATCCTCTCTTAAAAACAGTCAGAACATGACAAACAGACATGTTAATGCACACAAACGTTTGTCATTTGTGGAATCGAATCCACTGCGTTAGTGTCAAAGTCGCGTCTGTCACCACTGTGCCATCGAGTTCGTCAAAAGTCGTCGTTATTTATAAACTGATTTGAAAATGTTTATACAATGCATTTCTTCATAGCGAATGCCTTTGAAGTCTGCGTTTTTTTTGAAGTAAAACTATTTTACGCACGCTTGACTTGGGGAGTAAGCTGGTGAATGCGTGACGAGAGCGTTACGAAAAGTGTGATCGGGCGAAGCGGACGAAGTTGTGAGGGAGATATAAGTTAGTGAAGGTAGAAAGAGAGAGAGTTACGTTCCGTATATTACTGTAGGGGCAAGAGAGAGGTGCGAGCACACATTTTCTCTCTTTCTTTTATAGCGAGTTAAGTTTCGTATATGTAAGACAGTGCAGGCCTATTGTCTGCCTGCACTGTGTCTTACATATACGAAACCCTACGTATTGTCTGTATCACACTATAGAGCTAAAGAAGTTTTACTTCAGTCGTATGGTCTAAAGCACACTCGTTTTTAGGTTTCCGTACCCAAAGGGTAAAACGGGACCCTATTACTGAGACGCCGCTGTCCGTCCGTCTGTCACCAGGCTGTATCTCATGAACCGGGGTAGTTAGACAGTTGAAATTTTCACAGATGATGTATTTCTGTTACCGCTATGACAAAAAATACTGAAAAACAGAATAAATAAATATTTAAGTGGGGCTCCCATACAACAGACATGATTTTTTTGCCGTTTTTATAGATAATGGTACGGAACCCTACCTGTGCGAGTCCGACTCGCACTTGGCCGGTTTTTTTATTATTTTATTGGTAATAGTGACAATGTTATTCCAGCGGTCGGCGACGGTTGCGTGTTGGACGAAGACTGTCAGTTCAGCGGAGGGGTTTGCAACCAGATCACCTTCACATGCGTCAACGACAATGGTGAGTCAAACTACAACAATACAAGCTAGCGTACAACCAATTTTAAAGGAGGTAGGAGGTAGTAGTAGGGAGGTAGGTCGAGTAAGGATATTGCGCCACTGTCTGTCTAAGGTCTACATGCACTGCGTAATAATACTGGCTCTAGTTAAAACTAAGTTCTATACAATCACTTAATATGGTTCACAGTAAAACATGTTAGTACTCGTAAATTAAAAAAAGGAAAAAGTAAAATAAGAGAATTAAATAACATACAATAAGATTATATTTCAAAAAATGTAAGACGTGTTTAAGTGCCCGCGAGCGCCCAATGGCAAATAAAGAATTTTAATTTGTGGGAGGCACAAGGAGGATTCCGAAATGGAAGGGGATGTACGGATCAAGTTTTCTCGTTCCGCAATATCATAGAGAAGCATCTGGCCACAGACCAGAAGGTTTTCTGCGGTTTTGTGGATCTTGAGAAGGCATTTGATAGGGTTGTGCGAAAGGAACTGTGATGCATATTGCCGAGATATGGGATTGACGGCTCACTGTTGCGTGCTGTGCAGTCCACCTACAAGGATTGCTCAGCATGTGTGCGAATAGATGGCAACATGTCACCCTGGTTTGATGTCAAAATTGGTGTCAAACAGGGTTGCATGTTGTCTGCTAGGCTGTTTATTCTGTATCTCGATAGTTGTCTACAGAGAATAAGATCGACGAATGTAGGATTACGCATGGGTGACCTAGTGGTGAACTGTCTGCTGTATGCAGATGATGCCGTCCTGTTAGCAGAAACACCATCTGAGCTGCAAACACTAGTCACAATGATGAAAGACGAATGTATGAAGGAAGGCTTACTATTGAATGCGAAGAAAACAAAGATTATGGTATTTGAAGAAACCAGAACCAATGTAAGAATTACGGTAGATGATGAAGTGTTGGAACAAGTGAATGAGTTTGTATATCTTGGATGCGCTTTCAGCAGGTATGGAAGGTACACCGCAGATGTGGAAAGGCGAGTGAGTGCTGGGAATAGTGTGAATGGAGCGTTGGGAAAACTTCTTGGCAGTAAAAACCTGAGCCAGAAGGCGCAGCTGGCTATACACAATGCAGTGCTGGTCCCAACGCTTACTTATGGAAGCGAGAGCTGGGTATGGCAGAGAGAGCATGAAAGTAAGATAAACGCGGTTGAAATGCGAGCGCTGCGCAAAATCTGTGGTGTAACGCTTGCAGACCGTATCCGCAATGATGAGGTTAGAAGCAGAGTTGGTCTGAAAGAGAGCGTCGGTGTTAAAATAAGAAGAGGCATGCTCCGTTGGTTCGGACATGTAGAAAGAATGCATGATGAAAGAATGACGAAGCAGATATACAATGCAAAAGTGGAAGGATGTAGGAGCCGAGGAAGGCCAAGACTTACCTATCATGACCAATTTGGTCGTGTTCTATCAGAAGTTTGGCGTGAAGTTATAGATAGATAGAATTTTAATCTTTTTTATCTTATAAACAGTTCAAATCCGGGACGAACACTTCAATTATTTCTTAGGAATGTGTCTCTTTTCAGGGTTCCGTACCTTAAAAGGAAAATCGGTACCTGTCTGTCAACATCATTTGTCTCAGGAACGCGTGGAGCTATCAAGCTGAAATTAATATCAAATACTCAGCGCTATAATACTTTCGAGAAGTGAAAAAATCAAACTTCTAAGTAAACGCAATCTAAGATACGGCTGTTTATGCCTCGTTTATGCGCATATTTTGACACAAGAGAGTGTATTACAGAAACTTAAATAAAGTACTTACCTTCAAGTCCTTATCTTGTTACGCTCATTTCCAGCTCCTCCAAGAACACCAGCCACCGCCAACTCTACGACCAGCACAGTACTCAGTACCGGCTCGATGGCTCATTTCCGCGTGTGCAGCATGATGGAACCGTGTCTTGCACCCTTCGAATGCTCTCTCCACGGCGCCTGCATCTGCCCCGTTGGGTATTATAACAGTCCTGATGGAGAGTCATGCCTGGCCGGTATGTTCAATAGTTTTGTTTTGTACAACGTCGAGGGGCATACAAGCATACGGCCTACCTAATGTAAAGCAGTTATCGTAGCCTGTTAATGCTTGTAATATATTAAATATCACTCGGGCGATGCTGCTTACACAGCAACTCCTTAGGAGTTTTACTGGTGACCTCACTCACACACAGGAACACAACAACCCTCTAAGGATCTACGCGATCTGTCTTCGGCTTCGGCTTCGACATTTGAAAGTTTCGACGGCCATCTTTACCAGCTCTATTTAACTAAACAGATGATACTTCTGAATGCGAATTCTCGATATTTTCAGGAACACCGTTCCTACATGAATTCTATATGTTTGTCTGTGCGTTTATCCGTGCATTTGTCTGTGCATTTGTCTGTGCGTTTGTCTGTCGCTTTTTTTCGACCGACGGCTTAACGTGCCCTCCGTGGCACGGAGAAACTCGAGATAGATACATCCATAGACAGGCTGCGGTGAACGTTGCTTAACCTGCGTGTTACGTGTTACACACCTTGTTAATGCAAACACTTGTACAGATTTCACTTCACAATCTTATTTATTACTAATTTCTATTTTTACCGACCGGTTTCGACTTGAGGACTTGACTTGATAAACCCATCCATAGACAGGCTGCGGTCGACGTTGCTTAACCTGCGTGTTTGGTTTTTTCGCAATATTACGACAGAATATTAACCACTTTTCCACAGAGCTGGGGTCGCCATCTACGAGCGATCAGTGCCGTGGAATACTTGCTGAAGTACGCGATGGCATCTGCACATGTCCACCAAACTTCTTCTTCGAGGAAGACATGAGGCACTGCGTCAAAGGTAATAATTACTCATATCTACATAATAAATCTACTAGTAAGATAATAATCTATACAGATAAACAAAATTGGAGTGTCTGTTTGTAATATTAAAATAGCCGCTTTTTACTAAATGCATATGGATGTATACACGGTACATATACCAAAATGAATATTTTTACAACTTTTCTCTGTCTGTCTGTCTGTTTGTTCCGGCTAATCTCTGAAACGGCTGGACCGATTTTGACGGGACTTTCACTGGCAGATAGCTGATGTAATAAGGAGTAACTTAGGCTAATTTTATTTTAGAAAATTTATTTATTTTTATTAATATAAATAAATAATAAAAAATAACTATTTCGCACGGACGCTTGCTGTTCGCTATTTTACTCTGCTTATTTAGGTACTTATAATCAAATCAAATAAATAAAATTATAACTGAACAATAACTTTATTGTTAAATTTCGCGCGGACGAAGTCGCGGGCACAGCTAGTTAGAAATGAGAATATTTAGATATGATAGTTATGGCAGGCGTCCGTCCCTCTTCTGCAATAACCTGGTTCTAATAATCCCTTCAAATCTCATTTTAATAGCCCACTTTTTTCCGACATATTTCCAATAGTCCCAATACCGGCCGTGACCTGTTCATTGGTATATTGTCCCATTGATATCCCCTGGAGCGGATCCCTCTACGCGTTGGATCCTTATCCCCGCGCACGCCTATCAAATGACCGGGATTAATATCCCGTGAGTGAAAAAAAGAGATGAGAATACACAATTTACCGAGTAACCGAGTAAGTACTGAGTATTACTCGGAACTATAGAGTACTCGGATTGGTTTAGACAGTGATCGAGCAAGCGGTGTCGCTCCGCCTCTAACCTCTGCCGCTCCGCCTCGTGCACCTGCAATATTCACACTGGCACGGAAACTTCTCATTCGAATCGAAAAGTCTTCATACCAAATGAAGCATAATATATATTTTTTTGTGCTTTTTAATCCAGAGGGTTACTGGCAAAGGTTCTACGCCCACACAGCACAGGTCTTAAGTTTAGAATCGTTTCGAAATTTAATTCTAAACTCTTACTTCAGAAGTTTTGCTGAATAAGGAAGGGTTTTCAGACAAAATCCTGATGTTTCAGTACAACGCAAGTGAATGATAAAATATTGTCTTCTTCATTATTTAAATTTTAAATTAACTACACATAATTTTTTCCATCATTTCAGCCTGTATTCGCCTACTGCTGAACATAGGCTTCTCTAGAGTGCCGTTTTATGAATTAAGAAGAAGAAACCGTTTCAATCCAAAATAGTAATTTGCATGGATACAAATTGCATTGAAAAGATTTAAATTTCGTAACGTATATGCCGTTCCGTGTTAATGGGAATGAATTTGAAATACGTATCACTGGAAACAAATGCGATTCAGTGCAAATTCAGAGTAACAACTATTCGATTCCAATGAGAATTTTCCATGTCAATGTCAATACCCATACCCATGCCAAATCGCAATCAAAGACAGAAAGACCAGAGTGTTTAGTGTTCCTGTATCATATCTGTCTCTATTAAATTTCCAATACTAGCAATTTTCCAGTGTACATAGGTATTTACACTTTTATATATGATTCAAATAATTAAATACTAATTATCTAAATTAAAAATTTGGGGGCGTACGGGGAAGCTCAAGGTCGCTCAGCGTGCTACATAAATACATATGCTTGGGGTTTCTCTGAGTCATAGAATCAGAAGAATTTTGACGTGACGCAGCCGGCGTTCATCGATTTATAAGACGTTACTTATAAATCGATGAGCGCCGGCTGCACGCACGAAAAAGTGTCACGTTCCGCCTGAGCCGAGCGTGCAAGCGAGAGCGCAGAACAAGCGATAGAGAGGCACGACCGGCCTAAGCGTTCGGCTTGTGACGCATCTATCTCTCTTCCACTTCATCGGCCGATGCCACCGAGTAGAAGAGAGACAGCGGCGGCACACAACCTACACGTGAACTGTTTAGTCAACTGTTGAATGTTTTCTTACGACGTTATCACGTAAAATTATCGTCTGTAAACCGACTTTACAGACAACCAATTTTTTTTTACCAGAGGGAGATTTTTTACAAAAGTCGTCTGCGTAGGTACCTCAGTCTCATCTATTTCTACCGCCAAGCAGATATACAATTTATATAACACAACGGACTGGCCCTGGCAAGATACAACACGCGTACATTGAGGACCGACGAGAAGATAGTGCTGGAAGAAGAGGAAGTAAGCAAGTTGCATTGGGATATAATCGAACTGGCAGAAGTCCGTAGACAGGGGGAGGATACGGTGATCCTTAAATTCGGCAATTTCCTTTACTACCGGGAGGGCGACCATCTCTCCCAAGGTGGATAGAGATCTCTAGATGGAGCGACCACCTCAAGAGCTTTATAGGGAGTCGATGGATGCAGGTGACACAGGATCGAGATGAGTGACACTCTAGACGGGACGTCTATGTTCAGCAGTAGATGAATACGGGTTGAAATGATGGTGATGATCATGTAGCATGATTTTGTTTCAGTGGTCAGAAGCAGAAGTGATTCTTGCATGTCAGACTCTAACTGCTTCACCTTCGGCTCGGCCGTCCGCTGTGGGGAACCCCAAGAAGAAAATTGGGGGATGAGAAGCTGTGAATGCATACCAGAGTTAGCTGTCTGGAATGAAGACAGGCAGATGTGCAGACTATTTGCTGGTATGTATCAATGAATCTGACGAGCTCGGTGGCGCAGCGGTTAAACGCGCTGTTACGTTACTTTGACCAACGCTCGTGGGTTCGATTCTGTGTTAGCAGCAGACGTGGCATCCCGCGAGTGAAATTTAATGTATTGCAAGCGTTCATAGGCTGCGGTAACCTCACTCACACACAGGAACACAACAACCCTCTATGGAGTTGTTATTTGGCTGCGGTTTTCTGAGAGGTGGAGATACTTCCTCAGACGGGCTGCTTTGATGCGCCCTACCTCTCTTACAAAACTATTGTCACTATTGAAACAAAAAAAAAACTAAATCTGATATATTTGGTATTTAATTTCGAACATTCGTTTGAATTTTTACGTCAGGAAGCATACAACGGCGCACCTGATGTGATGTGTATGTATGTATGTATATCTTCACGCCAAGTCCCTTGCGGGGTAGGCAGAGAGAACCGAGCGCCATAAGACGCGGTCCTTACACACTTCACTCGCTTCTGTGACATTCATAGCTTTTTTCATGCACGCTCGCCGGTTCCTGAGGCTCCTGACATGACTGATGTGATGTGGTTACTTATAAACGCTTGCAACATAGGAAGTGTCGTACGTTGCCACTCCTGTTAACACAGCAACTCCTCAGCTGGTAACTGCACTGCGTACAGTCATCCATTCATTTCATTCCCGTCATTTCTTCTGTACAAAACTTATTTTTTTTTATGTAAATTGGCAGCAATCGGAGAGGTATGCGAAGTGAACAGTGACTGCCTCGCTGGTGAGCTCGAGATCCAGTGCGTGATTGGCAGCGATGGAGTCGGCCTCTGCGCATGTCCTGAAGGTTTAGTGGAGTTTGAAGGACTTTGCATTACAACTGGACTGGGTAAGTAGGAAACATTCATTCTACTCTACATGAGGGTATTTAAAGACTACAGAGCAATGATAAAGATGAGATAATAGTTATTTGTTATACAAGAGTGCAAAGTGGCTTTTTAACCGCGCGATTATAATAAAATTACAATCTTGAGCGTTAGCGAGGGGATCAAAAGAGCACGAGGTGAAAAATCTTTTCATCCCACCTCAGCGAGGAAATGACTAACAATATAACGTGAAAAGAAAATGGCGCGTGCAAAGCAAAATAAAAAAAGTACACCGAGGAGGTTCCGAGTCTGAGTTTTTAACAAATTATTTGCCATTGGGTCCTCACGGTCACATACTCTGCTTTCATTTTTTGAAATATAATCTTATTGTATATTATTCAATTCTCATATGTTACAATTTTTCTTTTTTTAATCTCGCTAGCATTTCGGAAATGACCATTGGCGAAGAAGAAATGCCGAAAGAAACTTGCCAATATTGGTCTCTTTTAAAAGTGTCAATTAGATATTACAATAAACTCAAATCAGCGTATTGGTACAATAATGATATCAAATGATAGAATTAAAGGTTATGTGTTATACCCTGATAGAGCAGAAATAGCCCCCGATTCGAATCCTGGGGTATACTATTAAATACGTATTTTCGGATTTATTACAAACATATTTGTAATTGTTATTATCCTTTGCTGCGGCGGTGAAGAAAAACATCGTGTGGAAACCCGCACGTCCAAGAAATTATATTTCGAAACACGCGTGACCTTACTTGAGAAAAGATCTGGTTTTCCCTCTGGGTTTTGGAGGTCTGATGGCAGTCGCTTCATGTATCAGTCCTAGGCAATTAGGCTTATGCAGCGTACCCTGCCAATCTTGACGGAAAAGGAGACGGGATAACGCTATGAAGAAAAGGAAGATTATTTAGGACGGAGCTGTTTCAGGCAACTTGTTATAAAATTGAATACAATTTACAAGGAAAGATCTACCAGTCCTAGCAAGGCGATATACATACACAATTTATTTCTAACGTCGACCGCAGCCTGTCTATGGATGGGTTTCTCCGTACTTCGGAGGGCACGTTAAGCCGTCGGTCCCGGCTGTTGTCGATAGATGACAGTCGTTAAACTAAGTCAGTGGCCCTCGGGCGGCTTGGAAACACTGGCCTCCGCCAATCCGCATTTGAGCAGCGTGGTGGAGTATGCTCTAAACCCCTTCGGCTAAAGGGAGACCCGTATCCCTGCAGTGGGATGACTAAGGGTTGATGTGGATGTGGAGGTACTAACTAGTAGTTTAAGCATCCTGTTACCGAACTAGGCTGGGCTGTATTTCGGTCCACAGTGCCCTAGCAAACAAATATGTGATTTTACAGAACTGGGCGACGCGTGCCAAGCAACAGTGGAGTGCACAGAGACTCCGAACACGGTTTGTGCTGATGGAAGATGCTCCTGCGACAACGGGTACCAAGAACTTGACGGTTATTGTGCTCCAAGTAAGTGATGTTTACTTAAACACGAGTATTGCTGCGTGTGACTGAGGCACCAGTAAGCTGCCAATTAGATGCTGTGCTATTAGCAGAGGTGGCATCGCGCGAGTGATTCTTAATGGTTTGCGAGTGTTCATAGGCTACGGTAACTGATTTCTATCAGGCGAGTCGTATACTTGTATGTCTCTCGACGTTGCATAAAAGCAAAGGTTCAATACTCTTTGCATCAGGTTGAAAAATGTCAAAGAAGGTAGTTGACGAGCTGGGTGGCGCAGTTAGCAGGTTAATAACGCCGTGACACTGACGCGCGACGCTCGTGGGTTCGATTCCCACACACGATAAATATTTGTGTGCATGGACATGTATGTTTGTCTTGGTATGTTGGGTGTTTTAAGTGAGGTAGGGCGCATGGAAGCAGCCTGGTTGGGAAAGTACCTCCACCTCACAGAGTGAGTGAGGTCACCAGCAAGCTCCCAAGGAGTTACTGTGTAAGCAGCAGAGGAGGCATCGCGCGAGTGATACTTAATATATCGCAAGCGTTAATGGGCCACGGTACCCGCTTTACAACAGGCGGGCCGAATGCTTGTATGCCTCCCGACATAGTACAAAAAAAAAGTTGAAAGAAGAAGAAGAAAAAAGGGTAGAAGGCGAGATATTAATTTGTTTCTTAATATTACAGTTATAGGAGGCACCTGCGTCGAAGACCTTAACTGTGTCATCGAAAACACCGTCTGCGATGAAGACACGATGACTTGCCAGTGTCATCACTATTTCGTAGCTTACGACGATGAGTGCTGGCCGTGTGAGTACATTATGGTCACTTTAGGATTTATTTATTTAATAAGGCAACACAACAGGTACTAAATAACACAGTATTATACAGATTCTGGTCACTAAAGCTCATTCTCCAAGTCAGTACACTAAACGTGTATGCTCCAAAAGACTAGCGGATTAAGAATCAACATGCTATCTCTAAGAACTAACAAACCAATATGTATAACTCGGATATACAGTCAAATGAATCTCCAAATCACGCAATACCAGATAGATTAAAGTCTGTTGCAAAAAAAATGGGCCAAGTATTAACTGACAGTGAAAAGTTGGTGGTGTATTCCATTTCACTTTTAATGTCATCACATTACATGAACCCCTACTCATCGCACTGCAGTTATACGGGACTCTTTTCAACCCAAGTGGTTTTTTTTTTTTTTTTTTTTTTTTTTTTCATACACCCCTGCCATGGGCAAGGCGCTGTTTGCAGCAATATATATAAGGATTATACCATTTATTTATTGAATTTAAAATATAAATAATAACACATTCATACATCATCCTTTCTTTCATTCCGCAATTCATTCTTCCATTCATCATCTTTCATTTTTATGTCCAATAAATTTTTATTTTGCCCATTTGAGAACGTCGGTGAAACGATAGTGGCTATTTCCAAACTTCCCTCCCCATACTGCATCAGTCCAGCCACGGGCGACAGAGAGCTTCACTGCTCCACCTAGCCACCGCGATCCCATCGGCTATACAAAATATAGCCGAGGTATACAGCATTAGTCCTAGGCGGAGCTGTTCTGCTTGTTACGATCTATAGCAGCCGTGGCTAGACTGACGCAGTATTTTAAAAATTTTGTTCTACGTTTCCCCACCACTATTTCGGAGACCGTTGTTTCGGTGACCCGCAATCCCAATTCCTGCTCCAAATCATACCTCTGTTTGGAGAATGCGGGACACCGAAACAATATGTGCTGCACTGTCTGGTCCACGCCGGGCTCGCAGAAGCAGGATGGGTCATCCGCGCACTTGAACCTGTGCAAGTACGCGGAGAACCCACCATGCCCCGAGAGGACCTGCGTGGTGATGCTCGACGGCACCATTTTGCCCACGATACCGTACGCCTCCGCCGCACTCGGGAAGAACAGCTTCGTCGTCGAGGCTGTTGTTCCCGATTTGTATCTCCTGTCCCATTCGTCAATGGTCCCCTTACGGATCATACCTTTGACGAATGAGACAGGGCAGCGGTCGTAGTCTGGCCGCCTCCGCAACCCCAGTGCGGCGCTCCTGGCGAGTTCATCGGCACGTTCGTTCCCCTCCAAACCGGCGTGTGCTTTGATCCAGAACAGCGAGACGCTCTTACCCTGGCATTTGCACAGTTTAAGAGCGTCCCGTGTTTGCACCGCCAGGGGATGGGGGGACTCGACGTTCGCCACCGCCTGGAGCGCCGCCATGGAGTCGCTGAAGATGCCAATACTGGGTCCATCGCAGCTCAAAGCGTACTCGGCCGCCGTGCAGATAGCCAGGAGTTCCGCCTGGTAGACGGTACAGTAGGACGACAAAGCAAGCTTGAGGGCCTTGGTTTCGGCGTCGCCGTTCCATATGGATACAGCGGCGCCAACCCGGCCCTCAATCTTGCTGCCGTCCGTAAACATTCGCAGGGCAAAGTTGGAGTGTGCCCTGCATTGTTCCTCGTCCACCAGGCTGCCGAACTCCAAGCTATCTAGCTCCGCGGGATGCGGGGCCTCGATCTTCGAGGCCATCCGCTCGATCTCCCTGTCCCCGAGCAGCGGATGGGGTAGCCCCCTCTTGGCCTCGTACAAAGAGGCGACCTCGCGCACTCTGAGGTCAAGAGGCAGCACCCCGGCCAGCAGCAGTGCGGAGTTCAGGGAGACCGTGCGGTAGGCTCTGCAGATCTTCTGCGCGAAGCCCCGCTGTACGCTGTTGAGCTGTTTCTGGATGCCCAGCTTATTGACCGCTGGAGCCCATGCGGCGGCAGCGTACAATATCGTAGGTTCCACTACGGCTGAATATATGATCTTCACTACTTCAGGGTTGAGACCCCAACTGACGCGGGCCGTACGCGCAAGGCGCCCGTATATGGCCACTGCCCTTTTACAGACAGTAGCCACGTGCGCGTTGAACGTCAGACCCGCGTCAATCGTCAACCCCAGCAGTTTGATCTGCCGAGACATGCCAATGTCTATCCCGCCCATGGTAAGGCGCGGAGTGTCATACCTAAGTTTGCGCGTGACCAGCATAGCGCTGGTCTTATGCGGCGCAAACTTCAACCGGTTTTTGACACCCCACGCCCTCACATGCTCGAGAGCGGCATTGGCCTGTCTCTCTATATCCAGCGCAGTGTTGCCGTCGAACATCAGCACGACGTCATCGGCGAAGGCCTGACAGTGCACCCCCGCAAGGTCGAGTTGCTGCAGAAGAGGGTCCAATAGGAGGTTCCACAAAATCGGTCCTCCTATGGACCCTTGGACGCACCCTTTGGTGGTGGACCGCAAGGTTTCCTCCCCGGCGTACCTCACTCTGACCGTCCTATCGCTGAGATAGCTGTCGATCACTCTCCTCAAGCCCAGAGGACAATTTTCCTCAGCCAGTCGCAGTTTGATGGCGGGCCACCAGGCGTTGTCGAAGGCTCCCTCTATATCCAGCGAGACGAGAGTGAGCATTCTCCTCTCGTCAAGCTTGGCGCGGATGTGCTGCACCAGGTTATAGAGGGAGTCTTCGGTTCCCCTTTGTGGCATAAACCCGTACTGGCGAGTACTAATCCTCGGTAGAATGTGGTGCTTGAGGCGAGCGATCAGCATTTTCTCGTATACCTTGCCCAAGACAGGCAAAAGCCCAATCGGCCTGTACGATTTGGGCAAGGTATACGAGTCTTTGCCTGGTTTCCGAAGGACAATTACGAGGGCCCCCTTCCACAGCCGAGGAAAGTAGCGGAGGGCTCGACATTTATCAAGAAGGGCCAGGAAGAACTCAGGGTCACTGTTGATGGCCCGAGCGCAAATGTCAGGCGTGAGGCCGTCGGCACCGGGAGCCTTCTTTGGGTTGAACGACGATACAGCCGCTAAGAGCTCCCTCATGGTAAACGGCGGGTCATGGTCATCATCGACCCGCTCGTTTACCTCGCGGGCCTTTTTCCTTATTTCGCGGTGATCTGTATCGTCGTCCAACTCGCTGTCGGCAGGATAGAACGTATCCGCCTACAGCTCGAGGGACTCCCTGTGATCCAACGTCCTCCCGCCCTCCTGGAGGAGTACATCCTCCTTGCGCTCGGTTGCCCTCCCAATGACCCTATATATACCTTCCCAGACGCCTTCTTTGTCTTGCCTCCCGCAAAATTTCCTCCAGCTGTCTGTCTGGGCATCCCGCACTGCGGCCTCGTATTTGCCCTTCTGTTCGAGGTACGAACTGACCACCATTTGTCTCCGGTCCGGCGCTGCGTTTCGGATTCTGCGTCGCTTGGTGTTGGTTTGCCTCTTCAGCTCCTCGAGTTCCTCCGACCACCACGGCAATCTAAATGAATCCCCGCCTTTGAGTTTGGGCATCGCTGCCTGGCAGGCCTCGGCTATGGCTCGGGTATACCCGTCCACGATTACCTCCAGGTCCTCCCGCACCTGGACCGCCTCAACGCTCTCCACGTTCAGGCGGTCCCTCCGCATGATTGCTGCCAGTTTCTCACGAAACTGACACCAATCCGCTTTCCTGGTGTTGAAGATCCTGGTGGTCCTCGCCACGGATACCCCTTTCGCCCGTGCCAAGTTGATTTCAAATAGAATGCCGTTGTGGTCAGAGGACGTTAGGGCCTCGGAGACGCGCCAGCCATCCACCAGGCTCAGCATATCCTCAGAGCAGGCCGTCACGTCGACATGGCTGCTGTACCTCTTCCCGCCTCGAACGGTATCGAATGTCGGGACGTCCCCCGAATTAAGTATCTGGAGGCCCAGCTCCCCTAAGGCTCCAGTCATCATCTCCCCCCTGGAGTCCTCTTGGGAGCTGCCCCACCAGAAACTCTTCGCGTTGGCGTCCCCGCCTATGACCAACCTTCCAGGTCCGGTTTCCCGCTCAACCTGTCTAAGCTGCTCCAGGTATGGCTCTATGGGTTTGTCAGGTTCGAAGTAGTAGGAGACCAGTGTAATCTTCCAGGCACTAGTCCGGATCCCCACCACAACGATGTTGTTTGTGGTGAGTTGTGGGTACTGTACGACATCAAGTTCGTGATCGAAGACGGCTATTGCCGCCTTCACAGTACCCTCTCCGTTCCCCAGTGCCTGGAAGACTCTCACTCCACGATAGTCTCTTACGCTTCCAACCCGACCCACATAGGGCTCCTGTAGCAGTGCGACAGATATTTTGCGCTCCTTTGCCGCCAGCAGCAATTCGTGCGTTGCTAGCTGGCTTCTCTGTAGATTGGCCTGAGCCATTCGATACTGGCGGGTGGTCCCCGAGGCAATCTCAGCAATAGGCGACAGAGGCCCGCGCCAACCCGTCCCACTTCTTTCTTACCGGGCAATCGCCGCTGAACGCGTTGTGTTTCGCGTTCAGCAGCTTTGCCCGGGTGCAATTCTTGCATGCTGGCGTCCCCCCCGCCCTGGCGTCCGCGCACTCCGCCTTGAGGTGCGGGCCACCGCAGTGGCTACACAGGTCGGCGGGTTCTTTGCAGAACCGCCGACCATGTCCGAACCCCAAGCAGCGTGTGCACTGGACGAGGGGCGTCTGGTCCTCCACGACGCACCTCTGGAGGTCGATACGCAGCTTCTGCTCCGCTATCGACCTCCTCCAAATCACGGGGGAGACGCTCAGCACGACGTGGCGGTTGTGCGGGTTTCGCGCCTTCCTACTATATTTGACAGCGACGCGGTCCTCCCCGCCGTCGAGGCCCCGAAAGACGTCCCGGTTCTGGTTGCGAAGGGCGCGTATGAGCTCTGCATCGCTGTGAATGCTCAGCACGTCCCTCACCACCAGAAGCGGGTCCTTGTTCTTCGCGTCCTCGACGACCAGGCCGCTCCCCGTCGCTGCCAATCTCTCCCTAATCTTTTTTCGCTCCCCTTCATCCCTACATCCCACTATAACCTTGCGGTCCTTCACCTTCCGCACCCGCTCGACCTTAACCCATCCCTCCTTGGCATCGACCGCTTCCCTAATTTTCTGGAGCACCTCGTCCCCAGTCTCTGTTTCGACGGTCGAGGAGACGACTACGGAGTGAAGAGCGGCCGGCTCCGCGTCCCGTTTCGCGGTCTGGCCCGCCGCCACGACACTCGCGTATGTCGCCCCCTCGATCGCCTTCTCTTGGTTTCTAATTCTGTCTCTAATTTCCTCCAATAATTTATTGTTCCAACCCAAGTGGTTTAGAGCATACTCCACCACGGTGCTCAAATGCGGATTGGCGGAGGCCGGTGTTTCCAAGCCGCCCGAGGGCCACTGACTTAGCTTAACGACTGTCATCTGTCGACAACAGCCGGGACCGCCGGCTTAACGTGCCCTCTGAACACGGTGAAACTCGAGATAAGTAAACCCATCCATAGACAGGCTGCGGTCTACGTTCACCTGCGTGTTCGGTGACACGCGAGATGACGACATCGAGCTCTCGACTTTTAATGTATGTACTCCCTGCAGCACATATTGTTTCGGTGTCCCGCATTCTCCAAACAGAGGTACTATTTGGAGCAGGAGTTGGGAATGAGGGTCACCGAAACAACGGTCTCCGAAATAGTGGTGGGGAAAGGTAGGACAAAAATTTTAAAATACTGCGTCAGTCTAGCCACGGCTGTCATAGATAGGAACAAGCAGAGCAGCTCCGCCTAGGACTAATGTTGTATACCTCGGCTATACTCTGTATAGCCGATGGGATCGCGGTGGCTAGGTGGAGCTGTGAAGCTCGCTGTCGCCCGTGGACACAGCGACAGCGACACAGGACAAACATTTGTGTGCATGGACATGTCTGTTTGTCTTGGTCTCGGTGTTTTAAGAGAGGTACGGCGCATCAAAGCAGCCAGTCTGGGGAAGTACCTCCACCTCACAGAAAACTGCATCCAAATAACAACTCCCTAGAGGATTGTTGTGTTCCTGCGTGTGAGTGAGGTCACCAGTAAGCTCCTAAGGAGTTGCTGTGTAAGCAGCAGAGGAGGCATCGCGCGAGCAATACTTATTATACTTTTTTACTACGACGGATAGCAAACAAGCATACGGTCCGCCTGGTGTAAAGCGATTACTGTAGCCTATTAACGCTAGCTACAATAGGAATGTCGCTAGCGCGTTGCGATCCCTACCGTCTACACAGCCACTCCTCATCTTCTGGTGATCTCACTCACTCGCAGGAACACGACAACCGTCCAGTGAGTTGTTATTTGGCTGCCGTCTTCCGTGAGGTGGAGCTAATTCTCTCATCACGCTAACGTCGTGCCCTACCTCTCTTTCGCCAGAGCCTCGTCTGTTGATAAGCAGGGTGCACCACGTGTAGGTGAGGTTGGCTTTGGCTCTAAAGGTGACAATGTAATGTGGTATGTCTGTTGCAGTTGCCGCCGGTTTCGAGGCTCAGTGCAACGTGACAGCACAGTGTGTGGCGACCCTGGGGGACGCTTCCTCCTGCGTGGAAGGCCGATGTGTTTGCGACCCTGGGTACCACTATAGAGACGGATTCTGTTGGATCAAGACAGGTAAGCTCTCATTAACCATAACCCATCACACTGGACGGACGGATACATACCTTACGTTGTCAATCCAGCTCTTTTTGGGCTTATCCCTTCTACTAGGACCTTGGGGAGGTGGCATGGCTAGACATGCGTAGGCGACACTCATGAACGAAATAACTTGTGGAGACCCAATGACACAATTTTACGTAGTAAATAATCATCACTACGGGTCGGGGGTAAAGTATAATGCGTAGCACTTATTGGCTAGTTCAAGGTTGGCCAAGACACGAAATTCAACCGAAGGGCTTTAGAGCATACTCGACTCGGACCGATGCATCGCGATGGGTTAACGGGACGTCCGCGCACGGAGATGGTCGAGATAGAATAGAATATATATTTATTTTTTCCATTACAAATAGGTACATAATAAATAAACATAACATTGTTAAGAAACGAACCTCAAGCGTGAGGAAATGGTGCCTAAATATATAAAAATCTGACAAAACTATCCTTGGAGTCGGTTAAAAAACCGACTCCAAGGATAGTTTTGTCATATTGAGACGGCAACAAATTATTGTATCGGCCACACGACGACAGACCATTGGTGGAAATGATAAAGCTACGCAATCTGTCTTCGGCTCAACATTGGAAAGTTTCGACGGCCATCTTTACCAGCTCTATTTAACTAAACAAATGATACTGCTGAATGCGAATTCTCGGTATTTTTTTTTTGTTTGCTATCCGAAATCGTTATGTGTGTGCCTATGATATTTGAGGAGTTCTCTCAACAAAAGAGAGCCATCCGCTCTATTTATAACATGGGCGCCAGGGACTCTCTTAGACAACTAATTTAAAGAAATAAATATCCTCACGGTTACCTCTCAGTATATTTATGAGAACATAATGTATGCTGTAAAAATATAGTCATTTTCAAAGTTTAGTGAAAATCTTAGAAGCAGGAATACATCCAGGGAAATGCGCCAGGGAATCTCTTAGACAACTATTTAAAGAAATAAATATCCTCACGGTTACCTCTCAGTATATTTATGAGAACATAATGTATGCTGTAAAAATATAGTCATTTTCAAAGTTTAGTGAAAATCTTACAAGCAGGAATACATCCAGGGAAATGCGCCAGGGAATCTCTTAGACAACTATTTAAAGAAATAAATATCCTCACGGTTACCTCTCAGTATATTTATGAGAACATAATGTATGCTGTAAAAATATAGTCATTTTCAAAGTTTAGTGAAAATCTTAGAAGCAGGAATACATCCAGGGAAATGCGCCAGGGAATCTCTTAGACAACTATTTAAAGAAATAAATATCCTCACGGTTACCTCTCAGTATATTTATGAGAACATAATGTATGCTGTAAAAATATAGTCATTTTCAAAGTTTAGTGAAAATCTTACAAGCAGGAATACATTGCGTATTCGGTACATCGGCTTGCTACGACTAGTAGATCTCTTGTTGTAAATTGTATTCGATTCTATAATACATTACCTGAAACAGTTCTGTCCTTGCCTGAGAATATGTTCAAAAGGTACATCAAAAATACTCTGCGCAAGAAGGGTTATTATACAATCGATGAATACCTAACTGATAGGGATGTTTGGAAATTATTCAGCACATGTATTAATATATCTTTAATTGTACTACTTGATTTCACTATATGTAGACTCGCATATATTTATTGTAATATATTATATTAACGATGAAAAGAAGACCCATATTGGCAAGTTTCTTTTGGCATTTCTTCTTCGCCAATGATAATTTTCGAAATGCTGGTAGATTAAAAAAAGAGATATTAAAACTAAAAAAAAATATAATACAAAATGACCTAATTTAAAGAATGTAAGACGTGTCTAAGTGCCCGTAAGGGCCTAATGGCAAATAAATGATTTTTATCTTTATCTGGTCTTTTTTAAAGCTACTTTGACACTAACGATCATGGGTTCGATTCCACACAGTACAAACATTTGTTTGCATAAATAAATCTGTTTGTCTTGGCCAACTTTGAACTAACCAATAAGTGCTACGCATTCCACTTTAAACCCCGACCCGTAGTGATGATTATTTACTACGTAAAATCGTGTTATTGGGTGTCCATAGGTATTTTCATGAGTGTCGCCTACGCTGATACGACTACGTTTGTGTGTTACGGGGGGAATAAATGTCTAGCCATGCCAACTCCCCAAGGTCCTGGTAGAAGAGGTAAGCCCAAGAGCTGGATTGACACCGTAAGGCATGACATGCGTGTCAATGATCTCTACAAGGGACTATAAGGGATTCCGTAGACCGCGCGAAGTGAAAACTCGGCAGCGGTTCTCTGCCGAAGACACCCCGGGCAAAGAGCTATATATAGCTCGAGGCCCGCCCGCACCCGTTCCCGCGGGTGCACGACCCGAGGAGAAGAGAGGAGAAGGAGAAGCAAAGTGAAGAAATAGTAGATCTTGGAAAGCGGGCCCTGGGCTCCGAAGTGAAGCTTGAAGATAAACGCTCCGATAATGATGAGTCCTATTACAACAACTACATCAACCCTAAGTCACCCCACTGCAGGGATACGGGTCTCCCTTATGTCGCAGTGGTTTATAACATAAATAAGAATATTACTGGACATACACTGATACACACTGTAATAAACTGGAAATAATTCAGCACAAACTATCTGTCCTTAATAATATTTAATTTTACCATTTGATATCATTATTGTACTAATATGCTTATAGAAAGAAAGAAAGAAAGAAAAACATTTATTCGTACACAACACAACACTGAATAACAAACATATACACAGCAAAACATATATATAAAACTAAGCATAACATAACATAACAAATATAAACACAGCAAACAGTGTTGTGCGATGTAACAAAATGGTCTGGACTCAGTATATTGTCGAAGCCTGTGCAGCAGACCCGACACTGATCTTCAGTCCAAGTCCTTATGTAAGTTTTATTTTTGTGATATATCTTATTGTCAATTTTAAAAGAGACTTCTATTGGCAAGTTTCTTTCAGCATTTCTTCTTCGCCAATGGTCATTTCTGAAATGTTAGTAGATTAAAAAAAGAAAAAGTATAATAAGAGAATTAAATAAGACATAATAAGATTATATTTCAAAAAATGTAAGATGTGTCTAAGTGCCCGTGAGTGCCCAATGCCAAATAAATAATTTATCTTTTATCATACTCCATCACGCTGCTCAACTGCGGATTGGTGGAGGCCAGTGTTTTCAAACCGCCCGATGGCCACTGGTTTAACCTCACGATAGTCATTTTTTCATACAACATTAGGAGGCATACAAACATACGCTCCACCTGATGTAAAGTGGTTACCGTAGCCTATAAACGCTGGTAATACATTAAGTATGACACGCGCGATGCTTCCTCTGCTGCTAAGACAGCAACATCTTAGGGGCTTACTGGCGACCTCACACGCAGGAACACTGCCTGCGGTTTTCTGTGCAGTGGAGGTACTTCCCCAGACGGGCTGCTATGGATACGCCCTACCTTTAATAAAACCCAAACAAAAATCTCATAAAGCTTGCACCCAGAGCAAAAGAAACAGACATGTTCAAGCACACAAATGTTGGTTCAGCGCGAGTCGAATCCACGAGTGCAGTAGGCCGATTCTGCTAAAAAATGCAACTGCACTGCAGCGCGGCGTGTGTCAAAATGCGTACATTTTATTTCGTTAAACGTCACTGCTGTCAGATCGCTTGACAAAACGTCAAAATGTACGCATTTTGACACGCCGCGCTGCAGAGCAGTTGCAGTTTTTTAGTAGAATCGGCCTACTAGTGTCAAAGTCGCGATATTAACCTCGGCGTCACCGAGTTAACCGACTGAGCTATCGACAACAGGTGGGACTGACGGCACGGGACCTACAGCATCACTTATTTTTCCAGGTCTATTCGAGAGCTGTTCCAGGATCAGTCAATGCTATTTGGGCGAGTTCACAGACAGAGTGAACTGCAGGAACAGCCTGTGCCAGTGTACCTTCGACTACGAGTTCTCTGAGGAACTACAAAGTTGCAGTAAGTCCCTTTTAAGTTGAAATTAGATCTTTTTAGCGTTATCCAATCCATTAGGATTAGCGGGACCGCTACTTAAGTCTAAGGATTTGGCGAAGATACAAGTCCGGACCCGTGCTTCACCTAGGTTCTCCACCTGGGTGAAGCACGGGGACTATATAGGGTGCCGTGCTCCAACTGATGATTAGTACAGTCAAGTAATTAAGAAAAATACGTAATTTAATATATAATCAATAACGTTTATTTTATCGCATTTTTTCCAAAAAATGGCCCAAAGTAATTACATTATTAATTAATTGCATTTGCGAATTCTGCTAATATTATAAATGCGAAAGTTTGTATGTATGGATGGATGTTTGTTGCTCTTTCACGCTTAAATGGCTGAACGGATTTGAATGAAATTTGGCACGTAGATAGATTATGATCTGGATTAACACATAGGCTATGTTATTTGACTCCACACGGGCAGAGCCGCGGGCAACAGCTAGTCTATAATAAAATGGTCTTTTTCATAGTATTCTTTGCGGCGTTTGGTTGGCGGTAAGTCTAAAGACTGATTTTTACATGCATCATGTTCTACAGTGACAGTAAGAGTGTTCTTTTCAATTGGTCTTAAATTCACCGTTGTTAATGAATGATGAAATGAACGTTGATAATAAGGGCGGCATTTAGCTTTATACACCAACTTAAAAAGGTTCATTTTAATTACAAGTTGCGTTTTCTTTTGCAGTTTTGCGATCATCTGCGGCAAGCATCGTCGGAGGCCTGACTAGTATAGCTATACCACTAATTTATTTTCTAATTAGATAGTTAATATATGTATAATAAAACACAGCTATTTGCAATATTCAATTTTTGTTTTATTTTTCATGGATTTTATTTTCTTCGTTGGTTCGGACATGTAGAACGAATGTAGAATGAAAGAATGAAGAAGCAGATATACAATGCAAAAGTGGAAGGATGTAGGAGCCGAGGATGGCCAAGACTACCATGACCAAATTGGTTGTGTTCTATCAGAAGGAGCCTTAGAAACCGGCGAGCGTGCATGAGAAGAGCAATAAATGTTACAGAAGCGAGTGAGGTATGTAATGATCCAGTCACGTGGCGCTCGGTTCTCATTGCCTACCCCGCAAGGGATTTGGTGCGATGTTATAGATATATTTGAATAATAGAACGTTTAAAAACATTTCAAATCTCTTAATAAAAAAATGTTATTACGGCATTAACGATTTCATTACTGATGAATGCTTGTAATTTGCTGTGTATTTCTTTTTATATTAGTTCAGCATAGTGGCTCCTCTTTGCCTGATGGTAAGCGAAAGAGGAGCCCAAATCGCAACTGCAACTGACAACATACTACACCGTATCCTGTCAGTTGACGCTGCCATGCTGACCCGCAAAATGCTTCTTCACGCTTCGTTTGAAGGATCCCATATTGTAGAAAGGAGGGAACACATGTGCAGGCAAGGCGTGCCACTTTTTAATTATACGACACAGATAGGAGTTGCCGAACTTTTTAGTACGCGAAGAGATGTTCTCAACAGTGGAACGATGACATCGCAAGCCCACGTGTGGTTCTATGACGGAAGGGAGAGGGTGGAATAAGAGAAAACAGTTCTTCAGAGCACTCGCCGCGGTAAAGGCGGTAAAATACACTTAGAGAGCATATGGTTCTTATCGACATTACTTATTCCATTTATCTTGACATGCCAATATTGGTCTATTTCTCAAATATTGTACGCCGACAACAAAACATGAAGGAAATCATTGTAACACAATATTTGCATGCGATCGTATGTAATATTAAAAATATTGGCGGACAAATTACACAGCGCCATCTAGCCCCAAAGTAAGCGAAGCTTGTGTTATGGGTACTAGACAACTGATAAACATACGTAAAAACATTTTGTTTTTTTGGAAATACATACTTATTATACATAGAAAATACTCAGACCAAGACAAACAGGCATGTTCACGCACACAAATGTTTGTACTGTGTGGGAATCGAACCCACGAGCGTTGGTGTCAAAGTATAACAGCGCGTTTCACCACCGCGCCACCGAGCTCGTCAATATTACTCATGTTTTGTGCAAATACATATATCTTTATACCTTGATCTGTCTTAGGTGATCCAATAAAACACTTGGTTGCCCACGAAGGCACAAACACGTTTTGTATTAACTCCCAAATGTCTTGGTGATTAGAGCCTACTGACCTATAGGAGAATATTTTAAACAATAAGCCGATATTATAATTTGTCAAGCTCGGTGGCTCAGTCGTGAATGACGCGACTTTGACACCGAGGATCGTGGGTTCCATTCCCACACAAGGCAAACATTTGTGCGCATGAACATGTCTGTTTGCCTGGATTAAGAGAGGTAGGGCGCATCAAAGTAGCCCATCTGGGGAAGTACCTCCAACTCACGGAAACCCTCAGCCAAATAACAACTCCCTAGAGGGTTGTTGTGTGCGTGTGAGTGAGGTCACCAGTAAGCTCCCAAGGAGTTGCTGTGTAAGCAGCAGAGGAGGCATCGCGCGAGTGATACGTTAATAGGTAACGGCATCCGCTTTACATCAGGTGGGTCGTATGCTTGTATACCTCCCGACGTAGTATAAAAAAAAAGATAAGTGTCGGGATGTTCGACTATCCAATAAGAGCTGCGCGTTCTACTTCACCCCCCGACCCGTAGCGGTGAGTTGAGTTACTACGTAATATCGGTCTCATCGGCTCGCCATAAGTTATCCCGTTTCCTAATCCATTACGATTGGCGGGGCCGCTGCCTAAGACTAAGGATTTAACGAAGATATTGATTTTGAGATGCAGCGACTGCCGTCATACCTTCACAATCCGGAGGGAAAACGAAACCATTAACACATCTTTCGAAATATAAGTTACTAGCTGCTGCCCGCGGCTCCGCCCGCGTGGAGTTAAATAACGTAGCCAATGTGTTAATCCAGATCATAATCTATCTACGTCCCAAATTTCATTCAAATCCGTTCAGCCGTTTAAGCGTGAAAGAGCAACAAACATCCATCTATACATACAAACTTTCGCATTTATAATATTAAGTAGGATAGTTAATAGATTCAGGCGTTATTTTGCGAAAGTCAAATTTACATGCAATTTGATCATAGCGCCGGCCGGCACCCACTCACTACCGTTAGTAGACGCAACATGCCAGTGCGTGCACTACAAGTGACTTGTAGCCTCGTGCGACACGTGTTTCGCCTCTCCACGAGGCATTTAAGGGTGCGAAACACGTGTCGCAGCGACGACCAAGCAGCGACGGTGGTGCGGACATGCGGTTTCTGTTGCAGATAGCGGACGACCGCAGCAGCCGAGGCAGAGATTACCGGAGCAGCCATGGCAGCGTCGGCATGTAGCATCTACAAACGGTAGCGGGTGGGTGCCGGCCGGCGCTAAGCCGCATGAAGTAATTGGTGGCGGAAGCACACAAAGCAGGTTAGACCAAATTGCATATAATTTATAGAAGTTGCGAATTTTCTCACGATGTTTTCCTATCTGAATCAGAAAACACGAATTTAGTGATACAAAATAATGGAGCGAAAGTCTCAATTACATGTTTTTTGCAATACATTAAATATCGCTATGCCACTTGCTAACACATTCATTCCTTAGAAGCTTACTGGTAATGTCACTCACTCGCAGGAACAAAAACCCTCCAGGGAGTGGTTATTTGACTACGGTTCTCTGTACGGTGGAGGAGTACCCTAGACGGATTTCTCTAGTACCTATTTTACTTTTTACAAAGAACATACACATAAACGTATGCATAGAATTCCTTGGCCTGAAAAAATAAATAATTTCGGTAATCTGCAATTACATTAACGGCGGGAAAAGTGACAGCTTACCCATCGATTATGTTTAGATGCATTGACTGACTACAAAAGCGAAAGTGACGTGACGTTTATACACGGTGTCACAAAATTATTTCAAAGTCAAAGTCAAAGTCAAAATCTTTTTATTCCGTAAAAATGGCTACATTTGTTTGGAATCGTCACAATTTTTTTCCCTACCGTGCAGTTCATGACTAGGTGAGCACTGATAAAAATACTGCCAAAAAACTCAGGCATCCCTCTTTTGGTATCCAAACAAATTTACATAATTTATTAATTACATTATAATTGGATCGACTCAATCCCAGGCATTTTTATCATTAATATAGTCAGATACTTTATAATATGCCCTGCTACACAATTTGGCTTTAATAGTAGTTTTAAACTTGTTTATCGACAATTCTCTTATATTGCTGGGAAGTTTGTTATAGAACCGTATACATTGCCCCATAAAAGAATTACTTATTTTGTGGAGACGGCTTGCATGTAACACAAGATTATGCTTATATCTACTATTTATGCTATGAGTATCACTCTTTTTACAAAATGAGTCTATGTTTTTATGGACATACAAAAGATTTTCATAGATATATTGCGATGCGACTGTTAGAATATTTATTTCTTGAATTTTTCTCTAAGGCTCTCACGGGGACCAAGTTTGTAGATAGCTCTTATGGCTCTCTTTTGCAATAAAAAGATGGTGTTAATGTCCGCGGAGTTACCCCAAAGAAGAATTCCGTATGACATAATACTATGAAAGTAGCTGAAATAAACTATTCTAGCCGTATCAACATCAGTGAGCCGTCTAATAGTTTTCACTGCATAGGCTGCAGAACTTAGTTTTCCTGATAATTTTTCAATTTGTGGGCCCCATTGTAGTTTGGAGTCAATTGTTATACCCAAGAACACAGTTGTCTCCACAGGGGCTAAATTAGTTCCATTAACATGTACATTGGTAGCCACCTGTCTTACATTAGGTGTTGAGAACTTAATTACTTTAGTCTTTTTATCATTTAAAAGCAGATTATTAACATTAAACCAATGCATAACTTTAGAGAGAGCATCGTTAACTTCGTCTCGATAATGTATGTCATTAACGAAAACTATAAAACATATCACCCATTTTGGGCATAATTTTTTCAATTTGATCTCACCAAAACCGCCACTAACTGCAATTTGAAACGGGAAAATAAATATAAAATATATATTTTGAAGTGATAACTTCTTATGGGAGGGTAAACCGCTTCGTTACGTAACGCGTTACGGCGCCAGTCTGTCTGGCTTCCCTTTCTCTCACGCATACGGCAGCGGTAGGCAGGCTCAATTGTAACTAAGAATAAAATATATTTTATAATCAATAATTTTTTTTATTAATAAATAACCTTTTCTTACATTATCATATTAATATATATATGTACATAAAATTTAAGTAATAATCTAAGCTTTTCTCAAGTTAAACAATTTCAATATTAAATAGTTTAACTTAGATTAGTTTATCACTTATTTCGGGCGTCCCGAGACGCAAACGTTTTTTTTATACAAGTAGATTGGCAAACAAGCATGCGGCCAGCAGTAGAAAGTAAGCGGTCACCGCAGCCTATTGCTCGCAACACCACGGGGATGTCACTCGCGCGCTGCCAATCTTGTGACCTAAGGATGTTTCGTCACAGTACTCAGTATTTTCTCTGTCATATCTCACACTTCAAACTGGAACACAGCTATATAAATATATCTGCTTGGCGGTAGAAATAGGTGAGACAGAGGTACTCACGCAGACGACTTTTATAGAAAGTCTCCCTCAGGTAAAAAGTGAAAACTATATGTTAAAATGTTACTATATTACTAAGGTACGTAATTTGTTACTGCGTCAGGAGTTAATTCCTTACCCTAAACCTTTGCGGTTTTGTGATAAGAGGTTATATAATAATAAGATAAGTTATATGTATATATATATATATATATATATATATAAGTGTAATTTAAACAATAAAGTATTGTACAATTTAATCATAAAGTAGTTTAGATCAATATGCGAGTAAAATTGACTTCCGCAAATGAATTATCTTATCTATTGAACACGGCAACTCCTTAGGAGTTTACAGGTAACTCCACTCACACACAGAAACCCGTCAATCCTTCAGGGAATTGGCGTTTGGTTTGTCGTTCAGGGAATTGGGTTTTCTTCCTTAGTCGGGCTACTTTGGTGCGTCATACTTCTCAATCGCCAGTGCGTTGTTTGTTAACAACCAGGGTACAACACGCGCAGGTGAGGTAGGCTTTCATTCTCAAGAAAGTGAGCCATTGACACCCGTCCGCACATGTAGGAGCGAACGTCCGAAGTGAAAACTTCTTAGCTTAACAAACTTGAAACATTATTTTTGGGTTGTGAAGAAATATTTTTTTGGGTAACATTTTATATTAGAAATTATTTTTATCAACATAGTAATATAATTATTTATTTATTTATTTTTGGAAGATTTACAGATCTAATAACAGGAATATACTAAAGAACAATGTAGTACTTCAATGCTAATTACAAATCTCCACATAAACAATCATGTAACAGAATTTGTGTAAGGTATACATATAAATATTATATAATTTTTAGCAAATTCAGATTATCCCAAAATGAACATTAGCCAATTTTGTCTTAGTGAAGGAATACTGGTGGAAAACAGGTCGACATCAAATGGTATGCTGTTAAAACTAGTACAAACGCGAGTAAGATAGCTATTCTGTCTATAATTAGTAGGGTATATTTAGTACAGGACGCGGTCTTAGCTTAAGTTGATGAGTATAAATTAGTAATAAATTTTTATTCATTGCGCTGTTTTACACGAAAAAGAATGATTATCTTCTATAACTCTTCCTAAATGGCTGGAGCGATTTGGATGAAATTTAGTGTGCATGATTGTTTAAATACACAATTGGACCCGGTAGATGTCGTTGATGTCGGTATGTCACCAAATCGTGAGACTGAATTTAATGTGGCGCTGCTTTCCTGGGCAAGACGACGTCTACCGGGTTCGCTAGTGTCCCTATCCTTATAATCCCTTATAATATATTATAATCCCTTGGTCACTCCATAACTTGAGAACGACTTAACCGATTTCATTCATCTTTGTCATCATTCATCATCATGTTTGTTTTCTAATACTTTATAGAAGGTTCTTATGGAATGAAAAATTAAGAAAATTGCGCAGAAAATTTAAGTATATCAGAAAACTTAACGACTATTTTAATTTCGCGGGTTTAACAGTATGTCGCATGTTCCCGTGTCGGAAAACCAGCAACATTATTTATTTAAATATATTCTTTTAAATATTTATTCCAATTTGAGGTTCCAGTACAACGTCTGACGGGTCAGCTAGCATGTTATAAATTACCTTGTCAAGGCACACATGATTTGACCTTACAATAAAAAAATTTATGGCAATTTACTATTTATTACACTTATGATTACATTATAACAATTTACGGTTGATTATTATTCTAAAGAGATATAAT
This sequence comes from Pyralis farinalis, assembly GCA_947507595.1. Classification (NCBI taxonomy): domain Eukaryota; kingdom Metazoa; phylum Arthropoda; class Insecta; order Lepidoptera; family Pyralidae; genus Pyralis; species Pyralis farinalis. The sequence continues at coordinate 38,334,992 of OX382263.1, read as the reverse complement.
ATTATTTATTACGATATGTCATTTATTTATCAATAATGTAAACTATGCCAATTTCATATTTTAATACTTAATAGTTTTTTAACAATTTATTTATACAACAATTTAATAATGTTTACAATTTTTTTATAACCGCACCGCTCGCCGACGGCGGGGAGTTCACCCTCACACGCTTGAACCGCTATGGTCGCGTACTGTGCGGTTCCAGAGAAGTTTTCTTCCGAGAACACTCAAGCTGTGGAATGAGCTCCCAGCCGAGGTTTTTCCAAGGAACTACAGCATGGAGTTCTTTAAGAAATGCGTGAAGAGGTTTTAGAGGGTCGGCAACGCATGAGTGACGCCCCTGGTGTTGCAAATGTCCATAGGCTACGGTGACTGTTTAACATCAGGCAGGCCGTATGCTTGATTGCCACCTTAGTGGTATAAAATAAAAAAAAACCTCTAGGTATTCTTTAGCTGAATAATAAGCTTTACCCAGAAGTATTCTTTTCACAGCTCTATCAAATTTACTACTTTGGAGGGCCTTTCCGGGGTCTGGTCCGCTTAGAGGGTTCGATACCCAAACAGGACAAACATGTTCATTGTATGTTTGTTTTGGTCTGGTCTGGGTAAGAGAGGTAGGGCGCATCAAAGCAGCCCGACTGGGGAAGTACCTCCACCTCGCAGAAAATCGCAGCCAAATAACAACTCTCTCTCTCCGGAACCGTTGTATTTCTGCGAGTGAGTGCGGTCACCAGTAAGCTCCTAAGGAGTTACTGTGTTAGCAGAGGTGTCATCGCGCGAGTGATACTTAATGTATTACCAGCGTTCATAGTCTACGGTAACCATTTTACAGGTGGACCGTAAGCTTGTAGGTACGCCTCCCGAAGATGTACAAAAAAAATTTTGGCGCTAAAACCTACGTTTAGGTGAGGGGTGGAGGGGGACAAGTGTTTAATGTTTTGTGCAATGGACCTAACGTGAATATATTAGGTTTCAAATACTAATGACGTGAAACAAATTCCTAATCGATTTTTAATTGAATTTTGATAGTTTTTTAACAACATGACTAATTCTAAACCGCGGAGGTTTTCGTGCGGGTGAGAAAGCTTAAAATTTTCGCTTAATAGACTTATGATGATATTTATGCAAATTATAACTTTGTTTTCTTTGTATTTCTTACCTTCCACGACGAAATTGGTCGTGTTCTATCAGAAGGTGATGTCAGGAACCTTAGAAACCGGCGAGCGTGCACGAGAAGAGCAATGAATGTTAACCGCACCGCTGGATACGCAATGGTCTCGTACTGTGCGGTTCCAGAGAAGTTTTCTTCAAAGAACTCTCAAGCTGTGGAATGAGCTCCCAGCCGAAGCTTTTTCAAGGGACTACAGCATGGAATTCTTCAAGAAATGCGTGAAGAGGTTTTAGAGGATCGGCAACGTATGAGTGACAACCCTGGAGTTGCAAATGTCCATAGGCTACGGTGACTGTTTACTATCAGGCAGGCCATATGCTTGATTGCCACCTTTAGTGGTATAAAAAAAATGCGAGTGAGGTGTGTAAGGATCATACTACGTGTTATGTGTGTATACTACGTCGGGAGGCATACAAGCATACGGCCCGCCTGAGGTAAAGCGGGTACCGTAGCCTATTAACGCTTGCGATATATTATCACTCGCGCGATGCCTCCTCTGCTGCTTACACAGATACTCCTTGGGAGCTTACTGGTGAACTCACACGCAGGAACACAACAACCCTCTATGCAGTTTTTATTTGGCTGCGGTTTTCTGTGAGGTGGAGGGTAGGTACTTCCTCAGACGAGCTGCTTTGATGCGCCCTACCTCTCTTAAAACATCCAGACCAAGACAAACAGACATGTTCATGCACACAAATGTTTGTCTTGAGTGGGAATCGAACCCACGAGCGTTGGTGTCTGAGTCTAGACTTTCGCACATATCTATTTTAGGCATTTCCATTGACCTTCCATTCACATTATGTTCATTTGCTTATGAACCTCGATTTTGTGTCTAATTCTTATGTAGGTATCAACATCTAAAATTAAATAGAATTCTATATAATTTGAATACCGTTTATACGTCCGAATAATGTTGAATTGTTTGACCGTCCACCATTTGTAGTCTAAGTCCCCATTACAGGATTTCGACCGCATCTATAATTATTACTGTTGGGACGAGCTCGGTGGCGCAGTGGTTAGTAACCATACATTGACACCACCGCTCGTAGATTCGATTATCAGACAGGACAAACATTTGTGTGCATGAACATGTCTGGTTTTCTTAGTGTGGGTGTTATCGTTTAAGAGAGGAAGGGCACATCAAAGCAGCTCGTTTGAGGAAGTACCTCCACACACAGAAAATCGCAGCCAAATAACTTCCTGGACGGAGGAATACAGTGCAGTTCTGTCAGCAGCAGAAGAGGCATCGCGCGAGTAATACTTAATTTTAAGCAAGCAAGCAAGTTTATAGGCCACAGTAACCGCTTCACATCAAGTGGTCCGTATGCTTGTATGCTACTCGACGTTGTATATTGTAGCCACACTTCTTTAACCAAGCATAACCCAATTCTTAATTCATTAGGTATTGGCGAAGATACTGATTAATATGAAGCGGCTACCGTCAGACTTACCCAACCCACAGGGAAAACCAGACTTAGGTCAGGTCACACGTTTCGAAATATAATTTCTTGGACGTGCGGGTTTCCTTACGTTTTTTTGCCTTCACCTTCGGTGTTAAGATAAGAAAAGGCATGCTCCGTTGATACGGATATTTAGAACGAATGCAGGACGAAAGAATGATGAAACAGATATACAATGTAAAAGTGGAAGGATGTAGGAGCCGAGGAAGACCGAGACTAATCTACCATTACCAAATTAGTCATGTTTTATCAGAAGGCGATGTCAGAAGCCCCAGGAAGCGGCGAGCGTGCATGAAAAGAGCTATGAATGTTGGAGAAGCGAGTGAAGTATGTAAGGACCGCGTCTTATGGCGCTCGGTTCTCTCTGCCTACCCCGCAAGGGAGCTAGAGTGAAGATATACGTATACATACATGTACATTTTCCTTCACGGCCGAGCAAGTGATAATTAAAATATGTACCACTAAATCCGAAACCACGAATTTAATTACCTCATACCAGAATTCGAATCGGGGACCACTTGGCCAATAGGCCGGTTCTTTATCCACTGCCTAATCAACCAAAACAATTAAAACTATCATTAGGGAAATTAATAGGAGACAATGTAATATAAATAATTACTTAGGTATGAAGATTGCTAACCGTAGGCATACTCAAACTGTATTTTATGGATACATTTCAATAACTACCCTCGATTCGACAATTGGTCCATTTAGGTAACATTTTAAGATATGTCAGTTTTAAAAAATCCGCTTTTGGGTACAACTCCATTTTGATAAGTCATCTATTTGAGTAACTCTTGTAACGCACTGTAGAACTTGGTAAACAACATAAAGATAATGTCTCCCGCATTGAGAAAACAATTTACGTGTATAGATGGATATTTTTTTTCTGCAGACAAAAATATGGTGTGATTGCCGAACCTGTGTGAGTTAGCAAAACCTAGCTAAAAGTATTTAGCGCACTTGGATATTATGTTTGCAGGGTAAATATCTCGACAATAATCGCCAAAAGCATCGGGTTTATTGATTAAGCTGCTGTCAAAGAAAAAAGGAACAACCGAGAAAAACATATTACTTGACCTAGATAAAGTAAAATAAATCAAGATTGTTTCGTTTATCAATTAGGAAATCAATCGCGACATTTACTTATACTCAAATAGCTCTACTCAAATACGTAAAAGCCAATGATAATTCGTTAATGTAGATTTTTATTTTAGTGACTGTTTAATTTATCAAATTATTATTTTCATTAAAAACGTTAAGTATTTACGAAATAATACAAGTAAGAAAAAAGAACAAGGAATACAGTACATACTTTTCAACGAAGTCAGTTTATGTCTTGAGATCATAGACTATAACTACTTTCTTACGTCAATAAATTCAAACCAAAGTAAACTCTGACCTTTGCCATTACACGACATAGGATTCATTAAAAATATAACTGTTAAAGTGAACCTTAGCGCTTAGACTTAAAGCAGAATTTAATATGTTTGTTAACGGTTTTAAAATGTGTGGATATTTTTTAAGTTGGAACCTTATTTCTGAGGGCATAAAATATAATTTCAATTGTCAAAGTTGAGATTTTGTTTTTTAAACGTCCTTGCGTCTTGGCATGTGCGTGCTTGCCCTTCTTTGTTAATTTGAATTTGGAATTTCGGGAGTAATAAGTTGACCATATTAAGGTAAATTCACATTGGTGACAATTTTTGAAATGAAAACTTCTTTAGCGGCGTTGTGCACTTTTTTGGGATGAGTAAAAAATGCTAAACTCGCGTCAGGACACGTGACCCTGACCGTAAGATTTTGGTGAGAATTAGAACTTAAGTTCGCTGCAGCGCTAAAACATTAGTTACCTGATACCTCTAATTAAACAATTAAAACATGAAGCGCTAGATCGTTCATAGGGCATTATTTCTCGCGACCAAAACGTTGTAAGCGCCATGAAATTGTTGGCGTTTACGCGTTTCGTTCAACGTAGTTCATCAACATCACTGTTTGGTTTAAGCGGCGCAGCGCGCTTGCGCGAGTGTGCGTGCGTGTTTGTTAGACATGAGTAACTCAGCAAAAATTCGTGCGAAGTTATTCCCTAACCATTTCAAAATATTCAAAAATGCACAACGTTAATGTTCAAGTTTTCACTTCTGCCGGCACTCGCGGAGTGCAGCTCATTTTTAGGGTTCCGTACCCAAAGGGTAAAACGGAACCCTACTACTGAGGCTCCGCTGTCCGTCCGTCCGTCCGTCTGTCACCAGGCTGTATCTCATAAACCGTGATAGTTAGACAGTTGAAATTTTCAGAGATGATGTATTTCTGTTGCCGCTATAACAACAAATACTAAAAAATAGAATAAAATAAATATTTAAGGGGGCTCCCATACAACAAACGTGATTTTTTTGCCTTTTTTATAGATAATGGTACGGAACCCTTTGTGCGCGAGTCCCACTCGTACTTGGCCGATTTTTATTTTATTCAACTAAACTGACTGGCTGATGGTAACTAATTTTACATGCAATTTGATCTAACCTGCTTTGTGTGCTTCCGCCACGCCACCAACTACGGCACACACACAGCAGGTTAGATCAAATTGCATGTAAATTTAACTTTCGCAAAATAACACCTGAACCCTAAGATGTTTTTATAGTTATAGATACGTCGTACACGCTATAGAATGGCAATACGAAAGTAAGGTTGCCCAACTCGCATTCAGTTGGCCACGCTCTGGATTCGCGGCTATACGTACTTCGCCACAACGCATAAATGTCTTAAGTTATATATTAATCTCTTTCTAACGACAGGTATGCCCTACCGTTTGTCTCATAGATAACAGAAACAACGGGAGATGTGACGAGGGGGCGTGGTTGGTGTCGCCGCAGTATGCTCAAAACGAGAACATTGCCAAGAACAGTTAGTTAGTTGTTTCTGTTATCTATGGTTTGTCTGTTTGCCTTTTCATTACATTTTAGGCAAGGGTGGCCATTCTGCGTTGCCGACTCTGTAAAAAAACTACTTGGAAAGAAACCTTTTTAAAAAAAAATCTCAGGCTCTTGGGAAAACACGCCAAGGGAGTTCATACCACAACTTAAAGTTCTAGGAAGAATTCTTTGGAACAGCACAGTACACAAATATTGTGGTGGTACTTAGAAGGAAGGCTCTCTCTCTTCCTACCGTTATCCCGTTTCCTAATCATTAGTGTGCGGGCCCCTTCGATACGACCCGTACACTTTCGTAGATGAATATAAAAATAATAGAATGTAGGCACTGGCGGGCTTCGTTCTTCGACCTCCGGTTGTAAGTCGCAGGTCTGTGGGTTGGTGCAGAATGAAACGCCTGTTGCTGTCTTCAGAAGTATGGAGCCGTAGGTACTTGCTGCTAGGTCTGGACTGGCTTGGCTTTGGAGTGACTTGGCTGGCTATTTCACTGTAGTGTGAGCGCTGAGTGTAGCGGACGACTGGTGCCGATCGACGATGTATGGCCCATATTTATACCCCCGCTGTGCGAGCGAGAGACACATGTGTGGGAAAGAGATAGTCAGTCAGTCAGTCAGTGGTTCATGCACCCACGGAAGGTGCGTACGGGCCTCGAGCAGCAGCTCTTTACCCGGGCCGACTCCGGAAGCTATCGCTTCCGGGTGATTTCCTACTGCGAGTACGCAGGCGTGGAGGGGGGTTTTATCTGACTGATGACTAGGTGGTGGTGGTGGTGGTGGTGGTGGTGCCGTGCCAGACGACTCTTCGCAAGAACGAAAAAATGTGTGTGATAGCACACATTGGAAGAACAACAACGCAGAACGAAACAGAAGAGAAGGAACAATTTTACGACTTTGGCCCACATTCAGACGGATGAATCCGAGGATTAATCCGCCTGAATGTGAGCCCCTACAAAAAGGGGCCCTGCGGCCTTATGGGACGCCCGTGGACACACAGAGCCAGATACATACAGCAGCTGCTAACCCACGTGACGTCCCTGGCATGACGCAGGGCAGTCAACCCGGACGGACGAATTTGGAGGCGCATTGAGACGGATCTATCCGAGGATTTATCCGCCGAAATGCACCCCGGACAACGACCCCGCGGCTGCTGGGGAATGCCAGGGGCACTCCATACACCAGATACATACAGTGCAGGATCTCCCCTTGACACCCCCGCAGTCTACATAGGGCCCGACACAGTGAGAACGAAAATAAACTACGGCCACTCTTGCCGTGGCAGATTGATGAAAAAGATGCTTAGTGCGGGTCTATGAGTGCATGCTACATACAGGTTTCATGCATCCATAGGCCCCACCGCTGAAATAAAGGATTAGTTGCCACTTTTTGTACCCTCTGCCTACCCCTTCTGGCGTTGGCGTGAGGATGCACTTAGTTATTCAAGTTGGCCAGTAGTGCACATACCATGTACATGCCCTACCGGTCAACTCTGTTGGGTTGAGTGAGGTGAACGGAAAGAATTTTTTAAACCTCTACCCACCCCTCGCGGGGTCGGTACGAGGATACATTTTTCGGCTACAATCGAGCTGGCCGGGTGTGCCTGCAATCGCTCGCACTCTCGGCCAGCTCCATTTGCAACTATAAAATTTGTTTTGCCCCTGCCTACCTGTACGGGCCCCTTCGATACGACCCGTACACTTTCGTAAATGAATATAAAAATAATAGAATGTAGGTACTGGCGGGCTTCGTTCTTCGACCTCCGGTTGTAAATCGCAGGTCTGTGGGTTGGTGCAGAATGAAACGCCTGTTGCTGTCTTCAGAAGTATGGAGCCGTAGGTACTTGCTGCTAGGTCTGGACTGGCTTGGCTTCGGAGTGACTTGGCTGGCTATTTCACTGTAGTGTGAGCGCTGAGTGTAGCGGACGACTGGTGCCGATCGACGATGTATGGCCCATATTTATACCCCCGCTGTGCGAGCGAGAGACACATGTGTGGGAAAGAGATAGCAATAGCCAAAATCGCCCAGACCTAGAGGCAATACCTGATCGTGCTCGCTTTATTTGTGTCTAAAATGTTTGTAAGTTGTACTATTATTTCATACATTTGACCCTTTTTCATATAAAACCATAAAAACTTTTGCTAAAGTTATTGTCAAAACCTATGGGTCAGTGAAGTTTTACATAAAAATGTTTTCATTATAAACTTAAAATTACGTTAATAGGTACATCTATGCACTATTGAGCTGTTGCAGCCAGTAATTCGCCGTTATAACTTTATTATATACTTGGCTTGCAACAGCTCGTACCTATACTAAACATGTAAAACTTATCTCTAACAAAGTATGTATGAAAACTGTGTAAACCTATTCTAATCCTTACATAAACAACTAATACAAACAACTATAACTATTAACTATATAAAAATGTGCATCACTTATAACTACGCGCGACGGTTATCTATTTATGTACATAGTTGTCGCGAACACTACCCTTGTGCAGAGTTGGCGTGAGGATATATAATATTGTGGAGTATGGCTGCGAGTGCACGCAGTAGTTGCGTGCACTCGCAGACAGACTCCAATTTGAACAATTAACGAATGTTTGGTTGGCCGAATTCTCTGCCTGCCCTTGCGGGTCCGGCGCGAGTATATAAAACACGTATTTTTTGGACGAACATTACAAAAACAGTTTTTATTATGTGGACGAACATATTTTGACAATTGTGACTAATGGGATTTGTTGGTGGGGGTCCCGGGGATACCATCCCTCGGGAACCCCTTCCCAGGACAACACGTGACAACACAAACGACAAAACAAACGACAACGGCATTAAAAAATTTTTGGAAAAACGCTTATATTTTTATTTGGTTGTTTAAGGGATTGATTTTACAACGATGGGGAGTTTTGTTGACTCCAACGGGACACTGCCGTGAAGGTGCCCGAGGGAGTTCGTCTTTTTCCGGGAAGTTTAGCTACATGTCTGGTTTCACAATTTATTTTACTTGTGAAACCAGACATGCAACATTTTTTGCACTAGCCTATCGGGGCATGCTATTTGTTTTTGACAGGCGCAGCACCACACCACACTCAGATTTCCTGTAGTATGCCTCGCGGGCCGTCGCGACGCCTAGCTTCTGGTGGGCGCGCGTGTAGTGGTGCAATTTGGTGAAGGTGGGTATGGCGGGAGTGATCAGCGCGGTCGTACATCTTCCGCGCTGATTGTTGAACGAATTCTTGCACCGACTGCACGCGCGTGTCTCGGGCTATAACCGCGTTTTCTACGTAGCGGCCCGCTTTTGTGCACATTCGGAGCGTGATATTTTGCTGCGCCTGTAGTCGCTTCCTCTCCTGTGGTGAGCAGAGCGCGTACCATGCAGGCGCTGCATAGGTGAGCCTACTTCGTATGTAAGTTTTATAGATACTAACTTTGGTACGCAGTGGTAGCTTTGATGTTAGAACCGGTCGCAGAGCTACACGGGCCGCTTTGGCCTGTGTTGTTGCATGGTTAACATGTGCAACCATGCTCAGCGACCGGTCCAAGTAGACTCCCAGGTAGCGCGCTCTGCTCTGCCAAGCGATTGTTTGACCGCGCAGTGTAAGCGGAGGCGGGACGTGCTTGAGTCCGACCTGTAGCGCGACCGTCTTGTCCACGTTGACGGCCATCCGCCACAGGTCGAACCATTCCGGCAACAAGTCCAGCACTCGCTGCAGTCTTCTCGCTGCGATCAGCGGCTTCCGGGAGGCCGTAAAATAAGCGCTGTCGTCCGCGAACAGCGCCAGCAGCACACCTCTTTCCCCCTCGCGCCTTTGCGCCTCGGGCAACTGAGGTATGTCGTTCGTATACACCGCATACAGCGCGGGTGACAAGCAGCTACCCTGCGGTACTCCTGCAGTAATTGGGCGGGTGTGTGACTCGGCGTCCTCCACAGCAACTGTGAAGGAGCGGTCGCTTAAGAATGAGGCCATCACTCGCACCAGCTGTGGCGGGGTGTTGGTGTGCTCCAGTAGCTTATAAATTAAGCCTTCGTGCCACACACGGTCGAAGGCTTTCTCTATGTCGAGGAATACCCCGACCGTAGTGCGGCCGAAGTCGCGATGTTCCGTGCAATACTGGAGCACGCGGGCCAGTTGTAGTGTTGTGGAGTGCTGCGCTCGGAATCCAAATTGTTCTTCTCTGGGGGTCAGGAAGGGCTGAATCCGGCGCAACAGTAGTCTCTCCACTACTTTAGAGCTGTGTGCGAGGAGGGTTATTGGCCTATAGCTGGCCGGGTAACGACGGTCCTTACCCGGCTTTGGTAGTACTATTACCCGCCCGGGGCGCCAACACCGTGGGAAGTGCGCAGTTCGCAACACTCCGTTGGTGATGCGTGCTAGTGCAACGACGCCCCTCCTGGGTAGCTGCCTGAGCATCATATTGGTGATTCCGTCCGGCCCCGGCGCCTTGCGCTTGGACAATCGTAGGAGGGTCCTTTTCACTTCCGCTGGTGACACGTACAGATTTCCTGCTAGCGGTGGCGCCGGGGTCGTAAGAAACTGCTCTACGCGGTGCATCACGTGCTCGTGGTGTTCGCGGACGACATCTGTGGTGTTGGGCGGTACAGGGTTGGGCATGAAGGTGTTGGCTAGGTGTTCAGCCAGCACCTCCGCCCTCTCGGCAGACGTGTATCTCCTTGTGCCCGTCGAGTCGTATAGCGGGCACGTAGGCGCTTTGGGTTTAGTCAACTGCCGGTTGAGTTGGTACAGGTTTGCTTTGTCCTCGGAGACTGTGTCGATTAACTCATCCCAGGACGCTCCTCTCCATGCATTCACCTCAACCGACAGTTGCTCGGTTAGCCTGTTAAGGTCTTTCTTGACCTGTGGGCATCGTGTGCGCGACCATAGTCTTCGTAGTTCGCGTTTATCTTTAATTTTCTCCTTCAACGCCCTTGGTAGCTCACTGCGTTTGGGCTGGGTGGTAGTGAGGGAGGAGGCTGCCTCCTTAGCGCTTTGGATGGATGTTGTTAGATATTTTGCAGCCTCCTCCACTTCTTCGGGGTTTGTTAGTGGCCCTGATAGTGTAAATTCCGCTAACGCCTCGCGGAATGTTTGCCAGTTGATATTTTTCCTTCGTGGCCACTCAATGGTATACGGTGACCCCATGTTTATGGTCGCTAGGATGGGAAGATGCTGTGTGTCGGTGGTGTATAACACCTCTACCGACACACAGTGGCCCAATGATTTAATTAGTGCGATATCCAGCACGTCTGCCGAGTGGTTGGCTCTGTTGGGAACGTGAGTAGGGGAGGACGGTCCGATCACTGAGTAACCATTGTTTTGGGCGTGGTGCTTGAGAGTACGCCCCGCCGGATTGGTTACCCGTGACCCCCACAGTGGGTCCTTAGCGTTCAGGTCTCCTAATACTAGTGTAGAACCGCCCTCTGCGAAGATAGCCTGTAGGTCGCCTACATGGACGACGGGTCCCGGTGGGCGGTAGGCGGCAAACACTCGCATCTCTTCATCACCTACCCTTAGCCTCACTCCCACATTAGCAAGAGAGCGAAAGGGCAGGTGATCCAACTCCTCGTGTATGCAGTCGCGTCGTACTAGTACCGCTGTGCCGCGGTATGCGATGTCCTGCGCCGATGTTTGGTCCCTGCGATACGCGAAGTAGTTGGGGATGCGAAATGCTTTGCCTGGCCTCAACTTGGTCTCGCCCAGTAGAATGACGTGAGGGTCTACATCCTGGGCAAGAAGTCTGAGCTGGGGGGCCTTTCCGTCTATGCCCCCGGGATTCCAGTAGACTATACGCAGCTCACTAACCATAGTGGGTTAGGAACTGCATTAGAGCTTCCGTTGCCGCCGTCCATATATCAACCCCGGCGGTAATCGCTTTAATCATTTCTACTAGGATCCCAACGATTCTTGCGATGGGATCGCTAGTAGAGGTGGTCTCAGGGCGAGGGGGAGCCCTGTGTGCGTTCTGTCGCAAGTTGATGTTTCCTGGGGCCGAACTTGTGCCCGTAGTGCCGTTGTATGTTGTGAATACAACACTGGGCCGAGTAAGTCTTTGTGGGGCGACGCCTGCGTCGCGACGCTGTGTGTTAGCGGCGCCTCTATTTGTCTGCGTGTTATATGCACGCACCGGCGACTGCGCACGAGATTGTACTCGCGATTGGGCCCGCGACGTTGCTTGCGACGTCGGTCGCGAGTCCTGCTGTGCCCCTTGTTGAGGGTTTGCCTTCTTCTTCTTCTTCTTTGGCCTCTTTTTCCTAGGTTTGGATCGACCTGGGTTTGCGGGGTTTGCGGGGGGGGCCAGTGTTGTTGGCATTTGGCCGGCCTGGCTCGATAGCGGCGCCATAAGCGCCTCCTGCGCGCTTGCGGGCCCTTGACTGCTTTGATATTTTGGGCGGCCGCGGCGGTCTCGTCCGACTTGCCAGCCCTCTGCTCTTTCTTCCTCTGTTAAGGGAGGAGGGGGAATGTTGGTTGGCCTAACTGGGGGTCCTCCGGGGATCTGGATTCCCCTCTTCCTCGCCTCCCTTCTTAGCGCAGCGCATCGCCTATCGTTGGCCGCGTGGTTGCGACCGCAGTTTGCGCATTTAAAGGAGGCGGCATCCTCCCTGGCCACTTGGCATTCTGCCATTAGGTGTTCTCCTGCACACCTGATGCATCTCGGGGCTCGGTAGCAATTTCCTGAGGCATGCCCGAACCCCTGGCATCTGTGGCATTGGGCCAAACGCCTTGTGCTCCTCCATGCCTCGATTGTGATGCCTGGCATGTAGAGGAGCTCCTTGATTGCGTAGAGGCCGGCTAGTTCTCCTTGGGACAGGTGGTCCAATTGCACGTGAAATACTCCTCCTGTATTTCCCATCTTGGACGTGATTGGCCTTACCAGTCTCACGGCGTATCCGTTCGACTCAAGTGCACTCTTGATTTCATCAACGTCGGTGTAAATTGGCAGCCCTCTAATTGCCACCTTAGTTGGCAATTCTTCCTGAACTGAGTAGCAGTACCAGGACAGTGCAGGTTCGCGCTCTCCTAGTTTACGCAGATAGGCTTGCACTGCCCTGTACTCTTCAGGGCTCTTGGGCATGAATCGCACCCCCTGCTTGAACGGACGTGCGTTGGGTGCGTGGCCGAGAATAGCGTGCAGGTGGGCGAAGTGCTGGGGCCAGTTGGGCAGCGTCTCAACCACTAGTGGAGGGTAGCTGCCACTCGACTTCTTTGGCGCCTCTGCCTCTGTTTGTCTGGGTGGAGGAGTGGGGGTGCGTCTATGAGAAGGTCCCGGTTGCTGGGATGCCATGTGGGCGTATGATGCAGGCTGACATTGGCTTGGTGGAGTAGGCAGGGAGTAGGCATCCATAACGTTGGCTTCGGCACTGACCAGTCTTCTGTAAGAGGTCTCTTGGGAGCCAGGGATCTGATCTTCCAGGTCGATGGGATTGGCTAGGTCTTCGTTGGAAGTGGCCGCTGTGGACAGCGGGGTTGGGACCTTAACCGGAGTGCTTTGGCGTAGTGCCAGAAAAGAGGCTGAGCTTGAATCTGAGCTATCTGAAGAGGGTTCAGAGTTTCGGCGCTGGCGTGGTTTCTTGGTCTCCTGTATGATGGTAGTTTCAGGAGACGTGGAGGGTCGAGTTAGTCTTTTTGGCATACGTGTGCCAGTACTAGACGGACCGGCTTCTAGTTGCTCGATCTTACTTAGTACTTCCTTTATGAATTTCCCTTCTTGGGTCGGGGGAGGAGGCTTGTGGGTTGGGATTCCCAATTTAGAGGGCGAAACTTGCGTGATCTTCCCAGTTTGAATGTCACGCTGGACGATTGTTCTGCCACCGAATGGCACTGAAGGCTTTCTTCCTTTTTGGGGAGCTAGTGGGGCCGACCCTTCAGCGGGTTGCTTCTTGGGTGGCGATGGGCTAGCTGGTGGCGGCTTTCGATCGGCCATTGTAAGGCCTGCGGGCTAGGCCCGCCCGAAGTGATACGACAATTTTGCCTGTATACCGTAGGGTATCAGCCAAAATCTCAAACACTCGAACGAACCGACAACACACTTGGTGGGACGATTCCCGACTCGGCCGAAACGAGTCCGGGATGGACGAACAGGCACCCGTTTTCCAGAAGGACTAACGGTTGCGGACAAACAAACGAATAACAAAAACGAGTGAGGGGGACAGACGAGTACAATGAACGGATAGTTGGACTTAATTGCCGTTCTTCCAATGAAGAACGACAATTAGCTCCCGTCGCGTGCCCTTGTGCCACACAAGGTCACGGACGAACAAAACAGGGACAAGACAAACAACACAACGACAACACGAATATAAAAACAATCAGCTGACTACCCGACCGAACAGTCCAACGCACCGCGCGGAAAACCGAAGTCTCCCGATCGGCGCGCCGAAGCTACCCGAGCGGACAATCAGCTGGAGCGCTCTGCAAAAGCAGCGGCGCTCAGAAGGCTGTGCGAGGACGTGAGTCTACTAGAGACCCGTCCGAGCTACTAGCTGCGCCCCGGCCGGTTAACCGAAGTTTCCCAGTCGAAGGCGCCTCTTCGCGACTCGAACAGGCCAAGAGAGTATGCTGTAAGACAGCGGAGGTGGCCAGCGACACTTTCCCTTCCCTTTGCAGGGCGGTACAGGTGCTTGACTGCTGGCCAGTTGACAAGTCGATGTGCCGCAAATTCTCGTTCGCGAATGCGTCAGAGTCAGTGCTACACAATCGGACAGGTCCACTCTCTTGGAAAGAGATAGCAATAGCCAAAATCGCCCAGACCTAGAGGCAATACCTGATCGTGCTCGCTTTATTTGTGTCTAAAATGTTTGTAAGTTGTACTATTATTTCATACATTTGACCCTTTTTCATATAAAACCATAAAAACTTTTGCTAAAGTTATTGTCAAAACCTATGGGTCAGTGAAGTTTTATATAAAAATGTTTTCATTATAAACTTAAAATTACGTTAATAGGTACATCTATGCACTATTGAGCTGTTGCAGCCAGTAATTCGCCGTTATAACTTTATTATATACTTGGCTTGCAACAGCTCGTACCTATACTAAACATGTAAAACTTATCTCTAACAAAGTATGTATGAAAACTGTGTAAACCTATTCTAATCCTTACATAAACAACTAATACAAACAACTATAACTATTAACTATATAAAAATGTGCATCACTTATAACTACGCGCGACGGTTATCTATTTATGTACATAGTTGTCGCGAACAATTAGGATTGGCGGTTTTCGCTACCTGAGACTATTTGGTGAAGAAACTGATTTTTACATGGAGCGATTGCCGTCAGACCTTCACAACCCCGAGGGAAAACCAGACCATTCTTAGGTTAGGTCACACGTCCATCGAAATATAATTTCTTGAACATGTCAACACTCGATGTTTTCCTTCACCGCCGAGCAAGTGATAATTACAAATATGTACCTACATAAATCTGAAAATATGAAATTAGTATGCCCACACCGAGACTTGAACCAGCGACGGCGGCAGTTCAGTTCGACATCCACTGCGCTACCACTGCTCTTAAGTACTGTTTAAAACGGTATCATATGTTGACGAGCTCGGTGGCTCAGTCGTGAATGACGCGACTTTGACACCAACGCTCGTGGGTTCGATTTCCACACAAGGCAAACATTTGTGTGCATGAACATGTCTGTTTGTCTTGGTCTGGATATTTTAAGAGGTAGGGCGCATCAAAGCAGTCTGCCTGGGGAAGTACCTCCACCTCACAGAAAACCGCAGCCAAATAACAACTCCCTGGAGGGTTGTTGCGCTTTGTTGATTGTTGTGTTCCTGCGTGTGAGCGAGGTCACCAGTAAACTCCCAAGGAGTTGCTGTGTAAGCAGCAGAGAAGGCATCGCGCGAGTGATACTTAATATGTCGCAAGCGTCAATAGGCTACGGTACCCGTTTTACATCAGGTGGGCCGTATGCATATATGCCTCCCGACGTAGTATAAAAAAAATTGGCCAATGTGAATCAAGCCTAATATTCCAAAAAATGTTAGGTATGGTTTACACTTTCCTATACTTTTGAGGTCGTCAGATATGTGTTAGGTGTGGCGAGCACATGCAAACACGAAGCCAATCTCATTGCCAAGCATTTGCCACGAAGGATCTCCCTTCGGTATATATTATATGTGTGCGTCTAGGGCGGCTCCTACCGATATCTCTATTCACTCTTGCCTGATACACTTCTTTCTTTAAGGGCTCTAAGAAGTTCAAACAACGTTTTTAAATAATAACACTTTATTTCTCCTTATCCACAATCGGTCTCCACAATGTTTCACTTTCCAGCGCTAACGCGTGTCTCCCTCCATTCCCGTGCGCTACCGAGTACCACGTGCCGGAAGCGCTTGTTACATTAGTTCATAATTATTGTATAATCAATGTAAACTTTCATAAATAATTATAAATTAATTTTACAATATTAGACACATTTTAAACTACAGAATTAAAATAATACTCGATGTTTTCTACACCGGAAACTACGCCCGCGTTTTGCGCCACCGAGTGACCGGCAGCGGAAAAGACGAATATTCTTTAAACCAATTTTATAATTTTATTAAATATCTTTGTAATTAATATTAATTTGTTCATTATTTATTTATAAATGCATTTTATAAATTATTTATATTTCATAATAGATTGAAAACATTATAATAGATACTTTATTAGTAACCGGATATTACAGGTAGCTCATACTCGTATTTAAATAATCAATAACTCCGATTTATCCACAATATGTAATAATCAATTATATTTAATAGAGAAATTGTCTTATAGTATACCTAACTAATAAACTAACCCTAACATTTCGTAAGTCTTTTGTCATTTATTCTTTCTAAATCCGACGACTCCTAAACATTCGTAAATACATTTTTTTTTTTGTAAATATACACTAATTAAGAAGTCGAAGGTTGCAAAAAAAAACCATCTATATATAACTTCACGCCAAATCCCTTGCGGGGTAGGCAGAGAGAACCGAGCGCCACGAGACTCGATCCTTACATATCTCACTCGCTTCTTTTCTCGCCGGTTTCTAGGGCTCCTTACATCACCTTCTGATAGAATACGACCAATTCGGTCATGGTAGGTAAGTCTTGACTTTCCCCGGCTCCTACATCCTTCCACTTTTGCATTGTATATCTGCTTCGTCATTCTTTCATCTTGCATTCTTTCTACATGTCCAAACCAACGGAGCATGCCTCTTCTTATTTTAACACCGACGCTCTCTTTCAGACCAACTCTGTTTCTAACATCATCATTGCGAATACGGTCTACAAGCCTTACGCCACAAAATTTGCGCAGTGCTCGCATTTCGACCGCGTTTATTCTACTTTCTTTCATGCTCTTTCTGCCATACCCAGCGCTCGCTTCCATAAGTTAGCGTTGGGACCAACACTGCATTGTGTATAGCGAGTTGTGCCTTCTGGCTCAGGTTTTTACTGCCAAGAAGTTTTCCCAACGCTCCATTCACACTATTCCCAGCACTCACTCGTCTTTCCACATCTGCGGTGTACCTTCCATCCCTGCTGAAAGCGCATCCAAGATATACAAACTCATCCACTTGTTCCAACACTTCATCATCAATCGTAATCCTTACATTAGTTCTGGATTCTTCTCTTTCAAATACCATTATCTTTGTTTTCTTCGCATTCAGTAGTAAGCCTTTCTCCATACATTCGTCTTTCATCGTTGTGACCAGTGTTTGCAGTTCAGATGGCGTATCTGCTAATAGCACGGCATCGTCTGCATACAGCAGACAGTTCACCAATAGGTCACCCATGCGCAATCCCACATTCGTTGATCTTATTCTCTGCAGACAACTATCGAGATACAGGATAAACAGCCTAGCAGATAGCATGCAACCCTGTTTGACACCAATTTTGACATCAAACCAGGGTGACATGCCACCATCTATCCGCACACATTCTGAGCAATCCTTGTTAGTGGACTGCACAGCACGGAGCAGTGAACCGTCAATCCCATATCTCGGCAATATGTCCCGCAATTCCTTTCGCACAACCCTATCAAAGGCTTTCTCAAGATCCACAAAACCGCAGAAAACCTTCTGGTCTATGGCCAGATGCTTCTCTACGATGCAACGCAATACGTTGCAAAAAAAACAAAATCTATTAATTATTTTATTAAATTAAAAATTACAATTACTGTACTAAAACTAAGACAAGTCAATTGGTCTATGTGAGAACTAAAAGTGTCTCGACAATCTGCATGACGGCGGGCGCTCTGGCTCGCTGAGTCTACCGCAGGTGTGCACGGCAGGTGTCGCAATCTTGCAACACGGTGAGTCGGAAAGATGCTTTATACTTGACGCTTTCCGTGTATTGTGGTTCCATAACGCACTTACGATACATAGAAAACGCCTACATTAAGACAAACAGACATGTTCAAGCACACAAATGTTTGTCCTGTGTGGAAATCGAACCCACGAGAGTTGGTGTCGAGGTAGCATTACCAACCACTGCGCCACCGAGCTCGTCGATCACGTCTTATTATTTAAGTTGATCTAATTTCATTTTTAGGGTGCGATCTCGTCGGTCGATTAGTTGTTTTGTAGAAGAGGGTCGGTGTTGAAATGAGAAGGGGCATGTTCCGTTAGTTCGGACATGTTAGAAGAATGCTAGAAAGCATGGCGAAACTGATGTACAACGCTAAAATAGAAGGATATAGGTGCCCAGGAAGACCTACACTTACCAGAGGGAGACTGTACAAATATCGTCTGCGTGAATAACCCCGGTCTCACCTATTTCTACCGCCAAGCAGCTATATAACGCGCGAGTAACATCCCCGTGGTGTTGCGAGCGTCAATAGGCTGCGGTGACCGCTTACCATCTAATGCGGACCACATGCTTGTTTACCAATCCGGATGTGTAAAAAATCTTTGATGATATAGAAGATGTAGTACCCGGCGTCTTCTTCTTCTTAACGTCATATCGTTGCCTAATCCAGTAGGATAGGGTCCGCTACCTAAGCCTAAGTATTTGGCAAAGAAACAAATTTTACCATGAAGCGACTGCTGTCAGACTTCCATATCCCAGAATGAAAACCAGATCATTCTTAGGTAACGTCATACGTATTTCGAAATATTATTTCTTGGACGTGCGGGTTTCCTAGCGATTTTTTATCGGGACAGGCCCACCACTCATTTCCACTACTGTGTCTCCTGTGTAGCCAGAATTAACAGCGGCGACCACCAAAAAGACAATTAACAGTGGAGTTCATTGCTGTCCCGGGGGTTAAACTACAGCTGCCTTGGAACTCACAACGAATTTAATCAGAAGAAATTTGTAAGAGTAGGAAGTTTTGGAATTGACTTCCCCTCTTGGCAAAGTGAGAGACAGCAATATGACAAATAAGGCATTAAAAAACCTCAAATGGATGGCTAGTCAAGTGAAGCTCAACTGCCGTGCATCACGGTTTATCAGATATCTATTGGGACCTAAATTGTGAGTTGTTACCTAACACATCGATTCCAATAATATAGATTACAGAACCGCCTAAACGCACGGTAATTCTCCCTTGTTGCCACCAAATCAGAACAGTATACTACCCCGGATGTGACATGCAAGGAATTTAACATATTGTCCCGCTCCCGACGCCAGAGATCGCACTCCCAGAGAACATGATGCGCTGTTTGCTCGAATTCATGATTTGTCATAGAACACTCACATAAAGACGATGACACAAGTGTAAACGAAAAGAGCTTAGCTCTTAAAGTTTCCATGCCCTGTTAAAAATTGCGCAACGGGATGATCCACTTCTAACCACTCTTTGCTTAATCTGTCTCGCACTGATTGAAGAACAGATACGAGTGACGTCCTTTAGTAGAACTTTCCCATCTTTCTTGCCATTCAGATAGCAAAGTTTCAAATACCTCGTCAATTGGTTTGAACAGTCTAAGTATTTTGTCAAGATCGCGGTGTTTTAGAAAGTCAGGGTGTATGTTTTTAGAGGTGTAGTACATTGAAGCGCGGCTTTGAATTTCTAAGTCAACTAGTAACACGCCTGCCAGCACTGGTAGTGCCTCGGTGCTCACAGTTCCATACGATTTAAAAATATTAAAGCGACACGCTGACTTTGCAGCAACATAAGACGCGCAGCATCTGGGTAGCCCTATCAGACTATGCAGGTGAACCGTACGTAATACATCCTTAATATGTGCCTGTGTAAATATTTTTTAACGTTTCAAAAGTTAAGCCCCACATCGAGGTGGAAATTTGAGTTAACGCATAAAAGTTCTTTTTAGACTCTAGATTGAGCACAGCTAATATGACGTCACAAAACACATATAGGTTTCTTTTTATACCTACAACGTCGGAAGGCATACAAGCGTACGGCCCACCTGATGTGAAGCGGTTACCGTAGCCTATAAATATTAAATATTATCGCACAAATTACACAGCGCCATCTAGCCCCAAAGTAAGCGAAGCTTGTGTTATGGGTACTAAACAACTGATAAACATACGTAAATACATTTTTTTTTGTAAATACATACTTATTATACATAGAAAATACCCAGACCAAGACAAACAGACATGTTCATGCACACAAATGTTTGTATTGTGTGGGAATCGAACCCACGAGCGTTGGTGTCAAAGTAGCGTAACAGCGCGTTTCGCCACTGCGCCACCGAGCTCGTCTATGAACGCTTGTAATACATAAGTATGACTCGCGCGATGCCTTCTCTGTTGCTATCACAGCAACAAGTCATTAAGAGCTTACCTACTGGTGTGGTGACCCCACTCACACGCAGGTACACAACCTAGGGGGTTGTTATTTAGCTGCGGTGTTCTGTGAGGTGGAGGCACTTCCCCAGACGGGCTGTTTTGATGCACCCTACTTAAAAGTTGTAGTAAACTATTGTCAGTATCTACATCTTTTTAGTTCCTTTTTTTACAGTTAGTCGGGTTTTTAAATTAACTTGTTTTATAAGCATTCAGTAAAAAGATGGTATTTTGATCTATCTATCTATATCTTCACGCCTGATATCTTGCGGGGTAGGCAGAGAGAGCCGAGAGCCACGTGACTCGATCCTTACATACCTCACTTCATTGCTCTTCTCATGCACGCTCGCCGGTTTCTAGGGCTCCTGACATCACCTTCTGATAGAACACGACCAATTTGATCATGGTAGGTAAGTCTTGGCCTTCCTCGGCTCCTTTCACTTTTGCATTGTATATCTGCTTCGTCATTCTTTCAACCTGCATTCTTTCTACATGTCCGAACCAACGGAACGTGCCTCTTCTTATTTTAACACTGACGCTCTCTTTCAAAGCAACTCTGTTTCTAACATCATTGCGAATACGGTCTACAAGCGTTACGCCGTAAATTTTACGCAACGCTCGCATTTCGACAACTTTTATCCTTGGGACCAGCACTGCATTGTGTATTTCATTCACACTATTCCCAGCACTCACTCGTCTTTCCACATCAGCGGTGCACCTTCCATCCCTGCTGAACAAATGATACAAAAT
Organism: Pyralis farinalis; assembly: GCA_947507595.1. Classification (NCBI taxonomy): domain Eukaryota; kingdom Metazoa; phylum Arthropoda; class Insecta; order Lepidoptera; family Pyralidae; genus Pyralis; species Pyralis farinalis. Next base: position 38,313,954 of record OX382263.1, on the reverse strand, counting down.
TGATATTACAAACAAACAGAAAATTCTATTTATTTGTGTAGATATACAGAACTCTTTGCAATATCTATTTCTTGTATCGCCTTTGTACTCTTTATTCGTAAACACAATCGATGTTCTCGCTGTCAGACCCCCCCCCCCCCCCCCCCATTCCACCGCATTAATGTAATCACGGATTAAAGAGATTGCTTTTTTCAGGTCAATATACGATAATTTATTTGTTCTTTGTTGGTACGCATTGTGAGCTTCATCGGCGATTGCCTTTGAATCGGAAAGTATGTTGTTCACTTATCAAGAGCAAATTGGCCGTGTTTTAGTAGTCAGTGATGTCAGGAGACCTAGGAAGGCATGGTGATGAATGTGAAGGCATTCTTCGTTGGTTCTGGCATGTAGAAAGAATGAAAGAATGACAAAACATCTACAATGCGAAAGTGGAAGGCTGTAGGAGCTGAGGAAGACCGAGACTAACCTACCACGACCAAATTAGTCTTGTTTTATCAGATGATGTCAGGGGCCCTAGGAACCAGCGAGCGTGCATGAGAAGAGCAAATTTTTACAATTGAGCAACATTTTAACAAACAAAATGACCGTATTTATGCTCAAAGCTCTAAGGAAGCTTCCCAATTAGTCGACAGAGTGCAACGTGGGCACTATCCGACTTCAGTGATGGTTTGGTGGGGTATTAGCTATGAAGGAGTGATTGAGCCATACTTGTGTGAAAAAGGTATCAAAACATCGGCACAAGTGTATCAAGATACCATTCTTGAGAAGGTAGTGAAGCCCCTTAACAACACCATGTTCAATAACCAAGAATGGTCCTTTCAGCAAGACTCCGCGCCGGGTCATAAAGCTCGGTCTACGCAGTCTTGGTTGGAAACGAACGTTTCGGACTTCATCAGAGCTGAAGACTAGCCGTCGTCTAGTCCCGATCTTAATCCGCTGGATTATGATTTATGGTGTTTTAGAGAGTACGGCTTGCTCTAAACGCCATGATAATTTGGAGTCCCTAAAACAATCCGTACGATTGGCAGTGAAGAATTTTCTCATGGAAAGAGTGCGTGCTTCTATTGATAACTGGCCTCAACGTTTAAAGGACTGTATGGCAGCCAATGGAGACCACTTTGAATAAACTTTTTATATTTTAAATTGTTTTATATTTATGTATTAAAGGTATCAAAACATCGGCACAAGTGTATCAAGATACCATTCTTGAGAAGGTAGTGCCCCTTAACAACACCATGTAAAAGGAAGCCCCTAAACACACTGTAAAAGTAATAAATGTTATTTGCAACAGATTTTTTTTTTCTCTGTTTCAGTATTTATGGCAAGACTAGGTATACAATGAAGTCATGTGTCATATTTAAACAGCCATAAATTATAGAATTTGTTGCTGTATCGTTAGTTTCTATTAAAATTTTATTAATTGACCACATAAATGTTACTTACCACCAAATGTGACTAATTCATGTCCAGACATGATTCCCGTACCTACCAAAATTTAAAGACAGCAACACTTGGCGACAGTAACGTACGCTGCCGTTCTTGCCTGCGAGAGAAAAGAACAGGGCTTGACTTCTTCCCGCGCTTTTCACGAGTGACATTGTTGTTATACTTGAAATTTTTACAATTCAGTATAAAATTAGTTTTATGCAATGATATTGTATTAAAAAGAGGTAGATGTCGCACTAGCGCGCGAAAACTGAGGCAATGAAATTAACCCAATTGGTCTAATATGCGCTATTCTTTGACGCGCTGACGTATTTCAAGCGCAACTCTTGACAGATAGCTATCTCTCTCTATATCATGCGTTCCGTATTATCTATCCCCTTCATTGTTGTAATCTATATACGCCTTAGTAAGTAAGTACTATAATGTCGTTGTGGAACAATAACAAAACGACGCGCAGTATGAATATACGTCATCTTTATATACAATATCATTGGTTTTATGTGACAATTTTGATAGTATTTTGTAACATAAGTGCTAGTGAAATTATACAGTGATGAAAAAACTCAAATATAACACGTTTATGCACTTTTTGGAAGACGTGAATAAGTTCATCAAGGAAACCTTGTAAAAATCACTATCGTTTTACGGGTGGTATTTAAATTGGGTTGATTGGGTCTAGGTACCCTTCCCAAGTATTTTTTCAGCACAGTTCCTGAAGCTGGAACATAGAATTAAGATTTTCAAATGGTTCTAAAACTGAAGACTTTGACACTGGCATAAAGTAGCAACACTATTGCCATATATATAAAAGAACAGGGATATTTAAGTCATAATTTGTAACGAAACTCGGTAAAGGCAGAGCCAGTTTCAACGAGCTCGATGATGCTCGTGGGTTTGATTCCCACACGGGACAAACATTCGTGTGCGTGAACATGTCCGTTTGTGTCGGTCTGGGTGCATTTAATAGAGGTAAGGCGCATCAAAGCAGCCTGTCTGGGGCAGTACCTCCACCTCACAGAAAACCGCTTAAAAATCACACTCACACGCAGGAACACAACAACTAGAAGGTTGTGCGTGTGAGTGAGCTATCCAGTAAGCTCGTTGCTGTGTTGGCAGCAGAGCATACAATATATATACATACAGCATCGCGCGGGTGTTATGTACGTAATGTAGACTCTACAACGTAGAGCAAGCGTTCGTAGGCTACGATAACCGCTTACATCAGGTGGGCCATATGCTTGTATGCCAACCGACGTTGTATAAAAAGAGTTGTCGCAGCATTTACTGTGTCTCATTACATAAGGCCCATAATTGCATACCTATTTCCGTCGCTGACTGTACACCTACTGTCCATGTCAAGCTGACAGGTCTTCGTGCACCGAAGTGTTTTGCAAGACAACATAGTTGCCAAGTAACATGGCTTATACTTACATGGAAGGCCTGGTAATTTATTTCCTAACCTTTTTACTGCGGCCTTCGCAACTATCATGGCATTTAGAATACATTACGGAATATTTCAAAGAATACATTTTCTAGGAATATTATATATATGGATAGCTATGTATCTATAACTTCACGCCAAAATCCCTTGCGGGGTATGCAGAGGGTACCGAGCGCCATATCGTTTTTTGTTGTGATTTTTGTATTGAAGTGAAAACTTCTTTAGGATTTGTGTGATTTGAAACTCAATGAAAGGAAAAAGCGACAATAAAAAGAGACAATCACATACATCGATAGGATTTACCTTGCGAGAGAATGAGATAGAAGACATTATACAGTGTTTATTACAGGGTCTTGGGAAGGGGAAGCTTGGGATAAGGTGTCATAACTAGGGTTCCAAGTATCGGCCCCAGGTATCGATACCAAGTACTCAAGTGGTATCGAGGGCCGTGGTATCGATACCCAAAAAGTATTTATTTATTTATTTATTTTAGGATCAACAAACAGTGTACACAAAGTTACAATATTAAGCTTAAATACAGGTTGTACAAATATCGTGCCACCAACTCCGTTGACCACAAATAATTTTACAATAAAATGTCGGTGTGGTGGTAAAGACGAGAACTATATCCTAGGGTGAACGGAGTAATTTCAAAGAACAATAAAAAGTAAAAATAAAGAAAATGAAATGCTATCTAAAGTAATGTATTGGTACTAAAGTATCGATACTACACAGTATCGAGTATTTTCGGTTTTTTTTTTATTTACGGTAATATATAATACAGATATAATAAAAAAAAAATATGCAAAAAAAAGGGAATAGATTTTACTGAAATAATATTGAGATAAATGAAAGGATTTTGAAATAGAGATGGGTAGGTCCGGTTGGATACGAATCTGTGGACCTACATCACGTGCGATAGTGATGGATATATATCCAACGGTCAGTTGGATACTGATCACCCCGGCCCGGAGTGGACCGGGCAGCGGTTGTGGAACTGAACAGCGGGACAGCGGACCGGTCGGACGGGTGCAGTACCGGTGCGCCGGGGGACTCGCGCGATGCGCGCGGGGGATATGCATGGTTCGTACAGTTCCGTCTCCGCCGTATCACGGATCACGGTCGACGACGACGGTTAGTCTGCCGGATATAGATCCGACGAACACGAGACCTGGATGCAGATCACCAGAGCTCAATTTCATACCTATTCGATTCCTAATTAACAGCGGACCTACCCATCTCTATTTTGAAATGAAGAAAGAACGAACCCAACCCATCGAATGAATGATAGTGAACCGACAGATCCTCCTTTTTTTTAAATTGGCACAGCCATGAAACAAGGAAGTTATTCATGTACGAAGTACATCCTAATTCTATGGGCACTACCATACCAGACCATAGACTGTAGGCACATACATAATATCGCTATCAGCCGTGCCAAGATTTCTATGAGTACTTGTGCCTATTTCATAGATCGGGGTATCGAGTACCCAGTATCGAGTATCGCTGTCGAAAGTATCGATACCTACTTGATATCGAAAGTATCGTTCGAACCCTAGTCATAACAACCGTGGTTGTGTGGTACACGTGTGTTGTTTACATAAATATTTCATTATTTTAATAAAAACATGTTTCAAGTATGATCAATATCATCATACTCGTAAATAAACCCGCGCACATTTATCCTACTCTTGAAATTGTACATTTGTCTCATTATCTTGAAGTTCACATTTTTGAAGATTTTACGTTTTTTATATAGTTTCATCAAGACTGCATAGTTGAAGACGCTATAAATATTTTCGAGCTAATTATGTAAAAAATATCACTTAACATGAATAATATGAACGATATTAATCAAAGACATAAATAAACAAAAAAATAACTCGGATGCGACAAAAATGCCTACCAAAAAAATATAAACAAGACTTCAATATACATATGCATGTACATCTTCAAGCCCGCCGCCGCCGCGCCGGCCGGGTCCCTTGACGGGTAGGCAAATACAACCGGGCGTCATAATATGCAGTAAGTACTTATATTACTCGCTCACGTCTTTAACATTCATAGCTCTTCTCATGCACGCTCGCCGGTTTCTAAGGCTCCTGACATCACGTTTTCCCAACGTTCCATTCACACTGTTCCCAGCACTCACTCATCTTTCCAAATAAACTTCCATCCCTGCTGAAAGCTCATCCAAGATATACCTAGTCTAGGCCACAAGGTCTGTTATAAATGAATATGCATTTATCAGGAACACCGTTCCTATATGAAATCTATATGTTTGTCTGTGTGTGCGTTTGTCTGTGTGTGCGTTTTTTTCGAATTTTGACTTCAGATTCGGATTCAGCATAAAAAAGTAGAATAGGAATGTTCAGGAACACCGTTCCTATCTCTTAAACATGGTCAAAATGGCCGACAAATTAAAAAATAAAATTTGAATTGTTATATATAATAAAATATGGTTGTATTCAAAATGGCTTCTTTGGCTTTGATACAGGCCTTTAATCTGTCTGGCCACGAATCTATGGATTTACGCACTGTTTCCATCTCCAGAGATTTCTGAAGAGACACAATGCCGGGGTGTCGTTTCGAGCTGGCCATGTCCTCTAAAACTGATCATAACTTGTAGTCTAAGGGGATCAGATCATGGTCAGAGAGGCGAGGGTCAGTCTTCAGCTCTTATAAAGTCCGGAACGTTGGTTTTGAGCCAGGCTTGGGTAGTTCGTGGCCTGTGACCAGGTGCAGAGTCCTACTGGAAAGTCAAAGGTATATTTTTAAAGAGAGAGCATGAAAGTAGGATAAACGAAATGCGAGCGTTGCGCAAAATCTGTGGTGTAACGCTTGCCGTGACCGTATCCGCAATGATGAGGTTAGAAGCAGAGTTGGTCTGAAAGAGAGCGTCGGTGTTAAAATAAGAAGAGGCATGCTCCGTTGGTTCGGACATGTAGAAAGAATGCAGGATGAAAGAATGACGAAGCAGATATACAATGCAAAAGTGGAAGGATGTAGGAGCCGAGGAAGGCCAAGACTTACATATCATGATCAGATTGGTCGTGTTCTATCAGAAGGTGATGTCAGGAGCCCTAGAAACCGGCGAGCGTGCATGAAAAGAGCAATGAATGTGAAAGAAGCGAGTGAGGTATGTAAGGATCGAGTCGCGTGGCGCTCGGTTCTCTCTGCCTACCCCGTAAGGGATTTGGCGTGAAGTTATAGATAGATAGATAGATATTTTTAAAAGTGTATCGCTGAGAGGTTTCACAACACGATCCAAGACAGTCTCTTGATACACTTTGACTGAAGTATTCACTCCTTTTTCACAAAAATGAAGCTTTGTGACTCCTTGATAAGACACCCCCACCAAACCATTACAGACGCAGGATGATGACCACTTTGTACCTTTCCGACGACTTGGGCGGCTTCTTTAGAACTGTGTGCGAGTGTGCGTACAGTTTGTCATTTTGCTTATTGTAGGGCTCTTCAATCATGAAATTTTTTTTTCATCATTAAAGTGGACATTTCCGTGCCTTTCACCTGCGTATCGGGACAGAAGGCGTTTTGATAGACCCACTCGCTTCGACTGCAGGGATTGATTTAGGGCATATCCTGTATATCGACGATGAGCACCGAGTTTCAGGTCTTGTTTTATTATACGCGACAGAGTCCTAGCGGGAATCTGCATTTCACGCGATAAGATTTTTATCTCCTAATGGGGTTTCGGCGAATTTTGATTTTAACAGCATTAACAGCCTTTTTCGTTCTAACAGCACGCGGTCGCCCCGACCTTTTATGATATTCAACAGAGGAAGTGGTGGTATATTTGTCGATAGTACTATATGCGACCTCACGGCTGATACCAAGCTTTTGAAGTTTTGTATTTGACTGACGGCAAAGTCTTTGAGCTGTGGAATAAATAATTAAATTAAAATAAAAGAAATATTTAAGGAGGCCTCCCATACAACAAACGTGATTTTTTTGCCGTTTTCATAGATAATGGTACGGAACCGAAGTCGCGATGCGCGAGTCCGACTCGCACTTGGCCGGTTTTCCCTAACGCGGCAAAATAAGTATAACTTTAAAAATAATCCCAAAGAAAGTCGTTTAAAAAATCACATAAAACGTACATTAGCCGACGACGTAGACGTAGTTATTCGCCCGCGTACGTCACTTCCGGTGTGCTTTCCGTGCTAATGAAACTTAAAAAGTTAAAGGCATGCAACAACACGCTGAAACTGTTTATACTAGGAATTAGATCAGCTATCAGATTCGTTCGGGGTGGCAAACAAGCATGTTATTAAGGGAGCCCCACCTCGACGAACTCGGTGGCTCAGTCGTGAACGACGCGACTTTGACTCTAACGCTCGTGGGTTCGATTCACACGCAAGGCAAACATTTGTGTGCATGAACATGTCTGTTTGTCTTGGTCTGGATGCTGTTAGAGAGGTAGGGCAAATCAAAACAGCCCGTCTGGGAAAGTACCTCCACCGCACAGAAAACCGTAGCCAAATAACAACTCCCTAGAGGGTTGTTGTGTTCCTGCGTGTGAGTGAAGTCACAAGTAAGCTCCCAAGGAGTTGCTGTGTAAGCAGCAGAGGAGGCATCGCGCGAGTGTTACTTAATATATAAATAAAAAACGGTATAAATAAAAAAAAACTTTATATTTTATTCGATTGTTTTGTATATCAATGTTGTATGGCAAAGTTTTATGCAATTTTGGGAGCGTGTTCAGGATGGCTCTAAAATTGCATAAAATAATGCCATTCCATATAAACGAATATACATTTATTTTGAACTAGCTGTGCCCGCGACTTCGTCCGCGTGGAATTTAACAAAAAGGTTATTGTTCAGTTCGCAGAGTTTACTATAACTTATTAATTCTGTATTTCGCGTATAGAAATACCTATGCTAATTTTAATGAAATTCTTCTATTTTGTGAATCGCACCCCCGAAGGGGAAGATATTTCCTCCTAATTTTAACAATTTTTCATATTTTACGCAGGAACCCTAAATATTTACGGGATAAAAAGTACCCTATATTGTGCTTTGAACAGTCGTCTACCTACCAGTGAAAGTCCCGTCAAAGTCGGTCCAGCCGTTTCAGAGATTAGCCGGATCAAACAGACAGACAAATATTGTAAAAATATTCATTTTGGTATATGTACCGTGTATATATCCATATGCATTTAGTAAAAAGCGGTTATTTTAATATTACAAACAGACACTCCAATTTTATTTATCTGTGTAGATTAAACAATTTTTAACGGAAGTATTAGGAAGTCTTCCTGCGACCACGGACGCTGCAAAGCATTCGAAACGTCAGGTTCAACAAAATAAATAAAACACGCGATACTTCCGTTAAAAATTTAAAACAAACGCGAAAACCTAAGACAATATATTGTTTTGTTTACCAAAAAAAAACACACTGACTCCAAAAACATCTGTTATGAAGAAATACATTTATACTACGTCGGGAGGCATACAAGCATACGGCCCACCTGATGTAAAGCGGATACCGTAGCCTATTAACGCTTGTAATATTTTAAGTATCACTCGCGCGATGCCTCCTCTGCTTACACAGCAACTCCTTGGGAGCTTACTGGTGACCTCACTCACACGCAGAAACACAACAACCCTCTAGGGAGTTGTTATTCGGCTGTAGTTTCCTGTGAGGTGGAGGTATTACCCCAGACGGGTTGCTTTGATGTGTCCTACCTCTCTTGAACATTCATATCATGGTATAATATTTATACAAGTAAATAGTTTCATATGCAATCGTTGGTATGTTCTATCGTCATCCTCGAGGGCGAAGCACTACAGGCATGGGGCAGTGGCGTGGTGGTGTTGTTTTTCAAGAAGAGCGATAAAGCCTTATTAAAAAACGTTGTTTCTCCGAAACTGTTCACGGCTACATTGGAAGATGTTTTCAAGCTACGGGACTGGAAAGGATACGGCATCAACATCAATGGCGAGTATATCACTCACCTTCGATTTGCCGTTGATATATATATAGTTGATATGGATAGATAGCGAAATCCTTGAGGACTTGAATACAATGCTTGGAGATTTCAACAGAGCATCCCAAGGAGTGAGTAAAACGAACATGGACAAAATGAAAATCATGTCGAATGTACATGTTGTACCCACTCCAGTCACAGTTGAGAGCTCGGTTCTTGAAGTTGTGGATGAGTATGTCTACCTAGGACAGACAGTCCTGCTAGGTAGATCCAACGTCGAGAAAGAGGTTTGATCTCATACACAAAAATCTAGTATTTGATTCTTTTTTTTATATTAGAGGGTATTGTGCTGCTTGGCGGTAGCAATAGAAAGAAAGAAAGAAAATGTTTATTTAGACGTAACACAACACTATACACACAATAAACAATATACAATAGGTAGTGAAGCAGTAATAGTGGTGTGTGACGTCACAAATAGGTCCTGTCTCAGCATATTGCCGTGACAAGTCATGACTCGGCGCTGATTTTCAGACAAGACCTGTCTGTGACCCCACGGACAGAACAAGCAAGCACTAAGCAAACAATCACTAAAAATGAAGATGAAGAACTCTGGTCAATGGAGTTGTTATTTGGCTGCTGTTTTCTGTGAGGTGGAGGTACTTCCCCGGACTGGCTGCATTGATACTTTTTTATATATTAGAGGGGGGCAAACGAGCATGATGGTAAGTGGTCACCACCGCCCATAGACATCAGTAACACCAAAGACCCACTGATTCGTTGCCAGCCTTTTTAGGCAAACATATGCTCTTTTCTTGAAGACACCCATATCGTATTTGTTCGGGAACACCGCTGAGGGTACTTTATGCCACATTTTCACCGTATGTGGTAGAAAATGCCTCTAAAAGCGTACTGTAGTGGATTTGATTTGATTGTGCTGTTGAATAAAAGAAAAAAGGATATAATTGCATTTTTTTACAACATCGAGAAGCATTCAAGCATACGGCCCACCTGATATAAAGCAGTTTCCGTAGCCTATTAATGCTTGTAATAAATTAAGTATCACTCGCGCAATGTCTCCTCTGCTGCTTACACAGCAACTCCTTGGGAGCTTACTGGTGACCTCACTCACACGCAGGAACACAACAACCCTCTAGGGAATTGTTATTATACATATATATATATATTATACAGACATGTTCATGCACACAAATGTTTGTCTTGTGTGGGAATCGAACCCACGAGCATTGGTGTCAAAGTCGCGTCTTTTACGACGTAGCCACCGAGCTCGTCGTCAGCGCGGAACATAGACTTAATTACACAAGTCACAAATCATACCGCCCCTGGATACCAGCTAGGACCTTGTTTATCGGTTCAGAGACGAGCTGTGAGAATTGTCGGCGATCCTAAGCTTACACACGGTATTAAGCCCTTATGTTTAAGGCGAGATTTTGCCTTTTTGTGTGTTCTACCGATTGTACAATGGGTTGTGTTCTGAGGAATCGTTTGATATGATGCCCACAGCTTCTGAAGACGGGGAGTTCACCCTCACACACTAGAACCGCATTGGCTGCGTACTGTGCGCTTCCAGAAAATTTTCTTACTCTCAACTTGTGGAATGAACTCCCAGACGAGGTTTTCTCAAGGGACTACAGCCTGAGGTTCTCCAAGAAAGGCGTGAAGAGTTTTTTACACGGTCCACAACGCATGTGTGATGGTGTTTCAAATGTCCAAAAGGTACGGTAACTACTTATCATCATTGTTTGCCACTTCAAGGGTATAAAAATACACAAGCATACGGCACGTCTGATGGTAAGCAGTTTCAGTACACTTGCAAGGCCAGAGGTGACACTCGTGCAAGGCGTACGCTTGATTACCTTTAGTGGGATAAAAAAGCGGAGTTAGGTGGTAGCTTAGTGGTTGAAAAGCTTAGTGGTACCAAAAAGTATAGGTACACAATGCATGCCTCACCTGGAAGTAAATTCCAATTCATAAATAGTTAGTTCACCTTACTGTTTACAGGAATTTTGATTTTTTATACCACTACAAGACATGGACATTTGGAAAGAATGGATGGCAAAAGAGTTACGAAAGAAATGTATCGAGCAAGAGTGAGTTGAGATATCGACAGGGGCCGCTCTAGACGAACACATATAGATCAAACAACTGATGTGTTGAAAATGGGACAAATGAAACCGAAGATGCTGCGAGAAGAGGTTGATGAGTGTGGAAGAAGCGAGAGAGGTATGTTTGATGCGTGCTACTTCTCTTAAAAACACCCAGTATAAGACAAACAGACATGTTCATGCACACAAATGTTTGTCCTTTGTGGGAATCGAACCCACGAGCGTTGGTGTCAAAGCGGCATTAACCGCTGTGCCACCGAACTCGTCAAATCAAAAATATCCTTACACAAAACCATTTTCTTACACAAAAAAAAGTTTTGTGTAAGAATATGTTATACGTTCCAACAAGGTACGAACCAGTAGTCGTTAAATGTATGTACACACCCCAAGTTATATACGAGGGTTGTGTTACGGCAGTATTATATTATAAGGAGTTGTGGGGTGGGAACCTAAATTAATACCCAACTACAGGCTGCTCCCTTTGTGCCGAAGGTTAGATTACCTTTATTTATGTACCATTAATGTGTTCGAGTAATGGTTCGAAAATGTGTGCATGACAACATTTCTGTTTGTTTTGGCCTGAGTGTTTTTAAGAGAGACAGGGCGCATCAAAGCAGTACCTCCACCTCATAGAAAGCCGCAGCCAAATAATAACTTCCTGGAGGGTTGTTATGTTCTTGCGAGTGAGTAAGGTCACCAGTAGATGAGGAGTTGCTGTGTGACAGCGGGGGTAGCAACGCGCTAGCGGCATTCTTTTTGTTGCTAGCGTTCATAGGCTACGGCAACCGCTTTACATCAGGCGGACCGTATGCTTGTTTGCTATCCGTCGTAAAATATATAAAAAAAAGATAAAGCACAAAACTAAATGCGAAGAAAACAAAGTTAATGGTATATGAATGAGAGGAAATCAGAACGAAAACGAGGATTACGGATGGATGGAGATAGATGGAGTTGAGAATGACTTCTTGGAAGTAAGATTGAGTCGTATTGCACAATTCGCTATATAATAAATCGGTGCTAACCTCAACGCTAATATATCAAGGCGAGAGTTGGATTTGGCAGAGAGAGCACGAAAGTTATAGATAAATTTCTATCTGCGGAAACTTGTAATTGTCCATCTTCATACTAGACTTGTGTAATATTGTTTATAAATTAGACGTAAGTATCCCAAAAATGTAAAAATAAAATAGGATTTATAAGCATTTCATATCAGGTGGCCGTGGTCGTTTGGCTGTCGACGTTATTTAAAAAAATAATAAAAAATCCGCAAAAGATGAAAGATCATCCGAAAAAATAAATGACGAAAGAGTTCCGAAAGAAGTGCATCGGGCAAAAGCGAATGGAGATAACGACAGGGGTCGCTCTAGATCTCTATATATCAAATTGGTGATGTGTTGAAAAAGACCAAATCAAAAGCACTCAAAACCGAAAGACATGCATGAAGAGGTTGTTGAGTGTGGAAGAAGCGGAGAGGTATGTTTGGATCGGTGCACCTGGCGCTCTATACTCTGCCTACCACATTGGGAGACAGGCGTGGTAATATGTATGTAATAAATCCGCCTTTGTAAATATGCTCGTTTTCCATCGTTTATTGTATTTCTTTGGTATTTTAGTACATAATGTGTATTTATCCCATAATTCCATTTAGTCCATAATGTGTATGTATTATGTACAGTAATTGCAGAGCTGCGTTAGCCAGCGAAGCTTTATAACCGAGAAAATTGTCTTTTTTGCAGTTTTGCGGTTTTCAACTGTTACACGTAGTACTCCTTCAGTTTAGAAGCTAGAGAGCTGATTGTTCGACGTGAATGTACCTTAAGTATTGTAGATTCCCCTAAAATATATTAAATTTCGATTAGCTCAATAAAGGATATCGATAAGTGATGTTATCGCCCGAAAAACCGTTCCAATACAAAGTCTATTGGAGCGCGTATGGCGAGCTCATTTCAAGTTTTGCAAATTTATATTCCGGGTCAAATTAATTGTCAAAATATTTATTGACACAAGGATTAGGTTTAGGGTTAGCAGCTCTGCTTACGCAGCTTGCTGTTATTTACTTATTGTGCAAAAGCAGCTCTGCCAATGCGCCGCAGGCCCAGCTCCCCTAGTTATATAGCCAACAAACAAATAAGTAAAGTCAAATGCTAAAACTATGGAGAAAGTTTTTGAAGACATTGACTATATTTGTAAGATCGTAACAACCTGTATATGAAGAAAGCCGTAACCTTGCAAACGCAAGCTCGAGTAGTCAGTGCCGCGTCGCCGAACCAGCTCCACGAACAGCAAAAACTGTAAATAAAAAAAATATTATCCAACACAGTGTTAAAGACTGAATTAAAAACAAATTAACAGTTAAATAAAACGTTTGTCTTTGGTCTAACGCAGGAATCTAAAGCCGAAATTTAAAAAATATATTACCGCTTCACACACTAGCTTTTACGCACCATTTTCTTACATTTATTTTATTTTTAACAAATTTGTAATCGTTATGCATCTTATTCATCAATGAATTTATTGCACTATTTTATTAACAATTTATATTGTAATTGTATACGATTATTTAGGGTTATTGTATTTTTATTGTACAATTAATGATTGCAAATTACGTAGTAAGTATATTTTATGCCTCCATGTTAATTTGCTTACTCGTTACTAGTTATAAGAATAGATGTATGTACTGATTCACGTATATAAATAGTCACTTTTAGAGAAATAACTAAACAGGGTTTTAAGGTCAGTTTTATTTTGAAAAAAATTACGAATATAATTATACTTTCCAACTTTTTTTTTTCAATACATTCCTCTGCACTTTGAATAATTTAATTACACGTATCGTGGCGTTGTATTGAAATTATAAGCGTACCTATTAATTGCAATTGCCATTATTTTGATAATATCTTTGATCTCAACGTAAAAATTACCCACTTTTGAGAGCGGTAGTAGTTAATTTGTATATCTTTGAATCTGATCAGTTTTGAATTATTTATTAATTTAAAATTACATGCATGTTTTTAACAAGCGATTGATATTCGGTTCTTTATTATTTTTAATGTCTTCATTATAGATACTCGTAATGCAGAACTTCATTTACTTAATCGCGGTAAAAAGAAACTAAAGAAGATTTTTATTTATATTTCATTTCTTTAAAATAGGTACCTCCAAATTACGGAACACCGCTGCTAAGTAATAAACTAGGCAGTATCTTCTTTGTGTTCCTTAAGCTAAGGTCACGATTATATAAAGCCTAGTTTTTAAAGTAACAATATGTCATTTCCTCCAACACAACAATACTTTTGTTTAAATTTTCGTTTTATAGAAAATAATATATTATAATAGACAATCTCGTGGTTGGCACAGATACTTTAACACTAACGTTCGTGGGTTCGATTCCCACACAAGACAAGCAGTTATGAGCATCAACATGTCAGTTTATCTTGGTCCGAGTGTTTTTAAGAGGGCTAGAGCCAATCATGACCGCCTGACTGGGAAAGTACCTTCACCTCACAGAAAACCGCAGCCAAATAACAACTCCCAGGGCGGTTGTAGCACCCCTGCGAGGGTTACCAATAAGTTCTTAAGGCATTGCTGTGTTTATTTGAATGTCTCCCGACGTTGTATTAATACAAATAGCTTTACAAGAAACTACTAAATCACTCCATCAGCAGGCAAGGTCTTGGTCTCACAATGTACTATTCTCGATTGCATAATAAATAAACCCTTTTATGGAATATTCGAGAGGAGTGGAAGTTCTTTCAATAATGTATAGGACATTATAGAAATAAGATTTATTTTGCTGTATAACATCAACCTTTCTCGAAATTCACTTGGATATTAGGAAAAAAACATTTATTGAACATGGTCACAGCAGCAAAAACGTCTCCGCCTCAGCATGTCACAGCAGAACGGTGATGTTGGTTTTCAAAAGGCGGCGGATACTGTAGTGGTGCTTAAAAAAACAAAAAAAGATGAAAATTGGGTTGGAATTACATAAAACAGCGTGATTTAAAACTTGCGTTACGTGCATAGAAAGTACAGCAATTAAATTAATATACCTAGTCCGGCCATAAGTTCTCTTACAAATGAATAGGCATTTATTTTTTCATGAAATAATATAACCTTAATAAAACTTATATGTACATATTTATAAGTCTCAGCAAAAAATAAAAAATGATTCTATCTGAAATAGCCACCTTTGCCTTTGATAAAGGCTTTTAATCTGTCTGGCTACGAATCTATGGATTTACGCATTGTTTCCATGGGAGATTTAGCCACTGCTTGCTACAGAGATTTCTTAAGAAACACAATGTCGGCGTGTCGTTTCGAGCAGGCCATGTTCTCTAAAACTTACCATAATTTGTAATCTAAGGGGTTTAGATCTGGGCTAGACGAGGGTCCAGTCTTCAGCTCTTATAAAGTGTGGAACATTAGTTTCGAGCCAGGCTTGGGTAGTTCGTGCCTTGTGACCAGATGCAGAGTGCTAGCGGAAACTCCACGGCACATTTTTAAAAAGTGTATTGCTGAGAGTTTTCACAACACGATCCAAGATAGTCTCTTGATGCACTTTCGCTAAAGTATTCACTCCTTTTTCATAAAAAGGAAGCTGTGTGACTCCTTAATAAGACATCCCCAACAAACCATTACCGACGCAGGATGATGACCACGTTGTACCTTTCCGACCATTTGGGCGGCTTCTTTAGAACTGTGTGCACATTTTGCTTGTTGTAGTGCTCTTCAATCGTGAAAAAGTTTTCATCAGTAAAGAGAATATTTCTGTGCCTTTCACCAGCGTATCGGCACAGAAGGCATTTTGATCCACCCACTCTCTTCAAGTGTAGGGATCGGGTTAGAGCATATCCTGTACATCGACGATAAGCGCCGAGCTTCAGATCTTGTTTTATTATACGCGACAGAGTCCTAGGGAGAATCATCATATCTTGTGATAAGATTTTTTGTTTCCTAATGGGGTTTCGACGAATTCTGCCTTTAACAGCATTAACAGCCTATGTAGTCATAACAGCCCACGGCCGCCCCGATTTTTTATGGTCTTCAACAGACGAAGTGTTGGTATATCTGTCGGTAGGACGATCTACCAACATACGGCTAATACCAAGATTTTGAAGTGTCGTGAATGAAATGACCGACGGCTCCATACCCACTTTGTGCAAGGCAATCACTGCAATCCTATTTTCTTTAACACCCCATTCCATATTGTAATTTGATAATAAACACGAAAAAAATATGTAAAACGGCGGGAATCGAAAGAACTTTTAACATAATAAACGCGTTCCAAATTCAAAATAATTAAAGGGTTGAAAAAAAGAAAAGTTTCTATGTATTACAGTATTTATGGCCAGACTAGTTACGTAAATTCAATAAATAATTAAAATAAATATACAAAATTCAATAAATTTCTAATAATACAAAGACATAATAGAGTCCAACAGCGCTGATTGTGTATCAACTTTCTAGTATCAAATAAATAAACTAGACATCGGTGTCGTTCGATATTTGTTACTATTTCACTGTTAAACCATCGAACCGAATTTGTTGCGTTTTGGCACACACATCGCTATTATACTTGAACTAGTTGTCGCTCATCGAAATTACATACTTTATTTTTAAATTTCGCAAAAAAATCATTTGTTTCATTTACAATTAGATGAAATAAGCGATATTTAAAATAATTTCACATTTCAAAATTGGTGAACGAGTAATATGCCTCTGTGACATACAGATAGTGTTGTGTTCCTGCGAGTGAGTGAGGTTACCAGTTAGCTCTCAAAGTGTTGCTGTGTTAGCAGCGTGGGAGGCAAGGCTCGAACGTCATTTGCTGTATTTCAGACGCTTACAAACCGTAAACTTTCATATATTTTTTTAATTCCTTCAAAATCCTTCCCTCCCTTTCCAAATATGTGAATAGCAGCTTTTCATACATCGTGTAGCCAAGTTTGATTGAAATCAGATTACAAAAGGACAATAGAAGACTATGTCTCTGTTCTTTTTTAATTAAATTAGTAATCCTAAACCTGTAAAAATAACCCTGTTGACTGGCAATCATGTTTGGAAACGATTTGGCGCATTGTTCCGCTAAACTGACATTAATCGCCAAATAACAACTCTCTAGAGGGTTGTTGTGTTCCTACGTGTGAGTGAGGTCATCAGTAAGCTCCCAAGGAGTTGCTGTGTAAGTAGCAGAGGCATCGCGCGAGTGATACTTAATATATCGCAAGCGTTAATAGGCGACGGTACCCACTTTACATCAGATGGGCTGTATGCTTGTATGCCTCCCGACGCAGTTAAAAGATCCTAAATCTGCGAAAATAACCCTGGCAATCATGTTTGGAAATGATTCAGCGCATGGACTAATATATCGTTTATTCTATTAATTGACATCATTGTTCCGCTAAAGTGACATAAATTTATTGCAATATCAATTTACAACTCGAAAAAAGACTTATATTGGCAAGTTTTTTTCGAGTCTTCTAGCCAATGATCATTACAGAAATGTTGGTATATTCTAGTACAAAAATAAAAATGAAAACTACACTAAGTTCAATAAGATTTTTTTTTGTTCATAAATGTAAATTGTATTGAAGTGCCCGCGAGAGCCCTGTGGCAAATAAAGAATTTTATCAGGAACACCGTTCCTATATGTTTGTCTGTGTGTGCGATTTTTCGAATATTCGAATTTTGACTTCAGATTCGGATTCAGCATAAAAAAGTAGAATAGGAATGTTCAGGAACACCGTTCCTATCTCTTAAGGAACATAGTCAAATAGACGACAAATTAAAAAAAAAATTTGAATAGTTATATAATTGACGAGCTAGGTGTTCCTCTGGCAATGCAAGCTTGCGCATTCTCAACTGGTTTTTTATTTGTTACCTTCCTACAACGAGTAGAACTCGCAGATTAAGAGTTCCGTATCACCGAACAACATTTATATGAATGCATATCTTCACGCCAGATCCCTTGCGGGTTAGGCAGAGAGTACCGAGCGTCATAAGACGTGACCCTTAGATTCTTCGCTCGCTTAACTAACATAACTCTTATCATGCGCGCTCGCCAGTTCCTAGGGTTCCTGATATCACCTTCTGATAAAACACAGCGAATTTGGTCATGGCAGGTGTCCTGGTCTTCCTCGGCTCCTACATCCTTCCGCTTTCTTATTGTATATACAATATTTAATACTGCAATCTTCTTCTTAGCATTAGGGATGGCACGGTCCGCTACTTAGCCTGTTTTTAGGGTTCCGTACCCAAAGGGTAAAACGGAACCCTATTACTGAGACTCCGCTGTCCGTCCGTCCGTCTGTCACCAGGCTGTATCTCATGAACCGTGATAGTTAGACAGTTGAAATTTTTACAGATGATGTATTTCTGTTGCCGCTATAACAACAAATACTAAAAAATAGAATAAAATAAATATTTAAGGGGGCTCCCATACAACAAACGTGATTCTTTTGCTCGTTTTTGCTCGATATTGATAACGGCAACAGGTAGATGCTTGAAATATTCACAGAATATTTAGTTATATATTCACTTTAAGAATAAATATTAAATTAAAATAAAACAAATATTTAAGGGCTCCCATACAACAAACGTGTTTTTTTGCCCTTTTTTATAGAAAATGGTACGGAACCCTTCGTGGGCGAGTCCGACTCGTATTTGGCCGATTTTTTTTTTTTGACAGGCCCACCACTCATACCCACCACTGTGTGTCCTGTGTAGCCAGAATTAACAGCGGCGACCACCAAAAAGGCAAACACTGAAGTTCATTGCTGTCCCGGGGGTTAAACTACAGCTGCCTTGGAACTCACAACGAATTTAATCAGAAGAAATTTGTAGGAGTAGGAAGTGTTGGAATTGACTTCTTCCAACGATTTGGCGAAGATACTGGTTTTGACATGGAGCGATTGGCGTCACATCTCCACAACGCAGAGGGTAAACCAGACCATTCTTAGGTTAAATCCACCCGCCTTTCGAAATACAATTTCTTGGACGTGCTGGTTTCCTCATAATGTTTTCCTTCACCGCCGAGCAAGTGATTAAAACTTCAACATTATTCCGAAATAGAATAGAGTAGATACGCAATTAAACCTGTGTATTTTACATTTTGCTGCGACCTCACTCACTCGCAGAAATACTACCTCTTCAGACAGTCATTCTTTGGTTATGGTTTACTTTGAGGTGGAGGTACTTCCCCAACCGAGCTGCTTTAATGCTACCTCTCTTGAATTAAAGGCGTTTTCGAAAAACCTAATCAGTTTGGACATTATTAATGCCTTTAGTGTTCTGGCACGCGTAATGATTTGTAACCGAAATGGAAAGATATTAATAAATATTGAAATTTACAGGAAATATGATCTAAGCTATATTTTGTGTGCTTTCGCCTTCAGAATTAGTGCTGATCGGCACTCATCCACTACTGTTAGATGCATGCCGCCGCTGCTATGGCCGCTTAGGTAGTCTCTGCGATACCTTTCGCCTCTCCATGAGACCTCCTCTGGCTGTAGTTAGTCGTTATAATAACATGCTATAACAAATTTCGTCGGGCAATCGCTGGAACGATTGCAGCTGAGCTAGAGACGTCCAGCGCCATGTAGCGACGGCATGCTACTACCGGGGGGACTTAGTTCGTTTAGTGTCGTGAAAGTGGTACCAAAAACACGTGTTGTAGATTAATAAAATAAGTATTTAAGTGACCAGTACGTACAAAACTTAAGAGACGTTTACCAGCCAACGCCGTGGTGTCGATTTTAAATGTCGGTGTCGTTAAACTCTCCATTTTTCTCTAACGCGCCAAAAGATGTATGCCTGCCAAGGACCCTAATTACCCTACAAAGGACCTGGCGTGAAGATATATATCTTCACGCCAGGTCCTTTGCAGGGTAGGCAGAGAGAACCGAGCGCCGAAAGATGCGGTCCTTACATACTTCACTCGCTTCTATAACATTCATAGCTTTTTCATGCACGCTCGCCGGTTCCTGGGGCTCCTGACATCACCTTCTGATAAAACACGACCAATTTGGTCTCGGTCTTCCTCGGCTCCTACATCCTTCCACTTTTGCATTGTATATCTATTTCGTCAAGTATGTAATAAATGAATAAATAAATCATTAATAAATCTCATTCACCACCGTATTTATATAATTTAAAGACACAAAAATACAGGTGGTGGTGTCAAAGTAACGTAACAAACAACTGCGCAACGGATCTCGTCAAATCAAGGGAAAGAAATATTTTATATTTTTTTTATACGACGTCGGGAGGCATACAAGCATACGGCTCACCTGATGTAAAGCGGGTACCGTAGCCTATTAACGCTTGAGATATATTAAATATCACTCGCGCGATGCCTCCTCTGCTGCTTACACAGCAACTCCTTGGGAGCTTACTGATGACCTCACTCACACGCAGGAACACAACAACCCTCTAGGGAGTTGTTATTTGCCTGAGGTTTTCTGTGAGGCTACTTTACTTACTTCCCCAGACGGGCTGCTTTGATGCGCCCTTCCTCTCTTAAAACATCCAGACCGAGACAAACAGACATGTTCATGCACACAAATGTTTGCCTTGTGTGGGAATCGAGCCCACGAGCGTTGGTGTCCAAGTAGCGTCATTTGCCACCACCGAGCTCGTCAAAATTAAATGAAATGTGCCATTTTCACAGCATTAAGAACCTTAGCTTAGTAGGCGAAAGCGTAATTCGCATGTTACTAGATACGAAAGGCGGCCAATGTATTCTCGGTACCAATATCTATGACAAACAAACGTAAATTAATTCAAATTCATATATTATTACGTAAAACAAACGTGTGCGTCTCGGGACTAATCCGCTGCCGTATGCATGAGAGAAAGGGAAGCCAGACAGACTGGCGCCGTAACGCGTTACGTAACGAAGCGGTTTACCCTCCCATAAGAAGTTATCGCTTCAAAAACTTTATACCCCCTTTTTAAGTACAATGCGCGCTGGGAGGTATGTGAGATTTATCATAATTAAAATTCATATGGAGAAGAAATACAGATAGATAAAATCGTGTATTTTTCGAATCACGACTGCGCGGCACTACCCGCATGCCATAGGAGATTGAGAAAGATTTCTTTCCCGCGACTCTATTGAGTGTCATGAGTAAAATTGCATTTTATGCTAAAGTGACTACTAAACACAAAAAAAAAAGATATTTTTGGTCTAGTTTTTTTTTTTTAATTGTAGACCAAATTCCTTCAGGCGCGTTCTGAGTGATAACTGGTTTATCAGGGTTCCGTGATTGGTTGCAATATTGAAATTAATTTTATGTAGCTTTTAACACTTTCGAACTTACGATTCGATCACCGTTGTTAAAAATTGTAATTAAAAAATCATATTTATCTGTTACAATTACAAATGTAAAAGCAAATAAATTTATATACCTATGCGAAAACTGTATGAGTATTTTTATGTTTTTTTTTATTAAACAGTAGGCATACGGCCCACCTGATGTAAAGCAGTTACCGTAGCCTATTAACGCTTGGAATATATTAAGTATCACTCGCGCGATGCCTCCTCTGGTGCTAACACAGCAACTCTTAAGGAGCTTACTGGTGACCTCACTCACACGCAGGAACACAACAACCCACTAGGGAGTTGTTAATTGGCGGCGGTTTTCTGTGCGATGGAGTTACTTCCCCAGACGGGCTGCTTTGATATGCCCTACCTCCCTTAAAACATACAGACCAAGACAAACAGACATGTTCATGCGCCTAAATGTTTGCCTTGTGTGGGAATCGAACCCACGAGCGTTGGTGTCAAAGTCGCGTCATTCACGACCGAGCCACCGAGCTCGACAAATTGTTACATTGTTATAATCTTAAGATAATAATGTATACTGTATAGTATTCCAAATAATAATCGGTTGACAACCAGTGGAGACCATTTTGGCTTTGCTTAATCATTTACTCGTACTTCAAAATTAGTTATTTATTTAACTAATTGGTATAACTAAGGGAAATTATATATTTATACCCTTACATAATGCGATTAATTAATTAAATTATGCAATTAATTTCATTAGTACAATACCCCAATACCGAGAATAGATTGATAGCCCCTATATATATGCATGAGGAGAGTAAAATACAGAGAGATTTGTTAAAAAACTATTTATATTAACGGTTAAAGTATGAAATTGTCGATTTGTATTGAAAAATTAAAACTCGTTTTTTTCTAAGATGTAACATATCAAAATATTTACCCTCATTATCTATATTTTGCTGCCATCTAAACGGAAGTTTATTTATGCATTTGAGATAGAACTATGGGGATCTAGATTCGACAAACTGTGTAAAAGCATTTTGTACCATCTCCTGGGAAGAAAATTTTTTTACACGAAAATTGTCGATTACACTAAAAAAATGGAAGTCAGTTGGAAGTCAGTTGGAGCAAGGCCTGGCGAGTACGGAGGACGACGTATGGTTTATAACATCAGCTCCTGTACAGTTACAACGGTTTCTCGTGCAGTGTGAGGTCCTGCGTTGTCATGGAGCAATAATGGTGAAGATCGATTCACGAGTCGGGGCCGTTTCACTGTCAGCTTCGCCATTATTGTTCGAACTTCGGCACAGTAAAAATCTGCTGATATTGCTTGAGAAATTGCTGAGAGAAGAGACTACCAAACAGTTAGCATTACCTTTTTATTGGTAAGCTTTACTTTAGGGCACAATTGCGGCGTTTGACCTGAGGTCAGCCATTGCATTTTTCGCTTACGGTTATCGTAAAGAATCCACTTTTCGTCACATGTCACAATTCGATCCAATATTCCTTCATTTCTGTGCCGAGCTAACACGGCAACACAAGTTTCAACACGCGTTCCTTTCTGCAGATCAGTCAAATCATGCGGCACCCATTTTTCATATTTTTTTATCTTATTGATTTGATGCTAATTAGTCAATATTGTAGGCAAGGTAACGTTAAACCATGCCGCTAATTCCTGGGTAGTTTTACTCGGATCGGCTTCCACCATCTTCAATTCAGCGTTATTTACCTGTGTGGGCGGTCTTACACGTGGTTCGTTCTTCAAGTCGTAGTTTCCATTACGAAAGCGTTTAAACCAAAAAACGCACAGTGCGTTCATTAGCAGTCTTCTCTCCAAACGCAGCATTGATATTGCGAGCCGTTTCTGCCGCGTTAGTAGGTACCGCGTCGGAACTCGTATTCAAAACTTACTCGGATTTTCGAAATATCCATCTTTCCCGTCTAAGCTAAATAAAAAAAACAATTGAAATTCGTAAATCAAATTTTGCACATTTTTAAAAGAAAAACCTCATAGGAATCAAGTGAAAAATGTTTTCTCGAAAATCTCACACCATGGAGGTTTAATGTCAATTCAAAGTATCTATTACAATAAAACGGCAATTTCATACTTTAACCCCTATTACGATATTTTTCGAAACGAATTATCCAACTTCAACTGTTGGTAGCTTGCGATCGACTAACAAGTCGGGGTCCACAACTATCAAATATTCAAATCACTAGGTATTTACCAAGTATTCTCATGCATTTAATTACATTAATATAACGTCGTAGTTTAGATTCTAATATAACATTGCATGCACGACTCTTTGTAATATTAAATTATTTGTATCTAGATGCAAATTCTACTTTATAGATGATATAAAAAGGGAGAAAAATGGTAACCTATGGAAAGCTTCCATATTGTATTTCTCGTTTCAATACGGTTAATAACTGAATTCATTTCGGAAGAGAACAATTGCATTTTATAGTTTTTTGCCATAGCAACTGGTCCAATTCTCTCTGTTCATATCACCTATTTATACAAAATATACTGTTATTTAACTCACAATCTTTTTTAATAGAAACACACCAGAAAAAACAATAAAAAGCGCGGGAACATCGAACCGCCAAACTGACATTTTGGAATACCATAGACAAAGACCTAGAACGTAACTGTGTGTGTCAAATCGTAAATGTACGTGTTGATAATGATTTTCAAGATGTGCCGTGCCCAAGCAGCCGCATTGATCCTGCCTCTTCTGTTAGCATGGCTAACGGGAGACTCTTCGGAAGCCCTAAGCACTTTTGGTGTCTCGAACACGCGACCTCCGACACCGCCAGCTCCAACAACGCCGCCGGGTAATATTTTTTTTAATAATGGGACGCTCACTTAGACGCACCTTTCACCACACGATTGGACCACTATTTATGACACCCTTTGCAAAATTTTGAACTAAATGTTTTAAATACTGAGTATTTAAGATATTTAGCATTGGTTAAAATATGTAAAAAATTAATTAGACAGATTATATTGTCCCATTATTTTAAAAATGCCAAGGCGATAAGGCACTGAAATTTTAGGGATAATATTATTTAAAAGTAAAAAAAATGCCACTGATTGTAATTCTGGCAAGGTTATTTTTTCAATGCAAAATGCATTGAAAATGAGAAATAACCTATAAAAATTATTTATGAAACTTGACAGATATAGACATGTTGCAGCAATTAACATTTGTATCTACAACACTCGTAACAGTCTCTAAATATTGTAACTGGTAAAAATGAAATTTCAATATTTTGGGCTGCTAGAATCTAATCGTCAAGTATAAAGCATTCATCCACTCTACTTATTGGGTTAAGATTCGGTAAATAAAACTTTTGTAAAATGTTTATTTCCACTAAATCAAAAATGCATGCAAACAGCGAGGCAGAGATATAATTTGTCGCTAAAATTGGATTGATAGTATTTAAACTATTGCATAAATTATTTCACATAATTTTCTGAATTGGCCTGTATATAATATTTTTTCTCTTATAAGTATTTAAATATATTCGTGTGTTATTTTTTCGTGTTCAGTTTTTTCTGTGTGGTGTTTTGTGTGTATAATTTGAATGTAATAATATGCTTGGTAAGATCTTACATTAAGTCTTTGAAGGATATAATTTTTATTTATTTCAGTGTAATGCAACAAGTAAACACACAAGTTCTTATTAAGATTGTTACAAGTAACATTAATAAATTATACATAAATCTCTTTCAAGTTCTCCTTACTTCAGTGTCTTCTTATTAAAACATGGTCGTAGAATGAGGAAATTAATTTAAATAGCTTTATGGCTTTGTAGCCATAAATTCCTATCACTGCGGCTGCTTGGCTGAGAAATATGTTTATATGTAACAAATAAAAAATAATCGTTTTACTCAATAGCCGCAGGAAAGTAAATGATACATTAGAAAAGCCAAGTAGGTAACATTAAAATTCTCTAGCTTTAAATTGTATGCATATTTATTACAGCCACAAGCACAATATTTATCAAGAATACTATACAAATTATAAAAATATTGTTAGGACGAAAGCTCTAGGTATGCACTAGATACACATTTTAACTGGTAAATTGGCGTGAATATTACCTGACATTACACCATAGACAAGACCATTGAATGTAACAGACATCGCACATTTCAAACAAAGAAACAAATTCGCGCTGTGCACACAATAATATTTTTCTGGACGAAGTAATTCTACAAATTCACGCTTCTATAGAAGAGTGCAATAGAAAAACACCAAATAGTGTTAAAATGTCGTATAATAAACACCAAATAATGAGTATATTGACGATTATAATAACCGTGTACGTGAGTATACAGCCAATGGATGCCTTCGGCATATCATCGTTCGGGAAGGCTAATACAGAACCGCCTAGACCTCCTACGACAACTCCATTGCCTGGTAAGAGCTTTTTTATGTATCAGGACAAGCTTCGCTTAACTCATTTACTTTACCTTCAATTTATGATAATGATTATGATATCCGATGCTACTTAATTCTAGGATTCACATGCAAATTCTAATACTGTATTGACAAAATAATTCGAAAACTTATGATTAATATAAAGTTACCTTTTGTTAACTTATCTACTCTATAAAATATTGTCTCTTTATGACATATAGTAAACTGTGTATACGTAATTATATTTTTAACACAAACACAAGTTTTCTTATTGAACAAAAACCTATGTATGCTACTTACCTTATTTAAATTAATAAAATATATTTAGCCTTATATCAATCAAAACACAAAAAGTCTGAAAGAGTAAAACACAGAAATATAAGTACACAGTAATTTTTTTATTAAAATTATAATTATTTTAATTTTATCAGGTACCAGTACAGTTCAGAATTTGCTAGACAATCCTAAAATTCAGATCCATGGTTCAAGCTACATTACAGTAACACTGACACAATCATACAGATCGCTTAACATAATGGTTTTCATGCAGCATGGTGCGATTTCATAAAAGGAAAATATAAAAATAGCTTAAACACAACTTTTAGCAATTGCACTAGTAGATGGTTTATTTGGCCGTCATTGTGCAATAGCTTTAATTATATACAATATATATATAATTAATGCTTTTATTCTATTAAACGGTCACCCAATGTACCAATTCTGTACCGAAAAGAAGCGTAATGTAAATTACTGTGATTATTTATTAATAGGAATGAGGATGCCGTCTATTATCAAAATTTAACTTCATATATTTATTCAATATTAATAGTTTGTTGAATTTAACATAAAGTGTTTACGTTATTACCTACTAATAACACGATTTATGAGTGTTAATGCCTTATTCATTCATGAATTATAATAAAAATACCTTTATTGAAAATTTAGGGCCAATTCACACTTCGATTGATAACGATCGAAACGTATAAACCCAACACATTCCCCACTTTGTTGTAAATACCTTGTATGTATATTGAGAAACATAAAATAACATAATTTGTAAATAATATTTTATGGTACAGCATTCTAAGAGAAATGAAATATTTTGGTACATGAGCAAGCATGATGACCTCATTTAAACAAATGTAAGTACTAATATGTTCAATGTTATAGAAAATTATTCACAGAAATTGGTATATAAAGTAAGTATACATCATTTTAATATTTTCGACGATTACAAAAGCAAACGTTCTAGAAGAAACGTTACTTATACGGAAAAAAGGCTGCATTGTATTACTAACAGAGAAGTACATGTTCAGGATATATTAGTCATAAAAATACTTGTCCTAGTATATAAAAAATCTTACCAACACATTAATTTTATTTACACAAATTAGAAAACAAAATACTCGAGCCTACGCCACATCTTGATTCACAAACGTATTTTTTCAAAATACAATTTAAAAACCAGTTACTGGTCAGCAACATTATTTATGCGTATTTTCATATGTCGTGGAAAATTTTAAAAGTCTTAACGAGTTCTTATACTCACTATGGAATCAGCAGCAGTATCTGTTATGTTGTCCTGTTAACAAGTTAGTTTCTACGTTTATACATATACATATGCAGATAGACTCCTCCATCATGTAATACGTAGTACTCGTAGTTATAGTATTTACAGATAATACAATTTTAGTAATTAAATTTTTTCCTTTATGTATTTTGTAGATCATTATTTAATTGTTTTTGTAGACTCAATAACGTAGGTTTACGATTTGCAAAGACGTTTTGGCGAAACGATGTATGTTAATTCGTAGTTTAAAGTACTAAAATAAAATAATATGGTACCTTAGGTACTTAGATCTGATTGTTCAAAAACTAATTTGTAATGGTAGTAATTACATTCGTAGTTATATTTCTAGGCTTTTATACATGACAAAGACACACAAGCCTTTAATATTTAGCAAGACAATACAAAAGATTTTTTGAGTTTGATGCGAAACTATGAATAAAAATTTCTTTATTTACAAATGCGATATTCATTACCTTAATGTTGATAAAAAACTAATGTGATTACATATTTAAAATTAACTAACGTGTGTCATATAAATTAACTGTCCATTAAAAATTGTCTATGATGTTACTTTCTTTGGAATCCTCAGTCTCTATGCGAATTGAAACCTAGTAGGTAAATTATTACGCGTCAGTAAAACATATTTAAAACCGTTCCCGCGTAATCTCTTGTACCTTGCTTATAACGAACGGTTACTCGCTTCTCCTGTGAATAAACCAGTAATACACCATGCGTATTTTCTGCCGGATTGAGATGTGGTGCAGGCGTCAGGCGGCAACCGCCATTGTGATTCTCCTGCTCGCTGGGTGGCTCACTGGCGAGTCATCCGAAGCACTCACCACCTTCGGCAAGAGTAACACTCAAGCACCAAAAGAAGTAGTACCTACTTCACCGCCAGGTAAGAGAATTTGACATAATACTGGACATTTCAAGTTTAAAAGCTGCGTACGCTGCCCAGAGTCAATGCCTCAAACTTTCATACTTAAGTATATTATTATTATGTTATCTATGGCAATTAAATATTTTTCTAAAAATATTGTTACAGATTATCAGACATAACTAATATATCACATTTAAATAAAAAACATAAAAGTTAAATAACTGCTATAGATACTCGGATATTATCTGGAGAAATAATTTGGTCCAGTATTATTGTCAATAATAATATAGTGTCACATCACACTGTCATGTTTTGCATATGTTTTTTGCACAAATTTGTCGATGTGAATTATGCGTGTACTTGTTTTTTTTTTGTAATAAAAAAAATATTTCCTACTCGTTGTGACATAATTTGTGTATTACTATCATTTTATGTGTATTTTTAATAAAATCAGTGCAACATGATTAGAACAACAAAATACTTTTATGATGAACATCTTATGAAATCTTATTAAAAATTATAATAAATTAATACTTAATAAATACTTAAGGAATACATACTAAGGGAGCCTCACGTCTGTGAGCAGCGTAATATCATCATTTCATTTGTTTATTTTTGAGGGAATAGCGATGGGGCTGGCTAGAGGAGACTACCTTGTTTCCCATTTCTGGTTTTGAAAGTATTCTATCACGGTACCAGATTTTTATTCATAGTACCATAGACATACAACTCTTCAATGATAATATGAACAAACATGACTATGGAGTTTGTATTTCGTTGTGTTAATATTAATCCAAACTAAATTCCGTCCCGTAAACTTTGTGCCGCGAAACGTGATACAAAAAGCATAGACAAATAACGAAGCATGCACTGAAGGTTGGTTATGTTGGCAGTAAAGAGGAGAGTGGATATGTCTGAAAAAAAAATATGTTTGCCTACGCACAGTGTTGCCAACTCTATGTCTTTTTACGTAGATCTACGTATTTTAGGCCTTTTCTGCAAACCTACGAACTTCAGTACCAGAATCTACGTATTTTCTTCTAATTTGTACAAATTTGCAAAATAACATAACTCACCAGATTGAAGAAGCATATGTTCCGTTACTTAAAGACAGTGGCACCTCCGTCTGCGGGGCTAATTATGACTAAAACTATTACGACAAACTATCACGAAAAGTGCCTTAAAAACAAATAGCAAGCCTACGCAGGAACATATTCAATATTTTAATAAACATATATTTTTACGTATAAATTTAATTTGCCTGAAAATAATAAAAATTGAGTAATTTATAATTTATTTTTTATATCGCGACGATGGCAAACAAGCATACGCATGCATTGTCTTATGATAAATGTCTACCACAGCATGGTAAATGCTGCCAATACAGCGCCTCCTCCAAGAACTCTATGTTCTATCTCTCTTTTTTAGGGTTCCGTACCCAAAGGGTAAAACGGAACCCTATTACTGAGACTCCGCTGTCCGTCCGTCCGTCCGTCCGTCTGTCACCCGGCTGTATCTCATGAACCGTGATAGTTAGACAGTTGAAATATTCACAGATGATGTATTTCTATTGCCGCTAGAACAACAAATACTAAAAAATAAAATAAATATTTAAGGGGGCTCCCATACAACAGTGATTTTTTTGCCGTTTTTATAGATAATGGTACGGAACCCTTCGTACGCGAGTCCGACTCGCACTTGGCCGATTTTTAAATAAATTGTATAACAAAATACTCGTTTTATTCAGTTTCACCTACCCTAACTTTTTCATTTCACTCAGAAAAAAAAGTACGTAGATCTACGAACTTTTCATAATGCAAATTTTACAAATTCTACGTAATTTTCTCATCGATTTTTTTTCAAAGTCCGAGTTGGCAACACTTACACGTACTTCTTCCCGCGCTTCAGACTCCTACCATTGTTGCTAATATTGCAATAATTTGCCAAAGCATGGGAAATGGGAAGAACTTAAATAAAATAAAAAAATTGCCTACGCACGGAGCGGCTAGATTTTTATAAATACGATTTTGTCAGTATTATCAGTGCAGAATGTACTACAGTAATTATGGTGATACAGCAACTACAGAGATATGTATGGTCAAGGAACAGCTAAAAGGGATAAAGGGAAGCCATTCAAAAGACTATAGGTCTCTGACGAAAGCTATCTTCTCATTGACTTGATGATATTAGAAGTTCTATTGTTGTGCAATTGTGATGTCAATATTTGTGGGTTGTCACAGAATACCTACGTTAGTCGACCAATATAAAACATACAAACGTTTCCAACCCCAGTTATTTCCTAAGCGAAGCAAATAAAAAACATATAACCTCGTAATTTTCATTTAATATTCACTG
This sequence comes from Pyralis farinalis, assembly GCA_947507595.1. Lineage (NCBI taxonomy): Eukaryota > Metazoa > Arthropoda > Insecta > Lepidoptera > Pyralidae > Pyralis > Pyralis farinalis. The sequence continues at coordinate 38,283,470 of OX382263.1, read as the reverse complement.
GATCAAAGCAAACGGCGACATGTTAAGTTCGTCGTGTTGTAATTTCTTTCAGTACCGCCCCTTAGGCGACTCTCTGATCAAATACTTTATAAATAAGTTTTTTATGACACTTACAGTTACCGTAGCCTATGGACATGCAACACCAGAGGTGTTACTCTCGCGTTGCCGACCCTGTAAAAACCTCTTCACGCCTTTCTTGAAGAACCCCATGCTGTAGGATTATAGTAGGATTATAATGTTGGTGGGTTATAACACAACACGTAAAATTATTAATGAAGATTTGTATTTTAAATGTAATGAAGACGAAAGCGATGGTGTTTGAAAGGAATGAAACTGTTAAACAAAATGGTCACGAAAGAAGTGTCATCAGGCAAGAGTGAATGGAGATACAGGTAGGGCCGCCATAGACGCATACGTATGTATCAAATTGGTGATGTTTTGAAAAACGCCAAACCGAAGAACATGCATGAAGAGGTTGATGAGTGTGGTGGAGGCGAGAGAGGTATGTTTGGATCGGAGCACCTGGCGTTCTATACTCTCTGCCTACCCCAATGGGAGACAGACTTGATGATATGTATATATGTATGTTGTAATTTAATTAAATCTATTGTTATTTTTGACAAAGGAAACTTTCCTTTTTGTCCTCTTGCAACCCTATAGTCCGTTGCAATATTTACGTGTAGCTATACTTAGCATTTTCGTGAAGCCAGTAACCATAGAATTGTTTCAGCCCCGCTGTAATCATTTGTCATACGCCACGCGTGATTGATCGACGTATAATTTAGTTGTACGGTCTATTACACGTTTATTTCGGGTGAAATAACTCGTTCACGCTAACATCGCGTTCCTATAACGTTAAAGTTAGATAATATTCGACAGGGTTTACTACGACTAAATTTTATTTCACATAAGGAATGTTACATATGTATAACGGTTATAACTAGTCTGGCCATAAATACTGTTATATAGAAACTTTTCTTTTATTCAACCCTTTAATTATTCTGAATTTGGAACGCGTTTATTATGTTAAAACTTCGATTTTCCACCGTTTTACATATGTTTATTGTGTTTATTTTCAAATTACGATATGGAATGGGGTGTTAAAGAAAATATCATTGCAGTGATTGCCTTTCACCAAGTGGGTATGGAGCCGTCGGTCATATGTATGACACTTAAAAAGCTTGGTTTCAGCCGTATGTTCGTATATCGTACTATCGATAGATATACCAACACTTCCTCTGTTGAAGACCATAAAAGATCGGGGCATCCTCGTGCTGTTTGAACTACAAAGGCTGTTCATGCTGTTAATGCTTTTAAAGCCAGAATTCGTCGAAACCCCATTAGAAAACCAAAAATCTTATCGCGAGAAATGAAGATTCCCGCTAGGATCCTGTCGCGTATAATAAAACAAGAGCTGAAGCAGTGTGTGAAGATGAATTCCCTGCCGTTGGCGAGCGGTGTACGATTGTACAACGGGGCTGTTGGCATCATATCCAACAACTCCTCGGAGTTAGACCACACACAGAGGGAGGCAAAATCTCTCCTTGAACTTAAAGAGTTTAATATCGTGTGTGAGCTTAAACGGCAGACTAAATGGTCGCTGGTTCGATTCCTGGCATGTACCATTAAAACCGTATTGCCCCGGCAGGATTCTCGTTTGAACTTTTTCTGTTGTATAAGACCTTTGTATGTACATACACATTGTTCAAAGTTGAAATAAACACCGCTCCGTGTTACGAGCGTACGTTTCGTACGCAAAAAGCTCCGCTCCCAGCTTCTTCCCAATAAAAACTTCTATCTATCTTTAAATTCACGGCAAATCCCTTGCGTGGTAGGCAGAGAGAACCGAGCGCCACGTGACTCGATCCTTACATTCCTCACTCGCTTCAATAACATTCATTGCTCTTCTCATGCACGCTCGCCTCGGCTCCTGATATCACATTCTTTTTTTTTTATACCACCAAGATGGAAAACAAGCATACGGCCTGTCTGATGGTAACAGTCACCGTAGCTATGGACATTTGCAACACCAGGGGTGTCACTCATGCGTTGCCGACCCTCTACAAACCTTTCTTCGCGCCTAGAAGAGCCTTCTAGAAGAGCCCCATGCTGTAGTCTCTTGGGAAAACCTCGGCTGGAAGCTCGTTCCACAACTTGAGAGTTCTCTGAAGAAAACTTCTCTGGAACCGAACAGTACGCGACCATTGCGGTTCCAGCGTGTGAGGGTGAACTTCCCGACGTCGGCGGGCGGTGCGGTTATAAAAAGTATGCTGTCGGCATCATATCAAACAATTCTTCTGAACACAACCCGTTGTACAATCGGTAGAACACACAAAGGGAGGCAAAATCTCTCAAAACTGATAGAGCACGACCAATTTGGTCATGGTAGGTAAGTCTTGACCTTCCTCGGCTCCTACATCCTTCCACTTTCGCATTGTATATCTATTCCGTAATTCTATCTTCCTGCATTATTCAAATAATAATGCAATAAAATCTTCCGCACTATTTACTCTAACTCTACTCGTAGTTTAGATTGTTTATGGCATGTTGCCTGTAGTAGCAAAACAGCATTAACAAGTCTTCAAGAACGGATGCGATGTTGTCCAAGGTCTGTATGTAATGCTATATTACTTACGGCGTACACTTTCAGGGTTGAGTTTTGAATGCTAGAACCTAGATTATTGTGGGCGATGTTACTTTTTTATACCACTCGTAACAAGTACACTCGCCTTATCTATACAGATAAATAAAATTGGAGTGTCCGTTTGTAATATATAAAATAACCGCTTTTTATTAAATGCATATGGATACACGGGACATATACCGAAATATTTTTTTTTACAATTTTTGTCTGTCTGTCTGTTTGTTCGGGGTAATCTCTGAAACGGCTGGACGGATTTTGACGGGACTTTCACTTGCAAATAGCTGATGTAATAATAAGGAGTAACTTAGGCTACTTTAGAAATTTTATTTATTTTTATTAATATAAATAAATAAAAAAAATATAACTATTCCGCGCGGAAGAAGTACATAATACATATCAATTATTATTTTGCTTTATAATCAAATCAAATAAATAAAATTATAACTGAACAATAACTTTTTGTTAAATTCCGCGCGGAGTCGCAGGCACAGCTAGTAAGATTATATTAAAAAAATGTAAGACGTATCTATCTATTGTGAACAACTCCCTAGAGGGTTGTTGTGTTCCTGCGTGTGAGTGAGGTCTCCAGTAAGTTCCCAAGGAGTTGCTGTGTACGCAGCAAAGGAGGTATCGCGCGAGTGATACTTAATATATCGCAAGCGTTAATAGGCTACAGTACCGCTTTACATCAGGTGAGCTGTATGCTTGTATGCCTCCCAATGTAGTATATAAAAAAGTGACTTGACGAGCTTGGTGGCGCAGTGATGAAACATCCCGTTACGCTACTTTGACACTAACCATCGATTGTGGATTACATTCCTACACGGGACAAACAAGCAGCCTGTCTGAGGAAGTGCCTCCAACTCACAGGAAACCGCAGCCAAATTACCACTCCCTAGCCTAGAGGGTTGTTGTGTGAGTCAGGTCTCCAGTACGGTCCTAAGGAATTGCTGTGTTAGCAGAAGAGGTGGCATCACGTGAGTGATACTTAATGTATTACCAGCGTTCATAGGCGGACCGTATGCTTGTATGCCTCCCGACGTTGTATAAAAAAAATACTGCCCGCGAGGATCCAATGGCAAATAAATGATTTTTATCTTATTTTTATCATTATATTTACAACTAACTGTGCCCCGCGACTTCGTCAGCGCGGAATAGTTATTTTTTTATTATTTATTTATATCAATAAAAATAAATAAAATTCCAAAAATAAAAGTAGCCTAAGTTACTCCTTATTACATCAGTTATCTGCCAGTGAAAGACCCGTCAAAATCGGTCCAGCCGTTTCAGAGATTAGCCGGAAACAAACAGACAGACATATGTACCGTGTATACATCCATATGCATTTAGTAAAAAGCGGTTATCCCTAACCCATAAAATAGTACAGTTTCTCCCTCTATTTCTCTGCACTGACATTTTGGCCTCTAGAAATAAAACTATAAATGCGATTGAGATGCGGTTTTCACCAGAAAGTCAAACTAAATTGCATCTTTCTAATGGTATCAAAATGGAGTTAATTTGATAACCGGAAGTATTTAATAAAGTACATTTTGTACTTCCAGGTTGTAATTACAGTCATCGGTCATTTGTATAGAACAGTAATAACAAAAGCTTAAAAGTAGTGGTGGGATTTGCGCGAAGCGCGAACTCCAGCACTTGTTTTAATATTATAAACAGACACTCCAATTTTATTTATCTGCATAGATTACATATCATCACGCCTGTCTCCCATTGCGGTAGGCAGAGACTATAGAACGCCAAGCACCGATCCAAACATACCTCTCTCCTCTTCCACACTCATCAACCTCTTCATGCATGCTCTCGGTTTCGGGTGTTTTGGCCCCTTTCCAGTACATGAGTTATTTGATCTATATGCGTCTAGGGCGGTCCCTGCCGATGTCTCCACTCACTCTTGCTTGATACACTGCTTTCGTAACTCTTCTGTCATTAATTCTTTCTAAATGTCCAAACCCTCTCAGCATACCCTTTTAAATTTTTGTCAATAATCTTCTTGTGTCTTATATAATTCTCTTACGTTATTAGTTTTCTTTTTTAATCTGCTAGTATTTCGAAACTCACCTTATATTATATTATATGAAGAAGAAATGCTGAAAGAAATTTTTTAACATAAATCTCTTTTCAAATTGTCAATTAAATATTATAGTAAATACATGTATTTTTTTTAATACTACGTTAGGAGGCTGGGTGATATATTAAGTATCACTCGCGCGATGCCTCCTCTGCTGCTTACACAGCAACTCCTTGGGAGCTTACTGGTGACCTCACTCATACGCAGGAACACAACAACCCTTTAGGGAGTTGTTATTTGACTGCGGTTTGCTGTGAGGTGGAGGTACTTCCCTAGACGGGCTGATTTGATGCGCCCTACCTCTCTTAAAATGTAGAATATATTGGTACAATAATGATGTCAAATGGTACTCGTAGAATTAAAGACCATTATGAAAGGGTTGTCCGTGCTGAATTATTTCCAGACATTTTTGTCAGTTACATATACTCATCAGTTTTTACAGAGAGTATTTACGATGTGTTAGTATTAGCCTACAAAAACCTTTTCACGCCTATTTAGGGTTCCGTACTTTAATAGGAATTATTTCGTTGTTTGTCTGTCTGTTTTACAAGACTCATTTTTTACATGAACGCGTGGAGATATCAAGTTACAAACAAATACTGATATCTAGTTTCCTTGAGCAGTGATTGTTTAGTGGATAAAGAACTGGCCTATTGTCTGACGGTCGCTGGTTCGAATCCTGGTGAGTATGTACCACTAAATTCGGTTTTTGGATTTAGGTATGTACCTAGTCCGGCCATAAGTTCTGCTACAAATGAATATGCATTTATTTTTTCATGAAATAATGTAACCTTAATAAAACTTATATGTACATATTTATGGAAGTCTCAGCAAAAAAGACTAAATTTCCATAGGAAATTTAGTCACTGCTTGCTCCAGAGATTTCTTAAGAGACACAATGTCGGCGTGTCGTTTCGAGCAGGCCATGTCCTCTAAAACTGACCATAATTTGTAGTCTAAGGGGTTCAGATCTGAGCTAGACGAGGTCCAGTCCTCAGCTCTTATTAAGGTCAGAACGTTAGTTAGCACGAACATGCGTCTGATACCAAACGTTTGAAGTGTCTTGAATATGACGGCTCCATACCCACTTTGTGCAAGGCTTTTCTTTATTGTAATCTATCTATATCTATATATATAAAACAAAGTCGTGTTAGTTACACCATTTATAACTCAAGAACGGCTGGACCGATTTTTATGATTTTTGTGTTTTTGGATTTGTCTTCGTCCAGAATAGGATAATAAGTATTAAATGAATTTATACCATCTAATAAATTAACACACCATTTATTGATGCTGAGGCGGTACGAAGTTCGCCGGATCAGCTAGTTTGATATAAATACAAAAAAAACATGTAAAACGGCGGAAATTGAAAGGAGTTTTTAACATAATAAACGCTTTCTAAATTAAAATATTTAAAGATCTACTCTTTAAATATTTTAATAAAAGTTTCTATATAACAGATTTTTATGGCCAGACTAGGCCTAGCAAGTAATTATCACTTGCTCGACGATGAAGGAAAACATGTGAGGAAACTCGCACGTCCAAGAAATTATAGTTCAGAAGACAGAACTTGGGAAGATCTGCCATGCAATTAAGCTCTAAGCGACTCGTAATGGCTGTGTGCGTCGCTGTGATCGTAGATGTCACAGCTTTGACATCGTCTACTGCGATCACGGCTTTTTATTTGGTATTCTATAAGGCTGTAAGCGTACGCGAGGCTGTTTGCCTTGTAGAATTCCAATTCCAAACGCAGCCTTGCGGCGCTAGTGTCGCACAACCATGAAAAGCGACACTAAGGAATTGCAATTTTGTGTTCAAGGCTATAACAACCGATGTTTCCGAGGATGTAAGGATGTTTGCTCTTACAGAATTGCATGGCTGAATTGCCCCTAGGTTGTGTAGATCTAATGTATGGAATAATGAGCTAATAAATGACAGCGACAGTTGGTTGGGTAGAGAGAGCATGAAACAATAGATGCTGGGGAAGGCGTAGATTCACTCAGGAGGTATAAAGTCAGGGTCCTAGAAGAGATGAGCATTCATGAAAACATCTGTGAATGTTAAAGGAGCGAGTGGGTTATATAAGGATCGAGTCATCTGGCGCTCGGTTCTCTCTGTATACCCCGCAATCAAAAACCGCGCATTAAAGGACCACTTTCTCACAAAAACATTGTGTTATTTATCGCTTAAATATCTTAGCTATTCGAGCCTGCTAACCAATGGGATAATATTTTAACCAATAAGTCGGTAAGTACTGCGATATCGATCCATCAATTAGCCTATGCGTTCTACTTTACGGCATCCTACGTTGGTTCGGACATGTAGAAAGAATGCAGGATGAAAGAATGACGAAGCAGATATACAAAGCAAAAGTGGAAGGATGTAGGAGCCGATTAAGGCCAAGACTTACCTGCCATGATCAAATTGGTCGCGTTCTATCAGTAGGTGATGTCAGGAACCCTAGAAACCGGCGAGCGTGCACGAGAAGAGCAATGAATGTGAGGTATGTAAGGATCGAGTCGCGTGGCGCTCGGTTCTCTCTGACCCCGCACGGGATTTGGCGTGAAGTTATAGATAGATAGATAGAAGTAAATTTTTCACACACATACATACACACCTATATATATATATCAGAGCATGACGGTGACGTGAGTTGAGAGAGAGTGCTTTTTCACCATCCCAAAAGTGGCCACCTTGTGTAAAGAAATTTTCTCTTCAAAAAATGCTAGTAAAACCCTTTGAAAATACATTCTCATAATCATAGTACATAAAAGGCTCAAGTACTATAAGAGGTCGTTACGTATGATTTGTCTATGGTATCACATGTCAAACTAATCATAAATCATGCATAGACTCACTTGCTTTTGTCTTCATAATAAACCATACTTCATGTTATTTCATGATGACATGAAAGGCGAACGAATGATGAATGACAGAGCATCGATAGGTCAGTGGACAATTTGTACCCGGTTCGAATCCTGGCATCTACCACTAAAGTCGTGTTTTCTGATTCATGGCCATATTTGTAACTAGCTTTATCCCGCGGTTTCGCACGCGTAGTTTTTGGGATTTCGGCAGTTTTACGTATTTTTATTTCACTTCTTATTTTAAAGTACAGTCGACATTAAATAGTAAAAGTACCAAATATCCTTATTTGTGTAGTAATGAAGATATGTCACGATCTGTTTAGTTTTCATTATCTATTTGACTGTAGACACTCAAAACACCTCTTTATACTCATTATTGCCTATTTTAAAAACATAAATGTTTCAAATCACTCACTTAAAAAAATATCTGTCTACCCCTTGGGGGTTGAAATTCAAAAAATCCTTTCTTATCTCTCATATGCATTACAAAAGGTACCTCTAGATGACTCAGTGAATAAGTCCGGAACTCCATTTTTATTAATATGATTATCCCTTGCTGTGAAGGAAAGCATCGTGAGGAAACATCCAAGAAATTACATTTCGAAAGTCACGTGGCTTAATCCAAGATAGGTTTGGTTTTCCCTCTGGCTTGTGGAGGTATGACAGCAATCGCTCTAATTAAAAAATTGGTTGTCTGTAAAGTCGGTTTACGGACAATAATTTTACGTGATAACGTCATAAGAAAACATTCAACAGTTGACAAAACAGTTCACGTGTAGGTTGTGTGCTGCCGCTGTCTCTCTTCTACTCGGACGCATCGGACGATGGAGTGGAAGAGAGATAGATGCGTCACAAGCCGAACGCTTAGGCAGATCGTGCCTCTCTATCGCTTGTTCCGCGCTCTCACTTGCACGCTCGGCTCAAGCGGAACGTGACAATTTTTCGTGCGTGCAGTCGGCTTACATCGATTTTTAAGACGTTATCACTTCAAAATCAGTATCCTCGCCAGGTCCTCAGTGTTAGGTAGCAGACCACGACAATCCTAACGATATAGGAAACGGGATAACTCTACGTAGTTGAAGATGAATGGGGAATTAATTGTTTTTTCACGTCTGCTTCAAAACGTAATGTTAACTGCATGGTAGGTAACCTATCTTACTTTCGAAATATTCATGTTCGAATTTCAATTATTCGAAAACGGTATGACGAAGTTTCAAATGCCAGATAGTTTTTTTTACATATTTTGTGCTTCTAGAAACTGAATTCATATAATGTTTTACCAGATCATATAATTATCCCAGAGGGTGATACAAAAGTCGTCTGCGTGCCTGCCAAACAGCTATATTTATATATCTGTGTTCCGGTTTGAAGGGTGAGATATGGCAGAGAAAGTACTGGCTACTGTGACGAAACAGCCTTAGGTCACAAGATTGGCAGCGCGCGAGTAACATCCCCGTGGTGTTGCGAGCGTCAATAGGCCGCTTACCATTTGATGCAGGCCGCATGCTTGTTTGCCAATCCAAGTTGTATAAAAAACAGTTTGGATTTCTAAAAACCGTTGTCCGACTATCAAAACATGTAATTTTCCTTTGACTGATGTTTTGCCTACAATTCGTAATGTAACAATCGAATTAGTAGCAAACGGACAGTGCTCGGTTAGGCTAAGTTAGACTGAGGCCGTCAAAAGCCGAGAGAAGGCCATCTTCTTTTGTACTACAAATCACGTTTGAAGTGGGAAACAATTTTCTGGAAATTAAAACATCTAGCAATAATATAGCGGCGGTTAAACGTTGAGTTAGAATTCGAAACACATAGCATTCGAAAAAATAACAATCGTAAATCGGAATTTCATCAATCTGTCAATTGTACTTTCGGTCAAATGAAAATATGGATAACAAAAAAAGCGTTTTCGGTATGTTAAAATTCGTACAAAAACGTTTCGCCTTTATGATGGGTAACCATATCTTTACATTCTTTCCATTTACTTGTACTACATAACATTGCTTCTTAGCAATTTCATTATTCTAGGTCAACGGGAAGTACCCTATAGGTTTTGATTCCCTCGCGAATGGCAAAATGTGCGCATAAACGAGACACAAACAGCTGTATCTTTTGATTGCGTTGACTTAGAAGCACTTAGAAGTTTGATTTTTTTTCACAGATCGAAGAGATTGTAGACCTGAGTATTTGATATTAATTTCAACTCAATAGCTCCACCCGTCCGCGACAAAAAGGGTCTTGACAGACGGACAACAAAGTGATACTGTAATGGTTCCGTTTTTCTCTTAAGGCACGGAGCCCTATAAAAGTACATAAATAAAAATACATACAGATATTAAATGCAGAATCTAGCAACAAACACAAAGCTTTGCACAAAAAAATTAAATTTTGAAGTTAATTTACAGAACAACACAAATTTATATGCAATTTGTGAAATCGAGCCTAATAATCTAAACAAATGCCTTGAATTTGCATTCTTTCTGCATCATGCTCGAATGGAAAATATGAACACCGGTCAAGAGTGTGTTGGCCAGCGCTACGAAGGTTCCCCAACAAGTTATTTTAACGTTTTTACTTTGCAACTAGCTACAATCTAGGACTTCATTTGCGTGTATTCCGGTATCTCATAGGGGCCGCTTTTTCTAAAGCCTATAAGCTTCCTCAAGAATTGGCTTATCAAATGCAAAAAGATTTTTTCAAATGTGACAGTTAGTTTTAGAGATTAGCGAGTTAAAAAAAACGAACTCTTCCGCTACATACAAATTGCGATTAGTTACATTATAGGCAAGTTGGGGAGGTCGATGGCGCAGTGGTTACTTTGACACCAACGCTTGTGAACCCACACTTGAGAGTTGGCCGGCGCTCTTAAATCAAAGTAGCGTTACTAACGACGCCACCAACTCGTCAAATTATTTGTCATGCATCTCAACTAGAATAAAATAAACAAAAAATGAAAATAAAGGGTCATCCTTACATTTACAGTGGAACCCTAAAACTAATTTCCATTACGTGACTTGTTCGAATCACATTTTGCGCTTCCAAAATACTAAATAAACTTAATGGTCACACAGTAAGCGGTTCGTTTTAAGCTAGGTACAGTCGAGTTCACGTAGAGTGTACTTTTTGCGGGGGTCATCTTCACGCCAGGCCCCTTGCGGGGTAGGCTGTGAAAACCGAGTGCAATAAGACGCGTACCTTACACACCTCACTCGCTTCTATTGTTAGATGTTTTTATAGTTTGTTTTCCAAATGTCAAATAGATATTTTCACGACCTCTTTAAGTAGCTTAAAAAGGGCCGTAATTGAGCACAATTGATTTCAATTTTAACCTAACGTTCTTAGTCTGTTCAAAGTGGTGCAGCGGGTGGGCAGTAATTTTTGCCACCGTCCGCTACCGCCAAATAAATTGTTAATATCTGTTCACTATGCATGCTGTGTTTGCCTGTAATTGGGTCTATATCCTATAAGTTTTGTTATACATTAATTACTTTTTGTATGTTATATGTTATAAACCTGTTGGCAAACCTTAATAAATAAATAAATAAATAGTTATATAGATACATCGTACACGCTCTAGAATGGCAATATGAAAGTAATTGCATTTCTTTTTTTTTTTTTTATATTGGCTCAGCATAGTGGCTCCTCTTCGCCTGTTGGTAAGCGAAAAGGGGAGCCCAAATTGCAGCGGCAACTGACAAAGGACTACGGTGTCCTGTCAGTTGACGCTACCTAACTTGCCTAACTCGAATTCTGTTGGCCACGCTCTCGCGTCGCGTCTATATACGTATTTCGCCACAAAGCATAAATGTCTTAAGATATATTATTCATCCGTTTCTAACGACAAGTATTCCCTATCATTTGTCTCTTTTTAGAACAAAGTGTGATAATAAATAACTGTACGTAGATATAGTAGTACTTGCGCCATTTTAAAATACAATAACGTTGGTGTATACCGTGTCTACCTTTTGATACGTCGCTGCATCTTTTACATTCATTGCTCTTCTCATGCACGCTCGCGGGTTCCTAAGGCTCCTGATATCACCTTCTGATAGAACACGATCATGGTAAGCGTCTTGGTCTTCTCGACTCCTACATCCTTACTTTTACATTGTATATCTGTTTCGTCAGTCTTTCTTTCTGCATTCTTTCTACCTGCCCGAACCAACGGAGCATACCTCTTCCTACCTTAATAAAGACACACTCTTTCAGACCAACTCTCTTATCATTGCTACATACCTACACGAAACCAAACCTAACTCATCCCACTGCAGGGATACGGGCTTTCCTTCAACATAAGGAGTTTAGAGCATACTCCACCACGCTGCTCAAATGTGGATGGGCGAATGCCAATGTTTTCAAAAGCCGAAAGGCCGAAAGCCGAAAGGCCAAAAGCCGCTGACTTACCTTAACGACTGTTATCTATCGAGAACAGTCGGTACTAACGGTTTTAGGTGCCCTCCGAAGCACGGAGACAGATTAACTGATCCATGCGTTGCTTAACCTACGTGATCAGTTAGAATGACACGCGCAAGTTTTCATCTGTTCTACACTCCATACCTTTTACGACGACCTGTTTAAAATAATAAATAAAAATAAATAATAAAATTTCTTTATTGTCTTCTCACACAGTTTGACACAAAAGATAAAAAATATATATATAGGTACATATATACCCATATATAAAATACAAAGGTGAATAATGTAAACTAACCTAACCTTACAATTGTGAAAAACATTTTAGTGTGAGAAGCTGGTGCCTGAAGTAGGCTTTGATAAAATGAAAAATATATTTATTTAATACAATAATCTATGAAAATATATATACGAGTATATTCGCAATAAATTAAACGGTGTCACTGAAAACAATCGCAACAAACGCAGTCAATTAAGGGAGGTAGGGCGCATCAAAGCATCCCGTCTGGGGAAGTAAGTAAAGTAGCCTCACAGAAAATCTCAGGCAAATAACAACTCCCTAGAGGGATGTTGTGTTCCTGCGTGTGAGTGAGGTCACCAGTAAGCTTCTAAAGAGTAGCTGTGTAAGCCGCAGAGGAGGCCTCGCGCGAGTGATACTTAATTACAAGTGTTAATAGGCTACGGTAACTGCTTTACATCAGGTGGGCCGTATGCTTGAATGCCTTCCGACGTTGTTTAAAAAAAGCGCCTCTTGACCCGATATAGCCCAATATTGCATAAAAGGACCTCATGTGCTACAAGCCTTATGCAGTTGTAGAGTCCACTCCATACTTCCACATTTGTTTCTGTACAATAATTATGTAAATCAATTCGTGCCGCACTGAAATGCGTCACGGGCGCCCCTTGCGGCGATTGGGTGGACTAATGTCAAGTTTAATAGCATTATTACGATCATTGGACTTTTATTTTTAGTGTGCATTATAACATTTAATTATGTTGTAAACAACTGTTATTACTATACAGTGGACTTTGCGACGATGGAACAGTGATAGCCTAGTGGATTAAGATGATCTATTGATCATCTGGTCGCCGGTTCGGATCCTGGCGTGTACATTCGTGTTTTCAGATATATGTACATATTTGTAATTATCACTCGCTCGGCGGTGAAGGGAAACGCCGTGAGCAAACCCACAAAACAAAAGTCAATTCCAATACTTCCTACTCCTACAAATTTCTTCTGATTAAATTCGTTGTTAGTTCCAAGGCAGTTTAACCCCCGGGACAGCAATGGACTTCACTGTTCATTGCCTTTTTGGTGGTCGCCGCTGTTAATTCTGGCTACACAGGAGACACAGTGGTGGGTATGACTGGTGGGCCTGTCCCGTTATCCCCCCCCCCCCCCCACGTCCAAGATATTATATTTCGAAAGACGTGTGACCAAACCTAAGAAAAGTCTGGTCTTCCGCCGGGGTTGTGGACGGCAGTCGCTTCAGTATCTTCGCCAGGCCTAATGAACACTCTTGGGTAGCCAATCCTAATGAATTGGGAAACGCTAAGAAGAGGAGTTAGGCTAAGGAAGTCTTCAAGAAATACCCATGCTCTAAGACTGACTGCTTTGCCTTTAAGTACTGTTAAAAAATAATAGCAATATCTTTTTTTTTTAAACTACGTCGGGAGACATACAAGCATACGGCCCACCTGATGTAAAGCAGTCACCGTAGCCTATTAACGCTTGAAATATATTAAGTACTAGCTGCTGCCCGCGGCTCCGCCCGCGTGGAGTCAAATAACGTAGCCTATGTGTTAATCCAGATCATAATCTATCTACGTGCCAAATTTCATTCAAATCCGTTTAGCCGTTTAAGCGTGAAAGAGCAACAAACATCCATCCATACATACAAACTTTCGCATTTATAATATTAGTAGGATATTTATATAGATTTTTGGACGGTCGACAACGCATGAGTGACACCCCTTGTGTTACAAATGTCCATAGGCTATGGAGACTGTTTACCATCAGGCAGGCCGTATGCTTGATTGCTTAGTGGTATAAAAAGTATCACTCGCGCTCCTCTGCTGCTTACACATCAACTCCTTAGGAGCTTACTTGTGCTCTCACTCACACGCAGGAACACAACAACCCTCTAGGGAGTTGTTATATGGCTGCGGTTTTCTGCGACGTGGAGGTACTTCCCCAGACGGGCTGCATTGATGCGCCCTACCTCTCTTAAAATCTGAACTGCAAAAATGAGTCATAATATTAAAAGATGAATGATGGATGAGGGTTTACTGCTGAATGTAGAAGACAAAAATAAAGGTATGTATGTATGTATATGTATGTATATCTTCACGCCCAGTCCCTTGCGGGGTAGGCAGAGAGAACCGAGCGCCATAAGACGCGGTCCTTGCATACTTCACTCGCTTCTGTGACATTCATAGCTCTTTTCATGCACGCTCGCCGGTTCCTGGGGCTTAATAAAAATAAAGGTATTTAAAATAAAAGAAACCAGAACCAACGCGAAACGCAAAGAAACGCGCTGTTACGCTACTTTGACACCAACGCTCGTGGGTTCGATTCCCACACAGGACAAAAATTTGTGTGCATGAACATGTCTGTTTGTATTGGTATGGGTGTTTTAAGAGAGGTAGGCTCAAAGCACCCTGTCTGGGGAAGTATCTCCCCCTCACGGCAGCCAAATAACAACTCCCTAGAGGGTTGTTATGTTCCTGTGTGTGAGTGAAGTCACCAATAAGCACTCAAGGAGTTGCTGTGCTAGCAGCAGAGGTAGCATGTCGCGAGTGATATTTAAATGTATTACCAGCATTCATAGGCTACGCTTGTATGGTATACATCCAGACGTTGTTTAAAAAAAAATACGCAGTCAGCTGTTTTACTAGTTAGTGGGTTACAAATATGAATGTTACAAAACAATCCCGTCTCGGATCGCAGCTGCTTTCCCGCCCCTGTGGGTTTTGCCTTATACGTTCATCTTCATCACGGTAATCCGTTTCCTAAACCGCTACATAAGCTTTAGGATTTGGAGAAGACACTAATTTCTACATGGACTGACTGACGTCAGGCCTTCACCTACCTCCACAACCTAGAGGGAAAATTAAATCATTCTTAGATTAGGTCACACCTCTTTCGAAATATAATTTCTATTGAGATAAAAAGTGCGTCTCGGGACGCCCGACAGAAGTGATAACTTAAACTAAGTTGAACTATTTAATATTGAAATTGTTTAACTTGAGAAAAGCTTAGGTTATTACTTAAATTTTATGTACATTAATATGATAATGTAAGGAAAGGTTATTTATTAATAAAATCTTTTATTGATTATAAAATATATTTTATTGCTGCTATGCCGCTGCCGCATGTGTGAGAGAAAGGGAAGCCAGAGAGACTGGCGCCGTAACGCGTTACGTAACGAAGCGGTTTACCCTCCCATAAGAAGTTATCACTTCAATATGTATATAAATCCGAAAACACAAATAGTGGTCATGCCCCCGCCAGGATTGGAACCGGGGACCATTTGCTCTTATCCACTGAGCTATCACCGGGTTACAAATACAAATGTTACAGCTCGGTATGACGAGCTCGGTGTCTCAGTCAGGGATGACGCGACTTTGACACCATCGCTCCTGGGTTCGATTCCCACACAAGGCAAACATTTGTGTGCATGAACATGTCTGTTTGTCTTGGTCTGTGTGTTTTAAAAGAGGTAGGGCGCATCAAAGCAGCCCGTCTGGGGAAGTACATCCACCTCACAGAAAACCGCAGCCAAATAACAACTCCCTAGAGGGTTGTTGTGTTCCTGCGTGTGAGTGAGGTCACCAGTAAGTCTTGTCCACTGGGCTATCACTGGGTTACAAATACGAATGTAACAAAAAAAGCTCGTCACGGATCCCTGCCCGTTTCCTGCCCCATGTGGGTTTTACCTTATACGTTCTATTTGATTTAAAATACCATTAATATCGAGATATGTTGGAAACTTTACCGCATACTGTTGACCGCACGCACTCGCCTTCACCCAATTCCACTCTGCAATAGATGGCGGTGCCAGATAAGTCTTGGAAGCGAGGGTAGATTTACACCTGGCCATTACCAATATACTGTGACCTATCACGCCCTACTCCTCATATATAATTACCGTAAAACACACCTTACGTAAGGCTATCGGGGGCTCCACATTCGCTGGGCGGAATTTCCTGCCACTGCTGCCGTGCCGGACATGACTAGTCTATCTCCTTTGAATTTGAAATGAGATCTTTATACAACCGACAGTTATTTCGAATTGAATTTTATTGTTGAATAGTTAAGGTCTAGTTAAGGTCTCTAGCTAAAACGTGGGTTTTAATTTTAGCAGGTTATGTATTTATGTATGCATGTTCATCTGTCACTCCATACTTCGTATACATTCGTGTTTGTAAACAATTTGTTGTAGAGTGACAACAGGGAATATGCATGTGATTCAAATATGTGTGAAATATCTTTTCCATTAACTTCATTACTTAAAAATTATGCATTCATCAATATTTTTGATTAAAATTTCCATTTGAGGAAGAAACTATTTTTTGAAAAGTGCAAATTAACTGTGGGAAATTCTACTATTTGAAAAATTCTGATCCAATGTGACGTCAAAGTCCACGACAAGAAACGGGGGAAGGTTGTTCATGTGACGTATTATCGACGTCGAAATAGAAAACACTGTAAAATTGCAACGGAACACAATACTATCCACTACTTTGTTTGATGTCATGGACAATGACGTCACATGAATCGCGCCAAAATAACCGGCGTTCGAAATTTCCGTGTGGGCTGGTTATTTTTAACTTTAATAATCCTACTAATCCTACTAGGATAATTCCTACTTTCCTACTAATATTATAAATGCGAAAGTTTGTATGTATAGATGTTTGTTGCTCTTTCACGCTTAAACGGCTGAACGGATTTGAATGAAATTTGGCACGTAGATAGATTATGATCTGGATTAACACATAGACTACGTTATTTGACTCCACGTGGGCGGAGCCGCGGGCAGCAGCTCGTAATACTATAAATTACTTTTGGTGTCGAATATTTTTATAGTATTAATGCCATAATATACTTCAAAAAAATTAAAGACATACGTACATATCATCACTCCTGTCACCCAGTGGAGTAGGCAAAGACTATGGAACGCCAGGTGCACCGATCCAAACATACCTCTCTCGCTTCTTTCACATCAACCTCACCATCAACTTCTTCATGCATTCTCTTCGACTTTGGGTGCTTTGATTTGACAGTTTTTCACCACATCACCAATTTATCTACATGTGTCTAGGGCGGCCCCTGGCGATATCTCCGCTCACTCTTACCTAATACACTTCTTTCGTAATTCTTTTGTCATTCATTCTTTCCAAATGACAAAACCATCTCAACATACCCTTTTCAATTTTTATCACTACATCATCTTTCATTCCACATTGTTCTCGTACCGTGCTATTTCTTACTCTATCAATCACTCTCACTCCACACGTACTCCTCAGCGCTCTCATTTCTACGGCGTTCACTCTACTGTCATACCGTACATCGTGATATCGTCTTTGATGTTTAATTAAAGGTATTAATAATATAATAAAATACCCCGCAGTGCAGCTTGCGGCGAGCTGTTGGTGCGTAACGACACCACGGGTACCCGAGTGCTCCAGAGAGTCGATCAGGGCCTTCGTCTCCGGCGTGTCTTAGTCGGTCGGAGTGTAAGTCAAGAAGGCCCGCAGGATTTTCAGCTCTGGCTTGCCTTCATTGGCCGTCCAGAGAGGAGTCGATAGAGTATATTGCTCTAGCAGGTGATATGCTCCAGGGGTGGAAGTGTTAAAGTGCATAACGCCGCGAGTAACTTCGGAGAAAGCGCAGCACACCTCTCGACACCCCTGAGTCACCGACATCGGTGTTGCCCCCGGCCGAATTTCTCTGGCATTTCGGGGGTCCATGTATTGAGTGGCGAGCCACCGCCTGCCGAAAGCAACATCAGATATAATAGTTATAGCAGGTGTCCGTCTCTCTTCTGTAATAGCCCAGTACTAATAATCCCTCCAGATCTCATTTTAATAGCTCAATTATTTCCGACACATTTGCAATAGTACCAATACCTGCCGTGACCTGTTCGTGGCTATGTCCTCCCATTGATATCTCCTAGAGCAGGTCTCAGCTTGTATAATACATTACATCAATCTTTTCTAAGGGGCCTCTACGCGTTGGATTCATACCCCCGCACACGCCTATCAAAAGACCGGGGTTAACACCCGTGACTAAAGAAAAAAAAACGGGTTGCACTCCGGGAGTGCCGGTAGAAGTGAAAACTTGAACATGCGGACCAAACAGCGATGTCGATAAACTACGTTGAACGAAACGCGTAAGCGCCAAGAATTTCATGGCGCTTACAACGTTTTGGTCGCGAGAACATAATGTCCTATGAACGATCTAGCGGTTCATGTTTTAATTGTTTAATTAGAGGGAACTAATGTTTTAGCGCTGCAGCGAACTTAAGTTCTCACCCAAATCTTACATCAGGGTCAGGTGTCCTGTTTAACATTTTTTACTCATCCCAAAAAGTGCACAACGCCGCTAAAGAAGTTTTCACTTCAATAAATAATAAAATATATAGGTTGCATATACATTATGATACATTATTAAAAAAGGAACTTATATTATATCATGTAATAACGGCTTATAAAAAAGGTACCATTCGCCTAAATATCAAAGCGCAAACTCATAGTCTTTATAAAAAATGCATTCCTTTATCGATCACCTCCTTTTCCCTTCTGAGGAGCTCGGTGGCGCTGTCTTGAATGACGCGACTTTGACACCAACGCTCGTGGGTTCGATTCCCACACAAGGCAAACATTTGTGTGCATGAACACGTCTGTTTGTCTTGGTCTGGATGTCTCAAGAGAGGTAGGGCTATTCGTGTTTTGTGCTATAAAAAATTTTAATATTGAAATAAAGAAAATTTAAATATACAAATTAATCATAATGGATTATTTATCACGGTAAAAAATGGTGACAAATATATTTCTTTAATAAATATACGTTTAAATGAACCAAAACTGTGTCTAAAGATTATTTATTCAAAATGGCGCATTGATTTCGGAATGCGTGACGTCACTTGTGTGTAAACAAACAACCAGCCGTCATAGCTACTATTGCAATGCAATTGATTGACTAGTAACAAACAAAATAACTTACTAACAAGTTAGCGAAGTGGCAAGTTACAAATAGCTTTAACATCAGGATTACAATAATAGTTTTTACGTCTTGTAATTTGATTACACACAAATGACGTCACATGACGTTACGCGGCGTAAATAATCTTTGGCATGTCTTAGTTTTGGATCATTTAAAAGTTTATTTATTTAAAACGATAAATTAACATTACAATAAATTTGAATCACTTTTTGAAATGTTGTTCAAACCTATTTTTAACGTCGTGATGTTGATACTCGTAGCAATCGAAAGCAGTGATACCACAGTGGATAAAGGAGCGCTCTAGTGAGCGAGTGGGCCCTGTTTCGAATCCTGACGTGTACCACTAAATTCATGTTGTCGGATTTATGTGCATAGTCGTAATTATCACTTGCTCGGCGGTGAAGGAATACATCGTGAGGCAGCACGCACTTCCAAGAAATTATATTGCGTGTGACATAACTTAAGAAAAGTCTGGTTTTCCCTGTGTGCTTTGGAAATCTGACAGCAGTCGCTCTGTATAAAAAAATAGTATCTTCGCGAAATCCTAAGTCCTAGATAACGGACCGCGCGCCGCTGCCGCCCCAATCCTGTAGGAATTTGGAAACGCGATAACTTTGCTAGCAATAGGTTCGTTCTACATACGAAATAGTGAAAATTAACTTATTGTACCATCAAAGTGCTACTGATACCAGAGGGTTACCTTATCATAAAGGCGAAACGTTTTTCTATGAATTCTAATATACCGAAAACGTTCAGCCCTTTTTTTATTTTCACTATATCATTTGACCGAAAATACAATTGACAGATTGATGAAATTCCGGTTTATAATTGTTATATTTTTCGAATGCTTATATGTTTTGAATATAAACTCAACGTTTAGCCGCAACTATTATTGCTAGATGTTTTAGTTTCCAAAAAATGTTTCCCATATTATGAAAAGACGACATTAATGCTCTAGAAACCGGCGAGCATGAGAAGAGCAACGAATGTTAAAGAAGCGAGTGAGATATGTAAGGATCGAGACACGTGGCGCTCGGTTCTCTCTGCAAGGGATTTGGCGTGACGTTATAGATAGATAGACATTAATGATTTGTAGTTCAAAAGAAGATGGGGCCTCACACGAATCTGCTACTAATTCGATTGTATTGTATACATTACGAATTGTAAGCAAATCATCTGTCAAAGGAAAATGACATGTTTTGATAATCGGACAACGGTTTTTTTTTAGAAAACAAAACACGTGTGAATTTCGTTTCTGGAAAAAACAAAATACTCGTATTTAAAAAAATCTATATGGCATTTGAAACTTCGTCATACCGTTTTCGAACAAGTGAAATTCGAATATAAAAGTTTCGAAAGTACGAGTATGATAGGTTACCCACCAGGGGTATCAGTGCTTGTTACCGTTAGTCTATGATCGTCTATGAGTCTTTAGTATGCATTCAATATAACGAAAGTAAGCTATAATAGTACCTACCGAGCCGAATATTTTGATTGGAGGATAGTTGATGAACGCTGGCATGTCGATACGATAATTTATGACAAGGACAGTAAAGTGCGCCTGTGCTGAATCATTTCCATTTTATAGGATCGTACACGAGTAGCTCACCGTAATCGCTCCGAAGTCCTCGGCCCGCGGTCCCGGCGCAGCCCTAAACCTTGTGCCTGACGGTATTTTTATAGGGCCTTCTAAAGCAACCTTTGCTATCATTTATTTCGGTCACGAACTCATTATTTGCATACTTATGCACGCGACGTTGGTACAAATGTTTGTGTATTTCGACCAATATGTTGTTGGAGGCTCATGGCAAACGTTGGCACACATGTTTGTATGTTTTGGCCAATTTGTTGTTTGCGAGACATTTTGCAGCGTAGAAAACGAAGATGTTCTTTGTCTATGGATTTTTATTTTAACGAAGTATGCAGTTTTATCTAACCTGCTTGGTGCGCGTCCGCCACTAATTTGTTAATGCAAACTAGCGCCGGCAGGCACCCACCCACTACCGTTAGTAGATGGAACATGCTGTCGCTGCTATGGCTGCTTCTGCAGTCTCTGCCTCAGTTGCTACGGTCGTCCTTGCGATTTAGAACAGAAACCACATGCACCCACCACCGTTGTTGCCATGAATGTCCTGGTCCTCTACTGCGACACGCGTTTCTCTCAACGAGGCATGCTACAAATATGTTAGGCTAGGTTAGGTTAGAAATAATCGCAAAATAACGCCCGATCTATTAACTATTTAACTAAGTAGCTTACAATTGTGCGTACCTGGCTGATAGTTTTTGACGAGCTCGATGGCTCAGTCGTGAATCGCGTCATTCACCTTTGACACCAACGCTCGTGGGTTCGATCCCACACAAGGCCAACATTTGTGTGCATGAACATATCTGTTTGTCTTGGTCTGAATGTTTTAAGAGAGGTAGGGTGCATCAAAGCAGCCCGTCTGGGGAAGTACCTCCACCTCACAGAAAACCGCAGCCAAATAACAACTCCCTACAGGGTTGTTGTGTTCCTGCGTGTGAGTGAGGTCACCAGTAAACTCCCAAGGAGTTGCTGTAAGCAGCAGAGGAGGCATCGCGCGAGTGATACTTGATATATCGCAAGCGTTTATAGGACGTAGTATAAAAAAAAGCTATTTAAAAAGTAGCTAACAATTGTGCGTACCCGGCTGATAGTAAGCGGTTAATAGCCTATGTACGCTGTGGATGATGCTGTCATGACGGAAATAACTAACCTATCTATCTATAACTTCACGCCAAATCCCTTGCGGGGTAGGCAGAGAGAACCGAGCGTGACGTGACTCGATCCTTACATAATAACTAACCTAACCTAAGAAATTGCTAAGCTAACCTAGCCTAACATGTTTGTAGCATGCATCATTGAGAGAAACGCGTGTCGTTGTAGACGACCAGGGCATTGATCAGTAGACTCGAATCGCTGAGTTACTTAGTCGCTAAAACAGAACTTTTTTGTGAGTTCGGGGTGTCTTCATGGGCAGTCTATTATGGGCACGCTGTATATTGCCTGTAGAACTCTTCACACCCTTTTAAAAACAATGTTCTCTCGGGAAAACCACGGCATATAGAAGAAAGTGGTAGTAGAAAATACAACGTCTGACATAAAAGACCTACCTTCAAAATCTTCCATGCTCGGCAAATGTTTCTTAGTGACTTACTACTACTAACTAGGTTCCTACTTGCAGAAACATGACAACTCATCAGTCTTACTACTACTAAATAGGTTCCTACTTGCAGGAACATAACAGTTCATTACACTTACTACTACTAACTAGGTTCCTACTTGCAGAAACATGATAACTCATCAGACTTGTTACTACTTACTAGGATCTTACTTGCAGGAACATGACAACTCATCAGACTTGCTACTACTAACTAGGTTCCTACTTGTAGACACATGACAACTCATCAGATTTACTACTACTAAATAGGTACCTACTTGCAGGAACATAACAGTTCATTACACTTACTACTACTAAATAGGTTCCTACTTGCAGGAACATGACAACTCATCAGACTTACTACTACTAAATAGGTTCCTACTTGCAGGAACATAACAGTTTATTACACTTACTACTACTAAATAGGTTCCTACTTGCTGGAACATAACAGTTCATTATACTTACTACTACTAACTAGGTTCCTACTTGGTTTCCTCTTTTAAATCTCTTGTCAAAGAACACTACCTTTTCTGTGACTCTATTTGATCGTTCTCTTTCCTGCCATGCAATTCTGCAAGAGCAAACGTCCTTACATCCTCGGAAACATCGGCTGTTACAGCCTTGAACACAAAATTGCAATTCTTTGGTGTCGCTTTTCATGGTTGTGCGACACTAGCGCCGCAAGGCTGCGTTTGGAATTGGAATTCTACAAGGCAAACAGCCTCGCGTACGCTTACAGCCTTATAGAATACCAAATAAAAAGCCGTGATCGCAGTAGACGATGTCAAAGCTGTGACATCTGTGATCACAGCGACGCACACAGCCATTACGAGTCGCTTAGAGAATTGCATGGAGTGAAGCTACGGACAAGCATGGCGAATCTTTAGCAATCATAGTGCCAAAGCTTTTGATTGTGTTAAGCATCGTGCGCTTTTCTCGAAGCTTCCAGCATACGGTCTACCACCTCGATTATACGCTTGGATCGCTGCTTTTCTCCATGGACGCAGCATATGAGTCCTTTGCGACGGCCAGTTATCCCAGTTTCTGCGTGTGAACGCCGGAGTTCCGCAGGGTTCTGTCATGTCGCCCATCCTGTTTATCACTTGGTAACATTCATTGCTATGCAGATGATAGTACAATTCATGCACCATATGTTGGACGACCTGCGGCAAGACAGGCTGAAGTATTTTTCATTAAGTATTAAAATTTTATGTGTGTTAAAGGATGTTATCGAAATTCTTACTAAAGTCCTTTTGAAGACCCACGAAAAAGGACCAACTAACTAAAATCGTGCGTTAGTCATTCTTCTGAGGGCGGCATCTTCCGGGATCCGTGGTGATCTCTCATGAATAACCTTACGGTCGGTCGCACGGTTTATGTCAGACTTTTACGGACTAATCACCTCGGGCTTACCTTTAGCCGGCAAGGTCTCAAAGGCTTCATTGGAAGCGATCGCCGCGGGGCGACGCAAACGCAACTCCGCCTACACTAACTTCAATAGGAGAACTTCATTTTTTCTACATGTCCAAACCAGCTGAGAATGCCTTTTCTTATCTTAACACCGACACCAGCGTTGCCAGACGTCCCGATTTTGGCGGGACGTCTCGATTTTTAAATCAAAACTAAACGTCCCGCGCGGGACAGGCTCAGTCCCGCTTTTCTGGGATAACTCGACCGTGTGTGCAGCGTGCTGAGGAAGCGCGACCGGGTGACACAGACAAGTGCGGTCTATGAAATAATGGAAGATTAACGTGCGGGAGAGAGAGGGGTGCGTCACGCTATCGGTGACCGCGACATCAAAAACAACAAGCGAAAAAAGACTGATGACTCAAATAAAAACAGAAATTGTGTTAGGTTTTCGCGATTGTTAGTATCGCGTATATTATTTATTGTTTTGCAGCGTCCGTGGTCGCAGGAAGTCACTTCCTGCGACCACGGACGCTGCAAAGCGTTCGAAACGTCAGGTTCAACAAAATAAATAAAATACGCGATACTTCCGTTAAAAATTGTTTAATTCAAAAACAGAAATATTTAAAAACTCCTGAATATATACGGTTTTTTACTAAGTCCCACTTTCGTCGAAAGAATCCCGCTTTTTTCACTCAAAAAGTGTCAAAATCCCGACTTGACAAAAAAGTCTGGCAACGCTGACCGACACTCTCTTTGAGACCAACTCTCTTACGTCATCATTACCAACGCGGTCAGCAAACGTTACGCCACAAATTTTACGGAACGCTCACATTATAATTGCTATGAATAAACTGCGAAACAGCCAGAAATGGGAATAACAAATTTTTTGTACAACATCGGGAGGCATACAGACATACGGCCGACCTGGTAAAGAGGTCACCGTAGTCTACGAGCGCTTGGAACACATTAAGTATCACTCGCGCGATGCTACCTACGCTACTAAGACAGCTAATCCTTGAGCTTACTGGTGACTTGCTCGCAGGAACACAACAGGGAGTTGTTATTTGGCTGCGGTTTTCTGTGAGGTGGAGGTATTTCCCCAGACGGGCTGCTTTGATGCGCCTTACCTCTCTCCCTAGAGGGTCTGTATGTTCCTGCGCTTGAGTGAGGTTATCAGTAAGCACCTAAGGAGTTGCTATGTTAGAATTACTAGTATTCATAGGCTACGGTAATCGCTTGACATCAGGTAGGCCGTATGCTTGTATGCTTCCCGACGTTGTATAAAAAAAAGAAATAGGAATAGACAACGAAAAAGATAATTGATCAGCGGTTTGTACATCCGTAACTATCTTATTATATAATTTATTATATATTTGGTATTTTAAATGTCGATATACTTACGGTAAGTGTTTACCAGCAAGCAGGCCTTACTCTTGATTACGCCACCTTAGTGGTTTAAAAAAATCTTGTCCTTTAGTGATAGTAAAAGTCGAGATTCGACATACCCCTTTGACAAACCCACCTTCCTATGGCTCCACCGACCTGTCTGTCATTTCAGCTGAAACGCGGAAGATGCGCACGGCACATGCGGCTCTCATCGCGCCGTGGATAATTCTTCTTTCCCTATAAATTATTCATATCCTCATCCTTTATCCCTAATTTAGGCACACTCCCCCTTTTTGGAGCATCGACATCCACACCTACGCTGTCGTCCGTGGGCACTCTTCCCCTAGTCTTCTTGAACCAATTTGGCAAAGCGCAATTTGATTTAACCTGCTTTGTATGCTTCCACTACCAATAATATCATGAGAACTAGCACCAGGCATCCACGCACTACCGTTAGTAGATCCATGCCGTCGTTGATTCGGCTGCTGCGATCGTCCCCACAATTGTCTGCCATGTGGAATAGGAACCATGGTTGCCATGACTGCCCTGTCGTCTCGGCGACACGTGTTTCGCCACTCCACGAGGGATCTTCAGACACGGTAGATGTTAGTTGTTAGAATAACAATGAACAAGTATAGCATCTTATGCTACTAATAGCGTGTTATTCTAACGACTAACATCTACATTAGAATAACATGTAATTATGCTACTTTAAACATGTTATCTAAGGACTAACATCTACATTAGAATAACATGTCATTATGCTACTTTAAACATGTTATCTAAGGACTAACATCTACATTAGAATAACATGCTACATGTATAGCATGTTGTACTACTTGTAACATGTTATTCTAAGAACTAACATCTACATTAGAATAACATGCTACAAGTGTAGCATGCTATACTATATATGCCAGCGCCAGCACGCACCTACTAACGGTAGTTACAAGCTGGCCAGTGCTAGTTCACATGAACTAATTGTTAACGGAAGTATACAACGCGGGTTTTAAACATCAAATTGCATATAAATTTGACTTTCGTAAAATAACGCCTGATTCTATTAACTAATTTGGCAAAAGCGGAATTATGTTATAAATCGATCACGTAGTCACTAATCATCTGCGTTCCAGGTCGTCCTTGCAGCCGGCAGTCAGACTGCGCTGGCATAGCAAGCAGC
This sequence comes from Pyralis farinalis, assembly GCA_947507595.1. Lineage (NCBI taxonomy): Eukaryota > Metazoa > Arthropoda > Insecta > Lepidoptera > Pyralidae > Pyralis > Pyralis farinalis. The sequence goes on along the minus strand of OX382263.1, from coordinate 38,257,074 downwards.
AGCTGCGTCAGAACTCATTATGACTCCACGACCAGGTGTCTGTGTGGAGACAACTCTTCGCCCGTCAACGGGAAATGCTCCTCGGATACAAAATGTAAGTATTTTTTTTTATTACGTCGAGATGCATGCATGCATACGGTCTATCTAAAGCGGTTAACGCTTGCACTGTATGAAGTATCAGTCGCGCGTTGCCACCCCTGCTGATAATATAGCAACTCCTTGGGCGCTTACTGGTAACCTCACTCCAAGGTTCACAACAACTCCAAGGTGTTGTGAGAGGTGGAAGTACTTTTCCAGGGTTGCATGCTGTCTGCAGAGAATAAGTTCAACAAATGTAGGATTGTGAATGGGTGACCTAATGGTGAACTGTCTGCTGTATGCAGACGATGCCGATGCAGAAACACCTTCTGGACTGCAAACACTGGTCACAATGATGAAAGACGATGGTCTGGAGAAAGGCTTACTACTGAAAGAGAAGAAACCAGAACCAATGTAAGGATGACTTTTGATGATGAAGTGTTGGAACAAGTGGATGAGGTTGTATATCTTGGATGCGCTTTCAGCAGGGATGGAAGGTACAAAGCTGATGTGGAAAGACGAGTGAGTGCTGGGAATAGTGTGAATGGAGCATTGGGATAACTTCTTGGCAGTACAAGCATGAGCCAGAAGGCACAGCTCGCTATACACAACACAGGGCATGAAAGTAGAATAAATTGTAATAAATTTCTTGTAGACCGCATTCGCGAACAAGATGTAAAAAACGGAGTTGTTGTATGTATATATGTATATCTTCACGCCAGTAGGCCGATTCTACTAAAAAACTGCAACTGCACTGCAGCGCGGCGTGTGTCTAAATGCGTACATGTTGACGTTTCGTCAAGCGATCTGACAGCAGCGACGTTTAACAAACGTCAAAATGTACGCATTTTGACACACGCCGCGCAGCAGTGCAGTTGCAGTTTTTTAGTAGAATCGGCCTACTGGTCCCTTACGGGGAAGGCAGAGAGAACCGAGCGCCATAAGACGCGGTCCTTACACACTTCACTCGCTTCTTTCACATTCATAGCTCTTTTCACGGAGTTGTTTTGAAAAAGAATACGGTGTTGAGATAAGAACAGGCATGCTAGATTGGTTCGGATATGTAGAAAGAATGCAGGGAAAAAGAATTGCGAAACAGACATTACGCGAAAGTGGAAGGATGTAGGAGGCGAGGAAGGCCAAGACTCACCTGCCATGACCAAATTGATCGTGTTTTATCAGAAGGTGATGTCAGGAGCCCTAGGAACCGGCGAACGTGCATGAAAAAGCTATGAATGTTAAAGAAGCGAGTGAGGTGTGTAAGGAGAGTCACGAGGCGTTCAATCCTCTTTGCCTACCCCGCAAGTGATTTAGATAGATAATACATAGAAAACACCCGGACAAAGACAAATAGACATGTTCACACGGGCACACAAATCTTTGCCTCGTGTGGGAATCGATTTTGCGAAGCTCTGTTCCCATAGAGAGCCTTTCCACCACCGGGTTCGTTTGGGCTTTGGCATAATATATGTTACAGTAATTATTATTATTATTATTTATTTATTTATGATATTATCATTAACATAAAAGGATTGTGAGCTCGATAGCGTCGTTGTGCGTGTCATTGTAACCAAATACGCAGGTTAAGCAACGTCGACCGCACCCTGTCTATGGATGGGTTTATCTATCTTGAGTTTCTCCGTGCTCGGAGGGCACGTTAAGGCGTCGGTCGCGGCTGTTGTCGATAGATGACAGTCGTTAAGCTAAGTCGGTGGCCCTCGAACGGCTTGAAAACACTGGCCTCCGCCAATCAGCATTTGAGCAGCGTGGTGGAGTGGTGGTTAGTAGTACATGCCAGCATTCGAACCGAGGACCTTCTGCTCAATTGGCCTTTCCCTTAACCACTGGGCTAGCACTGCTCAGATTTTTAATATTTTTGTCTATAGTGAACACATATCGTGTAAGGCAAGCAGGCAGTAGCCAGCAAGCACCTGCAAAATACCAAAGGTCAGCTCGTGACCTTCTAATTACTGGAGTATAACCGAGCTGCCTTTTCATGTTAAATCTTGATAGAATATCTGAAATATTGTACCAATTAACATATAAAAAAAGCAGCTGAAATTAATGGTTTAATATTTTTCGTGCAGGGCTGCCAACACGCAAAATCGAATATGTTCGTAATCTTAAAGGTCATTTTGCGTCCTTTTCTTGCGTGTGCTAATTGGTTTTCCTTTTCTGTCTGGAACCGGAAATTCGGTATTTGGGGTTGGTGTGACTGGAGGTCAAATGCGAGGGGAATTGTGCTCAATTTTTGTAGTATTGCTTTTTTTTATACCACGTCGGATGGCAAGCATACGGCCCACCTGATACCACCGTTGCCATAGCCTATCAACACTTGCAATTCATTAAGTAAATGATGCGACCTCTGCTGCTGACACAGCTACTCCTTAGGAGCTTACTGGTGACCTCACTCACGCGCAGGAACACAACAACCCTCTTGGGAGTTGTTATTTGGTTGAAGTGTCAGAGAGATGGAGGTACTTCCCCAGACGGGCTATTGTAATGCTGCCTGCCTCTCTTAAAAACTAAATATATATATATATATTTACCAAATAAGGCATACAAGCATACGTTCCACCTGATGTAACGCGGTTACCGTAGCCTATGAACGCTTGAAATACATTAAGTGTCACTCGAGTTATACCACCTCTGCTACTGCAACTCCTCTGGTCCTTACTGGTGACCTCACTCAACGAACACAACCATCCGGGCAGACATTTGGCTGCAGTTTTCTGTGAGGTGGAGCTACTTCCCCATATGGGATTCTTTGATGCAAGGCGCATTAAATCAGCCCCTGTGGGGAAGTGCCTCTAAAACTACTAAATTTCGGCCAGACATATGGGAGGTAAAATTAGTCGCTTTCGAATCCTATCAGCTCCTGCAGGATATACATCGTTTTTTTTTTTATAAATATATATACTACGTCGGGAGGCATACAAGCATACGGCTCACCTGATGTAAACCGGGTACCGTAGCCTATTAACGCTTGCGATATTAAGTATCAATCGCGCGATGCCTCCTCTGCTGCTTACACAGCAACTCCTTGGGAGCTTGCCAGTGACGTCACTCACACGCAGGAACACAACAACACTCTAGGGAGTTGTTATTTGGCTGCGATTTTTTGTGAGGTGGAGGTACTTCCCCAGACGGGCTGCTTTGTTGCGCCCTACCTCTCTTAAAAATTAACAGTTTTTAAGAGAACAGTTTTTAAGTTTTTTAACAGCAGATTGTGATGATTTTTTTTGTGTGTACGTGAGACACTCAGTCTTGCGAAAATAAAAAAAATGTGTTTTTATTAAATTTTTTTATTAAATCTTTTCAAAGTACTCTCCACCAGCCTCTATACAGAGTTTCATGCGTCTGAACCTGTGTTTGGTCGCTTGTTTCTCACAATAGAGAAAACTTCTGCCAAGCATAGCATTCGGCGTTTATGCTTCTTTGGTTCTGTAAAGGAATTGACACCAGGTAGCCAGTCAAAATTAAATAATAATAAATAAAAAATCGACCAAGTGCGAGTCGGACTCGCGCACGAAGGGTTCCGTACCATTATCTATAAAAACGGCAAAAACATCACGTTTGTTGTATGGGAGCCTCCTTAAATATTTATTTTATTCTATTTTTTAGTATTTGTTGTTATAGCGGCAACAGAAATACATCATCTGTGAAAATTTCAACTGTCTAACTATCACCGTTCATGAGATACAGCCTGGTGACAGACGGGCGGACGGACGGACGGATGGACGGACGGACGGACGGACGGACGGACAGCGGAGCCTCAGTAATAGGGTTCCGTTTTACCCTTTGGGTACGGAACCCTAAAAATGGGTGCGTGTACTTATGTACGCGCGTGAGAAGTTATACTTCTCTGGCATCATTAAATAAATATTTAACATTACATAACTTAAATTAAAAAACGTCTATCAAGTAGTAGCGGCGATGTTTATAGAATGTATTACATACAAGTCAAATGTAAAATACAAATGTTATACATTTTTAACTGTAGCGCCATCTACCGGTAATGCCGTGAAACATTTAGCAGTTTTAACCTATTGCACATTTTTAACTATAGCGCTATCTACCGGTAATATCGTGAAACATTTAGCAGCTTCAACCTGTACTTTTGTGTTCGAGTGCCACGCATTCACTCTCGCTCTGTCTCTTTCTATTCCCCCTCCATGGTCGCGTTAAACGTTTAACGCAACCTTTTTGCAAGTCAAATTAGAAGTATAACTTCAATAAAATATGCTAACATGATCCATATTTTTCGCGTTATCCCAAGTCGTAATCCATTATCACACATCCATTATCATAGACGAGCTCGGTGGCGCAGTGGTGAAACGCGTTGTTACGCTACTTTGACACCAACGCTCGTGAGTTCGATTCCCACACAGTACAAACATATGTGTGCATGAACATGTCTGTTTGTCTTGGTTTGGGTATTTTCTATGTATAATAAGTATGTATTTACAAAAAAAAAATGTATTTACGTATGTTTATCAGTTGTCTAGTACCCATAACACAAGCTTCGCTTACTTTGGGGCCAGATGGCGCTGTGTAATTTGTCCGACAATATTTATTTTATTTATTATTATTTATTATGATTGTCGCGGTCCGCTACCTAAGGCTAAGGATTTGAAGAAGATGCTGATTTTAACGCTTACTTATGGGAGCGAGACCTGGGTATGGCAGAGAGGGAATGAAAGTAGGATAAACGCGGTTGAAATGCAAGCGTTGCGCAAAATTTGTGACGCAACGCTTGCAGACCGTATTCGCAATGATGAGGTTAGAAGAAGAGTTGGTCTGAAAGAGAGCGTCGGTGTTAAAACAAGAAGAGGCATGCTCCGTTGGTTCGGACGTGTAGAAAGAATGCAGGATGAAAGAATGACGAAGCAGATATACAATGCTAAAGTGGAAGGATGTAGGAGCCGAGGAAGGCCAAGACTTACCTACCATGATGAAATTGGTCGTGTTCTATCAGAAGGTGATGTCAGGAGCCCTAGAAACCGGCGAGCGTGCATGAAAAGAGCAATGAATGTTAAAGGATCGAGTCACGTGGCGCTCGGTTCTCTCTGCCTACCCCGCAAGGGATTTGGCGTGAAGTTATAAATAGATAGATAGACTGATTTTGACATGGAGCGACTGTTGTCAGACCTTCACACCCCAGAAGGAAAACCAGATCTTTCTTAAGTTAGGTGTATAATAAATATGTATTTACAAAAAAAAATGTATTTACGTATGTTTATCAGTTGTCTAGTACCCATAACACAAGCTTCGCTTACTTTGGGGTTAAGTGGCACTGTGTAATTTGTCCGACAATATTTCCATTTCCATAGTACAAAAGGCGGTCTTATGGTTAAGAAATCTCTTCCAGACAACCTTAAGACAAGAGAAAAGTATTATCTTGTAATAATACTGGTAGGCGGTGTAGAGCAAACCATAATTAATAATGAATTAAAACAAAGTTATGACATACATGAAAAAGCATTAAAAGTTATTGTAGCTGCAATAACGTCAGAGACTCAGTGATGATCAGGAAAGAGAACGATCAAATAGAGTCACAGAAAAGGTAGTGTTCTTTGACAATAGATTTAAAAGAGGAAAGTGTTTGAGCACAACGAATTTTTTTTTTATACTACGTCGGGAGGCATACAAGCATACGGCCCACCTGATGTTAAATGAGTACCGTAGCCTATAAACGCTTACGATATATTAGTATCAAAGTATAACTCGTGCGATGCCTCCTCTGCTGCTTACACAGCAACTCCTTGGGAGCTTACTGGTTACTCACACGCAGGTACACAACAACCCTCTAGGGAGTTGTTATTTGGCTGCGGTTTTCTGTGAGGTGGAGGTACTTCCCCAGACGGGCTGCTTTGAGGCGCCCTACCTCTATTGAAATATTAAGTGGTAGAGCATTCCAGTGTCGTACTGCTTGAACTGAAAACAATTTGGAATAGAATTGAGAGGAGTGAAATGGAGTGAGTGTGTGTGTGTGGAGTGAGTGAAATATAGGCTATTATGACGTATATAACTTGCTAATAAGGCTATCGAATAGAATTGGCGTGTTTGTAATCTGGAAGTTAAAACATAACCTTCGTGTTATTGCTAATTAAACTTAAAACACAGGGGGGTTTCGTGTCAAAATCGAATAAACATAACATATGCGACCAAAGCTGTGTTTATTTGACTTATAGATTAAATCGAGTTTCGATGGTATTCTTTGCCAAGTAATTTTGAGCCTTATTAAAAAAATGTAAGCGAAAACTGAACGGCTTCGTCGTGGGCGTTGGTGGTTGTGTTCCTGCGAGTGAGTGAGGTCACCAGTGAGCTCCTAAGGAGTTGCTGTGTTAGCAGCAGAGGTGGCACCGCGCGAGTGATACTTAATGTATTACAAGCGTTCATAGGCTACGGTACGCACTTTACATCAGGTGGGCCGTACGCCTGTACGCCTCCCGACGTATAAAAAAATATTTAAGTAGTAGCTTTTAGACACGACTTACTTTTTGTAGATAACTTCTTATGGGAGGGTAAACCGCTTCGATACGTAACGCGTTACGGCGCCAGTCTGTCTGTCTTCCCTTTCTCTCACGCATACGGCAGCTTTAATTATATGTAGATTAGTTTAAGTTATCATTTGACAGAAGTGATAACTCAAACTAATCTATCTACGTCCGACAAGGACGTCCCGAGACGGATTTTATCTCATTGTATCTTGTTCAATTTTCATAGTTTTGTTCTTCTTTTTTAATTTACCATCATTTCAAAAAATAATTTCGAACGAGATCGGACAACATTTCAAAAAGGGGTGCGAATAAACCATAGAGGATATTTTGTCGTCATAGAAAATGACGACAAATATACTTTTCAACAGCGACATATAAAAAGGACGGATCAAGTTTTTTCGCTCCGCAATATCGTGGAAAAGCATCTGGCTATGGACCAGAAGGTTTTCTGCGGTTTTGTGGACCTTGAAAAAGCATTTGATAGGGTCGTGCGAAAGAATCTCTGGAACATCTTGCCCAGATATGGGATTGACGGTGACCTTCTACGTGCTGTGCAATCCACTTATGAGGATTGCACAGCATGAGTGAGAGTGGACGGCAGCTTATCACCCTGGTTTGATACCAATATTGGTGTTAGACAGGGATGCGTGCTGTCGGCTCGGCTGTTCATCCTGTATCTGGACAGTTGTCTTCAGAGAATAAGAGATATGAATGTGGGAATGCGAATGGGTGGCTCAGTGGTGAACTGCCTGCTTTATGCAGATGACGCGGTATTAATAGCAGAATCATCATCCGTACTGCAAACACTAGTCACAACAATGAAAGACGATTGTATGAAGAAAGGCTTACAATTGAATGCGAAGAAAACCAAAATAATGGTATTTGAAAGAGAGACAACCAGAACGAATATTAGGATTACTGTTGATGATGTAGTGTTGGAGCAAGTGGATGAGTTTGTATATCTTGGAAGCGCTTTTAGAAGCAATGGAAGGTACACCGCTGATGTGGAGAGACGAGTGAGTGCCGGGAATAGTGTGAATGGAGCGTTGGGAAAACTGTTTGGTAGCTGAGCCAGAAGGCACAGCTCGCTGTACACAACGTGGTGTTAATCCCAACGCTAACTTATGGAAGTGAGAGCTGGGTATGGCAGAGAGAGCATGAAAGTAGAATAAACGCGGTCGAGATGCGAGCATTGCGAAAAATTTGTGGCATAACGTGCTGACCGCGTTCGAAATGACGTACGAAAGAGAGTTGGACTGAATGAAAGTGTCGGTGTTAAGATCAGAAAATGCATGCTCCGTTGGTTGGGACATGTAGAAAGAATGCAAGATGAAAGAATGACGAAACAGATATACAATGCGAAAGTGGAACGATGTAGGAGCCGAGGAAGACCAAGACTAACCTACCATGACCAAATTGGTCGTGTTTTATCAGAAGGTGATGTCAGGAGCCTTAGGAACCGGCGTGCGTGCATGAAAAGAGCTATGAATGTGAAAGAAGCGAGTGAAGTGTGTAAGGACCGCGTCCTCTGGCGCTCAGTTCTCTCTGCCTACCCCGCAAGAGACCTGGCGTGAAGATATACATACATACATGCGTATAAAAAGGTAGACACGTTATACACCAACATTATTGTATTTTAAAATGGCGCAACTAGTACTATATCTACGTACAGTTATTTATTATGACACTTTGCTCTAACAAAGAGACAAATGATAGGGCATACCGGTCGTTAGAAAGAGATGAATATATATCTTAAGACATTAAATATATTGTGGCGACGTACGTATAGCAGCAACGTGAGAGCTCGCCCAACTGAATGCGAGTTGGGCAATTACCTTACTTTCGTATTGCCATTCTAAAGCGTGTACGACGTATCTATAACTATAAAAACATCTTAGCTTTTCAATAAATAAATTGAAATGACCGAAAACTATGTTTAGATTATTTCAAAATGGCGCATTGATTTCGAAACGCTTGACGTCATCAACATACAACCAGCCGTAAAAGCTACTATTGCAATTGATTGACTAATAACAAACAAAATATACAACGCTGGGAGGCATGCAAGCATACGGCCCACCTCATGTAAAGCGGTTACCGTAGCCTATAAACGCTTGCAATACATTAAGTATCACTCGGGCGATGCCACCTCTGCTGCTAACACAGCAACTCCATAGGTGCTTACTGGTGACCTCACTCACACGCAGGAACACAACAACGCTCTAGGGAGTTGTTATTTGGCTGTGGTTCCCTGTGAGGTGGAAGTACTTCCCCAGACGGGCTGCTTTGATTCCCCCCGACCTCTCTTAAAAACACCTAGACCAAGACAAATAGATATGTTCATGCACATAATTTTTTTCATGTTAATGGGAATCGAACCCACGAACTTTGATGTTAAAATAAACATTGCTGCCTCGACTTGGTTCGTCACGAGATTAGACTTCAGGGTCTTTTTAGGGTTCCGAACCCAAAGGGTAAAACGGAGCCCTATTACTGAGGCTCCGCTGTCCGTCCGTCCGTCCGTCCGTCTGTCACCAAGCTGTATCTCATGAACCGTGATAGTTAGACAGTTGAAATTTTCACAGATGATGTATTTCTGTTGCCGCTATAACAACAAATACTAAAAAATAGAATAAAATAAATATTTAAGGGAGCTCCCATACAACAAACGTGATTTTTTTGCCTTTTTTATGGATAATGGTACGGAACCCTTCATGCGCGAGTCCCACTCACACTTGGCCGATTTTGTAATAATGTATATTTATTCCAGACCTCTACCACGTCTGCTCCAAGAATGACGATTGCAATGAGGGCATGATCTGCACCAGCCCCAACATTACCAGCTCCTCGCCCACATACCTCCACGTGTTCTCCCCCCAAGAGAAGATATGCTTGTGCGACAATGAAAATGGATTTAAAGAGAAGGACCACACGTGTAGCGGTAATATATAGTTAATTATTCTGATCTGATCTGACTACATTGAGTGCTTCCGCCACCAGTTAGTTCATGCGATTAGTAGTAGTTATTGTGACGTAACTGTAATAGTTAGTCATATGGTAACGCGGACTTTTTTGTAGATATTGATGTCCTCTATAAAACTGTAGTACATTACTTTGCTCTATTGTTAATAGTTTCAGCAACGTACGCGGTATAAGGATTTTTTGGTATCTTTTTCACACATTATCTGGAAGGAAGAATAAATAGGATTCCTAACTATTTTCAAAATATTTTATAGCCTATGTTAATCATTTATATTGTAGCATTCTAATGGTGAAAGAATTTTTGAAATCGGCCTAGTAGTTTTCGAGTTTATTCATAACATACATACAAATCTTTCCTCTTTATAATAATAGTATAGAAGTATAGATAGTATAGATATATTAGGCCAATTCACGATCACACGCGCGCCACTTATTTACTTGTATTTATGTTAAAATGTCTGTCCTGTGTTCTGTTGGTTCGATCGCTGAGATGTTTACACGCTAAAATACTACGTTTTGCTTGAGTTTGAGTGAGTAAGGGGTGCCTATATGCGCAGTCAAGTGGGTTATTTGTTTGTGTATGCCTGCTACCTCTCCTACAAAGTTCTCTCATGTACTGACTAAAATTAAAATTTACTATTTGCAGATGCAGACATCTTGAAAACATCTATCTTTGCCATCTTCGTCGTAGCCTGCATAAGGAAAATCGTCATTTATTAAAATATTATAATTATACATTAGTGTTATGTACACACAAAAACACATCAAGGTACCCATGCATCATATGCGTAGCAATTAAGGCTAGATTAGGATGGTTTTGTAGTGCTTGATGTGTTGTATGTACTTAATTGATTTTCTGTGCTCGTTCAATGCAATCTAAACTCAAGTATTTTTTTTTTACTTGCGGAAGAATTGGAAGGATTACATTGCAACACTATAGTAAAATAAAAAAATATAGCAAATATTTAAACAGTCCACTCGCTAATCTAGTCGAAGTCGAAGACGCCATTTTTTTAGGGTAAAAACGTAATATAAATATATTAGTATACATTTTTTAGGATTTACTATTAAAAAAAATTATGATTTGTTACAAATAATTTTAAAAATAAAAAAAAATCAAAAGTAATTAATTAAAAATATATGTATAATTTAAAATTAAATTAGTAATAAAAAGAATCATTTTTTGTGTTTCTGTTTCAGGATCATTTTTTTGTTTCCAACTAATTGTTTTTATTAACGGGCTGCCAGCATCGATAATACTTCTATTTGTTTTACTGTTAAGTATGTATATTGTTTATGTATGTATGTGTATATATGTATGTATTTAATTAGGTATTTATGTATGTGGGATTTATATATATATATATATATATATATATATATATATATATATATATATATGTATATATTAATCTATTATTAATTATTCATATTTCTCATTGGTTTTACCCTCGCCACTCTGCACTAAAATCTCTAATCACTCAAAGGTTGGCTGGTAGAGATCTCTTATAGAGATAAGTCCGCCTTTGTACATTTATAATTCTATTTTTATGTTTACTGTATTGTTGTTTACTATGAGTGTACAATAAAGAAATTACAAACAAACAAACAAACTTCTTTTAGATTTTTCACGATGAGAAACAAACAGCGAAACTCTGGGATAGCAGAGTTCATTTAAGTTAAATATGGCCGTATTTATTTCTATCTGTTTATTTACATATTGTTTTCCAAAGATGTCAAACTTTGTAGGTAATTGTTGACAATGCGATTAGATCCAGTTTATATACCAGAGATGTATAACGGTCACGTTTAGTTATCTCTATCCACCCAAAGTTCAGATCCTGTATTATCATAGCCTGAAAAGGGGAATAACCGTAAAATACGGAGCATCTAGCAATTGTAACAAGGACCTAATTGCTGTAAAAAAAATGACGTCTACGACATTATTATTATTTGTCGGTCATAATACTCCTCGAATGTTTTCAATCTCTCAGATCTTGTGTTGAATTGACAAATAAAAATCGTTAAATGCAATATTCCCATATTATATACCTACTTAAGTAACCTTAAAATATTTAAATAACTCGGGTAAAAAATTCTAGTCGCTTTTTTAACCCTATATGTGACTTAGATATTGTCTCGTGTATTTTTAAATAATAAACATTTAGTATTAATTTCCATTTAAATATGTATATTTAAAGGTGGTGCTAGTTAGTAGCACCACCTTTATTAAAAGAACGTAATTTCCGAACGAAGTTAAAGATAAATATTATTATTAGATATTTTTTTTATTTTTTGAATTAAATATTTTTCATTTGAGTATCAACAATGCAATGAATTATGTCTAATAATATAGATTTAAAATAGCATTGTAAATTTATAAAATTAACATTTACATATTTTTTTTAATTTGTCTTTTTTAGTCTTTTTTAGTCTGCTAGCATTTCGGGAATGACCATCGGCGGATAAGAAATGCCGAGAGAAATTAATAAATAATTTGTATTATAAAATTATCTGTCTTCATATTTGCAATTAACCGACTTTAACTGTACTTTTATGGTAAAATACCTTCATATACTTACTTAAGGGCAAATAAAAATTTACAGTCTTTGATAAAAAAAAAATTTTTGGTCTAAGATTATAAAAGGTTTTTTATACATTATTTATTACTGAAGAATGTAACTTCGTTTAGAAATTATAACTTTTTTTTTTTGGTAGCTATGGCCCATTTAGTTTTTAAAACTATTATATTAATTAGAATTATATTAGTTGTATTACACATAATTCTGTAAGCAATATCCTTTGCCTACATTAAATACATATCGTCGCTTAAGTTCTAACACCGCGTAAGTCAAAAAATGGTTGTTTTGAATTACGTATGTCATTCGATAGAGGATCGAAAGATGCTCCGTTTGACCAATCAAAAACAAGAATATTCACCGATGGCGACGCGGTATTTATACATTTTCAGTTAAAACAAATATTGAATAGTTGAATAATACAAAAATATACGGATTTTTTGCTCTCCTGAAAAGTCGACCATTATGAGTTACGTGGTGTTAGAACTTAAGCGACGATATCTAGATATTAATTTCACCTAGTAGATGGCAGTACTAAAATTATTAACAAAATGATATTAAGTTTTCGATTTTTTCCATATTAAATAAAAAAAGCTCTACAACTTCATTATGCATTTTAAGAAATCTTGCTATAATAATAAGAGTTATTAGTGCAACTAATGTATTATTATTATTAATGTAATTTAATAGTTAACTTAATACTTTAGTATTTTTTATAGGATTTTAGAAGTAATAATTTTTATCATAGGCGTTTAGGAAATGGTTGTAACATATGCATTGCTAAACAAATAATCCTTAAATTAAATAACTTATTATAAAAAATACTTATGTTAAATGCACCTAATTATAAACAATAATGTAATAACTAACAAAAATAATAAAACATGATATTACGTATATAACACCAAATAATTTAAGCTAAATTGTACAACTGTTTTCAAGCTTTTAGATCATATACCTTACAATTTTATCGTCTTGTCTTTACTGGAATATTTCACAATGTATGCATCTTCACGCCAGATCCCTTGCGGAATAGGCAGTATGTATCCACCTCTAACATTCCGTGCCTATACGGCACTCAGTTCTCCTCGACTTGCGGTTTGGTCGTCGCGCGGTGGCAGCTTTCACCGCCGTTTGCACTTAATTTCGCGCCGATGAGGGCGGATCGGTGCTACGCCTGCTGAGGGTACCGTAATCCGCTAGCCAGTGCAGTATTGGATCCACTGGTTTGTTAGATTGGCAGGATCGCGTAGTGCACGCTTCCGATACTGATCCCTATATTTCACAACTTTCTTGTTTCGCTTTGACCGCCTTATCAATGATACTCTTTCCTTCTCTAGCGCTTATTTTGGTCTGTGATTAGTGCAGCAACTGCCGCCACTGATTTCTTTTTAATTTTTAGTCAATAGCTGTATCGCGTGAGGAAACTATCCATTGCCCGTTCTTCTCTACAATGCAGTAAAGATTGAACTATGTTGTGCAGAAATGAACGGGGTAGGTTTTCAATGTGTAACATCTTTCCTCTCGCTTTTCTGTAATGTGTGGGGAGTGATTCCGAGAAAAGGGATGGAAGTGTGTAACAGAGAGCCGGAGATGCGCGCTTTTTGATTTGACCAAGCTGGCCGTCAGATGGCACCAACTCATTTTCCGCAACGTTGGTACACAGTGTGTGGGTGTGTGTGTGGCGAGAAAGGGAAATAGTTAATTTAAAAGATACTACTCTCATTCAAAAGCATTATTATTTGTTACGAAAAATCATTTCAAGTAAAGTTATGTTAATATTGCTTATTACCAAAGTGGGATGTCAGATGTTACAAATCATACGCGACTACTCTATTATAAAAAGACAAAATAAACGTTAGATTCAAATTTCTTTAAATTGATATGGGTAACATAAAAATAGCATTTATATCAACTGGAAAATAACATGAATTAGATTATTACAAAACAATATTCTGATGGACTGATTCATTTCCGCACAACACTGTCCATCTGTCATATAACATAGACCAATAGAACACTTACTCTATGATAATGTTTAACGTAATCATGCACATCAATTTGTACTTCTCATTAGAGACATTATTGTTATAAGGAACGATAGGAATTATATAAAAATGTTAATATGTAATAATAGTTATAGGATGTAATAATATGTAAAACATCATTGGAATAATCACATTTTAATGTAAGTGCCTTTACGTAAACGTCCATTGAATGTACTTAATAATTGTAAATATTTTGTTTACATATGATATAATACAGCACAGTTTCCATAATAAATAATAAACCGCACGAAAAAGACTTTGATTTTATATATTTAATGTCCAATTTTATAAGATTTAATAATACCTTCTCCGAGTCAAGAAATTTTAAACTGGTGATTTGTGATCATTTATGGATGCATACCTAATAATGTATCTCGTGTTTGTTTGTTTTTAGTTTGTGTATTTAATGAACATATTTTTGTTTCTTTTTCATTTATATGTATTGTTTTGTTTATTAGTCAATTCGTTATACGTATTAGATAACCTTGTACGTTACTTTTAAGAAATTTATAATATTGTTGTAGTAAATCGTTGTACGTGTGTTCTTTCGCCCATGTACTTAAATTGTTCTATCAAAGACTCGGGGTTGGCTGGAAGAGATCTCTTTTTTCTAGGGATAAGTCCGCCTTTGTAACACTAGCTCCATTTTTATTGTAATTTATTTTGAATATAACGTACAAAAGTTATTTTACGTACGTTATTTTGAATATAAAGATATTACAACAACAACAACCTATATTTCAGTTTTTTTAAGAGAGGTAGCGCGCATCATAGCATCCCCTCTGGGTAGTACCTACACCTCAAAGAAAACTCCAGCCAAATAATAACTCCCTGGAAGATTGTTGTGTTCCTGCGTGTGAGTGAGGTCACCATTAAGCTCCTAAGGAGTTGTTGTGTTAGTAGGCACCACGCGAGTGATACTTAAACTATCACAGGCGTTCCTAGGCTATGTAGTATAAAAAAATAGATATTCAACCAAGCAGCTCAACCAAAAGTATAAAGAAAAAATCGACCAAGTGCGAGTCGGACTCGCGCACGAAGGGTTCCGTACGACTATCTATAAAAACGGCAAAAAAAAATCACGTTTGTTGTATGGGAGCCCCCCTTAAATATTAATTTTATTTTAATTTAATTATTTATTCTTAAAGTGAATATATAAGTAAATATTCTGTGAATATTTCAAGCGTCTACATGTTGCCATTATCAATATCGAGCAAAAACGAGCAAATAAATCACGTTTGTTTTATGGGAGCCCCCTGAACTATTTATGTTATTCAATTTTTTAGTATTTGTTGTTATAGCGGCAATAGAAATACATCATCTGTGAAAATTTCAACGGTCTAACTATCACGGTTCGTGAGATACAGCCTGGTGACAGACGGACGGACGGACGAAGTCTCAGTAATAGGGTTCCGTTTTACCCTTTGGGTACGGAACCCTAAAAACGAAAAGTATGAGAAATTAATAAAACACTAAGATTTGATTTTATAACAGTAAAAGGCGTCTAATGCGTCATCACACACTGTCAAATGTTAGTCCAAACTCCACTTATACAAAATCCAAACTTAATGTATTTTTTTATACCAACAAATGTTTTACGCCATCCGCTTTTGAAGTAGATTAAAAGCCCTTGACACGCATTTTGGCAATCCAAGCGGCTTGTACTTGACGATTTCCGCCTTGGAATTCGCATTCAATATAGGTCATTTTTAAATACGATGTTAGATGAATATAGAACGCTCGAGTTTCTCACTGTCTCCTTATAGCTCCCATACCTACCTAGGCTAGGAACATATTGTAAATAATTCATTTTCTTTTTTCGTTTTAAGAAATCCATTCTAATACTACGAATAGAACATATCTACCTACCTATCAGTGGAGTTATTATGGTACATTTACGACTTTATTTTTTAGAGAATTTACATTTTTTTTTCACGGAACTGTGTGTTTTGTGAATTATAATTTATATATACTATAGAAATGAATAAATATTTGTTCACAATTGGAAAAACATGTATTAGTTTAAAAAACCGTGCGATCGATAGCGCTACATATAATAACCTACCACCTTCATTTCTATTGACCCTTTGCACTGTCTTTGGTGTTTGTTAAATTAGCTAAACAGCTAATAATACACGATGGAATGGATTCTAGAGGTTATTTGCCCCATACTAACAGTGAATTTAGAAGTCACAACTGCGTCTGACATTATAATATCTTCTCCAGCGATTTTTCTCTTTTAGCCATGATGAATCCGTACTTGTCAATTTTTTATTAGGTCTACATGTTACTGGCGTTGTTAGGCTCAAAGCACTCTCAAGCTAGTGATTCCAATCGAGATTAAAGAGACATTTAACATGACTATAACAAGAATAATGTTCAGCTATTGAGTGGTTACCAGCAATGAAAAAATGAAGAAGACATATTGACAATTTGATTGTCAAATATGTCAATGTGGACATGGGTACCTTGCTTGTCTCGTGTTGATCGTTACCTACCATACTACAGTACTCGTGTTTTTGTGAAATAGTGAAAATGTCTAAGGATCCTCTCAGCGAAATGCAGCAGTTCCTAAAGCCGGAATCTAGATTAGACCTAAAACATATATCTTTGGACCACTTGGTTGGCATGTCAGCCACAGATACGGGCATAGATAAACTTTTACAAAGTGAACAAATACTACAGGCCGTTATTGAACTTACAGACGATAAAGTTGAACAGATAGCACAAAATGCTCTCCTGTTGTTAGTAAACGTCTCCGCAAGGTCTCAAGGGGCGACAGAATTACTTAAGTACAAACCTAGTAAATACAAAAATATTTTGGAGTTACTAATAAGTTGTGTTCTAGATCCAATGAAATCTTGTGCCGATGCGGCGTGTATGATTCTATCGAACGTTACCAGACTCGAAGACGAACTTGAAGTGTGCTTAGATACATTTCTGCCACATCTAAACAATATCTTAAATGCTTTTATAGTTGTAGATTATAACAAAAAAGGCTGTAACCTCCATTATTTGGCTCCAATGTTCAGTAACTTGAGTTGTATATATCGGATAAGAAAATGGCTGATTGAAGAAAATCCTCACATACCATTAATCAAGTTACTGCCCTTTTGTAATTACGAAGCATCGGTAATACGGAGAGGTGGGGCTTTAGGTACAGTACGGAATCTAGCATTCGATACGGAGTGTCATCATTTACTTTTAAGCACAGAAATAGATTTATTAACATATTTATTAAACCCGATTATGGGTAACGAGGAGTATTGCGATGAGGAAATGGACAAATTGCCAATTGCTTTACAATATTTGCCAAAGGAAAAACGTAGAGATTCAGATGTTGATATACGTAGAATGGTGATGGAGACATTGATTAAATTATGCACTAAGCGCAACGGAAGAGAATTTCTAAGAGATAATGGAGTGTATTATGCATTACGAGAGTACCACAAATGGGAGAAGGATCCGTTAACATTATATGCTTGTGAAAACGTTGTAGATATTTTAATACAGAAGGAGGATGAGGTTGGTGCTGAAGATTTGTCAGCAGTCGAAGTACCGGAAGAAATGAGGGAGAAGTTTGAAAAACTGGATAAAGAGTACTTGAAGAATCTTGAAAATTAAGTGTTTGGGCATGTATTTTAAGGCATATATGTGTATGTGAGTCTATAGAAAACTTTGTCTGAACTGGAAGTACTGTCACCCTTCGAAGAGCCATAGAAAAAATTTATGTATTTTACTCTATGCTCGAAGAACTATGGTTACCAATGTCTATAAGGAACATATAAAATATTTATGTGAAGAGTCTTTAGAAATGTATTGTTAAATAAATCACTGTCAGAGAGTAATGTCTAATATACCCTACCTAGCTAAATAAACATATTTGATATGTTCAAAGAACCATTTTTATGATTGTGTTACTTTACTGTTCAGTTATGTCATCATATATACAACTTTGGTATATAAGAAATGTGTAAATAAAACTATGTATATATAATTGAAAAGCTATACATAATTTATGAGACATTGCTGGTAATTTCTGTTTTCTTGTCTATGGTTGGCACAACCCAAGGTTAAATCGAAAGAAATTAACACCATAACAAAATACAAAGCGAAATTACTAATAAATAATTTGGTGTGTACATATTATTACATAAAATTTAAATTATTCAGAATTTTAAAACATGTCCCCATCGATGTATACATGACCCCCATAGGAACACCGCCAAAGAATATGAACTGAAATAGAGTTACACTTATTTGCACCTTGAGTCAGATTATCTTTAACCTTCCTATACTCGCGCCAATTTTTGTAACACCTATACTCGCGCACGGTGTCACAGACCGATAGTTTGTACCCCTACAACATATTTTTTTACTAAGAAGCCCAAAAACTATTACTATGATTTCAAAGTTTAGGATGTAATGAAACAAAATAGTATAAATAATACTTAATTTATTAATTATTTTACTGACTTATAGTCTATCACAAATCAGTCTTCGAATTTGAGATTTTTTCTTAAGTACTAGGAAA
Source organism: Pyralis farinalis (assembly GCA_947507595.1). Classification (NCBI taxonomy): domain Eukaryota; kingdom Metazoa; phylum Arthropoda; class Insecta; order Lepidoptera; family Pyralidae; genus Pyralis; species Pyralis farinalis. The sequence goes on along the minus strand of OX382263.1, from coordinate 38,238,350 downwards.
ACAAAATTAAAATCTGAACTTCGTTTTAAAAACAAAATAAACTTCTGAATACTAATAAACATATCAAAGAACATATTTATCTATGTTTGGCTTAGTTTTGAGCCTCACCATAACAATCAGGTTTACGGTTACAGCCAGTGGCGTGCACAGAGATTTTTGACAGGGTAGGCAGAATTTTTTTAAAGCTATTAACTTACTAAAAAATACAGAATATTGATTTTGGTTACCCAATCTTGTGGAAATAATGATGTATGTGATCACTTGTTTTTTTTCACCGAAAGATAGTTTTGAAAACATTTATTTTCCCTACACACACCACATGAACAACTTTCGCAGTGAATATCATCATATTTATCAACTTTAAAACTTTAAAATCTTATTTCGTCTGCTACCAGTCAATCGATTCAAAACAAAAACAATGGCGGCCGTTTTAAAATCAAAATAAAATTGAACATCAATTTTATACGAAAAAAAGAAATGGCAATATCTTTCACTATAATTATATGCAGCAAACTACTTTTTAAAATAGTTACGTAGCAATGCTCGCGACACTTCGGTGATTTACGTTATAGTTCAGCTGAATAGACATTGTCTATACTTTGCGATTGTGTGCGTTATTTGTGTTATTTGGGCAATGTAATTATAGGAATGCACACTACAGTATTTGTATAAACAACACGGCACACATACGTAAATTTAGACAGATATAGTTAGTGTCTCTGCCGTAAAAAGCTGCCAATGCGGCGCTAGTGTAGCGTAGCGCCTAGCTGCGATTTGAATATGACTAGCGCTGACTTTAATAACTTACCGATACCGATAGATGGAGCTTTTAATTTTTTGTTTTTGATACGAAATATTAGTTAAAAACTATGTTTAAGAATGAAACATCGGATGGTATTTATCAAATTGATAGGGTAGGCAATGTCTTTTTGCCTATATGGAGTGCACGCCACTGGTTACAGCATGTTCCAAACAAAAGTATTTTTCGCCCAAACGCGCGGCGTTCACTAAAATGAAGTTAGCCATAAATCCGGCAGCTAGCAAGGAACTCGACTTCTTAGGATTTACCTGCATAAAAATAATTACGAAAATGTGTTTCGTCGCTCTCGCAGACCAACGCGCGAGTATAAGAAGGTTAAAAGGGTTGCAACAATAGTAACGTCAGGTATTTTTTTTGATACCATACTAACAATATTCACAAAAAAAACAAGCCCGTAAGGGCCTAATGGCAAATAAATGATTTTTATCACCTTGTGTTGTCATGGTAGGTGAGTATTTGCCTTCTCCTTGGCTCCTACATCCTTCAACTTTCATGTTTTATATCTGTCTCATTATTTTTTTCTCCTGCATTCTATCTAGCATAATGTTAAATTAATATGCATTTATTTTTTTATGACATAATATAATCTTAAAACTTATATTTATGGAAGTCGCAGCAAAAAATAAAAAAATAATTGTTTTCAAAAGAGCTATGGTATAGATCGGATCTAGACGAGGGTCAGGCTTTAGATCTTATAAAGTTTGGAATGTTGGTTTCGTGCCAGGCTTGGGTAGTTCGTGCTCACACACTGATCACAAGGATCAGCTGCAGTCCTGCTGGAAAGTCCATGGTACATTTTTAGTCTCGCTGAAAGGTTTCACGACACATTTCAAGACTGAAATCTTCACTCATTTTTTACAAAAATGAAACTTTATGAATCCTTCATAAGACATAATATAAGAGGTAGGGCGCATCAAAGCAGCCCATCTGAAGAAGTACCTCCACCTCACAGAAAACCGCAGCCAAATAACAGCTCCCTAGAGGGTTCTTGTGTTCCTGCGTGTGTATGAGGTCGCTAGTAAGCCCCCAAGGAGTTGTTTTGTAACCAGCAGAGGGGTATCGCGCGAGTGATACTTAATATATCACAAGCGTTAATAGGGTACAGGTGTTTTGAGCGATCCACTCTCTTCAACTGTGTCAAACTGTAGAGATTGATTTGAGACATGCCCTGTAAATTGACAATAAGCGCCAAGCTTCAGGTTTTGTTTTATTATACGCGGCAGAGTCCTAGCGGGAATCTTCATATCTCGTGATGGGGTTTCGGCGAATTCTGCCTTTAACAGCTTTTGTAGTTCTTAAGGCACGCGGTCGCCGCGATCGTTTATGGTCTTCAAAAAACAAAAGTTTCTATGTAACAGTATTTTATTGCCATATACATGCCCTTTGTATACTAAATAAATAATTGAAAGACTTTCCATGCTTTACATTATTTTATTTGTTATTTTACACTGGTAACATTACTTATATCTAGTAACCATAAGTAATAACAAAAATATTATCTTAATTACAATTAAAAAATGTATCTCCTTCACAGCAAATATATGTATGATTTAATTTGGTATCATCAGAAAGTAGCTTAATCCCATCAGTAATGATGGACAGCTATGTTCACTAAAGTAGTACAAAACGTAGTAGGTTAATGGCGCTAGCGCAACTTTACAGCAACACCACCAACATAATCTTTCCTGATAGTTCAGTAAGGTCAGTCGGCAGTCGAACCCCACCCGGGCAGAAGAGGTGGATTTTCATTGTACAATATTTAGAGAATTTCCGGCAAATTGTACCATAAACAACTACAATATCATACATATATAAAAATATTATCTATTGAATGTCAATTGTCATTTATTTCACAAATGTATACTAAAGAATGAGGTAAACAATTATACAGCCTAGACATAGGCGGTAAAGTCCGTCGCAGACGTAGCTAAAACATGAATGTTTAGAGCAAGATATGTGTGTAACATCTTTTATTGTAGCTTGTTCACAACGCCTGTGTTAGCATTATTTAGAAATATTGAAGGAGATTAAAACTACAGTAGGCGCATCATTTGAAGCCAGAATTTAGGAATGCGCTAGCTAGCAGACCTTAAAGGTATCACCAAATTGCGGGCGTCTGAGGAGGCATGGGAGCCGGGAAGGAAGGTGCTCCCGCCGCTTAACTCAGACTCCCGACTACCTTCGAATTGCGCGCCTATTACTACATCGTATGTTTTGGGTAGTATTTATTGATGGGATGGTCATGGGAGTTTTGGATTTCGCAAGATGGCGTACGTGTTTGGAGGTTAGGTTGTGGTTTATTTGCAGGATTGAGAATTATGGTTTCCGCGAAAATTTACATTCAACTTATCTCCATTATAGAAAATCAATTGTGTTGTATTTGAGAAATAATTGATTTACGTTAATATTTGGAATCTCTTCAACGATCTGATCTCGTCCATTACCGGGGTCCCCCGGTAATTCTAGATCTCGGTACAGATTGGATGGCCTGTGGTACCACCAACGGTACTATACTAACTACTAGTACTATCAACAATGGAAATAAGTATGCATTGCGAACCTTATTACACTTAGATTCGTACTATTTCCATTGTTGAATAAGGAGACAAACTGATTTTGATTATACATATATACAAATATCACATTAAAAGCTCGATTAGGTGTCCAGAATATTAATGACATTAGAAACAAGTACTAAACCTTAGGAGCCGATGGATGCAAGCGGCACAGGTTCGATCGCTGTGGAAGTCAAAGCAGCCCATCTGGGGAAGTACCTCCACCTCACAGAAAACCGCAGCCAAATAGCAACTCCCTAGAGGGTTGTCGTGTTCCTGCGTGTGTGAGAGGTCACCAGTAAGCTCCTAAGGAGTTGCTGTGTAAGCAGAGGAGGCATAGCGCTAGTGATATGTTACAAGCGTTAATAGGCTACGGTAACTGCTTAACATCAGGTGGACCGTATGATTGTATGCCTCCCGACGTTGTATAAAAAAAACTCGAATTTAGTGGTAAATGCCAGGATTCGAACTGGGACCAAATAGTCAATAGGTCAGTATGCCAATTCTGATAAATAACTGCAACTGCACTGCAGCGCGGCGTGTGTCAAAATGTGTACATTGTGACGTTTGGTTTTTCTGTTAATCGATCTGACAGCAGAGACGCTGCAGCAACGCTGCAGTAAATGACTCGCTATTCTGGTAAAAACATACACTGCACCTGCACGTTCCTGCAATATAACCGCATTCTGATAAATTGTTTTGACATTTGTATAGCGGTGACAGAAGTTTTGAAGGAGTTTATCTGCAGTTTTGCTAACGTTAGTCTCAAGCAACATTTGCGAAGAGAAATAATATTCTGAAGCGATGTTTTATATTGCAAAATATTTGTTTTGTTTTGGGAAATGTTTGTAGGAATATATGATTAAGTAAAACTTCTTTTCAGTGAGAAATACCTTCACGTCGGCAACCAAGGGCAATCGGGTGTGAAACTATAGGAGTAAACATTAAGCAAAAATCCAATTTATTAATTTTAAATATGGTAACATAACAGGTGTTAAGTAGTTCATTTGCAGGATACACACAGTTGCGGCGTATTTGCACTGCAGGAAACTTTAATACAATACACGTATTGGCACTGCACTATTCCTGCACGACTCAAGTGACAGGCGTAAACGTGCAGTTGCAGTTATTTAGCAGAATTGCAGTTGCAGTTATTTAGCAGAATTGCAGTTGCAGTTATTTAGCAGAATTGGCGTACAGTTCTTTATCCAGTTTAGAAGTTCTTCATTACTGCTATGGTTACTAATGGAGAAAACGAAAATAATAGAGAATGTCTCAAGGGCTATCCGAATAACCCTATATATGACTTTATTACTATTTAGGTGGCAAACATGCAGTCTGTCTGATGGTAAGGAGGCGACGGGACAACCTTGTAAAATCTCTTAAAACTGAACAATTCAAACTTAATCCTAGATATATTTCCTTTCGTCACAACCAAAGCTACTGATTAAAGCTCATTACAGTACACAAGAGATAAAACTAAAAAAAATACTGACTTTGAATTCAATCGCTCAAAAATAGGAATTCATTTCATTCCCGTTGATCCAGGAGGCAGGTCGTACGCTTGTTTGCCACCTTATTGGTATTAAAAAAAAGAAAAAAATTACGGCCCACATAATTTTTTAATTCGGCCTGTGCGACAGACAAACTAGGATAGAAAGATTTCCTATTTTTATTTACTTATGTGTATTTAAATAACATATTTTTCCTAGCTAAAATCTTTTCTATGTTCCTTTATTCATTCGTTTAATAACAAAGTATCTTATATAGCTGACTGTAAAAAAATCTCGTTTCAGAATATGTTCGATCAAGTTGGATTAACAGGTTAGTGGGATTAGTTTGTTCAACAGGAATAATTGGCAGATAGCAAAAATAACGCTCGCCTGATGTGAAGGGATTACATGTCACGCAATGATTATCTATCAACGCGCGTGATAGACCCGCGTTGATAAAGGTTTAACTACTTATTTGGTTTTCGTTATATTTGCTATTTACCAATGGCAATTCGTCAACTATTGACGTTTGTTCACAAATAAATCTCTCCAGACCCTTGTAACACCAGATACCAGAGTTATGTAGTATCACCATTTCCAGTGGGACAAATCGATATCAGTGGTACCATCAAGGTATTTATTCGTTCCACTGGTACAAGTAAAAATCATTTCATGTAATTGGGAAAATGTTATACTCAGATAAGTTATAATTGAACGACGTTTTTTTTATTATACAACGTCTGAAGGCATACTCAGTCACTCACGCTATGCCTCCTCTGCCGCTAACACAGCAACTCCTTAGGACCTTACTAGTGACCTCACTCTCACGCAGGAACACAACCCTCTAGCCAGTGGTCATTTGGCTGCGGTTGTGAGGTGGAGGTACTTCGACAGACGGGCTGCTTTGATGCCTACCTCTCTTAAAAATATCCAGACCAAGACAAACAGACATATTCATCCATAGAAATGTTTGTCCTGTGTGAGTCGAACCCACGAGCGTTGGTGTCAAAGTCATTTTTTTTCATTCATTCACGACTGAGCCACCGAGCTCGTCAAAAAGTCAAAACGTGGTTCAATTATGACTTATGTCCATCTTATAATTAAACTTTTGACAGGTAATCATTTTAATGAGTCAGAAAGAGACGGGTAACTGTCAAGTGTTGCGTATCTATCAAAACAGAAAGAGATGGAACGATCTGTCAAAAGAAGCTTAAGAAAATGGACGCAGTATATATAGTGTAAACTCCCTTCCAAGTCTCAACAGTGGAATTAATATTTGGTTCTATTTGATAAGTGTGAAGAAAATATAAAAAAATGTTTTAATATATAAAAAAAAACTGTTTTTATTACAAAATAGTCCCCTTTTTTAACTCCGTCACATTTTTTTTTTAATTACACCATATTATTTGTCGTTATAACAATGGGACAAATAGATATCAGTGGTATCAACGGCGCTGTCTGATGGTACAATTGCTAGCAATTAGAAATTTATAAACCTAAAATTAAAAAATAGATACTGCTAGGCCTAATGGCCGTGAAAATTGAGCACCACTGCCGTTAAGCATTATTCGTGAACGAAGATAATAAAATAAATGATTTCCTTTAGAGCGCGTACAGACGTAAGCGTTTTCTGTCGGCTCTGCGTCGCCACGGAATCGGCGCACGTAAGCGAGTTACCGTAGTGGCTATTGCAATTTTGGTTTTAATGCTAACGTCATAAAGCTCACTTTGGATCTTTCCACTAACACCGCTTACGTGCAGCAACCGCGCCGCGATCGCGAATCTACCGCACCGCGACCGTGCAGCTACCGCGCTGTCTACGCTCAGCGCCCGCATCCATGTTGAAGACATGGCAAACACGTCAATGGTGCAGGGAAAACAGATGAATTGCGGACTGTATGGAAACCCTAGTGCTGAGTGGGCTGTTCGATCGCTGCGCGTTTGCTGTGTGCAAGTGATTGCGGCATGTACGCGTATTGTATCTAAACGCGCCCTTGTTGTCACTATGGATATAGATATATATTTCACCAAATGGCAAAAAATCCTACCGTCTTATATGAAGCAGTTTGTCTCTTTCCCTTTTAAGATATTGTTGGTAACTTAATTCGTAGGAACGCAACAAGTATCCAGCGCTATTTGGCGGCCGACTATACATAAGGTGGAGGTAATTCCCTCGACTTAAGCTGTTTGCACACTTAAAAAAGACTGTGACTAAGTTTCGCTAGACCCTACTAGCCGGCGGGGTGCACCGTGTACAGTTAACTTTGCACTGGCTGTAACGATGATTTTGAATGAAACGACGAACTTAAATGTTGAATTAGTAAAATTACGTCCAGAGATATGTTCACAGAGTCCATGATAAACATCACAAATATACTTTTCTATCTTCGTTCGTGAGTCTTTGATCACCCAACTGTTGCAATACGGCTACTAGTATATCATAAATGCTCATTTTATTATTCAACATTTGACATGTTGCAACTATTTCAGATTTATGAGATACGCAGCATTTGAGTATCTGTCTTTTTCTAATTAATTACAAATCTCTCACGGCGCCAATTGGCGTGTATGTGATGCCAACATCGAAGAATATGGCGCTGACATGACGTAACGCTGACGCGAGCTTAGAACCTACAGTCAGTGTGTTAAAGCAAATAGCAGTTCTATTTGCTTTAACACACTGACTGTAAGTTTCGGCATTATTAGCTGTATTTTAAGACTATCTATCTATCTATCTATAACTTCACGCCAAATCCCTTACGGGGTAGGCAGAGAGAACCGAGCGCCACGCGACTCGATCCTTACATACCTCACTCGCTTCTTTCACATTCATTGCTCTTTTCATGCACGCTCGCCGGTTTCTAGGGCTCCTGACATCGTTATATTTTATATATTTTAAGACACTTAACATTTTTATACTCAAAGCCAACCTCACCTACGCGTGCTGCATCCTGCTGACAAACAGGTTCAAGCGAAAGAAATGTAGATCGCTCGATGCTCCAACTGGGCAGTACTCGCGCCTAACAGAAGATCACAGCTACATAATAACCCCTTGGAGAGTTCTTATGGTCCAGCGAGTGAGGTAACCAATGAGCTTCTGAAGGCTAGGCTTTATTTTTATATACTTTGTATGAAATCTGTACAGAGTTACACTGATTACATAGCGCGTCATGTTCGCGCCGTATTTAGTTTTTTGGCGAAAATGATGATTGCGCCGTTTTTGCCCCGCTACTGTCAAAAGTTGAATAATAAAATGGGCAGATTCTGACTGTACATTTAATTGTTAGGTCTGTAATTTTTAATTCCCTCCATGCGAGCCTTGCGACGTTCCGACGGCGTGGCACCTTTGATCTTAGTGATGACGTGAGCACCTCGCTTTGAAGCATCCGGTATGTACGACGTTGTTACTTCCTGTGAAAGAAATACAAAAATTTCATTTAGTGAAACAAGGTTGGGTAGACTATTAGGGACGCAGCCGCAGTGAAGTACGTAAAACATTTTGTGGAGATTTTAATCTAACATTCCTGTATGAATACATTCCATTCAGGTCTAAATGGATCTGCGAGGACAGACATACAAATATATTTGTTTGAACCAAACATATTGCTAATTTACTTGATCATGTTCATCAGAAGGTCAAAGAGAGCTAGGTAGGAACCGTGAGCGTGCATCAAAGAGTTATGAATATTATAGAAGCGAGTGAAGTTTGTAAGGACCGCGTCTCATGGTGCTTGGTTCTCTCGGTTTACCCCACAAGAACCTGGCGTGAAGATATACATAAATAAAAAAGAGGGTTTTATGGTAGCAACGAGCTTTATTAATATACAATATGAATACATATCTCAAGTGGAGTAGGTACAGAGATAGCCTAGTGGGTAATGGATAATGGAGCCTATTAAGCCCTGTCTGAGATATTCAAAATTTATTTACATATATGTTACAGTGCAATTAACTCACTGCTAAGCATTGGCCGTTAAGTACAGCACAGCACAAGTTGTCTCCAACATATACTTAGATAACTTCTTATATTCATAAAGAAATTTCAACCTTATTTTTCCAGCTTCAAGTTGGTGTGTCATGCAAAATGCAAATTAACATGTTTTCTTCAAATTTTCAATTTGAATCATGGATGAATATAGACCATTGAGGCAATTACTAGAAAAAGGTATACATACGTCATCCCAGTTCTCCTCTGGTGCTATGATCGGTGCCGTTTGTACCTCAACAACAGGTCGGTAGTCATCATCAGTCACATACACCTGGGAGTCAAACAGGAGGCGCTTGGGGCAGCCGTACACGTGGTACTGGAATTATTATACATTTCTTTTAATAATTAACAATTATTTGTTTGCCTGGGAATACTTTAGATATACCAAATCAATGTCTTCCGTACAATTCCCAATGCACCATGGTTGACACGAACAGAAGAATTGCATAAGTATTTGGAAATGCTCACTATACGAGAGGAAATACAAAGATACTTCCAACATTATCATAATAGACTTGCCAATCATTCTAATAGATTTGCATTGGCACTCGTGGACCCCCAGCATATCCCCTGATTGAAAAAAAAACATGTCCACCACCTATCAATCTGATGGTAGAAACAAATATGTCTATACCCCTCAATGGAGGAACATACACTCAAAACACGCACACACACACACACGCACACACACACACACACACACACGCACACACACACGCACACACACACGCAAGTGGACTTCATTATGATTGTCTCAAGACACAAAAAAAATCAATTACAATCAAAACCAGATATAAGGACATCCCTTTTGGGCATGGTCCCGGCCCTTTCCCTATATAAACACATATATTTACATACCTCCTATAACGACATCCGATAAAGTGACATATTTCTTAAATGATGAAACTTTGTTATTATGACCAACTGTCAATTTTTGAAGCAAAACAAAATATTAATTTGAACTGTAATTCCATATATGAAGGATTATTTTGACCTGTAATTACTTACGCATTTCTCCCATACACTTGCACCTCTTTCGCACTCTTTCACATTTGTCCCGGGACATTTCACAACTTCTTATGCTGGCGCTAAGTGCGATAGTTGACGTCCCGAACAAAACATTGATTAATTTGAGTATGTAGTGTTTTTGTTTTGATTGTGTTTTCCTAATTATGTTGGTCTTTCGACTTTTACAATATCATATGCTAAATATCTATATATATATATTGCACATATACAATATATCACAAGTTCAAATTATGTATCTATTTGTGTATATTGCTTATAGTGACTGAGGTAAGAGGGTCCCTTCAATGTTGTTATATCCGGTTTTTACAGTATTTATACAACCTTCAAAGGTATACAGGTGGGCCCTGATGCTATAGCAAATGAACACAGCCCATACAGGAAATAATGTTAGTATAATGCTTACACAATTCCTTAAGAGTTTACTGGTAACCTCAGTCACTCACAGGAACACAACAACCCTCTAGGGAGTTGATATTTGGCTGCGGGTTTCTGTGAGGTGGAGGTACTTCCCCAGACGGGCTGCTTTAATGTGCCCTTCCTCTCTTAAAACATCCAGACCAAGACAAACAGACATGTTCATGCACACCAATGTTTGCCTTGTGTGGGAATCGAACCCACAAGCGTTGGTGTCAAAGTCGCATCATTCACAACTGAGCGACAGAGCTCATCAAAACGCTTTGATGCACCATATGTCCATTAAAAACTAACAAGTAATCAAGCATACATCTTGCCTAATGGTAAGCAATTAAGAGAATGAACTCTAGCAATATCCTGTATGGTAGTCCTCATGCTGTAGTCCCTTGCGAAAAGCTCGGTAGGGAGTTAGTCCCATTGCTTAAGAGTTTGCAGAGCGAAACTTTTTGAACTGCATTAATTCCTGCACACAAAGTGGTATAGACCAAAAAGCTACTACGGACCATTCGGCACTGTAGTACTTACATCAAGCTCCATATCATTCACAATGTGAGTGGAGTCAAACGGACAGGTGACTTTCTTGCAATTGGGATGCTGCTTCCTACATTTCTGTAGATGAATATGCATCCTATAATGTTCTAATTGGTGAGCAGGGTTGTATGGGCAGGTGATGACTTTCCGAGGATCTGGTTCTGCCATGGTCCTGGAAAAAAACATGTTACTAGATAGATTTCAAACATCTGGTGAGCTTGATGGTTGTTTGGTTAACAATGGCTATTTTAATCCCACACAGGTCCAACATTTGTTTGCATGAACATATCTGTTTGTATGTCTGGGTGCTTTTAACAGAGGTAGGGCGCAACAAAGCTCACTGGGAAAGCTCACAGAAAACCGCAGCTGACTACTTCCTGGTGGGTTGCTCTATTCCTGTTTTTAAGAGAGGTATGGTGCAAAGATAGGATATTAGCACCAGCATCTGTACATATGCTATGATAACATCTGGTGAGTCATATTTCTGACATTATATAAAAAAACCTCAAACAGAATGTTATTAACATTAAATTCGCCTTTGTACCAATTCTACCCTTGATTTGGGCTTAAGCATTACAGTTAACTATAAAGGAGCGTAAAATAAATATAACAAATAAAATTAATACGATTCTAACTTCTTTTAATATTATTCTTAAGTATGAAACGTTACCTAGATTTACAGAATTAATTGTCGACGTATTGAAAACGTACATGAATATTAGCCAAAGCCGTGTCTTTGTAGGTAACCAGATAAAAAGTTTTTTGCAACGTGCATAAACAACTTGTGAGAAGCTTTTAAAACATCAAGTTGTTTTGTACTGTCCGATAATAAAACTGAAAATTTCAATCTCAAAGATGAACATTGTCAGCACGTCCTTCGATTGAATCGAAGAAAATACTGTGTGGTTATTTGGTTACACAGGGCAGAATAGAATGTAATTTTTTGTTTATTTTCCCTTACAGTTTGAAATCGCAGAACACTATAATTTCTATTAGAAAAATTCTAACAGTAGGTAGGATTTACACTGGGCGATAATTAAATAATAATAACAACATAACCTACGTTATTGAAAAATAAAATTGATAACGTACATAAAGTATGTAATTTTTTTTTTTTTTTTTTTTTTTTTCCCCTTATGGCAATATGTTACTTTGCCAACGTCAAGTATATAATATACACGAAAAGAAACCTAATAATTGGAATTTTCAGGAGGTGCATTACTTCGGGACCTGAAACAAAAACAAAAAGAACTACCTATTTACAACTATTTACACAAACTATTTATAACTAGGTACATAATACTATAAGACCATCATCTACAGACTATTCTTGCTCTAGAGTTTAATATTGTTTAATGAAATGAAGTCTGAAATTACATTTACATAAAATGGGTTTAGAGATGATACTATACACTCGACACTAGTAGGAAACATGTGTTTATAACGAATGAGAGAATTTAAAAATGGGCGGCGATCGTACTTGTTGCAAGCAAAAAAGATATGATTGATATCCTCTTCCTCAAGACCACACTCACAGATAGAGGAATCAAGTATTCTCAAACGTCTTAAATGGGCAGCTGTACAACAGTGGCCAAAGCGAATACGACAAATCGTTGTTGTGATCCATCTGGATGCAGTAAATCTATAGAACCAAGGTTTAGATAGAATCGTAGGTTGAATTGCAAAGTAACGACTCCCAGTTACCTTTGAACTCGACTTCCAGACATTCGCCCAGGATTTTAAAAGATTTCTTTTGGGGAGTAAAAGTAAATCCGTACAGTAGTTTTGGAATGGAACTTTGTCACCACATATTACAGCCTGCTTTGCCAAGGAATCTGCTTTTTCATTTCCTGTTATACCACAGTGACTGGGGATCCAAGCTATAATTACCTCCAAGTGACGCTGAGAGCACAAAAGAGTCAGTTTTTTGATATCAAATATTAAATTATTATGCTTTAATTTAAAAGGGTTAGATTCCAAGGAATACAAAGCACTAAGAGAATCGGTAAAAATTATGGTTTTCTTTAATTTGCACAAGATAACATACTTGACAGCTTCTAAGATACCTCTACATTCCCCAGTGAACACAGATGTTTCTGGAGGACATTTGATTTTTTGGACTATATTATAATTTGAGTGAAAAATACCAACACCAGTTGATCCTAATTTGTCCATTTTGGATGCGTCAACATAAATGGAGTGCCAACCAGACCAACTCTGTTCAAAAATACGGTTAAATTGCACCGCAGCGAAATGCTGCCTACAGTCAACACCAAAATTATGAATTACCCTGGGTACAAATAACACCTCTTCAAAATCGTTCATGAATAAGGGTAACTTCTCAGCATGAAAAGTGGGATTCTTTAGCTGTCTAATTCTACGGTAGCTTTTGACAAGACAAGGAATACTATGATCAAACCAGGACATGAATAAACATGTTTTGGACAAGTATTCAAGTTTTTCAAATAAAAGGTGCGATGAAAATTGCCAACGGTATAATAAGTATCTGTCTGCTAGAAACTGCCTTCTTAAATATAAAGGAGGATCAGAACATTCAACCTGTAATGCATTAATTGGGGTTGACTTCATAGCCCCAGTTATTATCCTTAAAGACTTGTGTTGAATTATGTCAAGCTTTTTAAGAACTCCGTAATAAGCTGGCTCCAATAAAAAGGACCCATAATCCAGAATACTTCGTATAATGGCATTATAAACTAATTTAAGGCAATAAGGATGAGCCCCCCACCAAACCCCTGCCAAGCACTTCAATACATTAAGATTTTTTTCACACTTGGCCACAACAAATTCGACATGTGGGATACCTGTTAACTTAGAATCTAAAATCATTCCTAGGAATTTAATACTGTTTTTAACTGGAATTCTAACGTTATTGTATACAACATCAATTCGCGGTAGAAGTCTTTTTTTTGTAAATAAAACAACTGAACTTTTGTGAGGAGACAGCTCAAGATTATTGTTATGTAGCCAGTTTGACAGAGATACTAGAGCAGGAGATATAAGGCCAACACATGAAGAAGGGTCTCTATGTGAGACATATAACACAATGTCATCAGCATACTGTCGAACTTGGCAATCTTGTGGGATAGACTTGTCTAAATCTGAAGTATACAGGTTAAATAATAAAGGACTAAGGACAGAGCCCTGTGGAAGACCTTTATAAACAGTTCTAGAATACTTCAATAAACCATCAATGCGCAACAAAATTGTACGACCAGAAAAACTATTAAAAATATAGGCTACATATTTTTTTGGAATACCCATATCAGACAGCTTATAACTAAGGAGGGACAGAGATACACTGTCATATGCTGAATTTATATCCAAAAATGCAGCCAACGTAGACTCTTTCTTATTGAATGAAGTGTGGATATCAGTGATAAGAAGGGACAGATTGTCTATGGTACATCTACCTTTACGAAAACCAAATTGATTTTGCGATAGTAGACCCCTACTCTCACATAATAATTCCAACCTGTTTTTAATTAGTAGGTATGTAATGAACACTAAACGAAAGAGAAACCAGTGAACATACGTATTATACAAATGTAGTCTGTGGTCAACATCAAAACATTAAATACCACAGAGTAGAAGTTCTACATGTTAATCAATTTCTATAAATAGAGCCACCTATGTGCCGTCGGATGAAAAAACCTTAAGTAAGTTCACTAAGATGAGTAGAGAGTAGACCCCGAGACTCATCAGAGCACCGAACTCTGACTTAGCTCGTCTCCTGTTTACTCCAATTACTGTATTTTATATTCTGAGAGGGCAAGCGGTTATTAGTTGTTCCGCCGCGAAGAACTACACCCTGATGCGAGCGCTTATTAAACGCTCAACTCGCCGTTCTCTCCGTCTCCTCTTATTAATCGCAGTCTCGAGGTAGACGATTTCGTCGGTCCCGTCGTAAGGTTCAGGACCATAAGTTGCTCAAAAACTTATCTAAGATGGATGCAAATGGGATCGGTTGACACGCAACCGCTATCCGCCTGGTATAATTTATTAATGAAAAGTTCCGATTTTTCGACAACGTACGTTACTATATAAAAAGCATGCAGTTTTTCGAACAATTGAAAAATTTTAATAGCTTTATACTGAAAAGAGAAAAATCGGTTTTTTAAGTAATCGAAGTTTCACTCAAAGCCATATCCCTAACGGAAAGTCAATATAGGCACATATCTGCATTATAACAGCACTGACATGACATGACATGACACATGGTGGGTGGGTATAACAATAAAATGTAGGAACGGCTTTGGATGCAAATGGCTAATTTGCGTCCCAATTAGAAGCGCCTATGACGAGTGTACTATGTGTACCTAACCTCTGATGCAAGTGCAATATATTTCAAGATGTGTCGTTAATTTTTATTATTTGGACACATCATTTCACAAACCATCTCAGGATCATAAAGGCGATTATGAAATGTACTCAAAAAGAATTGGACAACAGCATTTCAGTAGTGACTACGACTTTCTTTAAGGTGGAAGTACTTCCTCATTCAGATTGCTTTCTAGTTACTATTTTTGTGCTTGAATAACAGAGGACTTACAGTTTTAAATGAAAGTAACTTTTACTTACACCACTAAGGTAGCTAAGATTAGGAAAGGCGAACCCCGTTGGTTCGGACATGTAGAAAGAATGTTGGACGAAAGAATGACGAAACAGATATACAATGCGAAAGTGGAAGGATGTACGAGCCGAGGAAGACCGAGACTAACCTACCATGACCAAATTGGTCGTGTTTTATCAGAAGGTGATGTCAGGCAGGAGCCCCAGGAACCGGCGAGCGTGTATGAAAAGAGCTATGAATGTCACAGAAGCGAGTGAAGTATATAAGGACCGCGTCTTATGGTGCTCAGTTCTCTCTGCCTACCACGCAAGGTACCTGGCGTGAAGATATACATACATACATATTATGATTTAATTTATTTTTGAAATGTTAATGTAAGCGATATACCTACACTGAGGTAGCGAAAAAGCTTACCTTCTATAATATATAATCTATCTGATGGTAAACCGTAGCCCGTGAACAGTGACAGGACATTTGGAATATTAAGGGCGTCCCTTGTGCATTGTGTAACTATTTTATGTAGGTAGGACATTCGAAATTATTTTATAGTGAGTACTAATTGCCACGAAGAATAGATGTTGAAGAAGAAAATGTCTGGGCTGTCAAAATGTTTAGCTGTCACTCAAGTGCTATTTTCAACGAGCATAACTAGCTTCAATAAAAATCTTTCAAATCAAACAAAACTATTTCCTACGATGTAAAGGCAAAAAATTTAACGTAATTAAATAGGTATTATATCTTTCTTAGGTACATATATGTCGTAACGAGTAGTGAAAGTCTACTTATATACACAGAGTGCCTAGAAAAACGAGGAATGTAAATTTGTCTAGTGTTTTGTGAATAGAAAACTGAATTGTAACAATTTCTGTTTCATGCTGAAATGTATTTGTAATATTTTTACTCTTTGTAATATCTTGTGAAGCAAAGTTAATATTATTTTCTTGAAAATTAAAACCTTTGAGTTTTCTCTTTTCTATCAGTAAATTGAAAATGGATCCTGACAAGGAGTTATTGCAACCCACTGCTTACTTATCAAAAGGAATTAACATATGGTGAGATATTTGTGTTTTTGTTGTTGGAGAGCTCGATGCCGTCGTTGTGCGTGTCATTCTAACCAAACACGCAGGTTAAGCAACGTCCACCGCAGCCTGTCTATGGATGGGTTTATCTATCTCGAGTTTCTCCGTGCTTCGGAGGGCACGTTAACACTTTGACAGCGACTCACGAACTCGGTCCGTGCGCCTTAAATTTCTCTAACTTGTGACACACGGCCTGAGGCAGTGATCAACTTTCATACTCTTTATTTAAAAGTCACGCTCTCTGGGCGTGAGTCGGAGTTATTGTGCTTATAGCTTAGTGTTTTAGCTACGCACACATATACAATTCGTTACTGTAACTACAAAGGGGGAGAAGCAAACGAAAGTGTCGCGAGTTTGCAAAGTTCGCGCAGACTCCATCAAGAAGCAAACTGGCAAACGAGGATGCAAGGAGACGGTGTATTACTGCCCAGACTGTGACATACCACTCTGCTACCACCCTGCTTTAAAAAATTTCACACTAAAAAAGATTATACCTCATAAAATTTTGATTTAGTTTATGTAAGTTTTTTATTTTTGTCGATTTATGCTCAAGGGAAACTATTTTTTAATATACTAAATACAACATAATTACGGTTTTTATTTATTTTTCATAATACGAGTATACAAAAATAGATATAACAGATACAAAAATAATTATTTGAATAGTCATTTAGGTTATTTATTTATAGTCGATATAAATATGCCGAAAAACGCCCGCGCACTAGGGGTAGCGGCGAAATAAAACGCCCCGCTGTCAAAGTGTTAAGCCGTCGGTCCCGGTTGTTGTCGATAGATGACAGTCATTAAGCTAAGTCACTGTTTCTCGGCTGGCTTGAAAACGTTGGCCTCCACCAATCTGATTTGAGCAGTGTGGTGGAGTATGCTCTAAACCCCCTACGGTTGAAGGGAGACCCGTATCCCTGCAGTGGGGATGAGTATCTGAGTTGTAGACCATGCTAAACTTCCAGTTAACTGTGAACACAGCACATGTTCCTTCTCGCAGTAGTAAGATGTAGGAAATACACCTGCGCAGAGTTACTTCGAAGAGAACTACATGTTTGACGCGATCTGTACATTTTTTATTTATTTATAACACATAGTCAAGTAATAAGTAAAATAGCTTGTATTGTGTACAAGCTTATTTTATTTATTACTTATTTAAATTTACTCATTGCAAAACTTAACACATGTGCTCATCCCACTGCTGGGATACTCTTGTTCTGCTTCCTAGCATTATCCCGCTTCCTAATCCATTAAGATTGGCGGGGTCCGCTACTTAAGACTAACGATTTGGCGAAGATACTGATTTTGACATGGAGCGACTGTCGTAAGGCCTCCACGAACCAGAGGGAAAACCAGACCTTTCTTAAGTTAGGTCACAAAACAAACTATAGTTTCTTGTATGTGAAGGTTTCCTCACGAAGTTTTCCTTCACTGCCGACCAAGTGATAATTACAAACATTTAACAATTTACATAAATCCTAAAACACAAATTTAGTTGTACACGCCAGGATTCGAACTGGGGACCTTTTGCTCAATAGACCTGTTTCTTATCCAATGGGCTATCACTGCTTATTGCCACCGCTGGGATATGGTTCTCTCTTTATCCAAAGACAAGAGCATATTCCACCATACTTATTGGCTGGGTTGGCAAAGTATAGTTCAGTCTGCCTGATGGGCACTGACTTAGCTTAACAACTGTAACCTGTTGCTATTTAATGACTGTATAATAGAAGTACGTAAGTAAAAAGTGAAATGCTTACGTAATTGTTTTTAGGGAGCACATTGACAAGCCAGCAGAGTTTGAACTGGATACCGACTTCAAGAAGAAACAGAATGATATGCTTTTCAACATGGATCAGGACCTTTACCCTGAATTAGATGACGGTGAGAACAGGTGAGTTTACACGTGGAAACTCAGATCATTATCACAGGATAAATAAGCATACAACCCACGTGATGTAAAATAGTTACTGTATCCTACACTTGCAATATATGGAGCTCACTATAGCTTGCGCCAAGGCACCTCTGTGCCAACACAACTCCTCAGAAGCTTACCTGTTATGTTACTTGCACAATAATAACAACCCTTGTTATTAGACTATAGTTTTCTGCGGTGGACGTATTTTACCATATCAAAGCAGTGATACTTACTACTTCTCTTGTGCCAGAAGCTCGATTGTTAATTATGGGTAAGGTTGTCTTTTATTCTAGTACTAGTGATTTATAAGATTCTGATGATGTGGACATGAGTTGTCGACCTGTAGTTAAAAAGTAAAGAACCGGCATTGATCTTTTTTTTTTACCGATGTCACCTGGAGGGAGGGGCGGTAAAAAAAATACCCTGGAGGGGGGGGGGGGGGGTCAAGCTGGAATCTAAGTAACTTGGTGAGCTCAACAAAGCAAAGCAGTGTTCTACATCCTAAACTTACCACACACAGTATGTGAGACCTTAAGTTTAGGGGAGATTTTGACTTCTTTGTGTTTACTTGCGATTGTATAAACAGGTTGAATTCT
Source organism: Pyralis farinalis (assembly GCA_947507595.1). Classification (NCBI taxonomy): domain Eukaryota; kingdom Metazoa; phylum Arthropoda; class Insecta; order Lepidoptera; family Pyralidae; genus Pyralis; species Pyralis farinalis. The sequence goes on along the minus strand of OX382263.1, from coordinate 38,219,333 downwards.
GAAGAATTGTTCGATATGATGCCAACAGCTTCTTTTTACAATTGCACCACTCATCTACATACATTGAAATTGCAATGGTTGCGAAGAAATTTCTTTGGCTACCGCTATACAGTACTCTATGGTTTATGCAGTTCCACTTTAGTGGTATCAAAAAATCTCACTAGCTTCATTCGTAGCAACATGTTCAGCTCACTTTTTCTGTCGGTTTCTTAAGCTGTCCTGAGCTGTGTTAATATCAGTCAAATTTAGCACGGTGCCTGTTCTATGATAGAGGGAGTAGTATTTTTATGAGTCAGAATCCCGTGTCCTGTGAGCCGACTCAAATTTCTGACTCACTTACAACACAACTAGGGTACCCACATGCTATTTTAGTAAATTGTGCAATATTCTCCCAATGTACATTTTCACAAAGTGGGTTTTTACGAGAGCACGATGTCGTCGTTGCGCGTGTCATTTTAACCAAACACGAAGGTTAAGCAATGTCAACCGCAGCCTGTCTAGGGTTCGGTTTATCTATCTTGAGTTTCTCCGTGCTTTGGAGGGCACGTTAAGCCGTCGATCCCGGCTATTGTCGATAGATGACAGTCGTTAAGCTAAGTCAGTGGAGTTCGAGCGGCTTGAAACCACTGGGCTCCGCCAATCCGCATTTGAGGAGTGTGGTGGAGCATGCTCTAAACCCTCTCGGTTGAAGGGAGACCTGTATCCCTGCAGTGCGTTGAGTAAGGGTTGATGTCGTGGTGTTGTTTTACTGCTGGCCGCTGATGTTGTGAAGCGGGATGAGAACTGACCCCTTGTACCACTCACTCACTTATATTTTTTTATTTATTTAATAAGGCAACACAACAGGTACCAAATTCAGTATTATACAGATTCTGCTCGAAGAGACTAGCGGATTAAGAATCAACATGCTACACAAATAAACTTACAAGCCAATATGTATAACTCGGATATACAGTTAAATGAATCTCCAAATCACGCACACCAGTGACATTGACAGTCTCAGCTCTGCAACTTAATCATGACCCACATAACAATGTATCTATGTTATGTGGGTCATGATTAAGTTGCAGAGCTGAGAATGCTTAGGCAGGACTTTTTAAACGTATATTTAATCGGTTATTAAAGATGTCAAGATCACCACCTTTTGAGACTTCATTGTACTTCCGACACATTCTAAAAACTTATACCGCTGTATAGTTGATGATGATACTGAAATATGCCAATGTTAATGGAAATACTGATCCACAATTCTTCTTAGCGCTATCCCATTTCCTACTCCAATAGGTGGCGAGGGCCGCTAACTAAGCTTAAGGATTTGGTGAAGGCACTGATTTTAACAATAAGCGACTGCCATCAGACCTTTACAACCCAGAGGGAAATCCAGGATTTTCTTAGGTTTTTCACACGTCTTTCGAAATAAAATTTCTTGTGCGCGCGGGTTCCCTTACGATGTTTACCTTCACCGCCGAACAAGTGATAACAAATATGTACATAAATTCGAAAACATGAATTTAGCGGCCTGTATTCAAACCCGGGATCAGTACAGCCTGGATCTTTATCCACTGGGCTATCATTGCTGTAAGTTGCACACCTTGCTATTAACGAATCAATCATTTTAGTGATGATGAAGATCCTCTGAAAAATATTGAGGAGACAACAGAGAGATTGATGCTGTCATCACCGGAGTACTTCTCGTTCAAGGAGCTGGCTGCGAAGATGATAGACTGCATACCGAACGGGGATGTCAAGATTCTTATTATGGAGGAAGGTATGTATTTCTTTTTATACAATTTCGGGAGGCATACAAGCAAACAGCCCACCTCATGGAAATTGGTTACGGTAACCTTGAACGCTTGCTATAGAGGATGTACCGTTAGTGTTATCTCTGTTGCTAACACAGCAATTCCTCGGGAGCGTAACTACTACAACACCAACCCAACTTTATGACGGGCTCGGTGGTGCAGTCGTGAAACGCGACTTTGACATCGACGCTCGTGGCTTCGATTCCTACACAGGGCAAACATTTGTGTGCATGTACATGTCTGTTTGTCTTGGTCTGGATGTTTTAAGAGAGGTAGGGCGCATGGAAGCAGCCCGCCTGGGGAAGTACCTCCACCTCACAGAAAACCGTAACCAAATAACACTCCCTAGAGGGCTGTTGTGTTCCTGCGTGTGAGTGAGGTCACCAGTAAGCTCCCAAGGAGTTGCTGTGTAAGCAGCAGAGGAGGCATCGCGCAAGTGATACTTAATATATCGCAAGTGTTAATAGGCTACGGTATCCGCTTTACATCAGGTGAGACGTATGCTTGTATGCCTCCCGACGTAGTATAAAAAAAAGCTTAAGAGTTGCTGTGTTAGCAGCAGGGGAGGCATAGCGCGAGGGCTACTTGATGTATTACAAGCCTTCATAGGCTATGGTAACCGCTTTACATCAGGTGGGCCGTATGTTTGTATCCTTCCAACGTTGTATATAAAAAAACATTTTTTTCTTATCTATGAGAAAATGCCTCTGCATGCCAAGGGGATGGCGACGTGCTTATGTTGTGCTTCCGCTACAGTCGAGAGGGGCTCCTGCTGTAATTCTGGACAGACCTCTCTCTATCTACCTATAACTTCACGCCAAATCCCTTTCGGGGTAGGCAGAGCGAACCGAGCGCCACGTGACTCGATCCTTACATATCTCACTCGCTTCTTTAACATTCATTGCTCTTCTCATGCATGCTCGCCGGTTTCTAGGGCTCCTGACATCACCTTCTGATAGAGCACGACCAATTTGGTTATGGTAGGTAAGTCTTGGCCTTCCCCGGCTCCTACATCCTTCCACTTTTGCATTGTATATCTGCTTCGTCATTCTTTCATCTTGCATTCTTTCTACATGTCCGAACCATCGGAGCATGCCTCTTCTTATTTTAACACCGACGCTCTCTTTCAGACCAACTCTGTTTCTAACATCATCATTGCGAATACGGTCTACAAGCCTTACGCCACAAATTTTGCGCAGCGCTCGCATTTCGACCGCGTTTATTCTACTTTCATGCTCTTTCTGCCATACCCAGCTCTCGCTTCCATAAGTTAGCGTTGGGACCAATACTGCATTGTGCATAGCGAGTTGAGCCTTCTGTCTCAGGATTTTACTGCCAAGAAGTTTTCCCAACGCTCCATTCACACTATTCCCAGCACTCACTCGTCTTTCCACATCTGCGGTGTACCTTCCATCCCTGCTGAAAGCGCATCCAAGATATACAAACCCATCCACTTGTTCCAACACTTCATCATCAATCGTAATCCTTACATTAGTTCTGGATTCTTCTCTTTCAAATACCATTATTTTGGTTTTCTTCGCATTCAGTAGTAAGCCTTTCTCCATACATTCGTCTTTCATCGTTGTGACCAGTGTTTGCAGTTCAGATGGTGTATCTGCTAATAGCACGGCATCGTCTGCATACAGCAGACAGTTCACCACTAGGTCACCCATGCGCAATCCCACATTCGTTGACCTTATTCTCTGCAGACAACTATCGAGATACAGGATAAACAGCCTAGCAGATAGCTTGCAACTCTGTTTGACACCAATTCTGCACCATCTATCCGCACACATGCTGAGCAATCCTTGTAAGTGGACTGCACAGCACGGAGCAGTGAACCGTCAATCCCATATCTCGGCAATATGTCCCACAGTTCCTTTCGCACAACCCTATCAAAGGCTTTCTCAAGATCCACAAAACCGCAGAAAACCTTCTGGTCTGTGGCCAGATGCTTCTCTATGATATTGCGGAGCGAGAAAACTTGATCCGTACATCCCCTTCCATTTCAAAAACCTCCTTGTGAAACTCCTGGACAGACCTGCAGACTAAAAACCTAAAAAATATTTTTTTTCTCGACCCCAGTTGGTTGAGTTTCGGGTACGATTTTGGTATCACCTCTGAAATCCCACCAGTGGGGTAGAGTATATACGTTCCGCCTGAGCCGAGCGTGCAAGCGAGAGCGCGGAACAAGCGATAGAGAGGCACGATCGGCCTAAGCGTTCGGCTTGTGACGCATCTATCTCTCTTCCACTCCATCGGCCGATGCGTCCGAGTAGAAGAGAGACGGCGGCAGCACACAACTAACACGTGAACTGTTTTGTCAACTGTTGAATGGTTTCTTATGACGTTATCACGTAAAATTATCGTCCGTAAACCGACTTTACAGTCAACCAATTTTTTTTTTTATCAACTTACTATATACATTCATGTATCATAGACGTGCCCGAGTTATTTGGTTCGCCGTCCCCTCTAGGGATTTGTTATTATTTGGCTTCGGTAACACCTATATGAAAACGTATATATAATATGTGAAATTTAGTTACCTTCTATTGTTGACAGGGGAGGGTCCATTGGTCCCCGAGTACGCTGAAGTCACATTCCACTACGCCGCATACTGGGAGAAGGCTAGCATTCCATTTGACTCTACGCTTACCATGAATGGCGGTGAACCTGTGGTAAGTTTTAATGTGCCTGACGGTTGAGTGGTTAGAGTGAAAGCTAAGTGGCGCCCTCATTTTGTTTTTATTGACAACGGTGAATTGAAACCGATTACAAAAAAAAAAACACTCAATACTGGCACTGTTTATGTTTTTGAGACATATTCTGTGTATTATTTATGTACAATTCGTCATAATTTTGATTATTGCTATAAGTGGCCGCAATAAGCAATAATTAAAATTTTGGTTACTTGTACATAGATAATAAATACAAGATATGTCTAGAAACAACATAAATATGGTTATACAGATCTGTGTTTGTATAACCATTGAACGTTGTTTTTAAATTCACCGTTGTTAATAAAAACAAAATGAGGGCGCCGGCCACTTACCTTTATTTTATACGCCCTCTTAACGCTAAGGCAACCAGCAGACTGAGTAAGCTGGGGCCTAGAATTGTAAATTTGGAACCAAAACTAAAAATATTTACGTCTTGTACAGAAATTACCTATAATTTCTGTACAAGGCGTAAATATATAAATACCAACGATTCAAAATGTAATATGTTTCACCACTTAAATAGCTTCTCATGCACGCTCGCCGGTTCCTGGGGCTCCTGACATCACCATCTGATAAAACACGACCAATTTGGTCATGGTAAGTTAGTTTTGGTCAGCGATGTTTGGTTAGCGTGCATGAAAAGAGTTATGAACCGTTATGAAGCGAGTGAGGTGTATTAGGACCGCGTTTTATAGCGTTCGGTTCTCTCTGCCAGTTCCGCAATGGACCTTGCGTGAAGATATATATATACATACTTAAATATTTATTTTTGCAATTTATGTATTCGTTCGGTTAACAAATAAATGGGGTCTGTTTGTGCCGTGGACTCGGCCGTGAGGTGAAACGGGAGCAATTATACTAAAACAAAATTATATGATGCAGAGAAATGATCTCAAAATGGCGGCATTTTCTCTCCTGCTGCGTGCGATGCGTCACAGTCCTCACGTACTCAACGTAACGAATTCTTTTCTTTAAAGTATTTTTTTCCTTTCAATAAAGTAGGGTAATTTGATTACGGAGGTAAACGATAGATATGTAGCTAACACCAAAGTGTATGCCCCGATTTTGTTATGCTATCAAAATTGCGGTTCTTATCGGCTTATTGGTTAAAATATCCTCCCATTGGCCGGTGGCTCGAATCGGTGAGATATTTAGGCGCTAAAACACAACATTTTTGTGAGTGCAGGGTGCCTTCTTGCGTAGTCGAGTGGTTTATTTATATAATCTATATATTAATACGTGAAGAAAAATCTTTGTACACCTTTATATGCACATTAAGTGCACAGAGGAATATGAGGTTTGGCATAATTAAAGTTCATATTTAGAAGAAGTGCATAAAGAGAAAATGTATGTTTAATACGTGTTACAAATATATAAGTTTACACAAAATAAAACTCTTCCGAGTGACAATTAAAATGGCGGATACTTTTTAATTTGTCAATGTCAAATACATCAAACAGTCGCACCGAATCTTCTTCTTCTTCCTAGCGTTATCCCGTTTTCTAATCTACTAGGATTGGAGGGACCCGCTACTTTACTCTAAGGATTTGGCGAAGATACTGATTTTTACATAGAGTGACTTCCGTCAGACGTCCGTAACGCAGAGGGAAATGCAGATCATTCTTAGGTAACAAGCCTTTCGTAATATATTTTCTTGGACGTACGCGTTTCCTCACGATGTTTTCCTTCACCGCCGAGCAAGTGATAATTACAAATATGTACATAAATAAATAAAAAAACAGTTGAGAATGCGCAAGCTTGTATTGCCAGAGGAACACCTGACTCGTCAATTATATAACAATTAATTTTTTTTTATATTTGTCGGCCATTTTGACCATGTTCCTTAAAGAGATAGGAACGGTGTTCCTGAACATTACTATTCTACTTTTTTTATGCTGAATCCGAATCTGAAGTCAAAATTCAAACGCACACACAGACAAACGCACAGACAAACATATAGATTTCAGATAGGAACGGTGTTCCTGAAAAATATTAATACATGTCAGGATTTGAACTGGGGAGCTGTTGTTCACTAGGCCAGTTCTTTATCCAATGGACTATCGCGGCTCACACTCAAACAGTCGCACTGAGTATAGATTGAAAAAGATAGAGAAATTAATAGTGCACTGAAGAACCATATTTATGTTTTTTGAGACATATTCTGTTTTTATTATTTATGTAGAATTAGTCATACTTTTGATTATTGCTATAAGTGGCCACAATAAGCAATAATTAAAATTTTGGTTACTTGTCATAGATAATAAATACAAGATATGTTTAAAAAAACGTAAATATGGTTCTTCAGTGCACTATAGAGCGTTTTTTTTGGAATTGGTCTTAAATTCAGCGTTATTAATAAAAACAAAATGAGGGCGCCACTTAGCTTTGTGCGCCCTCTTAACTGTGTAGCATTGTGGACCCTGCGGCCAGTATGGCAATAAAAAAACCCCAAGAAAATGTCAAACAAGTCGTTACTGTTTTTTAAATATGGCTTAACCAAGTAATCCCTCATTTGTCTTGTAACATACTTACGTAATAAAACAACATCATATCTATGTAATGATTATAGAGGATATTTTTATGGAAGCCTTTTTAAAAACATAAAAAAAAAAAGATAAAATTCTTTATTTGCCTTTAGACCCTCACGGGCACTTAGACACGTCTTACATTTTCAATATTATATCTCATTATATTTTCAAGTTTTTCTCTTTTTTAATCTACCAGCATTTCAAATGTCCATTGGCGAAGAAGAAATGCCAAAAGAAACTTGCTAATATATGTCTTTTTTTTCCAAATTATCCTATACATATTACAATAAATATAATAATATAAGTGTACATATAGTGATATCAAGTGGTAGGTACAATTAAAGTTATATTAATTCATGTGCTGAATCATTTCCAAACATCTCTGTCAGATATTCATCGATTCTATAATAACCCTTCTTACATAGAGTATTTTAGATGTGTCTTTTGAACATATTGTCAGGCAAGGACAGAACTGTTTCAGGTAATTTATTATAGAATCGAATACAATTTACAATAAAAGTTATATTAGTCTTAGCAAGCCGATGTATTGGCATACGCAATCTATTCCTGCGTCTAAGATTTTCACTACATTATGAAAACGAATTTATATTTTTACGAGCATACATTATGTTCTCATAACTGAACGCAGCACAAAAAAGAACTATGGTCGAATTTCGAACATTTGGTAACCACTAGTTCTTTCTAATTCTTTCCAGACCATGCGCCTCCACTCGCTGATCCCTGGCCTCCAACTGGGTCTGGTGACAGTCCATGGTCCGGCGGCGAGGTTCCTGCTACTCCTGCAGCCGGCCGCCGCTTGGGGCAAGAATGGCGCTCCCCCCCGTATCCTCCCAGACCCAGCGTTGTTTGTAGTCTCCCTTTATAGTGTTAATGACACAATTCCAGTTAGCAGGTAAATTTATTTGCGAGCGTTGCGCAAATTTGGGAAAATGCTTGCTGAACGCAATGATAACGTTTAAAAAGCTTGATCTGAAAGATGTTAAGGTGAGGCATGCTCCATTGGTTCGAACGTGTAGAAGAATGAATGACGAAAGAATAGCAAAACAGACATACATGCGGTAGTGGGAAGATTTTTGAGGTGGTGTTGTATATGCAACAATATGTGGCATCGCGCGAATGATATTCAATGTATTGCAAACGTTCATAAGTTACGGTGCCTACTTTACATCAGGTGGGCCGTATGCTTCCCGACGTTACATAGAAATAAATAAAATCATTTTTTTGTTTCAGCTTGCACAATCTACCAACAGAAGAGCAAGGAAAATTAGAAGTTACTCTTAAAACAGTCGCATCATTGCGAACACAGGCTAAAATACAATTTTCCAAAACAAAATACAGAAACGCCATAAAAAAATACCAAGAAGCATTAAATGTTTTAATTGTGTGCCAACCCAAAGACAAGAATGAAGAAGAAGAGATTAAAAACTTAAAAGTAATTATCTACGTCAACCTAGCAGTCTGCTATTGCAAGATAGACAAACCTAAATATGCTATAAATATGTGTAAGAATCTCGACAACATTAGTTCTATAGAAAAACACTGCAAAGCACTGTATAATTATGGGAAAGCTCATCAAATGCTGGGTAAAGATGAAGATGCTCTGATATATTACAAGAAAGCTTTGAAATTAGAACCAAAAAATATTGAAATTGGTAAACAACTAGCTGAATTAGATAGGAAATTAAAAAAGAATGCTGTAGTGGAAAAAGAGATTTGTCATAAGGCATTCCAAAGCGAGCAAAAAGAAAAGGTTGTCTATGCCGTCGACGATGATTTCGAAAATGGCGTCCGTGACATGTGTCAAGATTTGGCGGGAAGGAATGAATTCGTGAAATTTGATTTACCAACAGGATTGACGAAGGATGAAGTAGATTGTATTAAATCTATCACTAATGATTTTGAGCATTTAGTTGTTTTAGAAGACGGGGAGGGAAAGAGAAAAAAAGTTAGTATAGTTAAGAAAATGACAATCTAGTTTTAACCACAGTGTTGCAAGAAATATACACGTGAAAGTGCCTTAAGATGTTTTTTAAGTATGTGTTTTATTTTTCTAGAAACCCTAATTGCTCGAAACTAATGTAATAAATTAATTATAACACGCAGTAATAGGAGATCGAACGACATTTCATTTAGTGATTCAATTACCATAATTGATCTTCCTAGAGTTATTTTATTATTTTTTTATCACCCTGAAAAATGGTGACTAATATACTTTTAAATAAACTTATAAATTACCCACTAACTAATTTTAAAGAAGATTTATTTAAAAATACCCCGTAAATTACGCATATATCTCGGAACACCTGACGTCATTTGTATTGCAATGTGTTGACTAATAACAACCAAAATAAATTTCAAGTTGGTTCAGCGTTACGAACTTGCTAATATCAGGAATAAAATAATATTGTTATTAAAATTACAAGCCGTACGGCTTGTATTATGATAATTAACTTTTTTGAAATGTCGACGCCTATTAGGTGTACATTAGTATACACGCGCGATTTTAATATATTTATTTTTACAAAATATAAGGTTGCCTAAACACTGGTAAAACGGCACCACCGATTTAGTCAAGGGGAATCACTATTAATTTTTAGTAGTTGTTACCTATTACAGTGGTAGAAACTACTTAACATAAATATACTGTGAATCATGATGTCTGGTAGCTAACATGGAGGTAAAAAATCGGCCAAGTGCGAGTCGGACTCGCGCACGAAGGGTTCCGTACCATTAACTATAAAAACGGCAAAAAATCGCATTTGTTGTATGATATTAAATATTTGTTTTATTTTAATTTTATTATTTATTCTTAAAGTGAATATATAACTAAATATTCTGTGAATATTTCAAGCGTCTACCTGTTGCCGTTATCAATATCGAGCAAAAATGAGCAAAAAAGTCACGTTTGTTGTATGGGAGCCCCCTTATATATTTATTTTATTCTATTTTTTAGTATTTGTTGTTATAGCGGCAATAGAAATACATCATCTCTGAAAATTTCAACTATCTAACTATCACGGTTCATGAGATACAGCCTGGTGACAGACGGACGGACGGACGGACGGACGGACAGCGGAGTCTCAGTAATAGGGTTCCGTTTTACCCTTTGGGTACGGAACCCTAAAAACTGTCAATAATACATAACTAATCCCGGTGTGGGTATGTACGATAAGTTCCTATTTTCGATTTAATGTACATATTTATAATTCTCACTTACTCGTCGGTGAAGGAAGACATCAGGAGGAACCATGCACGTTTAAGAAATGATGTTTCGAAAGACATGTGCGACTTTACCTGATAATGCTAGTTTTCCCTCTGGTCTGTGAGATGATGATAATTTGTTTTTATCATATTCCTTTTTTGTCGAGTTTCCATTTTACATTATTGAACAACAGTACAAGTACGTCAAGCTTGCCTAATGGATGGCGCTCAGCGTCGGACTGGCCATATAGTCAAGGTGGCATTTGCCAGCCGGGCCCCAGCCTTCGCGGGCCCCCCACGGGCCTGGCTTGCGGTAACCGTAGGATAGCGCGCAGGCTAGGTCCCAGCTCTTGCGACCTAAATGTAACTAAAACTAGATCAGATAGTTCGTTCATTCAATTAGAGAGAAATGGAATGGTTGAAACTTGAACCGGAGCAAGCCACCTCTTGAAAGTAGTTTTGATTTTTTTGCTGAACTGCGATAACTTTTGATCGAATCAACTTATTTAGACGTGTATCATTATAGCGTAACGCATTACTTTTTACATTGTTTCATATTCTATTCTATTTCTGTCTACAAAGTCATTATTAAAACAGCTTTAGTTAAAATAAATGGAAAATTTGGAAAGATTCATCTGCAAAGAAGATTTAATGAAAGATGCCGCTTGTTTGGACCCGAAAAACTTCAAGAAAGTCAACGAAAATGGGATTCCTAATGACGCACTAAAAAGTCTGTCGCATCAATTGCAAATGTCGATCGAGAGTTGCTGTCAAAAGTCATCTTTTGCAAATAATTTTCATGAACTGTCTAAAACTCTTTGGGTCGAGCTCATTTCTTCTAGGCAACATAAGCAAGACTCAGATTCACAAAGTGAAGAAGAAGACGACGAAGATGTCTTAGACCAAACAACAAAGGACGCCATGTGTTTTTTCAGAAGTGGTTTGGACGTCTGTCAAAGTTGCGTGCATGTAAACTTTTATCACAGTATAACATGCATGGATATCGGCATGTACATCACCTTATAAGTTGCATATTGTGTAATTCTCACAATTTCATTCACGCAAGTGACTTCTGAGAGACGATTTTCAGCGTTGAAGCGCATTAAAACGAGACTTCGCTCTCTACTGGGGCAAGCTTTTTTGATTGGGGCCCTTCCAGTTCTCCAGCATAGGTTGCATAAGTACCTGAAGTCGTCCCGGACGTAAGTGCCACCTAATTTGATCATCTCAGCTGTGATCAGATCAATTCCCGCTGATTTTCCATTTTTCAAGCTTCGTATCGACCATTCGATCTCATCCATAGTTATGCCTTCGTCGGACGCCGTCAACGTGGAGTAAGCATCCGACGCACTCTCATTGTCAGCGTCCGAGGCATACTCATACATTTCTTCAAAATATTCACTCCACCGTTCTAACACTTCCTGAGTGTTCGCAAGAATGATACCAGCTTTAGACTTTATCTTATCCATTCTGGATGCCGACGAACCACTCCGAGACTTCTTTACCTCTCTCCAAAAGAGTTTGGTATTTGCCTCGAAGTTTTTCGTCAGCCTCTCTTCCTCATTAATAATTTGTCTTTCACGCTTCTCTTTCACTAAAGCCTTGGTTTCATTCTTGCATAGACGATACATTTATTTCTTCTTATCTCTCATATTTTCATTTAAGGGCAAAGATGATACGTAATCCAGCCACGCTTTCCTCTTTCTTGCTACGGAGGATTCAACCTCCGCATCCCACCAGGTATCTCCTTTCGCTGTTTTACGTCTCTTTGCGCATCCACGTGCTTCTTTTGCACTATCCATCATACTTGCTTTCAAAACTTTCCAACAATCATCCACATCTGAGTCGGAGAGGCTTGCATTTGCAAGTCTTTCACTTACTAGATGCACATACATTCTCCTTACAATATCATCTTGCAATTTTTCGCTCATTATCCTTTCATGATCTCCGAAAGGGATACGCACACGCCAGTGCCTCCACTTCCTAAAAAGGCCCACAAACCGGCTTACCACCAGGTAGTGGTCCGTCTCAAGAGTGGGGCCTCTAAAGGCTCTTGTATCCATTATAACATTTCGGAGACGTCTATTAAAATCAAATCAATCACACTTTTTTGGTCATTCCTTCTCCATGTATACGTGTGAATATCCGTATGATGAAATAAAGTATTCGACACGAGGAGGTTTCGTTCCATAGATAAATCTAGTATTGACTTACCTGCTTCGTTCACTCTCTTATCTCCAACGGACCAAGAACAGCTTCATAGCTGTATCGCTTGGTCTCAACCCATCCAATTAAATCTCCACACATAATCACTCTTTCATTCCCTTCAGCTAGGTCCAGAACATCCCTCACAGACTCCCAAAACTTCTCCAGTTCTTGAGCACACGCTGAGCTTACGGGAGCGTATGCTGCAACCAGAAATACTCGCGTGATGCCCAGTTTAATACGAACCCAGAGAAGTCTAGGCCCTACCAAACAGTAATCTCTTACACCAGTGGCTAAGCGAGAGGAGAGTACGATACCTACACCAGCACTGGCATGATCGTCCCGGTCTACCCCAGACCATAGGGCCATCATCCTATATTTAATATGCATGTTTGAATTGTGTTATATATAATACAAAGGCCAATAATAGGACATCATTGCAAAAGTAACCAAGCACTCAAAGGTTGCTATTTTATGTAAGTGTACCTAATTTAAAAACAAAAACAATATTTAAAGGTATGTAGTAGGTAATGTTCATATGTATTAAAAAATAGGAAAAAAATAACCTACAGCTCATTAATGGTAGAGGAGAGACTATATAATTAATGTTAGTCTCTTGTGTCTAACAATTTACAAAGAACAGATTTCTTAAATGTGTGTTTAATATAGGTAATTAATAATTATTGGAATATCTATCAGGTTACTATACCTTGACCTTGAACTGAGCTCGGGTTATATGAAACTTGCCTATTAAGGGAAGTCATTTTATACTGGTAGTGGGTAACCTGATGTGCTATTGTCCGTACCTAATAATTTATTACATCGTTGATAATTCATTTTTAAAATTTGTTTATCTCAATTTGTATATCTCAGTATTTTCCGATAGTATCCCATCTATCATCATCTAGCAGAGTATCTAGTCTCGGGCCCCGGGCTTGTAGTCAGCCATCCGGGCCCTTTCGCCCCAGTCCGACCCTGATGGCGCTTACCGTAGGTCTCAGACCGTGAGCTCTTGCAATGCCAGTTGTCACATGAGCGTTTCTTGCCGTCTCTTGCTACCAGCGCAGTGGTTACTCAGGACATTTTCCTGATGACCTTACCATTATGTAACAACATACAGGACTATTATATTTTAGCTATGGTAACGGAAAGGCTACTTGGATTTGAAAATATCTCATCTTTATAATGTCTATTATTCCTTTCTAATCTCATCTCCAAGGCATATTAGATAAATCAGGGAAGTGCAAATATATTGAAAGTTAATTCGTAGTGTAGTACAAAATCAATCAAATCAAATCAAAATCAGTTGACTCCGTATTACTCCTAACCTCAATTATATTTTGTGTAATAACTAATAACTAATTAATGTGGCTTTAGAAAAATATGAGAATGTATTCATTTTCATTATATCCATCCAGAATGATTTGTAGAGGTTCAATTTAGTATGTAAAGTTGATGTTCTTCTGCAAACAAATAATTATTGCAACTGAAATTAACAAACATTTACCGTGAGTATGGTAATACTTACCCGATGCAGTATCTAAACGCCAACCAGACGTCAATGTCAAAAAATGTCGACGTCTGACGTGTACTGTCTGTCGTGTATGATTTCCAAGTCAACCAACATTGAACACTTTTTGAAAAGGTTTGCGAAACATTTAAGCTTACGTTTGTGTTATCAATACATCGATTCGATAAGCGTTTATCGTATGTCCACGTATTATAAACATTGGCAGGTAGAAAAGAACCCATAAGTTTCTTACACAGTGTAAAAGTAACAAAACGTGAGTTCGTATGCAAGTTTTTAAATGTTACTTTCTTTTTACTACATGTTTTCACTTAAAAAGTGATTATAAGGCGAAAAAAATAACATTTACGCTAATATAATGTTGTTTAGCTGGTTTCAATAAGAAGTTTTGCTTTTTTAGGTTGCACTATGTTTCGATTCATATTTCTTGCGGCGTTCCTTCATTGTACGATATCACAGCAGTATCAACAGAAAGTGGCACCAGGAGTCCCTCCTCAAAACTACCAAGTAAGCCCTATTTTTTATATATAATAATGAAAGCCAATTTGCTTCCACTTATTAAATAAAACTTAAAATTACTCAGGTTGCACTAATCGTTCAGACTTCTAGATATAAAGTTGTTACATTTGTAACAATATCAAATTTACTTTTTCTTTTTTTAGCCTAATCACGTCTCTTATTGCATTAGGATTAGCGGGGGCATCAAATCCTTAGGTTTATGTAGCAACCTAAGTATAAGGACTTGGCGAAGATACTGATTTTTACATGGAGAAACTTCCGTCAGACCTCCACAACTTACAGAGAAAACCAGATCTTTCTTACGTTAGGTTACACGCCTTTCTAAATATAATTTCTTGAGACTTGCGGGTTTCCTCACAATGTTTTCTCAATGCGAGTGATAATTACAAATATGTTAATCCAAAAATACAAATTTTGTTGTACATGCCAGGATTCGAACTGGGGACCTGTTGGTCAATAGGTCGGTTCCTTATCCACTGGCGATCACTGCTAATAACAATATCTAATTGTAGATCTGAAAAATCAATTTGGGGTGAAGTTATAGATAGATCTGAAAAAGATCATTGTGTCAATTATGTATTTATGTGTTTGATTGAATATTTTTTATTAAATTAACATCAGGGGCCATACAAAACGGCCCATTTGATGTAAAGTGGTTGTCGTAGCTTATGAACTCTTGCAATACACTAAGTATTGTTCACACAATCCCACCTCTGCTGCTAACACTGCAACCCCGAAACCTCTCTCACTTTTAGGAACACAACAACCCAGACCTCTCATTCCTAGGATCACAACAACCCTCCAGGTAGTTGTTATTTGGCTGCAGTTTTCTGTGAGGTGAGGTACTTCTCCAGACGAGCTGCTATTATGCACCCTACCTCTCTTCAATGTAAGTAAGTATTTAAAAAAAATGTGTTTATCAGTTGTCTAGTTTCTATTGTTCATGCATCACTTACTTATGGACTAGACGATATTCTGTTCTGTTGGAAATATTTAGTAATAAAAAAGTGAGATAGTTAATGTTTGCTTCTCCAATCAAATACTATAACACGTTCAACAAGATAAAAATGGTAAACTCGTTGGCCTTTACTGACTTTCGTTACGAATCAAGCATTAAGTATCCCCATCCTTTTCTCTCGCAGGCAAGAATGGCGGCGCAACTGTCGCTCAGTGTTACTCTCTGTAAATTTGGTTACGAGAATCATGCTTGTACATGAATTCGTCACATTTGGCAGGTCAAGGAATATTTACGTGGTCCATTGGGCAAATTATATATTATTATATTAAATTCACATAATAAACCAACAAATCCTATGATCTATGTCAGTTTCAATAAGATACATGACATTATTAGATATTTAGTAATGACGTGTGACTACAGCTGGACAAAACATACCTTTGTTTTAATTACAATCTGCTTATCGCATCCTCCGCTTTTCGCATCCTGCCACTATTACATTTTTCATTATACAATTGATAAACATTACAACAAATAATTGATAAACATTACAACAAATAAATAAAAAATATAATATTTGACTACTTATTTATTTAACAAATAAATAAAAAATATAATATTTGGTGGAAGGCATTGGGGAAGGCCTGAAGGATGATGAAGAATATGTCTACTTTGAAATCTTGTCTATATCTTTGTAGTAGGTAGGCATTTTCAGGAACACCGTTCCTTTGTCTGTGTGTGCGTTTTTTTCGAATATTCGAATTTTGAATTCAGATTCAGATTCAGCATAAAAAAGTAGAATAGGAATGTTCAGGAACACCGTTCCTATCTCTTAAGGAACATAGTCAAAATGGGCGACAAATTAAAAGAAAAAATAATTAGAATTGTTATATAATTGATGAGCCAGGTGTTCCTCTGGCAATGCAAGCTTGCGCATTCTCAACTGGTTTATACTAGCCAGGTTTTAGTTTTTAATTTAGTAAAAGTAAATACTAATAAGTTATAACAATTGGTTAGTAGTTTAAAATCGTCACCATAGTCTTCTTCCTAGCATTATCTTGTTTCCTAATCCATTATGACTGGCGGGGTCCGTAATAAGACTACATAAGACTAAAGATTTGCCGAAAATACTGATTTTTACACGGAGCGGCTGCCGTCAAACCTCTACATTCCAGAAAAAAACCATAACTAAGGTCACACGTCATTCTAAATATAATTTCTTGGCCGTGCGGGTTGCCACAATGTTTTCCTTCACCGCCGAGCTAGTAATAAATATGTAGTTAATAGATTCAGGCGTTATTTTGCGAAAGTCAAATTTACATGCAATTTGATCCAACCTGCTTAGTGTGCTTCCACCACCAATTAGTTCATGCGGCCTAGCGCCGGCCGGCATCCACCCACTACTGTTAGTGCGTGCTACATGCCGACGCTGCCATGGCTGCTCCGGTAGTCTCTGCCTCGGCTGCTGCGGTCGTCCGCCATCTGGAGCAGCGACGGTGGTGGTGGGGGCATGCGGATTCTGTTCCAGATGGTAGTGGGTGGGTGCCGGCCGGCGCTAGGCCGCATGAACTAATTGGTGGCGGAAGCACACAAAGCAGGTTGGATCAAATTGCATTATAAATACGTACATAAATCCGAAAATACGAATTTAGTGGTACATGCCAGGATTCAAACCGGCGACCTGTTGATCAATAGGTTGGTTAAAATCGTTACCATAGTGATATAATAAAATGCTGTACATTAGGTATAAATTTTAACTGTGTTTGTTAACAGAACTACCAACCCCCCCCACCCGGTTCACCTCAAGGTCATCAACAGGTAAATATATACTTTCTATTTACTTTGACGCCGACGCTCGTGGGTTCGATTCTCACACACAACATATGTTTGTTGTTTTGTTTATTGGTCTGAGCGTAGTTCAGAGTGTGTTTAAGCGAGGTAAGGTACATCTAAGCAGCCCGCCTGGAAAGTACCTCCACCACTAAATAACAATTCTGGAGGGTTGTCGCGTGTGTGAGGTCACCAGTAATCTCCTAAGGAGTTGCTGTGTTAGCAGCAGAGGTGGCATCGCGCGAGTGATACTCAATGAATTACTAGCGTTCATAGGCTACGGTACCCGCTTTACATCGGTGAGCCGTATGCTTCTATGCCTCCCGACGTTATGTAAAAATAATATGTTCCTATGGTACTAGCTGCAGAGTTCGTCCGCGCATATCCCAGGATCCCGTGCGAACCGCTTTCATTCTTTCTTTGTCCTCGGTTTCTAAAGGTTGTGTCGTGCTCGTGATGTTGAATAGCCTGTAACCTTCCTCAAGACTTGGACTAACAAATGCAAAAATATTTTGGTACCGACTGGTAGTTCCAGAGATTAGCACGTTCACACAAATCAACAAACCCTTACGCTTTATTCTATCAGCCGATGAGGCTATTTTTTTTTTTTCGAACATATTGCACAGCGCCAACTGGCGCCGAAGTAAGCGAAGCTTATGTTATGGGTACTAGACAACTGATAAACATACGTAAATACATTTTTTGTAAATTCATACTTTCTATACATACAACATCTAAAGACAAACAGACATGTTCATGCACACAAATGTTTATCATGTGCGGGAATCGAAAACACAAGTTTTGATGGTACTGTGGCCATTGGGCATGGTGGTGGAGCGTTGAGCGTGTCGAGCGTTGGTGTCGAAGTAGCTTTACTAACCACTGCGTCACCAGGGCTGTCGTTTAAGAAGTGAGTGTCTACAAGATATATGGTTTAATACGAGGTGTCATGTATTTATCATTTCGCGTTCCGTTTTTGTCGCGGCCTTGAATATCTGGACATTCCCAATGTTTATAATACTGTGTTATTATTGAAATGACATATTGACATCTGATAATGTTCGGTTTATATATGGATTAATAGATAAACATATAATATTTTTTTTTAATCAATCAATAATAATAGTACTTGAAAGGGAGAAAACCAGCAATGAGACATATTTAAAACTAGCTGTTGCTGTAGCCCGCGACTTCGTCCGCGTGGAATATTATTTATTTATATTAATAAAATAATAAAAATTTCTAAAATAAAAGTAGCCTACGATACTCCTTATTACATCAGCTATCTGCCAGTGAAAGTCCCGCCAAAATCGGTCCAGCCGTTTTGGAGATTAGCCGGAACGAACAGACAGAGAGACAAAAATTGTAAAAATAATCATTTTGGCATTAATATTAAAATAACCGCTTCTTACTAAATGCATATGGATGTATACACGGTACATATGTACCGCGGTTATTTTAATATTACAAACAGACACCAATTTTATTTATCTGTATAGACAATAGTATTTGAAATGCAAAGCAGAGCAGTAGATAAGGAACCGGCTTAGGGGCCGTCCATTAATCACGTGATGTTTTTTAGCATTTTTTAACCCCCTCCCTCTCCCTTGGTGATACGTGGTGAGGTTTAAGACTATGTATAGACAGAATGGATGCAGGTTGTTTTTGACTGGCCTAAAAATAATATTAAAGGAATGGATTACAGTCGATCAGGGTAACTTAAGCCTTCAATATAAAATTGGCCCAAAATTTCAAATGCATATTATAGATTTTTTTTGCTATGATTTTATGTATTTCAAACTAGATTTGTAAACATCGATTCTAATATATCTTCGTAAATGCTCAGATTCTGCCAAATAATTGACATCTATCATTGTTGAGACGTCAGTTGCTTTTTTCTGTGGTGTGAATAGAGCGGTTTGTTACGAAAGCGCTAAAAAGTTGTCGGCTGTGTTGTCATTTGAATACTTAAGGAGGCAAGTGTTATTTTAAAGTGTCTCATATGTGTCTATCTATCATTTCTTTCAAAAATTACGAGAGTTAATTAGCTAATTCCCATGATATTGCCATAAATATTGAACAGGTAAATTATTACCGGTGAATAAGGGTAACTTGAGCCCGGGCCAAAGTTCAAAATTCTCAAAATATTGGGAGGAGATATATTCGATAAGTGTGAAGAAAGGGCAGAGGAAGGAGACATAACACATGAAGAAGAATGTGGTTTGGATATAGCACAGGAAGATTTTTTTTCTATAGAGACATACGAAGTACATGACGGTAGACTGGACCTTCAGATGATTGGCGATAATGTGGTAAAGGCCGTGGCTCAGTTTTGTATAATGAATGATACGAATGCTGAATGACACTAATATTCAAAGAAAAAAAGGTATTTTATCATATAAGACGACTTCCTGGCCATGGAATGGAATGGAAATTTTTCAAAGTTTAACCCCATGATATGTAGGATTAAATAAAATTTTAATTATTTTGATACTTTTTTCATTATCTTAGCTATACGGTAAGTCAGTAAATAAGTTAAAAACGCATTGTTGACCAAAAAAATAAGATTGAATAAAAACTGTGTTGATTTTCCTATGGCAACAATTTATTTACCCATTTTAGTACTAATAAATGAAAACGAATGTATACATAATTATTGTCTATGGCTATCAGCTGTAGTTTTTATGGTAAATATGCAGGCCAATGTTAGCAAAATGCTTTAAATAAAATAAAATAAGCAAAAACAACCTACAATTGGGAACTGGGCCAATGCAAGCCCAACTCACAATCTAACATTGGCCCAGTGGTTAAATGGAATTTTGAAACTATTTTCCTAGAGATTATTGGTAAATGAGTAAATTTTTGGGAAATTGGCTACATAAAGCCACCATAATAAGTGTATCTTTTTGAGTAACGTATTATTTTAAACATTGGTCTAACTTTTTATGTGCAAACTGGGCCAAAGATAGCCTGATTGACTGTAATCATAATAATGAATAATAATAATAATTAAGGAGGACAGGAATTAATCATGCGAAAAACATATATTGTACTAGTACATGAACATATTTAATGTACATTGTCCTCGGACCACGGATTAGCAAGACTTTCTTCAACACTAATAACAACTGAATAAGCATCTTGCAAGTCAGTTGTTGGCACTGTGCTTTGTTCAAGACCAACGTCGATTTCATCAAGCCACTCGGCGTCATTTTCGCGCATTACGCAGAAAATCTCTCTCGATCTGCTGATCGATCGTGGCGTGAGGATGCGTGAAGAAAGAACATTGTGCACCTCTAGACTATTATTGCTCGGATTAGGTTATAAAAAATAAATACACGTGATATCTTACTACACCCCCCTCCCCTCGTGTGACATTTCGTGATTTTTGCCGAATCCCTATCCCCCTCTTTCGAGCCTCACGTGATTAATGGACGTCCCCTTATTGGTCACCAGGTACCAATTCGAAACTGGCACCGGTTCGAATCCTGGCGTGTACACTCAAATCGGTTGCTCGGCGGTGATGGAAAATATCGCGAGTAAATACGCAAGTTCAAGAAATTATATTTCGAAAGATTGTGATCTGACCTAAGAAAGGTCTGGTATTCCCTCAGGGCTGTGCAGGTCTGAGCGAAGTAGCTCCATTTCAAAATCTACATATTCGCCAAATCCTTAGGCTTAGGTAGCGGACCCCGCCAATACTAATGGATTTGGAAACGAGATAATTTAAAAGTAGAAGGCTAGAGATAATAAAGAATTGAAGTTATCGCCGCTGGAACATGCTATCTTCACCCGCTCTCGCTACTCTACCCAAATTCTGTTCCCAAAATTGTCGTTTCTCCATTTTTACTGGTAATAATCAGAGATAAAAATGTGAAAAACTACTACTACTACTATGAATTTGCTTATCTTAGTTCAATGTTTACGAGAGATGGTAAATGTGAGGGTGATATTGAAAGAAGAGTGAAAGCAGGAAACCGTATCAATGGTGCGTTGTACTCAGTGGTAACAAGCGATAACATATCGAACAAAGCTCGCCTTGCCATTCAGGGTGTATTAACGGCAACATTGATGTACAGCAGTGAAACATGGGTATGGCAGAAGAAGCATGAAAGCAGGGTGAACGCCGTAGAAATGAGAGCGTAAGAAATAGCACGATACGAGAACTACGTGGAATGAAAGATGATGTAGTGACAAAAATTTAAAAAGGTATGCTGCGATGTTTTGGACATTTAGAAAGAATGAATGACAAAAGAGTTATGAAAGATGTGTCATGGCATGCTCAGGCAAAAGTGAAAGGAGATATCGGCAGGGACCGCCCTAGACACACATATATACTAAATTGGCGATGTGTTGAAAAAGGGCCAAAACAAAAGTACCAAAAACTGAGGAGCATGCATGAAGAGGTTGATGAGTGTGAAAGAAGCGAGATTGATGAATATGTAACTGAGAAATATGTCTGGAAATAATTCAGCACAGACTATCTGTCCTTAATTTTACCATTTGATATCATTATTGTACCAATATGCTTATATAATATTTTTTTTTTGTAATATCTAATTGACAATTTTAAAAGAGACCTATATTGGCAAGTTTCTTTCGGCATTTCTTCTTCGCCAATGGTCAATTCCGAAATGCTAGTAGATTAAAAAAAGGAAAGAAGTAAAATAAGAGAATTAAATAAGATACAATAAGATTATATTTCAAAAAATGTAAGACATGTCTAAGTGCCCGCGAGGGCCCAATGGCAAATAAATAATTTTTATCTATGTATGTATTCCATTTTTATAAATAAATCCTTAAAACTGTACTAGGATATCAGAAACATTCTGGAGATGTATTTGCGATTATTGATGCGAGGATGTCTTCGGTCGGTAGTGATAACCGGGACATTCTTCAAAGAAGACGTCAAGGATGATATGTAGTAATAATGAGAGGTAGGGCACATCAAAGCAGCCCGTCTGGGGAAGTACCTCCACCTTACAGAAAACCGCAGACAAAATAATAACTTACATGCAATTTGATTTAACCTGCTTTGTGTGCTTATCACACAAAGCAGTGCGTAAAATTGCATGTAAATTTGACTTTCGCAAAATAACGCCTGAATCTATTAACAAAATAACAACTCCCTAGAGGGTTGTTGTGTTCCTGCGTGTGCGTGAGGTCACCAGTAAGCTCCCAAGGAGTTGCTGTGTAAGCAGCAGAGGATACTTAATACATCGCAAGCGCTAATAAGCTACGGTACCCGCTTTACATCAGGTGGGCCGTACTTGTATACCTCCCGACGTAGTTTAAAAAAAAAGGATCAACGACGCCCTTCTCGAACTGTACGCACAATTCATAAGTTTTTAAGACCGCAGTACACCGGTTCGATTCCCACTTGGGACAAACATTTGTGTGAACGAACATGTCTGTTTGTATTGGTCTGGTTGTTTTTATAAGACGTAGGGCATACTGGGGGAGAACCATTCTCTGCGTTACACAAGTCGGCACGGAACTAGTGACGCACCCTACTGGAACGCGTCTAGCTAAAGCCGTGCAGGCCAACTTCTGCCAGCCCTCGCTGCCCCCGCTGAGATGCCCTGATGGCTCACTGGCACATCAGCCGCAGGAGAAAGCCGATCTTATGGCCAGTCTCTTTGCGGCTAACTCCCGGATCGATGACTGTAGCACGCAACCACCATCGATACCCTCCTGTGGTTCCGTTATGCCAGAAATTCACATCAGACAGCGTGATGTCCGTTTTGAGTTACAGTCACTCGATGTCCGTAAAGCCAGTGGTCCTGATGGTAACCCAGCGATTGTTCTGAAAAAATGTGCAGCGGAGTTGTCCCCGGTGTTGACGCGCCTCTTTCGTCTCTCGTACTCGACCGGTTGTGTTCCGGAGGCTTGGAGAGAGGCTAATGTGCAGCCGGTACCCAAAAAGGGAGACCGTTCGGACCCATCAAATTACCGCCCCATTGCCGTAACTTCAGTGTTGTGCAAAGTCATGGAACGGATCCTTAACAATCAGTTGATCCGTTACCTAGAAGATCACTCCTTAATTAACGATCGTCAATATGGCTTTAGACCGAAACGATCGACGGGTGATCTTCTAGCGTATGTAACGCACCTCTGGGGGGAGGCAATTGATAAACATGGTGAATCAATGGCAGTCAGCCTAGATATCGCCAAGGCATTTGATCGGGTTTGGCATAAAGCACTTCTCTCCAAACTTCCGGCATACGGTCTGCCCCTCCAGCTTTGTAAGTGGATTGCTGGCTTCCTGCATGAGCGTAGAATACGCGTCCTTGCAGATGGACGCGCTTCGCGGTTCATGTCAGTGAATGCCGGTGTCCCACAGGGCTCCGTCCTATCGCCCACCCTCTTTCTTCTGCATATCAATGACATGCTGCCACTTGGTAATATTCATTGCTATGCAGATGACAGTACGGTCCATGGGCGATATTTCGGGCGGCCTAGTGCTAGTCGGGCAGAAATCGGTGAGAGGCGTGAGAGTCTTGTCGTTGAGCTTAATCGGGTTTTGGACCTCGTTAGTAAATGGGGTTCCAATAACCTGGTTGAGTTCAATGCCAAGAAAACTCAGGTGTGCGCGTTCACAACAAAAATGTCCCCATTTCACCCCACCCCCAGTCTTCAGGGCGCTACCCTCAATATGCGCGACCTGAATATGCTAGGCATGGATATTCGTTGCGACCTAAACCAACGAAATTACATCGAGAGCCTAATTTTAACAGCTTCAAAGAAACTCGGAGTCCTGAACAGGGTGCGCCGGTTCTTCACGCCGGACCAACTTTGTCTTCTTTATAAGACTCAAGTTCGGGCCTGCGTGGAGTATTGCTCGCATCTCTGCGACGGCTCCGCACAGTATCTTCTCGAGGCTCTCGATAGGTTGCAGTGACGGGCTATCCGCATAATCGACGACGAAGAGGTCACAAAATACCTAGAACCTCTGCAACTTCGTAGGGACATAGGCTCCCTAAGTACATTCTACCGCCTGTACCATGGTGAGTGCTCTGAAGAACTATTTTCCCTTATCCCACCCTCTCCCTTCCGTCATAGAACCACACGCGCGGGCTTGCGATGTCATCGTTCCACTGTTGAGGACATTTGTTCTCGTACTAAAAAGTTCGGCAACTCCTATCTCTGTCGAACTATTAAAAAGTGGAACGCCTTGCCTGCTCATGTGTTTCCTCCTTCCTACAACATGGGATCCTTCAAACGAAGCGTGAAGAAGCAAATTGCGGGCCAGCATGGTAGCGTCAACTGACAGGACACCGTAGTCCTTTGTCAGTTGCCGCTGCAATTTGGGCTCCCCTTTTCGCTTACCAACAGGCGAAGAGGAGCCACTATGCTGAGCCAATATAAAAAAAAAAAAAAAGAACCACCGTCTCGCAGAAAACCGCGGCCAAATAACAACTCCCTGGGGGATTGTTGCGTTCCTACGAGTGACACCAATAAGCTCCTAAGGGGTTTCTGTGTTAGCAGGAGGGTGCCAATGCGCTAGCAATTCTTCCTGTATACAATGCAAGCTTTTTTAGACTACGGTAACCACTTTACACCACGTGGCATGCTTGTATGCCTCCGGAAGATGAATAAAAAAAGCTAGGAGTGACCAAGCTAGGCCCCACTATCCAACAAGATGCATATTTTTTTATACAACGTCGGGAGACCGACGGTCTACCTGATATAAAGCAGTTACCGTAGCCTATGAACGCTTGTAATACATTAAGTATCACTCGCGCGACGTCACCTCTGCCGCTAACACAGCAACTCCTTCGGAGCTTACTGGTAACTTCACTACTAGGAAGTTGTTATTTGGCTGCGTTTTTCTGTGAGGTGGAGGTACTTCCCTAGACGCGCTTTGATGACCATACCTCTCTTAAAATCAACCAGATGCCTCGCGACATTCACCAATGCGCCACCAAACTCGTCATATTTTTAATAATTTCTCTAATAAACCATTCCTCCCCACAGCCACCTCCACAACAATACCAACAACAGCAGTACCAGCAACCGCCCCCGCAACAACAGCAGTACCAGCAACAACCCCCACAACAGGTCCCCGTTCAACACGTACCCATTCAACAGCAGGTACCTGTTCAACAGCAAATCCCCATTCAGCAACAAGTGCCAGTACAACAACCCCACGGGCATGGACATCATGGAGGTAAGCTTCTTCGTGTTAGTCTTTTTTATACACGTCGGGAGGCATGCAAGCATACGGCCCACCTGATATAAAGCGGGTACCGTAGCCTATTAACGCTTGCTGATATATTAAGTATGATATATTAAGTATCACTAGCGCGATGCCTCCTCTGCTGCTTACACAGCAACTCCTTGGGAGCTTACTGGTGACCTCACTCACACGGAGGAACACAACAACCCTCTTGGGAGTTGTTATTTGGCTGCGGTTTTCAGTGAGGTGGAGGTACTTCCCCGGACGGGCTGCTTTGTTGCGCCGTACTAGTCGGTTGGCTTATGATTGTTTGCCTCCGGACGTTGTATAAAAAATATAAACCCCGGTGCAAATAACACGGTCAGGTGGTAACGGAGAAGGTGATGTTGGATTCAATTTTAATTTATATATTCTTCTTAGCGATATTCCATTAGGATTGGCGGGGTCCGGTACATAAGACTAAGGATTTGACGAAGTAATTACCAATCCTACTAATATTATAAATGCGAAAGTTTGTATGTATGGATGTTTGTTGCTTTTTCACGCTTAAACGGCTGAACGGATTTGAATGAAATTTGGCACGTAGATAGATTATGATCTGGATTAACACATAGGCTACGTTATTTGACTCCACGCGGGCGGAGCCGCGGGCAGCAGCTAGTATGTCCATAAATCCGAAAAGACGAATTTACTTGTAGTTCTAAGTATTTCCAAACCGCCATTGTCGTGATCTCGATGTGGTATTCTTGTTTGCATATCAATGTGTTTTATTTATTTATTAATACATACTTGTCTTACAAGCTAACAGGTGCCATTAGGATTGGCGGGGTCCGGTACTTAAGACTAAGGATTTGGCGAAGATACGGATTTTAACATGGTTTAACTGTCATCAGACCTCCACAAGAGGGAAAATCAGATCTTTCTTAGGCGAGGTCACGCGTCTTTCGAAATATAATTTCTTGACGTGCGGGTTTCCTCACGATGTTTTCCTTCACCGCCGAGCTCGGTGGTTCAGTCGTGAAAAACGCGACTTTGACACCAACGCTCGTGGGTTCGATTCCCACGCAAAACAAACATTTGTGTGCAACATGTCTGTTTATCTTGATCTTGGTCTGGATATTTTAAGAGAGGTGGGGCGCGTCAAAGCAGCCCGTTTGGGTTAGTACCTCCACCTCACGGAAAACCGCAGCCAAATAACAACACCTGACCGTGTTATTTGCACCGGGGTTTATATTTTTTACGCAACGTCCGGAGGCAAACAATCATAAGCCAACCGACTAGTAGGGCGCACCAAAGCAGTCCGTATGGAGAAGTATCTCCACCTCACTGAAAAACCGCAGCCAAATACCATTTCCCTAGAGGATTGTTGTGTTCTTGGGTGTGAGTGAGATTACCAGTAAGCTCCTAAAGAGTTACTGTGTAAACTGCAGAGGAGGCATCGCGCGAGTGGTACATAATATATTACACGCGTTCATAGGCTACTGTTACCGCTTTACATCAGGTGGGCCCTATGCTTGTATGCCTTCAGACGTAGTATAAAACAAAAGAGCAAGTGTCCATAAATCCTATGTATATCAATGCTATGTACTTATATATGTATTGATATAGATTATGTATAAATATGGAAAATATAATTCTGCATAACTTTTAACTCCCAGCCAAAATAAAATTACTTCACACACGTTAGGGTTAGCTGGAAGATATCTCTTAAAGAGATAAGCTCACCTTTGCGCATCATTTTCTGTATAACCTACTTTGTATATGTTTGTTATGCAGTAAAGGATAAATAAATCCTAAAAGACGAATTTAGTGGTAGTTCTAAGTATTACCAAACCGCCATTGTCGTGATCTCGATGTGGTATTCTCGTTTGCATATCAATGTGTTAATTATTTTCATTTAAAACAATTCTTTCAGATCCTCAGCTATTGAATACCGCGAATATCAACCAGGAAAGAGAGTAAGTGCTTTTTGAAGTTATACTTCTAATGCGACTTCCAACAAGGGGAATAGAAAGAGACAAGAGCGAGAGTGAACCTGCTAAATGTTTCACGATATTACCGGTAGATGGCGCTATAGTTAAAAATGTGCAATAGGTTAAAACTGCTAAATGTTTCACGGTATTACCGGTAGATGGCGATGGCTCGGTGGCTCAGTCGTGAATGACGCGACTTTGACACCAACGCTCGTGGGTTCGATTCCCACCCAAGGCAAACATTTGTGTGCATGAACATGTCTGTTTGTCTTGGTCTGGATGTTTTAAGAGAGGTAGGGCGCATCAGAGCAGCCCGTCTGGGGAAGTACCTCCACCTCACAGAAAACCGCAGCCAAATAACGACTCCCTAGAGGATCGTTGTGATCCTGCGTGTGAGTGAGGTCTCCAGTATGCTCCCAAGGAGTTGCTGTGTAAGCAGAAGAAGAGGCATCGCGAGTGATATAAGCGTTAATAGGCTACGGTACCCGCTTTACAACAGATAGGCCGTATGTTGTATGCCTCCCGACGTAGTATAAAAAAAAAACGCAAGATGTAATGCTGAGACTCATTTCCTAACTCACGTACAAAACGTACCATTATTAAGAACCAATGTACATTCCAGTTCGCCCATCTGTATTTTTGTATGTTACACGATATCTACGCAAATAGGAGATTGAACAGAATTTCAAAAACTGATTCAATTTATCATAATGGATTATTTATCACCGTAAAAAATGGTGACAAATATACTTGTTTAATAAATATACGTTTAAATGAACCAATACTACAGTCGATCAGGGTAACTTAAGCCTTCAATATAAAATTGGCCCAAAATTTCAAATGCATATTATAGATTTTTTTTTGCTATGATTTTATGTATTTCAAACTAGATTTGTAAACATCGATTCTAATATATCTTCGTAAATGCTCAGATTCTGCCAAATAATTGACATCTACCATTGTTGAGACGTCAGTTGCTTTTTTCTGTGGTGTGAATAGAGCGGTTTGTTACGAAAGCGCCAAAAAGTTGTCTGCTGTGTTGTCATTTGAATACTTAACGAGGCAAGTGTTATTTTAAAGTGTCTCATATGTGTCTATCTATCATTTCTTTCAAAAATTACGAGAGTTAATTAGCTAATTCCCATGATATTGCCATAAATATTGAACAGGTAAATTATTACCGGTGAATAAGGGTAACTTGAGCCCGGGCCAAAGTTCAAAATTCTCAAAATATTGGGAGGAGATATATTCGATAAGTGTGAAGAAAGGGCAGAGGAAGGAGATGAAGACACATGAAGAAGAATGTGGTTTGGATATAGCACAGGAAGATTTTTTTTCTATAGAGACATACGAAGTACATGACGGTAGACTGGACCTTCAGATGATTGGCGATAATGTGGTAAAGGCCGTGGCTCAGTTTTGTATAATGAATGATACAAATATCATAGGAATGCTGAATGACACTAATATTCAAAGAAAGAAAGGTATTTTATCATATAAGACGACTTCCTGGCCATGGAATGGAATGGAAATTTTTCAAAGTTTAACCCCATGATATGTAGGATTAAATAAAATTTTAATTATTTTGATACTTTTTTCATTATCTTAGCTATATGGTAAGTCAGTAAATAAGTTAAAAACGCATTGTTGACCAAAAAAATAAGATTGAATAAAAACTGTGTTGATTTTCCTATGGCAACAATTTATTTACCCATTTTAGTACTAATAAATGAAAACGAATGTATACATTATTATTGTCTATGGCTCTCAGCTGTAGTTTTTATGGTAAATATGCAGGCCAATGTTAGCAAAATGCTTTAAATAAAATAAAATAAGCAAAAACAACCTACAATTGGGACCTGGGCCAATCCAAGCCCAACTCACAATCTAACATTGGCCCAGTGGTTAAATGGAATTTTGAAACTGTTTTCCTAGAGATTATTGGTAAATGAGTAAATTTTTTGGAAGTAGGCTACATAAAGCCACCATAATAAGTGTATCTTTTTGAGTAACGTATTATTTTAAACATTGGTCTAACTTTTTATGTGCAAACTGGGCCAAAGATAGCCTGATTGACTGTATGTCTAAAGATTATTTATTTCTAAATGCCAATGTAAAAGCTATTATTGCAATTCTATCTATAACTTCCGCCGAATCCCTTGCGAGGTAGGCAGAGAGAACCGAGCGCCACGTGACTCGATCGTTACATACCTCACTCGCTTCAATAACATTCATTGCTCTTCTCATGCTCGCTCGCCGGTTTCTAAGGCTCCTGACATCACCTTCTGATAGAACACGACCAATTTGGTCATGATAGGTGAGTATTGGCCTTCCTCGGCTCCTACATCCTTCTATACTACTCTTTTGCATTGTATATCTGTTTCGTCATTTTTTCATTATTATGTTTTTCTTTAATCACGGGTGTTAACCCCGGTGTTTTGATAGGCGTGTGCGGGGATATGAATCCAACGCGTGGAGGCCCCTTAGAAAAGATTGATATACCCGCTGTGACCTGCTCTAAGGGATATCAATGGGAGAATATACCCACGAGCAGGTCACGGCAGATAATGGGGACCATTGCAAATGTGTCGGAAATAATTGAGCTATTGAAATGAGATTATTATTATTATTATATTATATTATATTATATTATATTATATTATATTATATTATATTATATTATATTATATTATATTATATTATATTATATTATATTATATTATATTATATTATATTATATTATATTATATTATATTATATTATATTATATTATTGAAATTAATTGACTAATAACAAGCAATATAAGTTACAAACAAGTTAGTTAACAAACTTTCAAATTAGTTAGTGCTCCAATTCAAGATCATAAATCAGGAATACAATAATAGTTTTTACGTCTTGTACTTGGATTACACACAAATGACGTCACGTGACGTTACGCGGAATTTTTAAATAAACAATCTTCAGACATAGTTTTGTATCATTTAATGGGTTATTTATTTGAAATTATGTTTTTGTAGTGATGAATATCTATTATGAATCATTTTTGAAATGTTTTTCGATCTACTGTTGTAAACCGTTTTTGAAAATCATATTTTATATGGACGCTCAAGCGTACTAAGTGTGTAGTGTCCATATAACTAGCAATATTTGGCTTTTATTGACCAACCAAACAGGCTTTCACTAAATCTATGACCAATCAGAACTATTAATTGTAATATTGCCATGTAAAAAGATACTTGTAAAAAAAAATACCTAATTTGTTTCTCAATAACAAATTTCTACCGCAGCCACATCCAAGAGCACATGGAGGTCCCCATAGACACGTCGAAGATGTCCGAACAGGAACTACAGTTCCACTACTTCAAGATGCACGATGCTGACAATAACAATAAATTAGATGGATGCGAGCTCATCAAATCACTGATACATTGGCACGGTAAGTTTTTTCCGACATATAACAGAGGTTAAGTCTGCGATCACAGAAAAAAACGGGGTGTGCCTGTGTTCGTGGACATGGCCGTGAATTTTACTTGAATACGCAGCAGCAGTGCAGCTAAATGATCTGCGTTTTCAGATGCATCACAGTCCTCACTTAACATAATGAATTCTTTGATTCTTTAGCTATCAAGTGGTGTAATTATACTTTGGATGTAAACGATAGATATGTAACTACAACACCAAACTGCATCCCCTGATTTTGTTATCATTAGTTTTCTGAATTGCCTCCCACTATCGAAGCAAACGCGCCTTGGCAGTAAAATAGAACCGTATGCCGTGACGGCGAATGGCATGACGCTCGCTCATGCCGTCACGGCCACTCTCGACTCCCTTGCACGTGTGCATGCACATACTAGACTCTCCGTTGCTTCTCTGTATCAGCTGTTTACTATATCTATCCGATGGTTTTTGATTTTTATTTATTAAAAATTTGAATATTCACTAAGATATTTCACATCTGTCGAGCTTCCCGTGACGGCCACCATATTTTTTTAATTGAATACATATACTCTAAAGGCAACCAAGCATACCGCTGGACAGTAAACTGTTGCTGTAGTTCGTGAAATTATAGGAGTGTCTATTTTATATAAATATATGTTTTAATACGTAGGATCTAACAAAATTAACTCGAGAAACATTGGAGGGTGATAAGTCATATACAAGTTTAGTAAATAAAGGCCAATGACCATGGTGCAACTGACGCTGAGCTGAGCGTTAGCTACCGGATATTGACCGTTCGTAACATTTATTTACAAAAATTTGCAGCTTTCCGTAATTTAAAAGTTAGACGAGTAATTTTTGTTAGACTATGTACAATTTGATATATTCTTTAGATTTTATAAGTCAATGTAAAGCTTATGTACAAACTGGTGCGTAGATCAAAAAATTGGGATTAATAATAAGTTATATATTAAAAAAATGGTTTAAAAAAATGATGCGTTGTTTTATGCTCCTGGGAATTTTGTACGCCTTATTTTTGTAATGTTTGAAGTCATGATCATGTTCAGTGTGATACAAAAGAGAAAAGACATAACATTTTTTATCAAGAAAACATTGTTTCCTTAAAAGATACTTTCCATAAAAAATAGTTCTCATGTCAAAACTAATTTTGCTCAGAAAGTGTCGTTTTCATTTGGTGTACTCTTTTGGTTCACACTGTGTACATGTTGTGTTCATCGCCACTCATTTGTCTGTTTGTCTTTTTTATATGTGGTGGTGTGATGGTAACGGGGGTTTAGAACAAGGACACAAACAGCAGCCCCAGCCAGGGTCCCCACCGGTCGGCGACAAGATTTTCGGCGATGACGAATTAGTCAATCTAATTGATCCGATTTTAAACATGGACGATCATAATCGAGATGGATATATCGATTATCCTGAGTTTATTCGAGCACAACAGAAAAGTCAGTCTAGGGAGGACAAGTCGTAAGACTGCATAATTACCTTTTTGAGATTTTTTACGATCTTTTTTTAAACAAAAAAGTTATATTCAAAAAAGATTATACATTTTTACTATTTTTTCAATAAGCTGTCTTTGTTAATTCGATCCATAATCCTGAATATAATGAAAGATGCTTCAAGTATTACTCGATGTATGTATACTATGATTGTTGAGTTTGGTTAATTATTGAAAAACGTAATTTCAAAATTAACCACATATCCTTTGCTTCCATTAATTCCGTGTTGTCAGTTCCATTGTATGACAACAGTTCAGTATCAAATTTGAAACTAGTCTGAATAACATTTCTACGCATTATTCTCATTAGTACCACTCACTAGTAAACATATATATAAGTAAGGCCAAGTTCTGTACTAAAAGTTCGACAATATTTGCAGTAGTGTTTCCTTCAAAGTAGAATCCTAGATCTATTACACGTGGCGTGAAATGCATTTATTAGACTGTTTAATGCAGCCGCAGCGCTGTGACATAGAACTTCACACCTAATTCTCATGTTATTTCTATCCGGCTGAATTACAATGCGTTATCTGGCACTATATATGCCTAGAGATCTCACAGGCTTTGTTAGTAAAATTGAACACCTTTCTATAAAATAATGTGGAAGTATTTCATGATATTATTTAGTTCATTTTTTATACTAAATGGATATTGGATTTTGTTATACATGAGACAATTCTAACTTGGGTATAACAAAGAAAATAACGTGTCAAAAATATTTCATGACAATATTCTCTATCTCTGGTTTTTCATTTCCTATGATTCCTTAGGACTCATTAGTTGAACGATTAATGCATTAATTCAGTCCGAGCAGTTTACGGTTACAAAATTAATATATCACTGAATTAAATGGTTCAAAGAAATTCAAATGGAATAAATGTATGTTATTAAACTAGTTTCAAATTATTTAAATGCATAAAACCAGACTTAATCGAATATAACAATTATCTATCATTAAATAGTAACAATGGATGCAATATGTGTAACTGATACCACGGGGTTACAGGAAATGATAGGAGCCTTTCAATAGGTATACCTTTAAAAAATATTAAATAATCAACATAATAAAAAAAAACAGAATTATATAATTGCGTCAATTTGATCAAAACTTTAGATAGTTAGAATTGTCAAAGACGATATAGGAACTTTCTAATGATTGTTTATTTGTACAGTGTAAACAATGTGCTATCGATTTTTTTTCAACTTTTTTAAATTAAATAGCTACCACACTATTTAATTCAAAAAAAGTTTTTTAAAACTTTGTTAAAAAATCCGTTGTATCTGATACCCGAGTTCGTTAGTGATCAAAGAAATATTTTTTTACGGTGCATTTAATATTTTCATTCAAATCGACCTCAGAATTTGTACTAATTTACGCATAATATACGAAGTTTCACTACATTCTGAACTAAATATTTTGCCTTAATTAAAAAAAAAAAACAATTGTATTATTATTTTTTATTCGTACGGAGATGTTGATTTACGAATTCAATGTTGGCTCCATAGTAAACAATTTTCATATTAATGAATGGGATCATCGTCATACGTTTTGAGCATCTTTCCTGGACCAATCTTTATAATGGTCCCAAAGACTTCGATTTTGACCAAAATGTTCCTTAGATTATTACTCTGACACAAGGGTATCATACCTGTCATATGTATATATTATTTTAAAAATCGTCCATTTTAATTTATTTAAAACTATTTTTTCTTTCTAAAAGTGCTTCCACTAATATAGTATTTAATTTCGTCTCGAATATATTTATATCTATTTTTCTATTACTATTAACTTACACTGTTTCCTATCGAGTTATAATTATATTACGAGAATTTTTTTTTACCTCTTTTGAGTTTTCGAGTGCCATCTATACCAACAGTAAAATAAATCTACATAATGAAGTATGTCTCTTTTTTAATAACATTATGCGTAAACAGCCGTTTTTATAATTTCCCGATTCTCTCCGTTTGTGTATTGTAAATGCCACATGAAACTAGTTTTACTACAACAAAATTTAGTTATGAGATGGCTTCAAAATGTGCCTCATTGTTAATTGTTAACAAATGTAATTATATCCGGCCCTAGTCCCTAATACCAAACTAAACAAAGCTCAAAGCATTAAATATCAAATAAATACATAGTATTCCTTATGTTCAGGTTATATAGTTTTATAGTACCCAAGTATTCTGTCGCTCAAATGTTTGTGGGTAGTGTAGTGTACTATCTTCTGCGGTATTTACATCCGCGACCTCCGGTTTCAAAGTACCTATTGCTAGCCACTATACCACCGGGGTTAAAACAAACGATTCAATATTTTTTTGTGTACATTTACTTTGAACTCAATATGTTATATAAAAACATATACTGCACGAGATTCTTATGTCTTTTAATATTTAATTAGTTATATAATACAACGCCATAAACACGTACAGTGGAAGCAGGGAATAAGTATACAGGCATGATATCAAAAAAAGATATATATTTTTTTAATTTCTTCGATTTTCCACCTGATTAACTTACAGAATATAATAATTGAAATTATTATAATTATTTTAATAATAACAAATACTTTATACTATTCATAAACATGAATTTAGAATTATTAGTCACAAAATTTAATTAAAAATTTATTGTATTCCTTTGTATTTTTAATCGTTACCTCAATATTGACTTGATTTAATTTGTTAGTTTATTAGAAAACTACTTAATATTTGAAACTTAACAAATAATAAATATTATCGTAGAATAATCATTATTATGTTTAACGATAATACTCCTCACGTGTCAGTACGCATAAAGTGAAGTGTTGCCAACAGATGCCATTGACAACACCCAATTAAAAAACAAATCACTATTTTTTTTTAATCAAACTGATCGATTGATTTCGATGCTAATAGAAGGCAGTGGTACCTGTATACTTATCTAAGACTATTACTGTACATGTGAAGAATACCCGGTTAGGGTCGCCACCTCGGTTGATCATGAAAAATGACCGGCGTGCATTTTAATGCATTAAGTTCGTATGTATATTTGGAATTAACCTACTATTTGTATCACTCTACTGTGATGAGAGTGTGCATGCAACACTATCTACCTTTCTTAGAGATTATTGACGTAGACATTTTTTTTTAATTCGTATATAAAATCTTATTCTCATTAAAAATACTTCGATCTTTTTTCATCTCCACTACTATTTTCTATAATTTTATATTTTATAACAATAATTATTTTTAAAATTAAATGTAATGTAGTTGGTCACAATAGTTGTTTTTATATTACGAAAATGTTTGTATATTTTGATGTTTAGGCCCTTTTTTGTCCAAATTTTATGCTACATATAAATAGTTAAGCATTATGCTACATCAATGTAGTTGTGCATATATTTTAGTAATTATTTCAAATAACAAGAAATAATGTAATATGTTTAAAAATACGAAATAATGTGAAAAATATATTTATGCAATTTTAATTTTATTTAATATAATAATTTTATAAATAAGTTTAATTTAAGTTTATTAAACAATGTATGCAATGAAACGAAAATAAAATTAATATAATGTTTGTGCTAGATATGCCTTCACCTTTCTGTATGAAATATTTTCAAATTTTGCTTTAGATTTTTTATTATTTATTAATTTACTTTTACCACTACATATTTAATCAATTATTTCTTTTTATTTGAAATAAATAATTTGTACGAATTTAGAATATTAAGCTTATTTTTTTCTTATAGTTTGATTTGTTGTATTTGCGGGGTTTAAAAGCGATTGTAGGTGATGTTTTTTTACTCAACTAAAGTGGTTGGTTATGCCTCCTTGTTTAATCTGATTGAGCATTTGTGTACATCGGGTTAGGGATGAACTGAACCTTGTATTGACCTAAAGAAAAAAATAAAACAATTTTCCGCAACATGTTACTTATTCATCTCTTCATTAACCGATGTCGTTCGATGTTGATGCTTCACATTCAGTATCTATTTGTATCTTCACGCCAAATCCCTTACATGCATAAAATTAACAGAGGTAGGGCGCATCAAAGCAACCCGTCTGGGGAAGTACCTCCACTTCACAGAAAACTGCAGCCAAATAATAACTCCCTAGAGGGTTGTTGTGTTCCTGCGTGTGAGTGAGGTCACCAGTAAGCCGCCAAGGAGTTGCTGTGTAAGCAGCAGGCCTCCTCTGCTTGCGCGATTGCGCGAGTGATACTTAATATATCGCAAGCATTAATAGTCTACTTATACTATTTACTTTACGTCAGGTGGGCCGTATGCTTGTATGCCTCCCGACGTAGTATAAAAAAATCCGTTATCAGGGCATACATTTTTATGTATTTCGCTTTTTCTCACAATCCACTTCAAGCGGATCGTTAATCCGGCGGCAGTTGACTGCTTGAAGTAAACTTATTATCCACTAAAGCGGACTTTTCTGTTTTAACTCAATAAACACACTACCAGCAGTAAAAGCTATTATTACAAATTATGACTTACTTACTTACTTGCCGAGACTAACCTACCATGACCAAATTGGTCGTGTTTTATCAGAAGGTGATGTCAGAAGCCCCAGGAACCGGCGAGCGTGCATGAAAAGAGCTATGAATGTCACAGAAGCGAGTGAAGTATGCAAGGACCGCGTCTTATGGCGCTCGGTTCTCTCTGCCTACCCCGCAAGGGACTTGGCGTGAAGATATACATACATACATATACATACATACATGACTTACTCGTACAAACTTACAAAATGCACTCACACTCAATAATAGCTTTCACGGCGGATACTTTGTTTACACACAAATGACGTCGCGCGTTCCGAGACCAATGTGTTATATACGCGGCATTTTTAATTAAATAATCTTTAGATATATTTTTGTTTAAAGGTTTTTTATATTTTTGTTGTGATAAATATATATTACGACTAATATGAATCACTATTTGAAATGTCCTCTAACGGCAAAACTTATACCTCTACTCTTCAAGACAGTTAATACAATAATAAACGTGTAATACACTAATAATTGTGTTATTTTATTGTCTGCCAGTGTTGTTATAGAATGGCTGAAACAATTTCTGACAAGTTTGTGATTGTGAGTAAACCAGGTTCTATGGAACTAAATCATGGGAAAGTACTGGTATGCACCCGCCTCGATCGCATTTTTGTGGGCACAAGCTGTATTTGCTGATTGCGTGCGATTTATCACAATGTCCATACACAAAGCTTTTATACATGATCATGGGTTCATAAGTGCAAACATTACAGCTCGGCTCACTAAACTGAACCACTGCCACAGCATGATTGGCCGAAAATAAAAAAAAACTTAAAATCTTTCATTTCTTCACACGATCGGTATGGAAGTTTATATTTATAATTTATGTTTCTTTAGTCAATAGATTCAGGCATTATTTTGCGAATGTCAAATTTACAGGCAATTTGATTTTAACTACATGCGAAAATCATTTTCATTTATTTTTAATGTAATTTTATTGAAACTAGTATTTTGATTTTGTATTGATATACTTTTAATTTAATTATTGTTTTATATTAAAAGTTATGTTTTATTTTTGAAGCTTTAAAAGAAAGCCAAAGCCCACTGGAGCGGGAAAAGCGGGCACAGCGCTGTATCGGACCCGCTTTTTGTGTGATAAGAGTACATACAAACACGAATGTTGCCGTTGCCGCTTTCCCGCCCCTGTGGGTTTTAGCTTTTAGTAAAGACTCTAAAATCACGAGAGCTTTTGGTGGTGTGTACCATAGATATAGTGTCTCACGGGAGTACACGGTGTGCCTCTTTTTGAGCATGCGAGCGAAGCGGCGGGTAACAGCTAGCTAGATATCAAGATAAGTTCAACTCGAATATATTTGAGAACCACGGCTGCGTTACAATTGCCTAATATTCCATGCACACGACCCTGCTACTTTTCATTAAGCATAGACGATCAGTATTTCGAAATATAATTAGATATAGGAATTTTGCGGATTACAGCGAAATTCCGATTTATGACGAATTTAAATATGTAACTAACGCTATAAGTATAAGGAATTAATTAGGTATGATGTAATAAGTTATAATTAATGAGTATGTTGCGAAACCTTAGACCGTTAGACCGTATTGATGATGTTAGAAACAAAGTTGGTCTGAAAGAGAGCGTCGATGTTCAAATAAGAAGAGACACGCTCAATTGGTTCACACATGTAGAAAGAATGCAAGACGAATGGATTACAAAACAGATATACAACGCGAAAGTGGAAGGATGTAGGAGAAGAGGAAGGCCATGACCAAATTGATCGGGTTTTATCAGAAGGTGTTGGCAGGAGACTTAGAACGGGCGAGCGTGCATGAGAAGAGCAATTAATGTTAAAGAAACAATTGAGGCGTAAGGATGGAGTCATGTGGCGCTCGGCTCTCTCTGCCTACCTCGCAAGGGATTAGGCGTGTACTTATAAATAGATATGTTGCGAAATTTATGCGTAGCGAAACTTGCACTTTGTGTATCAGACATTTGCTTACCTGTGGGGTGATTACGTATAATTTTCGATGGATCGGCATTGTTTTACCGTACTGTCTTTACTATTTTATGTGTATATTATTCGTAAACGAGGTTTTATTTTTATATACAATTAATGTATAGACAAAAATGAATAGAAGATAGAAATATAATATGAATAAAAAGATAGAAATTCGTTCACAAACAAATTTATGGGTAGTTAAAACAATGCCGATCGATCAACGTTTGGTATTTACCTATCAATGCGACATTGTGTGGATTACGAGCACAATTCATTTTTGCATGCAAACGGCAACTGTGACTACGCCCGTGAATGCTAAAAAGTGGTAAAGCGGTGACTTTAAACGCCCTTATTTATGACTGGGGTAAGTCATGTTTTATGTATTAAATGAATATATGTTAATATTGTGTATAAATAAAAGAGGTATGGCGCTTTAATGTAGCCTGACCAGGGAACTATTACTTCATCGAAAGACGCAGTCAAATAACAAGTCCCTATATTGTGTTAAGAAAAAAACCATTCAATCCACAATCCTATTTATTCTCTAGGAACAAGGATGAGGTTTTCCAAAAAAGCATTGAAAATGTTTCTACCAGATTGACAATGCACAAGTGGTACTCCTAGTGTTGCAAGTGGCCATAGGCTACGGTTACTGCTTATTTTTTATATATGGGGGGCCCCCAGCATACCAGCAAGTGGGTCACTCCGAACACTCCCCGTGGTACAATTTGTACAGTACACAAAGAGAAGCATCGTCTCTTCGTGTACAAAGCGAGTCCAGCCGAACGGTGATCACTGGGTCGCCGACGATTCGAACTGCTCTACGTTGTATGTGACCAAATGGAGTGAGCATATATAGTGGCGCGCCGGTCCAAAGATGTGAACAGTATTCCATGTGAGGCTGGACCTGGGCCTTGTAAAGTTGAAGGCCATGTTGAGATGTAAAGGATTGTCTAGCTCTATTGATCACACCAATCTTCTTCGACGCAAACGTAGCTTTGCTCTCTAGATGACCGCGAAACTGTACATCGCTAGATATGACGATACGCGGGATACCGATGCTAGACGTAACGCTGAGGGGTATACCTTATAATCGAGGTATTTTTTCGCGATAAATGTGCACACTTGTGTGTTTAGGGGCTTAAGTTCAACTAAATTCAGTCTACCTCAATCCGAGACCTGTTCTAGTGATGTCTCAATTTCAGACACACGCTGTGATCGGCAATCATTCACGCAATCTCGAAAGATATTGGCTTGACCAGTGTATCTTGCGTCCACCGTTCTATCATCCGCATAGCAATGAATGTGACGCACATGCAACAAGTCATTGATATGCAGAAGGATCATAGTGAGAGACAACACAGCCTTGTGGGACGCCAGCGTTCAGGGGCAGTGGATCCGAGCATGCACCATTAACTACGACCTTGATGCCCAATGAGAAAACTGGCAACCCATGCACAAAATTTTTCGGGTAGCCCAAAAGGAGGTAGCTTCGTTAGAAGTGCTTTGTGCGCCACACCCGATCGAAGGCTTTTGCAATGTCCAAACTAACAGCATAAGCCTCGCCTTTACTTTCTACTGACTCCGCACAGCGGTGGGTCAAGTATACCAGAAGATCGCCAGCCGAGCGGCCACGGCGGAAACCGTATTGGCGATCATTTATCAGCTGGCGATCCTCTTAAGAGTTGCTGGTTGATGATATTTTCCATGATTTTGGAAAATATGGGAGTTATTGCTATAGGCATATAGTTGGACGGATCTGAGCAAGCACCTTTTTTAAGGATCGGGTGTACCAAAGTCTCCTTCCATGATATGGGAACCACGCCAAGCAAATAAGAGTACCAAAAGAGGCGCATTAGAATCGAAACTAACTCCGGAGCACCGTTCTTCAACACAATGGGCGGAATTCCATTCGGCCCGCTCGACTTATAAATGTCCAGGGAGATAAGGGCTAGCTTTTAGCGAGAAATTAATTTCTGGCGTCTATGCCATGAGAGCTCTAACTCTCACACCGCGGGATGGTCGGCGGTGTTCCTCCCCGGTCGTCAAGAGTCGAGTTGGATGCAAAAATAGAGCCCGAGAGTTCGGCTTTCTCCTTTGCAGTATGGGCAGCGATTCGTCCAGCGATGGGCAGGAAACGACGACTAACAGAAGTTACCTTGAACAGCTTTGTCGAGAAACCAGAACGCACGAGCCGAGATCAGGCAGACCGGACGCTTTTCTGGCATCTTACTCGTATAAAATACATATTACATTCATTTATATATGTTTTTATAAAGCGACGGAATACAAAAATGTTTACGGCGCACGTGATGTGAAGTGGTTACTGTAGCGTATGAATGCTTGCAATACGAAGCGTATCGTTCGCGTGTTTCCACCTTCTCTGCTAATACAGCGGCTCCTCAGTCCTAGTACCTTACCTACTTACTTACTTACTTACCTTACCTACTGGTAACTACCGGCAGAAACACAATAACCCTTCAGGCAGTTTTTATTTGACTGCGGTGTCTTGTGAGAAGGAAGTGCTTCCCCAGTAGAGCTGCTTTCGCCTAACTATTACGTAACCGACTGTTATCCATAGATGACACTTCATTAACCCAAGACATCAGCCTTCAGCACCTTGAAAACACTGGCTTCAGGTAACTTGCAGTGTAATAATGTTGTAAAACACGCTATGTATTTCTTCGATTGACAAGTCCCGTGTCCCAGCAGTGGGAAGAGTAATGGGTTGGTGAGGTATAGCGGAAAAAGTACATTTATAAATTTTTTTTCATCCTTAAGAACTATATTTTTCGACAAAGTAATGAGTTGACAAACCCTAATTTAGCGAATA
This sequence comes from Pyralis farinalis, assembly GCA_947507595.1. NCBI lineage: Eukaryota > Metazoa > Arthropoda > Insecta > Lepidoptera > Pyralidae > Pyralis > Pyralis farinalis. Next base: position 38,177,584 of record OX382263.1, on the reverse strand, counting down.
TTTTTTATTTATATTTCAGGCCAAGTGGACAAAAATCACAGAGCGTATAAGGACAATGAATTAGAAGATATATTGGAGCAGGCCTTCAAGCACACGGACCTAAACAGTGATGGATATATTGATTATTTAGAGTACAAAGTTAGCAATTTTAAGGCTGCAAAAGCCAAAGAAACTGTTGAGAATGTTGCCCGCTAAAAATATTTTACCCGGTGTATATTTCATTTAGCACCATCTATTATTGAGTAGCAGTACTAAGTATGATTTGAACAATTTTAATGTATATATACTATCTACGGTATCCTAGATAAATATGATTAGTTACAATAACATTTTTAACAGTATATTCATAAAACATAACATTATCGTAAAAAAATATTTATTACTATCATCCTTCGATTAAATATATGTATCAGCGCCATCTATTATCGAATAGCGATACCAAGTAAACCACATGTAAACAACAAGGTTCATGCTTTTTTAATGTTTTCAATAAAGTTTTATTCCAAAGATTTTATTTTCACATTCCTCACAGTCAGTCAGTCACACAGTCCCTCCGAACAAACTTTGGATATTTTGTCGGAAGTATCGAATGTTGGATATCTCAGATAATTATGTTCAGAATTATATTATATTTAATCATCGATGTATATTTAATACTTACGCCATATTAAAATATGTATAATTACTATTTTAGTTGTTTCCAATGACTCACGTGGTCGATTTCTGGCCGGCTCGAGTTAATCAACCCAACACGTCGCGTGATCGTAGCGGACAGCAAAATCAAATTAGAAATGCCGCTGATGGTTTTGGGTTTATCTCAACGTGCATCGGTGCAATGTGAAATAGTTTCATTGCAATAATTAAAACTATACTAATATTAAAAATGTGGAAGTGTGTTTGTCTGTCATCCTTTCACACCAATATGATATGATTTGATGCGCTACCTCTCCAACATCCAGAGAAAGATAAACAGACATGTTTATGCCCGCAATTGTTTGTCCTGTATGGCAATCGAACGCCCAACATAGACTAGAAAGAGTTACATAGTTAGAGGAATAGAAAATATGATCATTTAAACTAATTTTAGTCTGATCATAAAGCAAACGCTAGCACTTACGGCGTAAATGTGAAATATTTTCATTGCAAATATGAATCCTCTATTTGCCTTTGAATTCCAAATATAATGTTTACATCGCGCGGGCAAATGTGCAATATCGTCAGAGCGAAGCGTTCGCTCGGTGGGAATTTGAAATTAAAATATAAACTAATGTGACGCATGTGGGTTTGATTTTTAAATATAAAACTATTTTTAAGCGCCGAGGTTTTAGGTTTTTGAATTGAAAACTTCTTTACGTACGTTGGACACTTTTATGATGGGGAGAAACAGATACATGTATATATGTATATAGAAGTGTGTGAAAAATTGTCTTGTTGTTATTAAATTTTATAAAATTGATTTATATTTATAAATTATAATATATAATAATCACTCTTTTGCATGTGAAATAGAGCAATAAATAAGATTTTATTACTATATTAATGCGTTGATAAACATAATTTAAAACTTTCTAAAAAATATTTCTTAACAACCCAAAAATAATGTTCGCAATTTTGTGCAGTTTTTTTTATACCACTAAGGTGGCAATCAAGCACACGGCCTGCCTGATGGTAAACAGTCACCGTAGCCTATGGACATTTTCATTGCAACACCAGGGGTGTCACTCATGCGTTGCCGACCCTAAAAGTTAAGAAGTTTTCATTTCTGACATGTGCTCCTTCCACTGACAGACTTTTTTTATTCTTTATCTTTATATATCTATAGACCACATATACAATGCAAAAGTGAAAGGATGTAGGAGCCAAGGAAGAACAAGACGCACCTACCATGATCAAATTGGTCGTGTTCTATCAGAAGGTGATGTCAAGAGTCCTAGAAACCGGCGAGCGTGCTTGAGAAGAGCTATGAATGTTAAAGAAGTAAGTGAAGTATGTAAGCACCGCGTGTTATGGCGCTCGATTCTCTCTACCTACCCCGCAAGGGATTTGGCGTGAACTTATGTACCAATATTTTTTATCTATAGATATATATATATCTATAGATAAAAAATATTGGTACATGATTATATCGATTGGCATATGCCTGTCACTTGCTCGGCGGTTAAGAAAAACATCTTGAGTAAAACCACATTTCCAAGAAATTATATCTCGTACGACGTGTAATCTAACATAGGTTAGACCATTCTTAGAATGCTATGGTTCTTCCTGCGCATTGTGGAGGTCGGACCGCAGTCAATTTATGTCCAAATCGGGTTTTTAGTAAAAAAAAAAATATAGGTGCGTGTACTTATGTACGCGCCTGAGAAGTTATACTTCTTTGGCATCATTAAATAATAATATTTTAATTTATATCATTAAATAATACATACAGATAGTTAACCTCAATTATATTGAGCCACTTGAAAAAGTATCTAAGCACAATTTCACTAATATTTACGAATAGTAAATAATATTAATCAAAATATTCAATTTAAATCACTACTGAATATAATTTATTAGCACTTGATTTAAAGTACTTTGTGCGCTTCCGGTGCCGATTAGATACAATCCGGTACGAACCTAGATGCATGCAGTATCTATAAGTCCGTTTTACCCTTTGGGTACAGAACCCTAAAAACGATTATAATAATAATCATCATCCGAGTATTATTCCCGGTTGCGTCTTACGCTTTACCTTCGGAGGCCAGGCTCCGCTTTCCGGCTTTTATTTCTCCATTTCGCGCGATCTTCTGCATCCCTCATAGTGAGACCATTGACAAGCCACCACTTCTTTGGGCTGCCCCTTCTGCCGGGACCCGGCGGAGGTGCCATGGCCAGACATTTGTTCCCCACGTAACTTGCCGATTTTCGTGACCGTACCAGCGTAAACGACACTCTCGCAGTTTGTCTGCTATGTCACGGACGTATAAGATGTCTAATGGTATTAACTTAATATATTAATTGTCTCATCATTGTGGGTACAAACACTTTCACTTGGAATGTATGGGATAAGGAATGTATATACACTACAACGTTTAGTTTTAACTGAAAAAAATATGTAAGTAATATAGTAACGATTTAGATATACTTAATACTTTTTTGGTTACTGTAAACAGCTTTGGACAAGATTAAAAAACATTGTATCTACAATGTTTTTTAATAATAATGTTTGATAATAAACAAAAATAATCTTTTTTTTATATATCTAAGCTTTTTACCGTTATGCCGTTTCCTAGTCCATTATGATTGGCGGGGTCCGCTACCTAAGACTAAGGATTTGGCGAATACTATTTTTTATACGTAGCCACAGTAAGGGACCACGTTTCTGTGCCGTAAGTCATCACTGGCAAAACATAGAAAAGGAAAATCCTTCCTACCTTCACCTTTAGAAAACCACAGTCAAATAACAACTCCCTGGACTATTGTGTTCCTGCGTGTGAGGTCGCCAATAAGCTCTTAAGGAGTCGCTGTGTTAGCATCGCGCGATTAATACTTAATCTATTGTAACCGCTTTACAACAGGTGGGACGTATGATTGTATGCCTCCCCACGTTAAAGAAAACTATAGTTTTTATATATTCATCATAGGGAATCTTCTCCACACGAGTTCATTGCGCACTTGGCCGCTTTTTTTTCACGACATATTTTATTTCAGATGACGATGACGGAGACGCAGAGCCAAGAGCTAATATTTTATACAGGGATCAGGACCTAGAGGAGATAGTGCAGGGGGCGCTGAAGCAGGCCGACTTTAACATGGACGGCTTCATCGAATATTGGGAGTTCAGACAGGCGTCATACAACGAACGCTAACACTGGCATGTCATATTACATTACTGCTACTATTTTGACGAGCTCGGTGGCTCAGTCGTGAATGACGCGACTTTGACACCAACGCTCGTGGGTTCGATTCCCACACAGAACAAACATTTGTGTGCATGAACATGTCTGTTTGTCTTGGTGTGGATGTTTTAAGAGAGATATGGCGCATCAAAGCAGGCCCGCCTGGGGAAGTACATCCTCCAAGTGTAAGCAGCAGAGGGGCGTCGCGCGAGTGACAATTATATCGCAAGCGTTAATAGGCTACGGTACCCGCTTTACATCAGGTGGGACGAATGCCTCCCGATGTAGTATAAAAAAAAACTTAAAAGAGCAATTCTTGTATATATCTATTACATGCTACCCGCCCCGGCTTCACTCGGGTGATTTGATCGCTACCGAACTTCCGAACTTCACAAGATCATCCGCTGCTAATTTGAAGATAATCTGAAAATTTCATCAATAAGCGCCCAGTCGTTTTCGAGTCCATAGAAGAGAAAACGTCCGTACATTGATTTATATTTATGTAGATTTGGCGTATTTTGAAAACAGCTTCAACCATTTGAATTTTCTTTCTTTTTATTTCAGCGGTCGGGAGGTATACAAGTATACGGACCACCTCATGTAAAGCTGTTACTGCTGCCAACACAGCAACTCCTTGGGAGCTTACTGGTGATCTCACTCACACGTAGGTACGCAATAATCCTCTAGAAGAGAGTTGTTATTTGGCTGCGGTTTTCTGTGAGGTGGAGGTACTTCCCCAGACGGGCTGCTTTGATGCGCCCTACTTCTCTTAAAAACACCCAGGCTAAAACCAACAGACATGTTCTTGCATACAAGTGTTTGCCCTGTGTGGAGATCAAACGCACAAGCGTCGGTGACAAAGTCGCATGTTAACCGCTGCGCCACCGAGGTTATTCAGATCAATTGATGTGTATCTCAAAAACGGCTCTAACAATTTGGATTAAAATTTGTATTTAATTATATCAGATTCTGATTTTTATTTCATCTTGACTTGACATGCCTTTCTTCATGATAAATGCGATTTTACACAAATGATAATAAAACTCCTAGTAAGGCTCGGTTACCTATGTTCTCCTTAAATGAGCAATTCTTGTACATATAGCAGTGGTTCTCAACGTGTGTTCCGCGGACCAATGATTTTATATTTTAAACGTATACGTATAATGACATAGTAAATATTGAGCAGTCAGAACCCGTTATATACGTTTTCCCATACATTTCGTGGTCGTATACGACCACCCGGGTTTCGAAGGGTTAATTAACGGTGTTGAGATAAGGAAGGGCATGCTCCGTTGGTTCGGACATGTAGAAAGACTGCGGGACGAAGGAATGATGAAACAGATATACAATGCAAAAGTGGAAGGATGTAGGAGCCGAGGAAGACCGAGACTAACATAACATGACCAAATTGATCGTGTTTTATCAGAAGGTGATGTCAGGAGCCCCGGGAACCGGCGAGCGTGCATGAAAAGAGCTATGAATGTCACAGAAGCGAGTGAAGTATGTAAGGACCGCGTCTTATGGCGCTCGGTTCCCTCTGCCTACCCCGCAAGGGACCTAGCGTGAAGATATAAATACATACATACATTTTTAATCGTGACAGAATTTAATTTCCTTCTAGAAGAGATAAAAATTCTCTATTTACCATTATATCCACGCGGGCACTTAGATATGTCTTACATTTGATTAATAAAATTTTAATCTTATTCAATTCTATGTTTTAATTTCTCTTTGTTAACCCGCTGCGCCATGCGCGTTACGGCGCCAAGTATATAACGGGCCTCAAGGCGTCAATCTACCAGCATTTCGGAAATGGCGATTGGCGAAAAAGAAATGCCGTAATATAGGTACATTTCAAATGAAAATAAATAAAATGAAACTATTAATGCATACGCTGAATTATTTGCAGACATTTTTGTATTTTTGATGTGACTTTTGAAGATATTGTCAGGAAAGGACAGAACTGTTTCAGGCAATTTATACAATCGAATACAATTTACAAGAAAAGATCGACCAGTCCTAGCAACAATGATGATGGTGTATCGACATACACAACTTATTTCTACGTCTAAGTTTTTCGCTGAAGCTTGAAAACTTAACATACATTATGTTTTCATAAGTATACTGAGAGGTAACCGTGAGGATATTTATTTCTTCGAATAGTTCTCTAAGAGATTCCCTGGAGTCCATGTTATAAATAGAGCGGATGGCTCCCTTTTGTTGTCTCTAATATAAAATATACCAATCGACATAATGTTGTGAAAGTGACTGAAATAAACTAAGCGTGTCGTAGCCACACCTATGCAGTGTTTGCAGTAGCATATGCGACGATCTGAACTTATTGGCAAGTTTATTTATGTCGTCCCACTGCATTTAGGAGACTTCTGTAATTCCAAGAAATATAATATCATTAAAAAATCTAAAATATTGAATTGTCAATGACAACTTCTGTGTTAGCAGAATTCGCATTTGGAAGACTACATTGCATTACGACGCTCGTGGGTTCGATTCCCACACAAGACAAACGTTTGTGTGCATGAACATGTCTGTTTGTCTTGATCTGGATGTTTTAAGAGAGGTAGGGCGCATTCCGTCCATCTGGCGAAGTACCCCCACCTCACAGAAAACTGCAGCCAAATAACAACTCCCTAGAGGGTTGTTGTGTTCCTGCGTGTGAGTGAGATCTCCAGTAAGCTCTAAAGGAGTTGCTGTATTAGCATCAGAGGAGACATCGCGCGAGTGATACTTAATGTATTACTAGCGGTCATAGGCTACGGTAACCGCTTTATATCAGGTGGACCGTATGCTTGTATGGATCCCAACGTTGTATAAAAAATACAATTTGTATATTGAGTATATTAAAACATTACTGCAAGTGAATCAATTTAGTATGGCAGACAGAACACTATTTTCCTTGTTAATATTATCAAACTAGTATGGCACATTATAATAGTAGTACTATTTTCTGATGATATCTATTTAATGTATATCTAATAATATCTGCCATTTTATTATACCATATATGAGCCCGTTTTTATATTTGGTATATGTGAATGATATGCATTCACATATACCAAATATAAAAACGGGCCCAAGATAGAGCCTTGGGGCACTCCGATATTGACATTACTCCCTTTAAATTTAATCCCACTCAATACTATTGTATACACAAAACTGTGTATATATAAACACACTTAATCCCACAAACAGTTTTGTGTATACTATAGACATTTTAATTCTTTTTATATTATGGCAATTCCATTGACTACTATTGGATAGGGAAGATATTTATGAGTAATCCTAGTCATAGAAAAATAGGAAGGAAATAAAATATTAATAAAAAATATCTTGTCTTTTATTTCTTTACAATAAAAATACAAACAAACAAATTCTTTACAACAATTCTACATTACGTATCACACATTATTAATAACTATTTCTTACGTTAAAACTGTCCTTATTACAAAAATATATGTCGTCCTACATCCATTCGATTTGTATGAATGTATCATACATACGGAACTCTTCGTGTCATTTTTACGAAGACGTACGGCCGTGCATTTGCGTTAACGTCGATAATTTGTATGAGAAATGTAACAGCGCCCCTAGCGGGCAATATCAGAACCTCACATTTCCATACTTTCTCAACGTAACGCGAATGTAGTATAGCAATTATTCATAAAACTCACATAAGCTACTCCATGCGGCATAATAAATGTCATATATTTATTTATTTCCTTACTTTAAGACAACTGAATTAAATGTTAAAATATACAGCACCGATTCTACTTAAATCTATATATCACATATATACCACACATACATACTACATACACCAACCCTGACTCATCCCACTGCTGGGATACGGATCTCCCTTCAACAGAAGCGGAAGAGTTCCACTACGCTGCTCAACAGCGGATTGGCGGAGGCCAGTGTTTTCAAGGGCACCGACTAAGCTTCAACTGTCGTCTATCGACAACAATCGGTACCGACGACAGCGTAATGTGCCCTCCGCACGGAGAAACTCGGGATAGACAATCCATTCACAGACAGACTGCGGTCGACATTGCTTAACCTACGTGTTCAGTCACACACATGCGAACAAAACATAATGCTGTACGATAATCATTACGACTACTTAATTAAAACTATTTTTTTATACTACGTCGGGTGGCATACAAGCATACGGCCCACCTGATGTAAAGTGAGTACCGTAGCCTATTAACGCTTGCGATATATTAAGTATCACTCGCGCGATGCCTCCTCTGCTGCTTATGCAGCAACTCCTTGAGAGCTTACTGGTGACCTCACTCACACGTAGGAACACAACAACCCTCTGGGAGTTGTTATTTGGCTGCGATTTTCTGTGAGGTGGAGGTACTTCCCCAGACGGACTGCTTTGATGCGCCCTGTCTCTCTAAAATTATCCAGTTCGAGACAAACAGACATATTCATATACACAAACGTTTGCCTTGTGTGGGAATCGAACCCACGAGCGTTGGTATCAAAGTCATCATTCACGACTGAGCCACCGAGCTCGTCAAAATTGACTAATCTTAATATTAATGACATCTCGGAAACTGCTCTAACGACTTAGTTAAAATTTTGTATTTAGATTTTTTCTTAAGTTCCTCTACACAGGTGTCTTTTCAGAAACGCATTTATACAATAAAAGTAATCACCAACGAAGCATGGTCGCTCAAGTACAGTTAAGTGCACATCAAGCTTAACACTTTGACATCTGCACCGTTTTATACATTGCTAGCTACACTCCGTAACTTCGTCTACACGTGTGTCCGATATTCCGCGGGAACCGCATTTTGTACTTTCTTTTTCCTTCTAAAAGTAGATTCGTGATAATGAATGCCTTAATCTTATTAGCCTATAACCATCCTCAAGAATTGGCCTATTAAATGCAAAAAGATATCGTAAAACCGACCGCTAGTTTCAGAGATTAGCGCGTTCAAACAAACAAACTCTCCAGCTTATATATTAGTATAGATGTTAACGTAGGACCGTTATAATAATTACAACCAAACTACGGGTCTTTAGGTCAGATATTTCCAATTGTTTTGTGCCGTAGACCCCTTGCACATATATTTTCTGCTAACCTAACTAATGTTAGAAACTGACCCCTTACATGACCCCCTTGGGTCGATATAGACCACTTTTGGAACCACAGAGTTAGCGTGATCTGCTCTTAGCTGTACTAACTACAGAGTTGCGTAGATTTATTTTTACTATTTCTTTAGTGTAAACAAATGACAACATTATCGTGTACTTATATTCAAGGTATAACCGGCGGCAAAATAAACGCGGATAAAAATCATTTTCACGATCCCCCTTCACCACAAGATGGCGCTGTCTAATTCGTAGCACATCAATAATTTTAAAACTAATAAATTCACCAATCTAATGTATTCTGTCTGGCGTCTTGGAAACTGGTGCTGTTCTCGCTGTAGAACTGCGAGAACCAAGACCTGAACGCCCTGATGGTCTTGTCTGTCTTCACGTACGTCGGCGCGCTGACGAACTTCTTATTGTTCCAGATGACGATATCTCTTTCGAACTGTAAAACACATAGTACAACTGTAAAAAATATAGTATAACTCTGAAAAACATAGTGTAACTGTAAAAATATAGCGTAACTGTAAAAAAATATAGTGTAACTGTAAAAACATATAGTGTAACTATAAAAAAATATAATGTAACTGTAAAAAAATATAGTGTAACTGTAAAAAAGCAGTAAGAAGTAGATACAGAGATGGTGTTTTATTTTTTGGCATTCGAAAGGCTTCTTCCTTATCCCGTTTAATCTTCTTCCTTAGTGTTGTCGCGATCTGGTATCTAAGTCTAAGGATTTGGCGAAGATACTCATTTTGACATGAAGCGACTGCTGCTAATGGACCTGACAGATGTAGCTATGTATCCAAATGTTTATAAAGCTATTTAACTGGTGCTGTTTAATAATAAATTCTTTACCAGAAAACACCAGCTGTCGGTTAAATTATGAGATTTTTTTATAACGAAAAAGGCAATGTTGAGCTGTGACAGCCTAGTGGATACAGAACCAGACTATTTAATGATTGGATATCTGGTTCGAATCTTGATGTGGGCATGTACCACTAAATGCACGGTACAGGAAAACATAGTGATAAAAAGATGGATAGATAGATGGATAGAATTTTTATTTGTAGTGAGCACGTATGTCGAAGAAATTATATTTCGACAGACGTGAGAGCTAACCTAAGAAATTCATTATTAGATTCATTAGATTAGCAAACGGAATAACGCTTGAAAGAAGAATGAATGAGAAATTCACGATCAACTTTTTTGCCAATGAAAAGAAAAGAGCTATGAATGTTATGGAAGCGAGTGAAGCGTATAAGGACCGCGTCTCACGGCGCTCGTTCCTCTCTGCCGACCCCGCAAGGAACCTGGCGTGAGTATAATCATAGATAAATAAATAAATATTGTCGGACAAATTCTACAGCGCCCCATAGCCTCAAAGTAAGCGAAGCTTGTGTTATGGGTACTAGACAGCTGATAAATACATTTTTTTTAAATACATAATTATAACACATAGACCCACAGCCAAACCAAGACATGTTCATGCCCACAAAATGTTTCTACTGTGTGGGAATCGAACACACGAGCGTTGGTGTCAAAGTAGTGGTATTGACCACTGCGCTGCCGAGTTTGTGAAGAGATATACATACATATATATATATATAAAGAAAGCTAGGGCGCATCAAAGCAACCCGTCTGGGGAAGTACTTCCACCTCACAGAAAACCGCAGATAATAACGAAGGTAGGTAGATGAAAGGTAGTTGTATTCCGGCATGAGTGAGGTCACAGTAAGCCTCCTAAGGAGGCTACGGTAACCCCTTTGTGTCAGGTGGGCGGTATGGTTCGTATGCCTCCAGAAGTATACATAAAATTATTTGTGCTACTCCCAGCTAGATGGCGTTACTCACCATGTCACCTTCGGACTTGACGAATATGGCGGCTATTGGGGCGTTGTAGAACGGCGAGTAAAATCTGTGCACCACTCTCTGCACGAGCGGCCCCAGGGGCGTCACAGACTGGGACACCAGCACCGGCCCCACCGGCGTCTGGAGCCGCAGGCGGACGTGGCCGGGGCCTATCTGACAATTTAAGAAACAATTTAATAAAAAAAAAAAGTTCTTGCAGTTGATACGCGATACAAGTGAAACTTTCAAAAATGTGATAATGATTGTACAGTTTATTTATGATGATATTGATCATAGTTGAAAAAGGTTTTTATTAAAATACTGAAATATTTATTATATAAACAACACACGTGTACAATACACCACGGTTGTTGTGACGCCTTATCCCAAGCTCTGTATATAAAAATAAACTACATAGACCAAGTACAAAATTAACAATCGTAGCTAATAATACTTTCATTATGTGTATTAAAATTTAAATTATATATTAAAATAAATTACCAGAGGGTTTTAAGGAAATTAACCATTCTAAATTTAGAGCTACGTTAAAGAATGGTTGGGCAAAAAATGATTTTATAGCATACAAGAATATTTAGATTATAAGTAGAAATATAATAAATTTAGCGTTATTGTAATGTCTATACCTATAAATGTGTATACGCCTGAAAAGGTAGGTTCAAGGGTTACTGTTTGTAATCAACAATAAGACCTGTTTTTTTGTTACCTTGTCTTCCATACACAATAAAGAGCTTACCTACTTACTTACTTACAAGCGTAATACGTAGGCACACACGTACTAACGCACGTACAACGCTCGGACCAAGTAAGTCATCTTGTGACCGGCAATCCGTCCAAACGTTGGCACCCACCCAATTATAGAACACGATCAATTTGGTCACGGTAGGCAAGTCATGGTTCTGGCTCGGCTCCTACATCCTTTCACTTTCGCATTGTATATCTGTTTCGTCATTCTTTCATCCAGCATTCTTTCTACATGTCCGAACCAGGGAGCATGCCTTTTCTTATCTTATAACCGACACTCTCTTTCAGACCAACTTTCTTTCTTACGCCATCATTACGAACTCGGTCATCAAGCGTTATGCCACAAATTTTGCGCAATGCTCGTCTCATCTCTGCCTTAATAGATAGATAAGATAAAAATTCTCTATTTGCCATTGGGCCCCGGCAGGCACTTAGTTACGTCTTACATTTTTGGAAATATATTCTTATTATCTGATTTAATTCTCTTATATTACTTTTTTCCTTTTTTTTAATCTGCCAGCATTTCTGAAATGACCATTGGCGAAGAAGAAATGCCGAAAGAAACTAGCCTATATAGGTCTCTTTTAAAATTGTTAATTAGATATTACACATTATCTATACAGATAAATAAAATTTGAGTGTCTGTTTGTAATATTAAAATAACCGCATATGGATGCATACACGGTACATATACCAAAATGAATATTTTTTCAATTTTTGTCTGTCTGTCTGTCTGTCGGTTTGTTCCGGCTAATCTCTGAAACGGCTGGACCGATTTTGACGGGACTTTCACTGACAGATAGCTGATGTAATAAGAAGTAACTTAGGCTACCTTTATTTTAGAAAATTTATTTATTTTTATTAATATAAAATAAATAAAAAAAAATTACTATTCCGCGCGGACGAAGTGCATAATACATATCTATTATTATTTTGCTGTTCGCTATTTTACTTTGCTTATTTAGGTAAGTACATATAATCATATCAAATAAATAAAATTATAATTGAACGATAACTTTTTTGTTAAAGTGCGGACGGAGTCGCGGGCACAGCTAGTATTATCAATAATATTGAAAATCATCGTGAGTCCTTACTTGTGTGACGTGAACATCAACATGAAAAAGGTCCAGCTTTAAAATCTTGTAATCGTGGGTGAGGTTCATGACGGCTGTATGATCATCGTTCCGTGACCAGTCGGCTGCCCACACGTGGCGACCTAGAAAAAAAAAACGAGTGTGCTTTAGACCACGCGACTGAAGTAAAACTTCTTTAGCTCCATAGTGTGATACAGACAATAGGCCTGCACTGTGTCAAACATATACGAAACTTAACTCGCTATGAGAGAAAGAGAGAAAGAAAATGTGTACTCGCACCTCCCTCTCTTGCCCCTACAGTAATATACGAAAACTCTCTCTCTTCCTTTCTATCTTCACTAACTTATATCTCCCTCTCATCTTCCGTTCGCCTCGCCCGATCACAATTTTCGTAACGCTCTCGTCACGCAGCCACCAGCGTACTCCCCAAGTCAAGCGTGCGTAAAGAAGTTTTACTTCAATAACAAAAGTACTCAACACAGGCATGATCACATCGCCTCGAAACACCACTCGAGAGGTAGGGCGCATCAATGCAGCCCGTCTGTGAAAGTACCTCCACCACGCAGAAAACCGCAGCCACATAACATCTCCCCAGAGGGTTGTTGTGTTCCTGCGTGTTAGTGAGGTCGCCACGTCGTACGTTACTTTGACACCGACGCTCGTGGGTTCGATTCCCACACGGGACAAACATTTGTGTGCATGAATATATCTGTCTGTTAAGGTGTGGGTATTTGTAAGAGAGATAGGGCGCATCACAGCAGCCCGTCCGGGGACTTAACTCCACCTCACAGGATATAACATCTCACTACGGTTGCTGTGTTCCTGCGTGCGAGTGAAGTCACCAGTAAGCTCCTGAGGAGTTGCTGTGTCAGCAGCAGAGAAGGTATCGCGCGAGTGATAAGAGTGATAAGCATTCATAGGCTTTACATCAGGTGGACCGTATGCTTCCGACGTTGTATAAAAATAAACTAATTCGAAATGGGATTGCATTGAAGTTTTTACTAAAATATGTGGAATAGAAATGAATAGTGAAGAGTTTGCCGGCAACAAACTTCTTTCTTTTTCTCTCGAGAATTTTCAAGTTGTAGAATGGGCGAGGTTTTCCCAAGGGACTACAGCATGGGTTTCTTCAAGAAAGGCGTGAAGATGTTTTAGATGGTCGGCGACGCATGTGGGACACCCCTGGTGTTGCAAATGTCCATAGGCAGCGGTGACTGTTTACCATCAGGCAGGCCGTATGCTTGTTTATCACCTTTATCCGTATTTGACGAGCTCTCAAATACGGATAAAGGGAAGACGGATAAGATGAGGAATTCTTTCTTGCAAGTGAACACACGTAATCTTCCGAGGAGTTGCTGTGTGCTGGGGTGGCAACGCGCGAGTGACACTTCCTGCATTGAAAGCGTTCGTCGGCTACTGGAACTACTTTGCATCAGGTGGGCCGTATGTTTGATTGTTTCCCGCTGCGTTCAAGTACATTGCGGGTGCGTGAACCATTTCTTGATTCTAATATACAATGACATTAATGCCAAGTGGTAAAGTTTAATAACAAAGCATGCGCTGAATCATTTCCAGACATGTACAACTCACCAATAATGTTAAGTAGAATTGGATACTTCTCCCCCAAGTTAGAGAGAAGAGACGGGGAGTGGACTGCATTTAAATGGGCCACGTCGGCCCCGTTCTCCGGTATTTCCTGAAATTATTAGCTATTGCATTAATTGAACTTGTTTGTGGGTGCACCATGTGCACTACAGATTGACTATACCTCTAAAAATATATAAGATTTATAGACTTAAAAACACGTGCTCGGAAACAGCGTTGAATGTTAAAGAAGCGAGTGAGGTGTGTAAAGATCGTACTACTACTACCGTAGTCTATGAACGCTTGTATATCACTCATGCCACCTCTGCAGCTAACACAGCAACTCCTCAGGAGCTTACTGCTGACTTCACTCGCGCGCAGGAACACAGCAACCCTCGAGGGAGATGTTACATCGTGCGAGGTGGAGTTAGGTCCCCGGACGGGCTGCTGTGATGCGCCCTATCTCTCTTACAAATACCCACACCTTAACAGACAGATATATTCATGCACACAAATGTTTGTCCCGTGTGGGAATCGAACCCACGAGCGTCGGTGTCAAAGTAACGTAACGTAACTGTGAATTTCACCATAGCGCCACCGAGCTGGTTAAAATAGCTATCTTAGCAGCAGCATTGTACCGATATTCTTTATATTGAAAGTGTTCATAAGCTACGATAATCTTTTCACATCAGGCGGTACGCGTGTATGGCCCCAGATATTGTTTTAAAAAAATAGGTTGGTCATCTATCGAAAACAGCTAAGCTAAGAGCAGTGATGGCCCAGTAGATAAGGAACCGGGCTAGTGACCACCTGGTCACCAGTTCGAATCCTGGTATGTACCACTAAATATGTGTTTTCGGATTTATGTACATATTTTCAATTATCACTCGCTCGGCGGTGAAGAAAAACATCGTGAGGTAACACGCACGTCCCAGAAATTATATTTGGAAAGACGTGTTACCTGACCTAAGGTAGCTGTGGCTTTTCCTCTGTGTTTCCATCTGTCGGCGGTCGCTCCATGTCCAAATCAGTATCTTCGCAAAATCCTTAATCTTAAGTCATGGACTCCACCAATCGTAATGGATTAGGAAACGTCATCCTTAAGAAGAAGGTTAAAATTACGTCAGTACCTGAATATGAGCGTTGACGAGGAACTCATTCCTCCCCCGGTACCCCCAGCGCTTCAACTCCGGCGCGTCCTGCAGCCCCCACTGAGGTTCCCGACCCTCGGCGTCATGCCAAATCCAAATGGCTCCATCAGCCTCCACCGTAGGCCATGTTTTTATAGAAACTCCTCGAGGTGCTGCAAAAAAAGGGATACTACTTGTGTACGATACTATCTATCTATCTATCTATAACTTCACGCCAAATCCCTCGCGGGGTAGGCAGAGAGAACCGAGCGCCACGTGACTCGATCCTTACATATCTCACTCGCTTCTTTAACATTCATTGCTCTTCTCATGCACGCACGCCGGTTTCTAGGGCTCCTGACATCACCTTCTGATAGAACATGACCAATTTGGTCATGGTAGGTAAGTCTTGGCCTTCCCCGGCTCCTACATCCTTCCACTTTTGCATTGTATATCTGCTTCGTCATTCTTTCATCTATGATGATATATATCTATGTACGATACTAATTATATATTATAATATTTACATAATATTTGTATACATTGACGAGCTCGGTGGTTCGCTCTTGGGTTCGATTCCCACACAGGACAAACATTTGTGTGCATGAACATGTCAGCTTGCCTTGGTCTGGGTATTTTTATGAGAGGTAGGGCGCATCAAAGCAGTCCGTCCGGGGAAGTAACTCCACCTCACAGAAAACAGCAGTCAAATAACAACTCCACAGAGGGTTGTTGTGTTCCCGCGTGTGAGTCAGGTCACCAGTGACTCCCCAAACAGTTGCTGAGCAGCAGAGGAGGCGTCGCGCGAATGATGCTTAATTACATTTTAATAATTACAAGCTTTAATAGACTACGGTGACCGCTTAACATCAGGTGGACCGTAAGCTTGAATGCCTTCCGAAGTTGCATAAAAAAAATAGATCCAATACATCTTTTTGAGTTAAAAGCTATCCATGAATGTTTGTAGCGCTTTCCCAAAAAAATATGCCATATCGTAATTTGGACGATACGAAACCATTTGACGAGCTCAGTGGCTCAGTCGTGAATGACGCGCCTTTGACACTAACGCTCGTGGGTTCGATTCCCACACAAGGCAAACATTTGTGAGCATGAACATGTCTGTTTGTCTTGGTCTGGATGTTTTAAGAGAGGTAGGGCGCATCAAAGCAGCCCGTCCGGGGAAGTACCTCCACCTCATAGAAAACCGCAGCCAAATAACAACTCCCTAGAGGATTGTTGTGTTCCTGTGTGTGAGTGAGGTCACCAGTAAGCTCTCAAGGAGTTGCTGTGTAAGCAGAGGAGGCATCGCGCCAGTGATACTTAATATATCGCAGGCGTTAGGCTACGGTATCCGATTTACATCAGGTGGGCCGTATGCTTGTATGACTCCCGACGTAGTATAAAAAAATGCTATGTGGCGCTCATGGCTCTCTGTCTACCCCGTAAGGAACTCGGTGTTAGGATGTGTACACATATATCAAATTGCTTGTAAATTTGACTTCCGCAAAACAACACCGGAGGGTATATTAACTGTCCAATTATGTACATTAGCACTGCATTCGAATCTGTAACAATTTAAGGGGCCTTCGTAACGAATTGCTTACTTAACACCGACTGTTGCTGTTTTAGACTGACATAAACTGTTTTGTCGTGAATATGTCTTTAAATTTTCTTCCATAGTGGGAGGCAATTCAAAAACTGACAATAACAAAATACAGGAGGATACAGTTTGGTTGTTGTACCTCCATATCTACCGATTACATGAACATTTTTAATTACTTACACCACTTGATAGCTAAAGAATTTGTCACGTTGAGTGCATCAGTCCGCATGTCCAAAAAAAAAAAAAAAAAGGTAAGACTTTTGAAAGACGCATGACCCATAACCTAATAAAGGCCCTTTTTTCCCTTCGGGTTGCGGAGGTCGGACGGTAGTCGCTTCATGTCAAAACCAGTGTCTTTGCCAAATCCTTAGGCTAAGGTAGCGGACCCCGACAATCCCAAGGGATTATGAAACGGAATGACGCTAGGAAGAATAGATATTTAATAACATACTTATAATACAAAGAAAACAGACCAAGACAAACAGACATGTTCATGCACGCAAATGTTTGTACTGAGTAGGAGTCGAACTAGCGTTTATATTATTGACCACACATCCATAGACAGACTGCTTAACCTGCGAAATCTTAAACTCTTAGACTTAAGCTCTCGAGTTCCACTTACCATGTTCTATTCCTGGTACACTGACGCATGTGCCGTCTTCTCCAAACTTCCATTTGTGAAAGGGACATTCTATACAGTTCCCGCATACAGTACCCCCAACACCCAAATTTGCACCCAAATGGGGGCAGTACGCGTCCACGCAACGGGGGATGCCGTCCTCGCCGCGATACACGCACAGGTTTTGGCCTGGAAAAACATGAGACATTGATTGTATGTATGTTCGTAGAACCAGTGTGGAACGACCACCACTAGATGGAGCGACGACCTCGAGAGGTTTGCAGGGAGTCGATGGATGCAGGTGGCACAGGATCGAGACGAATGGCACTCTAGAGGGGAGGTCTATGTCTATGTCAGCAGTGGACGAATACCGGGCTGATATGATGATAATGACGTGAACGCAGTTGAAATGAGAGCGCTGAGGAGTATGTCTGGAGTTAGAATGATTGATAGAGTAAGAAATAGCACGTGAAGAGAACAACGTGGAATGAAAGATGATGTAGTGATAAAAATTGAAAAGGGTATGCTGAGATAGTTCGGACATTTAGAAAGAATGAATGACAAAGAGTTAAGAAGTGTATCGAGCAAGAGTGAATGGAGATATCGGTAGGGGCCGCCCTACACGCACGAATATAGATCAAATTAGTGATGTGTTGAAAAAGGGCCAAATCAAAAGCACACAAAACCGAAGAACATACGTGAAGAGGTTGATGAGTGTGGAAGAAGCGAGAGAGGTATGTTTGGATCGGTGCACCTGGCGTTCCATAGTCTTTGCCTATCCTAGGAGACAGGCGTGATGATATGTACGTATATACGGCTTTATTAAAGTCCTGTTAGCACTTACAATCATCGCCTTTCACTCTGACAACACTTTAAACCCTATACAACCCGCTTACATAAAATTTAAGAGAGGTAGGGCGCATCAAAGCAGCCCATTTGGGGTATACCTGACAGAAAACCGTAGCCAAATACCAATTCCCTGGAGGGTTGTTGTCTTCCTGCGTGGGAGTGAGGTCACCAGTAAGCACCTAAGAAGTTGCTGTGCTAGCAGCAGAGTGATACCGTATATACCGTTGCAACGGTTAATGTGAATTGGGGAGTGATTGTGTGGAGTGAGTGAGTGAGTGGACCATTCTACACAAACACACTTTGATTTGACATTAGCGAGCCATTGACTGCACGTTTGTAAAACTCATTTGTTTCTAAACATGTGTATTCTGATACAAATAAATCTTTATCTTAATATATAACATGTGTTTGTCACCTAACTCTTCCTAAACGGGGCGGACCGATTTGGACGAAATTTTGTGTGTATATTTCCAATGGTTCCTTGATAGTTTCAAAACACAATTGGACCCGGAAGTCTGCGTTGATGTCGGTATGTCACCAAATCTTGAGACTGAATGTGGCGCTGCTTTTCCGCGCACGACGATGTCTGCCAAGTCCGCTAGTTTATCTATATATATCCCATTGCTATGCTACCATTCGCAAGCATTGTACATCCCTACTCTGCAGAGTCCGGCGCAGTCCTCACAGGATCCTGCCGGTGAGTGAGCGGGCAGGCACACTGACAATTGACATAAATGAAGATATAGGGATTCATTCATCTTAACGAGCTCGGTGGCGCAGTGGCGAAACGCG
Source organism: Pyralis farinalis (assembly GCA_947507595.1). Classification (NCBI taxonomy): domain Eukaryota; kingdom Metazoa; phylum Arthropoda; class Insecta; order Lepidoptera; family Pyralidae; genus Pyralis; species Pyralis farinalis. The sequence continues at coordinate 38,158,298 of OX382263.1, read as the reverse complement.
CTGTTACGCTACTTTGACGCCAACGCTCGTGGGTTCGATTCCCACACAGAACAAACATTTATGTGCATGAACATGTCTGTTTGTCTTGGTCTGGGTACTTTCTGTGTATAATAAGTATGTATTAACAAAAAAAAATGTATTTACGTATGTTTATCAGTCGTCTAGTACCTATAACACAAGCGTCGCTTACTTTGGGGATAGATGGCGCTGTGTAATTTGTCTGACAATATTTATTTATTATTATTATCTTTGCAGTCACGGGTATTAATCCCGGTCATTTGATAGGCATGCGCGGGGATAAGGATCGAACGCGTAGAGGCCCCTTAGGAAAGACTGTATGTAATGTTGTACACCCGCCGTGATCCGCTCCAGGGTATATCAATGGGTAATATACCAACGAACACGTCACGGCAGGTATATTATATATATTGGTATTGGAAATATGTCGGAAAAAAGTGGGCTATTAAAATGAGATATGGAGGGATTATTATTATGTGGAGAGACTTCAATCTTTATAAATTAAATTATATAATAAATTATATTCCCGTGGATGTATATATTTTTGTACAATATAACTTACAATAAAATATGGGTCTAAAAGTTGCCTGATAAATAAATAATATAATGAATAAATATTGCCTGACGCCGTCGAGCTCCAAAGTAAGCGAAGCTTCCATTATGGTACTAGTCAACTGATAAACATACGAAGCATTCCTTTTTTTGTAAATACTTACTTATGATACATACAAAAAACACCCAATTTTCTATGAGGTAGAGGTACTTCTCCAGCGGGGTCGCTTTGATGCGCCGCAGCTGTCTTAAAGCACCCAAACCAAGACAAATAGACATGTTCATACAAACAAATGTTTGTCCTGTGTGGAAATCGAACCCACGAGCGTTTGTGTGGCACCGAGCTCGTCAAATAAATATCAATAATTATTATTATTTGAGAACAATTGTGTTCTTCTAATCTTTTTCAAATGTGTTACGGTTTTGTATGATAACATAAAAACTCCAGTTTCAAAAGTCGACTTAATACACACTATCTTACTCCTATCCCGGTTTATCTTAAACAATTCGGTTCATTTATCGCCTATTGTCAGTTTAACTGTTTCTATACAAAATTAACCCAGTAATTTTGCACGGGTAATGTATGATTGATTATACACATCACGAAACCATACAAATTTAGTAAATAATCGTGTCACGAAACATCTATTAACATATTGTTCTCAAAGGACGTTTTACTTGGATATCCTTTAAACGTGTATGAATACTTTATAACAGTGGTTTTCAAAGTGTGAGTCGCGACCCCCTGGGGGGTCACGGTGGTGTGCAGAGCAGTGATAGCCCAGTGGATAAGGAACGGGACTATCGACCACCTGCTCCCCGGTTAGAATCCTAGCGGGGGCACGTGCCGCTATATTCATGTTTTCGGATTTATGTACATACTAGCTGCTGCCCGCGGCACCGCCCGCGTGGAGTCAAATAATGTAGCCTATGTGTTAATCCAGATCATAATCTATCTACGTGCCAAATTTCATTCAAATCCGTTCAGCCGTTTAAGATAAAGATAAAAAGATAAAAATTCTTTATTTGCCTTTAGACCCTCACGTTCACTTAGACACGTCTTACATTTTCAATATTATATCTTATCATTATTTTTTTTAAGTTTTCTCTTTTTTAATCTACCAGCATTTCAAATAACCATTGGCGAAGAAGAAATGCCGAAAGAAACTTGCCAATATAGGTCTTTTTTTTCCAAATCATCTTATACATATTACAATAAATATAATGAGTGAACATATAGTGATATCAAGTGGTACAATTAAAGTTACATTAATTCATGTGCTGAATCATTTCCATACATCTCTGTCAGTTAGATATTCATCGATTCTGTAATAACCCTTCTTACATAGAGTATTTTTGATGTGTCTTTTGAACATATAGTCAGGCAAGGACAGAACTGTTTCAGGTAATTTATTGTAGAATCGAATACAATTTACCACAAAAGATCTATTAGTCTTAGCAAGTCGATGTATTGGCATACGCAATCTATTCCTGCTTCTAAGATTTTCAGTACATTTTGAAAACGAATTTATATTTTTACGAGCATACATAATGTTCTCATAAATATATTGAGAGGCAGAGGCAGAGGCCGTTTAAGCGTGAAAGAGCAACAAACATCCATACATACAAACTTTCGCATTTATAATATTAGTAGGATTTATCACTTGCTCAGCGGTGAAGGAAAACACCGTGAGGAACACTCGCGTCCTAAATATTATATTTCGAAAGACGTGTGGCTTAACCTAAGAAAGATCTGGTCTTCCGTCTCGGTGGTGGAGGTCTGACGGCAGTCGCTCTAGTCAAAAATCAGTGTCTTCGTCAATTCGCCAATCCTAATGGATTACGAAACGGAATAACGCCAAGAAGAGGAAGACGGTGGTTTGTGATTTTGTCGCTATTGCCTTTCTGCGGAGTCGTAATTATATCTGTTTTAAAGAAAATAAACTTAATGTATATCAACCTAGATCAAACTTGGGTTAGTTCACAAGTCTTCCGATATATAATTTCGTGGACGGGCGTGTTCCCTCTCGATGTGTTCCTTCACCGCAGAGCTAGAGATAATTACAAATATGTACACAAATCAGAAAACACGAATTGAGTAATACATGATATATTATGCTATGTTCATGCATGGCACTTAAAGATATGCTTTCATCATAGCACCTGTCTAGTATTAGTAACGTTGCGTTATGACTCACATGTAAACCAGCAGTGGACAGGTAACCTCGACAAAAAACTGATAAAAGATATTTTGGAGTGGTAGATAAGATTAACATGGTGGGTAGTCGTACTTTGCCACCACTATACCACCATAGTTTCATAATACAATGGTGTATTTTCAGTGTGGGGCCAGGATTAGATAATCAACAAACATACATATACTAGCTGCAGGGTTACATATTATAGTAGAGAGATACATATACTAGAGCAGCCCAGACTTGGTCCGCTCGTACCCCGGTACGCCACTGTAACCGCTTTTTAGGGTTCCGTACCCAAAGGGTAAAACGGAACCCTATTACTGAGGCTCCGCTGTCCGTCCGTCCGTCCGTCCGTCCGTCTGTCACCAGGCTGTATCTCATGAACTGTGATAGTTAGACAGTTGAAATTTTCACAGATAATGCATTTCTGTTGCCGCTATAACAACAAATACTAAAAAGTAGAATAAAATAAATATTTAAGGGGGCTCCCATACAACAAACGTGATTTTTTTTGCCGTTTTTATAGATAATGGTACGGAACCCTTCGTGCGCGAGTCCGACTCGCACTTGGCCGATTTTTTCTACTTCCTTTCTTTTCTCTCGACTTCTGAGAGTCGTATCGTGTTGACAACAGCCTTTATAACCTTCCTCAAGATTTGGACTATCAAACGCAAAAATAAGTTTTCATATCCGACTGGTGGTTCCAGAAATTAGCGCGTTCATACATACAAACTATTAATGTCTGTATATATATCTTCACGCCAGGTCCCTTGCGTGCTAGGCAGAGAGAACCGAGCGCCATAAGACGCGGTCCTTACACAATTCACTCGCTTCTTTCACATTCATAGCTCTTTTTATGCACACTTGCCGGTTCCTGGGGCTCCTGACATCACCTTCTGATAAAACACGACAAATTTGGTCACGGTAGTCTCGGTCTTCCTCGGCTCCTACATCCTTCCACTTTTGCATTGTATATCTGTTTCGCCATTCTTTCGTCCTACATTCTTTCTACATGTCCGGACCAACGGAGGATGCCTTTTCTTATCTTAACAAAATAAATATCAAACTATGTCGCTTTATATATTTGTACAGTATGGAGTCGTAACAGTATTGACTCGCACGTTCAAGAAATTATATTTCGATAACGTGTCACCTAATCTAAGAAAGGTCTGATTTCCCTGAGGGTTGTGTGGTCTGACTGCCATCGCTCCATGTAACAAACTGTATCTTTGTCATAAGCCTAGGAAGAGGAATGGTCTAATACAGTCAATAAAATTATCTCAAAACTTGCAGAACTAATAATTCGTATTCATTACGAAAAACATACGCATTTAGTAAATAAACATATAATAGGTCAATGGCCAGCGCGCGACCGACGTTCAGCTGAGCGTTGGCTAATGGACATTTCACGCATAAGAGTACAACAATTTTTTATAACACTTATTAACTAATGAGATTCTGAACAGAGAGGTAGGGCACATCAAAGCCGGACTCCGGATAGCAACTCCTTCTCGAGAGAGCTCGATGGCGTTGTTGCGCGTGTCATTCTAACCGAACACGCAGGTTAAGCAAGATCGACCGCAGCCAGTCTATGGATGGGCTTATCTATCTCGAGTTTCTCCGTGCTTCGGAGGGCACGATAAGCCGTCGGACCGGGCTGTTGTCGATAGGTGACAGTCGTTAAGCTAAGTCAAAGGCCCTCCCGACTTTGTCCAAAAAAAAAACAAAGATACAAGCCTATTTGCGAATAGACAGATTTTAGAGATGAATTGACAGTAGTCACTATTTATAATGTCGGTTATAAACAAATTACCCAGCACGTCAACGGGAAGAACCCCAACCACTCCCAGGTCCCCGCTCTCCACCACGGCAAACCAGCCGTTGGGGTAAGGAGGCGGTATTTTGGTACCCAAACGTCTGGCGTGCTGCGCTCTGCTGATCTTGGCAGAGCGGTCTGGTCCTGGCTTTATGTACTCGAAGCCGACATCAGTTAACTCCTGAAACAAAGAATAATTTAAAATTACCACCATACCTATCCACCATACGGCCCGCCTGTAAAGTGGTTACCGTAGTCTATAAACGCTTACATTAAGTATCACTAGCGCGATACCACCTCTGCTGCTAACACAGCAACTACTTAGGAGCTTACTGGTGACCTCACTCACTCGCAGCAACACAACAACGCTTCAGGGAGTTATTTGGCTGCGGTTTTCTGTGAGGTGGAGCCACTTCACCAGACATGCTGCTTTGATACGCCTCTCAAAAATACCCACACCAATACAAACAGACATGTTCATGCAATAAAATATATGTCCTATGTGGGAATCGAATCCGCGAGCGTTGATGTCAAAGTAGGGTTAGTAATTTCTATCTTCTAGAGGCAATAATAGTCATTGCTAAACCATTGGTGTTAGATATACTCACGTACCTAATATTGTGTGTGTGTGTATGGATACATATACTCACTGCACACATATCGGTGTATATTGTTCTTAGGGTTCCGTGCTTTACAAGGAAAAACGGAACCTTTATAGGATCACTTTGTAGTCCGTCTGTCTGTCTGTCAAGACCCTTTTTCTCAGGAACAGGTGGAGCTATCAAGCTGACATTAATATCATATACTCAGGTCTGTAATCCCTTCGAGCAGTGAAAAAATCAATCTTCTAAGTCAACGCATTTGTTATCCATTTGTCTGTCTGTTTTCTCAGGAACGGGTGGAGCTATCAAGCGGACATTAATATCAAATACTCAGGCCTGCAATCCCTTCGAGCAGTGAAAAAAACAATCTTCTAAGTCAACGCATTTGTTGTCCATCTGTCTGTCTGTTTTTTCAGGAACGGGTGGAGCTGTCAAGCGGACATTAATATCAAATACTCAGGCCTGCAATCCCTTCGAGCAGTGAAAAAAACAATCTTCTAAGTCAACGCATTTGTTGTCCATCTGTCTGTCTGTTTTTTCAGGAACGGGTGGAGCTATCAAGCGGACATTAATATCAAATACTCAGGCCTGCAATCCCTTCGAGCAGTGAAAAAATCAATCTTCTAAGTCAACGCATTTGTTGTCCATCTGTCTGTCTGTTTTTTCAGGAACGGGTGGAGCTGTCAAGCGGACATTAATATCAAATACTCAGGCCTGCAATCCCTTCGAGCAGTGAAAAAAACAATCTTCTAAGTCAACGCATTTGTTGTCCATCTGTCTGTCTGTTTTTTCAGGAACGGGTGGAGCTATCAAGCGGACATTAATATCAAATACTCAGGCCTGCAATCCCTTCGAGCAGTGAAAAAATCAATCTTCTAAGTCAACGCATTTGTTGTCCATCTGTCTGTCTGTTTTTTCAGGAACGGGTGGAGCTGTCAAGCGGACATTAATATCAAATACTCAGGCCTGCAATCCCTTCGAGCAGTGAAAAAAACAATCTTCTAAGTCAACGCATTTGTTGTCCATCTGTCTGTCTGTTTTTTCAGGAACGGGTGGAGCTATCAAGCGGACATTAATATCAAATACTCAGGCCTGCAATCCCTTCGAGCAGTGAAAAAATCAATCTTCTAAGTCAACGCATTTGTTGTCCATCTGTCTGTCTGTTTTTTCAGGAACGGGTGGAGCTGTCAAGCGGACATTAATATCAAATACTCAGGCCTGCAATCCCTTCGAGCAGTGAAAAAAACAATCTTCTAAGTCAACGCATTTGTTGTCCATCTGTCTGTCTGTTTTTTCAGGAACGGGTGGAGCTATCAAGCGGACATTAATATCAAATACTCAGGCCTGCAATCCCTTCGAGCAGTGAAAAAATCAAACTTCTAAGTCGACGCAATCAAAAGATACGGCTGTTTATGTCTCGTTTATGCGCATACTTTGATACTCGCAAGGGAATCAAATCCTATAGGGTACTTCCATAAAAACATATGGGAAAACGTATGGCCACTCTGCAGTGCAGTCTGCACTGCACTCCCATCAACAGAAAAAGTAACAGCACTCGTCGCTAGATGTCGTACAGGGTTCCATATATTTAAAAAAAATTAAAAATAAAATATTTAAATATTTTTTAAATTTAAAAAATATCAGCTCTGCCTACACAGCTTGCTGTTATTTACTAGTATATCGCAAGCGTTAATAGGCTACGGTACCCGCTTTACATCAGGTGGGCCGTATGCTTGTATGTCTCCCGGAGTGGTATATAAAAAAAAAAGATTTGATTTTTTAAATGCAAGACGTTTTTAATTGTTTGTGATGGACCAAGATATAAAGGCTTTTTAACTTTTTAAATTACGAATATAAGAAGCGGGTGGAGCGTGTAAGTATCTCGTCTTATGGTAGACCTAAGAGCTAGGGCAAAAAATGCTTTGAATTTACTAAAGGGGATTTTTTAACAGTTGGTTATAGTAATTGTGTACACACACATACTGCGGACAGTTAAGCGAACTGTACAACGGGTGTCTTATATATGCCAAATGTGTCATGTTTTTTTTTAAAGGCTAGGCTAAAAATTGTTATACAGATTGTACACCACGATTGATGATGATGATGATTGTATCCCATTATACACGCGGCTGAAGGGGAAATATCCCTATTATGTACTTATGTCAGGAGCCTAGAAACCGGCGAGCGAGCATGTAAAGAGCAATGTTATTGACGCGAGTGAGGTGTGTAAGGATCGAGTCACGTGGCGCTCGGCTCTCTCTGCCTACCCTGCAAGGGATATGGCGTGTCAAGATATGCATACATACATTCATATTTTTAATTAAATAATTTTAATCATATTAGATTCCATTTGACATTATATATTTGTAATTATTTCGAGATTACTTCTTAAAACGTCAATAATTGGGTGAATTGCCCTAGTTCGAAAGTACAAATTGATTTGTATATTTAGTTTGTTCACAGGGGAGAGTGTATGACCAACCTATTAAAAGTTTTATCTATATCTTCCACGTTCTTTGCGGAGTAGGCAGAGAGAACCCAGCAGCACACGACTCGGTCTGTACACACCATACTCGCTGCTTTAACATTCACTAAGGGCCTGACGAAAAACAGCGTCGATACACGGTCACCCGTGTACTCCAACGTTGGCAGCCATTACGATACACATATTTTTGTATATTTTCACCAATTTTTCTTTGTTTCCTTTTTATTGTGTGTGTTATCAACGGGTATGCCAATAACTATTTCTTTCTTTCTTTCTATACAGGCACGCTCAGTTCCTAGGGCTCCTGACATCATTTTCTGATACCATATGCCTAATTTGGCCGTGGTAGGAGAGTCTTGGTTCGAATACTCTTTCACTTTCGCGTTGTAAGTATATTTGTTTCGTCATTTTTTCTTCTTGCATTCATTCTACATGTCCGAACCAACGGAGCATGCCTTTTCTTATCTTTACACTGTCACTCTCTTCCAGACGAACTCTCTTATGTCTTCATTGGAAACTTTTTATATACCTAGTCCGGCCATAAGTTTTGTTAATGTAAATGAATAATTTATTTTTGTATGATATAATGTAATCTTAATAAAATGTATATGTACATATTTATGGAAGTCTCAGTAAAAAATAAAAATAATGATTCTATTAGAAATAGCCACCTTTGGCTTTGATACAGCCCTTTAATCTTTAATAATATGGATTTACGCACTGTTTCCATGGAAAATTTAGCCACTACCGGCCCCAGAGATTTCTTAAGAGGCACAATGTCGGCGTGTCGTTTCGAGCAGGCCATGTTCTCTGAAACTGAACATAATTTGTAGTCTAAGGGGCTATATCTGGGCTAGACGAGGGCGAGTCTTCAGCTCTTATAAAGTCCGGAACGTTGTTTTCGAGCCAGGCTTGGGTAGTTCGTGCCTTGTGACCAGGTGCAGAGTCTTGCTGTACAGTCCACGGTACATTTTTCAAAAGTGTATTGCTAAGAGGTTTCACAACACGATCCAAGACAGTCTCTTGAAACACTTTGGCTAAAGTCCTTTTTCACAAAAATGAAGCTTTGTGACTCTTTGATAAGACACCCCCACCAAACCATTACAGACGCAGGATGATGATAACGTTGTACCTTTCCAACCTTGACCGACTTCGGCGGCTTCTTTAGAACTGCGTGCCTACACTTTGTCATTTTGCTTGATGTAGTGCTCTTCAATCGTGAAAATTTTTTCATCAGTAAAGAGGATATTTCTGTGCCTTTCACCTGCGTATCGGGACAGAAAGCATTTTGATAGATCTACCCTCTTCAACTGTAGGGATTGATTTATGTCCTGTATATCGACGATGAGCTTCAGGTCTTGTTTTATTATACGCGACAGAGTCCTAGCAGGAATCTTCATTTCTCGCGATAAGATTTTTTGTTTCCTAATGGGGTTTCGGCGAATTCTGGCTTTAACAGCATCATCAGCCTTTGTAGTTCTAACAGCACGCAGTCGTCTCGATCTTTTATGGTCTTCAACAGAGGAAGTGTTGGTGTATTTGTCGATAGTACGATATGCGAACATACGGCTGATACCAAACTTTAGAAGTGTCTTGAATATGACCGACGGCTCCATACCCACTTTGTGCAAGACAATCACTGAAAATTCTATTTTCTTTGACATGGGGTGTTAAAGAAAATAGGATTCCATATTGTAATTTGATAATAAACACGAAAAAAATATGTAAAACGGAAAGAAATTTCTCACATAATAAACGCGTTCTAAATTCAAAATAATAAAAGAGTTGAAAAAAGAAAAGTTTTTACGTAACAGTATTCACGCCCAGACTAGTTATATTATACTAGGTATATCTTCTTCCAAGGCCAAGACTAACCTACCATGATCAAATTGGTCGTGTTCTATCAGAAGGTGATGTCAGGAGCCCTAGAAACCGGCGAGCGAGCATGAGAAGAGCAATGAATGTTATAGAAGCGAGTGAGGTATGTAAGGATCGAGTCACGTGGCACTCGGTTCTCTCTGCCTACCCCGTAAGGGATTTGGCGTGAAGTTACAGATAGATATCTTCTTCCAAACGTTATACCATTTCCTAAACCATTATGATTGGCGGGGTCCGTCACATAAGACTTAGGATTTGGCGAAGATACTGATTTTGACACGGAGCGACTGTCGTCGGACCTTCGGACGGATTACACGTCTTTTGAAACAGAATTTGTTGGACATACGGGGTTCCGCACGATGTTTTCCTTTACCAGCCAGCGAGTTCTGGTGCACGGCCCTCCAGGAGTCGAACCAGGAATAGTCGCCTAATAAACTGGTACTTTATCCACTGGGCTGACACTGCCCTTGATAGCCCAGTGGATAAAGAACCAGCTTTTTAGTTTATCAGCTATATAACATTTAACTTATTTAACGTTTCTTAAGTTATTTTCTCAGCTCGTATCCGTCCAATGCTGAATATAGGCCTCTCCTTTAGGGAGCCATTCGTCTCGATCCTGTGCCACCTGCATCCATCGACTCCCTGTGAACATCTCGAGCTCGTCGATCCATCTAGTGGTGAGTCTTCCCACATGGGAACACCATTCGAGAACCTTTCTTCCCCAGCGATTATCGATTCTACGAGCTATGTGGCACTTTAGCTTGCTAAGAATTTACCTATTAATATTAATTCAGGCCCGAACTACATAGGGTATTTGAAAGGTTTAGGACAATATCTCAAATTGTTAATTATGACGTAACATACGAGTATATGCAATTTGATTAATTCCTTGCGAGTTTCAAAATCAAAGTTTAAATAAATATAAAAAGCCGCCAAAACGTCAAAAACACCAAATATGCAGGGCACGTGGCGCCATGACGTCACATGCTCGTAAATAAACTTTTAGCTGTCAAATGTCAAATTTTAAGTAGGCCGTCTGGGGAAGTACCTCCACCTCACAGAAAACCGCAGCCAAATAACAACTTCCTAGAGGGTTGTTGTGTTCCTACGTTTGAATGACGTCACCAGTAAGCTCCTAAGGAGTTGCTGCGCTAGCAGCGGACGTGGCAACACGCGAGTGATACTTAATGTATTACAAGCGTTCATAGGCTACGGTAACAGCCTCACATTAGGTGGGCCGTATGCTTGTATGCCTCTCGACGTTTTAAAAAATGGCAACACGCTCCGAGATAACTTCGATAACGTTGACTATCTCTTTTTTATAGTTAATAATTCTCTATAGGCTTTCTTGATAAATAAGTTTTGTTGATACGCCTTGCTTCGTCTTAAAATTATATAAGAACAAGCTTAAAACTATATATTATATTCTGAAGTTATTGATTGACTAACTGATGTCGGTGGCGCTGTTGTTATTAACGCTACTTTGACGTCAACGCTCGTGGGTTCGATTCCCACACAGGACAAACATTTGTGTGCATGAACATGTCTGTTTGTTTTGGTATGGGTATTTTAAGAGAATCAGGGCGCATCAAAGCAACCCATCTTGGGAAGAATCTCCACCTCCCAGAAAACCACAGCCAACTCCACAACTCCCTGGGTTGCTGTGTTCCTGCGAGCGAGTGGACACACCAGAGGATGTCTCGTTTCTTAAACGGGGTTAAAGAACCGAGCAAGGTGTGTAATGGCGGAGTCATGTGATGCCGGACTCTGTCTGCTTACCCCGCAGGGGACTTGGCGTGAAGTCATAGAGCCTTCACGCAAGTTCACAAAATTTTATCGCAAGCGGATGAATGACGTGAAGTACGAACAAACAAACAAATCTTAATTTTATGTTACAAAATTATGGAATACTTATAAAGAAAGAAAATAGAAAATTATATTAGGTTTATGTATATCTATGATACTGTATATGTGTATATTTATAATAACTTACGTTGGTATTGCTGCCTGTTGCTGACCATTATGACAATGTCTTTCACATCACTAAGGTAAGGCAGAGAATAGGTGAGTGTAGTCTATTAAATATACAATTGTCCTTTATATGTGGGGTTTGAATTCTTCGTTGCTAGATGAAGTGACAAGATGTGTCAATTTAAAAAGCAAATTCAGTTCTAAATATAAAATTTGGTCCAAATCGTTACAGCTGCTACCGGGTTACACGGAATATATTTTAATACTAGCTGTGCCTGCGACTTCGTCCGCGTGGAATAGTTATTTTTTTATTATTTATTTATATTAATAAAAATAAATAAAATTTCTAAAATAAAAGTAGCCTAAGTTACTCTTTATTACATCAGCTATCTGCCAGTGAAAGTCCCGTCAAAATCCATCCAGCCGTTTCAGAGATTAGCCCGAACAAACAGATATACAGACAAAAATTGTAATAGAAATATTTTGGTATATGTACCGTGTATACATCCATAATCATTTAGTAGAAAGCGGTTATTTTAATATTACAAACATACACTCCAATTTTATTTATTTGTATGTATGTATGTATAGAATATAGATGTATAGATTAGGTATATAAGAATTACTGGCTTAAAGAAATAGGAAAAAATGTGCAAAAATGCAACGCGATTATTGGGATTTTTGTGTTTGTATTAGATTGACCGCACATATTGTGGGATCAAATACGTAATATAATACCAAATTGATCATGATTTATCAGAAGGTGACGTCAGGATTCTTAGAAACCGACGTGCATGAGAAGGACTATGAATGTTAAAGAAGCTAGTGATGGTTGTAAGGATCAAGTCATCACCTCGGTTCTCTCTGGCTACCCCGCAAGGGACTTTTCGTAAAGTTACATACATACAAATACGTATATATATTGTCGAATAACCGGTGGTTTTCAACACTATAGGCAGTTTTCTAGTTTCATTTTTGATGTGAAACATCTATTAGCGCGCCTTGCCGTGACGGCAAATGGCATGACGCTCTCTCATACCGTCACGCCTCCTCTACGCCGCCACTCTCGACTCCCTTGCGTGTGCGCGTGCGCATACTAGACACTCCGTTGCTTTTCTGCATGAGGTGTTTACTATATCTATCCGATGGTTTTTGATTTATATTAAAATTTTGAATATTCACTAACATGTTTTACATCTGCCGGGGATCCCGTGACGGCCATCATTTCTTTATTAATTCGCGTTTTTTCCGAGATACACTGAATATATTTTAACTAGGTGTATACTCCGCAACTTCCTTCGCATGTATCCCGGTATCCTGTGGGACCCGCTTTCGTCTTACTTTCTTTCTTTTTTCTAGATTTTCTCAGGACGTATCGTGATGTTGAACAGTCTATGACCTTCCTCAACCATTGGGCTATCAAATGCAGAAATAATTTTTTAAAACTCAGTGGTAGTTACAGAGAATAGCGCGTTAAACAAACTAACTCTACCGCTTTATATATTAGTATAGATATATATAAGAATTTCTCGTATGAAGTAAGGTAATGTCTAAAAACTCACCTTAGTATAAAACACGTGGTTCCAAAATGATTTATATATCGCATACAACACTATCACTAATATCACAGATAATAAAATGTACCACTTATACGCAGACATAAAACTTACAATTTCACGCACAACACTAAACACAAAATTTAAATAAAAAAGTGCAATGTCACTTTTGGATTCCGATTTCAAAATGTCCGCGCAATCAGATGACGACACGTCTTGTGCTCCTGACGCCATCTTGTGAGAGCACGTCGCCATATTGGTTTGAAAATATTTGAAACTGTTTGATGAATTTAACATTTTTGTACCTGAAACAAAATAAATTCACACATAAATAAAATTGTTGTTAATTTCAACAAAAATAACACATTCATTTATAACATTTTTTTGGACATCTTCCACATTTTTATAATTTTTTTAGGTATATATAAAATTCGATTGAAGTGCGTTAATTTCGCAATAACTTGGAAATGGCTCAATCATTTTGTATTTTTTTTTTGGTATTCACTTTATTTGGTAACACTTTACTGGGAAGGTTAAGAAAAAAAAAAAACGCGAAGCAAGTCGCGAGTGTCTGCTTGTTATATATACTCGTACTTTCCGGATGAATCTTTTGAACGTGGTAGAGAAATGGTAATTTCTTAAACTAGTGTTCGCCCAACGTCTAAAGACGACCAATCAAGTCATTATTGAAAAATTATGAAATTTTCTTCAATATATGCTTTTCTAATGCGTCCAAAATTTTTTTTATAGATAGCGGTAATAATAATGTTCGGTAATAGCTACTGAAAAAAAGAAAATCTGTTGACTATCAGAGGAGAAAAAGATACTGAACTATTGTGTCTTCGCTGATCTTACAGAAGACTGGATGGTATGTAATTTGTTGTTATGGGATATATTACAGGAGACCGGATGGTTGTTATGGGATGTATCTTACAGAAGACTGGATGGTTGTCATTTGTTATTATTGGATATATTACAGAAGACCGGATGGTTTTTACGGGATGTATCTTACGGAAGACAGGATGGTCGTTATTTTCTAGCGTTAGTCTAGTCTTAGCGTTAAGTTAGCGTAACATAGGCTATGCCAACTGCTTCCCATCAGCAGGGCCGTGTGGGCCACGTAAAAAGTGAACGTAATGGTTTTGTTTTGGTTGGTTCCAATGTCAACAGACTGTTTAGTCGCTATGTGCCCTAGATACTCGTATTATATGCGGAGACATATTTTAAAACAAAGGTCGATTTTACGCAGGTTGTAAATTTGACACCCCTCGTGCGTCACTGTGGTATAGATCAACTACTGAAAATATCATAGACTACATAATCTCGAGTATTATTAAAATTTTTAGTCTATTCATTTCAAAAACGACAAAGTTTAGGATTTAATAATTAATTTTTTTATCACATTATGTAAGCCATAATGTAAATTAGTTTATTTTATTTAAAATTCTACCCAAGAAGGATAGCGAACTCGAAATTGACAAACACCGACCGATAGCTCTCATACCATTGTTTACAAAAATCTCTTGTAAAAGGTAATATATAAGCGTCTTACAAAGTTCTTTTATGAATTAAATATATTTAAGGAAGAGCAGAATGGTTTTCAAAACAAATCTGTAACTCTAGCAGCAGCTTTCTCCCTTGTTAAAGCCATTACAAAAAACATTGATAATAAGAAACGAGTTACTGTCATTTTTCTATATATAAGCAAAGCGTTCGACAGAGTAGATCATGAAATCTCACTTTACAAGTGTGAAAGGTATTAGAGGACAAACTTTGGACTGAATAAAAAGTTATCTTTATCACCGGTTACAATCTGTGAAGATTAAGTATCTTGACGAGAATCTTTTATGTACACAGATCAGGCTACAAATATACAGTACAGGTGTCCCACAAGGCAGTGTTCTGTTGACATTTCTATTTCTCATCTACATGAAACAACTGCTAAAGCCGAGCAATGGGTTCTTTTCACCGATGATATTATTGTGATACCGGACGACGATAACGATGACATTGACTAAGAATTCAAAATTAATACCATATTAGACAAAATAATAAATTGCTTAGAGCTAAGTACAACTACTACTAGAGACCGTGAGTTTTACGTGAATACGTCTTCGTAACGGGATCTCGATGTCGTCGTTGCGCGTGTCATTCTAACCGAACACCCAGGTTAAGCAACGTCGACCGCTGCCTATATATGGATGGGTTTATCTATCTCGAGTTTCTCCGTGCTTCGGAGGGCACGTTAAGCCGTCGGTCCCGGCTATTGTCGATATATGACAGTCGTTAAGCTAAGTCAGTGGTCCTCGGGCGGCTTGAAAACACTGGCTTCGGACAATCCGCATTCGAGCAGCGTGGTGGAGTATGCTCTAAACCCCTTCCGTTGAAGGGAGACCCGTATCCCTGCAGTGGGATGAGTAAGGGTTGATCTGATGCTAATGATGAACGGAAAACGGAAGTAAATTATACGAAAAGGAAATTATGTGATGCAACGAAATAATCTCAACATGGCGGCGCGGCGCCTTTCTCCTTCTGCGCGTGATGCATCACAGTGCTCGCTCAATTTAACAAATTCTTTGATTCCTTAGCTATCAAGCGGTGTAATTGAATTGGATGAAACGATAGATATGTAGCTACGTCACTAAACTGTAACCCAGGATTTTGTTATCATCAGTTTTCTGAATTGCCACAAAATGATACAAAAATAATTTCAACTAGTTGGTGCTTGGAACATAAGCCACAATCGATATACTTTTGGTCATACTTAGTCTTACTGTATGTTAAAGCACTGTCCATCACCGAAACTGTCAGTTACACTTCAATACAGTACAGTAAGCTCTAATCGCTGTGATGATAATCCAGTAGACAAGGACCAACCACTGGCCTTTTGACCAACTGGTCCACGGTTCGAAACCTGGCGGGGACATCTACCACTAAATTCGTGTTTTCGGATTTACGTACATATTTATCACTTGCTCGCCGGTGAAGGAAAATATCATGAGGAAACCCACACGTCCAAGAAATTATATTTCGAAAGACATGACACAACACAGAGGGAAAACTAATTTTTTTCTACCTAAGAAAAATTTGCTTATATATGCTTTCACAAATATTAATAATAAATGAATAGACTAAAAATTTGAATAATACTCGAGATTATGTAGTCTATGATATTTTCAGTAGTTGATCTATACCACAGTAACGCACGAGGGGTGTCAAATTTACTTCCTCATAGAAACCTGCGTAAAATCGACCTTTGTTTTAAAATATGTCTCCGCATATAATATCTAGAGCACATAGCGACTAAAAAGTCTGTTGACATTGGAACCAACCAAAATAAAACCATTACGTTCACTTTTTACGTGGCCAACACGGCCCTGCTGAAATAATCTCAACAAGGCGGCGCGGCACCTTTCTCCGTCTGCGCGTGATGCATCACAGTGCTCGCTCAAATTAACAAATTCTTTGATTCATTAGCTATCAGGCGGTGTAATTGGATTGGATGAAACGATAGATATGTAGCTACGTCAATAAACTGTAACCCCGGATTTTATTATCATCAGTTTTCTGAATTGCCACAAAATGATACAAAAATAATTTCAACTAGTTGGGGCTTGGAACATAAGCCACAATCGATATACTTTTGGTCATACTTAGTCTTACTGTATGTTAAAGCACTGTCCATCACCGAAACTGTCAGTCACACTTCAATACAGTACAGTAAGCTCTAATCGCTGTGATAATCCAGTGGACAAGGACCAACCAAAGAAAGACATGACACAACACAGAGGGAAAACCAATTTTTTCTACCTAAGAAAAATTTGGTTTTGCCTTTGTGTTGTTGATGTCTGACGGCATCGCTCCATGTCAAAATCAGTGTCTTCATCAAATCCTTAGACTTAGGTAGCGGATCGCGATATTGATAATGACGAACGATTACGAAACAGGATACCCAATGATAAGAAGAATACTCGAGATAATGTGGTCTATGATATTTTTAGTAATTGATCTATACCACAGCGACGCACGAGGGGTGTCAAATTTACTTCCTCATTGAAATATGCGTAAAATAGACCTTTGTGTAAAAATTTGTCTACACATATAATATCTAAGGCAAACAGCGAATTAGCAGCCCGTTGACATTGAAGCCAACGAAAACAAAACTGTTTTGTTCGTTTTTGCCTTACAGGAAAGCGGATACCATAGCCTATGTTACGTTATCTTACATCAGACTGCAGTAGCCCATCAATTTTCTACGAGTTACATTCCCACTCCGCTTGCCTTCTTTCCACATTGTTGGGTATCCACGAACAAGTAAGGTATCATAGTGCTGGATAAAGGACTTCAATGATTCTGTTCACTAGATGCCATCCTTAATTTTCCGGAACCATACACTACGTTTGAGGTACAAAAGTGATCAGCTTATTAAATATTAATAAAAATCTATCTATCTATAACTTCACGCCAAATCCCTTGCGGGGTAGGCAGAGAGAACCGAGCGCCACGTGACTCGATCCTTACATATCTCACTCGCTTCAATAACATTTATTGCTCTTCTCATGCACGCACGCCGGTTTCTAGGGCTCCTGACATCACCTTCTGATCTGATAGAACATGACCAATTTGGTCATGATAGGTAAGTCTTGGCCTTCCCCGGCTCCTACATCCTTCCACTTTTGCATTGTATATCTGCTTCGTCATTCTTTCATCTTGCATTCTTTCTACATGCCCGAACCATCGGAGCATGCCTCTTCTTATTTTAACACCGACGCTCTCTTTCAGACCAACTCTATTTCTAACATCATCATTGCGAATACGGTCTACAAGCCTTACGCCACAAATTTTGCGCAGCGCTCGCATATTAATAAAAAAATATATATATATGCCTGTTATGCGCAGTCATCGTGCCCTTGTATAAAGGCAAGGGGTCACGCATGGCCTGCGCCAGCAATAGGGCCATAAGTTTGATCAGCTTAGCAGCAAAAGTATACGAAAAGTTAAAATTGAAAAGAGGATGAGTGTTGTATATATACTCTTTTAAGTATTTGACATTTTCTTTCTTACACCGTCTTTCTCAGAACGTAAAAATACACATCCTGAGTAAGCTGATTGACTTGCATCACTAAATGTATGTAGAGTACTATTACATTCGTCTAAGTTGTATGAACTAATGCGTCGCGGTATTTTGCAATTTTCTACAGCATCTATGTATTTAAGCCATACTTTCGCTTGCTCCTCTATTTCATCTGGAAGTTTTTTGTCCCAATCTATAGATCGCTTCCAACACTTCTGAATTAATAATCTAGGAACAATAGTCATTGGACATAAATATCCAATGGGATCGAATATGCTTTGTGCCATAGAAAGAAGGGTTCTCTTTGTTAACGTCATATCTATATTATTAAGAAAAGGAACCTTGCAATAAAGATTGTCACTTACTGGATCCCAAATTACCCCAAGCACTGATGCTGGTTCCTTAGCTGCATTAGTTATCACTGGACCTGTAACCCAGCATCTAAGTTCAAACTTTCCTTCATTCATTATAGCCTTAGCTTCTTCTACAAACGTGTCCATTTCACTTTTATTATTGACACTAATGACACAGTTATCTACGTAGAAGCTGGTTCTTAACTGTTCGGCTGTTTTACCACTATACTTTTCTAAATGGTGTAGTATTGTCGCTGCTAACAAATAAGGACTAGTGGTTACACCGAATACAACGCGACAATGTCTGAACACCTTAATCATTGTTTCTTTAGCAGCACAATCTTGCCACCATAAAAATTTTACATAGTTGCGATCATCTGGGTGTAAAGATAATTGTAAAAATGCTTGCTTTATGTCAGCTATAATGCCTATCGCATTCTTTCGAAATGAAATTAACAGTCGCGGAATTAGTTCAATAAAATTAGATCCTTTTTCCAAACACGAATTGAGGGAGAAGCCCTCTTTGGTTACCGCTGAAGCATCAAATACAGGACGAATCTTAGTTGTTTGACTCGCCTCTCTAACTACGGCATGATGGGGTAAATAGTGACTACTACGGGAGTCATCATCGACAACTATTTCAATAATTTTTTTATCTAACCAGTCGCTAAATACCTTGTCATATTCCACCAGTAAACCAAGTTTTGTCAGCTTACCTGTGGTTGAATATAACCTTTTTAAAACAGTGTCATAATTTGGTGTTAGAATACCTGCTGTATCCTTCCACGGTAACCTTACTTCGTATCTGTTATTGAAATCTACCCGCACGGTTTCTTTAAAAAATTGCTCTACTTCAAACTCTCTAGCTTTGGTGGTTTTCACCTCCGCCTCATCTTTAATCCCTAAAGTTTCAAGTTTCCACAAATCTTCAATGTCAAAAGAGCATAGGTTAAGTGATAGTTCTCCTGATACACCCTCAAAACCTTATACCACGCGTTCTGGCCGCTTCGTCAGAATTCCATCTAGGTTAAACTTGTAATAGTTTTTTTTTTTTCCTAAGTCGTTTTATATTTAGAAATTGTATGTATGTAATGTAATTTGTTTTGTTGTGTGTTGCGTACGCGTAAGTAAACTTATTCATTGATGCGCATACGCAAGGCGCGCAGTATGTTGTATATATACTCTTTTAAGTATTTGACATTTTCTTTCTTATTTTTGAAAATTATGAATGTCATCTGTCAACGAATAAAAATTGATGAGTGAACACGGAATCTTTTAATTTATTTGCAAAACTCTCGCTATTTAGCGTTCATAAAGTTTTATGGAAGATTTAGGCACCTCAAGTTCGTAGGCCAGCTGAAAGTTCAGTAAAAATGAGAGTGAAATCCGATGAAATGCCGTGGAAGGCACAAAGAGGATTCCGAAATGGAAGGGGATGTACGGATCAAGTTTTATCGCTCCGCAATGTCGTGGAGAAGCATCTGGCCATAGACCAGAAGGTTTTCTGCGGTTTTGTGGATCTTGAGAAAGCATTTGATAGGTGCGTGCGAAAGGAACTGTGGACATATTGCTGAGTAATGGGATTGACGGTTCACTGCTCCGTGTAGTGCACTTACAAGGATTGCTCAGCATGTGTGCGGATTGATGGTGGCATGTCACCCTGGTTTGATGTCAAAGTTGGTGTCAAACAGGGTTGCATGCTATTTGCTAGGCTGTTTATCATGTATCTCGATAGTTGTCTGCAGGGAATAAGGTCAACGAATCTGGGAAAACTTCTTGGCAGTAAACACTTGAGCCAGAAGGCATAGCTTGCTATACACAATGCATTGCTAGTTTCAACGCTTACTTATGGAAGCGAGACGCGAGCGTTGCACAAAATTTGTGGCGTAACGCTTGTAGACCGTATTCGCAATGATGATGTTAGTTAGAAACAGAGTTGGTCTGAACGAGAGCGTCAGTGTTAAAATAAGAAGAGGCATGCTCCGTTGGTTCGGACATGTAGAAAGAATGCAGGATGAAAGAATGTCGAAGCAGATATACAATGCGGAAGTGGAAGGATGTAGGAGCCGAGGAAGCCTACCTACTATGATCAAATTGGTCGTGTTCTATCAGAAGGTGATGTCAAGAGCCTTAGATACCGGCGAGCGTGCATGAGAAGAGCAATGAATGTTAAAGAAGCGAGTGAGTGAGCTCCTTTAACATTCGTTGCGGATCTTTAACATTTAAGGATCGAGTCACGTGGCGCTCGGTTCTCTCTGCCTACTCCGCAAGGGATTTGGCGTGAAGTTATAGATAGATAAATAAAAATATATATATATATTGCGAAATGTATTATCTTCTGTCTATAACACAACAGTAGCAGCGAAAACAGTGATAGCGCAGTGGATAAAGAACCGGGCTATTGACCAACAAGGCCCCGGTTCGATCCTGGCATTCACGTCCAAGAAATTATATTTCGGAAGGCGCGTGACCTTACCTAAGAATGGTCTGGTTTTCCCTCTGGGCTGCGGAGGTCTGACTGCAGTCGCTCTATGTGAAAATCAGTTTCTTCGCCAAATCTTTAGGCTTAGGTAGTAGGACCCCGCCAATCCTAATGGATTAGGAAACGGGATAACGCTTGGAAGAAGAAATTCTGTCTTTGGTTTAACCTTTAATATATAAAGCGGAAGCGTTTGTTTGCTTGTTTGATCGCGCTAATCTCTGGAACTACAAGTCGGTAATGAAAAAATATTTTCGCATTTGATAGTCCAGTTCTTGAGGAAAGTTATAGAGTATCGTCGTCGCGATTCGACTATTAGGAAACTCTTTTTTAAGAGAGGTAGGGCGCATCGAAGCAGCCCGTCTGGGGAAGTACCTCCACCTCACAGAAAACCGCAGCCAAATAACAACTCCCTAGAGGGTTGTTGTGTTCCTGCGTGTGAGTGAGGTCACCAGTAAGCTTCCAAGGAGTTGCTGTGTAAACAGCAGAGGAGGCATCGCGCGAGTGATACTTAATATATCTCAAGCGTTTATAGGCTACGGTACCCGCTTTACATCAGGTGGGCCTTATGTTTGTATGCGTCCCGACGTAGTATAAAAAAACCGAGAAAAAAGTAAAAAAAAGTGATTCCCACGGTGTACTAGGATTACGTCGCGAGCTGCTAGTTAGTAATTTTTTTTAAAAGTAAGGTTAGTTACAATCGTATTCTGCTAAGGGGACATCGTCGCTGGAGGTCTACCCACTGGTCAGCAGACTATTACTTGTCTAAACCGAAATGCCAGAGGGAGACTTTGTTCAAAAGTCGTCTGCGTGGGTAACTCTGTCTCACCTATGTCTACCGCCAAGCAGCTATATTTATATAGCTGTGTTTCGGCTTGAAGGATGAGATATAACAGTGAAATTACTGGGTACTGTGACGAAACAGCCTTAGGTCACAAAAGGCAAAACGGAAACCTTATAGGATCACTTTGCTGTCCGTCTGTTGGCCCTTTTACTCAGAGACGGGTGGAGCTATCAAGCTGAAATTACGTGAGACACTCAGAAAATTTTGCGAAAATAAAAAAACAGTTCTATAGGTAAATATTTTTTTATTAAATCTTTTCAAAGTACTCTCCACCAGCCTCTATACAAAGTTTCACGCGTCTGAACCAGTTTTTGAAACACTTTTCCAGTCCGCCGCAGACGCCTCATTTGCAACCTGCTCGAACGCTGACAGCGCATCTTCCGGCGACGAAAATTGTATCCCTTTGAGCTGATTTTTTACTTTCGGGAATAAAAAGAAGTCACACGGTCTAGGTCAGGCCTGTAAGGAGGGTGACCCAGGAGTTTGACCGGCGTGCTGTCCAGGAAGTCTCTCGTTTTGAGCGCTGTGTTCGCGCGCGTGTTGTCGTGGTGGAGCAGTAGCCCGCGGAGCTCTGTGTTTGGTCGCTTGTTTCTCGCAACAGAGAAAACTTCTGCCAAGCGTTTGGTAGTAAAATTGAAAAAGCTCGCGACTTTCTTGAAGGACTCATCCTGTAATGATGTCGTAAACAAGCTGAGACGAGCCTGCTTTAAAGTTGTTTATCATATCACGGCACCATTCCATCCGGGCCTGCTTCTGAGCAACGGTGAGGTTGTGCGGCATCCAGCGTGAAACTGTCCTCCTCACGCGAAGATGCAAGTGTAGAATCTGGTGAAGGCTTCCCGATCCAATCTGCAGTATGTGCTGAATCTCCTGATTGACTCGCCTATTGTCTTGTATTAAATTTTTCACTGCTAGCATGTTCTCTTTCGTAACAGCCGTCAAAGGGCGACCACTTCTTTCTTCATCACCCAAAGTTAGTGGATCGCGCTTGAATTCGTTATACCAACGATACACGGTTGCCTTGGAAGGGCCTTCATCGATGAATGACATTTGAATTACGATTCGTCCGGTTTCAGGCGACAGTTGAAATGGTAAAATATCATAGCGCGAACATGTTTCTGCAGATCCATTTTTCAATGAGACACGATAATTTGAATTAGCTCGTAAAAAATGTGGAGGGAAATTTAGAAAATAGAACGTACCTATTTTTACTTATAAATAATCATATTATCAAAATAGATTATAACTGGCCAGTCTCTCATACATAAAAACTTTTTTCGCGACACTTTCTGAGTCTGGTAATGTCACGTCTTCATCCCCCAAATTGTCCAATTCACAATTTATCCAATCAGCAAATGGTCCGGTTCGTAAGTTGACCAATTTAAATTACAATCGTTAAATGTACATAAATCCGAAAACACTAATTTAGTGGTACGTACATTAACCGATTCGAACCGGTGACCAGCCGGTCACTGGGCCAAGTCTTTATCTACATATTTAATAATATACTAATGTACCATATACGCTTGCACCACATACGTCCAATTTCATAATAAAACTTTTTTTTTCATAAAAAAAAGAAATTTAATTTTAATTTCATTTCCATCACAGAGAAGTTTTCTACCATTTAAGTAGTGTAATTAAATAGAATAATTAACTCCCAGCCTAGATTTTCCCGAAAGACTACAGCGTGGGCTTCATCAAAAGAACGTGAAGAGGTTTGTTTGCCCCTGATGTTTGAAGTGTTCATAGTATAGTAATTGTACTGCGCTTACGATAAATTCACTAAGTAAGTTCTTTAGAAAAAATAAATTCGTACTATAAATCAGAAAAATTAGATTCACAACTTTTTCTAAGTGATATTTCATGATTCGTTCATTAGACCCCGTTTTTCAGTTTCATAAAAGCATTAACTAAAATTTCGATTGCACTTTTACTATAATATTTATAACTATATATTCACATGTGACTGAGTATGAGCAGTGATGGTCCAGTGGTTAAGGAACTGGCGTAGTGACCAACTGGTCGCCGGTTCGAAACCTAGCAGGGTCGTGGTACATGTGTACACGTACGTGTAAATTCATGTTTTCTAATTTATCTGCATATTTATCACTTGCCCAGCGGTGAAGGAAAACATCGTGAGGAAACCCACACGTCGAAGAAATTATATTTGACCTAACCTAAGAAAAATCTGATTTTCCCTCTGGGTTGCGGAGGTCTGACTATCTGCTGTCGCTCCATGTAAAACACCAGTGTCTTCGCCAAATCCTTAGGCTTAGGTAGCGGAGCCCGCCAATTAAGCGAAGCAAAAGAAAAAGATCCATGTATGACTGAGTTTTGTTATTTATTGACATGTTTGGTTTTGTTACAACTGTCATGTTGGTATCTTTGTAGTTCCGGAGAACTAAAAACTAAAAAGATAAAATAGTTTTCTCAAAAAGTGTCACAAGTAGTGCGTAGATTGAAGGTGTAGTTGCTTATCGTATTCCAACTTGGTGATATAGAAAATCACAATCAGCTTAATAAAATCATAAAAAAATAACTTACCCAATTGTGATAACTACTAAACAAAATTCGACTTGTTATCGCCGGCAACAAACGGTGTGCGACGATCACTGAATGAGCTTATACTGGATGTGGAAACGCTTGCGTCCGCTTTAATATAAGGGATGATGTTATGCCACTGTGAGTCATCACCGTTATTTGTAATTTTATTCACTGGTGTTTACGTTTTTGATAGTACGTCATAACGAAAGATAGGTTAATACAAATATGTTTGTATTTATGAAAGTTTAGCGTAGTTAATACAATAAATCAGAAAAAGTTAGTGTCATTCTAACCGATCACGCTGGTTTTTATTTATACAACATCGGGAGGCATACGGCTCACCTGATGTAAAGCGATTACCGTATCCTATAAACGTTTGCAATACATTAGGTATCTGCTTCTGCTGCAAACACAGCACCTTCTTAGGAGCTTACTGGAGAACTCACTCATACGCTGCACACAATAATCCTCTAGGGAAATGTTATTTGACCGCGGTTTTACTGTGAGGTAGAGGTACTTCACCAGCCAGTCTACTTTGATACGGATAGGGTTAAGCAACGTCCACCGTATTCTGTCTCTGGATGGGTTTATCTATCTCGAGCTTCTCCGTGGCTTGGAGAGCCCGTTGAACCGTCGGTCACGGCTGTTGCCGATAGATGACAGTCGTTAAATCGCTGGTCTTCGGGCAGCTTGAAAACAATGGCTACCGCCAACACGCAATCGAGCAGCATGGTGGAGTATGATCTAAACCCCTTCGATTGAAGGGGACCTGTATCCCTGCAGTGGGATGAGTAACGGTTGGTGTAGATAGATAGATATATAAAACAAGTAGGGCGTATCAAAGTAGAGCGGACAGGGGAAGTTGTTGGGGAACCCTGGAGGGTTGTTGTGTTCCTGTCAGTGAGTGGGGTTATCAGTAAGCTCTTGAGGAGTTGCCATATTAGCAGTAGGGGTGGCAACACGCGACCCTGTCTATCTATAATTCCAAATCCAATGCGAGATAGGCAGATAGGTCTTCCTCGGCTCCTACATCCATCTGTTTTCACGCTGTATATCCGTTTCGTAATTATTTCTTCCTGCATTCTTTCTATATGTCCGATTCAATGGACCATGCTTTTTCTTATTTTAACCTCGATACTCTTTTTAAACATCATCCTTTTTAACGCGGTATACAAGCGTTACGCGCATTTCCACCACGTCTGTCTGCATGCTTTTCGCCATTCCCGGCTCTCGTTCCATAAGTTAGCATTGGGACCAGCACTACGTTGTATATACCAGAAGGTGACTTTGTATAAAAGTCGTCTGTGTGGGTACCTCTGTCTCACCTATTTCTACCGCGAAGCAGTCATATTTATATAGCTGTGTTCCAGTATGAAGGGTGAGATATGGCAGTAAAATTACTGGGTACTGTGACGAAACAGCCTTAGGTCACAAGATTGGCAGCGCGCGAGTATCCCTGATGCTAACACATAAACTCCTTAGGAACTTATTGGTAACTTCGCTCATTTGCAGGAACACAACAACTCTCAAAGGAGTTGTTATTTAGCTATGGCTTTCTGTGAAGTGGAGATACTTCCCCATACATGTTTCTTGAAGTTAACACTACTAAGACAAAGAGCCATGTTCATGCACACTAATTGTCTTGTGCTTGAACCGAACGCAAGAGCGTTGGTGTTAAAATAGCATTGCTAACTAATCCGCCATCAAGCTCGTCTCTCTCTCTCTCTCTCTCCGTAGAATTGTTATTAGACTGCGTTCGTCTGTAATTTAGCCCATTCCCAGTTCCAGAAGGACTAATTTCTGTTCAATTTAGCTTTACTATATTCTTTTTTCGCCATGTTGTCTTTTGCTGGCAGACAGGGTGTGCCATTCGCAGGTAAGGCTTTAAAAACTTTAATGACTGGCAAGTCAAATGCAAGAAGTAACACTTTCGTATCACTGTCAAATTATAATTGAGATATTTACAGAATGATATGATGTCCTTAAGATTATCATCCACTTCTCGCGAACTCAGTCCATTGCGTACATTCGTTACCTTAAGGCTGCCTTGAAAAAATACTTTTTGCTATGAGACCGTCTTCTTGAATATATTAACGTTTGTAATTAATCTCTGTGTTTATTATAATTTATATTTTATGGCATGCAAGCAATCCATCTATTATTAGTTTTCTTATTAGCATTATGGCGTTTTCTAATCCATTAAGGTTATTGAGGACTGATTTTTACATGGAGCGACTGCCGTCAAACCTCCATAACCCAGAGGGAAAGTCAGGCCTTTCATAGGTTAGGTCACATGGGTTTCCTCACGATGATTTCCTTCACCGCCGAGTAAGTGATAATTGCAAATTAATATGTACATAATTCCGAAAACACGAATTTAGTGGTTTCGAAACGGGGACCAGTTAATCAATAAATATGTCAGGTATTAAGATAATAAATGGCATGCTCCGTTGGTTCGGACATGTAGAAAGAATGCGGGACGAAAGAATGACGAAGCAGGAATACAATGCAAAAGTGGAAGAATGTAGGAGCCGAGGAAGACCGAGACTAACCTACCATGACCAAATAGGTCGTGTTTTATCACAAGGTAATGTCAGGAGCACCAGGAACCGGCGAGCGTGCATGAAAATAGCTATGAATGTCACAGAAGTGAGTGAAGTATGTAAGGACTGCAATCGGTTCTCTCTGCCTACCCTGCAAGGGACCTGGCGTGAAGATATACATACATATATATACAGCTGTTTATTCACTAGGCTATCACTGCTCTTATCTATCTATCTAGTATTAGTATCTAAGGTAAATCGCCTTTGCGAACGAAATACTTTAAATCTGTATCTATATAGTGTTTTGTGCAATAAAGGATAATAAATATATTTATGTATTTATTACCTTTACGCTAACTACATGTATAATTGTATTTGTATAATAAGTATGTATTTACAAAAAAAAAAATGTATTTACGTATGTTTATCAGTTGTCTAGTACCCATAACACAAGCTTCGCTTACTTTGGGGCTAGATGGCGCTGTGTAATTTGTCCGACAATATTTATTTATTATTTATTTATTTAATTGTTAACCTTCTCTCCTTGCATTGTTTCCTCATTTTTGAGTTATTGAAGTGTAAAAATCTACATATGCAGTTTGGGCAATTGGTTACTTGAGCAGTATCGGTTCAAGTGTGGCGAGGTTTTGATCGACATATGAGACTAAGTTCTCATTTGCCACCCAGGTATCATTAAAATTACTATAAAATTATTAAACGTTCTATTTCCCAGCACAAATTGAAAATATATAACATTGCTGTTTTCATATGGCATTAACTCATCACGGTTTTTTCATTGGTTTATTCAAATTTAGTCATTATTCACAGACGCATAGGGTAGAGTTTTTTAATGCAAATATTATGAAATTTGAATTTCATATGGGTTACATGATCGGACTTGAGAAAAAAATCGTTCACGAATAATAATTTAACTTTTTTTTATCAAACGGGAGATAAACAATCTTTAAGGCCCACTTGACGAAAAGCGGCTACGGTAGACGCTTGCAGCACCACAAATGTTATCCTTGTGTTGCCAAGATACCCTGCTGTATCAATGTAAGTGAAGTTTCTTGTAATATAAACACAGACTTATATTATACAAGTCACAAGTCAGCCCCCACAGGAAATACTGTAGTCACCTTTGGGTACCAGGATACCAGCTAGGACCTTGTGAGTCGGTTCAGAGACGAGCTGTGAGAATTATCGGCAATTCTAACCTTACACACGGTATTGAACTCTTAAATTTAAGAACTCTTAAATTTTGCCTCCCTTTGTGTGTTTCACCGATTGTACCATGGGTTGTAAAATAATTGTTTGATATGATGCCGACAGTTTCTTTTTACAACCGCATCGCTTGTCGATGGCTAGGAGTTCACCCTTACACGCTGGAACCACAATGGTTGCGTACTGTGCGGTTCCAGAGAAGTTTTCTTCCTAGAACTCTCTAGTTGTGGAATTAACGCCCATTCGAGGTTTTTCTAAGAGATTGCAGCATGGTGTTCTTCTAAAAAGGCTTGACGAGGTTTTTACAGGGTCGGCAATGCATGAGTGGCCTGGTGTTGCCAATGTCCATAGGCTACGGTAGCTGCTTGCATGTATAAAAAACATTATAAAGTTTTAATTTATGAAGTGGCTTTTAGCATAAAACTTTTCAGTATAATGTATATCTTCACGCCAGGTCCCTTGTGTGTAGGCAGAGATCCAAGCGCCATAAGTCGCGGTCCTTACACACTTTACTTACTTCTTTAACATTCATAACTCTTTTCAAGCACGCTCGCCGGTTACTAGGACTCTTGACATCACCTTCTGATAAGACACGACCAATTTGGTCATGATAGGTTAGTCTTGGTCTTCCTCGGCTCATACATCCTTCTACTTTCGCATTGTATATCTGTTTCGTCATTCTTTCATCCTGCATTCTTTCTACATTCCCGAACCAACGGACCATGCCTTGTCTTATCTTAACACAGGCAATCTCTATCAGACCAACTCTCTTTCTTACATCATCATTGCGAACGCTTGTTGACTAAGCGTTATGCCACAAATTTTGCGCAATGTTCGCATCACAAATACGGTTGAGTATTTATTCTACTTTCATGCTCTCTCTGCCATACCCAGATTTCCCTTCCATAAGTTAGCGTAGGGATTTTAAAATTTGACTTACATACCATGACCACACTGATCGTGTTTATCAGAAGGTGATGTCAGGAGCCTTAGAAACCGGCGAGCGTGCACGAGAGTCGAGTCACGTGGCGCTCGGTTCTCTCTGCCTACCCCGCAAGGGATTTCGCGTGAAGTTATACAATATAATACAAGATTACGTATTTGTTAACATATCAATAGTCAATATCTATAAATTATGAACTTGATAAAATTCTACGTGCTATAAAACATAACGAGACATTATATAATTTCAATGATAGTGGATAACAAATAGGTATATAGTGGACAGTGTGTCGGGCAAGACTGAATGGAGATATTGGCAGGGACCGCCATAGACGCGCAGATATAAATATTCTTTTATATACGTCGGGAGGCATACAAGTATACGGCCCACCTCATATAAAGCGGTTACCGTAGCCTATGAACGCTTGTAATACCATATGTATCATTTGAGCGATGCCACCTTTGCTGGTGACGCAACAACTCCTTAGGAGCTTACTGGTGACCTCACTCACACGCTGGAACACAACAACCCTCTACGGAGTTGTTATTTGGCTACGATTTTCTGTGAGGTGCAGGTACATCCCCAGATGGACTACTTTGATGCACCCTACCTCTAAAATTGGTGATGTGCTGAAAAAGGTCCAAATCAAAGGCACTCACAACCGAGGAGTAAGCATGAAGAGGTTGATGAGTATGGAAGAAACGAGAGAGGTATGTTTGGATCGGTGCACCTGGCGTTCTATAGTCTCTGCCTAACGCAATGGGTGACAGGCGTGATGATATGTATGTATGAATGGGTAACAACCCTATTAATCGACTGGTCACAGGTGTGAGTATTATTACCACAAAGTTCGAATCCAGGTGTGAGTATTATTACCACAAAGTTCGAATCCAGGTGTGAGTATTATTACCACAAAGTTCGAATCCAGGTGTGAGTATTATTACCACAAAGTATGAATCCAGGTGTGAGTATTATTATCACAAAGTACGAATCCAGGTGTGAGTATTATTACCACAAAGTTCGAATCCAGGTGTGAGTATTATTACCACAAAGTTCGAATCCAGGTGTGAGTATTATTACCACAAAGTTCAAATCCAGGTGTGAGTATTATTACCACAAAGTACGAATCCAGGTGTGAGTATTATTACCACAAAGTACGAATCCAGGTGTGAGTATTATTATCACAAAGTACGAATCCAGGTGTGAGTATTATTACCACAAAGTACGAATCCAGGTGTGAGTATTATTACCACAAAGTACGAATCCAGGTGTGAGTATTATTATCACAAAGTACGAATCCAGGTGTGAGTATTATTACCACAAAGTACGAATCCAGGTGTGAGTATTATTACCACAAAGTTCAAATCCAGGTGTGAGTATTATTACCACAAAGTTTGAATCCAGGTGTGAATATTATTACCACAAAGTTTGAATCCAGGTGTGAGTATTATTATCACAAAGTACGAATCCAGGTGTGAGTATTATTACCACAAAGTTTGAATCCAGGTGTGAATATTATTACCACAAAGTTTGAATTCAGGTGTTAGTATTATTACCACAAAGTTTCAATCCAGGTGAGAGTATTATTACCACAAAGTTCGAATCCAGGTGTGAGTATTATTACCACAAAGTTCAAATCCAGGTGTGAGTATTATTACCACAAAGTTCGAATCCAGGTGTGAGTATTATTACCACAATGTTCGAATCCAGGTGTGAGTATTATTACCACAAAGTTTGAATCCAGGTGTGAGTATTATTACCACAAAGTTCGAATCCAGGTGTGAGTATTATTACCACAAAGTTCGAATCCAGGTGTGAGTATTATTACCACAATGTTCAAATCCAGGTGTGAGTATTATTACCACAAAGTTCGAATCCAGGTGTGAGTATTATTACCACAAAGTACGAATCCAGGTGTGAGTATTATTACCACAAAGTACGAATCCAGGTGTGAGTATTATTACCACAAAGTACGAATCCAGGTGTGAGTATTATTACCACAAAGTACGAATCCAGGTGTGAGTATTATTATCACAAAGTACGAATCCAGGTGTGAGTATTATTATCACAAAGTACGAATCCAGGTGTGAGTATTATTACCACAAAGTACGAATCCAGGTGTGAGTATTATTACCACAAAGTTCAAATCCAGGTGTGAGTATTATTACCACAAAGTTTGAATCCAGGTGTGAATATTATTACCACAAAGTTTGAATCCAGGTGTGAGTATTATTATCACAAAGTACGAATCCAGGTGTGAGTATTATTACCACAAAGTTCGAATCCAGGTGTGAGTATTATTACCACAAAGTTCGAATCCAGGTGTGAGTATTATTACCACAAAGTTTGAATCCAGGTGTGAGTATTATTACCACAAAGTTCGAATCCAGGTGTGAGTATTATTACCACAAAGTTCGAATCCAGGTGTGAGTATTATTACCACAAAGTTCGAATCCAGGTGTGAGTATTATTACCACAAAGTATGAATCCAGGTGTGAGTATTATTATCACAAAGTACGAATCCAGGTGTGAGTATTATTACCACAAAGTTCGAATCCAGGTGTGAGTATTATTACCACAAAGTTCGAATCCAGGTGTGAGTATTATTACCACAAAGTTCAAATCCAGGTGTGAGTATTATTACCACAAAGTACGAATCCAGGTGTGAGTATTATTACCACAAAGTACGAATCCAGGTGTGAGTATTATTATCACAAAGTACGAATCCAGGTGTGAGTATTATTACCACAAAGTACGAATCCAGGTGTGAGTATTATTACCACAAAGTACGAATCCAGGTGTGAGTATTATTATCACAAAGTACGAATCCAGGTGTGAGTATTATTACCACAAAGTACGAATCCAGGTGTGAGTATTATTACCACAAAGTTCAAATCCAGGTGTGAGTATTATTACCACAAAGTTTGAATCCAGGTGTGAATATTATTACCACAAAGTTTGAATCCAGGTGTGAGTATTATTATCACAAAGTACGAATCCAGGTGTGAGTATTATTACCACAAAGTTTGAATCCAGGTGTGAATATTATTACCACAAAGTTTGAATTCAGGTGTTAGTATTATTACCACAAAGTTTCAATCCAGGTGAGAGTATTATTACCACAAAGTTCGAATCCAGGTGTGAGTATTATTACCACAAAGTTCAAATCCAGGTGTGAGTATTATTACCACAAAGTTCGAATCCAGGTGTGAGTATTATTACCACAATGTTCGAATCCAGGTGTGAGTATTATTACCACAAAGTTTGAATCCAGGTGTGAGTATTATTACCACAAAGTTCGAATCCAGGTGTGAGTATTATTACCACAAAGTTCGAATCCAGGTGTGAGTATTATTACCACAATGTTCAAATCCAGGTGTGAGTATTATTACCACAAAGTTCGAATCCAGGTGTGAGTATTATTACCACAAAGTACGAATCCAGGTGTGAGTATTATTACCACAAAGTACGAATCCAGGTGTGAGTATTATTACCACAAAGTACGAATCCAGGTGTGAGTATTATTACCACAAAGTACGAATCCAGGTGTGAGTATTATTATCACAAAGTACGAATCCAGGTGTGAGTATTATTATCACAAAGTACGAATCCAGGTGTGAGTATTATTACCACAAAGTACGAATCCAGGTGTGAGTATTATTACCACAAAGTTCAAATCCAGGTGTGAGTATTATTACCACAAAGTTTGAATCCAGGTGTGAATATTATTACCACAAAGTTTGAATCCAGGTGTGAGTATTATTATCACAAAGTACGAATCCAGGTGTGAGTATTATTACCACAAAGTTCGAATCCAGGTGTGAGTATTATTACCACAAAGTTCGAATCCAGGTGTGAGTATTATTACCACAAAGTTTGAATCCAGGTGTGAGTATTATTACCACAAAGTTCGAATCCAGGTGTGAGTATTATTACCACAAAGTTCGAATCCAGGTGTGAGTGTTATTACCACAAAGTTCAAATCCAGGTGTGAGTATTATTACCACAAAGTTTGAATCCAGGTGTGAATATTATTGCCGCGACCGCCCTTGCTGGCGACCCGCCCTGGGAGTTGGAGGCGGAGGTGCTCGCCGAGGTATACGGGTTTGTCTCGGATAGGAGGATTCTCGGCGAGCGCCCCACGTCGGTGGAGGTGGGGCGGTATCGCCAGCGAGGGCATGTGGAGATGATGCGGAGGTGGGGGGAGGACCTGGCGCAGCCGCGGTACGGAGTCCGCGTTGCGGAGGCGCTGCGCCCGGTCCTGGAGGCGTGGATGCGTCGTAGGCGCAAACCCCTCACTTTCCGCATGGTGCAGGTGCTCACCGGACATGGATGCTTCGGTGAGTACCTGCACCGGGTCGCGAGGCGGGAGGAGCGGCCAGGCTGCCACGATTGTGGCGCGGCCGAGGACACTGCTCAGCATACTCTAGAGCAGTGTCCCAGATGGTCTCGGCAGCGCCACGATCTGGTGTCCGCGCTAGGTAGCGCGGACCTCTCGCTCCCGAGCGTGGTCTGCTCCATGCTCGGGAGTGACAGTGCCTGGCAGGCGATGGCCTCCTTCTGTGAGACCGTCATGTCCCAGAAGGAGGCCGCGGAGCGGGACAGGGAGGACGATCCTCAGGCTGCCCCGCTCCGGAGACGGCGGACGGGAGTGCGGCGTAGGCGCTACGCGCACCTACTGCCGCCTCCCTAACCTGTGGGACTAGGGGTCAGGCTGGGAACCTGGCCCCATAATGGTCCCGCCGCCGGAGGGGCTGTCCCAATTTGCCGGGATGGCCCCTAGAGAGAAGAAGTCCGGCCCCTTTTGAGGGGCTGGCCAGTCGCAGTGGTGCCCTGTTGCTGACAGATCCGGGGCACCACACCAACGCGGCCGATGGCATTTCGCGGGGTTGTTTAGTGGGTATACCGTCGGACAGCCGACGGGGAGTCCCACACTACCACCGGAGGCCACCCAGGCACCGGTGGTGTGCGTAACGCATTTTTCCCCGCGTCACAAAAAAAAAAAAAAAAAAGGTGTGAATATTATTACCACAAAGTTTGAATCCAGGTGTTAGTATTATTACCACAAAGTTTGAATCCAGGTGTGAATATTATTACCACAAAGTTTGAATTCAGGTGTTAGTATTATTACCACAAAGTTTCAATCCAGGTGAGAGTATTATTACCACAAAGTTCGAATCCAGGTGTGAGTATTATTACCACAAAGTTCAAATCCAGGTGTGAGTATTATTACCACAAAGTTCGAATCCAGGTGTGAGTATTATTACCACAAAGTTCGAATCCAGGTGTGAGTATTATTACCACAAAGTTTGAATCCAGGTGTGAGTATTATTACCACAAAGTTCGAATCCAGGTGTGAGTATTATTACCACAAAGTTCGAATCCAGGTGTGAGTATTATTACCACAATGTTCAAATCCAGGTGTGAGTATTATTACCACAAAGTTCGAATCCAGGTGTGAGTATTATTACCACAAAGTTTGAATCCAGGTGTGAATATTATTACCACAAAGTTTGAATCCAGGTGTTAGTATTATTACCACAAAGTTTGAATCCAGGTGTGAATATTATTACCACAAAGTTTGAATTCAGGTGTTAGTATTATTACCACAAAGTTTCAATCCAGGTGAGAGTATTATTACCACAAAGTTCGAATCCAGGTGTGGGTATTATTACCACAAGTTTTCGAATTATATAATATCAACAGAGAAGAAAAACATCTTGAGAATACTCGCACATCAAATACATCACGTTTCAAAAGACGTGTTACCTAACTCGAGGAAGGTCTGGTTTCCACTGGACATTTGTGTACATTAATATGTCTGTTTGTCTTGGTCTGGGTGTTGTTAAGAGAGGTAGGGCGCATCAAAGCCACCCGTCTGGGAAAGTACCTCCACCTGACAGAAAACCGCACCCAAATGTCGACTTCCTCGAGGGTTGCTGTTTGTATGAGTGAGGTCACCAGCAAGCGCCTAAGGAGTTGTTGTGCTAACAGCAGGGACGGCACCGCGTGAGGAATACTTCTTGTAGTGAAAACGTTCCTACGGCCACCGCTTCACATCAGGTGGATTTTTCGCCCCTAGACCTTTTTTAAAAAACGTAGATTTTCAACTCAGGATTTATATGAAATATCAGAATTACTAACAGTCAGAAAACTATATATATTACATATAGTTCTAAAAAAAACACAAAACCGTGGTGTACAATCCTGATATTGAAAAAAGAAGAAGAAAAGATAGGGTAGCAATTACACAACATACACAGTAGTTTTATTCAAAATCACTACCTACACGTGTCATCGCATGTATATAGGTAATTGTATAAACAGGATTCTGGAAATTTACCCCAATACCTATTAGGAATGCAAAAAGAGACTACTGTTTAAAACCTCTGCAGTATGAGGAAGCTGAATACATTCTTAAATATGCCGTGTGAAAGACATACATTTACAATAGTTCGTTACGTAATTTTATTTAGAAGCAATTTTATTTACTGGTTGTAAAGATAATACACAACGAATCATTTAACCTAACTTGTATGAATACTTAATACATATTTATTATAGATAATATTTTATGCATATACACACATCACTCACACATTATACACGAGTGTGCATTCATTCATTCATTTACACATATTTTATTCACGGTTCAGTAGAAGATTGGCGTATTACTCGCAATCTCACTCAATTATTATTGTGAATTAGAATTCTATAAATTGCTGAATGTTTTTATTTTACTAACCCAATGTCATGTTATGGAAGACTGCTCTTTCTGACACACGTGTTCAGCCATGCAATTCTCTAAGCGACTCGTAATGGCTGTGTGCGTCGCTGTGATCACAGATGTCACAGCTTTGACATCGCCTATTGCGATCACGGCTAAATTATTTGATATTCTATAAGGCTGTAAGCGTACGCGAGGCTGTTTGCCTTGTAGAATTCCAATTCCAAACGCAGCCTTGCGGCGCTAGTGTCGCACAACCATGAAAAGCGACACCAAAGAATTGCAATTTTGTGTTCAAGGCTGTAACAGCCGATGTTTCCGAGGATGTAAGGACGTTTGCTCTTACAGAATTGCATGGCTGTACACTTAAAAGAAAGAGACAGCCATTGCTGTTGTTAAACTTTGATGGTTAAGAAATAAACATATTTTCATTTTCACCTTATATGTACACAACGCGGTGCAAATCCCAACGCTAACTTATGGAAGTGAGAGCTGGGTATGGCAGAGAGAGCATGTAAGCATGCAGTCGAGATGAGAGCATTGCGCAAAATTTGTGGCATAACGCTTGCTGACCGCGTTCGTAATGAAGACGTGAGAGAAAGAGTTGGTCTAAAAGAGAATGCGGGATGAAAGAATGACGAAACAGATATACAATGGAAAATGAGGAAGGCCGAGAATAACCTACCATGACCAAATTGGTCGTGTTTTATCAGAAGGTGATGTCAGGAGCCCCAGGAACCGGCGAGCGTGCATGAAAAGAGCTATGAATGTCACAGAAGCGAGTGAAGTATGCAAGGACCGCGTCTTATGGCGCTCGGTTCTCTCTGTCTACCCCGCAAGGGACTTGGCGAGAAGATATACATATACATACCTTATATGAAAAAAGGGGTGCGGTGATGAGTTTTATGTGAATAAGTTTTTGTAACGGGTAAACGGAAGCACATACATATCATCACGCCTATCTCCTATTGGGGTAGGCGGAGACTATGGAACGCCAGGTGCACCGATCCAAACATACCTCTCTCGCTTCTCCCACACGTATCGACCTTTTCACGCATGCTCTTCGGTTCCGGTTTTCATTTGGCCCTTTTTCAGCACAGTAAGAAGTGAACGGAAGTAAATTATACTAAAAGGAAATTATATGATGTAGCGAAAAGGTCTCAAAATGGTGGCGCTTTCACAACCACCGCGCGCGATTCGTCACAGTCCTCACTCAACGTAGTGAATTCTTTGATTATTTAGCTATCAAGCGGCGTAATTAAATTTTGGATGGAAACGAAAGACACGTAGCTTCATACCAAACTGTATCTCCGATTTTGTTATCATCAGTTTTCTGAATTGCCTCCCATTATAGAAGCCAATTTAAAGACGACAAAAAAAAACTAAAGTGTTCCTTAAGGAAAACTTTTCTGGAACCGTCATTGTCACGCATTATGCAGTTCCAGAAAAAAAAGGAAAAGGGAGGATGAAGAAATAAGCAGAGATAGCAGAGTGTCACGCCCCTCTTTTCGTGGCTCGCTTGTTCCAAGGGCAGTGGTCCTTAACCTTTCAGTGATAATAGACGATTTGACAAAATTTCTGTTTTGTCATGGCCCATCAACTGTTTCGGGGTAATGTACAGGAAATATAAAATATAAGTGAATACATATAACTGATTTTTTAATTGAATTAATTAATATACATTAATTATATACAACTAACATCATCACCATCATCATCTCTGCCCGTATTCGTCCACTGCTGAACCTTGAAGTCTTCGTTCCATCTAGTGGGGTCGTTTCTCATTGCGTGCTCCAGTACGGGGACGCTATCCAAGAACCTTTCTTCCCCAGCGGTTGTCGGTTCAACGAACTATATGGCTGGCCCACTGCAACTTCAGCTTACTTATCCTTTGGGCTATGTCGGTTATCTTAGTTCTATTGCGGATATCCTCATTTCTGATTGTATCATGCAGAGAAACCCCGAGCATAGCTCTTTTCATAGCACGCTGAGCGACCTTGAGTATCCACACACGGCCACCTCTCAGTTCCGTATTTCTTCACTGGCAACACGCACTGTTCGAAGACCTTGCTCTTCAGGTGTTTTGCATGAGAAGATGTGTCGAAGTTTCCCGAACACTACCCAGCCGAGTTGGATCCGTGTGTTGACCTCTCGGTCGAAGTTGGTCTTACCTAACTGGATAACCTGTCCTATGTAAACATATTCGTCAACAATTTCGAGCTTAGTGCTTCTAACCGTGACCGGCATAGGTGTAACATGGACATTCGACATGACCTTAATCTTGTCCATGTTCATCCAGAGACCTACCTGGTTGGAAACACTATTGAGGTCATTGAGCATAGCGCTAAGTTCCTCCAACGATTTCGCTAAGAGAACTATATCGTCGGCAAATCTAAGGTAAGTGATGTATTCGCCATTGATGTTTATACAGTATCCTTTCTAGTCCAAGAACTTGAAGACATCTTCCAATGCTGCGGTGAAGAGTTTCGGGAATATAACATTGCCCTGTCTTACACCTTTTTGCACTTGGATCGGTTTCGTACTCTGGTCCTGTACTCGAATACATATTGTTGCCTTACTGTATTAAGCGCTTTAATGCTTCGATGTACCGATAGTCAATTCAGCATCGCTGGAGAGACTGTAGCACCGCCCATGTCTCAACGGAATCAAAGGCTGTTTCGTAGTCAACAACACCAGGCATAAGGGCAGATTATACTCCTCTGTTTTCTGAACAATCTGGCGAACGGTATATATGTGATCTACGGTGCTAAAGCCTTTTCGGAATCCGGCTTGTACGGGAGGCTGAAATTCATCAAGTCTGCGTGTGAGACGGTTTGTGATGATTCTCGAAAACTGCTCAGAAGCCATATCGGCCTATAGTTCTTCAAAAGGGTCTTATCACCCTTTTTGAAGAACAACATGACCAGGCTTCTGCTCACGCTTCCGGTGTTTCACCGGAGTGTTTGACGGAACTAAATAGCATCTGAAAGACTATAAGTATCGGCTTTCCGCTCGCTTTCAGAAACTCTGCCGTATTCCGTCCTCACACGGGGATTTCTCATTTTTAAGCTGTTTCCCATTTTTAAGTGTGAGAGCCATGCGAATCTCATACAAACTGATGTCCGAGATATCTTTGGTTTTTTTCTCTGGAGTTTAGCTCTAGGGTCGTTACTAGCACTGTTGTTCGGCTGTACCGACGATGTGTATTATAGTTGTCCATAGAACTTCTCTATTTCACCCAGAATCTCAGTCTTCGTAGAAATAATGGTACCAGTGTTGGTCTTCAGCTTCGTTAGTTGACTTTGGAGCCTTGTTTTCGCTATATCGCTTCTTTAATACGAATTGTATTAATTTGGCGCATGTCTCGCCGTGTGCCTTTGGAGATCTGCCTGTTCAACCGTCTGTACTCTAGCGTGTGAGCTGAAGACTGCCACCACATTACACGTCTGACCTACATGACATTTTGCGTGTTAGTCGAAAGCTTTTTCGAATTGAAAGCTTTCCACGTTTTGGATCAGGGCACGAGATGGACGGAGCGTAGACTTCACCAGGCGAGACCTTTCCTGCTTTATGTTAAGTTTCAAGATGCCTTTTACCATCCGATGATGACTTCTGGTTTTCGCCCTGTTGATCAAAGATATATCATTGAACAAACGCCGGTTGGTCGTCAAGATGAAATCTACCTCGTGTTTCGCCGAATCATATCTGACGTAACAATTTTCAAAGGTCACGGTAACTTTTTTTTTACGAAATTTTACAGTACAGCGATTTATTTTTTTAAAGCGATTTTTGTGACTGCGTATTATGGCTTCGCGGACTAGTTCGGATGATCGGATCAACGTAAATGGGGAGAAAAGCAAATATAGAGGCAAGGACAGAGCAGTAAATAATTTGTAGGGAGCGAAGAATTACCCACGGTACGAAGAGAGCCTTAGAGCAGCATGTGCCGTGCGTAACTTCGCGATTCGGCTCAAGTGACCGCGAGGTCGGTGGAGCCATGGGCGGTGGTGGGTTGTTGATAAAGCGCGATCAATTTAGTCGCAATAGGTGAGTCATTATTATCATTACTAGTCATATAATCTTTATAACTTTTATCTTATATATTTACATCAGCAATTGTATACGTTTCGTTTATTTCGGAGACGACAGTAATAATTTAGAATTTAGATAAGGTGACTCATTTAAGTTTATCTATATCGGCGCCTTTCATGTAAATATAATAAATATGATTTTACCCAAAAAAAAACTGGAAATCGTGATAAACAGCTATTCGACCTTATGATTCTTACGTATTTGATGGTTTGAATTCTACTAACGACATTTTCTTTTTGCACATCTTGAAGTTAACTTTTAGAGAAAAACGATGAAAAGGAATTGTTATGACACCAACGTCTAAAAACGACACCCCGAAGTTGGTTGGTCAATGTCTCTCAAGACTTGTTCTTGACTATATTCAGGTTATTCAATACTCAAATACTTATAGATGATGCTACAATTTATTATAGGTAATATCGTTTTGTTTCACAAACGCAGGGTACTGGCATTTTTGTTTCGTTGCACGAAAGAAAAATAATTTTAAATATAATCTTCCCTGTTTCGAAATCGGTAATCAGAAGCTAATTCTTCTACAGCTCTACTTGCCTCGTCCAAATTATTATCGTATTTCCGTAAAACTTAAGATGTACAATTGATCTTATTCAATACGCGATATATGAATTCGCAAAGAAACACGGACTCGAAATTAAATATTTTTGAAGTGAAAACTTCTTTAGCGGCGTTGTGTACTTTTTGGGATGAGTAAAAAATGTTAAACTCGCTTCAGAATACGTGACCCAGATCGTAAGATTTTGGTGAGAATTAGAACTTAAGTTTGCTGCAGCGCTAAAACATTAGTTACTTTTAATTAAACAATTAAAACATCAAGCGCTAGATCGTTCATAGGGCATTATTTTCTCGTGACCAAAACGGTGTAAGCGCCATGAAATTCTTGGTGCTTACGCGTTTCGTTCAACGTACTTTATCAACATCGCTGTTTGGTTTAAGCGGCGCAGGGTGCTTGCGCGAGTGTGCGTGTGTGTTTGAGTTTTAGAGATTGGCGATGCTGGTAATGATGATGGTGAAAGAGTCGTTGAAATTATGGATGAAAGTTGTTTTTTAAGAGATAAACTTTTTAATGTAAAATAATTGTAATAGTTCTGAAGTGTTAAATTTTTAATGTAATATAAATTGTCATCTTTGTATACGATAGCGCAATAAATGAATATTGTATTTTACCACATACATGATAGTACTTTTATACTGATAAATGAAGCAATTCGTGCGAAATTATTCCCTAACCATTCCAAAATATTCAAAAATGCACAACGTTAATGTTCAAGTTTTCACTTCTGCCGGCACTCCCGGAGTGCAACCCGTTTTTTGTTTTAATACTTTCTGCTAGACTGTGCTCATGTTTACTGGAACGCTTGAGAATTATTTCTGATAATGCTTTGACTATAACGAAAAAATTAAGTTTTGTTGTAGATATTGTGTTGACTGGACTACTGGACCATGTAGTCGAATTTAGTTTTTTTTTAATGATGTCCGATTCGACAGTGAATTTTGACAGCAGATCCTAACGTCTAATACTATTTCCGAAGAGATATATTCAAATATTGCAACGTTGCTAAAAACATCTCTAAAAACTCTGGAATAGTCCTTGAAGGCTGTAAAGAGTGGTTAGAATTCGATCATCTTGTTGTGCAATTTTTAACAGGGCATGCGAAGCTCTTTTCGTTTAGACTTGTGTCATCGCCTTTATGTGAGTGTTCTACGACAAATCATGAATTCGAGCAAATAGCACATCACGTTCTCTGGGAGTGCGATCTATGGTGTCGGGAGCGGGACGATATATTAAATTCCTTGCGTAATTCTGATTTGTTGGCAACAAGGGAGAATTACCAGGCGCTTAGGCGGTTCTGCAATCTATATTATTGGAATCGGTGTGTTAGGTAACAACTCACAGTTTAGGTCCCAATAGTGTTAGATATTTATAATCCGTGGTGCACGGCAGTTGAGCTTCACTTGACTAGCCATCTCTTTGAGGTTTTAAATGACTTATTTGTCATATTCCTGTCTCTCACTTTGCCAAAAGGGGAAGTCGATTCCAAAACTTCCTACTCCTACAAATTTCTTCTGATTAAATTCGTTGTGAGTTCCAAGGCAGCTGTAGTTTAACCCCCGGGACAGCAATGGACTTCACTGTCCATTGCCTCTTTTGTGGTCGCCGCTGTTAATTCCGGCTACACAGGAGACACAGTGGTATGTATGAGTGGTGGGCCTGTCCCGAAAAAAAATATAAATGTCACACTCAACTCCCAGGCACTATCAACAGAAATGTTTGAGCCAGAATAAACTACTTGTTGATTAAAGAAATGTCAATTTTGAGACCAGATTTTTTATCCATAATTTTAGTTTATTATGTTTATGCAAATTCATGCAAACTTATTATGTTACAGGGAACAAGAAACGTATACGCTACGCTACAAAACTTGACTTACAAAGTTTGGGAAATCCCCGGCAAACATTTTATATTGATTATCGTCCGACATAATCGATACATGGCTGTAGCAAACCTATACTAGTCAATACTAAGAATAGCGTTTCTCTAGTAAAAATATTTTGTAATATACTGAAACTCGAATATATAGTCATTTCTTCTATATAGATAATAAAATATAGACAATAATATAAAGTTTAATACAAAATGTTTTTGTTGCAATAAAGTTTTACTTTAATTAACGGATTATTTTTATAGCTAATATATTTAAAGCTTAACTCGCTAAATGCGACAGTGAATCTTTGAAGGTGGCAACACTACACAAACAACAGATAGCTGTATTCTATCCCCACAAGTTTCGAACAGAACTCGAAACTTGTTGGGAATTTCTCTGTATTCTTCCAAATTGTGTTGCCATGATTAAAATCGTGAAATTATTTAATAAAAAGTAGTAGTAAAATTAATTAATAAAAAAAGTACTGAAATGTGCATTTCAGTATTTTAGATGAACAGTTTACTGTTTTTTTGTTGCTCAATTTATTATAGTCTAATAGTTAATAGAATCACGCGTTACATTTTACTAGTGTCAAATTTACATACAATTCGATTTGACCGGCTAACAGGCAGAGAGTCATGGCAGCAATGACATGATGAATCTACTGACGGTGGCGGATAGGTGCAGGCAGGCGCTAGTTCACAGAAAATTGGTGGCGGAACCACACAAAGCAGTAGGCCGATTTTACTAAAAACCTGCAATTGCACTGCAGCGCGGCGTGTGTCATAATGCTTACATTTTGACGTTTCGTTAAACGTCGCTGCTGTCAGATCGTTTTTGACACATGCCGCGCGGCAATACAGTTGCAGTTTTTTTAGTAGAATCGGCCTGCAGTTTAGCAATAGAGTGTGGCGCCATACATTTTGTGTAGGTGGCGAAACTGACACATATACGATAAGAAGATAATCTGAGTTAGTTGATACATATGGAATTCTTTTGCGGAACTCAATATCGATAGCCAATTTAATCTATTTATTTGTTTGTACTAGTCAATGCCGTAGATAAGGAAACATGACTAATACTACAGGTATTATTCATCTCATGTTATATGTATGATTCAATTTTAGTAAACTCCTTTTTATGACATAATTCCGTTTGGTGCCACTATTTATTTAAACGAGTTTTGGTGAGTTTATTAACAACTTCTACTCTCTAGTACAAAAAAGAAGCAATAATAGGGTTAAGAACCGGCCTATCGGGTAACTGGTTCTCGGTTCGTCTTCTTTTTCATTTCATTGGGGAGTCATGTGCCAGAAGCGTGCTCGTTCGCGACCCCTGCCAATCAATCAGATCGCAATTCTCCGCGTCTCAGATTCCAATTTTATTGCGCACCGACGCGCGTAATAGGACGTCCCCCGGAGGCGATGCGCACCAATCCGCCCCCGTGGCGTAGCTGCACGCGGCGGTGGGGGCCGTCACCCATCACGCAGCAACAATTCCGGCGGGACGAGGAGAGCCGAGTGCTGCATAGGCATGTGGAATGTGAGAGTTGGATTAAATGATATGATGGACGAACTTATAGATGTAATGAATGAGAGACGTTTAGATGCTTTGTGTGTGACAGAGACTAAGTGCAAGAGGAGCGATACCGATGATCTGCCCGCTGGAATGATGGCCCTATGGTCTGGGGTAGATCGGGACGATCATGCCAGTGCTGGTGTAGGTGTCGTTCTTTCCTCTCGCTTAGCCACTGGTGTAAGAGATTACTATTTGGTAGGGCCTAGACTTCTCCGGGTTCGTATTAAACTGGGCATCACTTTAACACCAACGCTCTCTTTCAGACCAACTCTGTTTCTAACATCGTCATTGCGAATACGATCTATATTTTTATGCTCTCTCTGCCATACCCAGCTCTCGCTTCTATAAATAAGCGTTGGGACCAGCACTGTATTGTGCATAGCCAGCTGTGCCTTCTGGCTCAGGTTTTTACTGCCAAGAAGTTTTCCCAACGCTCCATTCACACTATTCCCAGCACTCACTCGCCTTTCAATATCTGCGGTGTACCTTCCATCCCTGCTGAAAGCTCATCCAAAATATACAATCTCATCCACTTGTTCCAACACTTCATCATCTACCGTAATCCTTACATTGGTTCTGGTTTCTTTTCTTTCAAATATCAATATATTTTTTTTCGTATTCAATAGTCAGCCTTCCTTCATACATTCGTCTTTAATCACTGTGACTAGTGTTTGCACTTCAGATGGTGTTTCTGCTAATAGGACGATATTTATGAAAGTCTTAGCAAAA
This sequence comes from Pyralis farinalis, assembly GCA_947507595.1. NCBI lineage: Eukaryota > Metazoa > Arthropoda > Insecta > Lepidoptera > Pyralidae > Pyralis > Pyralis farinalis. The sequence continues at coordinate 38,113,648 of OX382263.1, read as the reverse complement.
AATAACAAAAATGATTCTATTCCAAAAGGACCACCGTTCGCTCCAGAGATTTCTTAAGAGACACAATGTCGGCGTGTCGTGTTGAGCAGGCCATGTTTTCTAAAACTGACCATAATTTGTAGTGTAAGGGATTTAGATCTGGGCTAGACGAGTACCAATCTTCAGCTCTTATAAAGTCCGAAACGTTGTTTTCGAGCAAGGCTTGGGTAGTTCGTGCCTTGGGACCAGGTGTAGAGTCTTGCTGGAAAGTCCAGGGTACATTTAAAAAAAGTTTATTGCTGAGAGGTTTTACAACACGTTCCAAGACAGTCTTTTGATACATTTTGGCTGAAGTCTTCACTCCTTTGTCACAAAAATGAAGCTTTGTGACTCCTTGATAACGCACTCCCCACTCAAACATTACAGACGCAGGATGACGACTACGTACTACCTTTCCGACCACTTGGGCGGATTCTTTAGAACTGTGTGCGTACACTTACTTTGTCATTTTGCTTGATGTAGTGCTCTTCAATCGTGAAAAATTTTTCTTCAGTGAAGAGGAGGTATCGGCACAGAAGGCGTTTTGATCTATCTATTTTCTTCAACTGTCGGGATTGATTTAGGGCATGCCCTGTATTTTGATGATAAGCGCCGAGCTTCAGGTCTTGTTTTATTACACGCGACAGAGTCATAGCAGGAGTCTTCATTTCTCGCGATAAGATTTTTTGTTTTCTAATGGGGTTTCGGCGAATTCTGGAATTAACAGCTTTACAAGCCTTTGTAGTTTTAACAGCACGCGGTCGCCCCGATCGCTTATGGTTTTAACAGAGGAAATGTTGGTATATCCACCGATAGTACGGTATACAAACATACGACTGATACCAAGCTTTTGAAGTCTCTTAAATATGACCGACGGCTCCATACCCACTTTGTGCGAGACAATCACACGCAATCCTATTTTTATTAACACCCCACTCCATATTGTAATGTGATATTGAACACGACAAAAATATGTACAATGGCGGGAATCGAAGGAAGTTTTTAACATAATAAACGCGTTCCAAATACAAAATAATTAAAGAGTGGAAAAAAAGGAAAGTTTCTATGTAACATTATTTATGGCCAGATTAGTTACACTACAATAAACTTATAAGGCACAGCATAAACCGCCGAGCCGACTGCACGCAACCAAGCTTGACACCTGATAATTACAAATGTGTACACAGATCCGAAAAGACGTATTTAGTGGTACATGCTGTAATTCAAACTGGGGACTAATTTGCCAATAGATATTTTTATCTACTGGGCTATCAAAGTTCATTGTTTATATGTTTTTTTTTATATATATATGGCAATAGTGTTGCTACTTTATGCCAGTGTCAAAGTCTTCAGTATAGGACCATTTGAAAATCTTAATTCTATGTTCCAGCTTCAGGAACTGTGCTGAAGAAATATTTGGGAAGGGTACCTAGACCCAATCAACCCAGTTTAAATACCACCCGTAAAACGATAGTGATTTTTACAAGGTGTTCTTGATGAACTTATTCACGTCTTCCAAAAAGTACATAAACGTGTTATATTTGAGTTTTTCATTACTGTATAATATCACTAGCACTTATGTTACAAAATACTATCGAAATTGTCACACAAAACTAATTTTATACTGAATTGTAAATATTTCAAGTAAAACAACAATGTCACTCGTCAAAAGCGCGGGAAGAAGCCCCGTTTATATGTTTCATATAATGGTTTTCCTAGTTAATATTAAAGTTGTTTAATCAGTTGATGACGACCTCGGTAACGTAGCGGTTAATAACACGACTTTGACACTGACATTCATGGGTCCTATTCCCACACAGGACAAAAACGTGTGTGCTGAACATGTCTGTTTTGATCAGGGTGGTTTATAGAGAGGCAGGGCGTATCAAAAGAACTCTGTCTGGGGAAGTACCTCCACTTCACAGAAAACCGCAACTAAATAACAACTATCTGGACGGTTGATGTGTTCTTGCGTGTGAGGTCACCAGTAAGCTCCTAAGGGTTGCTGTGTTAGCAGCAGAGGTGGCGTCACGCGAGTAATACTTAATAAAAGCGCATATGGCTACGGTAATCAGGTGGGACGTATGCTTGTATACCTCCCGACAATGTATAAAAAAATAAGCGATGAGCCCTTGCGCTTTAGTTCTATTTATTTCAGGGATTCCCGAGTACTTTTGTACGGTCTAGTCTGTGAATGTCCCCAGATGTCCGGGACTTTTTGTACGCGGTACTTGTGTCCCTCGTGGGCGTCATACGATTCAGTTATATGTGATCTGTTTTGAAGGACAAAAAGGACTGGAAGCCTGTCCCCCCTGTGCGCGAAGACTTTTTTTTACACAACGTCAGGAACATACAAACATGGCCCACCTGATGTAAAGCGGGTACCGTCGCCTATTAACACTAGCGATATATTAAGTATCACTCGCGCGATGCCTCCTCTGCTGCTTACACAGCAACACCTTGGGAGCTTACTGGTGACCTCACTCACACGCAGGAACACAACAACCCACTAGGGAGTTGTTATTTGGCTGCGGTTTTCTGTGAGGTGGAGGTACTTCCCCAGACGGGCTGCTTCGATGCGCCCTACCTCCCTTAAACTGTCACACATCTGCACAGGCCTTAAGTTATTGAGGTGTTTAGTGGAAATGGTTATTAATCATCACAATAATGGTGTAAATGTGAGAGTGATACCACGGGCAACCTCGGGTACAAGTAGACCTGTGAATATGGAACATGGGTTCATCAAGATGTAAATAATAAATTGTGCTTATCAATAGATTAAGGAAATGTTTTCAACTGATAGGCAGTTTAATCTACAAAATTGTTTGCACTAATTAGTACACGCGAACTAGCAGTGGTCGCCACACGATTATTAATATTAATCGATATATAACGCCATCGAACTCGATCTTTGCACACTTCACTCGCTTCTTTAACATTCATTGCTCTTCTCGTGCACGCTCGCCGGTTTCTAAGGCTCCTGACATCACCTTCTGATAGAACACGATCAATGTGGTCACGGTAGGTAAGCCTTGGCCTTCTTCAGGTCCTAGATCCTTCTACTTTTGCGTTGTATATCTGTTTCGTAATTCTTTCTTCCTGCGTTCTTTCCACATGTCCGAACCAAAGGAGCGTGCCTCTTATTTTAACACCGACGCTCTCTTTCAGACCCACTCTGTTTCTGACATCATCATTGCGAATACGGTCTACAAGCTTTTTTCAAATTTTCTAATTTGGCGCAAACGCATTTTGACCGCGTTCATCCGACTTTCATGCTTTCTGTACCATGCCCAGCTCTCGTTTACGTAAGTATTGGGACCAGCACTGCGTTGTGTACAGCGAGCTGTGCCTTCTGGCTCAAGCTTTTACTGCCAAGAAGTTCTCCCAACTGTCCATTCACACTATTCCCAGCATCCAGCACTATTATAAGCAATATTCCAGCACTATTCCCAACTCACAGTTTAGGTCCCAATAGTGTTAGATATTTGATAATCCGTGGTGCACGGCAGTTGAGCTTCACTTGATTAGCCATCTCTTTGAGGTTTTAAATGCCTTATTTGTCATATTGCTCTCACTTTGCCAAGAGGGGAAGTCAATTCCAAAACTTCCTACTCCTACAAATTTCTTCTGATTAAATTCGTTGTGAGTTCCAAGGCAGCTGTAGTTTAACCCCCGGGACGGCAAAGGACTTTACTGTTCATTGCCTTTTTTGTAGTTGCTGCTGTTAATTCTGGCTACACAGGAGACACAGTAGTGGGTATGAGTGGTGGACCTATCCCGATAAAAAAAAAAATATTCCCAGCATGACGAGCTCGGTGACTCAGTCGTGAAAGACCCGACTTTGACACCAACGCTCGTGGGTTCGATTCCCACACTAGACAAACATTTGTGTGCATGAACATGTCTGTTTGTCTTGATCTGGATGTGCGTGTGCGTGCGATGGGCGTATCAAAGCAGCCCACCTGGGGGAGTACCTCCACAACTCCCTAGAGGGTTGTTGTGTTCCTGCGTGTGAGTGAGGTCACCAGTAAGCTCCTAAGGAGTTGCTGTGTAAGCAGCAGAGAAGGCATCGCGCGAGTGATATATGTTACTAGCGTTAATAGGCTACGATAACTGCTTTACATCAGGAGGATCGTATGCTTGTATGCGTCCCGACGTTGTATAAAAAAACATCTCACGCTTTCCAAATAAGGGGTGTGCCTAATACCTAGTACAACATATAATCTAAGTATAATATTCTTTTAAAGTACTAAATTAGTATTAGTTCAATGAACAAGATGGCTTCTATTCGTCTATCTATCCTTTGACGAGCTTAGTGGCGCTGTGTAAGGCTACTTTGACATCAAAGCTCGTGGGTTCGATTCCCACACAGGACATGTGTGTGCATGAACATGTCTGTTTGTCTTGATCTGGATGGACCAACCTTACTCATCGCACTGAAGGAATACGGGTCTCTTTTCAAGCGAAGGGGTTTAGAGCATACTCCCCCACACACGGTGCGATTCATGGAAGGATGTAGCAGCCGAGGTAGACCAAGACTGACCTACCATGAGCAAATTGGTCGAGTTTTATCAGAAGGTGATGTCAGGAGCCCCAGGAACCGGCGAGCGTGCATGAGAAGAGCTATGAATGTGAAAGAAGCGAGTGAGGTGTGTAAGAACCGCGTCTTATGGCTCTCGGTTCTCTCTGCCTACCCCGCAAGGGAAGAATGGCGTGAAGATATACATACATACCCGGTGCGATTTCCACATAGGACAAACATTTGTATGTATTACATACATATAAATGTTTTTCCTGGTCCAGGCCTGGGTGTTTTTAAGAAAGGTAGGGCGCATTGAAGCAGCCCGTCTGGGCAACCATCGCCACCTTACAGGAAGCCGCAGCCAAATAACAACTCCTTGAAGAGGTGTTTTAGCAGCAGAGGTGGCATCGCGCGAGTGATACTTAATGTATTGTAAGCCTTCATAGGCTACGGTAACAGCTATTTATCAAGTAGGCCGTGTGCTTGTATGCCTCCCGACAATATACTATAAAGTGGAGACCTCCAACCTACCGTAATAAAGGTGAAGAGATTGTCTGTTTGCACACGCATGTCTCTGAAACTACCGTCCGATTTGAGTTTTTGTCGTCACACTAGAAGAAGGTTCTTCTTCTTATGCGTTTACGGTTCCTCAAGACCAAAAACCTAGAACCTCTTCAACTCCGTAGGGACATAGGCTCTCTTAGCGTATTTTACCGCCTTTACCGTGGCGAGTGATCTGAAGAACTGTTCTCTTATCCCACATTCTCCGTTCCGACATAGAACCACTATACTACTTCACTATACTAGGTACTATACTATACACTATATTTCTTCGCGTACCAAAAAGTTCGGCAACTTCTATCTTTGTCGTACCATTAAACAGTGGAACGCCTTCCCTGCACATGTGTTCCCTCCTTCCTACAATATGGAATCCTTCAAACGAAGCGTGAAGAAGCATCTTGCGGCTCAGCATGGCAGCGTCAACTGACAGGACACGGTGTAGTATGTTGTCAGTTGCAGTTGCGATTTGGGCTCCTCTTTCGCTTACCATCAAGCAAAGATGCCACTATGCTGAACTAGTTTTAAAAAAAAAAGATGGTTTCCTTCACCGCTGAGCAAGTGGTAATTACAAATATGTACATGAATCAGAAAGTATGAACACATGAACGATTCGAACCGGGGACCAGTCGATCAGTAGGCCGTTTCTTCATTCACTATGCTGCCACTGCTGTCTAGTCTTCTAGGACTAATCTAATATCATAGAAATTCGCCTTACAGAGTATAAATACGTTATATAACCTACATTTCAACTGTATAAGCTTTGTTATCTATATTAAAAAGATAACGATTATGTATCATATCAGGATTTAATCGGTAATAAAGTGCACACCCGCTGGAACGCACACAACCATAGATAAAGGTCCATGCCCCATCATGACTAAGGTATTCAAGCCCATGCGTCGTATGTCGTAGCTCTGAAAGGCAATACCCTCTGTGGGTTTGGCTTTTCCCCGTTTCCTAATCCTTTAGGATTGGCGTGGTCCACTACCTAAGCTTAAGGATTTGGTGAAGATACTGATTTTCATGGAGCGGCTGCCGTCAGACCTCTGCAATCCATAGGGAAAACCAGACCCTTCTTAGGTAAAGTCCCATGTCAATCGCAATATAATTTCTTGGACGCGAGGTGTGTGAGCGATAATTACAAATACTTACATTATTTTGAACCGGTTACCTTTCGCTTAAAAGGCCGCTTCCTTACCCACTGAGCTGGCAGAACTTTTTGCGTTTACGCGTTTCGTTCAACGTAGTTTATCAACATCGCTGTTTGGTTTAAGCGGCGCAGGGCGCTTGCGCGAGTGTGCTTGTGTGTGTTTGAGTTTTAGAGATTGGCGATGCTGATGCTGGTAATGATGATGGTGAAAGAGTCGTTGAAATTATGAAGTTGATTTTTGAATTTTGATTTTTCTGAGAGATAATCTTTTTTATGTAAAATAATTGTAATAGTTCTGAAGTGTTAAATTTTTAATGTAATACAAATTGTCATGTTTTTGTACGATAGCGCAATAAATGAATATTGTATTTTATCACATACATGATAGTACTTTTATACTGATAAATAAAGCAATTCGTGCGAAATTATTACCTAACCATTCCAAAATATTCAAAAATACACAACTTTAATGTTCAAGTTTTCACTTTTCACTGCCGGCACTCCCGAAAGGCAACCAGTTTTTTTTACTGGAAATAATTGGTGGTGGAAGGTTAGATCAAATTGCATGTAAATTTGACTTTCGCAAAATAACGCCTGAATCTATTAACTAACCAGTTTTTTTTTATACAACGTCGGAAGGCATACAAGCATACAGTCCACCTGACTTAAAGCAGTTACCGTAGCCTATCAACGCTTGTAATATATTAAGTATCGCATCACATCACCCGAGTGATACTTAATTTATTACAAACGTTTATAGGCTACGGTAACCGCTTTACAGCAGATGGGCCGTATGCCTATAAAAAACAATTGAACGGTCGTAACGAGATCTGGTTATTGAGATAGTCCGAGACCTAAAAAAAAAGGATATAATTCATTGGTTTCTTCCTGATTCCGGTTTCTGCTGGTTGCCATAGCCTATGAAAGAAACGAATACCACTACCGCGATACGACACCGGCTGTTGGCACAGAAACTCGCCAAGGAGTTGTTATTTGGTTGCAGATTCTTGTGAGGCGGAAGATTTCTCTAGTTATAAGAAGCGTCCCGGCTAAAAAGGCAACTCCTAGGCGGTGTTAAGTCGGTAAAACTCCTCTAGTTTTAAGAGAGGTAGGGCGCATCAAAGCACCCCGTCTGGGGAAGTACCTCAACCTCACAGAAACCCACAGCCAAATGTCGACTCCCTAGAGGGTTGTTGTGTTCCTGCGCGCGAGTGAGGTCACCAGTGAGCTCCCAAGGAGTTGCAGTGTTGCCAGCAGAGGTAGCATCGCGCGGAGGAAACTTGCGTATTGTAAGCGGTCATAGGCTAAGGTAACCGCTTTACATCAGGTGGGACGTATGCTTGTATGTCCCCAAACGTTGTATAAAGAAAGTAAATGACTGACATAATCCATACAGCCGACCATACTTACGAGAGTTCACCACATCCCTCACTAAATTTGTAGTGCAACTATACAAAAGAATTATTATGTAGAAATGTTTGATAAAAGAGAATTAAATAATAAGACACCTTTACAACTTGAGGAGAATCAAGTGAGAAAGAGAAAGAGTGAAGCGTCTCTAACGGACTAAATGTGACTAATAGGTACAACCTATTCACAAATACTTGACACCATCCCATTAACCCATCGGGTCCCAGTTGGGTGTACCTCCCAGAAGAAAGACTAAGGTACGTAGTTTAGTTGTTCAGTTCTTCTCGGGGTTACTTCGGGAGTAAAAAGAAGTCAAGCCAGTTTGAATGTCAGCCCACCGACGTCAGTGGAGCTGGCCCGCCATCTGTTCACTAGTGATGCGCTTCCTTGAAGATGGCGCTACAGAAGCGGGGCTAGCCCAATGTCATCTTGTATGCGATATTGAACTAATTCGGAGTAAGCTTTAAGCCTCTGCAGTTTGTGAACATACACTGGACCAGCCAAACCATTACACCCGGTTCGATAAACCACAAATCCTCGCCAAGGAGAATCGCTACATGCCGAGAATGTTGCGCGAGGCTATTGAAATAAGAAAACACCCCAATTTCAATAGAGAAGATGATTGGCAAGTACCACCTGCTTGGGATCCAGTCCTAAAAATAATCAAATCCCAAACCCAAAGATCTAAAAAATGTTCGGACACTGTGAGCGATTTTTGTGTAAATCGGAACATATATAATTAATCCATCCATGTCGGTAGATGTAATAATTGAATAACTAATGTAAGACAAATACCACCTTAGTCTTCCTGCGACCACGGACGCTACAAAGCGTTCGAAACGTCAGGTTCAACAAAATAAATAAAATACGCGATACTTCCGTTAAAAATTGTTTAATTCAATAAGCTTTAAGCCCTCTACGAGTAGGCAGCCCATAACCTATCAATCTACTTCCATGTGCGTTGATCATTCCAATTGCGTGATTTCCACATTTCGTAGAGACCTAGGACTTGTAGCATGTATTGGCTATTGGTTATATTATATTTTAACCCGTGTTTACTTGCGTACGCTTCACGATCTTTATCGGTTTTCTCAAACCGCTGTCAGATGTGCTCAGAAGCACCATGTCGTCAGCGTAGATCTAGACGTTGATGTGCAAGTTATCAATATGGCACCCAATACGCTGACTGTTGATCTCAACGATAAGTCATTTTGTTAAATAGATTGCGATGTTAACGCCCTTAAATATGCTCAGAATTTCACGTGGTAAATTAACGCATTGTAACTTTTCTCATGATCTCTCATACACTACCTTGTCAAAGGCCTTAGATAAGTCCAGATAAAGATAGAAATAATTTATTTGTCATTGGGCCCTCGCGGGCACTTAAAGGCATGATGCATTCGTAAGTTAAATATTAAATTTCATTACTTTCTCTTACTTCTTTTTGAATTTCCAGTTTAATGGAAAAATAAATTCCGAAAGAAATTTGCCAATATGTCTTTTTTCAATGTAGGCCAGTACAACAATACAATCAAGTGATAAAGTAAATATACATGTGTTGAATCATGTCCAGACAAATTTGTCACGCATATACAGTGGTTTTCGATTGTGATACTTGACGACGCGTTTAAGACGGTATGTTTGGTTATCCTGGTACTATCAGTCTTTGCTTTATCATCGCGATATGCATTCACGCGAGTGATACCACGGTTCAAACTATACCTATAGTCATACGGAAAGGGTTCATCTAGATAAAAAAATGATAAACTGTTTTTATTAACAGATTAAAGAATTTTTTTCAATTGATAAGCAATTCAGGGCCGATTGTTCAATCATCATATTATTTGACGAGCTCGGTGGTGCAGTGGTGATACGCGTTGTTACGCTACTTTGACACCAACGCTCGTGGGTTCGATTCCCACACAGTACAAATATTTGTGTGCATGAACATGTCTGTTTGTCTTGGTCTGGGTATTTTGTATGTATAATAAGTACGTATTTACAAAAAGAAATGTATTTACGTATGTTTATCAGTTGTCTAGTACCCATAACACAAGCTTCGCTTACTTTGGGGCTAGATGGCGCTGTGTAACTTGTCCGGCAATATTTATTTATTATTTATCATATAGACGGTTCAATAATAATCCGGCCAAACGGTCTTTTACAAATGAATATGCATTTATTTTTTATGAACAAATGTAAACTTAATAAAACTTATCCTACTAATATTATAAATGCGAAAGTTTGTATGTATGGATGGATGTTTGTTGCTTTTTCACGCTTAAACGGCTGAACGGATTTGAATGAAATTTGGCACGTTGGTAGATTATGATCTGGATTAACACATAGGCCACGTTATTTGACTCCACGCAGGCGGAGCCGCGGGCAGCAGCTAGTATACCTATATTTATGAAAGTCTTAGAAAAAAAATAAAAATGATTCTATTCAAAATGGCCACCTTTGGCTTTGATACAGGCCTTTAATCTGTCTGGCCACGAATCTCTGGATTTGCGCACTGTTTCCATGAGAAATTTAGCCACTGCTTGCTACAGAGATTCCTTCAGAACGTCGGCGTGTCGTTTTGAGGTAGGCCATGTCCTCTAAAACTTGTAGTTCAAACAGCACGCGGTCGCCTCTATTATTTATGACCACTTGACAATGTATAAAGGCGTCCAAACGCTGTGTTTTAGCGCCTAAATATGTCAACGAGTCAAGCCTACCGGTCAACGTTATTATTGGAGGTTATTTTTAACCAATAATACGGTAAGTGCCGCTATGTTGATCCGTGAGCTGGCGTTTTACTTTACTTCCCAACCCGTAGCAGTGAGTTGAGTTTGACGAGATGACGCAACTTTGACACCAACGCTCGTGGGTTCGATTCCCACACAAGACTAACATTTGTGTGCATGAACATGTCTGTTTGTCTTGGTATGGATGTTTTAAGAGAGGTAGGGCGAATCAAAGCTGTGTCTGGGGAACTGCCTCCAACTCACAGAAAACCGCAGCCAAATAACAACTCCCTAGAGGATTGCTGTGTTCCTGCGTGTGAATGAAGTCGCCAGTGAGCTCCCAAGAAGTTGCTGCGTAAGCAGCAGAGGAGGCATCGCGCGAGTGACATATATAGCGGGCGTTAATAGGCTACGGTACCCGCTTTACATCAGGTGGGTCGTATACTTGTATGCCTCCCGACGTAGTGTAAAAAAAAGTGTTCCTACACAAAATTGTTTGCTCGCTGCTCCTAAGTTCCTTAATGTTCTTTTTTTAGCCAACGTCGGGAGACACCGTAGCTCATGAACCACTTGCGCGATGCCACCTCTGCTGCTAATAGAGCATCTTCTTAGGAGCTTACTGGTGACCTCACTCACACGCAGGAACACGACAACCCTCTAGGTAGTTGTTATTTGGCTGCGATTTTCTGTGTACTTCCCCAGACATACTGCTTTGATGTGCCCTATCTCTCTTAAAAATGTATCTCCTGTTGCAAAATGCTCCTGGTAACAGTTATTTGCTATTACTATCGATTTCAAGCAAATGCCAATTCTCTGGATTCGGAGTATAGTATCTATTACTCATTTGTTTACTGGTTTTGCAAAGTGATATTTTATCGGATTCGTATCGCTGAATCGTCAAATCACTAAGAATAGTTTAAGGGCCAGGTCAAAAGAACGGACACATACATGAGCTTACGTGAATACGTCACGTAACGGCAAACGGAAGTAAGTTATACTAAGAGGAAAATTTTCCCCTCCGCTGCTGCGCGCAATGCGTCACAGCCCTCACTCTGTGTAAAGAATTCTTTGATTATTTAGCTATCAAGTGATGTAATTCAATTTTGGATGTAAACAATATATATGTAGCTACTGCCGATTTTGTTATCATCGGTTTTATGAATTGCCTCCCACTACGGAAGCAATTTTTTTTTGTATACTAAGTCGTTGGATACAAGCATACGGCTCAACTGATGCAAAGCGGGTACCGTAGCCTATTAACGCTTGCGATATATTAATTATAACTTGCGCGATGCCTCTTCTGCTGCTTACACAGCAACTCCTTGGGAGCTTACTGGTGACCTCACTCACACGCAGGAACATAAAAACCCTCTAGGGAGTTGTTATTTGGCTGCGGTTTTCTGTGAGGTGGAGGTACTTCCCCAGACGGGCTGCTTTGATGCGCCTTACCTCTCTTAAAACATCTAGACCAAGACAAACAACCATGTTCATGCACACAAATGTTTGTGTTGTGCGGGGATCAAACCCACGAGCGTTGATGTCAAAGTCACGTCATTCACGACTGAGCCACCGAGCTCGTCTTGCCATACTTAACGGAAAAGGGAATGATATACCGCTAAGAAGAAGGTACTGAGGTATCGAGCATTGAGGTAAAAACTTCATTGTTCATGGAAAATAGGATTGAACCAAAAGTCCAATGTCACAGCAATAAAATGATTTATTACTATAACGGCCTTAGCTACTAGTACACCACGTTTAAGCAATTAATTTTAATTTTGCATATAATATTTCGTTTGATGGCCATTATTATCAATTAAATGAAAATTGAACATTATATCAGAGATAAGAGATAAAACAGAGATAAAAATTCTTTATTTGCCATTGCGCCCCTCGCGGGCACTTAGACACATCTTACATATTTTGAAATACAATCTTATTGCTTGACATATATTGGACGATAGTAGTACTCCTGACATGGACCAGCCATGCAATTCTCTAAGCGACTCGTTTTGGCTGTGTGCGTCGCTGTGATCACAGATGTCACAGCTTTGACATCGTCTACTGCGATCACGGCTTTTTATTTGGTATTCTATACGGCTGTAAGCGTACGCGAGGCTGATTGCCTTGTAGAATTCCAATTCCAAACGCTGCCTTGCGGCGCTAGTGTCGCACAGCGATGAAAAGCGACACTAAGGAATTGCAATTTTGTGTTCAAGGCTATAACAGCCGATGTTTCCGAGGATGTAAGGATGTTTGCTCTTACAGAATTGCATGGCAGGTGCCTATAGATATTTACATAGCGCCATCTAGCGGTAAACTAAGAAAACCTTGTACTATAACTAATTTGTACCCACTAATTTGTTCTCATATGTTGAATTGATTCAGATACTTACTGTGGGTAAAAGTTAGTTATAGTACAAGATTTTCTTAGTTTACCGCTAGATTTTTCTTTTTTAATCTACTAGCATTTCGGAAAAACTTTGGCGAAGAAGAAATGCCGAAAGAAACTTGCCAATATATGTCTCTTTTAAAATTGACAATTAGATATTACAATAATCTCACATCAGAGTATTGGTACAAAATGATATCAAATGATAGAAATTAAATATCATTAGAGAAAAGGTAGACTGTGCTGAATAATTTCAGTTACATATTCATCAATTCTGTCATAAGCCCTTTTACAGAGAGTATTTTTAATGTGCTTTTTGAACACATTGTCAGACAGGGACAGAACCTAGACCCTAGTAAGCCGATATACCGGCATACACACAATAATTTCTTAACAATGTAAACTGACCCGTAATTGCAAGAAATAGACTTGAGCTGTTCTGAACACTTCTCGCCATGGGCTACTCGTGTATTACATATTATTACAATTGCATTGTTTCAAGAAAGTTATACAATTGGGTTAAGAAATAAAGAAATATTTATTGGCATAACCATTTATTATATACAAAAACATGATATCGTAATGGCTGCCAACAAGGAGGATTTTTAAGAGAGGTAGGGCGCATCAAAGCAGCCCTGGGGAAGTATCTCCACGTCACGGTAAACCGCAGCTAAATAACAACTCCCTAGAGGGTTCTTGTGTTCCTGCATGTGAGTAAGGTCGCCAGTAAGTTCCTAAGGGGCTGCTGTGTTAGCAGCAAAGGAGGCGTCGCGCGAATGATTCTTAGTGTATTACAAGCGTTCATACATCAGGTGGGCCGTATGCTGCTAGTATGACTCCCGTCGTTTTATAAAAAAATCGGCCAAGTGCTAGTAGGACTCGCGCACGTAGGGTTCCGTACCATTATCTATAAAAACGGCAAAAAAAAATCACGTTTGTTGTATGGGAGCCCCCCTTAAATATTTGTTTTATTTTAATTTAATTATTTATTCTTAAATTGAATATATAACTAAATATTCTGTGAATATTTCAAGCGTCTACCTATTGCCATTATCAATATCGAGCAAAAACGAGCAAAAAATCACGTTTGTAGTATGGGAGCCCCCTTAAATATTTATTTTATTCTATTTTTTAGTATTTGTTGTTATAGCGGCAACAGAAATACATCATCTGTGAAAATTTCAACTGTCTAACTATCACGGTTCATGAGATACAACCTGGTGACAGACGGACGGACGGACGGACGGACGGACGGATGGACGGACAGCGGAGCCTCAGTAATAGGGTTCCGTTTTACCCTTTGGGTACGGAACCCTAAAAAAGAGCCTTCTCAGCATAATGTTGGAGTACACGTAGGTAGGGTCATCGCTGTTGAAATGAGAGCGCTGAGGAGTACGTGTGGAGTGAGAAAGATTGATAGAGTAAGAAATAGCACGATACGAGATCTTATATGATAATATGTCCTTCCGAGTCTTGTTTACGAGCTCGGTGGCGCAGTCCTGAATGACGCTACTTGGACACCAACGCTCGTGGGTTCGATTCCCACACAAGACAAACATTCGTGTGCATGAACATGTCTGTTTGTTGGGATGTTTTAAGAGGGGTAGAGCGCATCAAAGCAGTCTGGGGAAGTAACGCAGCCAAATAACAACTCCTTTGTTGCTGAGGGTTGTTGTGTTCCTGCGTGTGAATGAGGTCATCAGTAAGCTCCTAAGGAGTTGCTGTGTAAGCAGCAGAGGAGGCATCGCGCGAGTGACGCTTAGTGTATTACAAGCTTTAGTGCTTTACATCAGGAGTTGCTGCGTTAGCTACAGGGGTGGCATAGTGTGTAATACAGCGGATAGAATTTGTATGTCATCCGACGTTCCGTAAAGATAGTGGGTGCGTGACGATCGGTGCTAGTTCGCATGCACTGACCGGTGGTATCAGCACACAAATAAATAGATAACATTATCTCTAAATTGAATTCTCCAAAATATTTATTTAATAATAACTTATCACAGATTAAATTATTATCGTGATGTACCTAAATCATACAGTCACCTACTGTGTTATCCCAAGGTGATATCAGGAACCTTAGAAACCGACGAGCGTGCATGAAAAGAGCTACGAATGTTAAAGAAGCGAGTGAGGCGTGTAAGGACTACAAATTTAATAAGCCACTTTGCGCATGAAGGCACCGATTTGATTCGAGCATACTGGCTAATGAGAAAATATTTTAACCAATTTGCTGAAAAGTGCCTATAATTTTAATGGTGCATGCCAGGATTCGAATCGGCCAAGTGACCAGCAACTTCGTCATTTCGGATTTATGTACTTTTCTATTTGGCAGAGCTGCGATAGCCAGCGGAGCCACATTACCCTCAAAATTGCCGTTTGGGGTAGACTGATGTCATCCAGCTAGCGTTTAGACGGTAATAGTGAGAAACTCCAAAATCGACACACTAATAGCTAACATATTATAGTTTTGTATCCTTTAATTTGAAATTTAAATGTTCGTTGGCGAGGAAGAACGGTCCAAAATCGTTCCAATTAGAAAAAAAAACATATGGGAAAACGTATGGCCGGCCACTCTGCAGTGCAGAGTCGGCACTGCACTCCCATCAACAGAAAAAGTAACAGCACTCGTCGCTAGATGTCGTACAGGGTTCCATATATTTATAAAAAATTAAAAATAAAATATTTAAATATTTTTTAAATTTAAAAAATATCAGCTCTGCCTACACAGCTTGCTGTTATTTACTAGTTATCACTAGCTCGACGGTGAGGGAAAACAACGTGAGGAAACACGCACGACCCAGTATGTAATAATTACAAATATGTACATAAATTCGTTAGTGGTTCATGCCAGGATTTGTACCAGCGGCCTGTTGGTCCCTAGGCCGGTTCTTTCATATCACAACGCAGAGCGAAAACTAAATATTGCATAGTCAGAAGTGAAAATTATTAGCTTCACAAACTTGTACGCATTATTTTTAGGGTTCCGTGCCCAAAGGGTAAAACGGAACCCTATTACTGAGGCTCCGCTGTCCGTCCGTCCGTCTGTCACCAGGCTGTATCTTATGAACCGTGATAGTTAGACAGTTCAAATTTTCACAGATGATCTATTTCTGGTGCCGCTATAACAACAAATACTAAAAAATAGAATAAAATAAATATTTAAGGGGGCTCCCATACGACAAACGTGATTTTTAGGGTTCCGTACCCAAAGGGTAAAACGGAACCCTATTACTGAGGCTCCGCTGTCCGTCCGTCCGTCCGTCCGTCCGTCCGTCCGTCTGTCACCAGGCTGTATCTCATGAACCGTGATAGTTAGACAGTTGAAATTTTCACAGATGATGTATTTCTGTTGCCGCTATAACAACAAATACTAAAAAATAGAATATAATAAATATTTAAGGGGGCTCCCATACAACAAACGTGATTTTTTTGCCGTTTTTATAGATAGTGGTACGGAACCCTTCGTGCGCGAGTCCGACTCGCACTTGGCCGATTTTTTTGCTCATTTTTGCTCGATATTGATAACGGCAACAGGTAGATGCTTGAAATATTCACAGAATATTTAGTTATATTATATTACTTTAAGAATAAATAATAAAATAAAACAAATATTTAAAGGGGGCTCCCATACAACAAACGTGATTTTTTTGCCGTTTTTATAGATAATGGTACGGAACCCTTCGTGTGCGAGTCCGACACGCACTTGGCCGATTTTTTTTTTTGGTTGTATTAATCTAGCTATTCAAAGGGGGAACGCTGCCAGTATCTTTGGAACCTTGCCTAAAGGGACTCCTTTTAATAATATATTTTAGTTATTTTATTATATTTTTTAAGGTTTTTAGTTTTAGGATCATTGTTCTGTTGTCAAAAGTACATGCCATCTCTTTTTGGGTTGTTAAGACATATTTTTTTACCCGCGACGGTCACGGAGGCGGTATGCGTTTGGGGTAAGAGGTGTTTGTTTGTTTGTTTGTGGGTCTGTTACATTTTTCTCGAAAACTACTGAACCGATTTTGATTTTTTTTTTTATTTAAAAGGTGTCATGATTGGGAGTGTTCTTAGCTACCATTTAAGAGGGCGCATAGGGCTAGCGTAATTTCAAATTTCACCCGCGCGTCCCGCCCGCCCCGTTAGTGTTCCCGGTTGATCACGACCGCGGCGCCACAGACAGCGCACCCAACGAGTGACGTCACACGGATGAGCCTTCGTAGTATATGCGTAAGAAGGAGATAAAATATCTAAATGTGTTATTGTATGTCGTCGTCTGCAACGAGATCACGTACTTGTCGTGTATTTTATCTTGAAGAATATTAGAAACAATACACTAAGGTATGTAGGTAATCGATTTTATTCTTCACAATATGTTATTTTATTGTAGGTATGTTTTTATAATTTTTTTTTACCACTATAAATATATAAGTAGAGTATTTTTTATACTCCACATAGTATTGATAATAATTGACTAATTTTTCTAATCTCAAACTCATTTGCATATGGGCGCATGTTTTCTTATATGACGTCGGGAGGTATACAAGCATGCGGCGCATCTGATGTAAAGCGGGTACCGTAGCCTATTAACGCTTGTAATATATTAAGTATCACTCGCGCGATGCCTCCTCTGCTGCTTACACAGCTACACCTTGGGAGCTTATTGGTGACCTCACTCACATGCAGGAATACAACAACCCTCTAGGAAGTGGTTATTTGGCTGCGGTTTTCTGCGAGGTGGAGGTACTTCTTCATACGGGCTGAGTTGCCCCAGAGTTTCAAACAAAAGAGATGTAGTGCACAGCGATAGCCGGATTGGCGAAGTACAACAATTACGAGAGATGTTATGTCAGGTAGGGGACCTGACATAAGACATCTCCCGTAGAAGTAGTTGTGTGAGAGAGTTCAATAGGAAGGAGTCGCTGCATTACCAGAGGGGTGGCAACGCGCTGGCGATACGCCTAGCTTCCGTAATGTAACCGGTAATGTAACATCAAAAAGCCCGTATTGTTGTTTCCCATCAGACGTATTAGTAGAAAGTTATTTATAATTTTGTACTAGAAACCATTCCAATTTTATATGAATCAAGTTACATTTTTTGAGATTTCTAAACATATGTTTATGATTATTTCATAATACATGTATTACGAGAGTTTGGGCTGCACACTATCGCTGCTATTTAAAAAATCATGTCCTCAGCAGTGTCATGATAATAAGTTATGCTCTTAACTTTTCTTTGTCACTCAAAAAGACTAAAGTATTTTACGTCATTTGACGCCTTGAGGCCCATTATATACTTGGCGTCGTAACGCGCATGGCGAAATTAAGCCACGCGGGCCTCAACGGGTTAATCAAAATTTTAAGTGTTGTAGGTTAGTTTTATCAATCATGGTTGTCATAAATGGTAATTTTGACAATACGTTATTTCCTTCTTGAGGATCGATAAAAAAAAATATAATCTTGAATCCGGTCACGAGCTATAATTATTTATAATGGCGACGCTAGTGTGTAACCTAAAGGTCGTATAAGAGCATTTATACTTGAAATTGAAAGTTAACATTAGGCGTTAGTAGACTATAATATGACCCTATGGTAGTCTACTAACGCCGATATTAACTTACTACATAGCTAACCTAAAATAGGAAACAGCAATTATGTTTTTTTTTATAAATAAATATGGTTTACGAACATGGCCTTATCTCTAACACTTGACAATTTTATTTTGTCAGTTCAAGAAAAGCGCTATGCTGTTTGTCGTAAGTAAGATAACAGACAATAAAAATACTATATAATTAAAGAATTTAACATCTTTATAGATATTCAAATAATACAACTTATATAATACAATTTATATTATGTTGTCGTAGAGTCGAGAAATGCGGTGTGCTATATGTGACAAATATGGTTAGAAAGAATTTTGGTGAAGGATTTTATTATAAACCTACCCAGAATATTAATGTACACATCAAGCTTGATATTGTAGTTCAAAATTAGCTCAACATGAACAACTATACAAACGTCAAAATGACAAGTTTGAAGTGGTATTAACTGTAGTCATATATTTGTGGCACTTCATCAATATTCTGTCAAGGATAAAACTTTTTCCAACTGTATCAGGGGCGCTGTAACTGTTCATGAAAAGACTTTTCATTATCACAATTGCCATCCATGCGGAATGCTATTGCTGAGGGCTCAGCCTCTGTTGGATCAGTAAGTCGACGTTTTTTGGGTGTTATTTGCTACCTCAGTTTCATATTTCTTGTTTGGCGTGGGTCGATCAACTCTGGCAATATGTGTTCCATATAAAATTCCGTAAGCTTTCCAACCATTTTCATTTCCCAAAATTCATCATCACGAAAGATTTCTTCTACTGTAATACCATGATTTTCACCACACCATACTGCAAAAAGACATATCTTTCTTTCACTTATGTGAAGTTGTCCTTGGTGTTGATAATAAAAAAGTACAGTTATGTATGATGTGTAACTGTACGCCACATCCCTTGCGGGGTAGGCAGAGAGAGCCGAACGCTACATGACTCAATCCTTAGATATCTCACTCGCTTCTTTAACATTTATTGCTTTTCTCATGCACGCTCGCTAGTTTCTAAGACTTCTGATATCAACTTCTCATAGAACACTGTTATGACTTTGTTATATAATTTATTTAATGCAAGTATGAGATAAACATTAACTCAAAAAAATCTAAACACCGCAGCAACGCTTGCAGAATGCAGCTTAATAACAATTTCTTGGAGGGCTGTTCTGTTCATGCGAGTTGGTGAAGTTCATATGTTGGGTAACCATTTCACGTCAGACAGATCGTATGCTTGTTTGCCAAGTCATTTTTATAATGCGCAGGGTCTTATTGTAAAAATGACTTATGGATCATTTTCAGATAATATCAGTTTTTTTCTGAGACATTAAAAAAAGATTAGTCACATAATTTCAAGGACACGAATATGGAGGAAAATGCATAAAATATACATATGAGAAGTAATTATACTTTAACTTTATATTATGCAAGGGTTTTCTGTTCAATTAAAATAAATATCGAACTTGTTTATTATGAAATCAAAAAAAAATGAACTCGAACAACTCTTAAGTAGGTTTCAATCAGGTCTACTATAAATATTTCAGTACCTATTATATGATACAGCAACTACCCGTTAGGTCGTTAAGAAGATTATTGATTTTTAAGAATTTTACTCCCTCGAGAATACTTACAAAATCAAACTGGGAGTCTCGTGAACGGAGTTTACTCTATGGCCCGATTTTATTTTCGCAGCAAATCTGAAATAACACATGAATTGTGAAATTAAATTAAATGCAAATACAAGAAATTCTAGCGACGAAAGAGAAGCAGTCAAAGTAAAACATCTGTGTGTTTTGCATATACTACGACTACGACTTTGACGAGCTCGGTGGCGCAGTGGTGAAACGCGCTGTTACGCTATTTTGACACCAACGCTCGTGGGTTCGATTCCCACACAGTACACACATTTGTGTGCATGAACATGTCTGTTTGTATTGGTCTGGGTATTTTCTATGTATAATAAGAATGTATTTACAAAAAAAAATGTATTTACGTATGTTTATCAGTTGTCTAGTACCCATAACACAAGCTTCGCTTACTTTGGGGCTAGGTGGCCCTGTGTAATTTGTCCGAAAAAAAAAACTATGCGCAATATGTAGATATATTTATGTATAATATTATAAATGTGAATTTTCGTTTGTTTCTGAGCTTTCACGCGAAAACTATTCAACCGATCATCATGAAACTTTGTACACATATTCTTGGAGGTATCGGAAGTAATAGCTAGTATGTAATAATTGTAATAAAACTATTGTAAGTACGACCAATCGGACCAATTGTATGTACATCAAATGTGTGTAACGTGTGTAAAATTCTTACCATCACCTTTAGGGCTAAAGTCAACATCACTCGCACGTAGTGCACCCTCCCGTATAACAAATGCGGCCCTGGCTTTACAGCTAGAGGTCCAAAAATAAAAAGAGACACAGCGATAGCCCGACTGTGGGAAGTACCTTCTCTGAAAGATTATAGTGTTACTGCGAGAAAGCGAGGTTGGCAGGAAACTTGTGAAAAGTTGTTGCGTTAGCAGCGGGGGTAGCGGAAACCGCTTCAGATCAGGCAGACCGTATGCTTCTTTCACACCTGATGTACTGGTACTAAGTCCGGTGAGTAAGAAGCATACGGCTAACGCAGCTACTTTTCACAAGGTTCCGGGCGACCTCAATCACTCGCAAGATCACAATAATCTTTCAGAGGTGGTATTTACCCAGTCGATGATATATATATATATATATAATGACTGTATAAGAGTCAAAGTGTTGTATGTCATCTACATATATATTTATTATTGAAAGCTGCAGTCGAAATTTCCATGCGAGACCTTACGTTTACAAAAACAATTTATGATCTCTGTAGACGTACCTATAGATGATTAACATTTACCTACATAGGTACTTAGAAACCAAATACATTCGAAATATATAATAATTTACTTACTTTCTACAATTAGCCATTATTTGAATTTTTTTCCTTCTCAGCTCTCGTTTGTTGGCTTGTTTTTTGTTCTTCTTATTTGCCATTTCTTTATCCTGACTAAAATAAAAAAATAATATTTTCGGGACGCAAGAACGCAGCTGCAATGCACATAAACACAGTGTTCACGTCTCAAACGAGCGATCACGACTGATCGCTGAAACAAAACATATCGGGAACATCGCGTGGCATGAGACAGAAATAACTGTATCGCGCGGAATAAAAATGACGAAATCGCCATATACAAATTTTCTTTAAAAACGTTAATATCTCGTAAATTATAATATATTTTTTGAAATCCCTAATACAGGCACTTGGTAATATATAAAAGAAATAGTATAATTATTTTCGGCTCACTAACATGCGTCACTATGACAAAAAATGTAAAATCCATATTTGTGTCGAGGCAACTTTGGGATTTTTTTCTATCGAGAAAATTTTTATTAATTGTGATTTCGATCAATCTAAGACCTTGCAATTATAGTGTAGAATCCATAGATTTTTTTTTAGTTAGTTTCAACTGAATTTAGTTAGCTAAAATTGAAGTTTACGGGTGGCGATTTATCTTTATGCCCCCTCTTAAGCAAATCTGGTCAGCCTTTTTTTTACGGCGGGTTTTTTTTTTAATGTGTACGGGCATTATATATAAAACGGATTTTATTTATATATTATAGTTATACTATATTCGTTTTAGTTTGTATAAATCGCATTTACTATTAAAATTTTAAAAAAGCCACAAATAAAACTTAAATTAAAAATTTAAAAATCCAACGACGAAAAAAAATTCTAATAAAACATTTCAAAAACCCACGACATTAAAGCGTAATAGGATCCATAAAACAATTAGATATAATTCTCATTAATAATGTCAATAAATGAAAAAATATAAATCATTACAATATCACAATAACTATTATATAGAATATTATTAACAGCCGTCGTGCATAACCTATGTTGTAAACTGTTATGCACGACGGCTGTCAATAATCTATAATCTAATAATATAAAAATGAATCGCTAAATGTGTTGCTAAGCGCAAATCTCGAGAGCAGCTGAACCGATTTCGCTAATTCTTTTTTACAATATTCCTTGAAGTACGAGGAAGGTTCTTACGAAAAGAAAAATTTTAAATATTGCCTAAAAAAGTCTAAAAAGAACACTTTTCTATACTTCCATACAAAAGATTCGTAATAATACTTAAAAGTCAATTTGAACTTTAATACCATAACAATAAAGTTTAAGTGTTAGTGGAGAGGTTCCGGGAAGGAAAAACAATTGAGTGACGTTAGTATCGTATAAATATTAATGTCAATATTTGTAGTCAATAATTATACGATAAGGAACATTACTCAAAAACAAAAAATATCGTGTACCATAAAGTACTACAATAAAAATGAAACTTAATTTAGAATAAGTAAAAATAAAATGAAATATAATAAGTAGGTATCATAATAAGAAATCTGAAATTGTAATTTTCATTGTGATTTTTAGTGACTATTAAAAGAATTTTAAGTGATTTAAAATTTTTATTTTTGACATAATGTAATTGTTAACTTATTAACTTTCTTTTTTCTTTTTTTATCTTACTAGCTGACCAGGTGTCCCGAATAGCAGAATAAGTATTAAAAAAAAAAAAAAAATATATTGTATCGACTGTTAGGCGGTACGAAGTTCGCCGGGTCAGCTACTATTCTATATATCTGATAAATTGTTTTGACATTGTATAGCGGTTACAGAAGTTTTGAAGGGGTTTAATTTGCAGTTTTGCTAACGTTAGTCTTAAGCTACTTTCGTGAACTTAATGTTTTGAAGCGGTGATTTACATTACAAAACATTTTTTATTTTATTTTGGGAGATGTTTGTGGGAATATGTAATTAAGTAAAACTTCTTTTCAGTTAGAAATACCTCCACGTCGGCAACCAAGGGCAATCGGGTGTGAAACTATAGGAGTCAACATTAACAACATTAAGTAAAAATCCAATTTATTACTTTGAAATATGGTAATATGACAGGCGTTAAGTTCTTTAGTGGGACCAGGGTTCAGGAGGAGAACCTGGCCCCGTAGCGGTCCCGCCGCCGGCGCCGGAGGGGCTGTCCCAATTTGCCGGGATGGCCCCTAGAGTGAAGAAGTCCGGCTCCTTCAGAGGGGCTGGCCAGTCGCAGTGGTGCCCTGTTGCTGACAGATCCGTGGTACCACACCAACGCGGCCGATGGCAATTCGTGGGGTTATTTAGTGGGTATACCGTCGGGCAGCCGACAGGGAGTCCCACACTACCACCGGAGGCCACCCAGGCACCGGTGGTGTGTGTAAAGCATTTTTCCCCGCGTCACAAAAAAGTACAGGAAATTTTAATTGAATGCATGTATTGGCACTGCGCTATTCCTGCACGACTCAAGTGACAAGCGCAAACGTGCAGTTGCAGTTATTTAGCAGAATTGGCCTACAGGTCCCTTGCATGGTAGGCAGAGAGGACCGAGCGCCATAAGACTCGGTCCTTATACACTTCACTCGCTTCACTTACATTCATAGCTCTATTCATGTACCTATGGTTCCTGACATCGCCTTGTGATAAGACTTGTGATGAAACAGTTTGGTCATGGTAGGTTAGTCTTTGTCTTCCTTGGCTCCTACATCCTTCCACTTTCGCATTGTATAACTGCATTCTTTCTACATGTCCGAACCAAAGAGAATGCCTTTTCTTATCTTAACACCGACACTCTTTCACACCAACTTTCTCTCTTATGTCATCATTACGAACGCGGTCCGCAAGCGTTAGGGCTCTAACTCACCGAGATGCCATGCCATGGCGACGTTGCCGGCTACGTATCTAAACAATTCATATTGAAATTTATGGCAGTTAATTCATTTGGCAACGGTTTGGCAACGTCGCCAATTTGGAAGCGTAGCCACAACCAACGGCTCATTTTGTGGAGACGGAATACCTGGCACGTTGGCGACGTCGCCAATGAAATGTATATGAGCAGGCTGCGTCTCACTCACTCGGTGTCCAATCGGTCGCCAAGACGGACGCACAGCGCACACGTGTTTTGTGGAAAAAATGAGTTTTGATACAGAAAGATTTATTGAATTCAAAAGAGAACTCAAAATCGTCCATGTATATGGAATACTGCAATTTCAGATTATTTTATTTTACACATAATAAATGAGTGTGATTTCTTCTAAGCACGTAGCGTCCATTGTCGATACGAGAACTGAGATAACTGATTAGTCCTCTGGCTACTCCATTTGGCAACCGAGGGTAGCCAGAGGTAGCCATGGCTACGTAACCGGCGGCGACGTCGCCATGGCGTCTCGGTGAGTTAGGGCTCTTACGCCACAAATTTTGAGCAATGCTCTCATCTCGACCGCATTTATTCTACTTTCATGCTCTCTCTGCTATAATCAGCTTTCATTTCTATAAGTTAGCGTTATTTAGCACCGCAATGTGTACAGCGAGCTGCGCCTTCTGGCTTACATTAGCTTATTTGTATCAATATTGTAATAAAATATTCATTTACTGCGCTGTTTTATATGAAAAAGAATAATTGTTATTTATACAATGCAAACAAATGTATATACAAAGAAAATAAATAAATATAAATAAATAAATAAATATTGTCGGACAAATTACACAGCGCCATCTAGCCCCAAAGTAAGCGGAACTTCTGTTATGGGTACTAGACAACTGATAAACATACATAAATACAATTTTTTTTTGTAAATACATACTTATTATACATAGAAAATACCCAGACCAAGACAAACATACAAGTTCATGCACACAAATGTTTGTACTGTGTGGGAATCGAACCCACGAGCGTTGGTGTCAAAGTAGCGTAACAACGCGTTTCACCACTGCGCCACCGAGCTCGTCAAATATACAAATCAATTTCATAAAATTTAATAACAACCAGACAATTTTCACATACATCTCCATATGCATTGCATGAGCTCCTCGATCACGCGAGTTCAGTGCTTATTCCCCATCCCAAAGGTGACCAACGTGCCCGAAGAAGTTTTCAATTAAAACCAGTTGAGAATGCGCAAGCTTGCATTGCCAGAGGAACACCTGGCTCGTCAATTATATAACAATTAAATTTTTTTTTTAATTTATCGTCCATTTTACCTTGTTCCTTAAGAGATAGGAACGGTTCCTGAACATTCCTATTCTACTTTTTTATGCTTAATCCGAATCTGAAGTCAAAATTAGAATATTCGAAAAAAAAACGCACACAGAGACAAACGCACACACAGCCAAACATATAGATTTCATATAGCAACGGTGTTGGTGAAATCGAATGGATAGTATATGCTCACACCGGGATTCGAACCCAGGATTAGTGGGTTAACGGTATGGTTCGCTATCCACTGAGCTATCACTGATTCTAAAAATAAACGAGGTATTTACATCTCTCCGAACGTAATAATGGTAATTACATCGACAGAGGATGTTAAATGAATGATAACTACTCGGTAACAAGTATCACTTTGCCTTGAGCGTACTTTTCGCCAATTTCGTACACAGTAAATAGATACTTCCGGTACCGATCTGAAAATAAAAGTTGGTGGCGGAAGTGAAGTGAACAGCCATGCAATTCTCTAAGCGACTCGTAATGGCTGTGTGCGTCGTTGTGATCACAGATGTCACAGCTTTGACATCGTCTACTGCGATCACGGCTAAATTATTTGGTATTCTATAAGGCTGTAAGCGTACGCGAGGCTGTTTGCCTTGTAGAATTCCAATTCCAAACGCAGCCTTGCGGCGCTAGTGTCGCACAACCGTGAAAAGCGACACTAAGGAATTGCAATTTTGTGTTCAAGGCTATAACAGCCGATGTTTCCGAGGATGTAAGGATGTTTGCTCTTACAGAATTGCATGGCTGCTTGCCTTGTAAATTGGCTGGATTTTAGCCCTAGGACTTTTTGGAGAATTAGCTTTCGACAAGCTCGATGGGACAGTGGCTAGTACCGCTACTTAGTCATCAACGACAGAGGTGGCGGTAGGCTCGGCGTGATGAGAGGGAGGGGGGGGGGGGGGGGGGGTATTATCTCGCAGCTTGTAAAATACTATTATTATTAGTGCACTCAGCTGATTTAAATTGACATTTTCTTTATAGTGCTCGTGGGTTCAATTCCCACACAGAGCAAACATTTGTGTGCATGATCATGTCGGTTTGTCTTGGCCTGGGTGTTTTTTAGAGATCACTCGCGCGATTTTGAAGTTGTCATTTGCCCGCGGTTATCTGTGAGGTACGTCTGCTTTGCTGGGCCCCACCTCTCTTAAAAACACCCAGACTCGAACACACGATCGTTGATGTCACATTAGCTACTGCGCCACTGAGCTCGTCGATATAATATAGATTACAGAGGTTCGTTTATCGATCGAATTTATAGGAAGAGTCCCAAAGGACCGCTGAAGTATTCACTCACTAATCTTTCACTTTTCAATCAGTCATAATTTGCAAATAGCTTAGAAGTCCACGTGCTATAGCGTATTGTCACAGGAGAGCGATAAACGGTAGGGTCACTACACAGAAACGTTCGAAAACCTCGCAATAACACAGAGAAATAAATAAATATAAATAAATATTGTCGAGCTCGGTGGCTCAGTCGTAATGACGCGACTTTGACACCAACGCTCGTGGGTTCGATTCACACCCAAGGCAAACATTTGTGTGCGTGAACATGTCTGTTTGTCTCGGTCTGGATGTTTTATGAGGGGTAGGGCGCATCGAAGCAGCCCGTCTGGGGAAATACCTCCACCTCAGAGAAAACCGCAGCCAAATGACAATTCCCTAGAGGGCTGTTGTGTTCCTGCGTGTGAATGAGGTCACCAGTAAGCTCCCAAGGAGTTGCTATGTAAGCAGCAGATGAGGCATCGCTACAGTGATACTTAATATATCGCAAGCGTTAATAGGCTGCGGTATCCGCATTACATCTGGTGGGCGGCATGCTTGTATGCCACCCCACGTAGTATAAAAAATAAACGTTATCAGTTTCATCGGCTTTCAGCAGGTTGTTTCTTTCTTCTACATAAGAGTTATTCCGCTATCTAATTCAATAGGATAGGCAGGGTCCGCTACCCAAACGTAAGGATTTGGCGCAGTTACCGATTTCGACATAGAGGGACTGCCGTCGCACCACAACCCTGAATTGAGAACCACACTTTTCATCGCACATCTTCTATACATACAAACAGATAAATAAAACTGGAGTGTCTGTTTGTAATATTAAAATAACCGCTTTTTACTAAATGCATATGGATGTATACACGGCACATATACCAAAATGAATATTTTTACAATTTTTGTCGGAAACGGCTGGACCGATTTTGACGGGTCTTTCACTGGCATGTAGCTGATGTAATAAGGAGTCACTTAGGCTACTTTTATTTTAGAAATGTTAATTATTTTTATTAATATAAATAAATAATAAAAAAACAACTATTCCGGGCGGACGAATTACATGATACATATCAATTATTATTTTACTCTGCTTATTTAGGTACTTATAATCAAATCAAATAAATAAAATTATAACTGAAAAATAACTTTTTTGTTAAATTCCGCGCGGACGAAGTCGCGGGCACAGCTAGTTCGAAATATAATTAGTCTTATACAGCGGAACCCCGAGAATCACAATTGAATCAGGAAACGGGAAAACTGAAGAAGAAGATTTTGTTGCGTTATCTCGATCTTCCAAGAACTACAAATGCGAAAATAAGTCTGTCTGTGTGTCGGTTACTAACCTTTTTATAATAAACTAGCCCGCGACTTCGTCCGCGTAGAATATTATTTATTAATATTAAGAACCCGTTGAGAATGCGTAAACTTGCATTGTCAGAGGAACACCTGTCTCGCCAATATATAACAATGCAATTATTTTTTTATTTGTCAGTCATTTGGCCATGTTCCATAAGAGATGGGAGATAGGAATTGGTGTTCCTGAACATTTCTGTTCTACTTTTTTATGCTGAATCAGAATCGGAAGTCAAAATTCGAATATTCGAAAAAAGCGACAGACAAACACACAGACAAACGCACAGACAGACAAACATATAGATTTCATATAGGAACGGTGTTCCTGAAAAGTATAAGTACGCTAGTTGACCTACTGCTTGTTACCCTACTATGGTCGATGACTTGCAAATTGGCCTTTATGACAGACGCCTTAAAGCATATTCTATGCAAACAAACAGATTAGGGTAATTATAGCGCGTGGCAATGAGGAAGTTTCCAAAATATTGAAATACTACCAACTATAATAAAGTCGTGCTAAGGAGTACTAACAAAAACGATGAATACTCATTCATGGTTTCGTTTAAGACAATAAGTACATTTGGTTAAGTAGAAGTCGATACAGTGGTACCGTTTGATGAGCTCGGTGGCACAGTGGTTAGTAACGGTACTTTGACACCGACGTTCTTGGGTTCAATTCCCACACAGGGCAAATATTTGTGTGCATGAACATATTTGTCCGGTCTGGGTGTTTAAGAGAGGTAGGGCGCATCAAAGCAGTCCGTCTGGGGAAGTACCTTCACCTCACAGAAAACAGATTTAGCTACCGACCTGGTCCGTTATTTGGCTGCGGTTTTCTGTGAGGTGGAGGTATCACCTCCTAAAAAACCGCAGCTAAATAACGACTCCCTGGTGGGTTGGTGTGTTCCTGCGAGCGAGTGAGATTACCAGTAAGCTCGTGAGAAGTTGCTGTGTTATCACAAGACCTGCCATCGTTTATGTATTTCCAGCGTTCATTGACTACGATTATCCCTTTGCATCTGGTAACGTATAAATGTTTGCCACTTGCCAACTGTAGCGTTCCAAATTTCGCGTTTCTGTCTGTACAACTCCCGTTCAGGCGCGGTCCTGGTCCTATGTGGTTATTCCATGAGTCAGCTGCACCGTTTTGAAACGGCGTCAACCTGATGGTTACAGTTGTCACCGTAGGGTTCCCCCACGAGTTCCGCGGCCTACTCACGTTTATTAGACGACTGGTCCGGCGCTGAACTCAAATTTCAAATTTCGTCAAACATCGGGTGCTCTCGGTAATCTTCGATTCGCACGTGCGGCGCACGAGAACCGCCTCATTTCTCGGTACATTTCTATGAACTATCTTTTGTTTCACGCGTCAGGCACATTCGCTAGTAACTCATACAAGTTCTATTAGCAGTCCTCGTGCACTCGCCGAAGCGCACGTCTTGTCTTGTCTTCCCTCTACATCCGCGGCGCCGACTGCAGGGGTAGAGGGAGCGAAGGAGTATTCGCGCTCCGAACTCAAACTATCTTCATACCAAATTTCATCTAAATCGGTTCAGCGGTTATTGGTTCCCCATACAAAATTCCACCCCCCCTTTTCACCCTAGGATGAGTTCTGGGATTAAAAATGGGATTCCGATATCAATGTAACTTTTTATTAGGTTATGACATATACGAATGAAAATTTTATTTGTTTATGCGTGTGTACTAATTATGTATAGGTATGGCACGACGGAGCTGACATCATCACAGAATTGATCGAAGGCTCCTAAGTAAATAATGATTAATACAAAAAATCTAATAAAATACCTTCGTGAGAAACTGTTTTTCTGACATGAAAGAGCTCAAGACGGCAAAATAAAATACCTTTTTAAAACAAGGAGGTACCTAACTTATTTTACAGGCTATTTAAAAATTTTATATAGATGCAAGAAAACTTATGGGTTACATTGAGAAACAAAAATATTTGAATTCAATTCACTTTGTTTTGATACTGATACAGAGAATGAATTGAACACTCCTTGTACATATTATGACCAATAAATTTCATGTCAAAACAGACGAGATTCGCCATCTAGGACAAAAATTTATTTGTCGCTGTCAGTCCACTGGTGTTCGGTTATCTATTGACTTGCATTGATATAACTGAAATTTTGAACTTAAAATTCATAAATCCCGTTCGCTGCCTATCTAAATTTGTATCCAAAGGGTATTAGCAATTGTTATTCCAAAGATAACAGTATTGCGGGCTGTATAAACAGAAAATTGAGACGACTGGATAGGCTACCGTTAGCCGCGGGCGCCATTTTGTTTGTCATGTGCACTGTTCGGATACACATACAAAAAATAACAAGTTTATTTATGTATTTATATATACTAGTGTTTAGCTCATTTAATCATTTTTGAAAATTTCAGGCAAATACTCGTATATACAAATATGCATGTTTGAATTTTTTTTTCTAATTTTTAATTGATAACTAAAACTTGTTAATACACATGCATGCGGCTTCCCCAATATCTACGGGGTCCAAGTCATTCGCACCTGCGAGTTGGTGCACCTGCTGATCGACAGACGAGTCTCTGGTGCGGGCTCTCCCTTCGGGGTTGGGAGGTCGGATGGCAGTCGCTTCCATAAAAGCAATCCAAAGCCAAGCCGAATTTATGGTGAAAGAAAAGATCTTGTGCCACGGATAGGGCGCCGCCGCAAAACGGCTATATATATGCACGATAAGTGGACAAAGGCTACCCTGCAATGGGCGAGCACGGCTAAAGACACGAGCCAAAAGGAAAATCCGTTTTGACAAGTTCGGTGGCGCCATCGTGAATGACGCGACTTTGACGCTAACGCTTGTGGGTTCGATTCCCGCACAAGACAAACATTTCTGTGCATGAACATGTCTATTTATCTTGGCCTGGATGATTTAAGAGACGTAGGGCGCATAAAAGCAGCCCGTCTGGGGTACCTCCACCTCACAGAAAACCGCGGCCAAATAACATTCCCCTGGAGAGTGATACATTACAAGCGTTAATAGGCTACATTAACATTTAATCACTTACAGGAGCGGAAGGCATTTGATTTCTTACTCAAACCACACACCAGGAGACACCACATCAGCAAATTTGCCAACTGCAAGGTCATACCTGGTGAGTCTCACTGCACAACATCGTCTTCTCGTCAGGGAACACTGCGCTACGCCCAAAGAGAGTAGTTTTGAGCACTGCAGGTGCCGAATTAGGCGATAGATGCTTGAAAGTCAAGTCCCAGGAGTTCGCCTCGGCTACCTGCGAATGTGCGCTAGTATCGGCGGCGACCAGTCCAGCACAACTAGGATAGGATTCAGACGGCCGTCACCGCAGCGACCCAAGTAGTGCTTGGAAAAACCAAGGGTGGGCGTAGGTTTAACAATGCGACTTGGTGGTGGAATGACACAGTCCAGAGGGAGATTATGGTGAAGAAAGCCCTCTTAAAACAGTGGCAAGCGTCCAGATCTTTCGAAGACCATATCGCGTATAGGGCCACAAAACGAGTGACTAAAAGAACTGTAGCCAGAGCCAGACGAGACTACTTACAACCGATTGGTGGTATGCAAGAAACACAGCATTATCAACAAATTCTAATTTATAATTCTCAATAAAATCTTCTGTGTTGGAACTAGTAGCAAGTAAATATTCATTTGTAATATTAACTACGCAACGAAAGCAAAGGGCATATATATATTAACAATTAAATAAAATTTGAATTAAACAATTTTTAACGGAAGTATCGCGTATTTTCTTTATTTTGTTGAACCTGACGTTTCGAACGCTTTGCAGCGTCCGTGGTCGCAGGAAGACTAAGGTGGTATTTGTCTTACATTAGTTATTCAATTATTACACCTACCGACATGGATGGATTAATTATATATGTTCCGATTCACACAAAAATCGCTCACAGTGTCCGAACATTTTTTAGATCTTTGGGTTTGGGACTTGATTATTTTTAGGACTGGATCCCAAGCAGGTGGTACTTGTCAACCATCTTCTCTATTGAAATTGGGGTGTTTTCTTATTTCAATAGCCTCGCGCATCATTCTCGGCATGTAGCTATTCTCCTTGGCGAGGATTTGTGGTTTATCGAACCGGATGTAATGGTTTGGCTGGTCCAGTGTATGTTCACATACTGCAGAGATACTTCCGTTAAAAATTGTTTAATTCAATGTGTAACAATCGCGAAAACCTAAGACAATACTATTAAATAAAATTGTAGGAGAATTGTATCCCAGCTGTATATTGTGTTGGAGTATCCCCAAAAGCTATATCCGAAGGCGTGCGTATCCGAACATCGCGGCCATATTGAATTAATATCCCCCCAATACAATATGCATGTTGGTTGTGCGTCAAACTATTTGAATAATGTTTACGTGTGTATTGATTGTGTTTTCATAGAATAATATCGAGACGAACCGTTTCAGTATGACCGTGAATTTAAAGATATGTAACAAATTATATTTGATAATAACTTTAGTCGTAAATTAGTATTAAGTTTTTGCTGTATTTTTTTGACGTGATAACGTCTTATAAATCGATATTCGCCGGCAGCACGCACGAAAAATTGACACGTTCCGCCTGAGCCGAGCGTGCAAGAAGCGAGAGCGCGGAACAAGCGATAGAGTGGCACGATCGGCCTAAGCGTTCGGCTTGTGACGCATCTATCTCTCTTCACTCCATCGGCCGATGCGTCCGAGTAGAAGAGAGACAGCGGCAGCACACAACGTACACGTGAACTGTTTTGTCAACTGTTGAATGTTTTCTTATGACTTTATCACGTAAAATTATCGTCCGTAAACCAGCGACGTATCAAAGGTAGACACGTTATACACGAACATTTTTGTATTTTAAAATGGCGCAAGTACTACTATATCTACGTACAGTTATTTATTATCACACTTTGCTCTAAAAAGAGACAAATGATAGGGAATACCTGTCGTTAGAAAGAGATGAATATACATCTTTAGTTACGTATTGATTGCTGTTGAGCGCTCATTGGCGCGAGCACTGATTTACCGACATGGAGGAGACTGGGGAAAAAGCTCTGGATTTAATTAGTGTTTAAAATAATAAAACCAATTATGTACAAAACATCTATTTTCGTAATATGAATTGTGAACAATGAAATTATAAAATAATATCGAGTCAGTTTGTGAGTGAATAAAAAAAATACGTATTTGATAAAATATTATTCCCTCAAATAAACTTAACTTATTCCTTTTTGTCTTTTTTAATCAGTTTTCTAATCTAGACTATTTTAATGCGCGAAATATATTTTAACTTCACTATAATAGCGCGTATTAGGTGAAGCCTGTGATTATAAGTCGGATATTGCTCTAGGAAATGACAATTTAAAGAGGAAATTACATCATTGCGATATAGGAAACACTTTAAATGACGACTCGAAATTTGACGAGCTCGGTGGCTCAGTCGTGAATGACGCGACTTTGATACCAACGCTCGTGGGTTCGATTCCCACACAAGGCAAACATTTGTGTGCATGAACATGTCTGTTTGTCTTGGTCTGAATGTTTTAAGAAAGGTAGGGCGCATCAAAGCAGCCCATCTGGGGAAGTACCTCCACCTCACAGAAAACCGCAGCCAAATAACAACTCCCTAGAGGGTTGTTGTGTTCCTACGTGTGAGTTTGGTCACCAGTAAGCTCCCAAGGAGTTGTTGTGTAAGCAGCAGAGGAGGCATCGCGCGAGTGATAATTAATATATCGCAAGCGTTAATAGGCTACGGTACCCGCTTCACAGCAGGTGGGCCGTATGCTTATATGCCTCCCGACGTAGAATAAAAAAAAATTAACCATTTTTTTTTCATCAAACCATCTAGATAATCTAAAATGGAAAGAAATAAATGATAAGTAATATTCTATTCGCTTCATTCTTTTCTAGAACGTCGAGTATTACTAGTATCTAATAATTGAAAATAAGGTAGGTAGGCGTATTACTTAATATAAAACAAAGTTAGGAATAAACTTAATTCACAATTCTGTGTTCATAACGTGATAGTTAAATTTTCCTCAACTTCCCCTAGCAACGGCTGCCACTAGACCCGCTATAATATTGCTAAAAACTAAATACATTTACTATGTTTTTAATTTAAAAAAACTGTACTTACAAATGAAATGACACGTTTTCCTTGTCTTTAACAGTTGCCGTGTAATTTGTGGACATTCTAAAAACACAGGAAGGCATTTTTGCCAGAAATAACTTATTTACGCTTTGTGGCGAAGTACGTATAGACGTGACGCGAGAGCGTGCCCAACTGAATGCGAGGTGGGCAATTACCTTACTTTCGTATTGCCATTCTAGAGCGTGTACAACGTATCTATGACTATAAAAACATCTTAGCCGTAAACAGACTTTACTCACATCCAATTTCTTTTTATACAATTTTAATATTCGTTTATTTTATTTTATTTATATGTAATTAGATATAACCTGCTTTGTGTGTTTCGGAGAGGCGATACACGTGTCGCAAAGACGACCCAGGCATTTATGGTAGCAACGGTGGCGGGTGCATTCGATTCCTGTTCTAGATGGCGGGCAATTACCAGGAAGACCGGAGCAGACACGATGCATTCACTAACGGTGGTCGGTGGGTGCCGGCCGGCGCTAGTTCACATGAGCTAATTGGCGGAGGGAGCACACAAAGCAGGTTAGATCAAATTGCATGTTTGTAAAATTGTTATTTGTTATACAAGAGTGCAAAGTGGCTTTTTAACCGCGTGCTCAATTTTGATGAATCAAAAGAGAACGAGGTGAAAAATCTTTGCACTCGAGTACAACACGTAACTTTTTATCCCATCTCAGCGAGGAAAGAGTGTATTCATACAAGACTGTGTTTTGGCTCCTTTAGCTAGTCGCCACGTGTTAAACATATCGTACTGTTTCAAATACTTCTCGCGTGATTGTTGAGGGAGAAAGCTCATTTCCGCATTATTAACAATTTCAGTCAATTCTGTTCGCGTTAAATAAACTTCTTCGTCGCTAGAATCACTCATTTTTGGTTTTTCACTTGGTTTCAAGTTTCTTGTTTTTAACCTAAGCTTTTAACAATATGACGTGAAAAGAAAATGGCGCGCGCAACACTAATTAAAAAAAGTACACCATGGAGGTTCCGAGTCTGAGTTTTTAACTAATTAAAAAAAGTTGTATGATAAGTTCGGCACCATGGAGGTAGAAGTAATAAGGTTTAATGATGATTAGAATTCATAAACTTAGTGCACACGATGTTCTAAATTCAATTTACTTTATCCTCTAGCGGATAAAAACGGCTTTTGCACTCAGAAATCGAAGTGCAAAGAAAGTGCGAAAGAGTTTAATATTTTAAACATCATCTTACAATACAATATTCTTTATGAAACAGTAAATTACACGAAATTAACTTATAATTAATGTACAAAAGGCGGTCTTATCGCATAGCAATCTCTTCCAGACAACCATAGGGTAGAGGAAAGAAAAAGAAAATTCATCTTAGTTCAGTTTTATTTTCTTATAATTTCCGTCTAGTTTTTAAAAACTAGAAATAATATTTAATTTTTGTTTCTATGATTATAATCTAGACGATCCTGTCATTCGGTTCATGCATTTGTCAATTTTTTTTTACACGTCATAAGCAGTAGCCCCAAATAAGGAGTATATTGAGGTATATATTATATATATTGAGGTCCATGTATGTATGTTTGTTAAGCAGTGATATCCTAGTGGATGAGCAACCGGCATATTGACCACATGGTCGCCCGTTCGAATCCTGGCACGCACCACTACATTCATGTTTTCGGATTTATGTACATACTAGCTTATGCCCGCGGCTTCGCACGCGTAGATTTTGGAATTTCAGCAGTTTTACTTATTTTTATTTTATTTCTTATTTTTAGTACAGTCGGCATTAAATAGTTAGTAAAATTATCAAATAGCCTTATTTGTGTAGTAATGAAGATATGTCACGGCCTGTTCGGTTTTCATTAACTATTTGATACTGTCTGTATACACTCAAAGCACCTCTTTATTCTCAACATTGCCTATTTTAAAAACATAAAAGTTTCAAGC
Source organism: Pyralis farinalis (assembly GCA_947507595.1). Taxonomy (NCBI): domain Eukaryota; kingdom Metazoa; phylum Arthropoda; class Insecta; order Lepidoptera; family Pyralidae; genus Pyralis; species Pyralis farinalis. The sequence goes on along the minus strand of OX382263.1, from coordinate 38,077,469 downwards.
CACTTAAAAAAATATCTGCCTGGGTTGAAATTCAAAAAAATCTTCCTTCCATTTCCCATTCAGTAAAGAACCTTCATGCTGAATTTCATTCGAATAACTTCAAAAACGGCAAAGTTTCATACTAACTTTGCGCCCCCGTTTAACCCCCTAAGGGATAAATATTGAAAAAAATATTTTACTCATGTTTCATGCTTTTCAGTAAAGAACCTTCATGCTGAATTTCATTCGAATAACTTCAAAAACGGCAAAGTTTCATACTAAATTTGCACCCCCGTTTTACCCCCTTAGGGGATGAATATCCAAAAATCCTTTCTTAGTGCTCCCCTACGTTATAAAAGGAACCCCTGTGCAAAATTTCAAGTTTCTAACCCTTATAGTTTAGGCCCTGCGTTGATATGTCAGTCAGTCAGCTTCTCCCTTTATATATATAGATTTATCAATTGTTCGGCGGTAAAGGAAACCATTGTAAAACCTACACGTCCAAGATATTATATTTCGTAAGACGTGTGACCAAACCTAAGATCTGGTTTTCTCTTCCTCTGGGTTGAGGAGGTCTGACGGCAGTCGCTCCATGTAAAAATCCGTGTCTTCGCCAAATCTTAAGTAGCGGACGCCGCCAATCCTAATGGATTGCGGTGGCTAGGTGGAGCTGTGAAGCTCTCTGTCGCCCGTGGCTGAACTGATGCAGTATGGGGAGGGAAGTTTGGAAACAGCCATTATCGTTTCACCGACGTTCAAAATGGGCAAAATCAAATTTTTAGAAAATAAAACTGCAAGATGGTGAATGGAAGAATGAATTGAGGAATGAAAGAGAGTATGATGTATGAATGTGTTATTTATATTTTAATGTTTTTTTTTTAAATGTGTGTATAACATATACATATTGTTGTACAAATCGCCTTGCCCACGGCAGGGGTGTACGTAACAAAAAAAAAATCCTAATGGATTAGGAAACGGGATAACGCGAAAAGAAGTACGTATGTTGTTTGTAGAAGTCAGATGTATGAATCGTTAGGATCCTTACATTATTCCGTGTAATATAGGTTATGTGACGTCATAATTAAGAGAGGCAGGGCGCATCAAAGCAAGTCTGGGGAAGTACCTCCACATCACAGAAAACCGCAACCAAATAACAACACCCTAGAGGCTTGTTGTGTTCCTGCATGTGCGTGAGGTCACCAGTAAGCTACCAAGGAGTTTCTGTGTAAGCAGCAGAGGAGGCATCACGCGAGCGATACTTAAATATATCGCAAGCGTTAATAGGCTACGGTATCCGCTTTACATCAGGTGGGCCGTATGCTTGAATGCCATCCGACGTAGTATAAAAAAAACAATATGGCGGAATACATGCTCTTTATTGCGCAGACTGTAGAACATTCAGGATTAACATTTCTCATTGCAAAATTTATAAAACAAAAGCTTTGTGCCAAGGTCGTAAATAAAGTTTGGTATTTGGACAGATGCATGTGGGTATATAAAAAAATATGTGACTCGCGCACCGAGGGTTCCGTAAGAAATATTTCCACAATTAATTTTTTTGTGATGTAACTACAAATTTACGGTTTCCAGATTTTTTCCTTTACCTGTGCTACATGACCTTGCTTCTTACCAAATTTCATGATTCCAGGTCAACGGGAAGTTACCCTACAGGTTTTGATTTCCTTGCGAGTGTCAAAATATGCGCATGAACGGGACATAAACGGCGGTATCTTTTGATTGCATTGATTTAGAAGTTTGATTTATTCACTGCTCGAAGGGATTGCAGATCTGATATATGATATTAATTTCAACTTGATTGCTCCACCCGTCCCTGAGAAAAAAGGGTCTTGACAGACGTACAGACATATATACGGACAACAAAGTGATCCTATAAGGCTTCCGTTTTTCCTTTTGAGGCACGGAATCTAAAAACGAATGTGTTTTCGTCAATGCACGTCCTGAATATTATAAATATAGTAAGTATATCAATTTCGATGTTAAGAAAATAATCCTGAAGAAAAATATACTTAATTCTCTCTTTGCCCCTGGGTCCCCGCGGGAGCTACGACACGTTTAAAATTTTTAAAAACTACTTTACCTATTTCATTCTCTTAGGCATTATTTTTCTTTTTTAATCAACTAGCGTTTCTGAAATAACAATTTGCGAAGAAGAAACGTCGAAACTTGTCAATATAGGTTTGTTTTCAAATAGTGAGTTTATTGTTACAACAATATATATATATATATAATATATGTGTGTATATATATGTACATATATAGCTGTTGCCCGCATTGACCTACTATGTACTAACGTAGTACATAATACCTCAATGGTTGCCCACGACTTCGTCCGCATGGAAATTAGTCTTCTCATGTACCGCTTACTAATCTGAATATTGTAATCTGACAGTAGAGGCACTGAGCGCGCTACCAGAAGTTTTCTACCGAGAACTATTAAGTGCCGAGGTTTTCCCAAGGGACTACAGTATGGGGTTCTTCAAGAAAGGCGTGAAGAGGTTCTTACAGGGTCGGCAACTGCTTACCATCAGGCAGGCCGTACGCTTGTATGCCACCTTAGTGGTATAAAAAAAAAGTTGTAGTAGTTTTCTTATGTTCACAAATGATAAATTGTCCACCTCTATTTCAATCTGCAATAACAATAGGTTACTGTTTAACTTTTGGACAAAAAAACCTCTAGTGTCAAATTTAATATACGTAAGACACATCAAAGAATTTCTTTGTATACCACATTTACTGTTTAGTCTTGAGCTAGCATGAAAAGATTGTTTGCATTACATTAAAAATTACGTTATTACATTAAAACAATCAGACCTTCAGTCGACATCAGCAGCCTCAAGGGTTCTAACCTTGGATTTGTTTATAGTACTGGCGAAACAAACGGCTACTGGAAATTGTGTGCGCTAAACTCGAAAGGGAAGTTATTGGGGATAAGTGGTATACGCGGTATAAAAACAGTTTCACCTGAGCCTTATTATTATGTACTAGTGTACTTGAACCGAGACCGCGCCATGCTTCGTTGCCGATAGGCAACAACTCATTGCTGTAACACGTTGAACGAAACGCGTAAGCGCCATGAAAATCACGGCGCTTTTGACCTTTTGGTCGCGAGGAAAATACTCCTTAGAAGCGATTTAGTGCTGTATCTTCGAATTTTTGGGATAGACATATTTCAGCGCTGCACCGAACATTAGTTTTAATTACTACCAAAATGGAGCAAGACTTTTACTTAGGATAGCTCATCTAGTACATAATAACCCAATGCCTGAGCCACATCCAGTGAGAATCTCAGCTTCGATTATATTTCGTTGTAGAGTAGTTACTTTAAATCTTGGGGGTACAACTTTGGGGGAGTAAGGTTCCTAAAAAGCATAATTGGAACTCCGACCTTAAGAGAAATTTTGATTTTGATTGAAATTTGTAGAAGACCACTTGTAGTCAGTGAACTCAAAAACTCCCCTGGGTAATTAGTGGTAGTCGTCATGATTAAGAACGCTTTTTTTATACTACGTCGGGAGGCATACAAGCATACGGCGCACCTGATATAAAGCGGGTACCGTAGCCTATCAAAGCTTGTAATATATTAAGTATCACTCGCGCGATGCCTCCTCAACTACTAACACAGCAAGTCCTTGGGAGCTTACTGGTGACCTCACTCACACGCAGGAACACAACAACCCTCTAGGGAGTTGTTATTTCGCTGCAATTTTCTGGGAGGTCGAGTTATTTCCCCAGACGGGCTGGTTTGACACGCCCTCACTCTATTTACACATCCAGATCAAGACAAATAGACATGTTCACGCACACATATGTTTGCATTGTGTGGGAATCGAATCCACGAGCGTTGGCGTCAAAGTAGCGTCATTCACGACTGAGCCACCGAGCTCGTCAAATGGGTCTCAACTAAATTTCTGAAATCAATTTTACAGCGCGTTTTAAATAATGGAACAACGCCATCTGTTGATCTTTTCATGTACTAAAATTTTATACGCTTTATTCTTTACGCAATTGTTAGTAACGATTAATTAATAGCCAGCCATTCAACGTTTAATTTTTAATATACAAAATTAAATTCCAAAAATCTTTAAATGGCGAGAACCTTTTTTGATATCCTATTGTAATGAAATAAAGCCCATACTCCGCTCCGAATTATGCTCTATCCACCTGTAAAAACTGCATGAAAGTCCGTTCAGTTTCCGAAGATGTGCGCGAACAGGCAGACAGATATACAGAACAGAGTTCTAAAAATCGCTGATTTGTGTTTCATTACTCTTCTTTAGCAACCTTCTTCCCTTTCTCTTTTTATTACTTTCCTTCAATGTACAGACACATCGGGTTCTACTGTTTTATTACATGTATAGATATATATCTTCACGCCAGGTCCCTTGCGGGGTAGGCAGATAGAACCGAGCGCCATAAGACGCGGGCCTAGATCTTGTCATGCACGCTCGCCGGTTCCTGATGCTCCTGACATCACCTTCTGATAAAACACGACACGATATCGTACTATCGAAAGATATACCAACACTTCCTCTGTTGAAGACCATAAAAGATCTGGGTGACCGCGTGCTGTTCGAACTACAAAGGCTGTTGATGCTGTTAAAGCCAGAATTCGCCGAAACCCCATTAGGAAACAAAAAATCTTATCGCGAGAAATGAAGTTTCCCGCTAGGACTCGTATAATAAAACAAGATCTGAAGCTCGGCGCTTAACCTCGATATACAGGACATGCCCTAAATCAATCCCTACAGTTGAAGAGAGTGGATCGATCAAAATGCCTTCTGTCAAACGTCAGTTCTTTCTAATGGGGGCTGTTAATCTATATTAAATTAACTTTGCATATTATTATTATTGGTTATTGCTATACCAGAGGGAGACTTTGTACAAAAGTCGTCTACGTGGAGTACCTCTGACTCACCTATTTCTACCGCCATATTTATATAGCTGTGCTCCAGTCTGAAGGGTGAGATATGACAGAGAAATTACTGGGTACTGTGACGAAACAGACTTAGGTCACAAGATTGGCAGCGCGCGAGTAACATCCCCGTGGTGTTGCGAGCGTCAATAGGCTGCGGTGACCGCTTACCATCTAATGCGGGCCGCATGCTTGTTTGTCAATCTAGTTGTATAAAAAATATATAGTTTTGTTAGATTTCCACAAATCACCTTTTTTAATAATTAGTATCACGTAGGCTTTGTTAGCAACAAAGGTGGCAAGAGTGATACTTAACGTATTACAAGCGTTCATAGGTTACGGTAACCGTCTTAATTCAGGTGGGCGTAGCAAGCATACGGCTTGTATGCCTCCCGACGTTGTATATAAAAAAGAGGAACGTTAGGCACGTGGCCCTCGGTCCTCTCTGCCTACCCCGCACGGGATTTGGTGTAAAGATGTAGCATATTACTAGCTGAAGCCCGCGGCTTCGCACGCATGAGATTTGGCTTTTAGTAGCCTTTATTTCTCTACAGACCTCAATTTCTTTTTTTTTTTTTTTTTTTTTTTTTTTTTTTGTCCTGACTATGTAGTTAGCCCCGAGTGGGCTGTCACTACGTCACCGGACTAGGACCTCAAATTCTTTCTGTTTGAAAAAAAAACAAAGTTCACAGTCTTAGATGCAACCATAGAGCGACTCAATTTGCTTTTATTACATAAAAAATGCGTAGTTATTTTACGTCACAAAAAATACGTATTCTATGAAAACAATAATAATAACATTGTACAATATTTTGCGATATTAAAATGGAGTGGGGTGATAAAGAGAACCGAATCGCTGTGATTGCATTACACAAAGTAGGTATGGAGCCAAATGCAATTTTTAAAACTCTCCATACGCCTGGTATTAGTAAAATGTTTGTGTACCGGGCTACTAATAGGTACAATGAGACCTCCTCTGTTTGTGACAGAAAAAGATCTGGCCGTCCACGTAGTGTTCGTACGAAAAAGGTGGTCAAAGCAGTAAGGGAAAGAATTCGAAGAAATCCTGCCCGAAAGCAAAAGATGACTTAGGACTTGCAGGCTATAAGAGACGTACTGATCATTTCTTAACTGATCATTTAAGAAAGAATAGGGTGGTAAACGCAAAGGGAGGTCACAGAAAAAGTTTGTTTACGGATGAGAATTTTTTTATAATTGAGCAACATTTTAACAAACAAAATGACCGTATTTATGCTCAAAGCTCTAAGGAAGCTTCCCAATTAGTCGACAGAGTGCAACGTGGGCACTATCCCACTTCAGTGTTGGTTTGGTGGGGTATTAGCTATGAAGGAGTGACTGAGCCATACTTTTGTGAAAAAGGTATGAAAAAGGTATCAAAACATCGGCACAAGTGTATCAAGACACCATTCTTGAGAAGGTATTGAAGCCTTAACAACACCATGTTCAATAACCAAGAATGGTCCTTCCAGCAAGATTCGGCGCCGGGTCATAAAGCTCGGTCTACGCAGTCTTGGTTGGAAACGAACGTTCCCGATCTTAATTCGCTGGATTATGATTTATGGTCAGTTTCAGAGAGTACGGCTTGCTCTAAACGCCATGATAATTTGGAGTCCCTAAAACATTCCGTACGATTGGCAGTGAAGAATTTTCCCATGGAAAGAGTGCGTGCTTCTATTGATAACTGGCCTCAACGTTTAAAGGACTGTATGGCAGCCAATGGAGACCACTTCGAATAAGCTTTTTATATTTTAAATTGTTTTATATTTATGTATTAAGCTAACACACTGTAAAAGTAATAAATGTTATTTGCAATAGAAATTTTTTTTCTTTGTTTCAGTATCTATGGCAAGACTAGGTATTAAGATATTTCACCCTAAAAAATCAAAGTTCCAATTTTCGCGACATGATTCCGGCTCTAGGCTAACTGAGTCACACCAGATTATTGAGAAGATAAGTGTGTGTGAATAATATAGTAATTAATTGATACCGATATACATCCATGACTAATTCATTACAATAAACAAATAAATGTGCTACATTATAAAAAAATGATAAAGAGTACTTCACGCTTATATACACAATACAATAGCTGTGACATCAGTGGATAATGAGCCAGCCTATTAATAAATAAAAACTCTACAGTATGTGAACATACACTGGACCAGCCAAACCATTACATCCGGTTCGATAAACCACAAATCCTCGCCAAGGAGTATCGCTACATGCCGAGAATGTTGCGCGAGGCTATTGAAATAAGAAAACACCCCAATTTCAATAGAGAAGATGGTTAGCAAGTACCTCCTGCTTGGGATCCAGTTCTAAAAATAATGAAGTCACAAACCCAAAGATCTACAAAAAAATGTTCGGACACTGTTAGCGATTTTTGTGTGAATCGGAACATATATAATTAATCCATCCATGTCGGTAGATGTAATAATTGAATGACTAATGTAAGACAAATACCACCTTAGTCTTCCTGCGACCACGGACGCTGCAAAGCGTTCGAAACGTCAGGTTCAACAAAATAAACAAAACACGCGATACTTCCGTTAAAAATTGTTTAAGAGGGCGCACAAAGCTAAGTGGCGCCCTCATTTTGTTTTTATTAATAACGCTGTATTTAAGACCAATTAAAAAAAAAAACGCTCTATAGTGCACTGAAGAACCATATTTACGTTTTTTTAAACATATCTTGTATTTATTATCTATGACAAGTAACAAAAATTTTAATTATTGCTTATTGTGGCCACTTATAGCAATAATCAAAGGTATGACTAATTCTACATAAATAATAAAAACAGATATGTATAGAGCGTTTTTTTTGGAATTGGTCTTCAATACAGCGTTATTAATAAAAAAAATCGGTCAAGTGCGAGTCGGACTCGCGCACTAAGGGTTCCGTACCACTATCTATAAAAACGGCAAAAAAATCACGTTTGTTGTATGGGAGCCCCCCTTAAATATTTGTTTTATTTTATTTTAATTATTTATTCTTAAAGTGAATATATAACGAAATATTCTGTGAATATTTTAAGCGTCTACCTGTTGCCGTTATCAATATCGAGCAAAAACGAGCAAAAAAGTACGTTTGTTGTATGGGAGCCCCCTTAAATATTTATGTTATTCTATTTTTTAGTATTTGTTGTTATAGCGGCAACAGAAATACATCATTTGTGAAAATTTCAACTGTCTAACTATCACGGTTCGTGAGATACAGCCTGGTGACAGACGGACGGACGAACGGACGGACGGACAGCGAAGTCTCAGTAATAGGGTTCCGTTTTACCCTTTGGGTACGGAACCCTAACAAAATGAGGGCGTTACTTAGCTTTGTGCACCCTCTTAATTCAACAAACAGACATGTTCATGCACACAAATGTTTGTCCTTGAGCAAACCTGCACGTCCAAGAAATTATACTTCGGAAGACTTGTGATTTAACCAGGTCTGATGTTCCCTCTGGGTTGTGTGTGAAGGTTAGCCGGCAGTTTCTCCACGTCAAAGTCACTATCTTCACCAAATCCTTAGTCGTAGGTAGTGGGCCCGCCCCTCATAATAGATTAGGAAACAACATAACGTTAGGTAGCTGAATAAATTAAATAAGTAACATAATTGGCTTAAAACAAAAAAGAAAAAACGTCTTCAAGTAACACGAAAGTAATATTAACTAATAACTGCTTACCATCAGGCAGGTCGTACGCTTATTTGCAACCTTAGTGGCATAAACATGTAGCGACCGTAAACACCACTGATTGACATATTTGTTACAGTTATTTCAAAAACCAAAATAATAAATTGACATGATTTGACAAATTTTCTGTGGTACCAATCTGAATGTATATTCAATTCAATTCCTTTCAATTCAAAGAATTTTTCAAATCGGTTTATAAATGACTCTGAGTAACACACAAACACAAACAACTAAATGACTCTGAGTAACAAACAAAAAAAGAAACTGAGTTCTGAAGTAACACATAAAAAAATACAACCATATTGAGAACCTCCTCTCTTGAAGTCGGTCAAATTTAGGATATATAACCCTTAGAACTAAGTTAACCCCCACATCAACCCTTACTCATCCCACTGCAGGGATACGGGTCTGCCTTCAACCGAAGGGGTTTAAAGCATACTCCACCACGCTGCTCAAATGCGGATTGCCGGAGGCCAGTGTTTTCAAGCCGCCCGAGGGCCACCGACTTAGCTTAACGACTGACATCTATCGACAACAGCCGGGACGAAGCACGGATAAACTCGAGATAGGTCCACCCATCCATAGACAGCCTGCGGCATCGAGCTCTTTTGATATCCATTCTTTCCAAGTATCCAAACCATCTCAGAACACGGTTTTCAATTTTTTAAATATAATCCATTTGTAATCCTGTTCATGCTCCATACAGTATCAGCAACCGCCGTACATATTGAAGTCAAATATTTTAAAATAATTGTATTAATAGCTACTAAGAAACAAAAATAATTCAGTAATGTACAACAATGATTTCGTGGTAGGTACGTGGAAGTTTTGATGTAATACGGCGCCTGCGTCGCGCGCTGTGGGGCGAATGACGACTTCACAACTTTTAGAACTGGCACGATGCGAAATGTTTACAATATAAGCCCCGCGCGTTGATATTGCGATGGAACCTTGTCACAATAACAGCTGCGTGACGTCATCCATAGCAAAAAAATACAGATAGCAAAAAAAAAAGTAAATGCTATAAATACCTACATAATAATTACCTTTGCCTTTTTAGGACATTAAAATGTCCTCGGTAGTGTCCGAAGCACTTTTTAAGGCACGGTTTATATTTTGAATAACTAACTTAGAGTCCTCTCTCTCTTTTACAAAATAATTGTCCAATTTAATAATCATTTCACGAGCACGACTGTTAATTAATTTCTTACTCATTTTAACGGGTAACAGGTAACAAAACTCAACAGTAAAACAGGATAACAAAAACAAAAAGCTATAGTTAACAAGTACTCGATGCGCGTAAGCACGTAAGCGTGGGCTGCGAACGGTACTGACGGTGCGACTTCGACTACGTCACCAAGATGGCCGCCAATCGCAATATCTACGCGCGGGGCTTATAGTCTGTATGTATGCACAGGGTCCCTTGCGGGGTAGGCAGAGAGAACCGAGCGCCATAAGACGCGGTCCTTACACACTTCACTCGCTTCTGTGATATTCATAGCTCTTTTCAAGCATGCTCGCCGGTTTATAAGGCTCCTGGCATCACCTTCTGATAGAACACGACCAATTTGATCAACGTAGTGCAAGTTGTAAATTAATGACATTACTATACTATAACTTCACACCAAAGCCGTTGCGGGGTAAGCAGACAGAACCGAGGGCTACATGACTAGATCCTTACATATCTATTTTTATACAACGTCGGGAGACATACAAGCATACGGCCCACCTGATGTAAGGCGGTTACCGTAACCTATGAACGCTTGTAATATGCTAAGTATCACTCGTGCCACCTTTAGCTATGTCTATGCCAGCGAAGATTCAAAAGTCGATTTAACAGATCAACTCTCTAGGTATCCATTTGACGAGCTCGGTGGCGCAGTGGTGAAACGCGCTGTTACGCTACTTTAACACCAACGCTCGTGGGTTCGATTCCCACACAGTACAAACATTTGTGTGCATGAACATGTCTGTTTGCATTGGTCTGGGTATTTTATATGTATAATAATATGTATTTAAAAAAAAAAAAGTATTTACGTATGTTCATCAGTTGTCTAGTACCCATAACACAAGCTTCGCTTACTTTGGGGCTAGGTGGCGCTGTGTAATTTGTTCGACTATATATATATATATATATATTCGACAATATATATATCCAGTGGAAACTTTTACAATTTGATCATTACTACCACGTTTGTAAGTCTATGCATTTGACACGCGACGAATAATTAAGAAGATAAATAATAATAAAGAATGTTGGAATCGAAATCGAAATCACTTTCGCGGAAGCAATCGTTTGTTAATCGATTTATTCGGATCGATGCGTTCGGAATCAGGCGGGCGCTGTGGGGCGCCACTTGTTGGAATCCCACCATCCCGCTGCCGTAACATAATTTGTATATTTATAACACTTCGTCTTAGCATTATCCCGTTTTATAATCCTTAAGGTCAGCTGGCGGACTCCGCCAATCCGCTAGGATTTGACGAAGAAACTTATTGTTACATGGAGCGACAGTTAACAGGGCTAAGCAGTACTTCAGTGCGGGGCAAAGACTTATATTATATAAGTCTCAAGTCAGACCGCACTTGGAGTACTGCAGTCACCTTTGGGCGGGAGCACCTGAATACCAGCTTGGACCGTGTGATTCGATTCAGAGACGAGCTGTGAGAATTGTCGACAATCCTAAGCTTACACACGGTATTGAACCCTTAAGTTTAAGGAGAGACTTTGCCTCCCTTTGTGTGTTCTACCGATTGTACAACGGGTTGTGTTCTGAAGAGTTGTTCGAAATGATGCCGACGGCTACTTTTTATAACCGCACCGCTCGCCGACGGCGGGGAGTTCACCCTCACACGCTTGAACCGCTATGGTCGCGTACGATGCGGTTCCAGAGAAGTTTTCTTCCGAGAACACTCAAGCTGTGGAATGAGCTCCCAGCCGAGGTTTTTCCAAGGAACTACAGCATGGAGTTCTTCAAGAAATGCGTGAAGAGGTTTTTAGAGGGTCGGCAACGCATGAGTGACGCCCCTGGTGTTGCAAATGTCCATAGGCTACGGTGACTGTTTAACATCAGGCAGGCCGTATGCTTGATTGCCACCTTAGTAGTAAAAAAAAAAAAAAAAAAAGTCAGACCTCCACAACCTCGAGGGAAAACCAGATCGTTCTTAGGTCACACGTCTATCGAAATATAATCTCTTGGACGGGCGGGTATTCTACGGACCCGTTCGGTATTTTAGCACTGTGTTCGGTGTTCGGTATAACAAAAATACCGAAGTATGGGCGGTTCGGTATTTTTTTTTAAACTGGACATGGTGAAGGCTGAATTATGTATACGATGTAATTTCTGTCTGACATGTCGCGAAATGCATGCGGCAGTTAAAGCAAATCAGACATTGCTGGAAGCGTGCATTAGTGAGAAAAAATATATTTTTTATAACTTAGGTTAGCTAATAATAGTACTTTGTATTTTAAGACATTAATATAAATAAATGATTAAAACTTGTTTTTTTTTTGCTCACTGTTCGGTATTTATTCGAAAAAGACCTGGCAACCCTGGTCACCGCGGAGCAAGTGATAATTGCAAATTGAATTAAACCATTTTTAACGGAAATAACGCGTATTTTATTTATTTTGTTTGAACCTGACGTTTCGAACGCTTTGCAGCGTCCGTTAAAAATTGTTTAATTCAATGTATAACAATCGCGAAAACCTAAGACTATACTATGATAATTACAAATATGTACATAAATCCAAAAATACGGATACACGCCAGGATTAGAACCTGGGACTCGTGTTAAGTCGTGTTTCACTAGGCCCCTTATTTATCCACTGGGCTATCACTGCTCTGCTTATAAAACGATGTACATATTATATATTTTGACGACCTCGGTGGTAGAGTAGTTGGTAATGCTACTTTGACATCAGAGCTCGTAGATTCGATTTCCACACAGAACAAACACTCGCGTGAATAAACATCTGTTTTTTTTATTTGTATGTTTTAAGAGAGGGAAGGCGCATTTAACCAGCACTGCTGGGGTAGTATCTCCATCTCGCAGAAAACCGCAGCCAAATGACAGTTCCCAGGAGAGTTGTTGCGTTTCTGCGAGTGAGTGAGGTCACCAGTGAGCTCGTAAGGAGTCGCTGTGTTATCGGTAGAGGTGGTAAGCATTTACATCCGGTGGGCCATATGCTTATCATCATCAACATCCGAGCGTTAATCCCGGTCGTGTCCTACGCTTTACCTTCGGAGGCCAAGGTCCGCTTTCCAACTTTTGCTTCTCCATTTCGCGCGGTCTTCTGCATCCCTCATAATGGGTCCATCGGCACGGTGTCATCCCTTACGAGCGATTTTGACGAGCCCGGTAGCTCAGTCGTGAATGACGCGACTTTGACACCAACGCTCGTGGGTTCGATTCACACACAAGGCAAACGTTTGTGCGCATGAACATGTCTGTTTGTCTTGGTCTGGATGTTTTAAGAGAGGTAGGGCGCATCAAAGCAGCCCGCCTGGGGAAGTACCTCCACCTCACAGAAAACCACAGCCAAATAACAACTCCCTAGTGGGTTGTTGTGTTCCTGCGTGTGAGTGAGGTCACCAGTACGCTCCCAAGGAGTTGCTGTGTAAGCAGCAGAGGAGGCATCGCGCGAGTGATACTTAATATATCGCAAGCGTTAATAGGCTACGGTATCCGCTTTACACCAGGTGGGCGGTATGCTTGCATGCCTCCCGACGTAGTATAAAAAAAAGTCAGTAGTCAGTCCCTTGCGGGGTAGGTAGAGCGAACACATGACCACACCTCACTCGCTTCTTTAACATTAATAGCTCTTTTCATGCACCCACTACTAGGCACCGGCCTAGGACTCCTGATACTCCTACACGTATTTATGTATTCGTACTTAAATACATACTTTTTTTTTAAATACAACTTCGGGAGGCATACTTGCATATGGCGCATTTGCAATAACATTACAGTAAGCTCTTAAGGAGTTGCTGTGTTAGCAGCAGAGGTGGCGCGTGGCATCGCGCTAATTAATCGGTAATTAATGTATTGCTATCCTTTATGGCTGCTGTAATCACTTTACATCAGGTGGGCGTATGAATGTTTCCTGATGTTGTTAAAAAAAAATACCGTTCACTGGCGCGATGCCACCTCTGCTGCTAACACAGCAACTCCTTAGCTGACTGGTGACCTCATTCATACGCAGAAATACAACAACCTGCCAGAGCTGCTTTGACGCGCCCTACATCTCTTAAAAACACCCAGGCTAATACAAACGGATATGTTCATGCACATACACAAATATTTGTCCTGTGCGGGAATCGAACCCACGGGCGTCGGTGTCAAAGTAGGTTAATAACCGCTGCGCCACCGAGCCCATCAAGTGCGTCAACCAAGCTTCCTGCCACACTCCATACGTAATGAATATAAAATCACTCTCATACCTTCCAAGTATATTTTCATACAAAATCACAATGTTTAATACATAACGCAGATGCTAAAATTCATTTTTTTTTTCATCAATCTCCGAATTCTTAAGGTCACTTTACCATATTCATTGATCAATGGTTTCCTGGTTTTTTTTTGCGATCCCGAATAAATTGGGTCACATTGAATTTTGAGGAATAATTTACCGAAATTTCCTTTTTTTACGTCTTATGGCCTTTGGCTAGTTTCTACCTGACTGGGACGATACCAGATCGTTGTGAATGGTATCCTGTCGCAAGGCAGATAGATAGTGAGTGGAGATGTCGGCAGGGGCCGCCTTAGACGCGCACATATGGATCAAATAGCTGATGTGCTGAAAAAGTATGTATATCTTTACGCTAGGTCCCTTGCGGGGTAGACAGAGAGAACCGAGCGCAATAAGACGCGGTCCTTTCATACTTCACTCGCTTCTGTGACATTCATAGCTCTTTTCATGCAAGCTCGCCGGTTTTTTTTTATACTACGACGGGAGGCATACAAGCATTCGGCCCACCTAATGTAAAGCCGGTACCGTAGCCTATTAACGCTTGAGATAGTATAGTGTTATAGTAGGGTATTTCTATATTGTATTTTAATATTAGTATGTGCGGTACTTGGTCGTCATACAGATCCAACGGCTGCTGCGCCACTCGAATAAACTAGCTTGAACGCACTTGTTGTGTCATTTCGACTCCCAGTTATAACATATAGATAGTTGTAAAAATACTTATTGTTTATCGTTTCGTATTATTTCTGAACGAAACGTCGTCTGCGGCTGTCCTGTTCGGTCGCCCGGACACTGTTTAGCGTATTTGCAATAAACTGTTTTGTGAACTTGTGTATTGAGTGCGTCATGGCTGCACGTGGGCAAAACCTGCGTCGTCGTTGAATTGACTATTCACTGTTGTTGGCAACAACTTCAGACCACATACGCTTCAAGAACAACAAGCTATCATACGAACACAGCAGCACGAGCAGAACAACAAGCAATTATCTATACCAAAAACAAACATATAGTTTACACTAACATTGTCATTTAGTTAAACCCTTTTTAATTGTATCATGCGATGGGTACATTATAGACTGTAAATGGCCATACAAGGCAACTGATAATGATGCTTGTATAATAGCAGGTTTGTTTCAAAACGAGGAGGGCCCATTGCGCTCGTTTTTCAGGCCAGGAGATGTGTTTATCTTGGATAGAGGATTTAGGGATGTGATACCAATATTAGAAGCATATGGCTATAAAACACATATGCCAGAGTCTTTAATAGAAGGAGAGCACCAGCTTACAACCTTACAGGCCAACCAACAACAACAACGACAGGTTGTAGAAATTGTTAACGGTAGAACAAAAAGAGATTTCAAATTATTGAGACAGGAATATGTTATGGATGGAAGACCTTAAGATAGCTTGTGCTCTTCTTAATAAATTCTACCCATTGATTGAATAATTCAGAAGCAAGGAACTTCTTAGCAATTGCCAGAAATCGCCAGGTACCTGTAAAATAAATGTAACTCTTTGTGGTGGAGGTTCTTCTCTAGACGGGTTGCTTGATGCGCCCCGCTTCTCTTAAAACATCCAGAAGAAGACAAGTGCACTCAAATGTTAACCCTGTGTAGGAATCGAACCCACGAGGGTCGGTGTCAAAGTAAGATTCCTAACCAAACCACCGATGTGGTCAAAGTTCATGAATGTTTAAAATCAGAACCATTTTTAATCCGTTGGTTCGGACATATAGAAAGAATGCGGGACGAAAGAATGACGAAACAGATATACAATGCAAAAGTGGAAGGATGTAGGAGCCGAGGAAGACCGAGACCAACCTACCATGACCAAATTGGTCGTGTTTTCTCAGGAGGTGATGTCAGGAGCCCCAGGAACCGGCGAGCGTGCATGAAAAGGGCTATGAATGTCACAGAAGCGAGTGAAGTGTGTAAGGACCGCGTCTTATGGCGCTCGGTTCTCTCTGCCTCTATCCCGCAAGGGACTTGGCGTGAAAATATACATACATTAATTTAATTACATACAGTTTGACCTATATAAAGGTTGTCAAGTAACGTTTACTAGGTGTAGCACTTCCCTCCGGGCGGGCGAGACGGGCTACTTTGATACGCTATCCTCTCTTAAAAACACTCAGACCAAGACAAACACACATGCCCATGCACACAAATGTTTGTCCTGTGTGGGAATCGAAACCAGGTGTGTTGGTGTCAAATCGGTACTATTAATTCAATTATATACAGGTTGACCTATAAAAAGGGTGTCAAGATACTTCTCCAATGCAGCAGTACCTACGTGACAAAAGCCATGTGGACAGTAACCCAGATGTATTCATGTTTGTCCCACTTACGTATAGAGGTCGTCGGCATAGATTATCAAAACAAAGAGATAGTTTTATTATTGTTACAGGGCTATGTACCTTGAGAGAGACCAGTGAGTTTCTGAAGTCACGTTGATCCTCTAAAAACCTCTTCACGCCTTTCTCGAAGAACCCATGCTGTAGTCCCTCGGGAAAAATTTGGCTAGCAGTTCATTCCACAACTTGAGAGGAAGAAAACTTCCCTGGAACCGCACAGAACGTAATCATTGCGGTTCCAGTGTGTGAGGGTGAACTCCCCGCCGTTGTAAAAAGAAGCTGTGGACATCATATCGAAAAATCTTCAAAACACAACCCGTTGTATAATCGGTTGAACATACAAATGGAGGCAAAATCTCTCCTTAAATTTAAGTGCTCAATACCGTCTGTAAGCTTAGGATCGTCGACAATTCTCACAGCTCGTTTCTGAATCGAATTACAAGATCCTAGCTGGTATCCAGGTATACAATACTCCTCGTGCGGTCGGACTTGTATAACGTAAGACGCCAGGATGACATTCTCCTCCAAGTGACTTCGGTATTGAACATGGCTGGAGATCTCGACACCGAGAATCCTAACGCTTTTGGCGATAGTAAGATGTGTATATCCTGGAATTGAAGAACCACCGTAAAGGGGGGTTACTTAGCGGCGAACGCGCAGACTTATATCTTTATGGGGTTGAATTAGATCAAGTTCAGTCGACCCCAGTCAGATACTTTTATCAAAATACCCTCAATTTCAGACACAACTTTATCGCGGCTTTCCTGCGCTTATTATTATGTGCTAAAGGGAGCACTATAAACAGTCCCGGCTGTTGTCGATAGATGACAGTCGTTAAGTCGTTGTCTAGCACCCGACTTACTCGTAGTAAGTCGGCTCAATTAAGCCGAACTCCAATTATTTAAAACAAAAGTTGGGTTACGTGAAAACTGTTTGAATCAGAACCAAATCCTTTTAAGATAGTTAAAATATACTAAATTTATGTATACTTATATATACTTAAATTTAACATTTACCTAGATTAAATTGGCTAACATTTTACTCATACAGAAGAAATCTTCACATACACATTTTTTTTTCGCATAATAAACAAAGCGTACGTATGCGTCACACGATTAACAGGTCGTCCCAAATAGTCGTGCCTTAGCTAAAATCAAAATACTCCACAGCTCATTGTGTGAGTGGGGTTTGGAGGAGGGAACCATTGAACATCTCTTTTTTAATTGCCCGAAACTACAGGTATCGTACGATATGCCTATATCCCTCACAATATACCTCGCCCTGTTAATGTCTCCTTTCTACTTACCCTGGTGTATTCTCCTTTTATATCAGTTTTGGTCAAGTTCATAAAAAATAATACTTTGTATTTGTAAGTCTTAGAACATTTATGTCCTTATGTTGGGTAGTTAATTATATACCAACCCTTTTATACCCCATCTATTCTATGTACTAATCTATATTTGTCTGGGCAGGGTACTAACTGTATGTCTGTGTTGTGTTGTTTTAGATCACTCAGCGGTCACTTGCTATTCGCTACCGATCAATAGTCACACCAAACAGAACGTGGCTTTCTCAACCTCGACATTGGCAAAATCATCGTTAAATAATCAACGATGGAGCCACATTATTAAAAATAAAATAGAATAGTCGTGCGATGAGTTTCACTCCAGCGACCGCTTTTTTCCACCATTTGACGTATTAGCGTAAGGTGAAGCTGAGATATTTCGATTGTCCAACTTATGCAAATGCTCGACTAGCCCAGCCCTACTCTACTTTAAATATGTATGTTACATATATGACAATTTACGCACTCTCCCCCATTTAGGGCAGCGACATCCACAGAATTGCCTTCTTTACCTTCCTCCG
This sequence comes from Pyralis farinalis, assembly GCA_947507595.1. Taxonomy (NCBI): domain Eukaryota; kingdom Metazoa; phylum Arthropoda; class Insecta; order Lepidoptera; family Pyralidae; genus Pyralis; species Pyralis farinalis. The sequence goes on along the minus strand of OX382263.1, from coordinate 38,059,155 downwards.
ATCTTTTCGAGACACGCTTGTTCTTGTGCCATCCATGGGCAAACAAATACAACTGAAACGGATTGTGTTGGACTGCAGGAACAGCTACAACTTCAGAGGCAATATCAACTGGCGTAGATGAAACTATCTTGGTAAATTGTTTTGTACACCCACTTCCTATCTACACACATCAAAAGTGTCTAGGGATCAACATATATTTTTGCAATAACTTTTCTCCTGATTGATATTAATTAAAATTTTCTTTAAGGATTCATCAAATAAAGTGTTTTCGTTTGTCTACAGTAACGATAAACCAAGTCACCTTTGCATTAATAAAGAAATTTGCCATTTTCATAATAAAGGGATTTTTGACATTTGAACCACTAACATTAAAGTTCGAAAAAAAGACTGAAATAACAGTTTTCTTTAAAATTTTATTGGGTAACTTAAACAATTAATAATCCGTGTTTCTACCGCGAACACTAACAACACAAAAACATCGGTTTGGCATACTCAAAATGAGTTCATCCAAATCACGCTGTGGAATGGCCGCCCATGTTCGTTGCAACAACAAAAAAAGGTCTTCTTGCGACTGGATACCCTCCATATTCGGCAGAGCTCTTCTCTGTAGCATATCCCATGCATGCTCAATCGGGTTCAAGTCTGGCGACTGAGCAGGCCAGGGCATGACATTGATGTTAGCTGCGGCGAGAGTCTGTCTTACAACTCTTGCGGTGTGCGGTCGTGCATTATCATGCATTAACTGAAATAAGGGACCGATTTGCACTTGTAGAGGAACGATGACGTCTGATACAATCGTCTCAGCATAAATTTGAGCGTTGAGGTTGCCTCTGATCCAAATCAACTCAGTTCTTCCGCCGATCCAAATACCCGCCCATACCATGATGGTTCCACCACTATAAGGATGGACTTCCTGGCAGGATTTTAATCGCTGTTGGCGTCCAGGGGTTCTCCAGTGTCGTATACGTCTTGTATCCGGTCTCATACCAAAACGAGACTCATCAGAAAAGCACACGAAACGCCATTGTTCTTCTGCCCAATTTCTGTGTTCAAGAGCCCATTGATATCGAATCCTACGATTGTGCATTGCTATAGGTGGTACCCTTAGCGGTCTTCGGGAATGAAGGTTCACTTCATGCAAGCGGTTTCTGACTGTTTGGTCGCTAATTAAGTTCCCTGAAGAGTGATGAAGCGTCACGGCTAACATCATGGCGGTTATTGTTGGAGCTCTTCGAGTTTTGATTTGAATGTATCGGTCTTGTCTCCGTGTCCATGCATGGGATATGCTACAGAGAAGAGCTCTGCCGAATATGGAGGGTATCCAGTCGCAAGAAGACCTTTTTTTGTTGTTGCAACGAACATGGGCGGCCATTCCACAGCGTGATTTGGATGAACTCATTTTGAGTATGCCAAACCGATGTTCTTGTGTTGTTAGTGTTCGCGGTAGAAACACGGATTATTAATTGTTTAAGTTACCCAATAAAATTTTAAAGAAAACTGTTATTTCAGTCTTTTTTTCGAACTTTAATGTTAGTGGTTCAAATGTCAAAAATCCCTTTATTATGAAAATGGCAAATTTCTTTATTAATGCAAAGGTGACTTGGTTTATCGTTACTGTAGACAAACGAAAACACTTTATTTGATGAATCCTTAAAGAAAATTTTAATTAATATCAATCAGGAGAAAAGTTATTGCAAAAATATATGTTGATCCCTAGACACTTTTGATGTGTGTATAATGCCCATGGAATAAAGTTCCTAATTCAGGAATCATTTTGTTATATATTTAATAAGTTTCCTTTTGAATGTCTTTAAAAACAGCTTCTGAATGTGTATGCTTTAGGTCAGTACCATCGTCTTCATTATCTTGAGCCCATGTATTGTCCACTGCTGGCAATAGGCTTTTATCGAAACTTTCCGATCCGATAGCAATCATCCGTTGTTTTTATGTGGACACTCCATTAAATTCTAGAGGGGCATCCCTAATGCTTTGTGGCCAAATACATATCCACTCTGCAGCTTTCTTCATCCATTTGCATTCAGCCATAATAGTTTTCTCTTATCCCACCCTCTCCCTTCCGCCACAGAACCACACGTGCTGGCTTGCGATGTCATTGTTCCACAGTGGAGAACATTTCTTCGCGTACTAAAACGTTCGGCAACTCCTATGAAAAAGTGGAACGCCTTGCCGGCACATGTGTTTCCTCCTTCCTACAATATGTGATCCTTTAAAATAAGCACGAAGAAGCACCTTGCGGGCGGGTCAGCATGGCGGCGTCAACTGACAGGACACTGTAGTCTTTTGTCTTCTTTTTGGGCTCATTTTTGCTTACCATCAGGCGAAGCGAGGTCACTATGCTGAGGTCATATAAAAAAAAAGTTTGAGTCATCCGGTCCTGCAGCGTCAGTCCCAATTTTTCTTTGAATTAAATTTGTATTGATGTCTGTTCCGTTGGTGGAAAAATTGCGCCAACTAAATCGGTCAGATTCTATTTTTAGATAACATTTCCATAATGAGCTCTGTTCCACCCAAATACAAATATAAACGGCCTATTTTCAGACATTTTATCAAAGTTCTAGAAGTGAAACGATGTCCAAATAACTACAAAAGATGTGAAAGTCGACTTGAAACTATAACTTCATCAAACTTATATGATGGCAATCGAACGCTAGAATTTAGAATAAATAAAAAAATAATTTTCGAAATCATTTCGTAATTGGCGAAGATGCCGCGTAGCATGTCCATTGATATACGGTCGAATTGAGATTTTTGCCGAGAATATGTGAGAATTCTCTTGCGAGACATGCGACCTATGTCTTAGCTTGTACTTGTATCTACCTTGTAGGTTATATAATCCACATGAAGTTTGACATAATATCTCTATTATATTAGATTCCTCATCGCTGTAAATTTAAATTGGTGAATCAACTTTCCCCAAAGATCTCGAGCAAATATGATATAATAGGACTCTAAGTTAGCCTTAAAAGGCGGGTAAGGGATCGTAGACCTTTTCATATCGCTGATCTCCATGGATGATAATAATCACTTATTATCTGTAGCTATACAGACTGCAGCAAGTATAGTGTATATGTCAATCTGAAAAATGTGGATAGCTCTGGTGATACGAACGATAGTCATGACAAATAAGCAAAGAAGTAGGAAAAAAGAGAGATTTCGAGAAACGTTTGTCTGATTAACCAATGATGAAAACTTTTGTAATATCCGACAAAACAAAATAAAATTTCGATGGCCAAGGTACAAAATTTAGAATTGCGTCGCCAGTTTTGGGTCAAACATTGAATAAAACATTACATGACCAAAGATACAAGTGACTAGACAATGGCTTACCGCATGAAAACGCGCGTTATCAATCATTTCGTAACTCGAATTGGTAATATAACCTATATTTAGAATGATTTTAAGGAAAGCAGAGGGAAAAACAAGATCACAGACATTCAGAGCACGATTGATAGTTTAACATCGACATCACAGGGGACAAAGCGGTCGTGCCCTGTCGCTGACAGATCCGGGGCACGCCACCAAAGCGGCCGAAGGCAATTCGCGGGGTTGTTTAGTGGGTATACCGTTGGAGAGCCAGCGGGGAGTCCCACACTACCACCGGCGGCCAGCCAGGCACCGGTGGTGTCTGAGAATCTGGTGTTGTTTGTGGTCTTCCGCAAAAAACTCCGCGACAACACCAGATTCGCGTTTCGTAGAAACTTTTGGATTCAGACTGGTGTGTTAATAGATTCAGGCGTTACTTTGCGAATGTCAAATTTACAGGCAATTTGATCTAAACTACTTTGTGTGCTTCCGCTCCCGATTAGTTCGTGCGAACTACTGCCGGCCGGCACCCACCCACTACCGTTAGTAGATGCATGCCGCCGCTGCCATGGCTGCTGCGGTCGTCTCTGCAAGTATTCGCCATCTGAAATATGAACCGTATGCACCCGTCACCGTTGCTGCCCTGGCTGCTCCGGTCGTCTCTGCGACACGTGTTTCGCCTCTCCACAAGTCATCCTCAGGCGCTGTAGATGTTAGTCGTTAGAATAACATGCAACGAATCCTGGTGTTTTATTTTCAATTTCAAGTGTTTTCATCTATGTATATGAATTCCAAGTATAGTCTATCGCCTCGCGAACACAAACATCACGTGTGTATTAGAAATACTTTATATTACCTCAATTTGTCGATGCAATCTTCATGAAAATTTACAGTTCACTACAAAATACACGCAATTTGATCTAACCAGCTTTGTGTGCTTCCGCCACAAATTTGTTTATGCGGCTTAGCGCCGGCCGGCACACACCCACTACCGTTAGTAGATGCAACATGTCGACGCTGCTATGGCTGCTACGGTAGTCTCTGCCTAGAATAACATGCTACAGCTGTACACTACCGTTAGTAGATGCAACATGTCGACGCTGCTATGGCTGCTCCGGTAGTCTCTGCTTAGAATAACATGCTACAGCTGTACACTACCGTTAGTAGATGCAACATGTCGACATGGCTGCTCTGGTAGTCTCTGCCTAGAATAACATGCTACAGCTGTAGCATGTTATTCTAACGAGTACCGTCTACACCGCCTGAGGATGCCTCGTGGAGAGGTGAAACACGTGTCGCAGCGACGACCAGGCCAGTCGTGGCAGCGACGGTGGTGGGGGCATGCGGTTTCTGTTCCAGATGGCGGACGACCGCAGCAGCCGAGGCAGAGACTACCGGAGCAGCCGTGACAGCGTCGGCATGTTGCATCTACTAGTTTCCACCAGCCCCGCTGTTCCTGGTTCCGGTAGCGATCAGAGTATTAGTGGGACAGGCAGAGCTGGAAGAGGAACTAAGCAAGTTGCCTTGAGATTTTTTTTTATACAACTTCGGTAGGTATACAAGCATACGGCCAACCTGATGTAAAGCGGTTACCGTAGCTTATAATCGCTGCAATACATTAAGTATTAAGCGCGATGCCACCTCTGCTGCTATCACGGCAACTCCTTAGGAGTTTACTGGAGACCTCATTTTTTTGACACTGACTACGTAGTTGCCCATGGGTCGTCACACGCACGAACACAACAACACTTTAGGGAGTTGTTATTTGGTTGCGGTTTACTGTGAGGTGGAGGTACTTCCCCAGTCGGGCTGCTTTGATGCGCCCTACCTCTATTAAAACATCCAGACCAAGACAAACAGACATGTTCATGCACACAAATGTTTGCCTTGTGTGGCAATCATTGGTGAGCATGAACATGTCAAATGGTGGCAAAGTCGCGTCATTCACCACTGCGCCACTGAGCTCGTCAAAATAGGACAGTAGATTAGCAGACGATATAGTTCTCATGGCGAAATCGCTGAAGGACCCTAGCGATATCCTCAATGACCAGGACCAGGACAGGATTAAGATCATGTTGGATGTCCATGTATATACCGGTCACGGTTGGAAACAATACATTTGAATATTGTTGACGAACATGTCTATTTAGGGCAAATTATTCCGTTAGGTAAATCCAACTTCGACCGAAGAGGTCAACAGAAGAATTCAATTCGACTGGGCAGCGTTCGAGAAACTTCAACACGTCTTCTCGTCCAAAATACCTCAACACCAGAAGAGCAAAATCTTCGAACAGTGTGTGTTGCCAGTAATGACATACGCAACTGAGACGTGGCCCTTCACTGCGAGCTGTATGCCTCTGCGTGATAGAATCAGAAATGACGATATCCGCAGAACTAAGGTATCCGACATAGCCCAAAGCAAGATGAAGTGTCAATAGGCTGGCCACATAGTTCGTAGAGCCGACAACCGCTGTGGAAGAAAGGTCCTCGAATGGCGTCTCCGTACTGGTACACGAAGCATGGGACGACTCTCTACTAGATGGAGCGATGACCTCGAGAGGTTTACAGGGAGTTGATGGATGAAGGTGGCACAGATCGAGACGAATGGCTCTCTAGAGGGTAGGACTATGTTCAGCAGTGGACGTATATGGACTGAGATGATGATGATGAGGGTAATCCATCCAATTATTGGCATTTTAAGAAGCAATCTACAAAATAATTATAAATATTTATTGTCAAATGGAATCTAATACGATTTTCAGTGTTAATACTTACATAATAACGACAATGGCACAGGATCGAGACGAATAGCGCTCTAGAGGGGGCTATGTTCAGCAGTGGACGTGTACGGACTGAAATGATAATGAAGAGGGTAATCCATCCAATTATTGGCACATTTTATCCAAAGTATTGTAATCTTATTATTTGTCTATAAATGTAAGGATGACAACAATTGGGTGGATGCCAACATTTGGACCGCTCACGGTATACTTTTAACAATGAATCTAATCAACTATTCCCATACTGTTATCCAGTAGGACTACGGTTACAGTAATAAATTATTTTCCCGTTAAATTTTCCGGATCATTCCTGTAGCCATGAATTATCCATGACACCTCGACTGGGAGTGCCCTACTTTTGCTAAATTCTAACTGTCCGCCGAAAAGAGACATCCGTATTGAAATTGTACATGTGTGCGAGTGAGACAAAAATGTTTTTTGTATGAATGAATGGCTGTTCTATTTGATTTATTTTATCTAGATTTATAGAAGATTTATCTGGATCACAGCACGTTCCTTTCAGGGTATGCAAACGTTACCGAGCGCTACCTCCTTATACATCTCTATGCCTAGTAGTGGTAGTGGCCTATGAACGCTTGTCATATATTAAGTATCACTCGCGCAATGCCACCTCTGCTGCTAACACACCAACACCTTAGGCGCTTGCTGGTGACCTCACTCACACGCAGGAACATGACAACCCTCTAGGGAGTTGTTATTTGGATACAGTTTTCTGTAAGGTGGAGGTACTTCCCCAGACGGGCTGCTTTGATGCGCCCTACCTGTCTTAAAACATCCAGACCAAGACAAACAGACATGTTCATGCACACAAATGTTTGTCTTGTGTGGGAATCGAACCCACGAGCGTTGGTGTCAAAGTCGCGTCATTCACGACTGAGCCACCGAGCGCGTCAAAACCGCCTTATACATCTCTATGCCTAGTAGTAGTAATAGTAGTAGTAGCCTATGAACGCTTGTAATACATCAAGTATCATTCTCGCAATGCCTCCTCTGCTGCTTACACAGCAACTCCTTGGAAGCTTACTGGTGACCTCACTCACACGCAGGAACATGACAAACCTCTAGGAAGTTGTTGTTTGGCTGCGGTTTTCTATGCGGTGGAGGTACTTCCCCCAGACGGGCTGCTTTGATAGGCCCTACCTCTCTTAATTCACTCGGAGAGCCACATTCGAATCGGAATCGAAAAGTTATCGGTCAAAATGAATGAAATCTGATTGACAAGTTTTCGAATCCGTTTTGAATATGTCTTTCCCCGGCAATGGTAGGTAGGTAGGGTGCATTAAAGAAATCTGACTGACGAAGTACCCCCCACATCACAGAAAACCGTAACCATTATTACTATATAGAATAAACACTATCGACATGCGAGCGTTACGCAAAATTTGCGGCGTAACGCTTGTAGATTGAGATTGCAATGAAGGGAGTTAGTCTAAAAGAGACTCTCTGCATTAAGATGGTTGGATACAAAGAACTCGGGGGTTAGAAGGGAGTTGCAAGTACTTTGTTACATCCAGTAATTTTGGAGCAAATAGGACTTTTTGCACCTAATAAATATTTGGAAAGACGGCGCCAGCCTCGGTTACTGGCGGTGCCTCACGGCGGGGCAAATCTGTTGCACGAGGCAATGTTGACGCGCGGGCCTCGCACTCTCAACCTTATGGCTGACGATTTGGACCTATTTATGTGCAGACTGAGCGAATTCACAAGGATGGGACTATATTTCATTAGTTATAATGTATGCTTTTTTTATTAAATGCTACACTATCGCATTAGGCACAGCTTGCCTGTTATGACAGCTGTAAGTTTTGTTGAAATAAATAAAAGGCATGCAACGTTGGTTCAGACCGCAGGCAGAGAAAACTGAACGCCACAAGATGCGGTCCCTTACGTTTTCTTCACTCACTTGCACGCTTCCTTATTATCCATAGCTCTTTTCATGCACACTCGCCGGTTTCTAGTTCTTCTGACACCACCTTTTTATAACACACGACCAATTTGGCCATGGTAGATGAGTTTAAGTGATCCTTGGCCTCTACATCGTTTTCGTCGTTCTTTCATCCCGTATTCTTTCTAAATATCCAAACCAACAGAGCATGTCTTTTCCTGTATTCGTGGATCTTATTCTCTGCAAACATTTGTCCAGATACAGGATGAATAGCCGAGCCGACAGCACGCATCCCTGTCTGACACCAATGTTGGTGTCATACCAGAGCGACACACCGCCATCATGTTCAATCTTCATAAGTGTATTGCACGGCACGGAGCAAGTCGCCGTCAATCCCATATCGGGGCAAAATGTTTCAGTGGTCCTTCGCACGCACCTATCAAATGCTTTTGCCAAGATCCACAAAACCGCAGAAGACCTTCTAATACATAGCCTCTCCACTAAATTGCGCCGTGTGTTGATTTTAAATGTTAAAATAACAATTAAATATATTTAATTAAGTATATTGTGATTTTACTTACGGAAGTGAGCGCTGGGTATGGCAGAGAGAACATGAAAGTAGAATAAATGCGGTCGAGATGAGAGCATTGAGAAAAAATTGTGGCGTAACGCTTGCTGACCGCGTTCGACATGATGACGTACGAAAGAGGGTTGGTCTGAAAGAGAGTGTCGGTGTTAAGATAAGAAAGGGCATGCTCCGTTGGTTCGGACATGTAGAAAAAATGCAGGATGAAAGAATGACGAAACAGATATACAATGCCAAAGTGGAAGGATGTAGGAGCCGAGGAAGACCGAGACTAACCTACCATGACCAAATTGGTCGTGTTTTATCAGAAGGTGATGTCAGGAGCCCTAAAAACTGGCGAGCGTGCATGAAAAGAGCTATGAATGTAAAAGAAGCGAGTGAAGTGTGTAAGGACCGCGTCTTATGGCGCTCGGTTCTGTCTGCCTACCCCAAAAGGGACCTGGCGTGAAGATAGATAATAGATAGGAAACTTGATCTGGATATTTCATTCCATATAAAAATTATCAATTTTAATTTTTTATACCATTTCGGGACAACAAGCACACGACCCATCTGATGTAAAGCGGTCACCGTAGCCTTTAAACGCTTGCAATACATTAACTATTACTCGCGCGATTCAACAACTCCTTAGACATTTATTGGAGATCTCACTCACACGCAGGAACACAACAACCTTCTAGGAAGTTGTTATTTGGCTGTGGTTTTCTTTGAGGTGAAGTTACTTACCCAGACGGGCTGCTTTGATGCGCCCTACCTCTCTTAAAAACTCTCTTAACAGTATAATGAAATCTAAAATCCTATAATGCCCGTGGGCATTATGAACCACTTTCAAAGTTTCTCATAGACCACTTTTAAAATTTAACTGGTTCTGGACCCCCAGCAGCTGCATTTCTACCATATTCCCAAAACTCTACAAAAAAGTGAAGATTAGATCTAACTATGAACTGTTTTGTCACGCCAACGTAGACCCCTGGCGAGTCTCCCGTGAACCCCTGGGGATCCACCTGGACCACTTTGGGAATTACTGGTTTAAAGCTTCGAAGGCCAAACGTGTACATTGCTTGCATGTTGCGAAGGTGTTTACGAACGAGTGTGCTGATAAAAATATTATTGCGTTGCAAGTTGGAGATAACATTTTTGACGGGGACGCGCCCCCTGCCAATTTAAATATTTATATGCATTTAAACTTATTTAAATGACTTACGTCAAGCTTCACGTTTCATATCCAATCCAGATAAACACAGTGTTTTGGCTTTTGTAATTGTGTGCTCTTTTAGGGTACTGTGGCGATGGTTTGTCTATGTTTCACTAAAAAGGCTGGCAACGGATCAGTGCACCTTTGGTGTTGCTCATGTCTGTGGGCGGTGGTGACTTACCATCAGGTGACCCACATTAAAAGAAAGAAAGAAAAACATTTATTTGTACACGACACTGAAAAACGATATATATACAGCTGGATATATAGCTAGAGTCATAAAATCGGATAGGAAAACAACATGCTTGTGACAAACTAACATAAACACGCCAAAACATATACGGGTTGCAAAAAACATGTATTTTGCAACTCGTTTGGTATAAAGTATAATTTTCCTAATATCGATTTTGTTTCCATTTGATTTCCATTCTTTTTTTTTATATATATACTAGCTTATATATTCGCACGCGTAGATTTTGGAATTTAGGCAATTTTACTTATTTTTATTTTACTTCTTATTTTTTAGTACAGTCGGCATTAAATAGTTAGTAAAAGTATCAAATATTCTTATTTGTGTAGTAATGAAGATATATCACGATCTTTTCGGTTTTCATTAACTATATGATACTGACTGTATACACTCAAAGCACCTCTTTATACTCAACATTGCCTATTTTAAAAACATAAAAGTTTCAAGCCAATAACTTCAAAAAATATCTGCCTAGGTTGAAATTCAAAAAATCCTTTCTTATCTCTCATATGTATTACAAAAGGAACCTGATGAGTCAGTGAATTAGACAGGATCTCCATTTCTATTGATATAATAGTTTTAGATTAGCGAATTTAAGATTAGCGTCTCGTTCAAACACAATTTCAAACCCCTTTTCACCTCGCCTCACCTCGCTAAGGGTGGAATTTTTGAAAACGTTAAAACCACTTTTTTGGATTCTAATAGAGAGTATCTGTACAAAGTTTCAAGTCACTAACTTCCAAAAATATTTCTCCTCCATACAAACTGTCAACCCCCTTTTCGGCCCCCTAAAGTGGAAGTTTTGAAAAACACTGAAATTACTTTTTTGACGTCTTGATTGAGAGTATATTTACGAAGTCTAAAGCAGCTCTCTTTAAAAAAAACAATTTCTTAACAATTCAACTTTTTAGTTCAAGAAATACTTTTGACCCCCATTACACCCTTTAAGGGGTGGAATTTATATAAACGCTGAAACTACTTTTTTTGTATTCTAATAGAGATTATCTGTACAAAGTTTCAAGTCACTAACTTGAAAAAAATATTTCTGCTCCATACAAACTGTCAATCCCCTTTTCACCCCCTTAGGGGTTGAATTTCAAAAAATCCTTTCTTATCTCTCGTGAGAATTACAAAAGTAACGTGTTTGCAAAATTTCAGCTTTCTAGGTTCAAGGGTTTGGCCTCGTTCTATTCAAGCTGCATGTTGGTATGTATTTAATTTATAAAATGTCGGAAACCTTAAGAAAGTGGTTCATGTAGCCTAGAAACGCTTGCAATAGAGGATGTATCGCTCGCGCGTTGCCACTCCTGGTGTTAACACTTCAACTCCTTAGGAGCTTCCTGGTAACTTCGCTCACTTGTAGGAACACAGCAGGAGGCAGGTATGAAACGCATTACCTCGCTTACATCCACCCAGATCAAGACAAACAGACATGTTCACGCACACAAATGCTTGTATTTTGTGGGAATTGAACCCACGAGCGTTTGTAGTAAGCTTAAAATTGCTAACCTCGTCTAGCGTCTCGTATAAATAACAGCTGGGACTGATGACCCTGAAGACGTTCGAGATAATTTAATAAAATAATAAATAAATAAATATTGTTGGACAAATTACACAGCGCTATCTAGCCCCGAAGTAAGCGAAGCTTGTGTTATGGGTACTAGACAACTGATAAACATACGTAAGTACGTATCTATCTATAACATCAGGCCAAATCCCTTGCGGGGTAGGCAGAGAGAGCCGAGCGCCACAATACTCAATTTTTACAAACCTCACTCGCTTCTTTAACATTAATTACTCTTCTCGCGCACGCTCGACTTTTTTTAAGGCTCCTGATATCACCTTCTGATAGAACACGATCTATTTGGTCACGGTAGGTGAGTCTTGACCTTCCTCGGCTCCTACATCCTTCTAATACATAGAAAGCACTCAGACCAAGTCAAACAGACATGTACACAAATATTTGTCCTGTGTGGGAATTGAACCCACGAGCGTTAGTACCAATGCAGCGTTACTAACCACTGCGCCACCGAGCTCGTTAAACCCATCCATTGACAAACTGCAATTGATGTTGCTTAACCTCCGTTTTCTTTACACTAACACGCGCCACATCGTCTTTCAAAAAGTCACATTGACAAAATACAAAATCGATTATCAAATTCGGTCGCATGTAAACTAATTTTTTTCGTAGTTTCTCGTTATGTAAAATTATGTTGCCAAGCGGAATTGGTAGTTTTTTTTCTACTAGAAGGCCATATGATATTATAAAGTCATGGGAGAATATTGAAATTAGATGTAGTAGTTACTGGGGAGGTCTGGAAGTTAGTTGTTGATGGAAAAGAGTACGTGGTGGAAAGAGCGTGAAGGTAATAAATAACCTGTGAATATCCGATGACATGATTTTGCGTAGTGAATTACCGCTACCGGTCGGGGGGTAAAGTGGAACACGTAATTCTTATTGGCTGGTTCCCGTACCGTCATAGCGTCACTTATTGGCTTAAGGGGTGCCGTTATGCGCAGTCAACTGGTTTGTGTGGATGAGCGACTAGGCAAAGTGTTTTTTTATACTACGTCGGGACGCATACAAGCATACGACCCACCTGATGTAGAGCGGGTACCGTAGCCTATTAACATTTGCGATATATTAAGTATCACTCGCGCGATGCCTCCTCTGCTCTCCTTGGGAGCTTACCGGTGACCTCAATCACACGCAGGAACACAACAACCCTCTAGGAAGTTGTTATTTGGCTGCGGTTTTCTGTGAGGTGGAGGTACTTCCCCAGACGGGCTGCTTTGATGCGCCCTACCTCTCTTAAAACATCCAGACCAAGACAAACAGACATGTTTCTTTGTCTTGGTCGCCCTACCTCTCTTAAAACATCCACAACAAGACAAACAGACATGTTCATGCACACAAATGTTTGCCCTGTATGGGAATCGAACCCACGAGCGTAGGTGTCAAAGTCGCGTCATTCACGACCGAGCCACCGAGCTCGTCAAAAATGTAGTACGGAACCAGAAACAATGCCACGCAAAGTGCTTTCTTCAACCACGAAAATAATGTTTTCTTTCACCGAAGAACAAGTGATAATTACAAATTCTTCTTCTTACCGTTACCCCGTCTCCTAATCCATTAGGATCGGCGGGGTCCATCACCTAAGCCTAAAGATTTGGCGAGGATACTGATTTTGACATGGAACAACTGCCGTCAGACCTCCTCAAGCCAGAGGGTAAACCAGATCAATCTTAGATTAGGTCACACGTCTTTCAAAATATAATTTCTTCGACGTGGGTGTTACCTCACGATGTTTTCCTTCACCGAGTAATTACAAATACGTACATAAATACGAAACACGAATTTGGTAGTACATGCCCACGCCAAGATTTCAACTTGGGACCGGCAGCCAATAGGCTGGTACTTTATCTACTGGGCTGTCGCGGCTCGTGAAAAAACATCAGATGTTCCATTTTAAATGCACTGGAAATGAAGTGATCTGCCAGTGAATGAGATCTGTGGTTTCCCCAACGCTGTTTTTCCTGCCTGCATATCAATATGTCGTCAATTGATGGCATTCATTGCTATGCTGTCCGAACACTTATTATACAGGCCGTGCTGCCTCTCGCTTCCAGGTGGAGGAAAGCCGCGAACGACTTTTGTTTGAAATCGAAAGTGCTCAGACCAGAGTATCCCACTGGGGGCGAAAATAATGGATTCAATTCAACCCTACAAAGATACTAGTATGAACGTTCGCCGCTGAGAAAAACCCTGTGTGTTTAATATCATGCTTTATTTTGGGAAAGTCAAATTTACATGCATTTTTTTATACAACTTCGGGAGACACATAAGCATACGACCCACCTCATGTAAAGCGGTTACGTAGCCTATGAATGCTTGCAATACGTTAAGTATCACTCGGGCGATGCCCCCTCTGCTCACACACGCAGGAACACAACAGCTATCTAGGTACTTGTTATTTGGCTGCAGTTTTTCTGTGAGGTGGAGGTAGTTCCCGTTTCCTAGGATTTTTACTAGGATTCCGTAGGATTGGCGGGATACGCTACCTAAGACTAAGGATTTGGTGAATGTATTGATATTTACAAGAATCGACTGTCGTCAGATAAAAACCCAGATGGAAAATCTGATCTTACTGTATGTCGCACGTCTTTCTAAATAGGATTATAATTCTATATAGAAATAGATTACTTATCTGTTTAGATTCGCCAGTGAAACATGGGTAAGGCAGAAGAAGCATGAAAGTAGGGTGAACGACGTAGAAATGACTAGCATTTATCGTAATCTTTTTTTTTATACTACGTCGGGAGGCATACAAGCATACGACCCACCTGATGTAAAGCGGGTAGCCTATTAACGCTTGCGCTATATTAATTATCACTCGCGCGATGCCTCCTCTGCTGCTTACACAACAACTCCTTGGCAGCTTACTGGTGACCTCACTCACTGTTGTTGAGTTGTTATTTGGCTGCTACTTCTCCATATGGGCTGATTTGATGCGCCCTACCTCTCTTAAAAATCTCTTGGTCATGTAAATAAATATATTAACAGCAATATTCTTATCGCTTGGTATTTAAATATGCGGAAAATTATATTTTTTTTTTACTTCGAATCGATTTTGAACGTCATTGTTTGGTAAACATAGCGCGTGACAGAATCAATCTCGGAACAATTTGTATGTAGTTTTATGAGAATTTAATTTTTCATTCACAATAGCATCTGATGTTATATCAAGGCTATACGATAAACATAACAAAAAATGTTATAAAGTTACTTATGTATTAGCGTCTATTAGCGTACACTATATCTGTTATAGCTAATAGATTCAGGCGTTATTTTGCGAAAGTCAAATCTACATGCAATTTGATCTAACCTGCTTTGTGTGCTTGCGCCACCAATTAGTTCATGCGGCCTAGCGCCGGCCGGCACCCACCCACTACTGTTGGTAAGTGCAACATGCCGACGATGCCATGTCTGCTCCGGTAGTCTCTGCCTCGGCTGCTGCGGTCGTCCGCCATCTGGAACAGAATCCGCATCTACCACCACCGTCGCTGCCACGACTGGCCTGGCCGTCGCTGCGACGCGTGTTTCGCCTCTCCACGAGGCATCATCAGGCAGCGTCGGCATGTTGCACTTACTAACAGTAGTGGGTGGGTGCCGGCCGGCGTTAGGCCACACAAGGCAGGTTAGATCAAATTGCATATATCTGTTATATTACAAGTTATATGAGAATACACTTTTACAAACTTAGGTATCCGAACAGATTACAGCTGCCAAACTCACGCCTAAAGTTGCACTCATCACATTTAACAATGTCCATCAAAATATATAACAAATTAACAGAACCCATAAAAAATCTAAACAATGATATAATATTTTTAAATAAAGTTAAACAGATGCTTATCAATAAAGGTTAATACAACATTTCAGAATATTTGAATAATAATATATAAAAAATATGAACATAAATATCTCATAATATAAAAAATAAAAATATAGTCAGCTCCGTCTAGATTGTGGTGCCCGTCAGGGCCCATAATTGAGACTACGTAAGCTTGTTAATAAGACCTTGATTTGTACAATATGGATGCAATTGACGAGCTCGATGGCGCAGTGGTGAAACGCGCTGTTACGCGACTTTGACACCAACGCTCGTGGGTTCCATTCCCACACAGTACAAACATTTGTGTGCATGAACATGTCTGTTTGTTTTGGTCTGGGTATTTTCTATGTATAATAAGTATGTATGTATATCTTCACGCCAATCCCTTGCGGGGTAGGCAGAGAGAACCGAGCGCCATAAGACGCGGTCCTTGCATACTTCACTCGCTTCTGTAACATTCATAGGTCTTTTCATGCACGTAATAAGTATGTATTTACAAAAAAAAATGTATTTACGTATGTTCATCAGTTGTCTAGTACCCATAACACAAGCTTCGCTTACTTTGGAGCTAGATGGCGCTGTGTTATCTGCAATACTCACCGAGGTGCATAGTTGTGGAATTAACCACCCTTGTATATTCGTGAGAGTTCACCTTATCTTACCACAAACCAATAAATCACTTGACTGCACATGAAGACACCCCGCGTTCACAAAAAACGTTGCGTTTAGCGCTTGCATATCTCAGAGATCGATACTACAACCAGTAGGGTAATATTTTAACCACTAAGCCGATAAGTGTCGTGGTGAACTAGCCAGTAAGAGCTGCGAGTTCTACTTTATACCCCGATCCGTAGCGGTGAATTGAGTTACTACGTAATATCGCTCATCGGTTCTCCACAATTATATTCCCTTCGTGATCACATTTAAAAACAAGCTTGCATTGCCAGAGGAACGCCTGGCTCGTCAATTATATACCTAACAATTCAAACATTTTTGTTTTTTTAATTTGTCGGCCATTTTGACCATGTTCCTTAAGAGATAGGAACGGTGTTCCTGAACATTACTATTCTACTTTTTTATGCTGAATCCGAATCTGAAGTCAAAATTCGAATATTCGAAAAAAAGCGACAGAGAGAGAGAGACACACACACACAAATATAATATCAGGAGTAGTGATAGCTCAGTGGATAAGGAACCGGCTCATTGACCTACTGGTCCCCGGTTCAAATACTGGCAGGGGCGTGTTTTCGAATTTATGTACATATTTCGAATTTATGTACGTATCACCTGCTCGGCGGTGAAGGAAAACATCGTGAGGAAACCCACACATTTAAGAAATTATATTTCGAAAAACGTGTGACCTAACCTAAGATAGACTCGGTTTTCCCTCTGGGTTGTTCACGCTCCACGTAACAATCAGTGACTTCGCCAAATCCTTTGGCTTAGGCAGCGGCCCCCGCCAATCTCAATGGAATAAAAAATGGGATACCGCAAAGAAGAAGAAGTATGAATATCATGATATGAATGTCATCATGCTTGGACGTAAAATAAATAAATAAATAAATATTGTCGGACAAATTACACAGCGCCATCTAGCCCCAAAGTAAGCGAAGCTTGTGTTATGGGTACTAGACAACTGATAAACATACGTAAATACATTTTTTTTTGTAAATACATACTTATTATACATAGAAAATACCCAGACCAAGACAAACAGACATGTTCATGCACACAAATGTTTGCCTTGTGTGGGAATCGAACCCACGAGCGTAGGTGTCAAAGTCGCGTCATTCACGACTGAGCCACCGAGCTCATTAAAAGTAAGCCAATTACAAGCACAATACAACGTACATAAGTATTTGAAGTTTCAACTCAATCAAATAATGGGGGATGGATCTTTTTAGGGTTCCGTACCCAAAGGGTAAAACGGAACCCTATTACTGAGGCTCCGCTGTCCGTCCGTCCGTCCGTCCGTCCGTCCGTCCGTCCGTCCGTCCGTCTGTCACCAGGCTGTATCTCATGAACCGTGATAGTTAGACAGTTGAAATTTTCACAGATGATGTATTTCTATTGCCGCTATAACAGCAAATACTAAAAAATATAATAAAATAAATATTTAAGGGGGCTCCCATACAACAAACGTGATTTTTTTGCATTTATTATAGATAATGGTACGGAACCCTTCGTGCGCGAGTCCCACTCGCACTTGGCCGATTTTTTTTTTTTATATTAGTTCAGCATAGTGGCCCCTCTTTGTCTGATGGTAAGCGAAAGAGGAGCCCAAATCGCAACTGCAACTGACAATATACTACATCCCGTATCCTGTCAGTTGACGCTGCCATGCTGACCCGCAAAATGCTTCTTCACGTTTCGTTTGAAGGATCCCATATTGTAGGAAGGCGGGAACACATGTGCAGGCAAGGCGTTCCACTTTTTAATCTAATTTAGCTTCCAAGGTTTAATTACAGACATACAG
The DNA here is from genome assembly GCA_947507595.1 of Pyralis farinalis. Taxonomy (NCBI): domain Eukaryota; kingdom Metazoa; phylum Arthropoda; class Insecta; order Lepidoptera; family Pyralidae; genus Pyralis; species Pyralis farinalis. The sequence goes on along the minus strand of OX382263.1, from coordinate 38,041,242 downwards.
ACAACGGGACGGGTGAAACTAAAAATAAAAGCTTGTAATAAGTAGTAGTAGTAAGTCATAGTTAAGTGAGTGTGTGTATTGTATCGCCAACAAACTGCTACGCAGTACATTCTATACTGATTAATAAAATTGGAGTGTCTGTTTGTAATATTAAAATAACCGCTTTTTACTAAATGCATATGGATGTATACACGGTATATATACCAAAATGTTCTCTGAAACGGCTGGACCGATTTTGACGGGACTTTCACTGCGACATAGCATATGTAATAAGGAGTAACGTAGGCTACATTTATTTTAGAATTTTTATTTATTTTTATTAATATATAAAAAAATAACTATTCCGCGCGGACTAACTACATAATACATATCTATTATTATTTTGCTGATCGCTATTTTACTCTGCTTATTTAGGTACTTATAATCAAATTAAACAAATAAAATTATAATTGAACAATATATATATATATATAAATAAAATAATTCACGCCAATTCCCTTGCGGGGTAGGCAGAGAGAACAGAGCGCCACGTGACTCGATCCTTACATATACCTATCACTCGTTTCTTTAACATTCATTGCTCTCTCGCCGGTTTCTAGGGCTCCTGACAGAGAACACGACCAATTTGGTCATGGTAGGTAAGTCTTGGTCTTCCTCGGCTCCTACATCCTTCCAATTTGAATTGCATATCTGCTTCGTCATTCTTTCATCCTGCATTCTTTCTACATGTCCGAACCAACTGCCTGCCTCTTCTTATTTTAACATTAATATAATTCAGCAGAAATAATAAGTAAATAAATAAAATAAAAAAAGCTAAAAGTTACTTTAAGGATGGCGTAGAGAAAGACAAATCATACTTACCACGAGAGTTATGAATATTGAAGAAACATGTAAGGTATACGAGGATTGCGTCTGGCGCTCAGTTTTCTCTGCCTAACCAACAAACAACCTGGCGTAAAGATTTGAATTTGAAAAGAAGAACAAGAAAAAATTTGGAATACTATAAACAATTGCAAATGGAATGATGGGCGTAAGCATTAACACTAAGATTGTACTTCTGTAGTTTTAGTCTATGTTTTTTAAAACTCAACAGATTCAATAAACAACCCAATTTTACAATCAATAAATTGTTATGCACCGTAGCAATACGGATCATATTCCGCTAACCCAACTGCATATACGTTTGTTGTGTGTAAAATTGAATATGGAAATCCGTCAGTATAAAATGGATGTGTATTCGAGCACACACGCAGTGCCGGCTCCCTTGCCTTCGCTCTCCAAACCACTCAAAAATTTTTCTTTTTAGAAAAAAAAAATGAGTGTGATAATCATCTTATTTTTTGCCGCCATATTGCTATATAAATTATTCTCCCGCAAAACTGTTGCGTGGGTGAAAAATAGTCGGTATGGCGGGAAGGAGTCAGCCATTTTGAAAACCGCGCCTGGACCAACGCCTTTGCCTTTATTGGGGAGTTTACACCTCTTAGGCAAGCACGAATCACCATTTCAGGCCTTTACTGAGTTGTCTAAAACACACGGGGATATATTCAGTATAACTTTAGGTTCTACTCAATGCGTTGTAGTAAACAATTTGTCACTAATTCGGGAAGTTTTGAATCAAAACGGAAAATTTTTCGGAGGACGACCTAACTTCTTGAGGTTTCACAAGCTCTTCGCTGGAGATCGGAACAATTGTAAGTATTTTTATTTTATCTTTATTTTTATTTAATAACTAAGTTATGTTAGATAATTAAAGAAAAAAACTTAAACGAATCACTTACAAAGTAGAGTCGAAGTATCGTAGTGTCTGACTAATGTAATATCGGTACAAAACAGTGTCGAAGTAGCGTAGTGTCTAAGTAAAGTAATGTTGGTCCGAAATAGTGTCGAAGTAGCGCAGTATCTGAGTAAATAATATCGGTACAAAATAGTGTCGAAGTAGCGTAGTGTCTGAGTAACATCGGTACAAAATAGTGTCGACGTATCGTAGTATCTGAGTGCATAATATCGGTGCAAAATAGTGTCGAAGTAGCGCAGTGTCTGAGTAATATCGGTACAAAATAGTGTCGAAGTATCGTAGTGTCTGAGTAAATAATATCGGTGCAAAATAGTGTCGAAGTAGCGTAAATAAATAAATATTGTCGGAAAAATTACACAGCGCCACCTAGCCCCAAAGTAAGCGAAGCTTGTGTTATGGGTACTAGACAACTGATAAACATACGTAAATACATTTTTTTTTTTTGTAAATACATTACTTATTATACATAGAAAATACCCAGACCAATACAAACAGACATGTTCATACACACAAATGTTTGTACTGTGTGGGAATCGAACCCACGAGCGTTGGTGTCAAAGTAGCGTAACAACGCGTTTCACCAATGCGCCACCGAGCTCGTCGCGTAGAGCCTGAGTAAAGTCATATCGAAATAACATGTTTTCAGCGTAGCATATTGTCGAATTTCCATGGCATCGGACTAGCGTGCTGTCGAAGTAAAGAGTGTCGAAATACAGTTTTAGAGTCAAACCTTCTCCTAGCGTTATCCAGCTTTCAAATCCATTAGGATTGACGAGATACGACATCTATGTGCTTGATAATTTGATTAAGATAGTGACTTACAAATTAAAAAAAAATTACAACAGGCAAACCAAGACAAACAGACTATTCGTTTACACATTAATATTTATCATATGCAAGAAATGTATGCCTGTTTTAGCCATTGATAACTTGGACAGAGGCTCATTTCACCGAGGTAGACAACCTGCGGGTAATGTTAGCTTCTAAGTGATGGCATCTCTCTACTTTTGAATTTGTCTCCGCTGTTAAATTATATATATATACATATAATATCCGAATTTCGGTTGTAAATAACCCAGTTGTTATTATAGTGAAGCTCATTTTTTATAATGAACGAAATGCTCGAGTGGTTGGCTACTTAAATGCAAAATCTCGTGGAAGACAAACATTTGTGCGGACGAATATGTCTGTTGTCTTGGCCTGGATGTATTTGTAAAAAGTAATATTTACGTTTATTATTAGTTGTTTTAGAATCATAGCATTGCCTAGTTCAGCAGTAGATAACGCCGTGTGATTTGACTGGAAAAATAAAATATTAAACTATTTGGACGCTAGGATCTTCGCAATAAAAAAGAATTTAAAACGGCGAAGATAGACACAAAAACTATACGCTCCGTATGGAGAACGCGCTCCATTTTTTAACTCGGTTAGAAAACAAAGCTGCTGGCAGCAGATATGAGGGCGGCGAATTAGGTTAGTTTTTTTTAAGACTAGTTTGTATAAAGGCAATCTTTATTAAGGAAGTAAATAGGAAACGCAGTAACATATAAATAGATATAAGTTATCACATAACTTAAACATAAGTAACTTTTTTTATAACTTATTTCGTCAGTTTTATGTCTAACATTCAAAGGTAAAGATAATCTAAAAATATATCTCTTACTAGGATAATCTCGCCTCAGTACAAATTTATTTATTTACACCCATTTCTTTCCATGTAGCACATGACAGTGTAAGAAGTAATAAAAAAGAAATTTCAAATGGATATACATACTATACGCCGAATGGAGAACGGTACGGAACTTCTTCGAACAGATTTGATTGAATGATGATGTACATGAAATTCTTATTCGTTTGATGTATGTATGTATATCTTCACGCCAGGTCCCTTGCGGGGTAGGCAGAAAGAACCGAGCGCCATAAGACGCGGTCCTTACATACTTCACTCGCTTCTGTGACAGTGACAGTGTGAGCTTTTTTCATGTACGCTCGCCGGTTCCTGGGGCTCCTGACATCATCTGATAAAACACGACCAATTTGGTCATGGTAGGTTAGTCTCGGTCTTCCTCGGCTCCTACATCCTTCCACTTTTGCATTGTATATCTGTTTCGTCATTCTTTCAGCCCGCATTGTTTCTACATGACCGAACTAACGGAGCATGCCTTTTTATTGCCTTTTTTTCGTTAGATAACACCGAGAAAGTCTGAATCTGAGCACCGATTGCCACAACTATAGAAAGATGAAGATGATTCACACATAAATTTGTCTGAGAACATGGAAGAGTAAGCGATTATTAGACGTTATTTATTAGATATTTGTTGCCAATAGTATCTATTCAAAATTTTAACATGTTCTTCGGTCTCAAACTGTTGCTAAATTTCATGAATTCCATTCTATGTGGTTTTCCCTAGAGAATACAGCATGGGGTTCTTCAAAAGAGGCGTGAAGAAGTTTATAGAGGGTCGGCAACGCATGAGTGACACCCCTGGTGTTACAAATGTCCGTAGGCTACGGTTTACTGCTTATTATCAGGCAGGCTGTATGCTTGTTAGTGGTATAAAAAAAAGGTAGAGTCTAACAAAGTGTACCATAGACTCTATCTATCTATCGAATAAACTAATAGACTTTATCAATCTATCTATGACTACCCGGTAAGTCGCGAGTGAGCATCAAAGAGTAAATGCTAAGGACCAAGTCATGTAGCGCACGATTTTCTTTTTATGCAACGTCGGGAGGCATATTTAGGCGCTAAAACACTACGTGAAGGAGGCTTTCATGCGCAGTCAAATTTGAGAAATGAATAAACATTTAAATATATTTATGTGTTCACTCCAAGTCAGAGAGAATCGTACCATAAATAATATGTAATTCAATTTTAGAGTTCCGTACCCAAAGGGTAAAACGGACCCTATTACTGAGACTCCGCTGTCCGTCCGTCCGTCTGTCACCAGGCTGTATCTCATGAACCGTGATAGTGAGACAGTTGAAGTTTTCACAGATGATGTATTTCTGTTGCCGCTGTTATAACAAACACTAAAAAACAGAATAAAATAAATATTTAAGGGGGCTCCCATACAACAAACGTGATTTTTTTGCTCGATATTGATAACGGCAACAGGTAAACACTTGAAATATTCACAGAATATTTAATTATATATTCACTTTAAAAATAAATAATTAAATTAAAATAAAACAAATATTTAAGGAGCAAAAACGGCAAAAAATTGCGTTTGTTGTATGGGAGCCCCCATACAACAAAAGGGATTTTTTCCCCGTTTTTATAGATAATAGTACGGAACCCTTCGTGGCGAGTCCGATTCGCACTTGGGCGGTTTTTTTTTATACCAAGTCGGGAGGCATACGGCCCACCTGATGTAAAGCGGTTACTATGAATGCTTGCAATACATTAAAGTATCAATCGCGCTTTGTCACCTCTGCTGCTAACACAGCTACTCCTTAGAAGCTTATTGGTGACCTCGCTCACACACAGGGACACAACAACCCTCCAGTCTGTTGTTATTTGGCTGCGGTTTCTATGAAGGTACATCCTCAGGTGGGTTACTTTGACGCGCCCTACATCTCTTAAAAACACAAATATTCGCCCTGTGTGGTAATCGAACTCACAAGCGTAGGTGCCAAAGTAGCGCTATTTCCCACTATGCAACAGAGTTCGTCAAAACATTACAAAGATGTTTCGAATTTCCGAATGCATACAACTTATGGCATGTACTAAAGTTCGTGTTCTCAAATTTACATATATATTTTTTATACTACGTCGGAAGGCATACAAGCATACGGCCCACCTGATGTAAAGCGGGTACCGTAGCCTATTAACGCTTGCCGTATATTAATTATCACTCGCGCGATGCCTCCTCTGCTGCTTACACATCAACTCCTTGGGAGCTTACTGGTGACCTCACTCACACGCAGGAACACAACAACACTCTAGGGAGTTGGTATTTGGCTGCGGTTTTTTATGAGGTGGAGGTACTTCCCCAGACGGGCTGCTTTGATGCGCCCTACCTCTCTTATTTGCAATTATCACTTTCTCGGCAGTGAAGGAAAACCGCACTTCCAAGAAATTATAATTCGAAAGACATGTTAGGTACCTTACCTAAGAAAGGTCTGGTTTTCCCTCAGAGTTATGAAAGTTTGACTGCAGTCATTACAGGTAAAAATCAATATTTTAGCCAAATCCTTAGTCTTAGGTAGGTAGGGACCTCGCTTAATTCACCAGTGGGAAACTTTGTTCAAAAGTCGTCTGCGTGGGTACCTCTGTCTCACCTATTTCTACCGCCAAGTAGATATTTTATATAGCTCTGTTCCGGTTTGAAGGGTGAGATATAGCAGAGAAATCACTGGGTACTGTGACGAAACAGACTTAGGTGAAAAGATTGGCAGCGCGCGAGTAACATCCCCGTGGTGTTGCGAGCGCCAATAAGCTGCGGTGACTGCTTACCATCTAATGCGGGCCGCATGCTTGTTTGCCAATCTAGTTGTATAAAATAAAATGGATTAGAAAACGGTACAATAAGATAATGAATATATAAAATCCTTGCCAAGGAGAATCGCATAGACATGTGCCTAGAATGCTACGCGAGGCTATTGAAATTATTTGAAATAAGAAAACACCCCAATTTCAAATAGAGAAGACGGTTGGCAAGTACCACCTGCTTGGGATCCAGCTCTAAAAATAAGCAAGTCACAGACTCAGAGATCTACTCAAAAACATTCGGGCACCGTGAGCGATTTTTGTGTGAATCCATCCATGTCGGTAGATGTAATAACTGAATAACCAATGTAATACAAATGTCACCTTAGTCTTCCTACGACCACGGATGCTGCGAAGCGTTCGAAACGTCAGGTTCAACAAAATAAATAAGACACGCGATACTTCCGTTAAAAATTGTTTAATTCAATATAAAATAACGTTTTGTATCTGCGTATACAACATTTTATCTTTCTAATTCAAATCGAGACATGCGCAGACTGTCATCTCTGATACATGGCATTACATATAATTTAAATAATCCATCACATATGTATTGTATGCAATTGGAACTTCAAAACATTTCTGTTATATAGAACATTTTTTTTATATTAGCTCCGCATAGTGGTAAGCGAAAAGAGGAGCCCAAATTGCAGTGGCAACTGACAAAAGACTACAGTGTATTATCAGTTGACGCTACCATGCTGCCACAAGGTGCTTCTTCACGCTTCGTTTGAAGGATCCCATGTTGTAGGAAGGAGGAAACACATGTGCAGGCAAGGCGTTCCACTTTTTAATATTCGACAGAGATAGGAGTTGCCGAACTTTTTAGTACAAGCAAATGTCCTCAACAGTGGAACGATGACATCGCAAGCCCGCGCGTGTGGTTCTATGACGGAAGGGAGAGGGGTGGGATAAGGGAAAACAGTTCATACATATTGTATTGATAATTTATTTTAACAATAGGGAGTTGTTATTTGGCTGCGGTTTTCTGTGAGGTGGAGATAGTTCCCCGGACGGGCTGCTTTGCGCCCTACCTCTCTTGGTATCACCCAGACCAAGACAAACACACATGTTCATGCACCCAAATGTTTGTCCTGTGTGAAAATCGAACCCACGAGCGTTAGTGTGTCACCACTACGCCACCGAGCTCCAAATGTCCTTTAAAATTGAAAGTGTAATTAAAGGAATCTTTAACAATACTAAAATAATTATATCTGTGCTCGCATGCCATTTTTTATTTAATTTTTTGTTATAACCTTCAAAACAAACGCTCATTTTCCTATATTTTCTTCGGGTAAGTTTAACCATGGCGTGTGAACATTTTACCGCGAACCAGGAGCTAGGACCAGTGACAGCCCAGTGGAATAAAAACCGAATTACTAATCAACAGTTGCCCGGTTTGCATCCTTGCAAAATGTACCACTACATTCGTGGTTTCGTATTTACGTACATATTTATAATTATTATTTGCTCGGCGGTGAAGGAAAACATCTTGGGGAAGCCCGTACGTCCAAGAAATTATATTTCGATGACGACCGTACCTAACAATGATCTGATTTTCCCTCTGGATGTCTGACGGGAGAGGCTACATGTAAAAATTAGTATCTTCGCTGTATCCTTAGGCTTAGGTAGCGGGACACCGCCAACCTTAAAGGGTTATATAAATAAATAAATAAATATTGTCGGACAAATTACACAGCGCCACCTAGCCCCAAAGTAAGCGAAGCTTGTGTTATGGGTACTAGACAACTGATAAACATACGTAAATACATTTTTTTTTTTGTAAATACATACTTATTATACATAGAAAACATCCAGACCAAGACAAACAGACATGTTCATGCACACAAATGTTTGTACTGTGTGGGAATCGAACCCATGAGCGTTGGTGTCAAAGTAGCGTAACAGCGCGTTCCACCACTGCGCCACCGAGCTCGTCAAGGACGGTTAGGAGCCGGATTAACGCTAAGAAGAAAAATACTTTTGCGGGAACCATACACAGGACCCTTTTTGCACTTACAAGAGCTGTATAAGCGTTTATACAGTTTGATATATAAAGACACCATCAAGCAGACCGACTCGTGTACCGAGGGTTCCGTAAAAAAAATATTCGCAAATTTATGCAAATTTTTTTCATGTAACTACAAATTTACGGTTTTCGGATATGTTTCCTTTACTTGTGCTACATGATCTTGCTTCTTACCAAATTTCATGATTCTAGGTCAACGTGAAGTACCCTATAGGTTTTGATTACCTTGCGAATGTCGAATTATGCGCATAAACGAGACATAAACAGCCGTATCTTTTGATTGCGTTGACTTAGAAGTTTGATTTTTTCACTGCTCGAAGGGATTGCAGAACTGAGTATTTGATATTAATTTCAAAGTCAAAATCTTTTTATTCCGCAAAAATGGCTACATTGGTTTGGAATCGTCACAATTTTTCCCCCTACCGTGCAGTTTATGACTTGGTGAGCACTGATAAAAATACTGCCAAAAAACTCAGGCATCCCTCTTTTGGTATCCAAACAAACTTACATAATTTATTAATTACATTATAATTGGATCGACTGACTCCCAGGCATTTTTATCATTAATATAGTCAGATACTTTATAATATGCCCTGCTACACAATTTGGCTTTAATAGTAGTTTTAAATTTGTTTATTGACAATTCTCTTATATTGCTGGGAAGTTATAGAACCGTATACATTGCGTTACATTCAGCTGGAGCTTTCAAGCTGAAATTAATATCATATACTCGTCCCTGACAAAAAGGGTCTTCCCAGGCGGACAGACAGGCATGTAGACGGAAAACAAAGTGATCCAGTAAGAGTCCGCCACCTAAGCCTAAGTATTTGGCGAAGATACTGATATTTGCATGGAGTGACTGCTGTCAGACCTCCTCAACCCTCAGACAAGAATCAGACCTTTCTTAGGTTAGGTCACACGTTTTTCAAAATACAACCTCTTGGACGCGTGATGTTTTTTAGGGTTCCGTTCCCAAATGGTAAAACGGAACCCTATTACTGAGGCTCCGCTGTCCGTCCGTCCGTCCGTCCGTCTGTCACCAGGCTCTATCTCTTGAACCGTGATAGTTAGACAGTTGAAATTTTCACAGATGATGTATTTCTGTTGCCGCTATAACAACAAATACTAAAACATAGAATAAAATAAATATTTAAGGGGGCTCCCATACAACAAACGTGATTTATTTGCTCATTTTTGCTCGATATTGATAACGGCCACAGGTAGACGCTTGAAATATTCACAGAATATTTAGTTATATATTCACTTTAAGAATAAATAATTAAATTAAAATAAAACAAATATTTAAGGGGGGCTCCCATACAACAAACGGGATTTTTTTTTGCTGTTTTTATAGATAATGGTACGGAACCCTTCGTGCGCGAGCCCGACTCGCACTTGGCTGATTTTTCAGTTTTATAAAAGCATTAACTAAAATTTCGATTGCACATTTAATATAATATTTATAACTATATATTCACATATGACTGAGTAGGTCCAGTGGATAAGGGACTGGCGTAATGACCAAATGGTTGTCGGTTCGAATCGTGCGTGAATAAATGCCGTGTGAATATTTTACCGGGAACCAAGAGGGGTCTAACGAACGAATCAGGAAATGTCACTTTGAGAAAGTTGTGAATCTCGTTTTTAGGGTTCCGTACCCAAAGGGTAAAACGGAACCCTATTACTGAGGCTCCGCTGTCCGTCCGTCCGTCCGTCTGTCACCAGGCTGTATCGCTTGAACCGTGATAGTTAGACAGTTGAAATTTTCACAGATGATGTATTTCTGTTGCCGCTATAACAACAAATACTAAAAAATAGAATAAAATAAATATTTAAGGGGGCTCCCATACAACAAACGTGTTTTTTTTTTTTGCTGTTTTTATAGATAATGGTACGGAACCCTTCGTGCGCGAGTCCAACTCGCACTTGGCCGATTTTTCTGATTTATTGTACGAATTATATTTTTTCTAAAGAACTTACTAAGTGAATTTATCGTAAGCGCGGTACAATTACTGTCCTATGAACACTTGAAACATCAGGGGCGAACCTTTTTTTTCTTCAAATTAATTACACTACTTAAATAGTAGAAAACTTCTCAGTGATGGAGAAGAAATTAAAATAATTAATTAATTAATTAATTATATGTGCAAGCGTAATATAATAATATGGTACATTACACAGTACACTGCTCATAATGTCGTATATATGTATTTACTTAACAGAAATCGAACCCACGGCCATTCTGCCGCAATAGTAATTTCTAGCCACTCGATCACTGGGGTCATGTGTCATGTTTAAATAACTAGTTTTAACTGTGTTAGTAACAATTAAACATAGATAATAGGTCATCCGAACCAAACAATTGTTACTAGTGCATAAACATTCCAGTTTTTTAGTATATGGTCCAATTCAAAAGCGAACAATATAGTAAATCGTTATAACAGTGATACACTTTGATTACAGAAAAAACATACAGTAAGTTAGTTCGCGTCGCGTACCAATAAAACACCGCGCAATTTAAAAACTCCGTATATTGCCGCTTAGTCCTCTATTGACCATCATCATAAGCACACTTAGCTAAGCATTGTGTTCCTATTACTTTAAATGAGCAATTCCTGTATAATAAACTATACTAATATTTAAAGCAGAAGAGTTTATTTGTAACTCGCTAATGTCTGGAACTACTAGTTGGATTCAATATTTTTTTTTACATTTAAAAGCTTTATTCGTCTATCTATCTATTTATAACTTCACGCCAAATCCCTTGCGGGGTAGGCAGAGAGAACCGAGCGCCACGTGATTCGATCCTTACATATCTCACTCGCTTCTTTAACATTCATTGCTCTTCTCATGCACGCTCGCCGGTTTCTAGGGCTCCTGACATCACCTTCTGATAGAACACGACCAATTCGGTCATGGTAGGTAAGTCTTGGCCTTCCCCGGCTCCTACGTCCTTCCACTTTTGCATTGTATATCTGCTTCGTCATTCTTTCATCTTGCATTCTTTCTACATGTCCGAACCAACGGAGCATGTCTCTTTTTATTTTTTTAACACCGACGCTCTCTTTCAGACCAACTCTGTTTCTAACATCATCATTGCGAACACGGTCTACAAGCCCTTACGCCACTTTGCGTAGCTCGCATTTCGACCGCGTTTATTCTACTTTCATGCTCTTTCTGCCATACCTAGCTCTCGCTTCCATAAGTTGGGACCAACACTGCAGTGTGTATAGCGAGTTGTGCCTTATGGCTCAGGTTTTTACTGCCAAGAAGCTTTCCCAACTCTCCATTCACACTATTCCCAGCACTCACTCGTCTTTCCACATCTGCGGTGTACCTTCCATCTCTGCTGAAGGCGCATCCAAGATATACAAACTCATCCACATCCACACACTTCATCATCAATCGTAATCCTTACATTAGTTCTAGATTTTTCTCTTTCAAATACTTATATATATACTTATATATATAATACCATTATCTTTGTTTTCTTCGCATTCAGTAGTAAGCCTTTCTCCATACATTCGTCTTTCATCGTTGTATATACATCAGGTCTCTTGCGGGGTAGATGATGATGTAATAGTATATTGTAATATAATATACTATGTGTTATAAAAAATACCTCGAACGATTTGGATCAAATGTTTTATTTAAAGAAGGTTTTGCTTTGTAAGTTGATCTATATAGGTGTCTTTTTAGGAAAACAAAACTCGGTTAAACAAAAAACACCTCTCACAACTATGAGGTGGAGGCACTTTCCCCGGCGGGCGCTGCTTTGATGCGCCCTACCTACTACTTGTAATTATTGAAAATCGCTATCGCTTATAAATTACGACTTCAAACCTTGAAATGTAAACTACGAATATAGGCTTTTTGAAATTTGATCAATTTAAATTGTTTATTTTTGTATTTTACGCTGTCAGCTGATGCGTGTGCTCCAATATTTTAACCGACTTCCAAAAAGGACGACTTCTATTAAGCCTGTATTTCATTGTACAACACCGGATGGTATACAAGCATACGGCCCACCTGATGTAAAGCGGATACTGTAGTCTGTGAGCGTTTGAAACAAAGTACCTACCAATCGCGCGATGCCATCTCTCCTTAACACTGCTGCTCCTTGAAAGCTTACTGGTGTCCATGCTCACTCGCAAAAACACAAGAACGCCACTCGTCATATCTAATAAAATATATGTGTACATCCACGCCAGGTCCCTTGTGGGGTAGGCAAACCGAGCACCGTAAGACGCATACATTACATACATCGCTTCATTAACATTCATAACTCTTTTCATTTATATATTTATTACATGTTATATACACTTCGATCTTCTTCTTCGCGTTACCCCGTTTCTTAATCCATTATGATTGGCGGGGTCCGGTACCTAAGACTTAGGATTTGGCGAAGACACTGATTTTTACATGGAGCGACTGTCTTCAGACCTCCACAACCTAGAGGGAAAACCAGTTCATTCTTATGTTGGGTCACACGTCTTTCGAAATATATTTTCTTGGTCGCGTGGCTCTCCTCACGATGTTTACCTTCACCGCCGAGCAAAGTGATAAATATGTTCATAAATCCGAAGACATGAATATAGCGGCACGTGCCCCGCTAGGATTGGAACCGGGGAGCAGGTGGTCAATAGGCCGGTGCCTTAGTCACTGGGCTATCACTGCTTAAATGTTATATATTATCCTTTGAAAAATAAAATAAAAATAAAATACAATATATATTTTTGTATACTACGTCGGGAGTCATACAAGCATGCGGCCCACCTGATGTAAAACGGGTACCATAGCCTATTAACGCTTGCGATATGTTAAGTATCACTCGCGCGATGCCTCCCCTGCTGCTTACACAGCAACTCCTTGGGAGCTTACTGTGACCTCACTCACACGCAGGAACACAACAACCCTCTAGGGAGTTGTTATTTGGCTGCGGTTTTCTGTGAGGTGGAGGTACTTCCCCAGACTCCATTAAAACATCCAGACCAAGACAAACAGACATGTTCATGCGCACAAATGTTTGCTCTGTGTAGGAGTCGAACCTCGTGGGTTGGTGTCAAAGTCGCGTCATTCACGACTGAGCCACCGAGCTCGTCAAAATATATTATATGTTAACACAATTTGCGTGAAATATTATAAATAAGTGTAATCCGACCCTCCACTGACATACATAATCATTTCCTAGTGTTTATAAGAGTGATGACTTGTGGTAATTCGATTTAGACATTCTAAATTTGTTGTCGAGTTTAAATTAGGCAGCGTATACAGTTCTCGGGGCGCGATGGCGTTGTTACGCGTGTACGGTAATCCACTGGTTCTCAATGTTTTTGGACAAAGACAAAGGCGTTATCTTGCGAAAGGCTAATTTATATGCAATTTGATCTAACCTGCTTTATGTGCTTCCGCCGATTAGTTCACGAGACTAGCGCCGACCGACATCCATCCACTACCGTTCGTAGATGTAACATGCCGACGCTGCCATGGCCGCTCCGGTAGTCGCTGCTTCGGCTGCTGCGGTCGTCCGTCATCTGGAACAGAAACCGCATGCACCCAACCGTTGCTGCCATGACTGCCCCGGTCGTTATCTGAATGGCAAGAAAGATGGGAAACTTCTACTAAAGGACGCCACTTGTATCTGTTCTTTCAATCAGTGCGAGACAGATTAAGTAAAGAGTGGTTAGAAGTCGATCATCCTGTTGCGCAATTTTTAACAGGGCATGGAAAGTTTAGGGCGAAGCTCTTTTCGTTTAGACTTGTGTCTAGTACTTTAGACTTGAGTATTCTACGACAAATCATGAATTCGAACAAACAGCACATCATGTTCTCTGGGAGTGCGATCTCTGGTGTCGGGAGCGGTGAACGATATGTTAAATTCCTTGCGTGTCACATCCGGGGTAGTATACTATTCTGATTTGGTGGCAAAAAGGGAGAATTACCAGGCGTTTAGGCGGTTCTGCAATCTATATTATTGGAATCGATGTGTTAGGTAACAACTCACAGTTTAGGTCCCAATAGTGTTAGATATTTGATGAACCGTGGTGCACGGCAGTTGAGCTTCACTTGACTAGCCATCTTTTTGAGGTTTTTGATGCCTTATTTGTTATATTGCTGTCTCTCACTTTGTCAAGAGGAGAAGTCAATTCCTACAAATTTCTTCTGATTAAATTCGTCGTGAATTCCAAGGCAGCTGTAGTTTAAGCCCCGGGACAGTAATGAACTTCACTGTTCATTACCTTTTTGGTGGTCAGGGCTACCTATCTTAAGAAAACCCAAACCAAGACTTACAGACCTGTTCACGCACACAAATGTTTGCCCTTTGTGGGAATCGAACCTATGAGCATTGGTGTCAAATTGGCATCACTGCCGCTACGCCAGCGCGCTCGTCAAAATAATTTCATTAGAAAGGCAAACTGTAGCACAGAACTGGTTACCACCCACCGGTAGGCGGCGATACCCCCTTGGGAACCTGTGGCCCGATCGAATATGCAAGTCAAGCTATTACGATCGCTGCCTGTTGGTGCATAGATTTATTTACCTCGACCTCTTCTGTTGAATTGAGAGATTGTTCACATTGAGTTATTATGTACTAGAGGAGATATCCTAAGTAAAAGTATCCATTTTGGTAATAATTAGAACTTATGTCCGCTGCAGCGCTGAAATAATTCAGATGTCTTTGGGATAGACATCTAAATTATTTCAGCGATGCAGCATTCAAAGATACAGCATTAAATCGCTTCTAATGCGTACTTTTCTCGCGACCAAAAGGTCAAAAGCGCCGTGAGTTTCACGGCGCTTACGCGTTTCGTTCAACGTAGTACAGCAATGAGTTGTTGAGTTGAAACATTTGGTTCGCGGTGTCGGTTTTAGTACACTAGTACATAATAATTCAATGGTCTAAAAGCTCCGTTGGTTCGGTCATGTAGAAAGAATGCAGGATGTAATAATGAGGAAACAGATATACAATGCAAAAGTGGAAGGATGTAGGAGCCGAGGAAGACCGAGACTAACCTACCATGATCAAATTGGTCGTGTTTTCTCAGAAGGTGATGTCAGGAGCCCCAGGAACCAGCGAGCGTGCATGAAAAGAGCTATGAATGTTATTGAAGCTAGTGAAGTATGTAAAGACCGCGACTTATGACGCTCGGTTCTCTCTGCCTACCCCACAAGCGACGTGGCGTGAAGACATAATCCCTTTAGGTCGTGGAGATCTGACGACAGTCGATCCATGTTAAAATCTTTGCCAAATCGTTTGGCTTATGTAGCGGACCCCACCAATCATGCCTTTTCTTATCTTAACACCGACACTCTCTTTCAGACCAACTCTCTCTCTTACGTCGTCATTACGAACGCGGTCATAAATCTTTTGAAATATAACTTCTTATATGCTTTTTCTTTCCAGCGTTAACCCGTTTCCTAATCCATGAATGATTGACGAGGTCAGCTACCTAAATCTAAGGATTTGGAGAAAATACTGATTCAATCAAATTGGTCGTGTTTTATCAGAAGGTGATGTCAGGAGCCTTAGGAACCGGCGAGCGTGCACGAAAATAGCTATGAATGTGAAAGAAGCGAGTGAGGTGTGCAAGGACCGCATCTTATGGGACTCGGTTCTCTTTGCCTACCCCGCAAGGGACCTGGCGTGAAGATATACATTCATATATATAACATACTGATTCATACATATACATACAAAGAGCAACCGCTGTCAGACCACAATCCAGAGGGATATCAAATCTTTCTTAGATCAGGTCACACTATGTAAGGATCGAGTCGCGTGGCGCTCGGTTCTCTCTGGCTACCCCTCAAGGGATTTAGCGTGAGGTTCTAGATAGAGACACCTTCACCGGGACCTGGGGATCAGTTCATTCTTCATCCATTGTAAAATACAGAAATCCACAGGCTCGGCGTCCGTCTCGTCGCCGAGTAAACAACCATCTATCACCTTTTTGTTCTCTACGCTCTGATTAACATGTTTTTTCTCATCATAATTTCATTTTCTACCGTATGGTCATTATTATGAATTATGACGTCACGGGTTACAAACGCATCGCCGGAAACTACGTACTTGTGTTACTTTTTTTACGGTTGTATTGTTAGGGTTGCGCGGCCGAGGGGTTTTTTTTTACAACGTCGGAAGGCATACAAGCATACGGCCCACCTGATGTAACGCGGTTACCGTGGCCTATTGGCGCTTGTAATATATTAAGTATCGCTCGACACACTCACACGTCGCCTCCTCTGCTGCTTACACAGCAACTCCTTAGGAGCTTACTGGTGACCTCACTCACACGCACACGACAACCCTGTAGGGAGTTGTTATTTGCTTGCAGTTTTCTGTGAGGTGGAGGTACTTCCCCAGACAGGCTGCTTTAATGCGCCCTACCTCACATAAAACATCCAGACCAAGACAAACAGACATGTTCATGCGCACAAATGTTTGTCTTGTACGGGATTCGAACCCACGAGCGTTATTGTCAAAGTCCTTTTGCTATTATATATATTTTTTAAACATCGTGAGGAAAACAATCGTACGGACTGATGTGAAGTAGTTCCCTTACACCATGCTAACGAAGCCACTCCTTGGAGCTCACTGGTAATCTCACTCACTCTCAGCGAAGAAACAATACTCCGGGTAGTTGTCTAGCGATGATTTTTGTATACAATCGTTAATAGGCTACGGTACCCGCTTTACATCAGGTGGGCCGTATGCTTGTATGTCTCCCGACGTAGTATAAAAAAATCTTCTTAGCGTTTCCTAATAAAAAAAAATTTATACTACGTCGGGAGACATACAAGCACACGATCCACCTGATGTAAAGCGGGTACCGTAGCCTATTAGCGTTTCCTAATAAAAAAAATTCTATACTACGTCGGGAGACATACAAGCACACGATCCACCTGATGTAAAGCGGGTACCGTAGCCTTTCAACGCTTGCGATATATTAAGTATTGCTCGCGCGATGCTTCCTCTGCTGCTTACACAGCAGCTTGGGAGCTTACTCACCTCACTCACACGCAGGAACACAACAACCCTCTAGGGAGTTGTTATTTGGCTGCGGTTTTCTGTGAGGTGGAGGTTCTCCCCAGACGAGCTGCTTTGATGCACCCTACCTCTCTTTAAACATCCAGACCAAGATAAACAGACATGTTCATGCACACAAATTATTATATTATCCCATGTCACACACTAATTATTTCTTCAACTCTTTCACTGTTCGTGCCGCGCTGCTCTGGAACAAACTACCACCACAAATAAGGGACTGTCCATCTGGCACGACTTTTAAAAAAAGGTTAAAGACTACTATATTTCTCAAACTCTGTAATTAAATATGTATATATGTATTGCATGTATTTATTTATTTGTATATAAGTATATATATATTGAAATATCTATCTATTGTATTTGTAGGTTATGAATGGAATTTGTAAATATTACGTATAATAAGTATACTTTTTTTTTTTATTCATAGTGCTATTTTTACCTACCATTTGTTTTTTTGTACCAAGCAAACAATGATTTCTTTTACCGCCTGTGGGGTTGGCTGGAAGAGATCTCTTTTAGAGATAAGTTCACCTTTGTACACCTTTAATATAACAATTGTATTTGTAATAATATGTAATAAAGAATAAAAACAAATGTTTGGGAATCGAACCCACGAGCGTTGGTGTTAAAGTCGCGTCATTCACGACTGAGCCACCGGGCTGACAAGATGCATGTAGCTGTGTAAGTTACTTACACTTATCATCCGATGCGCCCCCCCCCCCCCCCCCCCAATCCAAAACAGTTTTATTGTTGCCCTTTTTACTTGCATTTTTTTGTTAAAGGCACTTGAAAAAGAGATGCTTTTACGCACGCAGTGCACCGATGCATCATCTGCATAATTTTATGCGCATTTAGATACAATGACGTGCGAGTTAGTACGTGTTTCTTTGCGTTGTTTTATGTATTAGGAGCTCATGCTACTTGGATGAGAAAATATTTACGACTTTATATTTTTTTAACTCGCCGCACTATATCACTAAGGCAGCAAAGAGCATTTAAGAGAGGTAGGGCACATCAGAGCAGCTCATCTGGAGGACTACCTCCACTTCACGGAAAACCGCAGCCAAATAACAACTTCCTAGAGGGTTGTTGTGTTCCTGCGTGTGAGTGAGGTCACCAGTAAGCTCCCAAGGAGTTGCTGTGTAAGCTGCAGAGGAGGTATCGCGCGAGTGATACTGAATATATCGCAAGCGTTGAAAGGCTACGGTACCCGCTTTACATCAGGTGGACCGTATGCTTGTATGTTTCCCGACGTAGTATAAAAAAAAGATGAGATAGTTGTTATGCTATTTGCATCAACCCACGTACCACACACCCAAAGTAAAGTTAGAAGTAATATAACTCTACAATATTTTCCTTTCTTCTTTTCAGCTTTGGCGCTTTGCGACTGGTCCAATCTTCAACTGAGGAGGCGCAATTTAGCAAGAAGACACTGTGGCCCCAAGCAACACACAGACAGCTATGCTCGAATTGGAAGTGTGGCTACATTTGAGTCCATCGAACTCATCCAGACTTTGAAGAATATCACCAGATCCACCGAATCCAGCATAAACGTAAAGCCTATTTTGATGTCTACAGCCTTGAACATGTTCTCTCACTATATGTGTAACGTTAGATTTGATGATAACGATACCGAATTCAAGAAAATCGTTGATCGTTTCGACGAAATCTTCTGGGAAATTAATCAGGGATATGCCGTTGACTTCTTGCCGTGGTTAGCTCCGTTCTATAATAAACATATGGAAAAACTGTCCAATTGGTCGCAAGATATCAGGTCTTTCATTCTGTCGAGGATTGTTGAACAGAGAGAAATGAATTTGGACATGGAGGGTCCTGAGAAAGACTTCTTAGATGGTCTCTTAAGAGTTTTGCATGATGATCCAACTGTAGATAGGAACACTATTATATTCATGCTTGAAGACTTCTTGGGGGGACATTCTTCAGTCGGTAATCTTGTTATGTTGTGTTTAACTGCTGTGGCTAGAGACCCCGAGGTCGGAAAGAAGGTACGAACAGAAATCGATAGTTTAACTAAAGGCAAGAGAGTTGTAAGCCTGGCTGATAGGCATCAACTGCCGTATACAGAAGCAACGATCCTGGAATGTCTAAGATACGCTTCATCCCCAATCGTTCCTCATGTAGCGACAGAAAATGCAGCTATCGCTGGATATGGTATTGAAAAAGGTACTGTTGTATTTATAAATAATTATGAGTTAAACACATCAGAGCAATACTGGACACAGCCTGACAAATTTGATCCCTCAAGATTTTTGGAACGTACAAAAGTTCGCGCACGAAGAAACTCTCTGTGTGATTCAGGAATGGAGTCAGATGGTGAGAGGAGCGGCCCTGTAGACAAAACAACGGAAATAGAGAAGGAAGTTGTTTCTGTTAAAAGAAATATACCGCATTTCTTACCTTTTAGTATTGGCAAAAGGACGTGTATTGGGCAGACTCTAGTTACCACAATGAGTTTTGTTATGTTCGCAAATATTATTCAGGAGTTTGAAGTCGCAGCGGAGAACATCGAAGTCTTGAGACAGAAACCAGCATGTGTAGCACTTCCAAAAGACACTTACAATTTATACTTGGTCTCACGGAAACATTGATTCTTAATAGTAGCACCTATTAGTTTTAATCTCTTGAGTGCAACGTGGTTTATCATTACTTTAGAGGATTCTATTAGCATTTCTGTACTTGTATATTTAGAGCTTTATACGTTTAAACAAAATGACAATAGTTCACAAAAACAAGTTTATAGTAGCATGACGAATGGAATCTTTTATTATAATGTTAGTGATTAGTAACAATGATATTATACAAGGTATCGAATTAAGTAATGAAACCGTAGTGAAGGTGTATTTCTACAGTTTAATTACTTTCTTTATTTAATCTTTGATTAATGAATATTTTTTTTTCTTTCTCTACTTTTTTTTTATACATTTGTGAAACATTATTCTGGCTTCAGTACAGTTTAGAAGGTACGACATATATTAGTAATCTAATTGTTTCTTACTCATATGAGATACGAACATGATGAATGACTTTTCTTTTTCTAAATTTGTTTTTATTTTATTGGTTTTTAAACACGTTGACTCTAGAGTAGGTCGCTCAAAACATTAATTTATTTCTTGGAAATAATACTTAGGCTATTTTGGAGAAATTCTGATGGTTGCTTTACTAGAAGTAACATATTCTCATCTGTGTCCCAAATTGTTGGCTGGCATTGCGATCCGATATTTATATGAACGACTGTATTTTGTGTGGCGGATAAACGAGTTTATATTAGTTCGCACATAGTTGATTAAGTTGGTTTTAGTTTTAAATTTATTGCCTATTTTAAAACTAGTTAAAAGAAATAGCGTAGCCCAACTATTCAACTGTCCTTTTTTAGAAATGTGAGAATTAGTTACGATAATTTAGTTTGACAAATTATATATTGGTTCGAATTCTGATCACACGAAACTGTTAAATTACTAGTAAATATAATGATGAATCTAGAATTGCATTTATTGTGTTATTATTTCAATATATTTTTCATTCGTTTTGAGAAATCAACGATCATTTATGATTTTTAGTTTGCAATATTCGTTTGTTTTTGATTTTATTTTAGTGTACTCGTATATCTATGGCTGATTCAAAATGGTGTGTACATGTCCATGCATATTCAGTTAAAAAATATTATGTTATCATTATCCAATGACTATGTTTTGATTCATGTTTTCATTTTGTTTTAGCCGCGACCGTGGCTTATGTATGAGTGACTGTAGAAATGGATTTTGTATATTTTTTGTAGAGAAAATAA
This sequence comes from Pyralis farinalis, assembly GCA_947507595.1. Taxonomy (NCBI): domain Eukaryota; kingdom Metazoa; phylum Arthropoda; class Insecta; order Lepidoptera; family Pyralidae; genus Pyralis; species Pyralis farinalis. The sequence goes on along the minus strand of OX382263.1, from coordinate 38,020,069 downwards.
TCTTCTAGTGAACTTCGTATGTTTAGATTAGCGACAAGAATGTGATCGGTAGTTGATAACATAGCACTGAAATTATAGACAATATGCAATTGAAAAGTGTTTTTTTTAAGGCTTTAAAAATATTTATTTATACTATGTGGCAAAAAAGCAAAGTTATAATGTGAATGTGTCTTAATTTTTGCTAATGGCGTTAAATATCATAGTGCTTTGACATCTATGTTATACACAGACAGAGAACATTACGTACTTTGTGCAGAGAATAAGTTGACAATAAGCCATACCCCTTGAGCACCAACATAGGTCATATATGACCAGGCTTATGGCGGTATGCGTGTAAAAAGTACATAGCGGGCCTCGACGGGTTAAGCTGAAGAATGTGGAATTGTTAATATCTTGCGTTTACCACAACGCACCATAAACCTGCAAGGTTTATAAGTAAGTCTTGAAAGCTAACATTGAAAAAGAATTCGTCAATTTAGGTCAGTTGTGCGAGCAACAATTCAAAGCACAATTGTGCATAAACTCGGCGATCATTTGAGCGATATAATAGTTTGTACGTAATGTTATCAATTTTATATCTTCAAGTCAACTTTTCATGAAAACAATACAATTTCTTTTAATTTCTAACAAATGGCAGTCAATTTACATTATGACATTATTTTTGCGCCACCTTGTTCTACTGGAGTGGTAAACATGCATTAGGAGAGGCAGGGCATGACGATTTATAAAAACAGTCCGACTGGGGGAGTGCCAATAAGCTTCTAAGAGGTTGCTGGGATGTCAGCATGCGAGATATACTCCTTGTACTGCAACCGGTCAATGGCTAGGATACCAGCTTCACCCTAGCCAGGACACACGAGAATGATATAGCAGCATTTGGAATCGTTTTATTTATGCCACTGATATAACAAACAAGCATACGACCTGCCTGATTGGTAGCAGCTACCGTAGTCTAAGGACAGATGCAACACCAGAGGTAGCCACTTGTGTGTTGCCGACCAAAGAAAAACCTGTTTACTCCTTTTTTTAAAAATCTCATGCTAATAATTTAGCAGCGAGTTACAACTTAAGAGTTTAGTGTATGAAAATTCCTTGGAACCGCACAGCACGAGACCATTGCAGTTCCAGTGTACGAGGATGAATTCCCAGCGGTCGATGGCGCGATTGTAAAACGTGGCTGTGGGTATCATAACGAATAACTCCTCGGAACATAACACGTACAATCGGTAGAACCATGAAGAATATGGCGGACCGATGACTTTTCATAGTAACGCAATTCACCGCCAAGTGTCGGAGGTAACGGAGAATGTACAGCGCTTATTGGTTCGTTCACGAAGGTATCGGCTTATCGGCATCCTCCTATTGGTCAGTAGGCTCGAATGGCTGAGTTATTTAGACTCCCATTGGTCAGTAGGCTCAAATCACTTAGATAGACGTTAAAACATCAAGTTTTTGTAAGTGAGGGGTGCCTTTATCAAGGGACAAGTGACTGTGGGTAGAAGACACAAGGGGAGGCAAACCTCTCCTTAAACTAGAGGGCTCAAAACCGTATGTGAGCTTAGAGTCATCAACAATTCTCATGTCATAGTACCGAATCACAAGGTCCCAGCTGGCGTTCAGGTACTCCCGCCTTAAGTGACTACAGTTTTTTTTTATACTACGTCGGGAGGCATACAAGCATACGGCCCACCTGATGTAAAGCGGGTACCGTAGCCTATTAACGCTAGCTATATATTAATTAACACTCGCGCGATGCCTCCTCTGCTGTGCTTACACAGCAATTCCTTGGGAGCTTACTGGTGACCTCACTCACACGCAGGAACATAACTAGGGAGTTGTTATTTGGCTGCGGTTTTCTGTGAGGTGGAGGTACTTCCCCAGGCGGGCTGCTTTGATGCGCCCTACCTCTCTTAAAACATCCAGACCAAGACAAACAGACATGTTCATGTACACAAATGTTTGCCTTGTGTGGGAATCGAACCTCGTGAGTGTCGAAATCGCGTTATTCACGACTGAGCCACCGAGCTCGTCAAAAGTAATACAGTACTCCATGTGCGAGCTGACTTGAGACTTGTATACCAAAAGTATTTGTCTCAGCTGAAGTATTGTTTAGTTCTATTCAGCACACCAAGATCTTGATCCTTTGCTACCAAATCGACGTTCTCCTTCAGGTTTCTTCGGAGCTGAACTTCACTGGAGATTTCGACACCACGAGTCATTACGCTCTTGGCGAGAGCAAGTGGCGTGTTCAGTGAGGGATTATAGCTAATGAGGTTTTCTTAGCAGTGAACCAGCAGACTTGTGGAACGATATAGTTAGATGAAATAAGTGGAAAGGTCTCAATCATCATCATCATAGCCTTGTACAGCTAAGAACAGATTGACACTAGAAGTGCATTATAACTCTTATTACGTATCTCTCAAGGATGGTATGCATGTAGTAAGATGGTATGTAGAAAGAATAACGAAACAACGCGATATACGACGCGAAAGCAGGCCGCAGAGCAGAGAGAGAGAGAGAGGCAGACAGAGGGCGGCCAAGACTCACCTACCATGACCAAATTGATCGTGTTTCATTAGAAGGTGATGTCAGGAGCCCTAGAAACTGGCGAGCTTGCATGAGAAGCGCTATGAATATCAAAGGAACGAGTGAGTCATGCGACGCTTGGTTGTCGGTAAAGTTACATAGATAAGAACGATACAAAAAGCAACGTTTTATTGTGTTTTTTTAACCACTTGGGACGACATACAAGCCTACCGCCTACCTGATGTAAAGCGGTTTCCGCAGCCCATGAATGCTTGCAATACTCTTAAGTATCACTCGCGCGATGCCAACTCCTCAATTACGCGTAGGAATACAACAACTTTCCAACTAGTTGTTATTTGGCAGCGGTTTCCTGTGAGGTGGAGGTACGGCCTCAGACGGGCTGCTCTGATGCACCCTACCTCTCTTATGTTAAGCTTGGCATAAACAAGGGCCAGGTATCACTGATGAAATGTGTCAACTGTAGGCCCATCAGTTTGATCAGGTTAGAAGTAACAGCATGGAAAAGTAATCACTAGGAGAAACACTCCAATGAAATTCTGTGGAAGGGACAGGGGATTCCGAACTGCAGGAGGACACCGCTAGTTCTGGACCAGAAGGTTTACGGTTGTACAAAAAGATATCTAGGATATATTGCCGGGATTGTGATATAGACGGCGCCCAATTACGCGGTGTACAGTCCACTTACGAGGAATGTGTGAATATATTTATATTTATGGAACTCTTTTATTGATGGCAACACAAATAAGGTTATAATAGACAGTAGCGCTAGCCAAGTGGATAGAGAACCAGCCTATTAGCTGACGGTGCTTGGTTCGAATCACGATGTATCACTAAATTGACGAGCTCGGTTGCGCAGTGGTGAAACGCGCTGTTACGCTACTTTGATACCGACGCTCGTGGGTTCGATTCTCACACAGTACAAACATTTGTGTGCATGAACATGTATGTTTGTCTTGGTCCGGGTATTTTCTATGTATAATAAGTATGTATTTACAAAAAAAAAAATGTTTTTCCGTATGTTTATCAGTTGTTTAGTACCCATAACACAAGCTTCGCTTACTTTGGGGCTAGATGGCGCTGTGTAATTTGTCCGACAATATTTATATTTATTTATTTAATTGTCATTATCATTTGCTACCTAATCTAAGACTTGTCTAAATTTCCCTCCGGGTCGTGGAAGTAGGTTGGCAGTTGCTTCATAGAACAAAATCCCGTCAATCCTAATGGATTAGGAAACAGGATAACGCTAGAAAGAAGAATAAGATCTACGAATGCAGGAATGAACTGCTTGCAGATGATGCCATAGTTTTTAATCAATCTCTTTTTAAACAATTGTATAAAACCAGAACGAATGCAACGCAATACATAGATAAATAGATTATCATAACGTAATGTATACAAAAATACGTTTTGACAATGTAGAGCTAGATTATCATAAAGTAATGTATACAAAGATACATTTTGACAATATAGAGCTAAATTATCATAACGGTATGTATGCAAAGATACGTTTTGACAATGTAGAGCTAGATTATCATAACGTAATGTATACAAAGATACGTTATGACAATATAGAGCTAGATTATCATAACGGTATGTGTGCAAAGATACGTTTTGACAATATAGAGCTAGATTATCATAACATAATGTATGCAAAGATACGTTTTGACCATGTACAGCTAGATTATCATAACATAATGTATGGAAAGATACATTTTGACAATGTAGAGCTAGATTATCATAATAAATAATATATGCAAAGATACGTTTTGACAATGCAGAGCTAGATTATAATAACGTAAAGTATGCAAAGATACGTTTTGATAATGTAAAGCTAGATTATCATAACGTAATGTATGCAAAGACTCGTTTTGACAATGTAGAGCTAGATTATCATAACATAATGTATGCAAAGATACGTTTTAACAATGTAGATCTAAATCTCCGGAACAACATGAGGAGATGAATTGAGGGAGTCAGTGGATATAAGGGATATTAGTAAAGTAGTCATCAAATAGATTTGCTACTTGTTTAGCAACTGTTACAGTTTGATTATTATGTTTAATACTCATTATCCCGTGGTTTATCTTTATCTGTTTCCTTTTTACTCGTAACAATATCTTACACAGCCTTTATTTTATTTGACGACTGCTTAATTTTGTTTTTAATATATATACATTGATTTTGCTTTTGATTGAAGATTGAACTTTGCAAACATTTTTAAATATTTTGGAATAATTTTTAATTTATTTAACAAAGTCTGGGTCATTTCTATATGTCTTTTCTCCATATAATTCAAACATTTTATTTCTACTTATCAATATACTATTTTATTTATTTATACAACGTCGGAGGGCATACGAGCATACGGCCCACCTGATGTAAAGCGGGTACCGTAGCCTATTAACGCTTGCGATATATTAATTATCATTCGCGCGATGCCTCCTCCTCTGCTGCTTACACAGCAACTCCTTGGAAGCTTACTGGTGACCTCACTCACGCGCAGGAACACAACCCTCTAGGGAGTTGTTATTTGGCTGCGGTTTTCTGTGAGGTGGAGGTACTTCCCCAGACGGGCTGCTTTGATGTGCCCTACCTGTAGTTATACTTGTAGTTGCCCAATCATTAAACTTACATTTATTTGTGGTATCAATCTTTTTATATTTGAATATGTTTTGGTACCGGCGAGCGTGCATGAAAAGAGCTATGAATGTCACAGAAGCGAGTGAAGTATGCAAGGACCGCTTCTTATGGCGCTCGGTTCTCTCTGCCTACCCCGCAAGGGACTTGGCGTGAAGATATACATACATACATGTTTTGGTACTCACTGGAGATAACATATAGGCATAGGAAACAAATTGGTATAGAACGAATCAGGATTGTCTACAAAGTAATTCAATAATGGCAACCTTTCCCCCAGCACATTGTTGTGTTTAATAAGTTTATTAGTGGTCAGTGGTCTATACAACAGATAACTTTTTAAATCTACATTATTTGAATATTGGTATACTACCAACTGACCGTAATGATCTGAAGGCAAGTCGCCAATTATTGATTTATTGATATGCTCACAATTACAAAAGATATTATCTAGACAAGTCGCAGTTGTGGCTGTTACACGTGTAGGCTCCAGGAAGACATTATTTAAATTAAATGATTTAAATAAATTTAAAAATCTAACAGTTGTTTGTGTGTTTACGTTGATGTCCACGTTGAAATTACCACATATATACTATTATGCTTTTTGCATGTAAATTTTTTTCTTAAAGTATCCTCTATTACCTGCTCAAATTGTGTAAAATCACTGCTAGGAGGTCTGTATACACAAATAATATTGATGTACTTTGTTTAACGGAACATTGGCTAAACAAAAGTGAAATATTACTTGGTATCAATAATTATAAAATAGTAAGTTGATTTAATATAGAGTCTTCGATTAGAGGCGGTTCAATGATTATTATAAAAATATGCCACAAAGCCAAAGCACGTAAGGACATTGTTAGGCTCTCTGCTGAATGCACTATTGAGATTTCATGTGTTGGACTAGATAACTACATAATTATATTTTCCTAAAAATAATTGTACTATTTCTTCACAGCCAGGAAAGCCTTGAATATTTTGATGTACAAAGTTCAGGTTTTGCTTTCCTTTTGTCTTTTTCAGCAGTTTATATCTGCAGTCAAATCTACACAATTTCTTTGTAGTTTACATTGTAAACTGTTAATGCTATTAATGTTATAAACCACTAAAGTGCTTTCTTATTCCTAGACTTCTTTGAAATATATGATATATCCTTCGTCAAATAAAAGTCACTTAATACTAAATAGTCATTGTGACAACATGTCAGAGAAAATAAATTGTTAATATTGTATATGTTAGTATTTAGTTGTCGTGACTGGCAACTAACATACAGAAGTACGCATAATAATATCTATTAACCTTTAATCGGTACGATTTATCTAATGAATGAATTATATCCTTTTTTTGGATTTCTAAACTGTTTCCTATCAATAGAACAATAGTAGTATTGTCATCCACCTGTGTATTCATAATTTTTTCTATTATTTGGCTGTAGGTTGCATTTTGGCATACCTACAATAATTAATAATAGTGCCTTTTAGATGGTTATACATTAGTGAGCCTGGGTTACAACCTATTTTATCTCATTTATAGGTATGCCAAATGCAACCTGCATTTGTCATTCCTACAATATTTAATAATAGTGCCTTTTAGATGGTTATACATTAGTGAGCCTGGGTTACAACCTATTTTATCAGAAAAAACTATGGTTTTACTCTTAGAAGCTGATTTGCTGTCACAAGTACCTACCTGAATTCAGATTATCAAAATTTTACGTTGAATAATCTACTGAAATGGTCTGAGTGTCACTTACAGTGGATATATTTGAGTTACTACAAGTGCAGCGATTACTCAGTGACTCAAACCGATCTGCATTATACTTACTGATATCAATTAGTTCATCCAGTGCCAAAATATGTTCGCTTATTTGGCACTGTGATAAATTGTATTTAGCCGTTAAGTCGTGAAGCGACTTAGCCAAGTTTTCAATTTTGCATTGCACATACTTTGTGTCAGCATCATACATGTGCTGTCTTTTCCTCTTTTTCACTAGTTGTTTTTGACATAAGTTAAGCTCTGAATGCACTAAAAGTGCATTAATCATGGATGTTTTCCTACTTTTAGAAATATTGCGATAGTATTGTCTTAGGTTTTCGCGATTATTATTCGCGTATTTTATTTATTTTGTTGAACCTGACGTTTCGAACGCTTTGCAGCGTCCGTGGTCGCAGGAACACTAAGGTGGCATTTGTCTTACATTGGTTATTCAATTATTACATCTACCGACATGGATGAATTAATTATATATGTTCCGATTCACACAAAATTAGTTCACGGTGTCCGAACGTTTTTTAGTAGATCTCTGGGTTTGTGACTTGATTATTTTTAGGACTGGATCCCAAGCAGGTGGTACTTGCCAACCATCTTCTCTATTGAAATTGGGGTGTTTTCTTATTTCAATAGCCTCGCGTAGCATTCTCGGCATGTAGCGATTCTCCTTGGCGAGGATATGTGGTTTATTGAATCGGATGTAATGATTTGGCTGATCCAGTGTATGTTCTCATACTGCAGAGTTTTTATCGCGCCTATTCTTCATGTCAGCAATGTGTTCTTTCACACGAGTACCTATGCTTCTCTTTGTTTGCCCTATGTATGATAAACCACATTCGCACTCTAATTTGTATACTCCTGCATCTTGGGGATATTACACTTGACAGATCTTAGAAATTGACTGATCTTCTTATGGGGCTTGAAATAAGTTTTAATTGAAGCTCGCCGTAAGATGTTGCCAATTTTGTCTGTGACTCCCTTTAAGTATGGAAGATGGCAGGTTGACGTTCAATTGTAGGTGGCTTCGGGCGGCTTCTGTGACGCATGCGAGGCAGTTTGTGACTATTGCTCCGCAGTACTTGTTTACATGTTGGAGTTCCTCCTCTAGATGCTCAGCGTCGCAGATGTAGTGTGCTCTCTGAAACAAAGATTTGCCTACAGTAGCTAACTGACATGGATGGTGGTGTGAGTTACCATTGAGATATTTGTCTGTATGGGTGGGTTTCCTATACACTGTATGAGTAAGTGAATTGGCGAGTTTCCTTGTAATTAATATATCAAGGAATGCTAGTGAATTATTTGCCTCTACTTCCATGGTGAATTTCTCGTTGGTATTGATTAACCAGCTTATATGCCGCTCTCAACTCAGCTTCTAAAGTGGTGATACGCTTGAGAGCTTCCTCATGAGTAGGTATACAAAGATACTTTTTGATAATGTAGAGTTAGACTATAATAACATAATGTATGCAAAGATACGTTTTGATAACGTACAGCTAGATTATCACAACGTAATCCATGCAAAGATTATGTTTAGACAATCTAGTTATACTTGAAGTATTTTTTATGTAATTTTATTATCAATACTGATACCTACAGACGGGACTGCGTTACTAAATGAAACCTTGGTATTGACTACAACACTATTAAACATAATCAAGTACTTAAATTAGACCCTAGATGAGCTCGGTGGCTAAGTTGTAAATGGCGCAACTTTGACACCAACGCTCGTGGGGATGTAGCCCGTTAAAGATTACACGTACTTCATGTTAAATTATTTAACACGAAGTACGTGTGATGCCATCTATTGTCGAGTAGCTGAACTAAAGTAATTCATATGGCATTCAATAGATGGCGCTTTCTGGCAATTATTACGTCGTTAACTTGCAATTATTATTATGTTATTAAACTATAACTTACACTATCTATCTATTCATAACTGCACGCCAAATCCCTTGCGTGGTAGGCAGAAATAACAGAGCGCCACGTGACTCGATCCTTACATACCTCACTCGCTTCAATAACATTCATTAGTTTTCTCATGCACGTTCGCCGGTTTCTAAGGCTCCTGACATCGCCTTCTGATAAAACATGATCAATTTGGTCATGGTAGGTATTGATAATATATATTAATGGAATATACTTATAATACGGTATATAGTATAATATAGAACACTATGTACTGGGAATAGTGTGAATGGAGCGTTGGGTTTTGTTTGACAGTAAAAGCTTGAGCCAGAAGGTAAAGCTCGCTATACACAACTCAGTGCTGGTTCCAACGCTTACTTTTGCCCGCGAGAGCTTAGGTATGGCAGAGAGGGCATGAACGTAGGATAAAAGCGGTTGAAGGCAGCCGAAAGCTAGCTATGGCAGAGAGAGCATGAAAGTTAAATAAATGCGGTCGAGATGCAAGCGTTGCGCAAAATTTGGGGGGTAAACCGTGTTCACAATGACGATGTTAGAAACAGAGTTAGAAGGAGATGAGCGGTGTTAAAATATGAAGATGCATACTCCGTTGGTTCGAATATGTAGTTTTTTTTTTATACAACTTCGGGAGGCATACAAGCATACGGCCCACCTGATGTAAAGCAGTTACCGTAGCCTATTATGCTTGTAATATATTAAGTATCCCTCGCACGATGCCTCCTCTGCTGCTTACACAGCAACTCCTTAGGAGTTTACCTACTGGTGACCTCACTCACACACAGGAACACAACAACCCTCTATGGAGTTGTTATTTGGCTGCGGTTTTCTGTGAGGCGGAGATACTTCCCCAGACGGGCTGCTTTGATGCGCCTTACTTCTCTTTAAACCATCCATACCAAGAGAAACAGACATGTTCATGCACACAAATGTTTGTCTCGTGTGGGAATCGAACTCACGAGCGTTGGTGTCAAAGTCGCGTCATTCACGACTGAGCCACCGAGCACGTCCGCATCTCTGAAATAGTTACCAGACAGATATACAACGCAAAACTAGAAACATGTAGGAGTTGAGAAACACAAGACTTCCTACCATATTCAAATTGATCAGAATGTGTGATGATGATGATGAGTGACACCCCTGGTGTTGCAAATGTCCATAGGCTACGGAGACTGTTTACCATCAGGCAGGCCATATGCTTGATTTCCATGTTAGTGGTATAAAAAAATAAAAATGTGATGTTAGGAGCCATAGAATCCGGCGAGCATGCATCAGCAGAGCTATGAATGTTAAAGAAGTTTTTATTTATACTGCATCGGGAGGCATACAAGCATACGGCCCACCTGATGTAAAGAAGCTATCGTAGCTTATTAACGCTTGTAATACATTAAGTATCACTGGCGCGATGCCTCCTCTGCTACTAGCACAGCAACTCTTTAGGAGTTGGTGACCTCAGTCTCACACAGGAATACAACAACCCTGTATGGAGTTGTTGCGGCTGCAGTTTTCTGTGAAGTGGAGGTACTTCCCTCAAACGGGCTGATTTAATGCACCCTCCCTCTCAGCTTACTGGTGACCTCACTCACACGCAAGAACACAACAACCCTCTAGGGAGTTATAATTTGGCTGCGGTTTTCTGTGAGGTGGAGGTACCTCCCCAGACGGGCTGCTTTGATGCGCCCTACCTCTCTTAAAAGTATGCAGCACTATTACAATTATTAAGTAGGTACTGCGCAATTCGAAGTCTTTAGTGAGACCGAACCCATGACATGTTGCGATCGACGTTGCTGAACCTGCGTGTTCGATTAGCTCTACAATTTTTTAACACTACATATAATTTAAAGAACCGGCGAGCGTGCATGAGAAGATGTATGAATGTTAAAGAAGCGAGTGAGGTGTGTAAGGAGCGTGCGTTATGGCGCTCGGTACTCTCTGTCTACCCCGCAAGGGACCTTGAAGACTTATATATACATATAATTTAATAAATTCATGTCTAGTATGTTAGGTGCTATAAATTATATCGCTCTCGAGTCGCATTACCATGAAAATATATGTATGAAGTTGTCCGGATATCCTGTGTATGAATGTTGTATGAGTTCCAAGCAACCTTCGCCGGGACGTGTCCCCTGTCTTCATAAATAAAAAAACATGAATTGCATTGTCGTAGGTCAGGTATATGTTTTTCTTGTAGGTTGATATATCGCCTTCGCAACGAAATATGTATGTCTATTCTTATTGTTATCCCGTTTCCTAATCGATTAGGATCGGCGGGGTCCGCTACCTAAGCCTAAGGATTTGGCGAAGATACTTATTTTGACACGGAGCGACTGCCGTTAGGCCTTCACAACCCACAGGGAAAACCAGATCTTTCTTATGTTAGGTCACACGTCCATATAAATATAATTTCTTGACGTGCGTGTTTCCCCACGATGTTTTCCTTCACCGCTGAGCAAGCGATAATTACAAATATATAAAGCCGAGGACCGAGACTAACCTACCATGAACAAATTGGTCGTGTTTTATCAGAAGGTGATGTCAGGAGCCCCGGGAACCGGCGAGCGTGCACGAGAAGAGCAATGAATGTCACAGAAGCGAGTGAAGTGTGTAAGTACCGCGTCTTATGGCGCTCCGTTCTCTCTGCCTATTTAAGCTTTCACAGCATACACCCTGGGTGGGAATAGAGATTTCTTTCTAATCTCTTGGTCTTGATTTTCGCCTCGTGTTTTGTAAGGGCTTTACGCATAGCGCGAGTCTTCTTTGGCCTCAAGTCCAAGGGCTTGTATTTTTTATTCTTGTAGTGGTTGCGCAGATTCACCTTCATTTTTCGATGATAAACAATGTAAACACGTGCTATTGCTTTTCTGACAACACGGATTTTGGACAATTTTGACGCGACACCTCCAGTAACTTTTGCAACTCTCAAGCTGGTCAATTCTGTTTTGAGCTCTTCCAGTTGTTTGAAGAGCTCCTTTTTATCTTTTGTGCGCAATTCTGAGCATTTGACTTTACCCATTTTGAAGCACTATTCCTTTTCAACACTACTTTGACGTAAAAGCCTACCCCGTAAGGGACCTGGCGTGAAGATATACATACGCATAGCATATGCATAAGTCCGAAAACACGATTTTGTGGCACACGCCAGGATTCGAATGGGGGGCCAGTTGGTCAACAGACGGATTCTTTATCCACTGTCCTACCACTGCCAGCACAATAACGTAAGTATGTATACCTTCACGCCAGGTTCCTGGCGTGGTCGTGGTACGCAGAGAGTGAACTGATGATGTAAAAATAGAAAGTTTTAACAAAAAAAATCCATTAGAACTGAATTTTATGACATGAAAAAAAATGAGATCTATCTGAAAGTATACTCTTTCAAATAAAACCAGTTGAGAATGCGCAAGCTTGTATTGCCAGAGGAACACCTGGCTCATCAATTATATAACAAGTCAATTTTTTTTTTAATTTGTCGGCCATTTTGACCGTGTTTGAGATAGGAACGGTGTTCCTGAACATTCCCATTCTACTTTTTTATGCTGAATCCGAATCTGAAGTCAAAATTCGAATATTCGAAAAAAAGCGACAGACAAACGCACTGACAAACGCACAGACAAACATATAGAATTCATATAGGAACGGTGTTCCTGAAAAGTTTTCTTCAAATCGGTTTATCAATGACGGAGTTATGAAGTAAAAAAAACGTACAGCCGAATTGAGAACCTCCTCCTGTTTTGGAGTCGGTTAAAATTTTGTGTGGTGGCGAAAGTGGCTAAAACAAAGTGGCACGCTGTAACGTTACTGTGAAACCAATGGGTTCGATTCCCACACAGGACAAACATTTGTGTACATGAACTGTTTTTCTTGGTTTAGGTATTTTTAAGAGAAGTAGTGCGCATCCACCCAGCACGTCTGGGGAAGTACCTCCACCTCACGGAAAACCGCACCCAAATAACAACTCCCTAAACGGGTACCATAGCCTATTAACGCTTGTGATATATTAAGTATCACTCGCGCGATGCCTCCTCTGCTGCTTACACAGCAATTCCTCGGGAGTTTACTGGCGACCTCACTCACACGCACACAACAACCCTCTAGGGAGTTGTTGTTTGGCTGTGGTTTTCTGTGAGGTGGAGGTACCTCCCCAGACGGGCTGCTTTGATGCGCCCTACCTCTCTTAAATGCAGGTGGGTCGTATTCTATGCTTGTATGCCTCTCGACGTTGTTTAAAAAATGCGGCGATGTTATAGTTTGTTTCACTTCTACATGGTAGCTGTTTATAAATTTTATTAACATATAAAACTGTCGTCTGACGGTAGACATTGTCACCGGATCCAAGGGCGAAAGTAGCCTGTAAACGCTTGCATTACAATACATCAAGTATCCACTCGCGCGACGCCACCTCTGCCGCTAACACAGCAACTCCTGAGGAGCTCACTGGATATCTCACTCACACGCAGGAACACAAGCCTCCAGGAAACTGTCACTTGGCCGCGGTTCTATGTGAAGTGGCTTCACCAGACGGGCTGCTTTGATGCGCCCTACCTCTCTTAAAACAAAACAAACAGACATGTTCATGCACACAAATGTTTGTCTTGTGTGGGAATCGAACCCACGAGCGTTGGTGTCAACGACTGAGCCACCGAGCACGACTGAGCCAAAATTCTTTGATCTTTGCTTCGGGAGTACTTCGCTTAATGGTGTGCGAGCAGGACGGCGCCCTTGAATGTAGGTATCAGGCACGTTGGTTTGTTGCAGGGGAAAGGGCTCACCACCGGGAACGGTAAACCAGACTTTTACAAATTGACAGATTCGGTCCTTTGACTGTCGCATCGATAATAAAGAAGTTACGCGAGACCACACACCAATAAACTATTTGACGGCGCACAAAGGCACCCCTCACTTAAACGTTATGTATTATCACCTAAATATCTTGCCGATTCGAGCCTACTGACCAATGACAGGATATTTTAACTAATACGCCGATAAGTAACGCGATGTTTACGCCATACATATACATACAAGTCATCACGCCTGTCTCCCATTGGAGTAGGCAAAGACTATGGAACGCCACGTGCACTGATCCAAGCATACCTCTCTCGTTTCTTCCACACTCATTAATGTCTCTCTGTTCTGGATGCTTTTGATTTGGTCCTTTTCCAACACATCACCATTTTGATCTATATGTGTGCGTCTAGGGCGGGCCCTAACGATATTTCCATTTACTCTTGCCTGATACACTTCTTTCGTAACTCTTTTGTCGTTCATTCTTTCATTGTTACATTCATTATTTCATCTATATATCTATAAAAGAAAGTCGTGTTAGTTACACCATTTATAACTCAAGAACGGCTGGACCGATTTTTATGATTTTTGTGTCTTTAGATTTGTCTTCGTCCGGAATAGGATAAAAAGTATTAAAACATGGAAAAAATAACAAAAAAAAAATATAAAGTAAATTCCATTTCTCATACATTTTATATGAAACTTTTTTTATGATATCTCAAGAACGAATTAGTGTATATCTATATTATATATATAATTCTACTGTACGTGTGTATGTGACTGAACTCCTCCTAAACGACTGGACCGATTTTGATGAAATTTTTTGTGTGTGTTCAAGGGGATTCGAGAATGGTTTAGATTCACAATTGGACCCAATAGGTGGCACTGCAGTCGGGTTCTGGGAAACTTTATATTATGGGACAGGACAACGTCTGTCGGGTCCGCTAGTTTGTTATAAAAGCCTTGACTAGTTCTCATGTACGAAGTATTGTTAGATTCCTTACGTCATCCCCTGTAACATAGGCTATTTGACGTCACAATAAAAACAACATAGCGGATTATGTACTCCTTATTGTCTAGACTGTAGAAAAAAATCCTAGTATATCAAATTAAAAGATATGAAAAGTGATGTCAAAAATATACACATTTATCTATCTACCAGTAGTTGGTCCAGTAGTTTCGGAGCCTATTCAATACAAATAAATAATCAAATCTTTCCTCTTTATAATATTAGTGTAGATAATTTCACGCCGTCCCTTACGGGGTATGCAGAGAGAACCGAGCGCCGCATGACTCGATCCTTGCAAACCTCACTCGCTCACTGTTCTTCTCATGCACGCTCGCCGGATTTAAGGCTCCTGACATCACCTTCTGATAAAACACGATCCATTTGGTCATGGTAGGTAAGTCTTGGTCTTCCTCGGCACCTAACAACCTTCTACTTTCATGTTGTAGATACATCTGTGTCGTAATTCTTTCTTCCTGCATTATTTCTACATGTACGACACTCTCTTTCATACCGACTCTGTTTCTAACATCATCATTGCGAATACGGCCTACAAGCGTTGCGTCACAAATATTTCGCAACTCTCGAATTTCGACCGCGTTTATTATACATTCATACTCTCTCTGCCATACACAGCTCTTTCATGAGTAAGCGTTGCGACCAGCACGCATTGTGTATAGCGAGCTGTGCCTTCTGTCTGAAGCTTTTACTACCAAGAAGTTTTCCCAACGCTCCATTCATACAATTCCCAGCACTCATTCGTCTTTCCACATCAGCGGTGTACCTTCCATCCCTGCTGTAAGCGCATCCAAGATATACACAATCTCATTCACTTGTTCCAACACTTCATCATCAACCGTAATCCTTACATTGGTTCTGGTTTCTTCTCTTTCAAATACGATTATCTTTGTTTTCTTCGCATTCAATAGTAAGACTTTCTCCATACAATAGTCTCTCATCATTATGACCAGTGTTTGCAGTTCAGATGGTGTTTCTTCTAATAGTACGGCATCGTCTGCATAAAGCAACGTTCACCAGTAAGGCACCCATGCGTAATCCTGCATTCGTCGACCTTTTTCTCTATAGGCAACGGTTTGACACAATTTTGACGGCAAACCAGGGTGGCATGCTACCATTCATCCGAACACATGCTGAGCAAATCTTCGCACTGCCCTATCAAATGCTTTCTCAAAATCAACAAAACCGCAGAAAACCTTCTAGTTTATGGCCAGATGCGTCTCCACGATATTGGGGTGCGAGAAAACTTGATCCCCCTTTCATTTGGTAATCCTCCCTGTGCCTTCCACAGTATTCCATCAGATTTCACCCTCATTCTCCTTGCAATTACTTTTCCATATACTTTTGCTGATCAAACTGATGGCTCTATAGCTGGCGCAGTCCATGCGTGACCCCTTGACTTTATACAAGGGCACGATAACTGCGCGTCTCCAGTCCATTGGGACCATTCCAGTTCTTCATATGAAATATTAAAACTACTTTTTAATAAAAACGTATATATTAAATTATTTTACGCTTAATTGTTTATTCGTTAATTCTTTCTTCATATTAAAGCTATCCTGATTCCCCATTCATCAGGCGTGGTCCGCCACCTAAGACTAAGGATTTGTGTGGTGATACTGATTGTGACGTGGAACCTCCACAACCTAGAGGGAAAACCAGACTTCTTAGGTGAGGTCACACGTCTTTCAAACAATGCAGACTTGGACGTGCAGATTTCCTCACTGTATTTTTCTTCACCGCCGAGCATGTGGTAATTATAAATATGTACATATATCCATATACACGCACATACCTAAATCCGAAAATTTAAATTTACTATTACATGTCAGGATTCGAACCGGCGACAAGGCTCGATAATAGGCCGGTTCTTTATCCACTGGGCTATCGGTTTGAAACTCGATGAAACGAAAAAGCGACAGTAAAAAGAGACAACCACATACATCTATAGGATTTAACGTGCGAGAGAATGAGATAGAAGTCATTATACAGTGTTTATTACAGGGTCCGAGCGTAGTACGTATGTTAGTACAGTCGTAATAAAGGGTCGGTGCGCCAGCCACACTATAATAAATCTTTGTATGCGTGAGCAGTCCGTCTCTGTGAACAAGACAAAATTATAAGTAGTATTTAGCATAACTATTCTTTAAATATGACAAATCTGCTGTAATAATTAAGAAATTTATATAGAACAAAAACAAAAATGTAAATAGTGTAGGTAATTGATGCATTATGTTGCATCTATGCCCATAATTAAAACGCAATATGACACTATACAAATATTATAGTGCATAAATATATAGGTATACATATTTATTTGTTCCGTCCGCGGTGTCACAAAAGACTAGTCTGGACTGAAAATCAGTGTCGGCTACACAGGCTTCGATAACATACTGAGTCCAGCCATGCAATTCTAAGCGACTCGTAATGGCTGTGTGCGTCGCTGTGATCACAGATGTCACAGCTTTGACATCGTCTACTGCGATCACGGCTTTTTATTTGGTATTCTATAAGGCTGTAAACGTACGCGAGGCTGTTTGCCTTGTAGAATTCCAATTCCAAACGCAGCCTTGCGGCGCTAGTGTCGCACAACATGAAAAGCGACACTAAGGAATTGCAATTTTGTGTTCAAGGCTATAACAGCCGAGGTTCCGAGCCGTGTTTCCGAGGATGTAAGGATGTTTGCTCTTACAGAATTGCATGGCAGACCATTTTATTACATCGCACAACACTGCTGTGTTTATTGCTTAGTTTTGTATATATGTTTTGCTGTATATATTGTTGTTCAGTTTTGTGTTGTGTACGAATAAATTATTTTTATTTCTATATGTATACACGCTAAAGATAAATAGGTACATTGGTATCTATGCAATATAATATGTTTTAATAAAATATATTCAATGGGCTTCAAGAGATGTGCAAAGAGACTTGCACTTTAATATTTATAAATTAATTACTCACCGATATCATCAAACGTCTTGCAATTTCACGTATACGTATATACGTAACGCGTTGTTCATGGAAAACAATGATGGCGAATGACGATTCATAATGAACGAAAATAAGTATCGACATAGCTGCAGTATTGTTTCACACAAACAAGTCTTTTTTAACGATGTTCAGGGCGTATGTAACGCAGAATATTCGCTATCTGGCTAACTGACATTAAAACTATCGCTACATATTATGAAGTAAGTGCAAAACTACCGGCAATAACTCGTCCATTATGACCAAAGTAGTTAGATATATCTGCTTTGTTATTATGCTAGACTACTAAAAAATATTCCGTATCCAACGACAACGACGAGAAATTAATATTCTGCCACGAAAAAATCACATACAAAATATCCATATGGCAGAATCGAACTGGCTGGCTGGCTCCTATAAATGTTACGCACCACGGCTTACCTATTCTGCCACGAATGCAAAGCTATGACGCAACCGTCTAAATTGCAGATAACCCTACTATAGTGGTGCAATTCGCGATCATTCATGGAACGTGCTAGTGTGTGTAGTATTAAACATTACTAGAATCGATGAGACAATTTTATGATAGGCCGGCAACGCATGATACAGCGATTTTACGCACACATGTCCGTATGATTGTATGACTGTTGCACGGATCTTGTATTACGTGTATACTAGTGTGTTCCGTACGAAGCTTGGGATTATTTTAATAAAAATATCGTGCACCAATGCCGAAAACGAATGTTCACATTTTTGAAGGTTTCACTTTTATCGCGTGTGAACTGCACGCTTATTTTCTTTTTCTTTTTTAGGCTTTATTCCAAATCTACCATCGATATATTATTGCGTAAAAAGACGAGTAGTGTCGTTAATATACTACTGTACGCGGTTCCGAATATTTCGACAAATAGAAAAAATAACATCACGTTGCTTTCAAATCCTATAATTCACTCAAATCACTTTGTAACACTAAAGATAAAATCCCGCCCAATAAAAATCCGGCGTCTATAAGCTGTTCTGCGATAAACGTGAACACGTTTATATCGGTCAAACTGGTCGTAATTTCCAAAAACGATTTCACAAACACGTATCGGCGTATAAAAACAATCTCCCAGTAAGGTTGCACTTCACTGAACATCCCATAGACAAAGGACATAATATCCCCCACTAATACATATCAAATTTTACGCACAATAGATAAAGGTTTAAAACTAAATATTAGGGATTGATTAGAAAATTATTAAACATAACAAATCTAAAATTGCTCTTATTAACAAAAACAAAGGACAGACCTAAGCAACTCTCTCTATTAAATATGTTTTCACTCTCCTCATCCATCCCCACCCTTAATGCAATATAAAGTACGGCACTACGATTGATTAGGCTGTGGCGCCTCACGCCCGCCTCTCCCTTCCGGTGACATAGTAATGGCCCACAGAGGCCAACTACATAGTCAGGTCACAAAAAAAATGGATTTGTCACTTATAACATGTTATTCTAACGACTAACGTCTACAGTGCCTGAGGATACCTCGTGGAGAGGCGAAACACGTGTCGCAGCGACGACCAGGACAGTCGTGGCAGCGACGGTGGTGGGGGCATGCGGTTTCTGTTCCAGATGGCGGACGACCGCAGCAGCCGAGGCAGAGACTACCGGAGCAGCCATGGCAGCGACGGCAAGTTGCATCTAAACAATAGTGGGTGGGTTCCGGCCGGCGCTAGTCCTCATAAACTATTTGGTGGCGGAAGCACACAAAGCAGGTTAGATGAAAATTGCACTACCTTGTACACCATATTCTTTGGAATAAATAATTACCTATCTATCTAAATAACAACACCCTAGAGCAGGGATTTCCAAACCATTTTGGGCAAGAGACCCCATTTCCAAAATGAACTGATGCCTCAGACCCCCCATAGCCAATATACTTTAAAAATCCTATCTCAATTTTTTTTTAAAGTACAACAATGATACTTCCTACTAAAATATTACTCATTCTTATAACAAGTTGGTACACGTAACACAACTTATACAATATCTTGAAAGGTTCAAATAATAACTTGTGTTAATTAATAGAGGTCGATTTTTAACCTCGTCGACCCGTAACATCAGTTTTCGTTTATGGGGTCGATATTAACCACTTTGGGAATCTCTGCCCTAGAGGGTTGTTGTGTTCCTGCGTATGAATGAGGTCACCAGTAAGTTCCTAAGGATTTACTGTGTTAACAGCAGAGGTGGCATCGCCCGAGTGTTGCTTAATATATTACAAGAGAATACTACCGTTACCGTTTTACACCAGGTGGGCCGTATGCTTGTTTTTCTACCGACTTGTATAAAAAAATGTAATAATGAGATTAATGAGGAAGGAAAACAGAGACCGCTCTATATACAGCTCTAGTATAATAATAGCTATACATTTTTCCTTATCTGATTAAAATGCTATTTATTTTGCTAGCTAACAAGCAGCATCATCGGTTTCACAACACTACAATAATTCAGTACCCGCCAACCGCTGTCGGCGAATTGACGTATCTCATTTAACGCCAAAAATCGTGCACGCGAACCACATTAATACACAAATTCGACGTTGTAAATCAAATTTCAATAGTTAATTACTTATTTTCGAGTGTATATCCTATTTTTTTAACACAGTTTAAACAATCAAATGTAAGTCATATTTAATTTTCTTACGCTTTAAATGATACTTATCTTTACCGGTAAACCTTTACAAAAACTATGTTTTTCCGCGCTACAGTTCCACAAATTGTAACTCAGTTTTTATTTGAAATCTTAATATTGTCATGAATTATAACGTTTAACAATTAATATTTGTTTATAAAATTATAAATAGAGCATTCTAGTACTTCAATAACAGCTGGAAAACTTTCAGTTATTTAATAAAAAAAAAAGGGACATTGTTTCGAGAGAGAAAGTACGTATTTTCTTAGATCGGGGAGTACAGTAGGGGATTATCTATACACCCCTGTATCATCCCCACCTCCTCCCTCCCTTTATTGACTTCAATTTTAGGAGATGTTATTGTAATTGTACAAAATATCGATTCAAATGTTGTTGATATGTTTCAAGGCTAACTAATGTCTGTAGGTACATTTTTTATTACTGCGCGCGCCAAGCATCCAATCCGTGGGTAATTAAACTGTATTTTGCTCTCATTTTTCTCGTTGACACTAATTCCAGAAACAATTCATTTGGAATGTCTATATTTCATTTATTTCGTAATCTCGACTATAACTTCGTAAAATGGGATTGAATCTCAATAATAGTGAGACAATTGATCACTGAGATCAACCCAATCTGTCGCTAGTATTGCGATTTGAGTAGTTAATTTTATAATAATAAATATTGTCGGACAAATTACACAGCGCCATCTAGCCCCAAAATAAGCGAAGCTTGTGTTATGGGTCTAGACAACTGATAAACATACGTAAATACATTTTTTTCTTGTAAATACATACTTATTATAAATAGAAAATACCCAGACCAAAACTAACAGACATGTTTATGCACACAAATTATTGTATTGTGTGGGAATCGAACCCACGAGCGTTGGTGTCAAAGTAGGGTAACAGCGCGTTTCACCACCGCGCCACCGAGCTCGTCAATTTTTAATCCCGATGCATCGAAATTTGTAATCCAATTTCGATGTATCGGGATTGTTCGATTACTGCTGACGCGGGATTGAATCTCAATTGCGATGGATGTGAAACAATCGATCATCAAGGTCAAGTCAACCTGACGCTAGTAATGTAATGGTTAATTCCAATCCCGATACATTAAATTTGAAATCCAATTTTGATGTATCGGGATTGCAATAAAACAAAATATTACGGTTAACGTTGAATCTAATACCAATTGGGGTACTTTCCTTTTTAATGTATTGTTTCTCTATTCTTCAACTATAGAATATTTACTAATAATTAACTACTACAAAATGAATGCTGCCTGCGCCAATTCGCAGGGTCACCAGGGCCGCTGGTGACCTTGTACCAAAGGTTTCTCTGCAACCTACAACAGACACCGGTCTCTCTCACGTAATATATTCACCACTATTAGCACTGTTGTAATGAAAAGAGAAATAATTGAATGTACGAGTATTCTTATCTATCTTTCTTTAGTCACGGGTGTTATTCCCGGTCTTTTGATAGGCGTGTGCGGGGATATGGATCCAATGCGTACAGGCCCCTTAGAAAAGATTGGTGTAATGTATTATACCTGCTGTGACCTGCTCTAGGAGATATCAATGGGATGACTTAGCCACGACCAGGTCACGGCAGGTATTGGGACTATTGGAAATATGTCAGAAAAAGGTGGGCTATTAAAATGAGATTTGGAGGTATTATTAGAACCGGGCTATTGCAGAAGAGGGACGGACACCTGCCATAACTATCAAATATGATGTTACTTTCGGCAGGCGGTGGCTCGCCACTCACTAGATGAACCCCCGAAATGCCAGAAAAAGGCCGGGGGCAACACCTACACCAATTCTTATCTATATTATTATGTAAAACGGAACAGTTTGTTGAAACGCAATAATCTCTGAAACTTCTATTAGATATTTTGGATTAGAAAAAATATTTTCGCATTTCATAGCTCAGTTCTTGAGGTGGGTTTATGCTATTCAAGGTCACGACAAGACTCTTAGAAATCAAAGAATAAGAAAGTAAGAAAAAGCGGTTCCTACGCGATACGCACGGATGAAGTCGCGGGCTGCGCTAACCTTATAGAATTCAATTCTGACGTCAGGCTTTGAGTATTTTTCACTATAATTTAGCATGGGATTAAGTCTTATTAATAATTTCAAACTAGACAATCGATAGGTCTATTGAGGTCGAGGAGGATCGATAGGTTTGACGAGCTCAGTGGCTCAGTCGTGAAAGACGCGACTTTGACACCAATGCTCGTGGGTTCGATTCCCACACAAGGCAAACATGTGTGCATGAACATGTCTGTTTGTCTTAGTCTGTATGTTGTAAGAGAGGTAGGGCGCATCAAAGCAGCCCATCTGGGGAAGTACCTCCACCTCACAGAAAACCGCAGCCAAATAACAACTCCCTAGAGGGTTGTTGTGTTCCTGCGTGTGAGTGAACTGAGGTCACCAGTAAGCTCCTAAGGAGTAACTGTGTAAGCAGTAGAGGAGGCATCGCGTGAGTGATACTCAATATATCGTTAGCGTTAATAGGCTACGGTACCCGCTTTACATCAGGTGGGCCGTGTGCTTGTATGCCTCCCGACGTTGTATAAAAGAAAATGTCAAACTAGACAATCTTTAGGTCTTCGACAGATTTCTCGTCGAATCCAACAACATGGGAATGTTGTTGGATTGTTGGACGAGAAAAAAAAAAAAAACAAAAATCCAACAATGTCGGGGAAATTGAGAAAAGTCTTCTCGTCCTAAACACTCCAATATCTCAAGACGAAGTCTTGGACCAGTGTGTGTTGTCAGTGATGACTTACAGAGAAACATGGTCCCTAATTACGGACCACGTACAAAGATCAAGGTTGATCAGCGTGCGATGGAGAGAGCCATACTCTTGAGGATCTCTACGTGATCGACTCATGAATGAATATATAGTAGTAGAACTAGAGTTCCCGCTGTAGCTGAGGCAGCAGCTGAAGGCTGAAGTGGCAGTGGTCAGGATATATACCTTCAAGGACCGATGGCCGTTAGGGCTGAAAGATTTTCGAATGGCGACCACGAAATGGAAATTGCAGCGTAGAACGTCCACTCATAAGATGGGCCTAAGATCTCGTGAAGACCGCAGGGAGCCGATCAGGTAGCTCAAGATCTCTGTGGAAGTGTTAGGGTGAGGCCTATGTTCAGTAGTGGACGTCTTTCGGCTGAAATTTTGATGATGCTCCTGCAAGTGAGTGAGATTACCAATAAGCTCTTAAGAAGATTGCTGTATTACCAAATGGGCTGGCAGCGTGCGAGTAATATTTCATGTATTACAAGCTGTCATACGGGTACGGTAACCGCTTTACATCATGTGGACAGTATGCTTGCATGCCTCCCGAATAAGCATGCCTCATTTTTATAAAAAAAAAAATGTGTTGATTACATGCAGGTAAGATTGACTTTGGTTCTGAAGATAATACTGAGCTACTTATACTCCACCTGATCTAAAGTAGTTACCATACCTACGAACCTACGAACGCTTGCAACATATGAAGTATCACTCCTACTGGTGACTGAGGAACACAAAAACCATCCAGTTGTTACTTGACTGTAATTTTCTGTGAGGTAGGTAGTACTTCCCCCGACGGCTTCTTTGATGCGCCCTAACTCTCTTAAAAACATCCATAGCAAGACAAATAGACACTTTCACGCACACAAATGTTTGCTCTGTGTGAAAATCGAACCCACGAGCGTTGGTGTCAAAGTAGCATTAGGAACCACTTCGTCGCCGGGCTCGATGACGATTCTAACGATTTTGGTCACATTGTGTATTTAGTTAGATTAGGTTTTGCTTATATTTCCTGTATAACCCACCATGACCAAATTGGTTGTATTTTATCAGAAGGTGATGTCAGGAGCAAACCGGCGAGCGTGCATGATAAGAGCAATGAATGTTATTGAAGCGAGTGAGGTGTGTAAGGATCGAGTCATATAGCTTTCGGTTCTTTCTGCACACCCCGCAAGGGATTTTGAGTGAAGCTATAGACAGACAAGCTACAAGAGACTTCGTTCGCGCATCATGGTGTCCCTTGAGAACCGCTTTTTAACCGACTCCAAAAAAGGAGGCGGTTCTCAATACGGCTGTATTTTTTTTTAATGTTTGTTACTTAATAACTTCGTCGTTTATAAACCGATTTGAAAAATCTTTTGATTTGAAAGAGACTTCCAGATTGGTCCCATTTTTTTTTCATTTCATAAAATTCAGTTCTGATAGTGGGGTTCATGAAGATTTGAGAAAACTCCTCAAATATCATAGGCACACATAACGATTTCGGTATTTATAGCAAACAAAAAAAAATATCGAGAATTCGCATTCATAAGTACCACTTGTTTAGTTAAATAGAGCTGCCATGCAATTCTCTAAGCGACTCGTAATGGCTGTGTTCGTCGCTGTGATCACAGATGTCACAGCTTTGACATCGTCTACTGCGATCACGGCTAAATTATTTGGTATTCTATAAGGCTGTAAGCGTACGCGAGGCTGTTTGCCTTGTAGAATTCCAATTCCAAACGCAGCCTTGCGGCGCTAGTGTCGCACAACCATGAAAAGCGACACCAAAGAATTGCAATTTTGTGTTCAAGGCTGTAACAGCCGATGTTTCCGAGGATGTAAGCATGTTTGCTCTTACAGAATTGCATGGCTGGTAAAGATGGCCGTCGAAACTTTCCAATGTTGAGCCGAGGACAGATTGCGTAGCTTTATCATTTCCACCAATGATATGTCGTCGTGTGGCCGATACAATAATTTGTTGCCGTCTATATCTGACAAAACTATCTTTGGAGTCGGTTTTTTTTGTTAATATTTTTATATTATTCTTGCTATCTTTTTTTTTCTCAGCTTCTGAGGATCGTATCGCGATGTTAAACAGCCTAGAACTTTCCACCAGAATTGGGCTGTCAAATGCAAAAAGAGTTACAAATCCGACCAGAAGTTCCAGCGAATAGTTGTTAATAGATGTAGGGCGCATCAAAGCAGCCCGTCTGGGGAAGTACCACCACCTCACAGAAAACCAAAGCCAAATAATAATTCCCTAGAGGGTTGTTGTGTTCCTGCGCGTGAGTGAGGTCACCAGTAAGCTCCCAAGGAGTTGCTGTGTAAGCAGCAGAGGAGGCATCGCGCGAGTGATAATTAATATATCGCAAGCATTAATAGGCTACGGTACCCGCTTTACATCAGCCGGGCCGTATGCATGTATACCTCCCGACGTAGTATAAAAAAATATTAACATGTTCGACGCAACAAGCTGATGTGACCCAACGACAGAAAACACATAAAGACATAATATGCTCTACTATCCGTGCGAAGCTAGGATCGCTAGTATTATATAAATCCGAAAATAGTCTATTGTTACTCGGTTCTCTCTGCTTACCCCACAATATATGTACCATGTTTTTTCTTGGACATGTAGAAAGAATGCAGGATGAAAGAATGATGAAGCAGATATACAATGCAAAAGTTGAAGGATGTAGGAGCCGAGGAAGGCCAAGATATGCCTACCATGATCAAATTGGTCGTGTTCTATCAGAAGGTGATGTCAGGAGCCTTAGAAACCGGCGAGCATGCATGAAAAGAGCAATGAATGTTATTGAAGCGAGTGAGGTCTGCAAGGATCGAGTCACGTGGCGCTCGGTTCTCTCTGCCTACCCCGCAAGGGATTTGACGTGAAGTTATAGATAGATGTTTTTTCTTTCGAACTTTTAGTGCTGATTATGGTCGCGTTTTGACCGTGGGGGCGGACATATCAGCACAGCGTAATAAACCATAATAAACTTTAGTATTCCAACCCAGCGTTATCAAACGGGAAATAGATAACTTTTAAAATACGTGGCCATATTTATTTTAGATTATACACAAAAAGGGGGTAGGCGTGTTAACCGATTCACTCTTGTGTATACATGATGTTGCACTTGAAATTATCTCGAGTGTTTGATAATTCTGCGTGCATTGCACATATGTCCACACTTCGCTGAACACTCAAATCTCAGGGGTCGACTCTCCAGGGCAGTGTTAAGGTATTTTTTTTTTATACAACGTCTGGAGGCATTCGAGCATACGGCTCACCTGATGTAGAGCGGGTACCGTAGCCTATTAACGCTTGCGATATATTAAGTATCACTTGCGCGATGCCTCCTCTGCTACTTACACAGCATCTCGTTGGGAGCTTACTGGTGACCTCACTCACACGCAGGAACACAACAACCATCTAGGGAGTTGTTATTTGGATGCGGTTTTCTGTGAGGTGGAGGTACTTCCCCAGACGGACTGCTTTGATGCGGCCTACATCTCTTAAAACATCCGGATCAAGACAAACAGACATGTTCATGCGCACAGATCCCTATGGTAGTTATTGAGAGGTAGTCTATCTATAACTTCACGTCAAATCCCTTGCGCGGTAGGCTACAGGTAAGTAGCTCACTCGCTTCTTTAACATTCATTGCTCTTCTCGTGCACACTCGCCGGTTTCTAGGGCTCCTGACATTACCTTCTGATAGAACACGACCAATTTGGTCAAATCTTGGCCTTCCTCGGCTCCTACAGCCTTCCACTTTTGCATTGTATATCTGCGTCGTCATTCTTTCACCCTGCATTCTTTCTACATGTCCGAACCAACGGAGCATGCCTCTTCTTGTTTTACCACCGACACTCTCTTTCAGACCAACTCTGTTTCTAACATCATCATTGCGAATACGGTCTACAAGCGTTACGCCGCAAATTTTGCGCAACGCTCGCATTTCGACCGTAGTAACCGCTCGTTAGTAATAACTACAGATACTCAAATGATTGCGTGGGACAATATGTGAATGGTGATTCATTTTCCCCAGAGATCTCCAACAGATGTGTGCGAGTGAGTCATGTATAAAGACACTGTAATGACAAACACTACGGAAATATACGAGTGACCTTCCTCTGGACACACAATTATCAATACATTCGTTCATATACCAGAGCAGTCCCGCGACTTCTTACCCCGAGATCGACCAGCTCACATGTTTATTATTTTAACAGCCCACTTGATGTAAAGCGGTTACCGTAGCCTATGCACGCTTGAAACGTTTCGTCCGGAGGAAGGCCGAGACTCACCTACCGTGACCACATTGGTCGTGTTCTATCAGAAGGTGATGTCAGGAGCCTCAGGAACCGGCGAGCGTGCATGAGAAGAGCAATGAATGTTAGAGTTTTCAAGAGAGGTAGGGCGCATCAAAGCAACCCGTCTGGGGAAGTCTCTAGAGGGTTGCTGTGTTTCTGTGTGTGAGTAAGGTCACCAGTAAGCTCCCAAGGAGTTGCTGTGTAAGCAGCAGAGGTGGCATCGCGCGAGTGATACTTCATATATCGCTAACGTTGATAGGCTACGGTACCCGCTCTACATCAGGTGAGCCGTATGCTTGTACGCCTCCCGACGTAGTATATAAAAAAAGTCAAGTGTTTTAATGGTTTGTAGTAAGGAGCGAGTCATATAACGCCTAGTTCTCTCTGCGTACAAGTAGATACCAGGAGTATGCGGTTCTAGTCCGCCAGCGACCTCTGTGCTACATCAATGTGAACATATAACTTCCACAAACAAAATCATTGAAGCCGAAAGACCAACGACTTCAAACACTGGACAGTTGCAGACGGGCGTCAAAACGACAAATATGACACAGTAAACTGTTTTTAAGATTATATGAGAGCTCGATGGCGTCTTTCTAACCGAACACGCAGGTTAAGCCACGTCGACCCGTCTATGGATGGGTTTATCTATCTCGAGTTTCTCCGTGGTTCGGAGGGCACGTTAAGCCGTCGGTCCCGGCTGTTGTCGATAGATGACAGTCGTTAAGCTAAGTCAGTGGCCCTCGGGCGGCTTGAAAACACTGGCCTCCGCCAATTCGCATTTGAACAGCGTGGTGGAGTACGCTCTAAATCCCTTCGGTTGAAGGGAGACCCGTATCCCTGCAGTGGGATGAATGAGGGCTGATGTGGAAGTTTCTATTTCATAGCTTTCAGTATCAAATCTTCATTATATCATCATTATTTACCACAAACCAGTTGACTGCGCATGATGGCACACCAAGCTCACAAAAAAGATCGTGTTTTAGCGCCTAAGTATATCAGCAATTCGAGCTAACGACCAATGGGAGAATATATTAATCAATAAGCCTACGAATAAATAATAAGTCTATATCTATCTAATAAGACTTATTATTTATTCATAGCAATAAGCCAATAAGTGTTGCGTAGTTATTCCCTTGCGGGGTCGACAGATAGAACCGAGCGTACTTTTTGTTTTTTTTTATACTACGTCCGGAGGCATACAAGCATACGGCCCACATGATGTAAAGCAGGTACCGTAGCCTATTAACGCTTGAAATATATTAAGTATCACTCGCGCGATGCCTCCTCTGCTGCTTACACAGCAACTCCTTTGGAGCTTACTGGTGACTTCACTCACACGCAGGAACACAACAACCCTCTAGGGAGTTGTTATTTGGCTGCGGTTTTATGTGAGGTGGAGGCACTTCCCCAGACAGGCTGCTTTGATGCGCCCTACCTCACTTAAAACATCCAGACCAATACAAACAGACATGTTCACGCACACAAATGTTTGCCTTGTGTGGGAATCGAACCCACGAGCGTTGGTGTCAAAGACGCGTCATTCACGACTGAGCCACCGAGCTCGTCATCGTTATGTATGTATAAGCTTTAAATGCATCGTATGTAAATCAGTGTATTTTATGAAAAATAAATTTACACAAAATAAAAAAACGTAAAAAACTTCAAGCGAAGCTCGGTCGTCCAGATAAAATAACTTTTTTTTTTTTAAATATCTATGGCAATAGTGTTGCTACTTTATGCCAGTGTCAAAGTCTTGAGGTTATAAACCATTTGAAAATCTTAATTTTATGTTCCAGCTTCAGGAGCTGTGCTGAAAAAATACTTGGGAAGGGTACCTAGACCCAATCAACCCAATTTAAATACCACCCGTAAAACGATAGTGATTTTTAAAAGGTTTTCTTGAAGAACTTATTCACGTCTTCCAAAAAGTGCATAAACCTGTTATATTTGAGTTTTTTCATTACAGTATAATTTCACTAGCACTTATGTTACAAAATACTATCGAAATTGTAACACAAAACTAATTTTATACTGAATTGTAAAAATTTCAAGTAAAACCACAATGTCACTCGTCAAAAGCGCGGGAAGAAGCCATAAAATAACTTTAAATAGATTCTAGTTTTGAAAATTTTAGCGGTAGTGGGTGATATGATAATACATGCATCACTGCATTAGTACTGCGAAAAGTAACACTAAATATTTTCGCAATCGTTTCAAGGATACATTCTAATATGCTCATTAAAACGATCAATTAGCGGGAATATAAACGCTCGTCTGTACACAACATTGCTCACGCTGGTAATGGCATCGCCACACACTCAACAATAGCCATGTCTTATTGCTTTAATAGGTGTGCTACCGATTGTACAGTTGGTAACGTTTTATTATACAACGTAGGGAGGCATACAAGCATAATACCATGAAGCAAATAACCTATTGAGAAGCAATGAGACAGATTTTTGCATAGTAACTCAATTCACCATTGGGTCCTTCAAGAAAGGCGTGAGGAACCTCCTTATAGGGTCGGCAATGTAAGATTGACACCACTGGCGTTGCAAATGTCCATAACCTACGCTAACTGCTTATCATCAGGCAGGCGTACGCTTGTTTGCCGCCTTAGTGGTATAAAAAAATCACCGCTACGGTTTGTAGGGTACAGTCATGAGGAAATAACTAAAGCGCAGCGCTTATTGGCTAATTCATGGCACTTATCGGCTTATTGGTTAAAATATCCTCTCATTGGTCATAGGGTTCGAATCGCTGAGATATTTAAGCGCTAATACGCTACGTTTTTGTGAGGGGCGGGGGGGCGATGCCACCTCTGCTGCTTACACAGCAACTCCTCAAGAGCTTAGTGGTGACCTCACTCACACGCAGGAACACAACAACCCTCTAGGGAGTTGTTATTTGGCTGCGGTTTTATGTGAGGTGGACGTATTTCCCCAGACGGGCTGCTTTGATGCGCCCTAACTCTCTTAAAACATCCAGACCAACACAAACAGACATGTTCATGCACACAAGTGTTTGTCTTGAGTGGGAATCGAACCCACGAGCGTCGGTGTCAAAGTTGCGTCATTCACTGAGCCACCGAGCTCGCCCAGCTTGCGACGAACACTTTACGTCAGGTGGGCCGTATGCTTGTATGAACCACGACATGGTGTAAAAACACAGAAATATTCTTTGATGTTAGTGAATATTAATTTTGTTTCAGATAATGCCTGAAGTCCACGCCGCTTTCGAAAGCTCTGGAAAGAAGCCAGGCCTTGAAATTTGGAGAATTGAGGTAACATTAAATGATTATACATGCAGCATGATATCATTGTGTACGTGTCACTGAGATTGTGTCGGTGTTATGATATGGCATGCTCCGTTAGTTCGGGCACGTGGAAGAATGACGAAACAGACATATAACAAGAAATTGAAAGGATGTAAGGCCGAATCTCACGTTTTTTTTGCAGGCAATTTGATTTAAACTACACACATCAAAAGTGTCTAGGGATCAACATATATTTTTGCAATAACTTTTCTCCTGATTGATATTAATTAAAATTTTCTTTAAGGATTCATCAAATAAAGTGTTTTCGTTTGTCTACAGTAACGATAAACCAAGTCACCTTTGCATTAATAAAGAAATTTGCCATTATCATAATAAAGGGATTTTTGACATTTGAACCACTAACATTAAAGTTCGAAAAAAAGACTGAAATAACAGTTTTCTTTAAAATTTTATTGGGTAACTTAAACAATTAATAATCCGTGTTTCTACCGCGAACACTAACAACACAAGAACATCGGTTTGGCATACTCAAAATGAGTTCATCCAAATCACGCTGTGGAATGGCCGCCCATGTTCGTTGCAACAACAAAAAAAGGTCTTCTTGCGACTGGATACCCTCCATATTCGGCAGAGCTCTTCTCTGTAGCATATCCCATGCATGCTCAATCGGGTTCAAGTCTGGCGACTAAGCAGGCCAGGGCATGACATTGATGTTAGCTGCGGCGAAAGTCTGTCTTACAACTCTTGCGGTGTGCGGTCGTGCATTATCATGCATTAACTGAAATAAGGGACCGATTTGCACTTGTAGAGGAACGATGACGTCTGATACAATCGTCTCAGCATAAATTTGAGCGTTGAGGTTGCCTCTGATCCAAATCAACTCAGTTCTTCCGCCGATCCAAATACCCGCCCATACCATGATGGTTCCACCACTATAAGGATGGACTTCCTGGCAGGATTTTAATCGCTATTGGCGTCCAGGGGTTCTCCAGTGTCGTATACGTTTATATATTTTATATATTTTTTTATTACAAAGCCACATCTCAATCTCAAGAAATCCGCATAAAAATGCTTGATCCCTAGACACTTTTGATGTGTGTACTTTGTGTGCTTCAGCTCCCAATTAGAATTTGTGTATCGTATTTGTACATCGTAATTTGTTTATTATTATATATTCGTTTATTATACATCCGATTAGATTTCGTCGATTAGAAGTCGTTAGAATAACATGCTTCGTAGCATGGTCTACATCTACAGCGCCTGAGGATGTCTCGTGGACAGGCAAAACGCGTGTCGCGGAGACGACCGCAGCAGCCAGTGCAGCGGCGGCATGCATCTACTAACGGTAGTGGGTGAGTGCCGGCCGGCAGTAGTACGCATGAACTAATCGGGAGCGGAAGCACACAAAGTATAGATTAAATTGCCTGTAAATTTGACTTTCTGAAAGTAACGCCTGAATCTATTAACTATTCACATTTTTGAAGTGAAAACTTCTTTAGCGGCGTTGTGCACTTTTCGGGATGAGTAAAAAATGTTAAACTCGCGTCAGGACACGTGACCCTGACCGTAAGATTTTGGTAAGAATTAGAACTTAAGTTCGCTGCAGCGCTATACATTAGTTCCCTCTAATTAAACAATTAAAACATGAAGCGCTAGATCGTTCATAGGGCATTATTTTCTCGCGACTAAAACGTTGTAAGCGCCATGAAATTGTTGGCGTTTACGCGTTTCGTTCAACGTAGTTTATCAACATCAGTCAACAGTTTTAGAGACTGCGATGATGATGCTGGTAATAATGAAGGTTAAAGAGTCGTTGAAATTATGGATGTTTTTTTTTTCTGAGATAAACTTTTTAATGTAAAATAATTGTAATAGTTCTGAAGTGTTAAGTTTTTAATGTAATATAAATTGTCATGTTTGTATACGATAGCGCAATAAATGAATATTGTATTTTACCACATACATGATAGTACTTTTATTCCGATAAATAAAGCAATTCGTGCGAAATTATTCCCTAACCATTCCAAAATATTAAAAAATGCACAACGTTAATGTTCAAGTGTTCACTTCTGCCGGCACTCCCGGAGTACAGCCCGTTTTTTTTTATATACAACGTCGTGGGAGGCATACAAGCATACGGGCCACAGCAAACAACGAGTGATACTTAATATATTAGGAACTATCTTAGAGTAGGTACCCACGAGCGCCTTCGGACAACCGCGAAGGCGCCTTTGTGCGCGTTGCCGCCCCAGAAGGGGGAGAATGGCTATACCGAGACATTGTGGACAAGAAATAAATAACTTGTAGGGTGCCAAGCGTTGCCCACGGCACTAAAAGAGCCTTAGAATAGCAAGTGCCATATAGTCATATGACCGAGAGGTCGGTAGAGCCATGGGAAGGTGATGGGACAATGTCCCATGAACACTTGCAATACAAGTAAGTATCGCAAGATCCTCTCAGGCTCCTCTCAGGAGCTTACTGTTAACCTGATTCACTCGCAGGAACACTATAAATATTATTTTCGTTATAAAGTTATTAACCGTTTCATGCATCGTAAAGTTAACTCTCATAAAACTGTATAAATCTGTCAAAATGTATACATAACATATGTTTCACAGCTATTTCCGAGCGAGTGATCTATTTTTGACAGCGTGCGTACGTCACCGGTGTTTGCGCGAACGATAATGTCAACACACATTTAGGGTTTCGCAATCCATTAGAAACCGTTATTCTATTGCTTTAAACGAACACATTTGTTTATACCGATTCTTCTATATAAATATAACAGGGGTTCTATCTATCTATCTATAACTTCACGCCAAATCCCTTGCAGGGTAGGCAGAGAGACCTACCATGACCAAATTGATCGTGGTCTATCAGAAGGTGATGTCAGGAGCCTTAGAAACCGGCGAACGTGCACGAGACGAGCAACGAATGTTATTGATGCGAGTGAGGTGTGTAAGGACAGAGTTTTAAGGCGCTCGGTCCTCTCTGCCTACCCCGCAAGGGATTTGGCGTGAAGATATAGATAGATAGATTTAATGTCAAATAGAATTTAATACGATTGAAACTGAACACTGATACTGAGCAGTGACAGCGCAGTGGATAAAGAACCGGCTTATGGACTAATTGGTCGCCGGTTAGAATCTCGGCGTGTACCACTAAATTCGTGGTTTCGGATTTATGTACATATTTGTAATTACTACTTATGAAGGAAAACGTAACGAAGAAAACCGCGCTTACAAGAAATTATATTTAGAACTAGCTGTGCCCGCGACTTCGTCCGCGTTGAATTTAACAAAAAAGTTATTGTTCAGTTATAATTTTATTAATTTGATTTGATTATAAGTACCTAAATAAGCAGAGTAAAATAGCGAACAGCAAAATAATAATAGATATGTATTATGTACTTCGTCCGCGCGGAATAGTTATTTTTTTACTATTTATTTACATTAATTAAACTAATTAAACTTTGTAAAATAAAAGTAGCCTAAGTTACTCCTTATTACATCAGCTATCTGCCAGTGAAAGTCCCGTCAAAATCAGTTCAGCCGTTTCAGAGATTAGCCGGAACAAACAGACAAACAGACAAAAATTGTAAAAATATTTATTTTGGTATATGTACCGTGTATACATCCATATGCATTTAGTATAAAGCGGTTATTTTAATATTACAAACAGACACTCCAATTTTATTTATCTGTATAGATGTATAGGTATTTAGAAAGACCTTACCTATGAAAGGTCTGGTTCTCCCTCGGCGTTGAGGAGGTCTGCCGGCAGTCGCTCCTTGTCAAAATCAATATCGCCAAATTCTTAAGCTTAGGTGGCGGACAGTGACAATCGTAATGGATTACGAAACGACATAACAGTAAGTAGAAGAAGGAATCTAGTACAATTATCACTTATAATAAATGTCACCGCTCGCAACACCACGGGGATGTAACTCGCGCGCCGCCAATCTTGTGACCTAAGGCTGTTTCGTCACAGTACCCAGTAATTTCACGGCTATATCCCTTCAAACTGGAACACAACTATATATGCTGCTTGGCGGTAGAAATAGTTGAGACAGAGATACTCATGCAGACGACTTTTGTACAGTCTCCCTCTGGTAAAATATCCATTCTTAAACCTAACTATTGTTACATTTTGTCTAAAGTATTGAATCTTATTATTTGTCTATAATTGTGTGGGTGCCAACGTTTGGACGGATTACGGTATATTGGCACGTATCCGAATATCTTCGCCAAATGTTCAATTGCAAAATGCTGTTAGGTTAAAAAAAGTAAGAAAAAAAACGTGTTGCACTCCGGGAGTGCAGGCAGAAGTGAAAACTTGAACATTAACGTTGTGCATTTTTGAATATTTTGGAATGGTCAGGGAATAATTTCGCACGAATTACTTTATTTATCAGTATAAAAGTACTATCATGTATGTGGTAAAATACAATATTAATTTATTACGCTATCGTACACAAACATGACAATTTATATTGCATTAAAAATTTAACACTTCGGAACTATTATAATTATTTTATTAAAAAGTTTATCTCTCAGAAAAATCAACTTTCATCCATAATTTCAACGACTCTTTCACCATCATCATTACCAGCATCATCATCGCCAATCTCTAAAACTCAAACACACACGCACACTCGCGCAAGCTGCGCCGCTTAAACCAAACAGCGATGTTGATAAACTACGTTGAACGAAACGCGTAAGCGCCAAGAATTTCATGGCGCTTACAACATTTTGGTCGCGAGAAAATAATGCCCTATGAACGATCTAGCGCTTCATGTTTTACTTGTTTAATTAGAGATAACTAATGTTTTAGCGCTGCAGCAAACTTAAGTTCTAATTCTCACCAAAATCTTACGAATTTTCGATCAGGGTCACGTGTCCTGACGCGAGTGCACAACGCCGCTAAAGAAGTTTTCACTTCAAAAATTATGAACTATTAACATACAATACGAATTCTTTTTTTTAACTTCTATGCAGACCTGTATTGACAAGTTTCTTTACTAACCGATCTTATTCTTCGTGTTATCCCAATTCCTAATTAATTATAATTGGCATGATCTACTATCTAAGCCTAAGGATTTGGCGAAGACAGTGATTTGTACATAGAGTGACTGCCGTCAGACCTCCAGAACTCAGAGGGAAAATCAGACCTTTCTTATGTTAGATCACACGTGTTTTGAAATATAATTTCTTGGACGCGTGAGTTTCCTCACGATGTTTTCGTTCACCGCCGAGCAAGGGATAAATATGTACATAACTTAATTTCTTTACTCACACTGCTTAGGAGAATTATATCTGCCAGGTTCGTTGTTTCAATTATACTGTTCCAACAGCAAACTACAAACAGATTCAGTTTCAAACGACATGTTCTCATTTTAAATCTCACATAAATAGACGGGCTTTTTCATGGTACAGCGACTTTCAGTGTCGAATAGCTGAAGTTTTATCTACTGGCGGTGCCTTTGTAATCACGGCAAAGGTATAAGCAGTAGGATAACTTCAGAGAAACTATCGAAATGTTCACTCACAAAATGTCAAAAGTAGAGAGATGTAAGGAGTAAAACTTCAAAAAACGTAAGAAATGGTCGTACTCACACATATGTCACAGTAGAGAGCCCTCTATAAATTCGAAAACCCTAAGAAATCATAGCACTTATATACAGATGCACGCTGCTACACAATTTTGTTGGCAATTATGGCAAAAAGACCTAAGTGCACTGGTTAACATACTACTGTAACTTTCGACTGTGGTGTAATTTAATGTTTACGTTTATCAGCGGATGCCTGCCGCGTTCGGTGTTCGGTCGTGTGGTTGTTCAGATCAACCACACCAAACAGATTTTACCATATGTATGGGTAATTTTATACATTCAATGTTCCACATAAATGAGGAATATTACTGCGCTAAAAAAATCTCCAAATTTAAAAATGGTGGGTAAACACTCTTAATTTCTTTACGTTTATCTTTATACTACGACGAGCATACCGTCAAATATGTTAGTCAGTTATAGGTAATGAGCATACTATAATCACGTCTGTCTCCCTTTGCGGTAGACAGAAACTATGGAACGCCAGGTGCACCGAGACAAACATACGGTTCCGTACATAACAAACATAGGGTTCCGTATCTCAAAAGGATTAACGGATCCCTTATAGGATCACTTTGTTGTCAGTCCGTCTGTCAAAACCCTTTTTCTCAGGGACGATTTTTTCTTTTTTTTCTTTTTATCAAGCTGAAATAAATATCAGATACTCAGGTCTGCAATCCCTTCGAGCAGAGAAGTTTAGTCTCTGCTTACCCCAATTAGAGACACGCGTGATGATATGCATATAGTTAATGATCGTCTTTTTTACGCAACTGTCACAAAAAATCGTGTAGTGTTTTCAAGGTTATGTATGTTTATGAATTTATTCCGTCATAAGTACTAAACGCCTTGGTGCCTTCCAATGACATCTAATACACAGTAATCGTAGCATGCCCCATGATAACGCAATATGGCGACCACTAACCAATAAATCACAGGCTGCGCACGAAGGCACCCCGCGCCCACTAAAACTTTCAGCTCCTAAATGTATGTATGTATATCTTCACGCCAAGTCTGCGCTTTTACTGCCAAGGAGTTTTCCCAACGCTCCATTCGCACCATTTCCAGCAC
Source organism: Pyralis farinalis (assembly GCA_947507595.1). Taxonomy (NCBI): domain Eukaryota; kingdom Metazoa; phylum Arthropoda; class Insecta; order Lepidoptera; family Pyralidae; genus Pyralis; species Pyralis farinalis. Next base: position 37,982,684 of record OX382263.1, on the reverse strand, counting down.
TCATTCGTCTTTCCACATCAGCGGTGTACCTTCCATCCCAGCTGAAAGTGCATCCAAGATATACAATCTCATTAGCTTATTGGTTAAATTATTCTCCCATTGTACAGTAGGCTAGAATAGCTGAAATATTTAGGAGCTACCATGACCAAATTGGTCCTGTTTTATCAGAAGGTGATGTCAGGAGCCCCAGGAACCGGCGAGCGTGCCTGAAAAGAGCTATGAATGTCTAAATAGTGAAGCTAGTGAAGTATGTAAGGACCGCATCTTATGGCGCTCGGTACTCCCTGCCTACCCCGCAAGGGATTTAACATGAAGTTATACTCGTACATGTTAATTCGCGAACTATCCAATATGAGGTGCGCGTTCTACTTTACCCGCCGACTTGTAGCGGTGAACTGAGTTACTACATAATATTAGTGTCATTGGTTCCCCATAGGTTATTACATGGTTATTACCCTCACAGTGTTAGGGTTCGTAATTTTATTTTATATTTTAAGATGGTTTAACAAACAATAGATGGGGGCAAATATTATAAGTCTAAATTCAACTAATTTATTATACCGGAAACGCGTAACGAATAACTTATATGTTTAACGAATAACTTGGCGCGGAGTTTTGATTTGGCGGGCAGATGGTTTCTTGGAGTCTGGCTTAAATTCGGACATGGTTTAATTTCATCAACCCTATGAAGCTCAACGTAACCTAAAATGAGTTTAAAATAGTTACGGCAATATATCCGCGCCGTGTAAGAGCACTTTTAGTGATCAAATTATCTAAATCCAGAATTACAGCGGCGAACGCCTCCACAAACATAAAAATTCCCCGAAAACAAAATAAATCTACTTCCCCTGACATTGATCAAGATTTGTGCCAGTTTTATATGTTTTTTATAGTGTTTAACGTCGAACAAGAATTTATTTATAGTTCTGCGATGTCTGTCCATCCGGTACACCCTGTATATCGGAAATCACGGTAATTGTAATCAAACCCTGGTAAGACTTGTAATTATTAATATTCATTTTTATATACACAGCCCACCTGATACAAAGCGGTTAACGTAGCATATCTATCGCTCGCGCGATGCCAATGGGAGACAGTTGTGTCTATGTATGTATGTTGGCAACAAACAGACATTTTATATAATGTAATTATTCTGTACATATGTATGATACTAAAGTCCTCCTAAACGGCTGGACCGATTATGATGAAATATTGTGTATGTAAAAGTGGGTACACAATTAGATCTGGTGGGAGTCACTGCTAACGGGACAATTGGCATCGCGCACGCCTCTTTCGCGGGACGCTTCTTCTAAGACGCTGAAAGCGGGGTGTTCCGCGTATTGCGGGATGGTTGGCAACCCTAGCTATATGCTTGTATGCCTCCCAAAGTTTTATAAGAAAACTAGGTTGTTCTGCCATATAAATTATTTCTCATTAATATTTTTTTTGAAGTTATACTTCTAATGCGACTTGCAAAAAGGTTGCGTTAAACGTTTAACGCTACCATGGAGGGGGAATAGAAAGCGACAGAGCGATGGTGAATGCGTGGCACTCGAACACAAAAGTACAGGTTGAAGCTGCTAAATGTTTCACGTTATTACCGGTAGAGGGCGCTATAGTTAAAAATGTGCAATAGGTTAAAACTGCTAAATGTTTCACGGTATTACCGGTAGATGGCGCTATAGGTAAAATGTATAACATTTGTATTTTACATTTGACTTGTATGTAATACATTCCATAAACATCGCCGCTACTACTTGATAGACGATTTTTAATTTAAGTTATTAATGTTAAATATTTATTTAATGATGCCAGAGAAGTATAACTTCTCACGCGCGTACATAAGTACACGCGCCCATTTTTTTATAAAAAATACTTTACAGCCTTTACTTTACTTATGACCTAGATACGTTAAATCGGTCGAGCCGTTTCAGACCACAAACACCGTGATACGATATTTTATATATAAAGTTGTAATAAATGTCCATACAAAAAGCTATATTATCAGTTCATATATTTAGATATAAATCGTTTATAAATACATATTATATTGATAAAAGCTAATTAAAAACATGTGATGTTTATTAAATTAATGCAGATAATGGCTGAAACATATATTAAACTGAACTGTTAATTAAAAACATGTTTGATAATAAATAAATTGGTAAAAATATTACGTTCAAATTCATTAATTTTCATAAATCGTGATAAGCAATTTCCATCAATACTATTTTCTTCTAGCATTATCCCGTTTCCTGATCCTTTAGGATTGGCGGGTTCCGTTACCAAAGCCTAAAGATTTGGCGAAGATACTGATTTTGCCATGGAGCGACTGCAGTCCAACCTCCACAACCCAGAGGGAAAACCAGACCTTCCTTAGGTTAGATCACACGACTATCGAAATACAATTTCTTGGACGTGCGGGTTTCCTCACGATGCTTTCCATCATCGCCGAGCAAGTGAAATTACAAACATCAATATATCAATTAATAGGTACGTGAAGCAAAAACTTTGTACCCCTTTTTACGAAAATTAGTTAAAGTTTATATGGAGAAGTAATAAAAATCGGCCAAGTGCGAGTCGGACTCGCGCACGAAGGGTTCCGTACCATTATCTATAAAAACCGCAAAAAAAAAAAAAAAAAAAAAACACATTTGTTGTATGGGAGCCCCCTTAAATATTTGTTTTATTTTAATTTAATTATTTATTCTTAAAGTGAATATATAACTAAATATTCTATGAATATTTCAAGCGTCTACCTGTTGCCGTTATCAATATCGAGCAAAAATGAGCAAAAAATTCACGTTTGTTGTATGGGAGCCCCCTTAAATATTTATTTTATTCTATTTTTTAGAATTTGTTGTTATAGCGGCAAAAGAAATACATCATCTGTGAAAATTTCAACTGTCTAACTATCACCGTTCATGAGATACAGCCTGGTGACAGACGGACGGACGGACGGACAGCGGAGCCTCAGTAATAGGGTTCCGTTTTACCCTTTGGGTACGGAACCCTAAAAATCACGTTTGTTGTATGGGAGCCCCCTTAAATATTTATTTTATTCTACTTTTTAGTATTTGTTGTTATAGCGGCAACAGAAATACATCATCTGTGAAAATTTCAACTGTCTAACTATCACGGTTCATGAGATACAGCCTGGTGACAGACGGACGGCCGGACGGACAGCGGAGTCTAAGTAATAGGGTTCCGTTTTACCCTTTGGGTACGGAACCCTAAAAAAGACATTACACACACAGCCATGGCTTTGACACACAAACAAATATGCCCAAATATATACGTACTCTTTTGTTTATGGTTGAAGTCTGTGGTCAAACTGAGAAGAGTATAATATTATTGGTCTTTAGTATTATTTGTATATAGTCTTGCGGAATGTCAAAAATAATGGTAATTATGTTAATGTCATAATCATAGTTTGTCTAATAGATTTTTATACTTTATGTTAGTTATTTAAACTTAAAAATTATATGAATTAACGTCGATTTCGACCACCGGCCGACCATTAGCTAGTACACATAAATCCGAGAACACGAATTTAGTGGTATTTTTAGCCCGTCTGTGGAAGTACCTCCAGCACAGAAAACCGCAGCCAAATAACAACTCCCTAGATGCCTGTTGTGCGTGCGTCCTGCGTGTGAGTGAGGTCACCAGTAAGCTCCTGAGGAGTTGCTGGGTTAGCAGCAAACGAGGCATCGCGCGAATGATACTTAATTTATTACGAGCGTTCATAGGCTACCGTAACCGCATTACATCAGTTACAAAAAACCTCACGTACTAGGATGATTTGAAGGATCTATATCGTCCTAGGATTAGGAAATTGGATAACACTAAGAAGTGGTAACCTAATGATCGAATTTCGACAGCGCTTCATTAACTTTTTAAATTTATTCTATAGTCTATAGTCTAAGATCCGAATAAGAAACAACCTTCACCCATCTGCTTAATGAATGAAAAGTATTTTAAATGAAATTTAATACATTAAAAACCAGTTGAGAATGCCCAAGCTTGCATTGCCAAAGGAGCACCTGCCTCGTCAATTGTATAACAATTCAAGTTTTTTCTTTTTTAATTTGTCGGTCATTTTGACCATGTTCCTTAAGAGATAGGAACGGTGTTCCTGAACATTCCTATTCTACTTTTTTATGCTGAATCCGAATCTGAAGTCAAAATTCGAATATTCGAAAAAAACGCACACACAGACAAACGCACAGACAAACATATAGATTTCATATAGGAACGGTATTCCTGAATATATAGTGAGTTGCTAAAAAATCCCGGCCAGTTTATAATTAATTAAGAAATCAAAAATGACCGAAAACGTTTATTATTATGATTATTTTCTTTTATTTCATGGGTTTTAATCCCGTGCGCGTTGATATGAATCCAACGCGTAGAGGCCCCTTCGAAAAGAACGATGTAATGTATTATACCCGCCGTGACCTGCTTCAGGGGATATTAATGCGATAATATACCCATGAACAGGTCACGGCAGGTATTGGGACTATTGGAAATATGTCGGAAAAAAGCGGGCTATTAAAATGAGATCTGGAGGTTTTATTGGAACTGGGCTACTGCAGAAGAGGGGATTATTATCATTTTTTTTATGCAACGTCTAGAGACTTACAAGCATACGGCCCACCTGATGTAAAGCAGTTACCGTAGCTCATTAACGTTTGTAACATATATCACTCTCGCGATGCCTCCTCTGCTGCTTACACAGCAACCCCTTAGGAGCTTTACTGGTGACATTACTCACACGCAGGAACACAACAACCCTCTAGAGAGTTGTTGTAGTAAAACTAATTAATTATAACTTGGCCTGGATTTTTTTAGCTTACTCACTGGTAATATAGTTTTAACATATTAAGTTTCATACATAAAATACTTTTCATTCCCTAAACAGATGGGGTCGGTCATTTCTTATTCGTATCATAGACTACTATGTTTGTATGCCTCTTGACGTTGTATAAAAAAAACATGGTCCTGATTCAACCGTATAGATGAGACTTCCACGAGGCGTGTTAACCTTGAAACGTTTTTGTGTCTGTCTGTCCGAATTGAATACTAAACTTTAGTGCCTCACAAACGAGTTCCCAAATGGACAAGCCCGAACAGAATTCGCTTAGAGCATGTCGTACTACAAATAAACTAAATTTTGTTGTTTTTTTTTGTACAACGTCGGGAACGTGAAATAAATAACCTATGGAGAACCAATGAGGTCGTATTACATGTTAACCGCTACGTGTCGAGGAGTAAAGTAGAACGCTCAGATCTTATGGACTAGTTCGCGGATCAACTTCGCGGCACTTATCGGCATTGATTAAAATATTCTCCCATTGGTCTGTAGGCTCGAATCGCTGATTTAGGCGCTAAAACACAACGTCTTTGTGAGCGTGCCTCAGCCACTACATCCTACTTTGCGTTGCATTTCCGTTCCATCATTCCTCTACATGTACGAATGAATAGAGCATGCCCTTCTTATACCGATGAAACATTAAAAAAAAATTATTTGTCTGTAAACTCGGTTTACGGACGATAATTTTACGTGATAACGCCATAAGAAAACATTCAACAGTTGACAAAACAGTTCACGTGTAGGTTGTGTGCCGCCGCTGTCTCTCTTCTACTCGGACGCATCGGCCGATGGAGTGGAAGAGAGATAGATGCGTCGCAAGCCGAACGCTTAGGCCGATCGTGCCTCTCTATCTTTTGTTTCGCGCTCTCGCTTACACGCTCGGCACACGCGGAACGTGACACGTCGAAAAATTTCTAGTTATGTATACAAACGTTTTGTTACAGGAATTTGAACCGGTGCCAGTTCCTAAACAGCATTATGGAAACTTCTACACTGGAGACTCGTACATCGTCTTAAATGTAAGTACCCTCACGGTTAAGTTCTCATTAACTCATTGTAATTATCCCAAAAGTGGAAATTCATTCATATTATTGATATGTTTCATCAACACCAGGTCCCTTGCGGGGTAGACAGGAAGGACCGAGCGACATAAGACGCGGTCCTTACACACTCGCTTTTTTAACATTTATAGCTATTCTCATACAAGTTCGCCGGTTTCTGGGGCTCCTGGCGTCACCTTCTGATAAAACATGACCAATTTGGTCATGGTAGGTAAGTCTTGGTCTTCCTCAGCTCCTACATCCTTCATATGTTTTATTCACGAAGGAAATAACGAAATAGTGTACAGATTTTGCTTTGAAGCTCAACTCCACTGTGGTTAATATGATACTTAATATATTACAAGTGATAATAGGCTACGATAACTGCTTTACATCTGGTGGGCCGTATGCTTGAATGACTCTCGACGTTGTATAAAAAAAATAAAAAAATACATTTCAACAATAAGCCGATAAGGCTTATTGGTTAAAATATCCTCCCATTGGTCAGTAGGCAGCTATTCGCTGAGATGTTTACGGCGCTAAAACACAACGTTATTATGAGCCCTGCGCTGTTTCATGCGCATCTCAGGTAAATAAATATTGTCGGACATAATTACACAGCGCCATCTAGCCCCAAAGTAAGCGAAGCTTGTGTTATCGGTACTAGACAACTGATAAACATACGTAAATACATTTATCTATCTATAACTTCACGCCAAATCCCTCACGGGGTAGGCAGAGAGAACCGAGCGCCACGTGACTCGATCCTTACATACCTCACTCGCTTCAATAACATTCATTGCTCTTTTCATGCACGCTCGCCGGTTTCTAAGACTCCTGACATCACCTTCTGATCTAATACATCTTTTTTTGTAAATACATACTTATCAGGAACACCGTTCCTATATGAAATCTATATGTTTGTCTGTGTGTGCGTTTGTATGTGCGTTTTTTTTTAATATTCGAATTTTGACTTCAGATTCGGATTCAGCATAAAAAAGTAGAATAGGAATGTTCAGGAATACCGTTCCTATCTCTAAAGGAACATGGTCAAAATGGCTGACAAATTAAAAAAAAATGATTTGTTATATAATTGACGAGCCAGGTGTTCCTCTGGCAATGCAAGCTTGCGCATTCTCAACTGGTTTTTTTTTTAATTTGTCGGTCATTTTGACAAGAGATAGGAACGGTGTTCCTGAACATTCCTATTCTACTTTTTTATGCTGAATCCGAATCTGTAGTCAAAATTCGAATTTTCCAAAAAAAAGCGACAGACAGACAGACAAACGCACAGACAAACATATAGATTTCATATAGGAACGGTGTTCCTGAAAAGTAAGGAAGAACGCAGGTAGCGTGACTGGGTTGTTATAGTTCCGCGCTTTGCTATAGTTATGCGTTAGTTTCACCAGAGGGAGACTGTACATAAGTCGTCTGCGTGGGTACCTCTGTCTCACCTATTTCTACCGCCAAGCAGCTTACTCAACCATTTATATAGCTGTGTTCCGGTTTGAGTGACGCCCCTGGTGTTGCAAATGTCCATAGGCTACGGTGACTGTTTAACATCAGGCAGGCCGTATGCTTGATTGCCACCTTAGTGGTATATAAAAAAAAAAAGATATAGCAGAGAAATTACTGGGTACTGTGACGAAACAGCCTTAGGTCACAAGATTGGCAACGCGCGAATAACATCCCCGCGGTGTTGCGAACGTCAATAGGCTGCGGCGACCGCTTACCATCTAATGCGTGAATATGCGCATGCGCCAATAACGCTTCTCTTATTCTCCTCTTAATCTATGGTGAAGCGATAGCGGAGGAATTTTTTAACATTTTTTATAAGGGAGCGGATGCGGAATTCCCATCAACCTAGTATGTGACCGCGACCACGTTAGCATCTACTAAGTATAGCGAACGGGAGCCGGCGCTAGTAAGCATAAACTAACTGAAGACGTAAATAAGCACATATTTTACATATATATTGCCCATTTTGCCAATAACATATTTCTTTTTGTCACCAGACGTCGGGAGAAAGTCCAAACTTCAACTGGGATATTCACTTCTGGCTTGGCAATAAGACCTCCCAGGATGAGGCCGGGACCGCTGCCATTTTGACAGTAAACCTGGACGAAGGGCAGTTCAATGGTGCTGCAGTTCAGCACAGGGAAACCCAGGGTTATGAATCCAAGCAGTTTCTGGATTACTTTCAACCAGGTAAATACATATGCCGCCAAATGCAAGCGTTGCACAAAATCTGTGGCATAACGCTTGTATATCGAGTTCGCATTCAAGATATAATGAATAGAATTGAATAGATAAGAATAATTGAGATAAGAAAGGTCATGCTGCGTTTGTTCGGATAAGTTCTCGACAAGCTCGGTGGCTCAGTCGTGAATGACGCGACTTTGACACCAACGCTCGTGAATTCGATTCCCACACAAGGCAAACATTTGTGTGCATGAACATGTTTGTCTTAATCTGGATGTTTTCAGAGAGGTAGGGCGCATCAAAGTACCTCCACCTCACAGAAAACCGCAGCCAAATAACATTTCCCTAGAGGCTTGTTGTGTTCCTGTGTGTCAGTGAAGTCACCAGTAAGCTCCCAAGGAGCTGTTGTGTAAGCAGGAGAGGAGGCATCGCGCGAATGATACTTACTAGTAAATAACAGCAAGCTGTGTAGGCAGAGCTGATATTTTTTAAATTTAAAAAATATTTAAATATTTTATTTTTAATTTTTTAATTTTTTAAAAATATATGGAACCCTGTACGACATCTAGCGACGAGTGCTGTTACTTTTTCTGTTGATGGGAGTGCAGTGCAGACTCTGCACTGCAGAGTGGCCGGCCATACGTTTTCCCATATGTTTTTTTTTCTAATTGGAACGATTTTGGACCGTTCTTCCTCACCAACGAACATTTAAATTTCAAATTAAAGGATACAAAACTACAATATGTTAGCTATTAGTGTGTCGATTTTGGAGTTTCTCACTATTACCGTCTAAACGCTAGCTGGATGACATCAGTCTACCCCAAACGGCAATTTTGAGGGTAATGTGGCTCCGCTGGCTATCGCAGCTCTGCCAAATATATCGCTAGCGTTAATAGCCTATGGTACCCGCTTTACATCAGGTGGGCCGTATGCTTGTATGCCTCCCGACGTAGTATAAAAAAAAATACTAACAGGTAATTATATGATCCGGCGAAATGATCACAAAATGGCGGTGCTGTCCCCCCACCGCCCGCGACGCGTAATAATTCTCACTCAACGTAATGAATTATTTAATTGCAATTTGATCTAACCTGCTTTGTGTGCTTCCGCCACCAATTAGTTCATGCGGCCTAGCGCCGGCCGGCACCCACCCACTGCCGCTAGTTGATGCAACATGCCGACGCGACCATGCCGCGAAGACCAGTTTAACAATATAGTAACTCACCTGGGTGTTCCTGTATTTTGAGTCGCCTTATACCTCGTACATTCCTGAATTTTTTTTTAAAAAAGCACCTACCTTTTGGACATTATTTAATAAAAACCCATATTTTTCGACGTTTTTTCGGCGTTTTTCCAAATTTTAGCAAATTCTTCGCTTCTTTTGCGCTTTTCTGTGTGCCGTCTGCTGTCGGAGCGAGTGAGGCACACTGCTGCATCAATATTTCATTGATCACAGAGCCAAAAAAGCGAAAAATCGAAATTTTTAATTTATAAACAAACCGCCGAGTCTACCTAAGTACCGTTGTTGACATAGTGCATCACCAGTTTAACAATATAGTTACTCATCTGGGTGTTCCTGTATTTTGAGTCGCCTTATACCTCGTACATTCCTGAAATTTATTTTAAAAAAGCACCTACCTTTTGGACATTATTTAATAAAAACCCATATTTTTCGACGTTTCGAGTGTGCTGCGCCGCACGATGCGACAGAAAGCAGAGCCGCTATTGCGGGGCAATGACGGCCTTCCTCTTGCTGCCAGGGAATCAGCAAGTCTGCTCCTAGGGACACTATTTCCGGACGATACGCCCGAAATGGACACGCCGGAGCAGGCTGCGTTAAGAACCACAGCATGGAGAGAGGAAGCGAAGAAGCAGGATGACCCTCCATTTACAAGTGATGAAATAATGGGGGCGGCCCTTAGTTTCTCGCCTAAAAAAGCGCCAGGGAAAGACGGCCTCACGGCGGATATAGTAATCGCGGCTTTGAAATCGGACGAAGGGGTATTTTTAAAAATTTCAAATACGAGCTTAAAGATAGGACACTTCCCCTCGAATTTTAAGGGAGTGGAAGTCAAATTGATAGGGAAGGACGGGAAAGACCCTGAACTGCCAAAATCGTATCGGCCGATAGGCCTCTTGTCGGTGCTCGGCAAAGTCCTCGAGAAGGCAATTATTAAAAGGCTTAGATGGCACCTCCTTGGCGGTCTCAATCCAAGGCAGTATGGCTTTATGCCCCAGCGCGGGACCGAGGACTCCCTCTATGATGCCATGACACAGCTCAAAAGAATCGAACGAGAAAAGAAAATCGCTTTACTAATAACACTGGATATAGAGGGAGCCTTCGATAACGCATGGTGGCCGGCTGTGCTGCATGGATTGACGACAAGGGGCTGCCCGCGAAATATCCACAGGGTGTTGAAGTCCTACCTGGAAGGACGCAAAGTCACGCTGAGCTATGCCGGAGAGGAGGTAACAAAGATATGCTCGCGAGGCTGTATCCAGGGTTCAATTGCTGGGCCCACCCTGTGGAATATCATAATGGACGGACTTTTAAATGAACTCGGGGACTCTGGCGAGTACTGCCAAGCGTTTGCCGATGACGTTTTTATTATCATATCGGCCGATACGATAGAGGAACTGGGTAGCAGGGGGAATGCGGCAATATCTCTGCTAGAAAAGTGGGGAAGCCGCAATAAAATGAGATTCGGCCCGAAGAAAACTAAAGCCATGATCATAACCAAACGTAAGTTGGATCGCTCGCCCTTGCTTAGGATGGGCGACAGACATGTAGAAATAGTAAGAGAAGTTAAATTGTTGGGAGTCATCATAGACAATAAGTTACGTTTCGGGTCACATGTGACAGCGGTATGCAAAAAAGCTACCGCAATTTACAAACAGTTGGCGAGAGCAGCCAAAGTCACATGGGGTCTGAACCCTGAAATCCTCAGGACTATCTACGTGTCTGTCGTCGAACCGATAATACTGTACGGGGCGAGCGTATGGGTGGGGGCAGTATCCCTGCAAAAGACTAAGAAACAGCTTCGGTCGCTTCAGAGGGCCTTTGCTCTAAAAGTAAGCAAAGCTTACCGTACGGTTCCTCTGGTTGCGGCTCTGGCTGTCGCTGGGATGCTGCCCCTGGACATGAGGGTGGCTGAGCAGGCCCGCCTTTTCGAGACGAAAAGGGGGAAGCCCTTGTCGGTCTGCAAGGATAGGAGGATCGAGAGGCCTGTGCCTCACGGCAATAGTCCACACCCGGCGCGACATACCGCAATAAGATACGAGCCTGTAGACCCCGAAAATCTTCCGGTGGGGGTCTGCATCTACACGGACGGCAGCAGGATCGGGAACCGAGTGGGGGCAGCTCTGACTGTGTGGCGTGATGGACACGAAATCGCCTTCAAAACCTACCGGCTGGAGAGTTTCTGCTCCGTTTTTCAGGCTGAAATGCTGGCAATCTTGAGAGCAACAGGGTTTGCGGGGCGGTGCGGTTGCTCGAGGGTTAACATACTTAGTGATAGTATGTCATCCCTCGAGCTGCTGCAGAATCCGGACTCTCTGCATCCTGTTGCTTTCGAGATAAGAACCAACATGTATGACTTGCTGGCTTCCGGAGTGGATGTGAGGCTCTACTGGCTGAGAGCACATGTGGGCACACCGGGAAATGAAAGAGCAGACGAACTGGCTAAGAAAGCAGCGCAAAAGAAGACGGCGGCGGACTACGACGCGTTCCCCTTATCGTACGCAAGGTGGTCATTAGGCAGGAAACCCTAAAGGAATGGGAAAACCTATACAAGGAGGAAACCAGTAACAAAACTATGGGGATTTTCCTGCCGGATGGACACCAGGCGTACAAATATGCGAACAGTGCTGTCCCGGACAACCTGATGACACAAATTCTTACTGGTCATGGGGGCTTCGGGCAGTACCTCCACAGGTTCAAGCTCAGGGACGCGCCGTGGTGTGTCTGCCAGACAGGTGTAGTAGAGGATGTGTTGCACATTCTCCTGGAGTGCCCACATTTCGGGGTCAAGAGAATGGACCTAGAACACCGTTTGGGCTGCAGACTGACGAAGAACAGTCTAGCTGGCCTGTTGATGGGCAAAGAATCCAGAGAGCACCTCATAACATTTAGTAGGTCGGTGATGAGGTCGGTCTGCAGATCAAACGGTAGCACAGCGATTTGGGATTAGCTGTGGGGCGCGGATAAGTATAGGGAGGAAGGGGCGATCATGGCTAAGAAAATAAGACAATATGTACCTGCCCGAGGCCTCTTTACAGCCAAGGTGAGTAATCAGACTGGCAAACAAATTAACGCAAGGCAATAAGCCTGAAGGACGCGGGATAATCCCAAGAAAAGAAGGGAAAGAAAAGGAAAACTTTTTTTTTTTTTCTTTTTATAGTATTTCAGCATAGTGGCCCCTCTTTGCCTGATGGTAAGCGAAAGAGGAGCCCAAATCGCAACTGCAACTGACAATATACTACATCCCGTATCCTGTCAGTTGACGCTGCCATGCTGACCCGCAAAATGCTTCTTCACGCTTCGTTTGAAGGATCCCATATTGTAGGAAGGAGGGAACACATGTGCAGGCAAGGCGTTCCACTTTTTAATGGTACGACAAAGATAGGAGTTGCCGAACTTTTTGGTACGCGAAGAGATCTCCTCAACCGTGGAACTATGACATCGCAAGCCCGCACGTGTGGTTCTATGACGGAAGGGTGAGGGTGGGATAAGGGAAAACAGTTCTTCAGAGCACTCGCCATGGTAAAGGCGGTAAAATACGCTTAGAGAGCCTATGTCCCTACGGAGTTGAAGAGGTTCTAGGTTTTTGGTGACCTCTTCGTCGTCAATTATGCGGATAGCCCGTCGCTGCAACCTATCGAGAGCCTCAAGAAGATACTGTGCGGACTTATACAAATACAAATAAGAAAAACTTATACAAATAAAAAATTAAAAACGACCCTGGAATACGGGGGAGCCAAGAACGCCGATCTGCACATATCCAGCAGGCTAAACCGCCTGCTGGATATGTGTATAGTCGATTGGACAACATAAAAAAAAAAAAACATGCCGACGCTGCCGTGGCTGCTGCGGTAGTCTCCGCCTCGGCTGCTGCTCTTACGATTAACGAGTGACTTTCGCAAAATAACGCCTGAATCTATTAACTAATTCTTTAGCTATCAATTGGTGCAAATTAATTTTGGATGTAGATATGTAGCTATAACACCAAGCTGTATTCACCGATTTTTAATCATTTGTTTTCTGAATTGCCTCCCCATAGTGGGAAAGCAAATTAAAAAATTAAAAGACGTATTCACGACAAAAAGTTTAGTACTTTTTTTATACTACGTCGGGAAGCATACAAGCATACGGCCCACCTGATGTTAAGTTATCGTGGCCTATTAACGCTAACGATTAAGTATCACTCGCGCGGTGCCTCCTCTGCTGCTTACACAGCAACTCCTTGGGAGCTTACTAGTGACCTCACTCACGCGCAGGAACGCAACAACCCTCTAGGGAGTTGTTATTTGGCTGCGGTTTTCTGTGAGGTGGAGGTGCTTCCCCAGACGGGCTGCTTTGATGCGCCCTAAACTTTAGTTTGTATAAAGGTTTCCTTATTAGCTTTTCATTACCCTAGCTATCCGTTACTTGGAGGGCGGCCATGCGTCTGGGTTCAGTCACGTGATCACCAACGCTGGTGCTGAGAAGAGACTATTCCAGATCAAGGGCAAGAGGAACGTGAGAGTGAGGCAGGTTAGTTCTTTTCTTCATATAAATCAGGTTGCAAGTGTGAGATTACTGTATGAACGCTTGAGATACAAAAAGTATCACTCGTGCGATATCATGCTCCCGCTGCTACGCCAGTAAACTCACCCAATGAGGAGCTCGGCGGCGGAGTCGTTTACCACTTACTGCTTTGACACCAAGGCTCGTGGGTTCGATCCCCACAGGGAACAAACATTTACGTGCACGAACATGTTTGTTTGTCTTGGTCTGGTTGTTTTTAAGGGATAAAAATCAACCAGACCAAGACAAACAAACAGATAATGCCCGTCTGGGGAAATACCTCCACTTCACGTAAAAACGCAACCAAATAACAAGTCCCTAAAGAGATGTTGTATTCCTGCGAGTGAGTGTGGTTCAGTAAGCATCTAAGGAATGTTAGCAGATGAGTAAATGTATCGCGTATTAATGTATTGTAAGAGTTTGGACTTTGCATCAGGTGGGCCGTATACTTGTATGTCTCCCGACGTTCTATAAAAAAATACAGGCAGGAAACAACACCTCTTCAGGGAGTTACTGCGTTTCTGAAACTTGAACCTCGTCACTGAGCTATTTACAGCGGTTAATTACAGCTAAGTCATGTCTCTCTTTTCCTAGTTGGCAGTGTGTACCACGTGTACGTTAAATTGCCTCTAACTCTAGTGATGATAGCGAGTTGCTTGAATCTCAAATCATAATTAAGTCTACTGTGTACTGTCTCACAAAGCAGAACAAGTTTAAACATTTTTGTTCGCTAATAAAATAAAAACGGGGATAGCCTGCTAATTTTGGCTATAATGGTGCAAGTCAAGCTCAGTGGCTCAGTCGTGAATGACGCGACTTTGACACCAACGCTCGTGGGTTCGATTCCCACACAAGACAAACATTTGTGTGCATGAACATGTCTGTTTGTCTTCGTCTGGATGTTTTAAGAGAGGTATGGCGCATCAAAGCAGCCCGTTTGGGGAAGTACCTCCACCTCACAGAAAACCGCAGCCAAATAACAACTTCTAGAGGATTGTTGAGTTCCTGCGTGTGAGTGAGGTCACAAGTAAGCTCCCAAGGAGTTGCTGTGTAAGCAGCAGAGAAGGCATCTTAATATTACGCAAGCGTTAATAGGCTACGGTACCCGCTTTACATCAGGTGGGCCGTACGCTTGTATACCTCCCGACGTAGTATAAAAAAAAAGTCACACCGAAATACATACCCACTGTACACTTGAAAGTCCAGAAATACTAGCAACAATTGATAGTAATGTAGGACTGCAAGTTTCTGGACGAAAGAACGCCGTTCAAGGACGACTTTCAAGACGAAAGGTTGTATAATAATGGTGTTAAGTTGGTTTAAGATCGAGGATGAATAAATGGATTAGCATAACAGGCAGTGAACATTAGGGTAAATACGTTCTAGAAGACGATGCTGTTAGATTGAAACACAAAAAGAGGATTGTGTAAGAAGGCACTGAACATTAAAGAAGAAATATGTATATACAGTTTATGTAATATCCAGCACATAATTCAAGATCGTCAGTAGCTTATATTCCTCTTCTCATTACCGCGTTTCCTAATCCATTAGGATTAGGGGAATCCGCTACCTAAGACGAAGGATTTGGCGAAGATACTGATTTTTACATGGAGCGACCGCCGGCAAACCTCTACAACCCAGAGGGAAATCAGACCTTTCTTAGGTTAGGTCTTTCGAAATATAATTTCTTGGACGTGCGGGTTTCCTCACGATGTATGTTATCTTTAACCGCCGAGCAAGTGATAATTACAAATATGTAGGTACATAAATTTAGGATTCGAACTGGAGACCAATTGCTCAATAGGCTGGCTCTTTATTCACTGGCCTATCTGTTAGTAGCTTATCGTTTTATATCAATGCCCTATAAACTCTACTATAATATATTTTTATCAGGTGGATGCTTCAATTGACTCCATGAATAAAGGGGACTGCTTCATTTTGGACGTGGATCATGATATCTTCGTGTTTGTTGGTGAAAATGCTAAGAATATAGAAAAACTGAAGGCTATATCAGTTGCCAACCAAATACGAGACCAGGATCACAACGGCAGAGGGGATGTTGACATAATTGGTAAGTATGTATTTTGCATCTCGCGATGTGCAGACCGACCGGTTTCGCCTTTGCAGCGCACGAGATGTCTTCAAAACTCCACCAAGCGCCTACAATCAACAGTATCAACATAATATCTATTTTGCTTTTATCTTGAGCAACAATGTTGGTCATTTGCTTTTGAGCAACAATGTTGGTCATCAAGCTATATCCAAAAAAACTGAGACATCTTAGATAATATTCCCATTATCTACGCAATTATTCGTTTATCCACATTTATGCATCAACAGTAAACTTGATGTTGAAACTACATTACAGAGTAATAAGTGTGGAATAATAAAGTGGTCAAAAAAAGGAATCAGGATCGTCGGGTTGTTTATCACCATCATTTAGTGCAGAGTTCGGCAAACTTTTGTATTCAAGGTAACACTTGCACAACACCTATCAAATCAATAAATTTTAGCTGTAGGTAAACATAATATAAACCAGTTGAGAATGCGCAAGCTCGCATTGCCAGAGGAATACCTGGCTCGTCAATTATATAACAATTTAATAATTTTTTTTAAACTTTGTCGGCCATTTTGACCGTGTTCCTTAAGAAATATGATATTGGTTTTTAAGACATTCCTATTCTACTTTTTTATGCTGAATCCGAATCTGAAGTCAAAATTCGAATATTCGAAAAAGAACGACAGAGACACACACACAGACAAACATATAGATTTCATATAGAAACGGTGTTCCTAAAAAATGTTCAATAAGAAATGTAACTGAGCTCAAACTTTCAAAATTTGGGGCAATCGTAATCTCGCTCAACTCTCACCTATGTGGGTGTTATATTATTAACATTTTGATAAACTGTCAATTTTTTTGCAGCGTACCGGCTAATGACGACGGTACATCATTATGCCGTGCACACACTTTGCGGAAAACTGTTTTAGTGTTACTCTAATAAAACTAACTAAAGTAGTAAAGAAAAAATCTATGCTTTGTCTGAGAAAACATTACTGTTGCATTATCTATTCATTTAATCGATCGCTCTTATTAAATAATACATCTAAATGAAAACTTGACTGATTCAAAGGCGCTTACATGGGGCAGCCCTCAAGGTTTGGTGCTGGGTCCCTATCTCTTGAATATATACTGGAACATCCTTTATATACACACTTGGTATAGGACCTAATGGACTAAAGACTAGAAATATATTCTAAGATATGTCATTAATGACTCAGGTTTACTCCCGAATATAGTCTGTTCTTAGTTATAATATCCATGAAATATTTACAAACTGAAATGGTTGAATCTCTTTCATATTAGATCCTTACTCATCTGGCTCGGACACGGCGAAGTTCTTCTCAGCGCTTGGTTCTGGAGACTTGGATGCGGTATCAGATGCCTCTGAAGGCGGCGACGACGAGGTAATTGTTTATTTTGGTGGAAAGGAAGAGAGTGAAGAAAGATGTTTTAGCATTCCGCACGACGACGATGATTATTGAAATGTAATATTATTTCGTACTCAAAAGATAAAGCCTTTGTAAGATCATTATTATGCCTGTCTGCCTTGCACAGGCGCTTATGTCAGACATTGATTGACATAGAAATCTAAAATTTGTCGTAGTTATGATAATGAATGTCCTTCACATATTTTTATTTCAATAATAACATCTACATAGTTAATAGATTCAGTCATTATATTGCCAAAGTCAAATTTACAGGCAATTTCATCTAAACTATATTGTGTGCTTCCGCTATTAGTTCATGCGAACCAGTGCCGGCCGGTACCAACCCACTACCGTTTGTAATATAAAGGAACAATTAGAAATTATTAAACATAAAAATTCTAATATCTCTCTTAAGAACAAACATACCGACGGAAGCAACTCTCCTCTATTAAAAATCTTTCCACTCACCCCTTCCACCCCCCACCCATCTCTATATAAAGTACGGCACTAAGATGGATTCGTCATTCGTAGCATGTCATTCTAACGACTAACATCTATAGCGCCTGAGGATGCCTCGTGAAGAGGCGAAACACGTGTCGCAGCGCGACCGGAGCAGCCAGGGCAGCAACTGTAGTGGGTGGGTGCCGGCCGGCACTGGGTTCGCATGAACTAATCGGTAGCGGAAGCACACAAAGTTTCGAGATATCTTTATCTTTCTATCGACATCTTTACGCCAAGTCGCCTAGGATAGACAGAGGAAACCGAGTGTTATATGACTCGGTTGTAACAGAGATCTTCAGCATTCATACCTCTTCTCATTAATTTAGTAGTGGTAGGTGAATCTTGAGAGCTTGATGGCGTCGTTACGCGTGTCATTCTAACCGAACACGCAGGTTAAGCAACGTCGACCGCAACCTGTCCATGGATGGGTTTGTCTACCTCGAGTTTCTCCGTACTTCGGAGGGCACGTTAAGCCGTCGGTCCCGGCTGTTTTCGATAGATGACAGTCGTTAAACTAAGCCAGCCTTCGGGTGGCTTGAAAACACTGGCCTCCGCCAATCCGCATTTGAGCAGCGTGGTGGAGTTTGCTCTAAACCACTTCGGTTGAAGGGAGACCCGTATCCCTGCAGTGGGATGAGTGAGGGTTGATGTGGTAGGTGGATCTTGGCCTTCCTCGGCTCCTATAGCCCTCCACGTTTGCGTTATACGTATATAAGTTTCAACATATCTTTATCTACAGGGAAAGGTAAACGAACTGCATGAATCTCTTCTTCTTCTTCGCGTTACTCCGTTTCCTTTTCCGTTAAGATTAGCGGGGTCCGCTACCTAAGCCTAAGGATTTGGCAAAGATATTGCAAAGATCTTGTACAACAATAACGAATATGTGTCTATGTGTACTTTTCTCATTCAATCCTTTATTATTTAGTCACAATGTTTGAAAAAGGTTCTATACATGTGTTGGCCGGGAATGCGATTGAGGCCTTATCTCACCTGATGTATTCTATTTTTCAGAATTTTCCAGTAATGAACTATTGCAGAGTAACAAAATATTATTTTTAAGGTTCTCCGTACCTCAAAAGGAAAAACGAACCCCTTATAGGATCACTTTGTTGCCCGTCTGACTGTCTGTACGTCTGTCAAGACCCTTTTCCTCAGGGACTTGGTGGCGCTATCAAGTTGAAATTAATATTAAATATTGGGGTCTACAGTCCCTTCGAGCAGTGAAAAAATTAAACTTATAAATCAACGCAATCAAAAGATACGGCTGTTTGTGCCTCGTTTATGCTCATATTTTGACACTCGCGAGGGAATCAAAACCTATAGGCTACGTCCCGTTGACCTAGAATTATGAAATTTGGCATGAAGCAATGTCACGTAGCACTAGTAAAGGATTAAATCCGAAAATCTGAAATTTATAGTTACATCATCAAAAAAAAATTGCGAAAGTATTTGTATACGGAACCCTCGGTGCGCGAGTCTGACTCGCACTTGACTTTTGTTTTTTTTTTTCGTTTTTGTAGGGTTCTGTACCCAAAGGGTAAAACGGAACCCTATTACTGAGGCTCCGCTGGACGTCCGTCCGTCCGTCTGTCACCGGGCTGTATCTCATGAACCGTGATAGTTAGACAGTTGAAATTTTCACAGATGATGTATTTCTGTTGCCGCTATAACAACAAATACTAAAAAATAAAATAAAATAAATATTTAAAGGGGCTCCCATACAACAAACGTGATTTTTTTTCTCATTTTTTGCTCGATATTGATAACGGCAACAGGTAGATGCTTGAAATATTCACAGAATATTTAGTTATATATTCACTTTATGAATAAATAATTAAATTAAAATAAAACAAATATTTAAGGGGGGCTCCCATACAACAAACGTGATTTTTTTGCCGTTTTTATAGATAATGATACGGAACCCTTCGTGTGCGAGTCCGACTCGCACTTGGCCGATTTTTATTTATTCTTTTCAGTAGTTAATATTGATATGTTCCTAGGACTTTGAACGCGGGGAAGCGCGAGAAGTGTCCCTCAGCGAGATCTCGGATGGTACAGGGAACATGAAGATCACCAAACTGCCCCAACCACCATCGCAGGGACAGCTCAACACCCAGGTATGATTTTACGCCACGCGAGGCAAACGAGCATGCAGCCCACATGATTAGTTACCTCAAGATCCTTCGTTCTTTACACTTCTGTTGTACTTCGCAGTTGCATCTCCATCGTAGCGTAATCTCATTTCCTAATCTATCAGGATCTACTACTTAAGCCTACAGATTTGGCGAAGACACTGATTTTTACATGGAGCGAACGACGTCAGACCTCCATAACCCGGAGGTAAAACCAGGTTCTTAGATTATTTCACACGTCTTTCGAAATATAATTTCTTTCTTTTGTGTTTCCTCTCGATGTTTTCCTTCACCGCCGAGCAAGTGATAAATACAAATATGTACATAAATTCGGAAACACCAACTTAGTAATACATACCCACGTCGGGTCTCGAACCAGGGCGCGTGGGTTAATAGGATGTTTTTTTAGGGTTCCGTACCCAAAGGGTAAAACGGAACCCTATTACTGAGACTTCGCTGTCCGTCCGTCCGTCCGTCCGTCCGTCCGTCCGTCCGTCCGTCCGTCCGTCCGTCCGTCCGTCCGTCCGTCTGTCACCAGGCTGTATCTCACGAACCGTGATAGTTAGACCGTTGAAATTTTCACAGATGATGTATTTCTATTGCCGCTATAACAACAAATACTAAAAAATAGAATAACATAAATATTTAAGGGGACTCCCATACAACAAACGTGATTTTTTTGCCGTTTTTATAGATAGTGGTACGGAACCCTTCGTGCGCGAGTCCGACTCGCACTTGGCCGATTTTTTATACTACGTCGGGAGGCATACGAGCATACGGCCCACCTGATGTAAAGCGGGTACCGTAGACTATTAACGCTTGCGATATATTAAGTATCACTCGCGCGATGCCTCCTCTGCTGCTTACACAGCAACTCCTTGGGAGCTTACTGGTGACCTCGCTCACACGCGGGAACACAGCAACCCTCCAGGTAGTTGTTATTTGGCTGCGGTTTTCTGTGAGGTGGAGGTACTTCCCCAGACGGACTGCTTTGATGCGCCCTACCTATCTTAAACCATCCAGACCAAGACAAACAAACATGTTCATACAAACAAATACTTGCTATATGGGGGAATCGAACCTACGAGCGTTGGTGTCAAAGTTGCGTCATTAGCGACTGAGCTCGTTGTTTCCACTGAGCTATCCCTGATGATACTGCGGTTCCCGATTATTGCAAACAACCATCATAATGTCAAAGTAGTTGTACAGTTTTTCTTTTTACAGGAATGTTACGTTTTGGACACCGGAAGCAGTGGCATTTACGTATGGGTTGGAAGGGAGTCCAATGAAAAGGTTAGCTTCGTAATGACATTTAATAAATATACATAGCCGTATTACTATTATTTATTTGCGGAAGCCTGTAACTGGCTCAATATGGTTAAACTGGATTTATGTATGTATGTATCACGCCAGGTCCCTTGCGGGGTAGGCAGAGAGAACCGAGCGCCATAAGACGCGGTCCTTACATACTTCACTCGCTTCTGTGACATTCATAGCCCTTTTCATGCACGCTCGCCGGTTCCTGGGGCTCCTGACATCACCGTCTGATAAAACACGGCCAATTTGGTCATGGTAGGTTAGTCTGGATCTATAATATATTTTTATGCTGTTGGTTTTCCAAATATAGTAAAATAAAATAAAAAATTACTAATGAAATTTTCACATAGCATTTTTTTATACAATGTCGGCCAAGCATACGGCTCATGTAAAGCGCTTACCGTAACCCTAAAAAAACGCCAAAAACAATTATAGCAAACTATTGTTATACCAAAAAAAATTATACCAAAATATTTATGCCAAAGTATATTAGATAAAACCAGTTGAGAATGCGCAACCCAGAGGAACACCTGGCTCGTCAATTATATAACGATTCAATTTTTTTATTTTTTAAATAAATATTTTTTTTTTAAATAAATATATTTTTTTTTTTTTTTAAATATTGTCGGACAAATTACACAGCGTTACCTAGCCCCAAAGTAAGCGAAGCTTGTGTTATGGGTACTAGACAACTGATAAACATACGTAAATACTTTTTTTTTTGTAAATATATACTTATTATACATAGAAAATACCCAGACCAATACAAACAGACATGTTCATGCACACAAATGTTTGTACTGCGTGGGAATCGAACCCACGAGCGTTGGTGTCAAAGTAGCGTAACAGCGCGTTTCACCACTGCGCCACCGAGCTCGGTTTGTCGCCCATTTTGACCATGTTCCTTAAGAGATGGGAACGGTGTTCCTGAACAATCCTATTCTACTTTTTTATGCTGAATCCGAATCTGAAGGCAAAATTCGAATATTCGAAAAAAAGAGACAGACAATCACACAGACAAACGTACAGACAAACATATAGATTTCATATAGGAACGGTGTTCCTGAAAACTTTATGCTAAAGAACGGATCCCGTATGCCACTGAGTTCCTCCTAAATGGGTAGACCGATTTCTATCATTTCTTTTGTGTTTATCTGAGTGTATACCTAGGCGATTTAGTTTCACAATTAGATCTTGTTTGTGGCGCTGGTTCCAGGATTTTCAGGAACACCGTTCCTATATGTTTGTCTGTGTGCGTGTCTGTCGCTTTTTTACGAAAATTCGAATTTTGACTTCTGATTCGGATTCAGCATAAAATAGTAGAATAGGAATGTTCAGGAACACCGTTCCTATCTCTTAAGGAACATGGTCAAAATGGCCGACAAATTAAAAAAAAAATGTATTGTTATATAATTGACGAGCCAGGTGTTCCTCTGGCAATGCAAACTTGCGCATTCTCTACTGGTTTATTATAATTTTGGACAGGTTAACATATGTATGTGTGTATGCGTACCTCTAATATATATACATAAATAATAAAGGGAATTTGGCGTGAAGTTATAGACAGAAATAATAACTATTGTCGGACAAATTACATAGCACCATCTAACCCCAAAGTAAGCGAAGTTTGTGTTATAGGTACTAGACAACTGATAAACATACGTAAATACATTTTTGTAAATACATACTATGATACATAGAAAATATCCAAACCAAGAGAAACAGTTCATGGCACACAAATGTTTGTACTGTGTGGGAATCGAACCCACGAGCGTTGGTGTTTGAGTAGGCCACCGAGCTCGTCAAATGAAATATTTAAAATAGCGTTGATGACTAAATTACTTTTTTCTTTTTCAGGAGAAAGCTGAAGCCATGAACAGAGCACAGCAGTACTTGAAAGCACATGATTTACCTCCATGGGTAATGTTTATACATATATATCATCACGCCTGTCTCCTATTGCGGTAGGCAGAGACTATAGAACGCCAGGTGCTCCGATCCAAACATACCCCTTTCGCTTTCTTCTTCTCGCTTCTTAAGGTTCATTCACCCAATAACTGCCCTAGTCAGGTCATATTATTTTTAGATGGCAACACATAAACTATTTTTTAGTTACAATCCAGTAGGTACACTTTTAAGAAATCCCGAATCCATACAAAAAGTCACGTATGAAATTTTTCCTTCAACGTTCCTTCGAAGCGCACTACTTCGCATTAAAAGATAAAAGATAATCTTTATTTGCCATTGGGCCCTCGCGGGCACTTAGACACGTCTTACATTTTTTGAAATATAATCTTATTGTATGTTATTTAATTCTCTTATTTATCTTTTTTCCTTTTTTTAATCTGATAGCATTTCGGAAATGACCATTGGCGAAGATCAAATGCCGAAAGAAACTTGCCAACATAGGTCTCTTTTAATAAATATAATATTACATATTCCTTTTATTATGTAGGACAAACAGATGCATACTTATTTGAAATAAATAATGCCCAAACAAATACATCAATTTTAATGACCAGACGAGGCTCTGGCGAAAGAGAGGTAGGGCACGACGTTAGCCTGACTGGAGGAAGTACCTCCACCTCACAGAAGACGGCAGCAACTCCTCGAAATGTATAGTGCATATTCGATTTTTACAAGGTTTTCTTGATGAACTTATTCACGTCTTCCAAAAAGTACATAAACGTGTTATATTTGAGTTTTTTCATTACTGTATAATTTCACTAGCACTGATGTTACAAAATACTATCAAAATTGTCACACAAAACGAATTTTATACTGAATTGTAAATATTTCAAGTAAAACAACAATGTCACTCGTCAAAAGCGCGGGAAGAAGTCAATCAATCGCAAATATTCTTTTGCCTAATTGCTATTTGCACACGCACTATAATAAGCACGAACCGTTCGATAGGCCACTATCGATAGACAATCGATATCGGTTGGAAATTGTGCGAATATCGATGGTACAGAAGCTTTACACTTTGACATTTGTACCGTTCTTATGTCGTTCGTGGTAAGGGTTACAATCGCACTTCGAGTGTTAAGCGTGTTTTTTTTTCTACGTCGGGAGGCATACAAGCATACAGCCCACCTGATGTAAAGCGGGAACCGTAGCCTATTAATGCTTGCGATATATTAAGTATCACTCGCGCGATGCCTCCTCTGCTGCTTACACAGCAACTCCTTGGCCTAAAATTAGTGTCAACTCGCTTTGGATGGTTTTTGAGTAGAGATGCCGTACTAACAATGGCATGCCTACCGATAGTTGACCTTGAAAATCAGGTGAGATATTGATAGTCCAGCTAAGAGCAGATCACAAGAGAGGTAGGGCACATCAAAGCAGCCCGTCTGGGGAAGCACCTCCACCTCACAGAAAACCATAGCCAAATAACAACTCTATGAAGGATTGTTGTGTTCCTGCCTGTGAGTGAGGTCACCAGTAAGCTTCTAAGGAGTTGTTGTGTTAGCAGCATAGGTGGCCTCGCGCGAGTGATACCTTAATATATTGCAGGCGTTTAAAGGCTACGGTAACCGCTTTACATCAAGAGGGCCGTATGCTTTTATGTCACCCGACGCTGTATTAAATAAAATGCTACAGAGACGCGTTCCATATAATTACATGCCACATTCCTCAGGTCTTGCTATAGAACTGAATATCATAAAATTCATGCTAAGGGAATGCATACCACAAAGCTCCTGCCATACCCGGCATGCAATTGAGTGCATGCCCCTGGACTGCATGGCGTGCGATAGGCCACTATCGATAGGCTGCAATAGTGCAAACATCGATAGTACTATCGATTGTATCGATAGCACAAAATGTGGTAATACTATTGGCAAATTGCTATACTATCGATACTTATTACCCTCCATGAAGGGATTACTATCGACAGTATCCATACCATCAATAGTTTTAGCCAATCGATAGGTACTTAATAAATAATTGCAGTGTAATTCTATAAATACCACAAATATTGTAAATCTAGATTACTAGTAGCACTCGGTGAAAAATTGTTATCAGGAACACCATTCCTATATGAATTCTATATGTTTGTCTGTGCGTTTGTCTGTCGCTTTTTTTCAAATATTCGAATTTTGACTTCAGAATCAGATTCAGCATGAAAAAAATAGAATAGGAATGTTCAGGAACACCGTTCCTATCTCAGGAACATGGTCAAAATGGCCAACAAATTAAATATATATATATATATATATTGGATTGTTATATAATTGACGAGCCAGGTGTTCCTCTGGCAATGCAAGCTTGCGCATTCTCAACTGGTTATATTTAGCGAATAGATAAAAAAATACCTAACCATAGTCTCAAATAATCGATTGTGTCGATTGTATCCAAACTGTCGATAGTAATCCATTCATTAATGGCAATACTATCGATAGCATCAATAGTATAGCGGCTATCGGGGCTCAATTCTATCAATAATATCGACAGTATTGCAATTATTCAATAGTATTACTACATTTCATGTTGCATTGTAGTATCAACATCGATACTATCGATATACTAACTGATTTTCACGGTCAACTATCAATAGACATATTATCGACACTACGGCATCACTACTTGAGACATTCTTCAGAAACGTATGCTACAAAACCACTTACAACAGAGTTGCAAGCTATAGGACCGAATCCACAAGAGTCCATGCCACTAAGACCTAATGCTCCAGGCTGGTATGCTACTGAACCGCGTATCCTACGAACGCATGCCACATAAATTCATTATGCTGAATTTGTCACAAGACACATTACTTATTATGCAAAGTCTGGCGGCCCACCTGACGTAAAGTAGTAATACTATCGCCGGTGTGTTGCCACCCCTGCTGCTCACATAGCTCCTTAGGAGCTTGCAACCTCACTCACTAGCAGAAACATAATAACCCTCCAGGCAGTTATTAGGCTGCAGGTTTCTGTGTGATGGAGGTATTTCACCAGTCCAGCTAATTTGATGTACCTCTCCTCTCTTATATTATTTCAAATGTTCTTCTTTCCAGGTTCACGTGTCCAAAGTACCAGAGGGACTGGAACCAACGGCGTTTAAACAGTATTTCGGGGATTGGAACTAAATTTCGTATTCACTGACTTCACAACTAGGCAGGTCACCAAAGATCTGAAGTCGAGATTTAAAAAAAAATGGATAATTCACATATTAGTACCACAATGAGTAAAATATCCTCGACTGAAAATTATAGGTATTAACGAATTCAATTAACGGTATATTATATATTGCTTGTTTGTTTGCTAATCTCTGTAACTGGATTAAAAAAAATCTTTTTACGTTTGTTAGCTCAATTCTTGAGCAAGGTCGATCTTACCCTTTGAAGCCGAGGAAGAAAGAAAGTCAGGAAAAGCGGTTTCCACGGGATTTTAAAATATATATTTCTTTGGTTTGGTATTGAAAGGTTGATTTGTGTGGACCTCGCCAACGCACTCTAAGACCCTCTGCTCTTTTGGATCAACTCTGAAAGATAGAGGAGACAGCGCTGGGAGAGATCAATGATCTACTATTATTTATTTCATTATTTACTTTATGTACGATCACTCCATTTATTATTATTATCATAGTTTGATAAGAGTTTATCAGTGACGGCGCTAGGCGAAACGCGTACGGCTACATCAGCCTTGAGATGACTCTCATTTTCCACGCACAAAGAAAATGTTATATTTTTTTAACTCCAGTATTATTTCTAATCAAATAATGACAAAAACTGTATTTTTTTTTATTGTGAGGCCACAGGCGGTACTTCCCCGACACGCCTAGCGCCGGTCCTGGATTGTATTGCACAAAAAATGAACACAAATAAATACAAAAAAAAATTGTATTATTTCATATAATATTGTTAATAAATGTCAAAAATATAACTGGTTTTTATTCCCTTCTCGTGGCCACTTTACCAGTGTATATAGCCTCAAAATTGACGAGCCCCATGGTGGAGTATTCAGCTATCAATTTTATCACCAAGGCCCGTGGGTTCGATTCCCACACAAGACAATTTCCGTGCTTGACATGTCTGTTTGTCTTGGACTGGGAGTTTTTAAGAGAGTTACGGAGCATCAAAGCAGCCCGTCTGGGGAAGTATCTACATCTGACAGAAAACTGCAGCCAAATAACAATTCCCTGGATGGCTAGCTCCCAGGGAATTGCTGTGTTAGCAGCACAAGTGCACCGCGCGGCTGTTATGCCTTCTTCTTCTACGCGTTATCACGTTTGCTAATCCATTAGGATTGTCGGGGTCCGCTACCTAAGACTAAGGATTTGGCGAAGATACTGATTTTTACATGGAGCGACTGCCGTCAGACCTTCACAACCCAGACGGAAACCAGGTCTTTCATTGATTAGGCCACACGTCTTCGAAATATAATTTCCTGAATGTGTTGGTTTCCTCACGATATTTTCTCTCTGACATTATCCTCACCTCGCTTCTTATTTAACATTCATAGCACTTCTTCTCCTCATGCACGATCGCCGGTTCCTAGGGCTCCTGAGCCTGATAAAACAGGACCGATTTGGTCATGATAGGTAAGTCTTTACCTTCCTCTACTCCTACATCCTTCCACTTTCGCGTTGTATTAACTATTTCTTCATTCTTTCATCCTGCATTCTGTCTACCAACGAAATTTTTGGGAGGAAGGTGATGAAATCTTGCATAAGGTACCCTTCAAGTACCCTTTCGGAAGGCCAAACGGGTTATGTCAGATACCTACTGACTAAAACACCACCTTAGGACTGCTTTTAGCCGGAAGGCTTTAAAGTCTTCATCTGATGCGATCGCCCCAGGGGAGCGGGACGACGCAACCGTCACCCTACCAAGAGGAGGACGCTTAGAGGAGTGTCCTCCTGCTGAGGATAGAATAGAATAGAATACACTTTATTGCACCAAAATTAATACATTTAAGTAGCATGTTATTGAAAGAGTACAATGGGCGGTCTTATCGCTAAAGCGATCTCTTCCAGACAACCATATCAAAGGAAGAGAAACAATAATTAAAATACAAGTAGGTAGTGGCGCATTTATGACAATACCTATTTACACACATAGATTTATACACTTAAACTCAACAAACTATATAATCGAAAATAATAATAATAATAACAATATTTAAGATGAGTGTAATGAGCAGATAAGTGACAGGACAACAATGTACGTACATATAGCAATACCAAATACACACATGCAAACATACATATACATCCACATATACATAATATACATATACATACACACATACATATTCTACCATAGTTAGATAGACAGATAGTGAGATTTTACACTGTTTTTGAAGGACATTAAAGATTGTGCACAGCGAATGGAGAGTGGTAAAGCATTCCACAGTTGCACAGCCCGTACCGAGAACGATTTAGAGTAGTATTGCGAAGAGTGAGATGGCGTAATCAGACGAAGGAAAAGAGTACTACGTGTACTGCGATCACAACGATCCCGTACCTCACTGAGATATATGAAACGTTCTTTCAAGTAACTGGGAGAAGTAGGATTGAAAAGGATAGAATAAAGAAGAGAGAGTACGTGCAAGTTGCGACGTAACCTGATAGGGAGCCACTTGAGCTGTGAGCGAAATTCGGAAACATGATCATATTTGCGAAGCCCAAATATGAATCGTATACAAAGATTTTGAAGGCGCTCAAGTTTGTTTAATTGGTCTTCAGTGAGGTTAAGGTAGCAAGAGTCGGCATAGTCAAGAATGGGAAGGAGCAAGGACTGTGCAAGTGAAATTTTGGTGCTAATAGGGAGAAAATTACGCAAACGACGAAGGGAGCCAGTTGCTGCAAACAACTTCCTGCTAACGTTGGCTATCTGCACCGACCAAGAAAAGGTTTTGTCAAAGTAAACGCCAAGGTTCTTCACACTCTCACTGTAATGGACATGAACACTATTAAATATTATTGGAGGTAGAGCCTCCCAATCGATGTTAGAGATAAAGCGCGAGCTACCTATAACAATGGCTTGTGTTTTTGTAGGATTGACTACAAGACCGTTTGATCTACTCCATTCAGATATGCGTACGAGGTCTGCATTCACTTTCGCGATCGTATTAGGCAGATTCGTTACTGAGTCATGTGAATAAATCTGCAAATCGTCAGCATAAAGATGGCAGTAGGAGCGAATATTTGACGTTATGGAATTAATGAAAAGAGAAAATAAAATAGGAGATAATACGCCACCCTGAGGTACACCGGCAGTTGTAGGACACCACGAGAGACCTTTTCATATCTTTTTTTATACGACGTCTGTAGGCATGCATGTATATGGCCCACCTGATGTAATGCGGTTACCGTAGCCTAAGAACGCTTGTAATAAATACATTAAATCACTTTTGTAATGTTAACGAGAGAGGATGTCGACACTGGACTGTGTAAGCGATTAACGAGCGACCAAAAGGGTGCTCCCATGGAGGACTTTTGCTCTAAGGAGGCTACGGCCGCTGCAAAGCGGTCCAGACTAGAGATGTAACGACTCGACAATTCAAACCAATTCAAACCGGTTTGACCATAAACCGAGTTGGATCGGTTAACGCGTCTACTAAACCGATTCGACTGCGTGCATCGTCCGTCCATCCGTCAGGCCGCTCTGCGCGCCTGTTTGTTCGTGTTTACCGTGTTTACGTGGTACTTTTGTAATGTTAAATTGTTTTTCTTTATCTTTGAAAGTACTTAGAAATAAATGATTTTGAGTCTTGATATTGTTTTCCTTATATTCACCAAAGAAAAGAAAAGTAAGGATAAATAAATTAATCTATTATTATGCCTAAATGTTTTTCTTGCTGGACCGAGTAGGTAGGTTAGGTACTTAACCGTAAACCTTGGTTCTTCAAGCAACGTCGGAAGCCCGCGTTGCTCGAAGTCGATCCCGTCGATTCACATTGCATCGATTTCGCAAGTTTCATTTGTTCGACAACTCGTTAAACGGTTCAAACCGATTCAAACCGATTTAAACCGCCATTTTGACGGTTCGGTTTGGAATCGACTTGTGCGATTTTTTAACCGATTCAAATCGGTTTGACAAAATTCAAGATCGTAACATCTCTAGTCCAGACCACTCGAAAGTTGGAACATTCCTTTTCATATCTTTTTTTTATACGACGTCTGTAGGCATGCATGTATATGGCCCACCTGATGTAATGCGGTTACCGTAGCCTAAGAACGCTTGTAATAAATACATTAAATCACTCGCGCGATACAACCTCTGCTGCTAACATTTCACTAACACGAATGAACACAACTACGTGGGACACTCAGAAATTTTTGCGTAAATAAAAAAAGTGCAATAAAAAAATATTTTTTTATTAAATCTTAAAAATACTCACCACCAGCCTCTATACAAAGTTTCATTCGTCTGAACCAGAATCGAAACACTTTTTCCAGTCCGCCGCAGACTCCTCATTTGCAGCCAGCTCGAACGCTGACAGCGCATCTTCCGGCGACGAAAATTGTATCCCTTTGAGCTGATTTTTTATTTTCGGAAATACAAAGAAGTCACACGGTGCTAGGTCAGGACTGTAAGGAGGGTGACCCAGGAGTTTGACCGGAGTGCTGTCCAGGAAGTCCCTCGTAGCCCCTGTGTTTGGTCGCTTGTTGCTCATAACAGGGGAAACTTCTGCCAAGCATTTGGTTGTACACCATTCGACGCTGATACTTCTTTGGTTCTGTAAAGGAATTGACACCAAGTAGCCAAATTGAAGTAGTCAAATTGAAAAAGCTTGCGATCAAAATCGCTTCACTTTGGTAGGCGTTGATTCATTTTGAAACACCCAAGCCGTCGATTGGCGCTTCGTTTCTGGATCGTATCGATAAATCCGGACTCATCACGGTGAGGTTGTGCGGCATCTAGCGTGAAACTATCCTCGTCGCGCGAAGATGCAAGTGTAGAATCTCGTGAAGGCTTCCCGATCCAATCTGCAGTTTGTGCTGAATCTCCTGATATGTAACTCGCCTATTGTCTTGTACTCGTAATAAATTTTTCACAGCTAGCACATTTTCTTTCATAACAGCCGTCAAAGGGCGACTACTTCTCACCCAAAGTTAGTGGACCGCACTTGAATTCGTTATACCAATGTTACACGGTTGCCTGGAAGGGCCTTCATATATGAAGGCTATTTAAAGTCTATCGTACTCTTCGTCCGGTTTCAGGCGACACATGAATTCGTAAAAAATCATAATTTTAGACGTATAAAAATGTTTCCGACGCAGATCCATTTTTAATGAGACACGATAATTTAAATTAGCTCGCAAAAATTGTGGAGGGAAATTTTGAAATTGGAACGTACCTATTTTTACTTATAAATAATCATATGGCGAGCTCGGTGGCGCAGTCGTGAATGGCGCGACATCGACACCAACGCTCGTGGGTTCGATTCCCACACAAGACAAACATTTGTGTGGATCAACATGTCTGTTTGTCTTGGTCTGGATGGTTTAGAAGAGGTAGAGCGCATCACAGCAGCCCGTCTGGGGAAGTACCTCCATCTCACAGAAAACCGCAGCGAAATAACAACTCCCTAAAGGGTTATTGAGTTCCTGCATGTGAGTGAGCTGACCACTAAGCTGTTAAGGAGTTAAGGAGGAATCTATATACTACTATATTTCGAATAAACAGACTGACGTAAGCTACTCCGCTCTGTTAAATATCTTTTCACTCGCTCCTGCAACCCCCTATACCCACATTCACTTCAACCCTTACTCATCCCACTGCTGGGATACGGGTCTCCCTTCAACCGAAGGGGTTTAGAGCATGCTCCACCACGCTGCTCAAATGCGAACTCATAGTAAGGCCCTAAGGAATTGCTTTGGTAACAGCATAGGCCGCATCGCGCGAGTGGTACTTAATGTATTACAAGCTTTCATAAGCTACGGTAACGATGTAGATGTATAATTTACTATTTATCGTTTCACATGTTTCTACGAACGGTTTCCAATCACATTTCTTGAGAATTGTTTTGATATAGACTTATCATATATTGACAACATTGAGGGGCATTCTATGAAACTGAATGTTTATCAACTATCAACGTAATGAGAATAGTGTGAATAGAGCGTTGGGAAACCTTCCTGGCAGTAAGAGCTTGAGCCAGAAGGCACAGCTCGCTATACACAATGCAGTGTTGGTCCCAACGCTTACTTATGGAAGCGAGAGCTGGGTATGGCAGAGAGAGCATGTAGGTAGAATAATCGCGGTAGAAATGGGAGCGCAAAATTTGTGGCGTAACGCTTGTAGACCGCATTCGCAATGATGATGTTAGAAACAGAGTTGGTCTGAAAGAGAGCGTCGGTGTTAAAATAAGAAGAGGCATGCTCCGATGGTTCGGACATGTAGAAAGAATGCAAGATGAAATAATGACGAATCAGATATACGAGTACAACGCAAAAGTGGAAGGATGTAGGAGCCGAGGAAGGCCAAGACTTACCTACCATGACGAAATTGATCATGTTTTATCCGGTGGTGGTGTCTAGAAACCGACGTGCGTGAATGAGAAGAGCTATGTATATTAAAGACGCGAGTCTAGTGTGTAAGGACCGAGTCATCTTGGACTCGATTCTTCCTACCTGCCCCACAAGGGATTTTAAGAGAGGTAGAGGCACATCAAAGCAGTCCGTCTGGGGAAGTACCTCCACCTCACGGAAAACCGCAGCCAAATATCAACTCCCTAGAGGGTTGTTGTGTTCCTGCGTGTGAGTGAGGTCACCAGTAAGCGCCTATGGAGTTGCTGTGTTAGCAGCAGAGGTCGCATCGCGCGAGTAATACTTAATATATTGCAAGCGTTTATAGGCTACGGTAACCGCTTTACATCAGGTGGGTCATATGCTTGTATGCCTACCGACATTGTATAAAAAACCAGTTGAGAATGCGCAAGCTTGCATTGCCAGAGGATCACCGGGCTCATCAATTATGTAACAATTAAATTTTTTTTTATTTGTCGGCCATTTTGAACATGTTCCTTAAGAAATAGGAACGGTGTTCCGGAACATTCCTATTCCACTTTTTATGCTGAATCCGAATCTGAAGTCAAAATCCGAATATTCCAAAAAAAAAGCGACAGACAAACGCACAGACAAATATATAGAATTCATATAGGAACGGTGTTCCAGAAAATATATAGATAGATAGAGCTACCTAAGATTTTAAGAACGTCTACAAGCAAGATGGGGCGCAAAGCATCCCGACTAGGAAGCCCTACCTCATACAAACTGCGACAAATGTCCTGGCTGAGGTTATCGGTAAGCTCCCGAGTGTGGGACGTATAAAAGTGGTAACCCTTGTTACTCAACGCTGCGTCGTCCCGTACCCTGGGGCGATCGCTTCCGATGCAGCCTATAAAGCCTTCTCGGCTGGAGGCGGTCCCAGGTGGTGTTTTAAGTCAGTAAGAATCTGACATAATCAATTGGACCTTCCGACATGTTATCTTATGTAAGATCTCACCTTCTCTCTCCCATGTTTTTTTTATACTACGTCAGGAGGTATACACGCATACGGCCCACCTGATGTATAGCGGGTACCGTAGCCTGTTAACGCTTGCGATATATTTAGTATCACTCGCGCGATGTCTCCTCTGCTGCTTACACAGCAACTCCTTGGGAGCTTACTGGTGGACCTCACTCACACGCAGGAACACAACAACCCTACAGGTAGTTGTTATTTGGCTGCGGTTTTCTGTGAGGTGGAGGTACTTCCCCAGACGGGCTGCTTTGATGCGCCCTACCTCTCTTAAATGTGTCCGGAGGGTGCCCCTCACGAAAGAATGACTAACGCACACCCGCGTGTGTTGGTTAGTCCTTCTTTTGTGGGTCTACAACTTCCATGGGCGAAAAAGAAATACTCAATGATTTGCAAGCGTCCACAGGCTACTTTACACCTGGTGGGTCGTACGTTGTATAAAGAAACGGGGTGTATGTATCGCAGCCGTGAGCTTTACGTGAATATGTATTCGTAACGGGAAACGGAAGTAAGTTATACTACCAAACGGATACGGGTCGCCATTCAACCGAACGGGTTTAGCATACTCCACCACGCTGCTCAAATGTGGATTGGCGGAAGGCCAGTGTTTTCAAGCCGCCCGAGGGCCACTGACAAAGCTTAACGACTGTCATATATCGACAATAGCCGAGATTAACGTGCCCTACGAAGCAATACCAACTCGAGATAGATAAACCCATCCATAGACAGGCTGCGGTCGACGTTGCTTAACCTGCGTGTTCGGTGATGACACGCGCAACGACGCCATCGA
Source organism: Pyralis farinalis (assembly GCA_947507595.1). Classification (NCBI taxonomy): domain Eukaryota; kingdom Metazoa; phylum Arthropoda; class Insecta; order Lepidoptera; family Pyralidae; genus Pyralis; species Pyralis farinalis. The sequence continues at coordinate 37,948,077 of OX382263.1, read as the reverse complement.
GCTCTCTAATATACATATACAGAAGAATTATATATATTAAGATTAGAATAACCCGTAAACAACTGAACAAGAGATAAGGGACTTTGTGTACTTCAAAGAAATGGTATACACAAAGCATTCAGAATTAGTCAGTATTGTAAAGTTAATTTATTTCAGTAAATAACTACAGGAAATCATATGGCATTATTCATAATTACTGAGAAATTTCCTTTTTATATAAATCAATGCTGTTTATAAATTTCGACGATTATATATCAGGATAATGAATATATTTGTCCGGATGTTCATACTTATCAATATAATCTAATTCCTAAGTGAACGCAATCGAAAGAAACGACTGTTTATGCCTCGTTTATGTGCATATTTTGGGCACTCGCAAGGGAATCAAAAAGGGAAAAAAAAAGGGTACTTCTGTAGCACTAGGTAAAACATCAATACAAAATGTTATACTTAAAAACATTTTGTATTGATGTTTTAAAATTTTGGAAAACCGTAAATTTGTAATTAAACTTAAATAATTAAACTTCGTAGGGACATAGGCTCCCTAAGTACATTTTACCGCCTGTACCACGGTGAGTGCTCTGAAGAACTATTTTCCCTTATCCCACCCTCTCCCTTCCGTCATAGAACCACACGTGCAGGCTTGCGATGTCATCGTTCCACTGTTGAGGACATTTGTTCTCGTACTAAAAAGTTCGGCAACTCCTATCTCTGTCGAACTATTAAAAAGTAGAACGCCTTGCCTGCACAGGTGTTTCCTCCTTCCTACAACATGGGATCCTTCAAACGAAGCGTGAAGAAGCACCTAGCGGGCCAGCATGGTAGCGTCAACTGACAGGACACCGTAGTCCTTTGTCAGTTGCCGCTGCAATTTGGGCTCCCCTTTTCGCTTACCAACAGGCGAAGAGGAGCCACTATGCTGAGCCAATATAAAAAAAAAATGTAGTTATATCACAACATATATACCATTAAAATAAATAAATAATAAATAAATAAAAATATATGTATATATATATATATATATATACATATATTTTTATTTATTTATTATTTATTTATTTTGTGAACATAGGTGATTATTGATGTACAAAAATGGGTAGGATTCTCTATGTCCCGCCAATGGGCACACAAAATTTATTTTACAATACATAATTTACATGCAATTGTCATCTATATGGTTTTAAAAACAAATTCTAATTTAAATACAACCCTTACAAAATTACATTTATGAAGTTAAATTACCTACGGGCAAGTGATAAACATATTTGTAATTATCACTCGCTCGCCGGTGAAGGTAAACATCGTGAGGAAACACGCACGTCCAAGAAATTATATTTCGAAAGACAGGTCTGGTTCTCCCTCTGGGTTGTGAAGATCTGACGGCAGTCGCTCCATGTAAAATTCAGTATCTTCGCCAAATCCTTAGGCTCAGGTAGCGGACCCCGCTAATTATAATGGATAAGGAAAGGGGATAAAGCTAAGGAAAAGAAAAAAATGAAGATGCAAAAAACCGGCCAAGTGCATGTCGGGCCACACACAGATTAGGGTTCCATACTTGGTTCACTTTGCTAAGATTGATGAAAACGAAACCACAGTACGATGTAATTTGTGAACAGCGCCATCTAGTGTAAAGATATTTCGCAAACGTACCATTGTATCGAAAAATGATCTTCCCACACCCTCAATGTTTGTTGTTTACTACAGAACCCTAAAAAAGAGAGTTGGACTGAAAGAGAGCACCGGTGTTAAGATAAAAAAGACGAAACAGATATACAGCGCGAAAGTAGAGTGATTTTTGTCTCAAAACATATTGTACTTTTTTGTATGTATTGTATAATTTATATCTTAAATGTATTACAGCTGCTGTTTAAATACAATTCTTAACATTTTTTTTAACAACTTAATAAATTACATCTGATATTTTACATTAGACCTCTATTTCTTGTTCAACATTTGGTAATTTTCTTTCACAATCTCGACTTTTAAATTAGAAAAATTCATGTAACTATTTTGCTTTTCAGGAAAACCGTTTCTATATGAAATCTATATGTTTGTCTGTGGGTTTGTCTGTGCGTGCCTTTTTTCGAATATTCGACTTTTGACTTCTGATTCGTCTTCAGAATAAGAAAGTAGAATAGGAATGTTCAGGAACAGCGTTCCTATCTCTTAAGGAATGTCAAAATGGTCAAAATGGCCGACAAAAAAAAAAATTTGAATTGCTATATAATTGACGAACCAGGTGTTCCTCTGACAATGCAAACTTGCGCATTCTCAACTGGTTTAAATTTGTATCCTAAACAAACCCGCAGAGCACCACTACTATAGATTCTTATTAATCTGAGTTCGACATTTGACCGCAGAGCATATGGTCAATCGAGTTATATAAACACCGAGTCAGTTGAAGGCGCAAGCAGTTGCGCACGAGACGCGTGTCGAGTGTTTTTTTGAGTGATTTCTGTCCTTGTTTCAAAGGTTTGTTGTTTTATAATTACTTTTATGTAATATATTCACGATAAAATCTATTGTGTTCTCGTGGAAGCTATTATTTATAACTAAGACAAATACAATGATGCTGGTCGAATTTTCAAGTTGCAAATACCGTCAGATTTGTCTCGCTTATGTCTACTGGATTAATATTCCAATACCAACACTTCAAAACATACCTATAAAGTTAAACAATGTATCTATAATTTATGCATCTTCTTTTAAATATAAAACAAATTATATATAGTAATAGTCTAAGTATAATATTCTAGTTTTAACAAACTTTTAATGGCCATTTTAATTTGTACTTGTAAAATAACAAATAAATTTGTTTCCAAAAAAATCACTAAGGTGAAGAAAAGCTAAATAGCCTGCTTGATGGTAAGCAGTTACAGTAGCCTAAGGACATTTGCAGTACAAGGGTCGCTCATACGTTGCCGACTCTAAATTTGTATTAATTTGTTACGCTGGTTGTGTTCCCAGCAAGTGTATCAGTCATCTCCTGGAGGGCTACTGTATACGCAGCAGAGGTACTGGGGCGCGAGCTATACTCCTTGTACTGCAAAATCCACAGTAACCACTTCAGATCACAATAATCGTGTTTTTTCGCTGTAGAACACGTTTAATTTTCGCTAACGTGGTTTAATATTCTCAACATTAACAGGTTTATCTGCCAATACTTTGATACGACCTTAGAGCGTAGTGATAACTCAATGGATAAAGATCCAGCCTATTTATCGACCAACTAGTCACCGGTACGAATCCCGGCATGTACCACTAGATTTGTGTTCTCGGATTTATGTACATATTTGTATTTTAAGAGAGGTAGACCACATCAAAGCAGCCCGTCTGGGGAAGTACCTCCACCTCACAGAAAACCGCAGCCAAATAAGAATTGTTGTGTTCCTGCGTGTGAGTGAGGTCACCAGTATGCTCCCAAAGAGTTGCTGTGTAAGCAGCAGAGGAGCCATCGCGCGTGTTATACTTAATATATTACAAGCGTTAATAGGCTACGGTAGCCGCTTTATATCAGGTGGGCCGTATACCCCCCCGACGTAGTATAAAAAAAACTCACTTGCTCGGCGGTGAAGGAAAACATCGTGAGGAAACCAGCTCGTCCGAGGAATTATATTTCGAAAGACGCGCGACTTAACCTTGAGAAAGGTCTGGTTTCCCCTCGTGGTTGCGGAGGTCTGACGGCAGTGGCTTCATGTCTTCACAACCCTGAATCACTTAGTTTGGTTAGGGTATGTGTTCCCGACGGATACGTAGGGCGCCGCCGCCGGCCCCCATTACTGTCTGTGCCTAGAGCTCGAGCCGAGCTACAGCGCAATATTCCACTGATGCGCACACTACGCACCCTCAACCGAATGGCAGAGAGAACAGACCTATTTTCCTGTTCTTTGAACGAATTCACTAGAGCAGCTTTGTTAATTTTATGTTATAGTGACTGATTATTTTGTCCTGAATACTTGTCTATCGTATTGGTATAAACTGTAATGGTAGACTTAAGCAAAGATAAATAAATAAATAAAATGTAAAAATCAGTATCTTCGCCAAATCCATAGGCTGAAGTAGCGGACCCCGTCGACACTAATGTATTAGGAAACGGGGTAAGGATAAAAAGAACAATTTTGATATAACATTATACTATTCGTCGAGCTCGGCGGCTCAGTCGTGAATGACGCGACTTTGATACCAACGCTCGTGGGTTCGATTCCAACAGAAGGCAAACGTTTGTGAGCATGAACATGTGTGTTTGTATTGGTCTGGATGTTTTAAGAGAGGTAGGGCGCATCAAAGCAGCCCGTCTGGGCAAGTACCTCCACCTCACAGAAAACCGCAGCCAAATAACAACTCCCTCGTTGTTGTGTTCCTGCGTGTGAGTGTGGTCACCAGTATGCTCCCAAGGAGTTGCTGTGTAAGCAGCAGAGGAGGCATCGCGCGTGTTATACTTAATATATTACAAGCGTTAATAGGCTACGGTACCCGCTTTACATCAGGTGGGCCGTTGTTGTTGTTGTAATCTCTTTATTGCACAAATATACATAACATACACAGTTACAAATGTTTAGTATGTACAAAGGCGGACTTATCTCTGTAAGAGATCTCTTCCAGCCAACCTTTATAGGCTTGGTAGGAATATGCAATACATATATAGGCAGAGAAACTATCTGTACCTTCTCTAACTAAAATATCATGCCGTATGCTTGTATGCCTCCCGACGTAGTATAAAAAAAATCGGCCAAGTGCGAGTCGGACTCGCGCACGAAGGGTTCCGTACCATTATCTATAAAAAAGGCAAAAAAATCACGTTTGTTGTATGGGAGCCCACTTAAATATTTATTTTATTCTATTTTTTAGTATTTGTTGTTATAGCGGCAACAGAAATACATAACCTGTGAAAATTTCAACTGTCTAACTATCACGGTTCATGAGATACAGCCTGGTGACAGACGGACGGACGGACAGCGGAGCCTCAGTAATAGGGTTCCGTTTTACCCTTTGGGTACGGAACCCTAAAAACTACAATGAATCTTTAATAAAAATTTTAATGCGAAAGTGGAAGGATGTAGGAATACCAAGACTAACCAGACCATGACCAAATTGATTGTATTTTATCAGAAGGTGATGTCAAGAGCTATGAATGTTTAAGAAGCGAGTGAGGTATGTTATTGAAGAGAGTGAAGTGTGTAAGGAGAGCGTCTTATGGCGCTCGGTCCTCACTGCCTACCCCGCATGAGACATGGCATGAAGATATACATACAAAACAATATGTACAATCTACAACACTTTAGTAGTAAAAGCATTGTATATGTTTCCGTTCATATTCATATTTTGTTTTATAATAAAATAAAAAAAATACACTTACCGGTTTTGAAGAAACATGTATTCTGTAGCACCCCCTGGCAGTCTGTAACATTAAAACTTAGCTAGGAACGTGATCAGGAATGAAACTTATACAAATGAAAAAACCGTTTTAAAAATCGGCCTAGAAGTTTCAGAGAAAAATGTAGCAGCCGCACACACACAATCACATCTTACCCCAAACGCATGTACCGTCTCCGTCGCCGTGGCGTGTAAAAACATATTTCTTAACCTCAAAAATAAAACACATTCACAATGCTATTAGAATCGAAAGCATAACACGTGGAGATATATAGAAAACTAGCTGCTGCTCGCGGCTCCGCCTGCGTGGAGTCGAATAACGTAGCCTATGTGTTAATCCAGATCATAATCTATCTACGTGACAAATTTCATTCAAATCCGTTCAGCCGTTTAAGCGTGAAAGAACAACAAACATCCATACATACAAACTTTCGCATTTATAATATTAGTAGGATTATGCACAGGAATGTGCATATACGTAGGTCACACTATAAGTTTTGCGTAACTTAAAAAAACAACATGTTATAACCAAAATATTATGTTTATTACTTTTCAAAATACTCTCCTTTACATTTTAAACATTTTTTCATGCGATCGAACCATTTTTTCAAAACAGGAGGACCACAGATCTGAAGGCATGTTTTCTGCGTGCTGATTGAACGCTATCACTGCCTCTTCGGAGTTGGTAAAAGTGAAACCTCTCATCAAATCTTTGGTTTTGGGGAAAATACAGAAATCACAGCGTGCTAGATCGGGGCTATGCGCAGGATAGGTAACGAGTTGTACTTTTTCGGAAGTTAAAAATGACTTTGTTTTGTTGGCCGTGTATGAAGAAGTGTTGTCATGATGTAGGAGAACGCGGCTTTTTGGTCGTCTTTCGCGAACTTTTTCTAACACCCTGGGTAAACAAATGGTAAAATACCACTCGGCATTAACACTCTTTTGATCTTCAAGTGGAATTGTGCAGATGGGACCCGTAGCTGAGAAAAAAAACGCGATCATTTTTTTACCAACGTTTCTCGCCTGCCTCACTTTTGTTGGCCTGTTCTCATTTTCAAACACCCATTCACAAGATTGCTGTTTTTTTTCGGGTTCAAAACAATAAATTCACGTTTCGTCTCCTGTGACAATGTCATAAACAGCATTAGAATGTCCGTGGTCGTACTTCAGTAGCATCTGTGAGCACCATTCCACGCGAGCCCGCTTCTGCTCCGCTGTCAGTTCATGAGGGATCCAACGACAACAAAGTTTCCGAACTTTCAATTCTTCGTGTAATTTGGCTCATACCAATCCCCAATAGTTCTCGAATTGTCTCATAGGTAATCCGCGGGTTTTCTTAAATTAGCCGCTTAACGGTAGCCACATTATTTACGTTGACGGCAGTTGAAGGCCGCCCTTCACGAAATTCGTCATGTAAAGAAACTCGACCTCTCTCAAATTCAGCAAACCATCGCCTGACGGTGCTTCTCTCCCAAAAGCATTTTGCAGACGAGCAGCACAGTCTTGCGGAGAGAGACAACTTTTAAAATCATAAAAAATCATCGCTCTAAAATCTTTTCGACTCAATTCCATTTTCGTTGCGTACGTAGAACTTTGATGTGTGATAAAAAACAATTGACAAATGATTTCCCGCCAATTGTTTTTTTTTATTACTAAGTAGGTTGCAACGTTTCAAAAAATATAACATTCGAAATTCAAATAGTTCCGATTAGCTAGAAGTGCAAAACTTTTAGTGTGCCCCATGTATGATAAATTAAATAACAAACTGAATTATTAAATCTTTCGCGGACCATATTTTAGCTTTTGCGGACTGAGGAAAAAAAAACATGAGTAGGTACGACACAAAGAATCCCCGGCTCCGACGTCGCGGCTACCACAAACTTTAGCTAGCTTAACTATCGCTTATGTATTTCATCTTCACTTTCTGTCAAAACTGTCCATTTTTCTGTGACATGCTAACGACTACGGTACTTCAGTATGCCGCGGCACACACTTTGCAGAACACGTACTAAAGCTTCTAAGCCAAAGTCTAATGATGTTTGAGTAACGCGGTCTCGAAAGTAGCTCGAAATGTTTCGTAACATACATAACGATCGCCGTATATCCCTTTTGATTTTTTGAACTTGCCTGCTACACTGTCGTGCATCTACAACAAATGATTTCCCAGTTGAGGTGTGTACGGATCACGACGGAAATAACCCGTGGAGGGCTGATGAAACCGAGATTACGTAGCAACTCAACTCACCGTTACGGATCGGAGGGCTAAGTAGAACGCGCAGCCCTTATTGGCTAGTTCGCGGATCAACATGGCGGCATTTATCGGCTTATTGGTTTCTGATTATTGCCTACATGTGGAGTCAAGTGATTATTATTGCTTTGTGTGTTGTTGTTTATTACACATAACTTGCTCGACCTTGAACTTGTATCTAAGTTTAAATAAACATTATATCATAAATTAGCACAACGCTAAAACTTAACACAAAGAACAATAATATTTTTCTAACAATTACTCACGTATGCACGGTAAATCATTGCTCATAGGAATGAGTCAGTTACCTTGAATCGGTAGACACGCGGAAAAATGTAACATAACCTATTATACTTCAAGTTAACATTAACTGCTTAGGTTTTGTTACTATATGAGTTACATTAAGTAACCCTGAAAATATAAAAACCAGGGCGAAGATAAGGAAATACGGAACCCTTATAGGATCACTTTGCTGCCCGTCTGTCTGTCGGCCCGTCTGTCAAGCCCCTTTTTATCAGGCGCTATCAAGCTGAAATTAATATCAAATGCTCAGATCTGTAATCCCTTCGAGCACTGAAAAAATCAAACTTCTAAATCAACGTAATCAAAAGATACGGCTGTTTGTTCCTCGATATTTTGCCACTCGCGAGGGAATCAAAACCTATAGAGTACTTCCCGTTGACCTAGAATCATGAAATTTGGTAAGAAGCAATGTCATATAGCACAAGGAAAGAAAAAATCCGAAAAATGTAAATTTGTAGTTACATCAAAAAAAATATTTAATTTGCGAAAATATTTTTTGTGAGAATATTTGTTCACGGATTCCTCTGTGCGCGAATCGGACTAGCGCTTGACGACTTTTCTTTGTGTAACATAGCGTTAACCTCTATATATATCATATATTTTATAGTTTAAATAATTATATACATATTATTATTTAAACTTTACATCAAGGGTATGAAGTCGGACTTAATACTACGCTCGGGGTTTCTCTCATCCTCATACACTGGAACCGCAATGGTCGCGTACTGTACGGTTCCTGAGAAGTTTTCTTCCGAGAACTATTAAGTTGTGGAATGAGCTCCCTACCGAGGTTCTCCCAAGGGACTACAGTATGGGGTTCTTCGTGAAGAAAGGCGTGAAGAGATCCTTACAGGGTCGGCAACATATCAGTGACACCCATAGTTTTGCAAATGTCCATAGGCTATAGGCAGGGCATAAATACATTAAGACTACTATACTCATTAAATATATGTTGAGCTCGCCTGAATGTTTGTTCACATTCTTTACCTCGGCTGCCGCATCCACTTTTTTTAAATAGTTTCATAAGAGATTTTTGTTATATTCTATTTGTAAAGTGCCTACTAATTTATCCTGCGGGCCGTATGATGAAGCTCAAGGTCGCTCAGCGTGCGATGGAAAGAGCTATGCTCGGGGTTTCTCTGCGTGATAGAATCAGAAATGAGGATATCCGCAGTAGAACTAAGGTAATCGACATAGCCCACAGGATAACCAAGCTGAAGTGGCAGTGGGCCGGGCACATAGTTCGTAGAACCGACAACAGTTGGGGAAGAAAGGTTCTCGAATGTCGTCCCCGTACTGGTGCTCGCAGTGTGGGATGACCCTCACTAGATGGAGCGACGACCTCGAGAGGTTTGCATGGAATCGATGGTTGCAGGTGGCACAGGGTCGAGACGAATGGCAACCTAGAGAGAAGACCTTCAGCAGTGGATGAATACATGATTTTTTTATACAACATCGGAAGACATAGAAGCATATGGCCCATCTCATGTAAAGCGGTTACCGTGGCCTATGAACGCTTGTAATATATTAAGAATCACGCGATGCCTCCTCTGCTGCTAACACAGTAACTCCTTAGGAGGTTATTAGTGACCTCACTCACACGTAGGAACAAAATTTACCCCCTAGACTATAGGGAGTTGTTATTTAGCTGCGGTTTTATATATATACTTGCCCAGACGGGCTTCTTTGATACGCCCTACATGTCTTTAAAACAACCAGACCAAGATAAACAGACATGTTCACGCACACAGATATATGTCCTGTGTGGGAATCGAATCCACGAGCGTTGGTGTCAAAGTCGCATCATTCACGACCGCGCCACCGAGCTCGTCAAAATCGGTATCTACGTAACTGATAGCTACTAATATATATTTATCTTTCCAGAATGAAGATCCTGCACGTGGTAGCTCTCGCAGCGCTGACAGCGATCGTCAGCGCACGCACCACAGTCAGACAACAAGCTATCTCCCCCCAGATCACGTCACTTACAGACAAGGTACAAAAATGAATGGCTTCTGTACTTGCATACTTCTGTACTACCATACACATAACAATATGCTACTAGTAGCTTTTTCTTCAGACCGTAATCCCGTTTCCTAATCCATTGGCAGGGTACCTTAATATTAACGATTGCAACACATTAAGTATCACCCGCGCAATGTCACCTCTGCTAATAACATAGCAATGCCTTAGGACTGATAGAAAAAGATTGTTCTGTTCCTGCGTGTGCCCTCACCCACACGCAGGAACAGACATGCAATTCTGTAAGAGCAAACGTCCTTACATCCTCGGAAACATCGGCTGTTACAGCCTTGAACACAAAATTGCAATTCTTTGGTGTCGCTTTTCATGGTTGTGCGACACTAGCGCCGCAAGGCTGCGTTTGGAATTGGAATTCTACAAGGCAAACAGCCTCGCGTACGCTTTATAGAATACCAAATAATTTAGCCGTGATCGCAGTAGACAATGTCAAAGCTGTGACATCTGTGATCACAGCGACGCACACAGCCATTACGAGTCGCTTAGAGAATTGCATGGCAGAACAATCATTCAGAAAGTTATTTGGCTACGGTTTTCTATAAGGTGGAGGTACTTCTCCAGACAAACCTGCTTTGATGTCCTCTTAACCTACTCGGGTTTTTTTATACTGCATCGGGAGGTATACAAGCATACGGCCCACCTGATGTTAAGCGTGTAGTCTATTAACGCTTGTATTATATTAAGTATCACTCGCGCGATGTCAACTATGTTGCTAACACAGCAACTCCTTAGGAGCTTACTGGTGACCTCACTCAGACGCAGGAACACAACAACCCTTAGAGAGTTGTTATTTGGCTGCGGTTGTCTGTGAGGTGGAGGTACTTCGCCAGACGGGCTGCTTTGATGCGCCCTACCTCTCTTAAAAAATGCTCAGTATGCTCCCAAGGAGCAGAGGAGGCATCGCGCGGGTGATACTTAATATATTACAAGCGTTAATAGGCCCGCTTTACATCAGGTGGGCCGTATGCTTGTATGCCTCCCGACGTAGTATAGAAAAAAAAAGATGTAAAGCGGTTATGGTAGAACGCTTGGAACACATTAAGCACTCGCGCGATGCCTCCTCTGCTGCTAACACAGCAACTCCTTAGGAGCTTACTGGTGACCTCACTCACACGCAGGAACACAACAACTTTAACTTAAGAGAGTAGTTATTTGGCTGCGGTTGTCTGTGAGGTGAAGGTACTTCGCCAGACGGGCTGCTTTGATCAGCCCTACCTCTCTTAGAATAAATAGATAGTTTTGCAACCGAGTCCTCAACTGACCTCCACTCCAAGTCATAAAGGCCATGGGGGAGTGGCAAAATGCAACCATGATCTAATGGTATTGATCCAATATACAGGTGAGGGGTTGACAACCTTTGGTATCCACGGAATTTGTTTTCAGTATATGTTTTCTTCCGAGAGCTATTCAGTTGCGGAATGAACTCCTGAAGATCCTGCTGAGGATTTTCCCGCGGGAGTACAGCATGAGGTACTTCAAAAAAAGCGTGAAGAGGTTTTTAATGGCAAAGCACGGGTGACACCTCTGGTGTTGCATATCTGATTGCCAGGTGCAAGGGTGTACGGCAGCTGCTTACCATCAGGCAGACCGTATGCTTGTTTGCCACCTTGGTGAAATAAAAAGAAAGATCGCGGCTGGAAAAGTCTAACATCAGAGAAAACCGCAGCCAAATAACTCCCTGTAGGGCTGTTATATTCCTACGAGTTAGTGAGGTTGCCAGTAAACTCCTGAGGAGTTGCTGTGTTGTCAGCAGGGGTGACAACGCGCGAGTGATATTTCATGTAACACAGTAGCCGCTTTACACCACGTGGTCTGTTTGCATGGATGTGTCTCGATTTTGTATATACAAAAAAGAAATAATGCGACGCAGGGTGCGACGGACGTCTCAGTGATTGAAAAGACATTTATTTTCTCCTCCTCCTTAGGAGCTTAGTGGTGACCTCACTCGCACGCAGGAACACAACGATCCAACAAAGAGTTGTTGTTTGATTGTGGTTTTCTGTGAGGTGTAGGTACTTCTACAGACGGGCTGCTTTGATGCGCGCTACCTCTTATTATAATACTTAAAAATATCCAAACCGAGACATGTCCGAACCAACGGAGCATGCCTTATCTTATAAAAATCTTTTTCTTAGAAAGAATGCGGGACGAAACAATGACGAAACAGATATACAATGCAAAAGTGGAAGGATGTAGGAGCCGAGGAAAACCGAGACTAACCTGCCATGACCAAATTCATTCAGGAGCCCCAGGAACCGGCGAGCGTGCATGAAAGAGCTATGAATGTTACAGAAGCGAGTGAAGTATGTAAGGACCGCGTTTTATGGCGCTCGGTTCTCCTACCCCGCAAGGCACTTGGCGTGACGATATACATACATTCATACAGACCAAAACAAACAGACATGTTCACGCACACAAATGTTTGTCCTGTGTGGGTGTCGAACCCACAAGCGTCGATGTCAAAGTCGCGTTATAACTACTGCGACACACTGACGAGCTCGGTGGCGCAGTGGTGAAACGCGTTGTTACGCTACTTTGACACCAACGCTCGTGGGTTCGATTCCCACACAGTACAAACATTTGCGTGCATGAACATGTCTGTTTGTCTTGGTCTGGGTATTTTCTATGTATAATAAGTATGTATTTACAAAAAAAAAATGTATTTCCGTACGTTTATCAGTTGTCTAGTACCCATAACACAAGCTTCGCTTACTTTGGGGCTAGATGGCGCTGTGTAATTTGTCCGGCAATATTAATATAATAATATAATTAGTTAATATTAATTAATAATTATTATAAACACCAAGCTCGTCAAAATGTTTACATTCCGTACATGCAGCAAATGTTTAAGATTCCTGGCTAAGTGACGTCACTCTGTCGCCGTGGAGTCGGCACGCCTTCAGAAATAGCCTCGCGGGAGAACCCCTTGGGGTGAAATGTCTACCGCGTGTCATTAGGGGTGGAATTCTACAGTCAACAAAATACAGGTGAAGGAGAGGTAGGATACAATGACTTAAGGGGGCTAGCGAGCAAACGGCCTACCTAATGGTAAGCAGCTATCGTACCCGATGGAGACTCACCAAAAGATTCACTCCTCTTTTTAACCTCATGCTGTAGTGCCAATAAATCGCCGTGAAGTTGTTATTTTGCTGTGGTTTTCTGTGAGGTGGAAGTACTTCCCTGCTTCAATTAGTTTAGCTTGACGGCTGTCATCTGTCGAAACAATCAAGACCAAGAAGACCGACATGCCGGTCGAGGAATCCAAGACGACTCAACCCATCCGCAGACAGACAGTGGTTGACTTGCGTGTTTGATTAGTCGACCTCCTCAAATGCTTTAAAGAGAGGTAGGGTACCTCACAGAAAACCGCATCCAAATAACAACTCCCTGGTGGGTTATTGTGTTCTTGCGAGTGAGGGAGGTTACCAGTAAGCTCCTGAGGAGTCACTGTGCTAGCAGCCGAGTTGACGTCGTACGAGTGACACATAATGTGTTGCAGCGTTCATATGGTACGATAATCACTTAACATCAGGTAGGCTTATGCTTGTTTGACTCCAGACGTAGTCTGTCCCGGTTATTAATTTTTAATTTAAAAACTATTATTGAAAATGGCATTTCATTATGATGTTGGTAGTTTAATCGAATTAGTAAAGATTTTGTCTGTGGGATAAGACAATCGAACATTTTGAATATCTCGGTGACGGAGTGGCGAAACGCGCTGTTACGTTACTTTGACACCAACGCTCGTGGGTTTGATTCCCACACAGGACAAACATTTGTGTGCATGAACATCTCTATTTGTCGTGGTCTGGTTTATTAGTGGTATCCCGTCACGGGAAGTACCTCTAACTCACAGAAATCCGCAGCCAAATAACAACTCCCTAGAGGGTCGTTGTGTTCCTGGGTGTGAGTGAGGTCACAAGTAAGCTCCTATGGAGTTGCCGTATTAGCAGCAGAGGTGGTATTGCGCAAGTGATATTTTATGTATTGCAAGCGTTTATAGGCTACGTTTACCGCTTTACATCAGGTGGGCCGTATGCTTGTATGACTCCCGACGTTGTATAAAAAAAATGCTTTGAAGACAAACTCAAACAGAAACAAAATGCATGAATTGAAATATATGCCTATCATTATCTATCTTCTATCAAATTTCTATCTTATTTCAAATTTCATTATCTATCTTATTTCAAAGTCCATAAAAATACTTTTCTTATTTTTCTATGCTAGTGCGCACATAGTTTTGTAAATCGGCTCTGGTGGCCCAGAGACGGGTTCGACCCATGTTGGGGACCAACAATAACATTGTTGCCTTTTGTAACTATTTTGGAAATAAATAAATTATTATTTAAAATAAATTTAAAAAATTTAAATTAAAATAAATCTATAACTTCACGCCAAATCCCTTGCGGGGTAGGCAGAGAGAACCGAGCGCCACGTGACTCGATCCTTACATATCTCAATCGCTTCTTTAACATTCATTGCTCTTCTCATGCACGCTCGCCGGTTTCTAGGGCTCCTGACATCACTTCTGATAGAACACGACCAATTTGGTCATGGTAGGTAAGTCTTGGCCTTCCCCGGCTCCTACATCCTTCCACTTTTGCATTGTATATCTGCTTCGTCATTCTTTTATCTTGCATTCTTTCTACATGTCCGAACCAACGGAGCATGTCTCTTCTTATTTTACCACAGACGCTCTCTTTCAGACCAACTCTGTTTCTAACATCATAATTGCGAATACGGTCTACAAGCCTTACGCCACAAATTTTGCGCAGCGCTCGCATTTCGACCGCGTTTATTCTACTATCATGCTCTTTCTGCCATACCCAGCTCTCGCTTCCATAAGTTAGCGTTGGGACCAATACTATGCCTATCATTAGATTATCTATATTATAATTTGAACCCATTTGTTCCAGGATGCCAGAACCAAAGCCTCCACCCACCCAGCCTTCGCAAATGCTGGTCGCCAAGCGGGAACTGAAATATGGAGAATCAAGGTATGTTGCAAAATGAAGACCTTCAAATTTTGTTTTATTTTATGCACCTTTGGCCTGGCGCACCTGGATACCAGCTAGGATATTCTGCTTCGGTTCAAAGACGTGGCGTGAGAATTGTCGGCGATCCGTCGTCGACCGCAGCCTGTCTATCTTCGGAGGGCACGTGAAGCCGTCGGTCCCGGCTGTTCTCCATAGATGACAGTCGTTAAGCTAAGTCAGTGGCCGTCGGGCGGCTTGAAAACACTGGCCTCCGCCAATCCGCATTTGAGCAGCGTGGTGGAGTATGCTCTAAACCCGTTCTCTTGAAGGGTGACCCGTATCCCTGCAGTGGGATGAGTGAGGGTTGTTGTGGTGGACAACACACACGGATGTCTACTTTGATCTGTCGTCTCTCTGTCATCATCAGTTGTCTTGTGTATCTATTTAACAAGTAGGTATGTTTGTTTGTACGCGCTAATCTCCGTAAGTACCGGTCGAATTTAAAAACTTCTTTTTAGGGTTCCGTACCCAAAGTAGTATTTGTTGTTATAGCGGCAATAGAAATACATCATCTGTGAAAATTTCAACTATCTAACTAGCACGGTTCATGAGATACAGCCTGGTGACAGACGGACGGACGGACGGACAGCGAAGTCTCAGTAATAGGGTTCCGTCCCTTTGGGTACGGAACCCTAAAAACAGAATAAATAAATATTTAAGGGGGGCTCCCATACAACAAACGTGCTTTTTTTTTGCCGTTTTATAGATAATGGTAAGGAACCCTTCGTGCGCGAGTTCGACTCGCATTTGGCCGGTTTTTTCATTTGATAGCCCAATTCTTGAGGTACAATTCTACATCACTATACGACTCTTGGAAGCCAAAGAAAATGAAAGAAAGTAGACAAAGTGGTCCCTACGGGATACCGGGATACGCGAACTAAGTATACGTATGTACGCGAGTAGCGAGAGACATTTAAGAGAGGAAAGACGCATCATATCAACCCGCCTGGGGAAGTACCTCCACCTCACAGAAAACCGCGGCCAAATGACAAAACTCTCGGGAGGGTTGTTGTGTTCCTGCGAGTGAGTGAGGTCACCGGTAAGCTCCTCAGGAGTTACTGTGTTAGCAGCAAAGTAGTAGCTTCCTGTGTTACTAGCGTTCATAGGCTACGGTAACCGCTTTACATCAGGTGGACCGTATGCTTGCCTCCCGACCGAATTACTCATTATAATGAATAGGATATCATTGAAGTACTTACAGTGTACAGTATAGTACACGTTTAGTGGTGCCCTCTGGTTTCCCAAGTTCCAAACCCTCATCTAACAACTGACCTCCGATCCCATTCACGACTTCGTAATGATAACGGCATCTTATCGCCTGACCTTGTATTCTAAAAACCTAATTAAACGAGAACAAATATGAAATACACGGGTGTTCAGTTGAGACGTTTTAGACGCGTCACTTGTAATTGACGAGCTCGGTGGCGCAGTGGTGGAACACTGTTACGCTACTTTGACACCGACGCTCGTGGGTTCGATTCCCACACAGTACAAACATTTGTGTGCGTGAACATGTCTGTTTGTCTTGGTCTGGGTATTTTCTATGTATAATAAGTATGTATTTACATAAAAAATGTATTTACGTATGTTTATCAGTTGTCTAGTACCCATAACACAAGCTTCGCTTACTTTGGTGCTAGATGGCGCTGTGTAATATGTCCGGCAATATTTATTTATGCTATGTATATTATAATTTCATATACACAGCTAACTGCAGCCCGTGATTTTGTCGATTAGAGCTTTCAAATAACCAGACAAACAAACTATTCCGCTATAAATATTGCACTTTTATAGGCTATGGTATCATGTGGCAGCAGTGATAGCATAATGGATAAATAACCGGCCTATTGACCACCTCTTGCCCGGTTCGAATCCTGGCATGCACCACTAAATTAGTGTTTCAGATCTATGTAAATATTTGTAATTATCGCTTGCTTGCGGTGGTGAAATCAAACATTTTAAAACTACGTCGGGAGTCATACAAGCATACGGCCCACCTGATGTTAAATGGGTACCATAGGTTAATAGCCTACGGTACCCATTTAGCTTGCGATATATTAAGTATCACTCGCGCGATGCCTCCTCTGCTGCTTACCCAGCAACTTCTTAGGAGCTTACTGGTGACATTACTCAAACGCAGGAACACAACAACCCTCTAGTGAGGTGTTATTTGGCTGCGGTTTTCTGTGAGGTGGAGGTACTTCCCCAGACGGGCTGCTTTGATGCGCCCTACCTCTCTAAAATCATATAATAAATATCTGGTTTTCCCTCTGGGTTGTGGAAGTCTTACGGCAGTTGTACCGTGTGAAAATCAATGTCTTCGGCAAATTCTTAGTCTTAGACAGTTCTCCTGCCAATCCCAATGGATTAGGAAACGGGATATCGCGAAGAAGAAGAAGAAGGTATAGGCAAATTAACTAGTTTAGCTAGTTTCTTTGTATACACTACTGCTAGCTGCCGGCGACTTCGTCAATTAGTGCTTTCAAGTAACTAGACATACAAACCATTCCGCTGCAGATATTACAAACCCTCGCAGGCTATGGTTCTTCACATCAGGTGGGCCGTATGCTTGTCTCTCCAGACTGTATGAAAGACAATATTGTTCCATCGTCGATGCGCGTTTTTCTTCGTGGCGTTTCATTCGTGTATATCAGTGATATAGTTCCGTATGTATTTATATATTTTTTATGTCATGAAATGTCTCTTACGCAATGGTTACGTAATAACGGTTCCAACATTGATATACAATTACCAAGATGATCTCAGCCTCTCAGAATACCTAAAGAAAGGTAGGTAAACTTAAAAGATATTTAAAATAAGAAGAGGCATGCTCCGTTGGTTCGAACATGCGGAAAGAATGCAAGAAGAAAGAATTACGAAACAACGCAAAAGTGAAAGGATGTAGGAGCCGAGGAAGGGTAAAACTAACCCACCATGACCAAATCGATCGTGTCCTATCAGAAGGTGATGTCAGAAGCCTTAGAAACCGACGAGCGTGCATGAGAAGATCATGTTATTGAAGCGAGTGAGGTGTGTAAGGATCGTGTCATGTGCAGCGACATATCAAAAGATAGACACGTTATACACCAACATTATTGTATTTAAAAATGGCGCAACTAGTACTATATCTACGTACAGTTATTTATTATGATACTTTGCTCTAGCAAAGAGACAAATGATAGGGCATACCTGTCGTTAGAAAGAGATAAACATATATCTTAAGACATTTATGCTTCGTGGCGAAGTACGTAATGACGCGACGCGAGAGCGTGCCCAACTGAATGCGAGTTGGGCAATTACTTTACTTTCGTATTGCCATTCTAGAGCGTGTACGACGTATCTATAACTATAAAATCATCTTAGGTCATGTGGCGTTCGGTTCTCTCTGCCTACCCCGCAAGGGGTTTGGCGTGAAGTTATAATTGTAGAAGGATATTTTAAATAAATCCTGTAGGTGAAACGGATTCAAAAAGTTTTCACTCAGATTCTATAGACTTTGAGTGAAAACTTTTCGATCCCGTTTCCAATATGGTGTATCGAGACAATGTGAAAAGGCATAGCGGTCGAGCAGAGAAAGCGTATTGGATAAAAAAGCCGTCAAGTGCACCGAGGGTTCCGTAAAAAAATATTATTGAAATTATTTTCGCAATATTGAAGTGATAACTTCTTATGGGAGGTTAAACCGCTTCGTTACCGATACCGATTAGTTTAAGTTATCACTTCTGTCGAGCGTTCCGAGACGCACATTTTTAGGGTTCCGTACCCACAGGGTAAAACGGAACCCTATTACTGAGACCGCTGTCCGTCCGTCCGTCTGTCACCAGGCTGTATCTCACGAACCGTGATAGCTAGACAGTTGAAATTTTCACAGATGATGTATTTCTGTTGCCGCTATAACAACAAATACTAAAAAATAGAATAAGATAAATATTTAAGGGGGCTCCCATACAACAAACGTGATTTTTAGGGTTCCGTACCCAAAGGGTAAAACGGAACCCTATTACTGAGGCTCCGCTGTCCGTCCGTCCGTCCGTCCGTCCGTCCGTCTGTCACCAGGCTATATCTCATGAACCGTGATAGTTAGACAGTTGAAATTTTCACAGATGATGTATTACTATTGCCGCTATAACAACAAATACTAAAAAATAGAATAAAATAAATATTTAAGGGGGCTCCCATACAACAAACGTGATTTTTTTGCCGTTTTTATAGATAATGGTACGGAACCCTTCGTGTGCGAGTCCGACTCGCACTTGGCCGATTTTTTTTGCTCGTTTTTGCTCGATGTTGATAACGGCAACAGGTAGACGCTTGAAATATTCACAAAATATTTAGTTATATATCCATTTTAAAAATAAATAATTAAATTAAAATAAAACAAATATTTAAGGGGGGCTCCCATACAACAGAAGTGATTTTTTTGCCGTTTTTATAGATAGTGGTACGGAACCCTTCGTGCGCGAGTCCGACTCGCACTTGGCCAATTTTTTTTTTTATAATGTAACTACCATTTTCGGATTTTTTCCTTTGCTTGTGCTACATGACCTTCCTAAATTTCATGTTCAAATTCTTACTAAATTTCATGATTCTACCTTAACGGGAAGTACCCTATAGGTTTTGATTCCCTCGTGAGTGGCAAAATATGCGCATAGACGAGACCTAAACAGCCGTATTAATTTCAGCTTGACAGCTCCATCCGTCTCTGAGAAAAGGGGTCTTGACAGACAGATGGACAAGAAAGTGATCCTATAATGTTTCCTTTTAAGATACGGAACCCTAAAAAGCAGTATTTTAACCAACTGATCCCTGGTTAGAATCCTGGTGCGGGCATGCACCTACCTCTAACTTTACATTCTTGGATTTAAGTACTTACTAACTGTTAGGTACTTGCAGCTTCGTCTACGTGCTCAAAGGGAACCAAAACACGTTTTTTCACGGGAGTGGACTAATTTACCGCGATAGAAAGTAGGTCATATCCCCCTTGGACCTTCCCACTATCTCCAAACAAAGAATCCCATCACTCCGTTGCTCCAGTTTGAAGTAAAATACGGACAAACAAACACTTTCACATTTATAATATTACTAGCTGTGCCCGCGACTTCGTCCGCGCGGAATCATTTAAAATTATGCTTATTTGATTTGATTATAAGTACCTTAATAAGCAGAGTAAAATAATAATAGATATGTATCATGTACTTCGTCCGCGCGGAATACTATTTATTTTTATTATTTATTTATATTAATAAAAATAAATAAATTTTCTAAAATAAAAGTAGCCTAAGTTACACCTTATTACATCAGCTATCTGCCAGTGAAAGTACCATCAAAATCCAGCCGTTTCAGAGATTAGCCGGAACAGACAGATATACAAAAATTTTAAAAATATTCATTTTGGTATATGTACCGTGTATACGTCCATATGCATTTAGTAAAAAGCGGTTATTTTAATATTACAAACAGACACTCCAATTTTATTTATCTGTATACTCGTAGATTAGTAATAATGGATTTGTATTAACTTGTTCGTCGTTGAAGGAATTATTACGTTAGAACGTGGGACCTAACTTAAAAAAGGTCTGGTTTTACCTCTGGGTTGTTAAGGTCTGACGGCAGTCACTCCATGGGAGAATCAGTATCTTCGACATATCTTCAGTCTTAGGTAATGGACCACGACAATCAAGGGACAAGGGGATAACGCTAGGGCCAAGAAAATCACATTAAAAATACATAGATATCAAGTATCCAGTAAAGATTATATACGTTTGTGTTATATAGATTTTTCTTTGTTTTTTATAAACCTTACCAATCTTCATGATATTGAGATACATACAGTGACATCTACTTTACATCGGGTGGGCCGTATGCTTGTATGCCTCCCGACGTTATATAAACAAATGTATGTTTACTCTTTCACGAAAAATCGGCTAACAGAATTTGTATGAAGTTTAACACAAAAACAGAGTGTGTTATAGGATTAACACATAGGCTACTTAAAACTGTTTGCACCACGCCACTCAGAAAGTATTGCGAAAAAAAGTTTTGATGTATGAGAGACTGGCCAGTTATAATCTATTTTGAAAATATGATTATTTACAAGTACAAATAGGTACGTTCCAATTTCAAAATTGCCCTCCACATTTTTTTCGAGCTAATTCAAATTATCGTGTCTCTTTGGATAATGTATCTGCGTCGGAAACATTTTCGCGCTATTTTTTATGATTTCACGTGTCGCCTGAAACCGGACGAATCGTACGATAGACTTCAAATGGCATTCATGGATGAAGGCCCTTCCAAGGCAACCGTGTATCGTTGGTATAACGAATTCAAACGCGATCGATTAACTTTTGGGTGATGAAGAAAGAAGTATTCGCCCTTTGACGGCTGTTATGGAAGAAAATGTGCTAGCAGTGAAAAATTTAATACAAGACAATAGGCGAGTTACATATCTGGAGATTCAGCACAAACTGCAGATTGGATCTGGAAGCCTTCACGAGATTCTACACTTGCATCTTCGCGTGACGAGGATAGTTTCACGCCGGGTGCCGCACAACCTCACCGTTGCTCAGAAGCAGGCCCGAATGCAATGGTGCCGTGATATGATAAACAAATTTGACGCAGGCTCGTCTCGGCGTGTTTATGACATCATTACCGGTGATGAGTCCTGGATCTATCGATACGATCCAAAAACGAAGCGCCAGTCGACGGTTTGGGTGTTTCAAAACGAATCAACGCCTACCATAGTGAAGCGATCTAGAAGCGAGGGGAAGATTTTGACCACGAGCTTTTTCAATTTGACTAGCTACCTGGTGTCAATTCCTTTACAGAAGCAAAGAAGCATCAACGCCGAATGGTATACTACCAAATGTTTGGCAGAAGTTTTCTCTGTTGTGAGCAACAAGCGACCAAACACAGGGCTCCGCGGGCTACTACTCCACCACGACAACGAGGGACTTCCTGGACAGCACGCCGGTCAAACTCCAGTTTCACCTTCCTTACAGGCCAGACCTAGCACCGTGGGACTTCTTTTTATTCTCAAAAATAAAATATCAGCTCAAAGGGATACAATTTTCGTCGCCGGAAGATGCGCTGACAGCGTTCGAGCAGGCTGCAAATGAGGTGTCCGCGGCGGACTGGAAAACGTGTTTCAAAACTGGTTCAGACGTATGAAACCTTTGTATAAAGAGTGGTCTGGTGGAGAGCACTTTGAAAAGATTTAATAAAATAATATTTACCTATAGAAAATTTTTTATTTTCGCAAAACTTTCTGAGTGTCCCACGTATATCTATTCAAAAAAAAAATGTCTATAAAGTCGGTTTACGGAGGATAATTTTACGTGATAATGTCATAAGAAAACATTCAACAGTTGACAAAACAGTTCACGTGTAGGTTGTGTGCCGCCGCATTCTCTCTTCTACTCGGAGGCACCGGCCGATGGAGTGGAAGAGAGATGCGTCACAAGTTGAACGCTTAGGCCGATCGTGCCTCTCTATCGCTTGTTCCGTGCTCTCGCTGGCACGCTCGGCTCAGGTGGAACGTGGCACTTTTTCGTGCGTGCAGCCGGCGTTCATCGATTTATAAGACATTATCACGTCAATAAGACCCTGGCAAATAAAGTTGTAAGAAAGACAGAGTTGCAAAAAATTACAGTTCTTTGCTTGTTTCAGGAATTCAATCCGGAGCCTGTATCATCAAAAGATTTTGGGAAATTCCATAAAGGGGACTCTTACATCGTTCTTAAGGTAAGTCGACGAGCTCGATGGCAGCGCAGCGGTTAATGACGCGACTTTGACACCAACGCTCGTGGGTTTGATTCCCACACAGGACAAACATTTGTGTGCATGAACATGTTTATTTGTCTTGGTCTGGATGTTTTTAAGAGAGGTAGGGCGCATCAAAGCAGCCTGTCTGGAGAAGTAATTGCTGTGTTAGCAATGTGATCTAAAGCGGTTACCGTAGCCTATGAATGCTTGTAATACATTAAGCATCATTCGCGCGATGCCTTCTCTGCTGCTAACACAGCAAGTACTCAGGGGCTTACTGGCGACCTCACTCACACGCAGGAACACAACAACTCTCTTGGGAGTGAAAGAGAGAGGAGAAAATTACACATTTGATACAGAAAAAAAAAATATTTTTACCTTTTAGCCATCTTTACGAATTTGTAGTTAAAATAGGTAGGTAGGTACACGTACAAATTATTACGAGCGGGAGCACAGCGGCGGTGTTTGCGTGGCAGCGAGCGGTATTACGCACGGCGTAGCCACGACTGGCGTACCTTTAGCAACGATAAATTTTGTCAATGTGTGGGTGCGACAACGCATACATACGGGCGCGCACGCATCCAAACCGCGTTCGGTGCGTATGTATGAAGACATCCTACTTGTTTGTTTTTACTATGCTTTTGACGAGTGACATTTCTGACATAGTTGGTACTACTCGTACTTACAATATATATATATTACGTTTTAGTACGAAATTAGTTATATGTGCCAATTTTTTAAGACACTATTGAAGACGTGGAATGTCGGGAGGCATACAAGCATATGGCCCACTTGATATAAAGTGGTTACTGTATACTGTCGCCTACGAACGCTTGCTATACATGAAGTGACGCTAGCACAATGCCATCTTCGCTGATGATAACATAGCAAATCCTTAGGAGTTTATCTCACCCACTCGCAGGAACACAACAACCCTCCAGTGAGTTGTTATGTGGGCGCCACAAAGCAGCCCGTCTAGGGAAGTACCTCCACCTCACAGAAAACCGCAGCCAAATAACAACTCCTTAGAGGGTTGTTGTGTTCCTGCGTGTGAGTAAGTAACCTCCTTGGACTTGCTGAGTTAGTGGTAGAGGAGGCACTGCGCGATTGATACATAATGTATTACAAACGTTCATAGGCTACGGTAGCCGCTTAACATCAGGTGGGCCGTATGCTTGTATGTCTTCGGACGTTGTATATAAAAACACAAATAAATTACGAACATAAAGCTTTTTTATCTCCCTGATTATGTCTGCGAAGATTCCCGCAGAGGATTTAATTTGCACCAATCTCTTTCAGACCACAGTAGACAAGCGTAATAATAAATCCTGGGACATTTACTACTGGATAGGCAGCGAGTCAACCCAGGATGAATCAGGAGCCGCCGCCATCCTTACCGTGGGACTGGACGACAAGTTCAACGGAGCCGCTGTCCAACACAGGGAGGTGATGGGCCAGGAGAGCCAGCAGTTCTCCTCTCTCTTCACGCCAGGTATCTATAACTGCCTCTTTCATTATCTATTAAATAAATAAATAAAATCAGTTGAGAATGCGCAAGCTTGCATTGCCAGAGGAACACCTGGCTAGTCAATTATATAACAATTCATTTTTTTTTTTAATTTGTCGGCTATTTTGACTATTTCCTTAAGAGATAGGAACGGTGTTCCTGAACATTCCTATTCTACTTTTTTATGCTAAATCCGAATCTGAAGTCAAAATTCGAATATTCGAAAAAAAGCGACAGACGGTGTTCCTGATAAAATGTTTGTTTATTTTGGCAACGATTTGGTCATTTGTTAGTAACAATTTGTCTTACAAGCTAATATTAGTAAACATTAAAAAATTGGAACCGGCGAACGTGCATGAAAAGAGCTATGAATGTCACAGAAGCGAGCGAAGTGTGTAAGGACCGCGTCTTATGGCGCTCGGTTCTCCTACCTGCTGCTGCTGCAGCTGCCTACCCCGCAAGGGACCTGGCGTGAAGATATACATACATTAAAAAATTCTGAAAGGATTATATTACCGACAATTCTAACTGTCTAACTGTCTAACCAGCACACTAATAAAGTGTTGATTAATGTATTCAGCATATTGTTGGAGCTATCACGCGTTCTTGTTAAAAAGGATGCTGTATTTTTCACATGCGATAAAACTCATCTGTTCGAGCAAGCGCGAACATGGCAGACGCGCTAGAATCGCTGCAGCCTCATCAATACTCTGAAACCATTATTATACTGTATGCACAGGGAGTTGTAGGCCGACTGCGTATAGTTGACCCACAGACAACCAGTGTAGAAGGTATCTATTGTTGATGGTCACGTAGCTAGCTAGCTCAACTTGCGAGAATTTGGGACAGCATAAGATCGAATATGGAAACCAGTAAGCCACATTTATCGAAACTACTCGTATATTAATCGCCCGAATCCAGTGGGATCACGAATATAGTGTAGGTACCATGGTCCCACCAGTAAGCCAAATCGGTTTTAGCGCTTAATTACCTCACCGTTTCGAGCCTACGGTCAAATGCGAGATATTTTTTTTGAAATGAAAACACAGGACACGTGACCCTGACCGTAAAATTTTGGTGAAAATTAGAACTTAAATTCGCTGCAGCGCTAAAACATTAGTTCCCCCTAATTAAACAATTAAAATATGAAGCGCTAGATCGTTCATAGGGCATTATTTTCTCGCGGCCAAAACGTTGTAAGCGCCATGAAATTCTTGGCGCTTACGCGTTTCGTTCAAAGTACTCGTAGTTTATCAACATCGCTGTTTGGTCCGCATGTTCAAGTTTTCACTTCTGCCGGCACTCCCGGAGCGCAACCCGTTTTTTTTTTATACTACGTCGGGAGACATACAAGCATACGGCCCAGCTGATGTAAAGCGGGTACCGTAGCCTATTAACGCTTGCGATATATTAAATATTACTCTCGCGATACCTCCTCTGCTGCATACGCAGCAACTCCTTGGGAGCTTACTGGTGACCTTACTCACACGCAGGAACACAACAACCCTCCAGGGAGTTGTTATTTGGCTGCGGTTTTCTGTGAGGTGGAGGTACTTCCCCAGACGGGCTGCTTTGATGTGCCCAACCTCTCTTAAAACATCCAGACCGAGACAAACAGACATGTTCATGGACACAAATGTTTGCCTTGTGTGGGAATCGAATCCACGAGCGTTGGTGCCAAAGTCGCGTCGTTCACGACTGAGCCACCGAGCTCGTCAAATATGTTAGTTGTAGATTAAAAAGAATGTTTTAATAAAGAAGTAACACCATGTTGATTCGTGAACTAACCAGAGTTGCTCGTTCTCATTTACCCCCGTGACTGTGAGTTCAGTTTCAAAGCAAAAAGAATTATTGGTTCTCCATTTGGTTACTTCACAAACCAATGAATCACTTAACTGCCCGAGAAGACACGTGGTGGGTTCGATTCCGACACAGGATCAACATTTGTACGCATGAACATGTCTGTTTGTCTTGGTCTGGGTGCTTTTAAAAGAGGCTGGGCGCATTAAAGCATCCCGTCTGGGAAGTACCTTCACCTCACAGAAAACCGCAGCCAAATAACTCCCCGAAGAGTTGTTGTGTTCCTGCGCGTGAGTGAGGTCACCAATGAGCTACTAAGTAGGTGCTGTGTTAGCAGCAGTGTTCATAAGCTACGATAACTGTTACATCAGGTGGGCCGTAAGCTTGTATGGCTCCCAACATTGAAGAAAAAAGCTATGAATGTTAAAAAAACGACTTTAGTGTGTAAGGCCCACGTCTTATGGCGCTCGGTCCACTCTGCCTACCCCGCAAGGGAGCTGGCGTATACATACAGAATTCGCAACTAAATCTGTACATTAACTTTAGGAAATCCATGTTAGTTTGTTTCTCCATCATCATCATCATTTTTTTATACTTCGTCGGGAGGCATACAAGCATACGACCTGATGTAAAGCGGGTACCGTAGCCTATTAACGCTTGCGATCTATTAAATATCACTCGCGCGAGGCCTCCTCTGCTGCTTACACAGCAACTCCTTGGGAGCTTACTGGTGACCTCACTCACACGCAGGAACACACAAACCCTCCAGAGAGTTGTTATTTGGCTGCGGTTTTCTGTGAGGTGGAGGTACTTCCCCAGACGGACTGCTTTGATGCGCCCTACCTCTCAAAAAAACATTTTTATTCGTCCACTGCTGAACATAGGCCTCCCCTCTCTCTAGAGGGCAATGGTATGGAATGGCTCTCTAGCAATGATATTGTATTTAAAGACGTATATTCATACTGCGCGTCTTTTTGTTATTGTTCCACTACGACATTATAGTACTTACTTAAGAAGGGGATAGATAATACGGAACGCATGATATAGAGAGAGATAGCTATCTGTCAAGAGTTGCGCTTGAAATACGTCAGCGCATCATAGAATAGCGCATATTAGACCAATTGGGTTAATTTCATTGCCTCAGTTTTTGCGCGCTAGTACGACATCTACCTCTTTTTAATACAATATCATTGCTCTGTAGCCGTTCGTCTCGATCCTGTGCCACCTGCATCCATCGACTCCCTACAGCCTCTCGAGGTCGTCGCTCCACTAGTGGTGGTCGTTCCACACTGCGAGCACCAGTACGGGGACGACATTCGAGAACCTTCCTTCCCCAGCGGTTGTCGGTTCTACGAACTACGTGGCCGGCCCACTGCCACTTCAACTTGCGTATCCTTTGGGCTATGTCGGTTACCTCAGTTCTACTGCGGATATCCTCATTTCTGATTCTATAACGCAGAGAAACCCCGAGCATAGCTCTTTCCATCGCACGCTGAGCGACCTTGAGCTTCGCCATACGGCCCGCAGTGAAGGGCCACGTCTCAGTTCTGTATGTTTTTTTGTTTATACCACTAAGGTAGCAATTAAGCATACGGCCTGCCTGATGGTAAACAGTCACCGTAGCCTATGGACATTTGCAACACCGGGGGTGTCACTCATGCGTTGCCGACCCTCTAAAAACCTCTTCACGCATTTCTTGAAGAACTCCATGCTGTAGTCCCTTGGAGAAACCTCGGCTGGGAGCTCATTCCACAGCTTGAGAGTTCTCGGAAGAAAACTTCCCTGGAACCGTACAGTACGAGACCATTATGGTTCCAGTGTGTGAGGGTGAAATCCCCGCCATCGGCGAGCGGTGCGGCTAAAATGTCATCACTGGCAACACACACTGTTCGAAGACATTTATCTCCATACAAACACTCTATGTCACAATACACGCAATTGTGATGATTGTCTCATACAATTACCGAGTCACATTAATTGGAACAACTGGTTAATTGTTGCAGTTAAACTATTAAATAGGTACTGTGATTAAACATCCGAGGTCAATTCAGTTCTCAGAAGATGGACTTCTTACAGTACAATGCGCTGTCGAGTGACAGATGACAGGTATATGCCATGACGGAAGTATTTATTTATTTATTTATCAGGAACAATTTACATTGTGTTTGATACATTACTAATTTTACATACCTACAGTTATTATTAATATAGATACCTAAAATGAACATGCAGCATATGTAATAAAGAAACACAAAAACTAGAAAATCGGGCTTCTTCCCGCGCTTTTGACGCTTTTGACGAGTGACATTGTTATTTTACTTGAAATTTTTACAATTCAGTATTAAATTAGTTTTATGTGACAATTTCGATAGTATTTTGTAACATAAGTGCTACTGAAATTATACAGTAATGAAAAAACTCAAATATAACACGTTTATGCACTTTTCGGAAGACGTGAATAAGTTCTTCAAGAAAACCTTGTAAAAATCACTATCGTTTTACGGGTGGTATTTAAACTGGGTTGATTGGGTCTAGGTCCCAAGTATTTTTTCAACACAGTTCCTGAAGCTGGAACATAGAATTAAGATTTTCAAATGGTTCTAAACTGAAGACTTTGACACAGGCATAAAGTAGCAACACTATTGCCATATATATTAAATATATATATTTAAAAAAAACTAGAAATTCGGAACATTAACTTACAGTTCGTCTATTGAGTATAGGTTTCTATCCAACAGAAATGCTCTGAGCTCAGCCTTAAAGATCAACAGAACTTTTAAATCCGCTGACAGTCTATTAAATATTTGTACAGCTTGGTAATGAGGGCTATGCTTGACAATGTTAAAATTAGGAACAACTTTATTTTTGATGTCCTTTCTACGAGTGTTTTCTCTGAATTTTCTGTCTTCTTCAGACTCATTATTCATGGATATATTTTTTAAATTAACTAGCAACACAAAGTATGTACAAGTTGGGCAATGTTAGAATATTTAAACGCTTAAAATTAAATCGACAACTTTCATGCAAAATTTTTGGCGTAACGCTTGTAGACCGCATTCGCAATGATGAGGTTAGAAGCAGAGTTGGTCTGAAAGAGAAGCGTCGGTGTAAAAATAAGAAGAGGCATGCTCCGTTGGTTCGGACATGTAGAAAGAATGCAGGATGAAAGAATGACGAAGCAGATATACAATGCAAAAGTGAAAGGATGTACGAGCCGAGGAAGGCCAAGACTTACCTACCATGATCAAATTGGTCGTGTTCTATCAGAAGGTGATGTCAGGAGCCCTAGAAACCGGCGAGCGTGCGTGAGAAGAGCAATGAATGTTATTGAAGCGAGTGAGGTGTGTAAGGATCGAGTCGAGATACGGGTCGGGGGGTGAAGTGAAACGCGCAGCTCTTATTGGTTAATTCACGGATCAAGATTGCGGCTTATTGGTTAAAACTATTCTCCCATTGGTCAATAGGCTCGAATCGCTGAGATGTTTAGGCGCAACCATTGTTTTGTGAGCGCCAGGTGCCTTCATGCGCAATCAAGTGGTTTATTAGTTTGTGGAGTATCGAGAATATAAGATATATATATAAATAAATATACAACGCGAAATTGAACGATGTATGAACTGAGGAAGACCAAGACTCGCATAGTGTGGGCAAATTGGTTGTGTTTTATAAGAAGGTGATGTCAGGAGCCTTAGGAACCGGCGAGCGTGCTGTCAGGCAGGCAGATTCTACTAAAAAACTGCAACTGCACTGCAGCGCGGCGTGTGTCAAAATGCGTACATTTTGACGTTTCGTTAAACGTCACTGCTGTCAGATTGCTTAACGCGCGCGCTTAACGCGCTTAGCGCGGCGTGTGTCAAAATGTACGCATTTTGACACACGCCGCGCTGCAGTGCAGTTGCAGTTTTTAAGTAGAATCGGCCTAAGGATCCCTACGAAACGCGTGCATGTAAAGTAGCGAGTGAAGTGTGTAAGGACCGCGTCTTATGGCGCTCGATTTCCTCTGCTTACCCCGCAAGGGGCCTGAGTGAAAATATACACACAATATTCCTACGACGAGCTCAGTGGCGCTGAGCTGAAACGTGCTGTTACGCTACTTTGGCACCAGCGCTCGTGGGTTCGATTCTTGCACAGGACCCACCAGGGGGAAGGGCAGACGCCTGTCATAACTATCATAATCTGATGTTACTTTTATTATTATTATTCCGTGTTATTTCAGGCGTCCAATACGTCGATGGAGGCTATACTTCCGGTTTCAAACACGTCACTACCAACGCTGGTGCTGAGAAACGGCTGATTCAGGTCAAAGGAAAGAGGGACGTGCGTATTAGACAGGTGAGTCACCAAGAAATACATTGTCAATTGGAATAAAGCCCCTGTCCGTCACCACATTGTTTTATAAACCGTCGGGAGGCATGTAAATATACGGTCCGCCTTATGAATGTGCAAATTCCATGTGCCTGTGGTATAACAGTAATCGAAGAATCGAGTCCTCAAGTAGGTGAAAGGATTCTAGGCTTTTAAACCTTTATAGTGAAGACTAGCCTCGATTTTGAAGACCCGACTCCAAAAATACTACTTGAGGCTTGTTGATGAATGTGAATATAGACAAATAACCCGTGATGCGTCGACTGGCGACTTGCACGACTCACGAACTGAGATTTTTTCAAAAGTTCGAACGTTTTCGATGCACCTGAGTCGTTTAAAAACGACAGTCTTAAGACTAAACCTCAAGCCGTGAGTCGAAGACATTTAAAAGTGTTTTTACGAGCTCGGTGGCGCAGTCTTGAATGACGCGACTTTGACATCGACGCTCGCGGGTTCGATAAGACAAACATTCGTGTGCATGAACATGTCTGTTTCTCTTGGTCTGGATGTTTTAAGAGAGGTAGGGCGCATCAAAGAAAGTCTTGGGAAATACCTCCACCTCACAGAACCAAACCAAACCAAATAAC
The DNA here is from genome assembly GCA_947507595.1 of Pyralis farinalis. Classification (NCBI taxonomy): domain Eukaryota; kingdom Metazoa; phylum Arthropoda; class Insecta; order Lepidoptera; family Pyralidae; genus Pyralis; species Pyralis farinalis. Next base: position 37,917,057 of record OX382263.1, on the reverse strand, counting down.
AACTCCCTCTAGGGTTGTTGTGTTCCCGCAAGTGAGTGAGGTCACCAGTAAGCTCCTCAGGAGTTGCTGCGTCAGCTTTACATGCCTCCCAACGTTATATAAGAAAACAATGTAGATGTGGTACACCCTACCAGTTTGCACATGAAGTCTAATGAAAGAGCATATAGCATTATTTCAAAAACCGGCCAAGACCGAGTTGGAAGGGATCAAAGAGTTTCATAGGATCGTACAATAACTAACACTTTTAAATATCGTTATAATATATAAAACATGAAGACCATGCATGAAGAGGTTGATGAGTGTGGAAGAAGCGAGAGAGGTATGTTTGTATCGGTGCACCTGGCGTTCCATAGTCTCTGCCTACCACAATGGGAGATAGGCGTGATGATATGTATGTATATAAAACAAAAGAATTTCTTTGTTTGTAGTCGTTAAACTCTGGAACTGCCAATCGGTTTTAAAAAATTGATAGTGCATTTGATAGTTCAATTCTTCTATTTAACATCACAACACGAACCTTAGAAACTGGGGAAAAAGAAAGAAAGTAAGAAAAATTGTTCCCACGGGATATTAGGATACTCGTGAACGAAATCGCGGGCTGCAACTAGTTATATTTTTGAGTGCTGAAAAAAAATTGTTTCATACACTTTTTTTATACAATTTCGAGAGGCATACAAGCATGTGGCCCACCTGGTGGAAAGCGGTTACCGTAGCACAGCAACTTCTTAGAAGCTTACTGGTGATCTCACTCACACGCAGGAATACTATAACCAGGGGATTGTTCTTTGGCCGCGGTTTCCTGTGAGGTGGAGGTATTTCCCTAACGGGAGGGGATGATGCGCCTTACCTCTCTTAAAAAAATATATGTCTTATTCATTCATGCTCTTTAATTTTAATGGTTGCCATAGTACAAATAAGCAGACAGATTAGCCTTACTAATATGGTTCCGTTAACAATCTTTGGGTATGGACTCCTGAAAACAATTGTACAACCGTGATAATTCGAATTAAAAATCATTGAATTATTATGTACTAGAACTCCATGCTTCGTTGCCGTTCGGCAACAACTCATTGCTGTACTACGTTGAACGAAACGCGTAAGTAAGCGCCATGAAATCACGGCGTTTTTGACCTTTTGGTCGCGAGAAAAATACCCCTTAGAAGCGATTTAGTGCTGTACCTTCGTATCCTTGGGATAGATATCTAAATTATTTCAGCGCTACAGCGGACATTAGTTTTAATGATTACCAAAATGGAGCAAGACTTTTACTTAGCATAGCACATAATAACTCAATGTTAAAAATAGGATTATTTTTTCAAGGCCTGGGGAGAATGACCGTATTTATAATGCCAACACTTGTCACATTTCAAGACTCAATATTATGAATATTATTAGCATAATTGTAGAATATTAGCAACATTATTTTGAAGATTAGCGGTTCTATTTTGGATCGAACATGTGTCTGTCTACTAAATTGGGCATTAGCAACGGTCTTAATCATCATGGTGGCATTTATCAAGCTTTCAGAATGAAGGCAAAGGGTTTACTTTCACACAGTTTAATATATTGATTAGGTAAAAAATATTTTGATTTTATATCCAGACGATTCTGTGAGTTTGATATATTAAACAACAACTCCCTTATTTATATAGTCATAATTTCATCGAATATAGAGTAGCATAGCAGTAGTGAATTGTTGCTCAAAACCGAATTTTAGATTATGTGTAATGTTAAAAAGAAACATGCAAGCTCTCCTCATGCACGCTCACTAAGGCGTGTGTGAAAAGAGCTATGAATATTAAAGTAGCTATTGAGAAGTATAAAACCGCGTCATGTAAGTAGTGGTTATCTCAAGAGATTTGACGTGATAAATAGAGAGCCAGATAATTTTGTACAAGTTCTTCTCAACCTGGATTTTGATCTAGTCTTTAATCATTTTTCTTTAAATAATTAAAATCATAATGAAATATTTTAATAGATGAACCTTTCTTGCTTCTAAAAACTCTGCAATAAATGGTTTTATTAAGAAATTACATACTGTGAGCTTACTTTTGTCTTTGAATATAAGAAATTAATTTTGTCTTTGAATGAAGAATGACCGTTGCTTTGCTACTTCTGCTACTATTGCATCGCTCTCTGATGATACTCGTATTACTGAATCAGGGGAACATTGTTGAGTGTCTTTTGTTCTTTGAACGTTAATATTTTTGTTTGACCGTGATCTCCGTCTCGGATCACTTTTTATCAAAGACGCTTACTTGTAGCCGTGATCTCATCCGTCATGGAGAGAGAGACTTTGGCTCTAAAGATGATAATGATCTTCCTATTTTATAGGTTTTTAAAAAACACTTGGGCGATGATGTGTCGCTCAGAGGATGGCAAATTATTGGGTGTTTGGAGTAAAATTAAAAACATCGTTCAAGTAGGAGCAGACATGTTTTTATATAGAATGTAATAGATACATTTGATGTGCTATATAAGAGAGGTAGGGCGTATCAAATCAGCTCGTCTGCGGAAGTACCTCCATCTCACAGAAAACCGCAGACAAATAAGCTCCCTAGAGGGTTATTGTGTTCCTGCGTGTGAGTGTGGTCTCCAGTAAGCTCATTAGAAGTTGCTGTGTAAGCAGCAGTAGTGGCATTACGCGAGTGACACTTAATGTATTGCAAGCGTTCATAGGCTACGGTAACCGTTTTACATCGAGTGGGCCGTATGCTTGTATGCCTCCCAACGTTGTATAAAAGAAACACAAGTCGTGAGACATTATACGCATCAAATATAATACATTTTTAAATATGGCGCCATCTACCGGTAACACCGTGAGATGTTTAATATCATGTCGCTGTGCAAAGTAGGCAGAAAATAACATTTTATTTTGTTAAAATGTTACAAAGTGTTAATACAGAGAGCGCTGGAAGTGAATTTTGTGCAACACTATCTATATATATATATATTTATACTACGTCAGGAGGCAGGAGGCACGGGCCACCTGATGTAAAGCGGGTACCGTAGCCTATTAACACTTGTAATACATTAAGTACCACTCGCGCGATGCCTCCTCTGCTGCTTACACAACAACTCCTTGGGAGCTTACTGGTGACCTCACTCACACGCAGGAACACAACAACCCTCTAAGGAGTTGTTATTTGGCTGTGGTTTTCTGTGTGGTGGAGGTACTTCCCCAGACGGGCTGCTTTGACGCGCCCTACCTCTCTTAAAACATCCAGACCAAGACAAACAGACATGTTCATGCACACAAATGTTTGCCTTGTGTGGGAATCGACCCCTCGAGCGTTGATGTCAAAGTCGCGTCATTCACGACTGAGCCACCGAGCTCATCAAAAGAGCTATATAAAGAAAGAAAGAAATAATTCGAAACTCTCAAACCATTCACCACTCTGTGCAGGCATGCTGACTGACGCAAAATTGTACAGACGCGCTGTTCTGATGTTGTTATATTTTTTTCAAATCCGTGTTAGAACGTTGGTACAAAATTCGTGGTGAATGTGGAACGTCTGGTGTGATCCCTTTACTGTCATCATTTTTCAGGTGGATCCTCTCATCTCCTCAATGAACAAAGGGGACTGCTTCATCTTGGACATCGACCAGGACATCTACGTGTACGTCGGGGCCTCCGCCAAGAATGTTGAGAAACTGAAGGCCATATCTGTCGCCAACCAGATCAGGGACCAGGATCATAATGGCAGAGGAAAAGTTCAGATTATTGGTATGTGACTTTGTTTTTACTACCACTAAGGTAGCAAATAAGCATACGGCCTGCTTGATGGTGATAGTTACCGAAGCCAATGGACATTTACAACACCAAGGGTGTCACTCTTGCATTACCGGCTCTGTCAAAACTTCTCGAAGAATCCCATCCTGTAACCCCTTACGAAAACCTCGGCAGGTAGCTCATTCCACAACTGACTGAACAAATTTACGAGTTATATTTATTTTTTGGTTTTTTGATTCACCATTTGATACTTAAAGACTTCATTAAAAACCAGTTGAGAATGTGCAAGTTTGCATTGCCAGAGGAACACCTGGCTCGTCAATTATATAACAATTTAATTATTATTTTTTAAACTTTGTCGGCCATTTTGATCATGTTTCTTAAGAGATAGGAGGTTGTCTTAGGTTTTCGTGATTGTTATACATTGAATTAAACAATTTTTAACGAAAATATCGCATATTTTATTTATTTTGTTGAACCTGACGTTTCGAACGCTTTGCAGCGTCCGTGGTCGCAGGAAGACTAAGGTGATATTTGTCTTACATTGGTTATTCAATTATTACATCTACCGACATGGATGGATTAATTATATATGTTCCGATTCATTCGTTTTTAGTAGATCTCTGGGTTTGTGACTTGATTATTTAATCAAGTTGATTATTTAAATCAAGTCACAAACACAGAGATCTACTAAAAAACGTAACCAATGTAAGACAAATATCACCTTAGTCTTCCTGCGACCACGGACGCTGCAAAGCGTTCGAAACGTCAGGTTCAACAAAATAAATGAAATACGCGATATTTCCGTTAAAAATTGTTTAATTCAAGATAGGAGGTTGGTTTTTCAGACATTCCTATTCTACTTTTTTATGCTGAATCCGAATCTGAAGTCAAAATTCGAATATTCGAAGGTGCGTGACGTATCGCGCGTGGCGGGTTTATAACGCCGCCATTTTGAAATCATATAGCTTCCTTTCAGAGCCTTTGAGAGCTCAATGTCGTCGTTGCTCGAGTCATTCTAACCGAACACGCAGGTTAAGCAACGTCAACCGCAGCCCGTCTATGGATGGGTTTGTCTATCTCGAGTTTCTCCGTGCTTCGGAGGACACGTTAAGAGGGGGCATCAAGCTAAGTGGCGCCCTCATTTTGTTTTTATAAATGTCGCTGAATTTAAGACCACTTCAAAAAAACGTCCTATACAGACACTGAAGAACCATATTTATGTTTTTTGAAACATATCTTGAGTTTATTATCTATATGTATAATTAAAATTTTGGTTGCATGTAACCAAAATTTTAATTATTGCTTATTGTGGACACTTATAGCAATAATCAAAATTGTAACTAATTGTACATAAATAATAAATACAGAATATGTATCAAAAAACATAAATGTGGTTCTACAGTGCCAGAATTGAGCGTTTTTTGGAATTGATCTTAAATTCAGCGTTATTAATAAAAATAAAATGAGGGCGCCACTTAGCTTTATAGCTTTTAGCTTAGCCTCGTAAGCCGTCGATTCCGGTCGAGGGTGATCGCCAGAGCAAAGTTTGTAGAGTTGGCGAGCGGCTTGCAAGCCTTCCGTCTGGGAGCCGTGCTTTCTGGTCGCTGGCTAAAGCTGCCGAGAGAAATTTTTGTCAGTCGTCTATGCCACCATTGCAAAAACCGGATGGCAGTCTGGCCTACAGTGCTAAAGAGAAAGCCCATTTACTGGGTAATCTCTTTGCCTCTAACTCGACTTTGAATGACGGGGGAGCTGTGCCACCTACCATTCCGAGGTGCAGTAGCTCAATGCCGGAAATCTCAATTACCCAGCGAGATGTCCGGCGGGCGTTGCTCTCCCTCGACATTCATAAGTCGAGTGAGCCAGATGGCATACCAGCAGTGGTGCTAAAGCAGTGTGCTCCTGAGTTGTGTTCTGTGCTAACGCGCCTTTTCGTGCTTTCCTACTCCACTGGGCAAGTCCCGTCTTCGTGGAAGACCGCCAATGTGCACCCGGTGCCCAAAAAGGGCGATATATCAGACCCATCGAATTACAGGCCTATTGCCATAACCTCCCTTCTCTCCAAGGTGATGGAGCATGTGGTAAACACACGACTCCTGGCATACCTAGAAGATCACGGCTTAATCAGCGACCATCAATACGGATTTCGCCACGGTCGTTCGACTGGTGATCTTCTAGTGTATCTTACACACCGCTGGGCTTCGGCGATCGAGAGTCAAAGTGAGGCATTGGCTGTCAGCCTAGATATGGCAAAGGCGTTCAATCGGGTCTGCCATCGGGGTCTTCTATCGTACTGGCTACCCGAGGGTTTGTGCAAATGGGTGGCCAGCTTCTTATCCAGCAGATGCATCAAAGCCGTGGTTGACGGTGGTTGCTCCAATAGCATGGATATCAATGCTGGTGTCCCACAGGGCTCTGTATTGTCCCCAACGCTGTTTCTGCTGCATATCAATGACATGTTGTCAATTGACGGCATTCATTGTTATGCGGACGATAGCACTGGAGACACTTATTAGACAGGCCGTGCTGGCACCCCTCGTTCACTTGTGGAGGAAAGCCGCGTTAGACTTGTGTCTGATATAGAGTGTGCTTTGGGTAAGGTGTCCAACTGGGGGCGGTTGAACTTGGTGCAATTCAACCCTACCAAGACACAAGTTTGCGCGTTCACCGCAAAAAAAATCCCATTTCCTATCGTCCCTCTATTCCGGAACACGCCACTAACCATTAGCAAGAGTATTGGGATTCTCGGCGTCGAGATCTCCAGCGAAGTTCAGTACCGACGCCACTTGGAAGAAAAGGTCAAGCTGGCGTCAAAGAAACTTGGTGTGCTCAACAGAGCCAAACAGTACTTCAGCGCGGGGCAAAGGCTTATATTATATAAGTCCCAAGTCAGACCGCTTACGGAGTACTGTAGTCATCTCTGGACGGGGGCACCTGGTTACCAGCTAGGACCTTGTGACTCGGTGCAAAGACGAGCCGTGAGAATCGTCGATGATCCTAAACTCACACACGGTATTGAGCCCTTGAGTCTAAGGAGAGATTTCGCCTCCCTTTGCGTGTTCTACCGATTGTACAATGGGTTGTGTTCTGAGGAATTGTTTGATATCATGCCAACAGCCTCGATTTACCATCGCACTGCTCGCCGACGGCTGGGTGTTCACCCTCATACACTAGAACCGCAATGGTCGCGTACTGTGCGGTTCCTAAGAAGCTTTCTACCGAGAACTATTAAGTTGTGAAATGAGCTCCCTGCCGAGGTTTTCCCAAGGGACTACAGTATGGGGTTCTTTAAGAAAGGCGTGAAGAGGTTCTTACAGAGTCGGCAACGCAAGAGTGACACCCCTGGTGTTGCAAGTGTCCATAGGCTACGGTAGCTGCTTACCATCAGGCAGGCCGTAAGCTTGTTTGCCACCTTAGTGGTATAAAAAAAATCCGCATTTGAGCAGCGTGGCGGAGTATGCTCTAAACCCGTTCTGTTGAAGGGAGACCCGTATCCCTGCAGTGCGATGAGTAAGGGTTGATGTAGATAGCTTCCTTTTAGTATAACTCACTTACTTCCGTTTCCCGTTACGTGACGTATTCACGTACTTAAAACTCACGGCCGTGTCTACGGCAAAGACACGCCCCATTTTTTTCGCTAAGTCGAGGACTATATAAAATTGTAATAAAAACCTCCGCATTACAGACCAATACTCGACTGATGTGGACGTAGACAAGTTCTTCACTACTCTCGGATCTGGAGCCAAGAACCTAGTGCCCGAGGAAAGCGCTGGTGGGGATGACTTGGTCGGTATTACTAGCTTTATTATCTGTTATAACTGGGAGTCGAAATGACACAACAAGTGCGTTCAAGCTAGTTTATTCGACTGGCGCAGCAGCCGTTGGATCTGTATGACGACCAAGTACCGCACATACTAATATTAAAATAAATATAGAAATACCCTACTATAACATTATCAAACTAGCTTTAACCCGCGGCTTCGCTCGCATTGATAAAAAAAAATATTTTTTTTTAATAAAAAGTATCTCTCTGCCTACCCCGTAAGGGATTTGGCGTAAAGTTATAGTATAGTATAAAAAGTATCCTATTTTACTTCTGTTACCTCCAAGAATATGTGTACAAAGTTTCATGATGATCGGTTCAGTAGTTTTCGCGTGAAAGCGTAACAAACAAACGGACATTCACATTTATAATATTAGTAGGATTTTCTAGTTACTATGTACGAGTAGTTGTACCAACCCTGGAGTATTCTAGTGCTTATAAAATGTAAATATAATTAATCTATCTACCGTACCTATGAAGGCTTACAACACATTAAGTATCACTCGCGCAATGCCACCTCTACTGCTAACACAGCAACTTCTTAGGAGCTTGCTAGTAACCTCACTCACACGCAGGAACACAACAACCCTATAGAGAGTTGTTATTTGGCTGCGATTATCTGTGAGGTACTTCCCCAGACGGGATGCTTTGATTTTTTTAAACAACTAGATTGGCAAACAAGCATGCGGCCCGCATCAGATGGTAAGCGGTCACCGCAGCCTATTGACGCTCGCAACACCACGGGGATGTTACTCGCACGCTGCCAATCTTGTGACCTAAGGATGTTTCGTCACAGTACCCAGTAATTTCTCTGCCATATCTCACCCTTCAAATCGGAACACAGCTATATAAATATACCTGCTTGGCGGCAGAAATAGGTGAGACAGAGGTACCCACGCAGACGACTTTTGTACAAAGTCTCCCTCTGGTTTGATTCGCCGTACCCATTAATATGAGTATTCATACGTAATAATTACGATAAGAAATAATTAAGGTGTTAAGATAAGAAAAGACATGCTCCGTTGGTTTGGACATGTAGAAAGAATGCAGGATGAAAGAATGACGAAACAGATATACAATGCGAAAGTGGAAGGATGTAGGAGCCGAGGAAGGCCAAGACTCGGCTACCATAATCAAATTAATCGTGTTATATTAGAAGGTGATGTCAAGGACCACGTTTTATGGCGCTCGGTTCGCTCTGCCCACCGCAAGGGTCCTGACGTGAACATACATACATGAAGGATTCCTATCATCTGCTTTTTTTATTGCAGGGTTTTGAAAAGAGTGAAGCACAAAACGTAATCCTATCGGAAGTCTCCAACAAGAGTGGAAAGATGAAGGTTACGCCCTTGTCCAAGCCTTTCAAACAGGAGAACCTTGTACAGGACGTAAGTACCAACACCTTCACGCACACAGTGTGGTAAACTCATCCTCACACGCTAGAACCGCAATGGTCGCGTACTATGCGGTTCCAGACGAGTTGCGAGAACTCTTAAGTTGTGGAATTAACTTCTTGCCGTGTTTTACCCAAAGGACTACATCATAAGGCTCTTCGAAAAAGACTTGTAGTTATTTTTATACAGCAACAATGAAGCCCCTGCAAGAGGCAAACAATATAAATTTACTATACTCAAACTGACCTTAGACCAACGATATCTAGAGACAATTGCAATAAATCATTGAGTGTTGCCAGCTATCAGCTAGCAATACTGCTTTTAGGTCATTCAAGCAGTATAGATTGATTTACTTAGAAAATTCGCATTTCCTTTACAATCCTATTAGTCACAGTAGCAAAATATTTTCCAGCAGCATTTAACAGGTAACAGATACATTTAATTATTCAGAAATTTCCAAGAAAATCGCAGAATTAAATGATACATTTTTTCTAAATTCTAATAATAAAATAAGCGTTGCAAATAACACACCATTACTCCTCCCTTCAACAGAAGGGGGAAAGCATACTCCACCACGCTGTACGACTGGGGGTTGGCGGAAAGCAGAGCTTTGAAGCCGCCCGAAGTCCACTGACTTAACGACTATCATTTATCGACAGCAGCCAGAACTGACGACTAACGTGCTCCCCAAACACGGAGAAACTCGAGATAGATAAACACATCCATAGACAGGCTACGGTCCGCGCTGCTTAACCTGCGTGTTCAATTAGTATAACACGGCGCAATTACGTCATCAAGCTCTCCAACATATACGCTTTCTAGAAATATACAACTCATCTGCAGAAATATGTTTGAACCTTAATTTACCTGCTTCACACATCTACCAAGATATTCTAAGATATCACCAGATTTTAGCTTAAGGCGACACCACGATCGTAAAGCTTTAAAATGGCTCCGCCCAATCACCCCGCGCCCCTCAAGTGACACTCTACGCTCGATTTGTAAAATTTGAAATTAGCGCCTAATAGGTAACCTGGGGTCAACGTATAGTCAATGCAAACGAACAGAAAAGCTACGGAGTCGAAAAAAAATTATAATATCAATATTTAATAAAAATTATTGATTTAATTATTATTTAGCTTTATACATACTGAACCAAACATATTCATTTAAGCTAGATGGAAAACAATAGTAATAATAGTAATATAAAACTACAGAAACGTATTCACTTTTAAAAGTTTATTGAAAGAGAAATCAATGACATCGTTTTATGTTTATATCTCTACAAGTTAACATGTCTCGGTATCTATGTTGTTCTTACTTAGGTCTCGTCCAGTGGCGCCCTCATTGAATAAAAAATCATATCATAGCATAGAAGATAAACATTATGAAATCCTATGTTGCATTTATAACGAAGATAGTAAAGTATTTTTACGTCATTAAACCAACACTCAAAATATTCCACTATCGTTGTTATAAGCAAAAGTGCTAAAAGAGGCCGTTTTTGGCAATTATGCCTATAACAACGAAAGCAAAACATTTCAATTGTTGGTTTAATGACGTAAAAGTACGTTATTGTATTTGTAACACACGCAACACAGGACTTTATAATGTTTATCTTCCACGCTATGATACGATATTTTATTCCTTGAGGCGCCACTGGACGGCATGTATCCCCTTAAGAAGAATGAAACAACAGCTACATAATACAACATTGTTTATCGAGAGGCTAAAGCGGGCCATTTGTTGATTCGGGCACATATGTTCGAGTGTCATAATGGCCGATAGCGCCGAGTAAACACAGGATTTTTTAATTTGAATAAATAAGAGAAATAAAATTATCAGATTGAATTAGAGAAAGTATTCCCGCTATTACTACTAGTTTTTATATAATTTTCGCAACACATTAACATAATGTGACCTCCAGGATTTTTTTCTGTACAAAGACGTTAAGGGTTATAACTTATAACACACACTTTAGCCCCTCTACGTTACACCTTTAATGCTATTTTTTAGAGCACGAAGAGTAAACATTTTATTACAAGCTTTTAGCAACTTTTAGTGCATAAAATGGTATACGGCATCTACACAACTTTCACGCGTCATACCTAACATCGACGAATATATCATTCAGGTATTTACTGAAAGATTGCGTACCTAAATGATAAAGAAATTGTATATTTTGATCATTAAATGTAAATTTAACCTTTACCAAAAATTTATCAAGCACTTGGAATCCAATCAGCGAAATGTGAAAAAAACACAATTAATATTTTAGGGTATCCTTCGAAAGAATAAATCATAATGACTAATTTCATCTAATGATATAGATTTATAAATTTATGGAAAATATTTAGATTTAACATTCAATGATCACTAAGATTTTAAAAATTGCTGTTTTTGACCCTAACCGTTATGTAGCTAAATAAATTGATAAAATTATAATTTATAAAATTAATTTTTATTCCTTGAGCCTCTTTAATAAGCACAAATCTTGATTTGGTGCCTTCACCACCAGACTACATTCAAGCTATTTCACGTAATATATATAACCGCTATGAATAAACAAACGTCTTGAAGTACTCGTTTATCCTTGGCGCTAATTTTGGATTGGGATTGCAACAAACATATTTTTAAAGAGTAAATAGCTCGAGCCAACCACCTTGCTTGATGCATCGCCAGGATCCAGGAGGTCTGATTTTAATTTTTTTCTCATTATCTCCTTCTAGGAATATAATAGATAGTTCAATTACTTCCCGATAATCGTCACGTACAATGTTTTTTTGTAATTCTTGATTATAAAATATCAACAATTCTTTTATTATTGTATTACCAAAATGTTGTGTGACGATATCGGTGTACGATTGAATAGCAGCAGGATTAATAGTTTTCCAGTCGTCTTTAAATATTTTGAACATTGGGATATCAGGGCTGCTTGTGACTTGGTGGATTTTTGATTCGATTTGACAAAGCTTTACCTTGATCCTGGCCGGAAGAGCTCTCTAGTTTGGGTACAGCCAGAAGTTGTTCATTTTCTCTAAATGAAATTAAAATTGGCAGGCGTTCTTCTTTAGGGCTTCTCACGTCCAGACCAGGTAACAATTTCCCATTCCAGTAAACGGTCACCATTTTAGACATAATTATTTTGAAAATCTGATTTTATAGATTCCGCTCTATCTTTTCTACTCTGAGTGCTAATGCGTTGATAGACGATTTGTTTATCGGTAAATCATCACAGCTAAAATCTAGTGCTTCTACTACAGCCTGAAGTATATAGACAGAATCCCTTATGCTTAATTGAGATCTATCTAAATCTGCAACTAACATAGGCGTGATAAAGTCTTCCTTCCTCGTAACACATTTGGTCATGTCTTTTTTCTCTTCTTTTAATTTTCTCTGTTTGGTCCTTTCTTCTTTTTCGGCTAACTTTTTTTTGTGCGCCTGCTAAACATCCTGGATTATTTATATAAATATTTTGTCTTCTTCTATTGTAATCCGTTCTAAAGCATCAGCGTGTGCTATATCGAATAAACTATATAAATTATTTTGAAAGTCCTCACGGCGCTTGTAAACATCTTGTATTTTTTTGGAAATTTTTTGCAACTCCCTCCTGGTCAAGATTCACAAGTTATTTTACACAGTTAGGTATAGCTCTGGTAGGGATCCTAGCTTTTTCCCTAAATATAATACACTCTCGAATAACTAGGTATGCGCTTTCACTAACAGTCAATTTAACTTCGCGAATTTTATAAAAAAGTACAGGAAGAACTTGACGGTTAGACGGTAATTTTGCGCCTATTATTTGATAATTTACGTCTCCAACTAAGAAAATACTTGATTTATTGCTTCTCAATTCCACTGCCATCTTATAAAAGTTGAAACATTACGTATTAATCACGAGAATAACTGACATTCAAAATTAATAGACGGTTAGGTAATTATGACGAAGTTAACGATGCTCTCTCTAAAGTTATTCTTTGGTTTAGTGTTAATAATCTGCTTTTAAATGATAAAAAGACTAAAGTAATTAAGTTCTTAACACCTAATGTAAGACAGGTGGCTACCAATGTACATGTTAATGGAACTAATTTAGCCTCTGTGGAGACAACTGTGTTCTTGGGTATAACAATTGACTCCAGACTACAAAGGGGCCCACAAATTGAAAAGTTATCAGGAAAACTAAGTTCTGCAGCCTATGCAGTGAAAACTATTAGACGGCTCACTGATATTGATACGGCTAGAATAGTTTATTTCAGCTACTTTCATAGAATTATGTCATATGGAATTCTTCTTTGGGGTAACTCCGCGGATATTAACACCATCTTTTTATTGCAAAAGAGAGCCATAAGAGCTACTTCTACAAACTTGGTCCCCGGGAGAGCCTTAGAGAAAAATTCAAAGAAATAAATATTTTAACAGTCGCATCGCAATATATCTATGAAAATCTTTTGTATGTCCATATAAACATAGACTCATTTTGTAAAAAGAGTGATAGATGAGTGATCATAGCATAAATACTAGATATAAGCATAATCTTGTGTTAGCAAGCCGTCTCCACAAAACAAGTAATTCTTTTATGGGGCAATGTATACGGTTCTATAACAAACTTCCCAGCAATATAAGAGATTTGTCAATAAACAAATTTAAAACTACTATTAAAGCCAAATTGTGTAGCAGGGCATATTATAAAGTATCTGACTATATTAATGATAAAAATGCCTGGGAGTGAGTCGATCCAATTATAATGTAATTAACAAAATATGTAAATTTGTTTGGATACCAAAAGAGGGATGCCTGAGTTTTTTGGCAGTATTTTTATCAGTGCTCACCTAGTCATAAACTGCACGGTAGGGAAAAAAATTGTGACGATTCCAAACAAATGTAGCCATTTTTACGGAATAAAAAGATTTTGACTTTGAATTTGAACAAATGAATACCGCGAGTACGCGCGGCACTGCCGCGCAACTTGTTGAACATGTTTCGATGTAATTCGGCACGGATTATCGTAATCCAAATAAGTTAAAAATTAATTTCCGAGTGTTTTAAAAGCAAATGAACAAAACTAAGACCTATGCGTTAGAAAATAAAATCTTTGAAAAATAAGGGACACCCTAATATACATATATACAAATAGATTTTATAATCTATTCATATTTAAAAAAAACATGTGACAAATGATTTTCTTGCTGTTTCATAACTTTAACTTTAGTATACTGATATTTATTGTATTTTACTTATGTATACTCTGTGTTTTGTATTGTTGTACGTTTCCTTGTTATTTATTAAACTCTCAAAAAGAAAGAACCAGGACCATCTCTGATGTTGCGAAATAAATCTAATCCGTACAATAGTTCAATACTAACCAAAATGTATAGAATAGATGAGTTTTTTGTGATTTCAGTGTTGGTTCATAGTAAATATTATTTGTTTTCACGAGTGCCATGGGTATAAGTATACTATCTATCTATATCTTCACGCTAAATCCCTCGTGAGCGCCACATGACTCGGTACTTACACACCTCGCTCGCTTCTTTAACATGAAACATACCGAGTTTTTTTAAAAACTATCAAAATACACTATTTTACTAGTAATTATTTTAATACAAAAAAAAAAAAAAAAAAAACCCCCACTGGTTTTCTATCTTCTGATTGGATAAATTTCCAACGTAAACTAACCTTCACCTACGTACAATGTCTAAGTCGGAGTTCGGTGAGCTTATAATGGTTACTATGAGTTTGTCGTCCCGTATGACACTTACGTTAAAGTAGCATATAAATCGAGTAGTGATTCTTCTGGTGGAATATGTTTATTTAGTAAGTTTCTCCTAAAAAACAAAACAGCAAAAACATTCTATTTTATAAGTTTTTATTTTAATACAAAGAAATAAAGAGTCTCCACTGGTTGCTATGTGCTGAGAGCGCGAACCGTATTGGTATAAATTTCCAACGTAACCTGACCTCCACCGACGTACAACTTCTAAGTCAGAGTTCGGTCAGATTATAATGGATATAATAGGAGTTTGACGTCCTATATAGGTACACGGTCAGCCTGTGGATAATGTATACCAATTATCAAATGTTACTGTTTATTCCTGCAAAAAATAACTCTTATTTAATGCAGTTTTATATAGAGTTATTAAGTAAGCAAAATTAAAAAAAAGTTTGAAGAGGAATTAAATAGCTTGGGCCAACCATACCTAGGAACTGTTCTAAAAACTAGAAATATGTCTACACAATGTTACTATAATATGTTTAATGAATATAATAATTAAAAAAAAAAAAATACCTTGTCTTGTTCGCCTCCGCCATTCTACGAACATTTTCTTTGTATTTTTATTCTATATATTTTCTTTTTAGTGTTCCCCATTATTACAACAGTATAATAAATATATATAAACCTATAATATTATTTACTACTTATATCTAATAATAATACACTTACGCTAAATACTATAATATTGAATATTTACAACTATTAATTATAAAAACTTCGGTGTCGCGATGTTAATGGAGCGAGCTCGAGCAGACAGTCGACATAGGTCTTACCTCGAAGCAGGCTACGCCCGGACTGGCCCATGTAGTTAGTCAACGCGTTTACAATTCTCATTACCGCACAATAAGGTCGAAAACACGTAGCACCCAAGACGAATGTGATCGCTTAGAAATTGTCAGAAACTTAAAATATTTTTAAAAAATTTCATGTTTCAGTTATCAAAATATGCAGCAACCATATTGTAAACATAGATATTACTAATAGATTTAAGTAATTTTGAAGCGTATAAACAGAACAACTTCGTTGTAATTTCAAAAATAATGAATTTCAGGAGGTGTTTTCGAAAGTAATTATTATCGAATAAATTTTACACAATCGCGTATTTGAGCAAGCAAATTCAAGATAAAGAAATGAAGTTATTTATATTAAAATCTTAGATCCGTCAGTTTAGTCATTAGCCTATACTATTCGATGAAAGTTGGTCTAATTTTTCGATGTGTCGCCTTACCTGGATGAATCTGGGACTAATTGTGAGTATGATTTGTTTTAAGGAATGTTACATTCTGGACACCATTACCGGCGGCATCTACGTCTGGATTGGCAATAAGGCTAACCAACAGGTAATATTTCGTTTGTTGAATAAATACACAATAATGTCATAAATCTTACATCCTGTTCCTAAGCTATTCATATAATATATATTTATGTACATATATTTTTTAACTATATTTGAATGCGTTTAGTTTAATTAGTTAAACTTTCCTCACCATCTCCCGTCACTGACTTGTCAAATATGGCCGGCTCGCAGGTCTCTATTCGGAATTCCATCACTTGGCAACCCTTGCATATTTAACCCTTCAGCGTATATCGATTAATCCTGAGAACTAAAACAGATTGACAGACAAACAGAAGAGTCAATACGTACGACTTTTTTTGTTCACTCGACCAACTTCAAAAGTCTTTAATCTATCGATATATATACATCTGTATGTTCAGTAAAACGAGATCCGTAAACGTTGTGTCAAAAACTTGTCATGACTAAATGACATGTATAGTCGATTGATTATCTATAGTTTACATAATCGCGGTGCTACAGACTATTTATTTTTTTTACAGGAAAAGACTGAAGCAATGACCAAAGCTGAACAGTTACTCAGCTCCAAGAAATACCCATCTTGGGTAAGTTTGAATTAAGTTAATTATTTTGGGGAACATCTGCACTATTCCTAGTAGCAAAAGAAGTGCTGGCGTCGAAAGGTCACACCTATATTTCTTACTAACTTGAGGCGTAACTGACTCTCTATCATATTTCCTGTCAAATCCAACCTCACCTAACATTTGAGGCATTAGTCAGAGGAGCAGGAAGCATCAGTACATCCAGTGTAAGGAAGTACCCCCACCGAAGACCTCAGTCGTTGTGTTACTGCTCGTTCCTGAGCTTACCAGCAAACTTCTGAAGAGTGTTATTTGTATTTTTTTATACAAAATTGGGAAGCATATGACCTACCTGTTGTACAGTGCTTACCATAGTCTATATTCGCTTGCTATACATTAAGCCACCTCCGCTGCTAAGATAACAACACCTTAGGACTGGTCAACAATCGCAGGAACATAACAACCCTCTAGCGAGTTGTTATTTTGCTGAGGATTTCTGTGAGATGCAGTTATTGCCGGGTTACTTACCTCTTTTAAAAACACCTAGAATAGACAAGTTCATGCACACAAAAGTTTGTCCTGTGGAAGAATTGAACCCACAATCCTTGGTGTCAAACTAGCGTTACTACCCAGTGCGCAACCTAGCTCCTCAGTAGTAATGCCAAGCGGAACCCAATGAGTCGTATACTTGTTTGCTGCCCAACATATAACACGCGTAAGAAGGCGATTTTAGCCCTTGAGATGTTTTTTAGAGGATTCTATATGTATTAAGTGACCATGTTCTAGGTAAAAGTGACGAAGGTACTGCAAGGCACAGAGCAGACAATCTTCAAGCAGTACTTCTTCACGTGGAGGGACACCGGCATGTCCCACAGCAGAGTCATCTAAGACAAAGTAAGTAGGGTTTCTGATTGAGGTGAGATCAAATCGATGAACGAATTAAGCTAGATCCGTCGATGATTCGCCAATAATTTCAAGCTTAATCGATACAATGTCGGGAAACTGAGTTCGGAATGATCAAGTAAGAAAGATAGTTAGTCTGAAATAGTGTTGGTGTTAAGATAAGAAGAAGCAGGTTCCGTTGGTTCGGACATGTAGGAAGAATGTGAATGTTATTGACGAGCTCGGTGGCTCAGTCGTGAATGACGCGACTTTGACACCAACGCTCGTGGGTTCGATTCCCACACAAGGCAAACATTTGTGTGCATGAACATGTCTGTTTGTCTGGTCTGGATGTTTTAAGAGAGGTAGGGCGCATCAAAGCAGCCCGTCTGGGGAAGTACCTCCACCTCATAGAAAACCGCAGCCAAATAACAACTCCCTACAGGGTTGTTGTGTTCCTGCGTATGAGTGAGGTCACCAGTAAGCTCCCAAGGAGCTCCTCTGCTGCTTACACTGCGTAAGCAGCAGAGGAGGCATCGCGCGAGTGATACTCAATATATCGCAAGCATTAATAGGCTACGGTACCCGCTTTACATCAGGTGGGCCGTATGCTTGTATACCTCCCATCGTAGTAAAAAAAAAAAGAATGTAAAAGGAAAATGACGAAATAGTTATACAACGCGAAAACGGAAGTATGTTGTCCCGATGATAGCCAAAACTCACCTCTTCTTCTTAGGGTTATACCGTTTCCTAATCCACAAGGATTGGCGGAGTCCGCCACCTAAGACTAAGGATTTGGTGAAGATACTGATTTTTACATGGAGCGACTTACCACACCTCCATAACCCAGGGGGTAAACCAGACTTTTGAGCTTCACTTAACTAGCCATCTCTTTGAGGTTTTTTAATGCCTTATTTGTCATATTGCTGTCTCTCACTTTGCCAAGAGGGGAAGTCAATTCCAAAACTTCCTACTCGTACAAATTTCTTCTGATTAAATTCGTTGTAAAGGCATCTGTAGTTTAACCCCCGGGACAGCAATGGACTTCACTGTTCATTGCCTTTGTGGTGGTCGCCGCTGTTAATTCTGGCTACACAGGAGATACAGTGGTGGGAATGAGTGGGCTTGTAAACCAGACTTTTCTTAGGGTAAGTCACGCGTCTTTCGAAATATAATTTCTTGGACGTGCCGGCTATCTCACGATGTTTTCCTTCACCGCCGAGCTAGTGATAATTACAAATATGTACATAAATCCGAACATGAATGTTTGTGGTACATGCCGGAATCCGAACTGAGGACTAGTGCTCAATAAGCCGGTACTTTATCTACTGGTCAATAGCCCAGACTCACCTATCACGACCAAATAGATTGTGTTTTATCAGAAGGTGGCTTAGTGTTTATAAGAACTACTTTGGTTTCTAGGACTTCACGTCATCTCACGACCAATTTGGTCATGATAGGTCAGTCTTGGTCTTCCTTGGATCCTACATCCTTCCACGTTCGCTTTGTCATTCTAACTCCCGAAACTAAAACCTAACATGTTAAAATAGTATTGTGTATCTATCTCATATCATAGCTCCAAACATCACCTTCTGATAAAACACGATCAATTTGGTCATGTAGGCAGATGTTGGCTTTCCTCGACTCCTACATCCTTGTACTTTTGCGTTGTAGGTATATCTGTTTCGTAATTATTTTGTGCATTATTTGTATTTTTCCAGATAAACGAATAAGATAAAATAATAATGTATATGCACATTAAAATAGTAATATTTAATTTTAAGGTATGGCAACCTAACACACAATCTAATAAACTTAAGCGGCCTGTTAATACAAACTCTATTTTTGTTCACAGGTAGATGAAAATAATAAATAAGAAAAAAATCAAATACTCCAAATTTATCAATGTAATCCAATATTTTTAGAATGTGCTTTGAACTTAAGTATATTGCCAAGAAGAGAAGAAAGTAGAAGAATATGTTCCATCATCCGTCTTATCTCCAATGTTAAATACTCACTCTATCAATTTTTATGCGTTAAAATTTTTGTATAAACATTCCTGTATTGTGTCTTAAATTCAAAATAACTTTTTGTATCTTTATACATGTACAGAAGTTAGAAATGTCTTAATAATAAATATTTTAAATACATTGTTATTTTCTTTAACTATACTTATTTATTTATACTGCTCTGGCTACTTTTGCTTTTTAGCGTTCCGTACCCAAAGGCTGCAAACCGGACTTTGTTACGAAACCTACGCTGCCTGTCCGTCCATCTGTCTATCCTACCCTTCAAGGAGTGTGCCTTTTGAATCATGATTAATAACGGAACAAAATGTTGACAAAATTATACTTAGGCGCTAAGACACAAACTTTTGACGAGCTCGGTGGCTCAGTCGTGAATAACGCGACTTTGACACCAACGCTCGTGGGTTCGATTCCCACACAAGGCAAACATTTTTGTGCATGAAAATGTCTGTTTGTCTTGGTCTGGGTATTTCCAAGAGAGGTAGGGCACATCAAAGTGGCTCATCTGGGGAAGTACCTCCACCTCACAGAAATTACCAATTACCAACCTCTCTTTTGCCAGGATCTTGTTCGATAGCCAGCAGGACCACAGCACCAACTGATAATGGCTGCGATTCATGATAGTGAGGTAGGACGCACCAAAGCAGCCCGTCTGGCGAAGTACTTCCCCAAACGGTAGAGTAACTCGATCTTACAGAAAATCCGCAGCCAAATAACAATTGTCTAGAGAGTTGCTGTATTCCTACATGTGAGTGAGGTCATGACTAAGGAGTTGCTGTGCTAGCAGCAGAGGTAATATCGCGCGAGTGATTCTTAACGTATTGCTTTAATAGGCGACGGTAACCGCTTCCAATCAAGTGAGCCGTATGCTTGTAAGCCTCCCGACGTTGTATAAAACAAATCAAACCAGTTGAGAATGCGCAAGCTTGCATTGCCAGAGGAACACCTGGCTTGTCAATTATATAACAATTCAATTTTTTTTTTAATTTGTCGGGCATTTTGCCATGTTCCTTAAGAGATAGGAATGGTGTTCCTGAACATTCCAATTCTACTTTTTTATGCTGAATCCAATGATACTGTATTTAAAGATGACGTATATTCATACTGCGCGTCGTTTTGTTATTGTTCCACTACGACATTATAGTACTTACATAAGAAGGGGATAGATAATACGGAACGCATGATATAGAGAGAGATAGCTATCTGTCAAGAGTTGCGCTTGAAATACGTCAGCGCATCATAGAATAGCGCATATTAGACCAATTGGGTTAATTTCATTGCCTCAGTTTTTGCGCGCTAGTACGACATCTACCTCTTTTTAATACAATATCATTGGCTGAATCCGAATCTGAAGTCAAAATTCGAATATTCGAAAAAAAGCGACAGACAAACACACAAACATATAGATTTCATACAGGAACGGTGTTCCTGAAAAGTGAGCCTTGAATAGGTTGTCTTTAATCGGGAAGTTTCAGAAACCAACCCGTATGAAGGCATGCCTCACAAACACTGGGATTATAGGATTGTTTTGAAATTGAGCCTACTGATGGGAGAATATTTTAACCATCTATCTATAACTTCACGCCAAATCCCTTACGGGGTAGGCAGAGAGAACTGAGCGCCACGTGACTCGATCCTTACATATCTCACTAGCTTCTTTAACATTAATTGCTCTTCTCGTGCATGCTCGCCGGTTTCTAGGGCTCCTGACATCACCTTCTGATAGAACACGACCAATTTGGTCATGGTAGGTAAGTCTTGGCCTTCCCTGGCACCTACATCCTCCCACTTTTGCATTGTATATCTGCTTCGTCATTCTTTCATCCTGCATTCGTTCTACATGTCCGAACCAACGGAGTATGCCTCTTCTTATTTTAACACTGACGCTCTCTTTCAGAACAACTTGCTTTTAACATCATCATTGCGAATACGATCTACAAGCGTTACGCCATAAATTTTGCGCAACGCTCGCATTTCGACCTCATTTATGCTACATTCATGTTCTCTCTGCCATACCAGGCTCTCACTTCCATAAGTAATATAAGTACAGCATGATGATATGTACAAATTGAAGGCAAAACAAAATCGCTAAATGTGAACGAACTTTTTATAGTCAAGATGAGAGACTCAGACTTGTTAAACTTGTTTTTATACAGTTATGCTGTTTCATGTACATGCCTATACTTAAGCGCTAAGACACAAACTTCTGACAAGCTCGGTGGCTCAGTCGTGAATAACGCGACGTTGACACCAACGCTCGTGGGCTCGATGCCCACACAAGGCAAACATTTTTGTCTGTTCTGTCTAGAATATTTTAATGTATTTATAATATTCGACGAGCTCGTTGGCGCAGCGGTTGATAACGCGACTTTGACACCGACGCTCGTGGGTTAGATTCCCACACAGGTCAAACATTTGTGTGCATGGACATGTCTGTTTGTTTTAGTGTGGGTGTTTTTAAGAGAGGTAGGACGCAGCAAAGCAGCCTATCTGGGGAAGTATCTCCACTAGCAGAAAACCGCAGCTAAATAACAACTCCCTGGAGGGTTTATGTGTTACATCGTGTGAGTGAAGTCACCAGTAACACTAAAGAGTTGCTGTGTCAGCAATAGGGAGAGAGAGTTACTTAATGTATGGTAGCCTCTATGCATCAGGTGGGCCGTATGCTTGTATGCCTTCTGACGTTGTATAAAAAAGGTTCGTGCTTGAAACGAGCTATGAATATTAAAGAATGTGTACCCGTGACATTCTGTTTTTTATACCACTAAGGTGACAAAAAAGCGTAAAGCCTGCCTGATGGTAAGCAGACACCTTAGCCTATTTACATTTGCAACATCAGAGGTGTCACTCTTGCTTTGCAGACCTTAAACTTTTCACTTCGTTTCACTTCCCTTTTTAATACATAAATAAATTACTTACTCGACGTTATTCAAGACTACTGAAAGATCTTGTAATCGCACTTATTTTCATAAATAAACCAGTTGAGAATACGCAAGCTTGCATTGCCAGAGGAATACCTGACTCGTCAATTACATAACAATTAATTTTTTTTTTATTTGTGGCCATTTTGACCATGTTTCTTAAGCAGTCAGAACCCGTTATATACGTTTTCCCATACATTTGGCCATGTTCCTTAAGAGATAGGAACGGTGTTCCTTAACATTGTACTTTTTTATGCTGAATCCGGATCTGATGTCAAAATTAGAACATTCGGAAAAAAATCGACAGACAAACGCACGGACAAACATATAGAATTCATATTTTTTTTTTATTTATTTATTTGTTTCCACAGTCACACACATGCACGTTGGATACAATGAATCGTTGACCAATACATTGTTACAATAGTTGTGTATATGAAAGGTTTAGTACAGGTATGTGTGTGCTGCAGCAATACAAAAAGTCCATGGCTCAGTATAAAATTTTTGGAAGATGATTTGCAAAAACACTGATTTTCAGCCATAGCCGAGTGCGGGCGCGAGTGCAGCAGGTAGGTTTGATATGAGATAACGTGTTAGTCTCTAATGATAAGATTGATTAGCATGAGTGTGTATTGTAACTAGTAAATAACAGCAAGCTGTGTAGGCAGAGCTGATATTTTTTAAATTTAAAAAATATTTAAATATTTTATTTTTAATTTTTTTTAAATATATGGAACCCTGTACGACATCTAGCGACGAGTGCTGTTACTTTTTCTGTTGAGGGGAGTGCAGTGCAGACTCTGCACTGCAGAGTGGCCGGCCATACGTTTTCCCATATGTTTTTTTTTCTAATTGGAACGATTTTGGACCGTTCTTCCTCACCAACGAACATTTAAATTTCAAATTAAAGGATACAAAACTACAATATGTTAGCTATTAGTGTGTCGATTTTGGAGTTTCTCACTATTACCGTCTAAACGCTAGCTGGATGACATCAGTCTACCCCAAACGACAATTTTGAGGGTAATGTGGCTCCGCTGGCTATCGCAGCTATGCCAAATATATTTTTTGTTTTAAGCATAGAGGTTAAGTGGCAGTCAATTTTTATCACAAAGCTGATTGGGAATGAATTATAAACAGAATGGAATTGGACAACATGATATCACGAGGGTAAAATAAGATCGATAATAATAAATTAAATGGAATAACATAGAATTACTGTAAATCGTTTCCGACAGCGGCAGCTATAGGCAACTGTATAGAATGCTTATTTTTTTTATTTTTCTATTAGGAACGTTGATAATTGCTTTTTGAAAGAATAGCCAGAAATACAGTTTCTAATAGGAGGTGGTATGTCATTCCAGCAGCATATAGAAACGGTGTTCCTGATAAAATGCCATACAACACTGCTTTGTATGAGATAATTATGTCTAATATGGTGCCAACGATATGTGACAAGATTCCGCTCTCAATAAAGGAATGCAGAAGGTTATAAACATAAATTGTATGAATTTTCATATTGACGACTGGGTGACGCAGCGGTTAATGACACCAACGGTCGTAGATTCGATTCCCACACAAGGCAAACATTTGTGTGCATGAACATGTCTGTTTGTCATGGTATGGATGTTTTAAGAGAGATATCAGCCATTAAAGCAGCGTGTCTGGGGAAATACCTCCACCTCACAGAAAACCGCAGCAAATAACAATACCCTAGCTAGAGGGTTGTTGTGTTCCTGCGTGTGAGTGAGGTCACCAGTAAGCTCCTAAGGAGTTGTTGTGTAAGCAGCAGAGGGGGCGTCGCGCGAGTGATACTCAATATATTACACGTGTCAATAGGCTGAGTAAATGCTTTACATCAGGTGGACCGCTTGCATGACTCCCGACGTAGTGTAAAAAAATGATAAGTAAATCCCCAATTGATACATTAAGGACCAGTTGAGAATGCGCAAGCTTGCATTGCCAGAGGAACACCTGGCTCGTCAATTATATAACAAATCAAATTTAAAAAAAAATTGTCGGCTATTTTGAGCATGTTCCTTAAGAGATAGGAACGGTGTTTCTGAACATTCCTATTCTACTTTTTATTCTGAATCCAAATCTGAAGTCAAAATTCGAATATTCGAAAAAAAAAGCGACAGACAAACGCGCAGACAAACATATAGAATTCATATAGGAACGGTGTTCATGAAAGTACAATAGTAATAAACTTAACACAGTTTGTTAAAACTACTCCTGAAATAATGTTTACTAAACGAAACCGATGCGCTGAAAATATCTAAATGTTGGCAGACATTGTTGTACGATAAGCACATGTAAATCAGAGAATGATGACAATAAGTTGTACGACAGAACGGTAGGATGAACGTCTTTCTGTTCTGAAGACGACTGCTTGGACTAGGTATTCTTAACGCCAATTTTGATAATAATTCCGGCTTATCTATTTCACCATCACCGGGGTATCTATCATGGGGATTGTTCTGAGGAGTGTAAAAGTCGCGTCTTTCACGGCTGAGCCACCGAGCTCATCAAAAATTTATTTAATATATTTATTTACTGAAACTCCACTGTCCGTCCATCCGTCTGTCACCAGGCTGTAACTCATGAACCCTGATAGTTAGAAAGTTGAAATTTTCACAGACGATGTATATCTGTTGCCGCTATAACAACAAGTACTAAAAACAGAATAAAATAAATATTTAAAGGGGCTCCCATACAACAAATGTGATTTTTTTTGCTCGATATTGATAACGGCAACAGGTAGACACTTGAAATATTCACAGAATTTTTAGTTATATTTACTTTAAAAATAAACAATTAAATTAAAATAAAACTAATATATAAGGGGGGCTCCCATACAACAAACGTGATTTTTTTGCCGTTTTTATAGATGGTATTTTTATTTGATGGTATTTTTATATTTTATAATGGTACGGAACCCTTGGTGCGCGAGTCCGACTCGCACTTGGCCGATTTTTTGTAATTGGTTTTAAATTCACTGTTGTGCCAGTTTCTCACAAAAAGAAAGAAGTTAGTTATTAGTGTATCTACTAATACTCATTTCAGACAACAAATGTATACATGTTAAGATACAAATGTATTGTATAGAACTTATTTTGTGAGAGAAATAAAAATAATTTTGTGCGTTGTACCGAATGCCTTCAAAGATACACAGTCTAGATAGCCTAAGGCGATCATGTATATTAAGATAACCTTCTCATCTGGAGTCATTTCATCGAACGAACCGAGGGATTCGGACGTCTGTGATGAGACTCCTAGTGTTGTTATCGATTCTTCAGTTATTCAGTTACTGTTGTAGTGGAAAACTTGTTGAAGTGTGTTCGTGGAAACAAATCGATTATGACTTCAACGGCATACTCTGTAAGTATTGTCGGCTCGATTAAGGATTACGAGCTCGGTGGCGCAGTGGTGTAGCGCGGTTACGCTACTTTGACACCAACGCTCGTGGGTTCGATTCCCGCACAGTACAAACATTTGTGTGCATGAACATGTCTGTTTGTATTGGTCTGGGTTTTTTCTATGTATACTAAGTATGTATTTACAAAAAAAAATGTATTTACGTATATTTATCAGTTGTCTAGTACCCATAACACAAGCTTAGCTTACTTTGGGGCTAGGTGGCGCTGTGTGATTTGTCCGGCAATATTTATTTATTTATTATTTATTGTGGAACAAGTTGCCCTTTTTTTTAAACAACTTAGGGAGGCATACGGCACACCTGATGTAAAGCGGTTACCGTAGCCTACAAACGCTTGCAATACATTAATCATTAATAGATTCAGGCGTTACTTTGAGAAAGTCAAATTTACATGCAATTTGATCTAACTTTTGCTTTGTGTGCTTCCGCCCACCCACTACCGTTAGTAGATGCAACATGCCGACGCTGCCACGTCTGCTCCGGTAGTCTCTGCCTCGGCTGCTGCGGTCGTCCGCCATCTGGAACAAAATCCGCATGCCACCACCACCGTCGCTGCCACGACTGGCCTGGTCGTCGCTGCGACACGTGTTTCGCCTCTCCACGAGGCATCATCAGGCAATTAATAATTGGTGGCGTAAGCACACAAAGCAGCTTAGATCAAATTGCACATTAATCATTCGCGCGATGCCTCCTCTGCTGCTAACACACCAACTCCTTAGGAGCTTGTTAGTGATATGACTAGATAGCCCAAGGCGATCATCATATTAAGATAACCTTCTCATCTCGAGTCATTTCATCGAACGAGCTGACTGATTCGGAAACATTTATGTATGTAGGAACACAACAACCCTCTAGGGAGCTTATTGCCTGCGATTTTCTGTGAGTCTGTGACTTTTGATGCGCCCTACCTCTCTTAAAAACACACAAACCAAGAATGTTCATGCACACAAAGATGTTTGACTTTTGTGGGAATCGAAACCACGAGCGTTAGTGTCATAGTAGCGTAACAGCGCGTTTCACCACTGCGCTATCGAGTTAGTGATAATGCCTACGACGGGTGTACAAAAACCTGGAGCAATGATAGCCCAGTGGACAAGGAACCTGCCCATGGAGCAATACCCGGTTCAAATCCTGGCATATATAAATTTGTGTTTTCGCATACACCCTGAATACACTGTGAATAGCAAGGCGAGCTTTGTTCGATATGTCATAGCTTGTTACCTCGGAGTACAACGCACCATTGATACGGTTTCCTGCTTTCACTCTTCTTTCAATATCGCTCTCAAAATGTGCTATTATTTACACTAAATCATTCTCACTCCACACATACTCCTCAGCGCTCTCATTTTTCCGACGTTCACTGTACTTTCACGTTTCTTCTGCCATACCCATGTATCACTGCCGTACATCAATGTTGTCGTTAATACACCCTGAATAACAGCAAGGCGAGCTTTGTTCGATATGTTATCGCTTGTCACCAGTATTTTGCCAGTATTTTTATCAGTGCTCACCTAGTCATAAACTGCACGGTAGGGAAAAAAATTGTGACGATTCCAAACAAATGTAGCCATTTTTACGGAATAAAAAGATTTTGACTTTGACCACGGAGTACAACGCACCATTGATACGGTTTCATGCTTTCGCTCTTCTGTCAATATCGCCCTCACGTTTACCATCTCTCGTAAACATAGATCTTGTACATCCTTTTTCTTCCTAACCTTATCCATTGGTATTGGCGGCGATTATTGTTTTTAATGGAGCGATTGTCATCAATCCTTCACAACCAAGAGGAAAAATCAGACCTTTCTTAAAATTAGGTCATAAATCATCTTTTGAAATATAATTTATTGTATGTTCGGGTTTATACATTTTCCTTAGCAGCAGGGATAGAAGAAAAGCCGTCAAGTGCGAGTCCGACTCGCGCTCTGAGGGTTCCGTCAAAAAATTGTCGTAAAAAAAAGGTTTTTTTTTTGAGATGGTGCTACAAATTTACGGCTTTAGAATTTTGTCCTTTACTTGTGCTACATTACATTGCTTTTTACCAAATTTCATGATTCTAGATCAACGGGAAGTACCCTATAGGTTTTGATTCCCTTGTGAGTGTCAAAATATGAGCATTAACAGCCGTACCTTTTGATTACGTTGACTTAGAAGTTTCATTTTTTCACTGCTCGAAGGGATTACAGACCTGAGTATTTGATATTAATTTCATCTTGTTAGCTCCACCCGTCCCTGAGAAAAAAATCTTGACAGTCGGACAACATAATAATGCTGTAAGGGTTTTGCCTTTTGAGGTACGGAACCCTAAAACGGTGGCTTCTTTCGCGGATAAAACAAAAATGACTTCGGAAGTGTGATCCCGCGCGCCAGAACTCTACGTTTGTAAACGGTTATATAATAAATTATATCAATAACTATCAATCACCGCCGACTGTAATTTAAAGACACACACATATATTTATGTATAAATTTTATGTATAAATATATGTGTGTGTGTACTGATATAAAACGATTAGATTCATTAATAAGTATTTCTTTTATATCCGAGACAGGTCCACCACTCATACCCACCACTGTGTCTCCTGTGTAGCCAGAATTAACAGCGGCGACCACCAAAAAGGCAATGAACAGTGAAGTTCATTGCTGTCCCGGGGGTTAGACTATAGCTGCCTTGGAACTCACAACGAATTTAATCAGAAGAAATTTGTAGGAGTAGGAAGTTTTGGAATTGACTTCCCCTCTTGGCAAAGTGAGAGACAGCAATATGACAAATAAGGCATTTAAAAACCTCAAAGAGATAGCTAGTCCAGTGAAGCTCAACTGCCGTGCACCATGGTTTATGAAATATCTAACACTATTGGGACCTAAACTGTAAGTTGTTACCTAACACATCGATTCCAATAATATAGATTGCAGAACCGCCTAAACGCCTGGTAATTCTCCCTTGTTGCCACCAAATCAGAATAGTATACTATCCCGGATGTGACACGCAAGGAATTTAACATATCGTCCCGCTCCCCCCACACCAGAGGTCGCACTCCCAGAGAACATGATATGCTGCTTGTTCGAATTCATTATTTGTCGTAGAACACTCACATAAAGGCGATGACACAAGTCTAAACGAAAAGAGCTTCGCCCTAAAGTTTCCATGCCCTGTTAAAAATTGCGCAACAGGATGATCCACTTCTAACCACTCTTTACTTAATCTGTCTCGCACTGATTGAAAGAACAATCATTAATAAGTATGTCGATTTTAGATATCGGTGGGCGACAACTTCGCGGTGTCGATTTTTGATGTCGGTGTCGTGAAAATTTACTCACAATTTTTCCATAACGCGCCAAAAACGTAAAACACCAAAAAAATAAGCATCGCTTAACTGTCCCACAGATACCAACGACTCGGACACCCAGAGAACACACTCAAGTATATACTTCATCCAAGAGTTTGAGGACTCGAAGAAATTCTTCATTCGGTACAACAATGTTCCCATCGGAATGGAGGTTTATGGAGACAAGGTCTTCGTCACGGTGCCAAGGAGACGATATGGTATGCACAGATTATTCTTTTTTTTTACATACAGCTTCGCGAGGCATACAAGCATACGGCCCACCTGATGTAAAGCGGTTACTATATATCCCATAAGCGCATGCAACACATTGAGTAACACTCGCGTGATACCACCTCTGCCGCTAACGCTCCTTAGGAGCTTACTGGTGACCTCACTCACTAGCAGGAAGACTTCTGTGAGGTGGAGGTACTTCCCCAGACGAGCTGCTTTGATGCGTCCTGCCCCTCTCAAAGTTGTATAACTTTATTTATATTTTCACTAACTGTAGCCCACAGACTTCGTCCACGAATATCTCTGTATGCCGTGTGAATCATCCTTTCCGTTTCTTTTCTTTTTGTTCGTCTTCTAAGAGTATCGTGATGTTGAACTCTACAAACTCCTGGTCACGCTCTTGAAAAGAAATCCATGCTGTCTTCTCAGAAAGCCACGGCAGGAAGTCCTTTCCACAAATAGTTTTCAGAAATACTACCACATGCGTGCTGCACTATGTACATACCTGTCAGTTTGTTTCAGCCTAAGCCATGCTAGCATACGGTCCACTTGATGTTAAGTGGTTACCGTAGCCTATGAACATAGACTAGTATCACTCGCACGATGACACCTCTACTGCTAGTAGCCTCTACTGCTAACAGACCAATTGCTTAGGAACTTACCGGTAACCTCACTCACACACAGGAATACAACAACCATTCAGGGAGTTGTTATTTGGCTGCGGTTTTCTGTGAGGTGGAGGTACTTCCCTAGATGGGCTGCTTTGATTAACCGTATCTTAAAAACATCAAGACCAAGACAAACAGATATGTTGATGCACACAAATAGTTATCCTTTGTGGGAATCGAACTCACGAGGTCTGGTGTCCTCACTAACATCACCCCATGTTGCAGGAATCCCATCGACCTTAAACTACGTAGACCGTAGGTCCTCGTGTTCTTATCTGAAGCCGTATCCTGATGTGGAGTACACTAAGAAGCTGGTCTCTGTGTACAGGCCAAGAGTTGACTCCTGCGGCAGGCTGTGGATGGTTGACACAGGGTTACTCGAAATACCTAGTGAGTATTATTAATTTGAATAATGAATATGGGTATGGCAGAGAGATCATGAGAGTAAGATAAACGCGATCGGATTGCGAGACCTAGCGGACCGTATTCGCAATGATAATGTTAGAAACATAGTCTGAAAGAGAGCATCGGTGTTAAAATAAGAAGAGGCATGCTCCGTTCGTTCGGACATGTGAACTTATAGATAGATAGAATTATATTTTTAGAATCGAAGGTCCGCAATATTAATAAGATAAATCATAAACCGCGGTAAACGAGTCTTCCCTTGCCTTATTTTTAGGTTATTATGACTTTGCGTCATATTCCTGTCCCACATTGCCATATTCCTGTTTCACATA
Source organism: Pyralis farinalis (assembly GCA_947507595.1). Lineage (NCBI taxonomy): Eukaryota > Metazoa > Arthropoda > Insecta > Lepidoptera > Pyralidae > Pyralis > Pyralis farinalis. The sequence goes on along the minus strand of OX382263.1, from coordinate 37,886,222 downwards.
GCCATATTCCCGTCTCTCACATTGCCATATTCCTGTCTCTAACACTGCCATATTCCCGTCTCTCACATTCTCATATTCCTGTCTTTCAGAGTGCCATATTCCTCTTTTTACTTTTAAATAACATCAGGAGGCATACAAGCATAAGGCCAACTAATGTAAAGCGCTTAAAGTAACCTAAGAACGCTTGCATCACTTTTTTTTCACACGCGCGATGTTACCTCTTCTGCAACACGTACTCTTAGGAGCTTACTCGTGACCTTACTTGCACGCAGGAACACAACAACCCTCCAGGGAGCTGCGAGGCGCAGGAACTTCCCCAGACGGGTAGTTTTATGCGTCTCTTACGCCGACATATTCTTATCTTTCACATTACCGTATTCCTATCTCTCACATTGATAAAGAGGTAAGTTAAATGTAAAAGCTTTGTATTTTTTCTCCGTTTCAAATTGTTTGCATGCAATTCGAAATAACTTGCTTTGTGCGCTTCCACTACCAATTAGCTCAGGCGAACTAGCACCAGCCGGCAATCATACTCGACTCTTAGTAGATTAATACCGTAGCTACCCTGGATACTTCGGTATCTCTGCATGGCATTTAAATGAACTAATTAGTGACAGAAGCATGCAAAGCAGATTGCATGTAAATGTGATTTTTAACAATATAACGCTTGAATCTAACAAATATTTGGTCTACAAGGAACTTCTGTTTATTGTCTCTTTATTGGTCAAGCTGGCAATCCTGGCTACGTAGGACAGACAGCCAGTGAAGAGGTATAGCGACCCTGTGTCGGGCCATTTAAGAACCTCAGTTGCTAGTGTCAATTGCTGCGGTGACCGCTGACCATCTAATGCGCGCCACATGCTTGTTTGCCAATCTAGTTTCATAAAAAAACGAGTGCGCTTTAGACCACACGACTGAAGTAAAACTTCTTTAGCTCTATAGGTTGATACAGACAATAGGCTTGCACTGTGTCTAAGATATACGAAACTTAACTTGCTATGAGGGAAAGAGAAAAAGAAAATGTGTGCTCGCACCTCTCTCTTGCCCCTACAGTAATATACGAAATGTAACTCTCTCTTTTTCTATCTTCACTAACTTATACCTCCCTCTCAACTTCCGTTCGCCTCGCCCGATCACACTTTCCGTAACGCTCTCGTCACGCATTCACCAGCTTACTCCCCAAGTCAAGCGTGCGTAAAGAAGTTTTACTTCAAAAAAATCTGCATGTCCCAACTATGTCCATTTACAAAGCTAAATATAGAACAACATAAATAGACACAGTTCCTGTTGCTTATATTAGTGTGAATTGTGCCTTTTTCAGATGACAGAACCCAAGTAAAGGTGCCAGCGATAATAGTTTTTGATTTGAAGAGTAATAAAGAGATACTGAGGTACGAATTGAAGCCTGCAGACCTGGTGAACAGCCGAACAACAGGAGGTAATTTTTTTGTCATCATCAGCCTGAATCTTCTCACTGCTGGACATAGGAAGTTCTCTAAACCCCAATTTCCATGACAATTTCACATTCATCATACTCAGGATGCTATTGGTATTCCCGCGGGATATTTCCTAAGAGAGGAAGAGTGCAACAAAGCAGCCCGTCTGGGGAAGTACCTCCACCTCACAGAAAACCGTAGTCAAATAACAACTCCCTGAAGGGTTGTTTTGTTCCTGCGAGAGAGAGAGATCACCAGTAAGCTCCTAAAGAGTTGCTGTGTTAGCAGCAGAGATGGCATCGCGCGAGTGATAATGTATTACAAGCATTCATAGGCAACGGTAACCGCCTTCCTTCAAGAGGACCGTACGCTTGTATGCCTCGCGACGTTAAATTAAACCAGTTGAGAATGCGCAAGCTCGCATTGCCAGAGGAACACCTGGCTCGCCAATTATATAACAATTCAATTTTTTATTTTTTATTTGTCGGCCATTTTGACCACGTTCCTTAAGAGATAGGAACGGTGTTCCTGAACATTCCCATTCTACTTTTTTATGCTGAATCCGAATCTGAAGTCAAAATTCGAATATTCGAAAAAAGCCACAGACAAACGCACAGACAAACATATAGAATTCATATAGGAACGGTGTTCCTGAAAAGGTGTTTGTGTGTCATCTCGGACGCACAACTGGTGTTTACTCCTTACGAACGACAATTATGATATGCATCGAATAGAAAAAGAGCGTAAATGAATGCATCTTGTAAAATAATAAAAATAAACATTATATTATTCATAAATGTGAACTATACACCAAATAACCGTTTCCACCCGTTTTATCCTATAGAATATAGATACTTCTATCTCATTCTTTCGCAAGTTAAATCCTATAGATGTACATGTTTGTCTTTTTTTAAGCGGAAGAGTGTAACGCCACCACTTTTATTTAACACATGATTTTACTCCTCATTAAATTTCCTTACCGGGCCTTATAACTAACTCAAAATCCTTTCTTAAGGAGTAAAAAATATTGCACACCCACGAGCGTTGGTATCAAAGTCGCGTCATTCACGACTGAGCTATCGAGCTCGTCAAAATCTGTCAGATCCATCAGTTATTGTACTTGTCTGTTCCAGGTCTGACTTCCATCACCGTGGACGTCGACTCAAAGTCCTGCGAGGACGCCTACGCGTACATAAACGACTTGGCGACCAATGGCCTCATCGTGTACTCCATGAAGGCCAATGATAGCTGGAGAATTGACCATTCAAGTTTTGTCCACGACGAGAAAGCTTTGAACTTCACGGTGGCAGGTATGTAGGCACATTTGAGCTCAGTGACGCAGTGGTTACTAACACTACTTTGACATCAACGCTCGTGGGTTCGATTCCCACACAGAACAAACATTTGTGTGCATAAACATGTCTGTTTGTCTTGGGCTGGGTGTTTTTCAGAGAGGTAGTGCGTAAGTCTGGGGAAGTAACCTCTGAGAAAACCGCAGCCAAATAACTACTAACTGGAGGGTTGTTTAACTGCTTTACATGATGTGGGTCGTTTGCTTCGATTTAATAAGAAATAAATATTGTCGGTCAAATTACACAGCGCCACCGAGCCCCAAAGTAAGCGAAGCTTGTGTTATGGGTACTAGACAACTGATAGACATACGTAAATACTTTTTTTTTGTAATACATACTTATTATACATAGAAAATACCCAGACCAACACAAACAGACATGTTCATGCACACAAATGTTTGTACTGTGTGGGAATCGAACCCACGAGCGTAGGTGTCACAGTAGTGTAACAGCGCGTTCCACCACTGCGCCACCGAGCTCGTCAAATCGTCGTTAATAAAAAAAGAAATAAAAAGAACGATTTATAAAAAAAAGCGGACAGCGCGTCCATGGCGGTAGCGGCGCTATCAAATGTATACATTTGTACTGAACCGTTCATGAAGGGAGCGGACGCCTCCGTCGTCCCACTACCCCCGCCCCGCTCGTCGCAGTAACTGGCTTCATAGAAGATTATATTCCGCACATATCAGCAGTCTATTCAGCAGTGGACGTATATAAGCTGAGATGATGCAACCCAGACTTTTTTTCGGGTTCCACCGTCTTTGGCGATAATTTCTTAGACGTGCGGGTTTCCACACGATGTTTCCTTCACCACCAAACAAGTGATAATTACAAATATGTACATGAATTTAGTGGTGCATGTCAGGACACGAAGCTGGGACCAGTTAGTCAATAAGCCGGTTCTTCATTCTCTGAGCTATCACTGCTCAGTATATAAATATTTGTCATTATGTTCCAGGTAACGTCATAAACTGGATGGATGGGCTGTTCAGTATAGCACTGTCGGAGCCCCGAGATGATGGCACGAGGACCGCTTACTACCATCCGCTGATGTCCACGCAAGAGTTTTCCATCAATACCACAAATCTGAAGAGTGGAGCAAAGGACATAGGAGGATTTGTCACTGTAAGTACATACCGGGCACCTCCACGAGACGCCGTTTGGCTTCTATTCTCCACTAGCCTTTGCTCGATAAGACCATCATGTTTACAAGTAGCTTTACCTTGCTCTTCCCTTACCCGCTTTTCTTCTGCCTTCCTCTCTATAAAACTCTTAATTCCTTTTTTATCCCTCTTCGGGAGACATGCAAGCATACGGCCCACCTGAAATCGATTACCGGCATCACTCGCGTGATGCGACGTCAGCTGCTAATACAGCAACTCCCTAGGAGCTTACTGGTGTCCCTCACTTGCAGGAACACAACAACTCTTCAGTGAGTTGTTATTTGACTGCTGTTGGATCGCTTTGATGCGCCCTACCTCTCTTAAAAACACGTAGACCAAGACAAACAGACATGTTCATACACACAAATATTTGTCCAGTGTGGGAATTGAACTCACTAGCGTTGGTGTCAAGGTGCATTAAGTATCGTATCGAGCGATGCCTCCTCTGCTGCTAAGACAGCAACTTCTTGGGAGCTTACTGACAACCTCACTCACTCGCAGGAACACAGCAGCCCTTCAGGTAACTGTTATTTTGCTGTTATTACCTTGAGATCCATCTCACCTCCAGGTACTTCCGTAGACGGACTACTTTGCCGCGCGCCTTCTTTTAAAAACACCCACACCAAGACAGATATGTTCATGCACACAAATAATTGTCCTGTGTAGGAACCGAACGAACCTGCGAGCCTTGGTGGTCACCGTTCTGTTCGAAATTTCCTAGCTATTCTAAGACATGTTATTAATAAAAAAGATACAATACAATACAAATATTCTTTATTGCGCCAAATTAAAATTGTAAACATAAGATACTTAGAAACTATAGTACAATTAGGCGGTCTTATCGCTAAGCAATCTCTTCCAGACAACCTTAAGATGAGAGAAAACTATTATCTTGTTATAATACAGGTAGGTGGTGCAGAGCAAACCATACGAATTAAAACAAAATTATTATATACATGAAAAAGTATTAAAAGTTATTGTAGTTACAGTAATGTCAGAGACTCAGTGATGATCAAGAAAGAGAAAGAGAACGATCAAATACTACATTGTTTAAACAACTCCAGTTAATGTTAGATATTAAACGAGGGCTACCTATTATAATGCATTGTGTTTTGGCTGGATTAACAGTGAGGCCGTGAGACTTACTCCACCGGGCTATAAGCGTAAGATCGTCATTTATTGTGGAAATAGCATTAGGAATTTGATCTAACGGTGCATGCGCATAAATTTGGAGGTCATCTGCGTAAAGATGGTAGGAGGAGCGAAGTTCAGAAGTAATTGAATTGATAAATAAGGAAAATAGAAGAGGAGACAGAACGCCACCCTGAGGCACACCAGCAGATATTGCACAATACGAAGAAAATGTATTCTCAATACGCACCCATACGCGACGTCCATACAGGTAAGAATGAAACCAATCAATTACCGTTGGAGATATGTTGAGAGAACGCAGCTGTTGCAGTAGAACATCAAAATCCACTGTGTTGAATGCATTACTGAAGTCCAGAAGCGTCAACACGGTGAGGTGAGATTTATCCATATTGCAACGGATATCATCAGTAATTTTGATAAGAGCACTAGTTGTACTATGACCGGGACGGAAACCGGATTGGTAGGGATTGAGGAGGTGATTTATGTTTAAGAAATCGAGTACTTGTTGCTGTACTAGACGTTCTAAGATTTTGGATAGGAATGGAAGAATGGAGATGGGACGATAGTCAGAAAAAGATAACGGATTGGTTTTTTTAGACAGTGGGACAACCTGGCCAGTTTTCCAGATAGTTGGAAAGACAGCAGCGGTAATTGAGTTGTTGAGGATCATGGTGATAGTTGGAAGGATGATGTCTAGGATAGGTAAGATCATTAAACGACTAACATTGTCATCCCCCACGGCGTTCGAAGTTACAGAACGTATATTCTTCTCAACATCACAATCGGTAAACTGATTAAAGAAGAAAGGTGGATAATCTGGAGTTGGAAGTGATGAAAGATATGCAATGGTAGTTGCCTTGGTACCGGCATCAAATGTGGTAGAAGATAATAAATGTGTGTTGAGTCTATCTATGTCGACGTTTACAGGATTATTTTTATGTTTATTTCCAACTCCTAAAGATTTTAAAAATTTCCAGACTTTAGCTGGATCTCCATTTTCTACGGACTTATGAATATGGCGTTTTTGTGCTTCCCTACACATCCTATTGCAGATATTGCGGGCACGAACGTACTTGTCACGATACCTATCCGGGTCTGCCCTATACTTAGCCCTAGCAATATTTTTTTTGGAAATGAGGTTCTTGATTTCGTTAGTCAGCCATGGTGCCGGAAGATGCTTTACCCTCACAGGATGAATAGGAGCATGAGTGTCGTACAGTGATATTAATTTATCGTTAAATAAGTTAACTTGCTCGTCTACAGTCGGTGCTTAACTTATTGTTGACCAATCCATGTTTAAAGCATCCTCACGTAATCGGTCTATATTCATCCTACCAAAACTGCGCTGCAGAAGGATTTTGGGTCTTGCTTTAGGCGGGCGGACGTTGTAAGAAAGATATATCAAGTCGTGGAAGGAAAAGGCATCAGCAGAGCATTGACCATACTTAGCAACATGAGTGGCGGACGAAACAAGAATTAGGTCGAGAAGAGAAGGTTGCAACCTGGGAAGAAATGAGTAGCATCTAGAGGCAAAATAGATAGGTTGCAAGCAGACGTAAGGGACTTAAGGGAATTCGACCGTTGATCGTTTTTAAGTAAACAAGTATTGAAATCGCCCATAATAATTGAGTGGTTGAAAGAAGGGACAAGATTTTCAAGAAGACTTTCGAAAGAGGAGAAATAGTTAATAGTGGGCGAAGAACTATACACAACGAAACAGATACTCTGCCTCATTCGACGGATCCGACACGTGAGAAGAGGAGATAATGCTAAATGGAATATGTGGACGAAGATAAATTGCAACGCCACCACCTCTTTTGCCAATGCGGTCATTACGAATTAACTGAAATCCAGGTAATGAGTAGGAAGTAGAGGACAAACAGGGATTGAGCCAGGTTTCAGAAACAAGAATAGCGTGAAGATTTCTGTTATCAAACGTATCAAGCATATCGGTGAAGTGCGCCGCAATACTCTGCGCGTTAAAATGAAGAATATTGAAATTTTTCGGCACATCCGAAAATTTTTGTTGCAGAGATTCACCGAGAGATAAAGGAATACTGTGGTAACTTTCATTGTTACTACACGAGGAAGAAGAAGACATAGAAATATAGGGACCATCCTGCTCATCACTTGACATTAAGCTTGTAACAAAATACTATATTACGTGTAACTCAAAATGCGTTCACTATTAAAAACATACAAATTTCAGAAGATATGTGTGCAGTTCACAAGCGACAGAAGTGAAATCTTCAAAAATGTGAACTTCAAGATAATGAGACGAATGTAGAATTCCAGAAGTTGGATAATGGAAGGGTTAATTTATGATGATATTGATCATACTTGAAAAATGGTTTTATTAAAATAATGAAATATTTATGTAAACAACACACGTGTACAACACACCACGGTTGTTATGACGCCTTATCCCAAGCTTCGTAATACTCGGGCGCGCACGCACACGTACTAACACGTATAACGCTCACCCTGTAATAAACACTGTATTATGCCTTCTATCTCATTCTCTCACACGTTAAATCCTATAAATGTATGTGGTGTCGCTTTTTCGTTTCATCGAGAAAAAAATATTGAAATTCGTTTCTTCTCATACCTTGTAGCTTCGAGGAGATCGAGGTCCCCTCACCCAGAGCGGTTCCCACGACTACCACGCCGGCACCAGGACCTTACTCTTCGGGAACGTGGCGAGAGACGCCATCCTCTGCTGGAACGTGGACACGTCCTTGACTCCAGAGAATGTCGCTGTGGTCCTTCAGGATCATGACAAACTGGTCTATATATCAGGTAATACATGTCCATAACACTGCTTCGTAGTAAACTACTAAAAAACAGTACAGTTTTCTTCTTCTTCTTCCTCTTCTTCTTTGCGATATTCCGTTTCTTGACCACGTGACGGTGGTTCCGTTTCTTGACCGCGAAATGTATGGGAAAACGTATATAACGGGTTCTGACTGCTCAATCCATTAGGATTGGCGGGGTCCGCTACATACGGCCCACTAGTTTGCCAATCTAGTTGTATAAAAAATAATGAACCTGGGACCAGTTGGTTAATAGACCGGTTTTTTATGCACTGGGTTATCACTACTCGGTCAGTAATTACTCACTACATAAAAAGCAAACTTTATTTTAATAACATTAGTAAAGGTTAGGCTTTTTTTGTACAACGTCGGGATGCATACAAACATACAGCCCACCTGACGTTAAGCGGTTACCGTAGCCTATGGGAATGCTTGTAATACGTTAAATACCATTCTCTGCTGCTAGCAACTCCTTAGTAGTTTGCTGATACTACACACACGCAGGAACATAACATCCCTCTAGGGAGTTGTTATTTGGCTGCAGTTTTCTGTGAGGTGGAGCTACTTCCCCAGGCGGGCTGCTTTGATGCGCCCTACCTCTCTTAAAACATCCAAACCAACACAAACAGACATGTTCCTGCACACAAATGTTTGTCTTGTGTGGGAATCGAGCCCACGAGCATTGGTGTCAAAATCGCGTCTTTCACGACTGAGCCACCGAGCTCGTCAAGCCTATGTGAATGCTTGTAATACATTAAGTATCACTCTCTGCTGCTAGCAACTCCTTAGGAGCTTACTGGTAACCTCAAACACACGCAGGAACATAATTACCCTATAGGAAGTTGTTATTTGGCTGCTGTTTTGTGTGAGGTGGAGGTACTTCCCCAGGCGGGCTGATTTGATGCGTCCTACCTCTTAAGTAAAAGATAAACTATAATACACGGATTGAAATTCTATAAATAACGCCGTGTTTTTTTTTTTGCAGATTTGAAGGTTGTCTCTGATGATGTATGGGTGCTGGTGAATCAGATACCTCGCTTCGTGTACTCCACGCTCGACCCCAACAAGAACAATTATTACATACACAAGTGAGTTTGCACTTGCAAGAAAAACTTGCAACAAACTACTTGCAGAGGCAAAAACGAGTGTGCTTTAGACCACACGACTGAAGTGAAACTTCTTTAGCTCCATAGTGTGATACAGACAAAAGGCCTGCACTGTGTCTTACACATACGAAACTTAACTCGCTATGAGAGAAAGAAAATGTGTGCTCGCACCTCTCTCTCTTGCCCCTACAGTAATATACGAAACGTAACTCTCTCTCTTTCTATCTTCACTAACTTACATCTCCCTCTCAACTTCCGTTCGCCTCGCCTGATCGCACTTTTCGTAACGCTATCGTCACGCGTTCACCAGCGTACTCGCCAAGTCAAGCGTGCGTAAAGAAGTTTTACTTCAAAAACATGTATGTTTGTTGGTCTGACTATTTTTATAGGACATGAGGGGTATACACATTCCCTCGCAAAGCCATATTCGGATGGTATTCCAAAAGTTATCTGTCAAAATGTATGGAATCGTTTGAGTGAAAACTTTTCGGTTTCCGTTTCGAAAATGAATTTCCGAGGCAATGTGAATAGCCCCCACTGACTTATCTTTTTTTATACCGCTCACGTGGTAAACGAGCATACGACCTTGCTGACGGTAAACAGTCACCGTGGCACACCAACAAAGGTTTAAACTTTATTTCTTTATATTATTATTAGGTTAGATTACATAAAAATTGTTTTGTTTCAGATCGAACATACCTGAATTAATACGAGGAACACCGTGCCAAAGAAAATAACAAAAGAAACGAAGCTTCTATAAGGACTTTACGGCTATTACGATTTTATAGTTCATGTTAACTTAATTAGTAAACGTACGAGTGATTTGATCGCAATATGTACACAACTAATGTCAAATAGTCGAATGAAAATTAAAAAAAAATACCTGACTTTTTTTATACAACGTCGGGAGGCATACAAGCATACGGCCCACCTGATCTAAATTGGTTACCGTAGCCTGTTAACGCTGGCAAGTTATCAATAAGAAAGGAGAAGTTTCTCAATCCTACAGAATGTGTTTGCAGCACAAATGAACCTCTGCGTTGTGGAGGTATTACAACCTTAATGTCTTAGGTGCAGGTATCAGACTCAGAGGAAACCAAGGAGAAGAGAGATTCACAGTGGAAAACATGAAGGGCACCCGTAGGGGAGGGTAGGTAACTGGAAAAACAAGAAGGGAAAAGGTGACAAACCTGGTTCACGATTGCCCCGCGTGCTAGGTGTTATAGACGCTTAGTGCTCATCCTGGATTCTTCCGCGACCCCGGGTGCTTTGCTGATTTGATGAGACGATGATTTGATGATGCGCGCGAATCGCGGCTGATTGTCGCTGCTTGCAACGCTTGCGTTAATTTTTAGGGTTCCGTACCCAAAGGGTAATACGGAACCCTATTACTGAGACTTCGCTGTCCGTCCGTCCGTCCGTCTGTCACCAGGCTGTATCTCACGAACCGTGATAGTTAGACAGTTAAAATTTTCACAGATGATGTATTTCTGTTGCCGCTATAACAACAAATACTAAAAAATGGAATAACATAAATGTTTAAGGGGGCGCCCATAAAACAAACGTGATTTTTTTGCTCATTTTTGCTCGACAATGATAACGGCAGCAGGTAGACGCTTGAAATATTCACAGAATATATAGTTATATATTCACTTTAAGAATAAATAATTAAATTAAAATAAAACAAATATTTAAAGGGGCTCCCATACAACAAACGTGATTTTTTTGCCGTTTTTATAGATAGTGGTACGGAACCCTTCGTGCGCGAGTCCGACTCGCACTTGGCCGATTTTTATTTTCGGGGAGACGTGCGGATCTTGACCCGTTCGTGCCACGGCGAAACATCAAGAGAGTTTCTTTTACTCCCACCCTCAGGTTTGTAGGAAAAATGGTATGGACTTAGAGGGTAGGATTTGGTAAGTTGACAATTCTTCCGGAATTATTTAGTTGATTTGCCAGTAACCGTTCTGTAATACGCGGGACATCCCGTTTTAGGGTCTTAGCGTATGCGTCCTGCAAATGATCAGTTCGGAATGCCAATTGTTTCGTTTCTAGGCACGACTACACTTTACAATATATACCAAAGATAATATAATACTTTTTTTTATATACTACGTCGGAAGGCATACAAACATACGGCCCACCCGATGTAAAACGGCTACCGTAGCCTATTAACGCTTGTAATATATTAAGTATAACTCGCGCGATGCCTCCTCTGCTGCTTACACAGCAACTCCTTGGGAGCTTACTGGTAACCTCACTCACACGCAGGAACACAACAACCCTCTAGAGATATATTACAGTAATATAAACTAAAAACTAAATAATACATTTTGCGGTAAACCACGCACAAACAATACTTACTCACTCACAGAGTTGAGTTGATTGTACTGCAAATATAGTGACGAGCTCGGCGGCGCGGTCGTAAATGACGCGGCTTTGACACCTACGCTCGTGAGTTCGATTCCCACACAGGACTAACATTTGTGTATATGAACATGTTTGTTAGTCGTGGTCTGGATGTTTTTAAGGCAAACATTTGTGTACATGAACATGTTTCTTTGTCTTAGTCTGGATGTTTTAAGAGAGGTATGGCGCATCAAAGCAGCCCGTCTGGACATGTACCTACACCTCACAAAAAACCGCACCAAACTACAACTCCCTAGAGGGTTGTTGTGTTCCTGCGTGTGACTGTGGCCACCAGTAAGCTCCTAAGGAGTTGCTATGTTTGCAGCAGAGGGGGCATAGCGAGTGATACTTAATGTATTACAAGCTCTCATAGGCTACGGTAACCGTTTTACCGGTGGACCGTATGCTTTTATGCCTTCCGACGTTGTATAAAAAAAAAAGTAGAGAATTCTTCTTTCTTTGAAATGGTTACAATAATGCTTGATTAATGGGGAGGGAAGTTGGAAACATATTAAGATATTTCACCGGCGTTCTAAAACGGGCAAATCAAAATTATTTTTGGAAATTAAACTGAAAGATGATGAATGTAAGAATGATTTGTGGAATATGAAAGCGAGTGTGATGTATGAATGTGTTTATTTATATTGTACAGTGACTTTTAAAATGTGATTAAAACTATTTATATTGTGCAAAAGTGCCTTGCCCACGGCAGGGGTGTAAGTTTAAAAAAAAAAAAAAAAAAAAAAAAAAAAAAAAAAAAAAAAAAAAATGCTTGATGATAACTTAAAAACTATTTTAGTTTTTAGAGCACAATAATGAAAACAGTACGTATTGGTTCTGTCTCTTTACATTGTTTTTGTTGATCATCCTGTACTTAGAGGTATTTTTTAAACAGTCCCGCTATTTTTAACCATGTCCTGCATTTTGACCGCAAGTTTCCCTGAAATCCGTGGACTGCGGTTGGCAAGCTCAGTCCTGGAAGTCTGCAGCAGTCGCTCCATGTCAAACACAGCATCTTCGCCAAATCCTTAGGCTTAGGTGGCGGGTCACCCCAGTCATAATGGATTCCGAAACTGGATAACGCTAGGTAGACGAAGAAGAGAGATTTATAGTGGCGAACATGAAGGATTCCGACGGTTTTTTTATACTACGTCGGGAGGCATACAAGCATACGGTCCACCTGATGTAAAGCAGTTACTGTAGCCTATTAACGCTGGTATCATATATCACTCACCCGATACCTCCTCTGCTGCTTACACAGCAACTCCTTAGGAGCTTACTGGTGACCTCACTCACACGCAGGAACATAACAACCCTCTGGGGAGTTGTTATTTGGCTGCGGTTTTTTCTGTGAGGTGGAGGTACTTCCCCAGGCGGGCTGCTTTAATGCGCCCTACCTCTCTTAAAACATCCAGACCAAGTCAAACAAACATGTTCATGCACATAAATGTTTGCCTTGTGTGGGAATCGAACCCACGAGCGTTGGTGTCAAAGTCGCGTCTTTCACGACTGAGCCACCGAGCTCGTCAAATTGGAACACGGATCTCGGATTGGAGATGCACAGTTATAACGGCCTTGTATTAAGGATACACGAGTTCAATTTATTTCTATGTATATCCAACACATCTATGTGGTTAGATGCAAATTTATTCTAGCTAAAATAACTATTACAAGGAAGTAAGGTGTCAAGGACTTTAGTGGGTACAAAACCGCAACTATCATAATACGAGCTCGGTGGCTCAGTCGTGAATGACGCGACTTTGACACCAACGCCCGTGGGTTCGATTCCCACACAAGACAAACATTTGTGTGCATGAACATGTCTGTTTGTCTTGGTCTGGGTATTTTCTATGTATAATATGTATGTATTTACAAAAAAAAAATGTATTTTCATATGTTTATCAGTTGTCTAGTACCCATAACACAAGCTTCGCTTACTTTGGGCTAGATGGCGCTGTGTAATTTGTCCGACAATATTTATTTATTTATTTATAATACAAAATTCTAGCTAAAGGTGATGTCAGGAGCTCCAAAAACTGGCAAAAGCGCATGATTTACCACAGGGAGTCTTTGTACGAAAGTCTGCGCGGGTACCTCTGTCTCACCTATTTCTACCTCCACGCAGCTATATTTATATAGCTGTGTTCCGGTTTGAAGGGTGAGATATGGCAGAGAAATTACTGAGTACTATGACGAAACAGACTTAGATCACAAGATTGACAGCATGCGAGTGACATCCCCATGGTGTAGCGAGCGTCAATAGGCTGCGGTGACCGCTTACCATCGAATGTGGGCCGCATGCTTATTTGCCAATCTAGTTGTATATAACAAAAGACATGTTCATGCACACAAATGTTTATCCTGTGTAGAAATCGAACCCAAAAAGAAAAAATCGAGCAATGGTGTCAAAGTATCATTACTTACTACTGTGCCACCGAGTTCGTCAAACCAGTTAAAGTAAATACATACACAAACAAAATAAATTCATATAGGTACATATAGGTCAATAGGCTGCGGTGACCGCTTACCATCTGATGCGGGCCGCATGCTTGTTTGCCAATCTAGTTGAATAAAAAAAAGTGATTGTAATTAGTCTTGTGCGGGCGGTTCTCTCTGCCTACCTCGCAAGGGACCTGACGTCAAGATATATATAGTAGATACTCAGAATACAGAATAAATTATTCTGTATAAGTTTATTCTGTATTCTGAGAGTAGATATTAATGAAAGATAAAACACTAACATAATCATCTGTGTGTGTTATTATATTAAGAAGACGTTAGTTCACCGTATTTTTTTTCATATCTAATGGAAATAATTTGTAGGTAGAGAAAGCACACACTGGCGATTTTGAATCCATCGATAGATAAACCACGACTGCAGATGTGAGATGTTCGTACTGTGTTCACTTTCAAGAAAAAATTGAAGGAGTACTATCTGAAGGCACCATTTTCTAGTGAAAGATAATATATATAACTAGCTGCTGCCCGCGGCTCCGCCCGCGTGGAGTCAAATAACGTAGCCTATGTGTTAATCCAGATCATAATCTATCTACGTGCCAAATTTCATTCAAATCCGTTCAGCCGTTTAGGCGTGAAAGCGCAACAAACATCCATCCATACATACAAACTTTCGCATTTATAATATTAGTAGGGTGTGATTATATTGATGTATATTTGTGTACATATAGGTCTGTGTATATGTGTATATATATTTATATGTGTATGTATGTGTGTATATGTTAAATGTATATTTACATAAGTATTTTAACTGTATTGTAACTGTTTTTATTGATGCTTATTGGCACATATATTTTGTTTACGGCCATATACAGTGTTTTCACATTCATTTTATGCCACCTACATATTGGCAATTGCAAATACCTACCACTTGTGTTATGTTGATACTGTTGATTGTTGGCGCTTGGTGGATTTGAAGACATCTTGGCACTGATTGCACGGTACTGCCAGATGTTTTGTTTATAATGAATACCTTGATAATGCCGTAAAGCGAAACCGGTCGGTAAAAATAAATAAGAAATAACATTGTAAAGCAAGGAATCTGTACAAGTGTGTACATTAACAAGATGTCTCCCACTTGTGACTTCAAAGAGGAGGAGCTTCTCAATTCAAGTTGTATGTTTAATTTAGTCCTATATCAGTTTGGTATAGTTACGTCTTCATTGAAGAACCGAAGTCTATTTATGCTCTTCTTCAACCTCTGTAATTACAAAATGTGGATAGATTTCCTATTTTTTAAATTACTATAACACTACTAGTCTAATTGAGCTCAAAGTGTAATATAAACTAAATTACGCCAAGATACACCGCCTACCATAAAAAAAAACTTGTGCGTCTCGGAACGCCCGACAGAAGTGATAACTTAAACTAATCCGCTGCCGTATGCGTGAGAGAAAGGGAAACCAGACATACTGGCGCCGTAACGCTTTACGTAACGAAGCGGTTTACCCTCCCATAAGAAGTTATCACTTCAAAAACAATGCTTTATTGCTTCCACGAACGAAATTTATATAGAAAATTTAACGATTTTTGTAAACAAACTCTTTGTAAATCGAAATCATTCAAAGTCCCGACGATTATAGTTAGTTATAGACACACATACACAATGATATTTAATAGGTAGTACTGGCTGGGAAATCCCTCTATCTTACAGATAGCAGCTAAATAACAACTATTAGGAAAATTGAGTTGATGTAAGTGAACGAAGTTACTTGTAAACTTGTCAGAAGAGTTTCTGCAATGAAAGAGATCCCATCCGGCTGTGCAGTCATATAAGCATACCTACGGGTCGTACCTCTATTAAAACATCCATATCGAACAAATAGACACGTTCATGTGTATAAATGTTTATTTTACGTGGAAATCGAACAGAAGAACCTTGATGTTAAAGTAGCATTGCTTGCCACTCCATCCAACCACTGACTTATTATCATATACAGCATCAATGTCCTCATTACATGTATGTACGCAATTAGTCGTGCGACTAAATTGTCGCAAACGTCCGCTTCTAAGGTCAATTATTATGTAGTAACAAACAATATTGGTTTCACAGTTGCCAGTTCGTCCCTAACCTTTATCACACGCGGACGCGATTCTGTGCTTATTTAGTGTTTTTTATATAGCGATAATAAGTTAAGTAAGTACCATTTGACATACAAATAGTGTTTTACCATAATAGATAGAGCGCGGGTCATTCATCTGCATAAATATAAAAATCGATGTATGTATGTTCGTTATGCTTCCAAAACGGCTGAACCGATTTAGGGGAAAATTTCAGACAATGTTCAGATTGTCCCAGTGGGTGATTCTGTGAGGTTTGGTAGGAAACGGGTGACCTGTGCGAAGCCGGAGCGGGTCGGTAGTCTCACATGAAAACGCTTTTGGTGAGGACGTGTGTCGCCATTGTGAATTATATCTATCTATAACTTCACGCCAAATCCCTGGCGCGGTAGGCTGAGAGAACCGAGCGCCACGTGACTCGATCCTTACACACCTCACTCGCTTCAATAACGTTAATTGCTCTTCTCATGCACACTCGCCGGTTTCTAAGGCTCCTGACATCACCTTCTGATAGAACACGATCAATTTGGTCATTGTAGGTAAGTCTTGGCCTTCCTCGACTCCTACATCCTTCCACTTTTGCGTTGTATGTCTGTTTGTAATTCTTTCTTGAAGTAAATAATTTAAATATTAAATGTGAACCATATTTCGAGACGAGCTCGGTGGCTCAGTGGTGGAACGCGCTGTTACGCTACTTTGACACCAACGCTCATGGGTTCGATTCCCACACAGTACAAACATTTGTGTGCATGAACATGTCTGTTTGTATTGGTCTGGGTATTTTCTATGTATAATAAGTATGTATTTACAAAAAAAAATGTATTTACGTATGTTTATCAGTTGTCTAGTACCCATAACACAAGCTTCGCTTACTTTGGGGCTAGGTGGCGCTGTGTAATTTGTCCGACAATATTTATTTATTTATTATTTATTTATTTTTCCATAAATTTGAGACGTTAACTACTCAAACTAGTAAAATCATTTGCATTAACACAACAATCAACATAACAACTTCAATTTTCTTTATTACGAAGGTAGTTCCCTGTCAGGCTGCTCATATAACTGTTGTGCTTTATCTCTCTACTGTCAAAGCCTCATTTGTTAACGAACAGGTTGCATCACGTGTAGATGAGCTTGGCTTTGACCATAAAAGTTTTGATGAGTTCTTAACAACCGCTAAGATTCTTTTTGGACGATGTTTTTAGTCATTAATGATGTATACCTAATTTTTCATTTCAACTCAATTTCCTGATCGATGATTTAAGAAGGTATTGTGATCAATACAGTATTAAAAATAAGGAAATCCAATTCCAAAACAATTCAAAAAACACAAAATTAGCTTTCTATTTTATATTTTGCAGTTTAAACTTTTAACATACCATACTTTTACGAATGGGTTCTTCTACTTCATTACGTTTCCAATTTATAATATTTCATTAGGATTGGCGAAGTCCACTATCTAAGCCTAAGGATTTGGCGAAGATACTGACATTTTTTTAATAAATATATCTCAAACTCATTTTACATTGATTTAATTAATATATCTCAAACGCATAGAGACATTTTTTATTCATACATGCACACACTAACCAACCAAATACACTTATACACATACACTCACACATATATATGTATACATATATGCACACACACACACACATTACATTTGTTTATATATCTCATATTACACTAAACTACATTATCATTTAAAGTCGCAGTACTAGTAAATCATATTTGGGACAATTTAATAATTCAAAGTCAAATCTCATAAGCTGTTAAATTACATTGCCTTAAAAACTATTTAACATAGTGCATAAACCGGGAGGGAGCCTGGGGCTCTGTAATACAGGCTACAAGCGTAGCATAGGCTCCAGACTCTCACTTAATTTAACATTAGTTAATTGACTTGTACTGTACCCTTGTGAGAAATTAATAAATGTTTTTCAGGAACACCGTTCCTATATGAAATCTATATGTTTGTCTCTGTGTGTGTCTGTCGCTTTTTTCGAATTTTGACTTCAGATTCGGACTCAGCATAAAAAAGTAGGATAGGATTGTCTGAAAAACCAACCTCCTATCTCTCAAGGAACATGGTCAAAATGGCCGACAAAGTTTTAAAAAAAATTATTAAATTGTTATATAATTGACGAGCCAGGTGTTCACTTGGCAATGCAAGCTTGCGCATTCCCAACTGGTTTATATTATTTACATGATGCGACCGCCATCAGACCCACAACCCAGAGGGAAACTTTAAATCACTTAAACTTCTTACTCTACCATGTATTTATATAATGGAAATATGCTTGTTTGTAAAAACAAATCCACACCTTTTTGTTAAACTAGCAGAAACAAGAAGGAGGCCAGTTCAACTTAGGTCACAATACAAACACAAGCTGGCCTCTGGTGGACATAAAACTGCCCTGTTATGTAAAAATGTGATTGGTATGGCTCCCATTATTTTCAATAAATTACCAGATGGTTTTAGAGCTTTAGACTTAGTGACATTTAAAATTAAATTGAAATTATTTTTGACTAATAAGTGCTATTATAATGTTAAAGAATACTTAGATGACAATTTGACGGAATCTTATTGACATTCTAATTCATTTTTTAATTATTTTCTATATTGTTTAAATTATTGTATGTCCACAAGGACAGGGCACAATGAGACTACTTGTTATAATTGTACTACCTTAATACTTGTGTTCCACAATAAATACATTTGATTTGATTTGGAAAACTAAACCTTTCTAAGGTCCGTGTGACCTGACCTTAGAAAGGTCTTTCGAAATATAATTTCATGGGCGTGGGAGTTTCCTCACGATGACCTTCACCGCTGAGCAAGTGATAATTACAAGGATGTACATAAAAACACGAATTTAGTGGTACATGCCAGAATTCAAACCGGTGACCTGTTACTGATCTACCGCTGCTCATCGCTTGTACTTATCCTTTTATTGTACTACGTCGGGAGCCATACAATCATACGGCCCACCTGATGTAAAGCGGGTACCGTAGCCTATAACGATTACGATATATTAAGTATCGCGCGATGCCTCCTCTGCTGCTTACACAGCAACTCCTTGGGAGCTTAGTGGTGATCTCACTTACACGCACGAACACAACAACCCTCTACAGAGTTGTTATTTGGCTGCGGTTTTCTGTGAGGTGGAGGTACTTCCCCAGACGGGCTGCTTTGATGCGCCCTACCTCTCTAACATCCAGACCAAGACAAGCAGGCATGTTCGTGCACACAAAAGTTTGTCTTGTGTGGGAATCGAAACCACGAGCGTTGGTGTCAAAGTCGCGTCATTCACGACCGAGCCGCCGAGCTCGTCAAAATTTTATCCTTTTGCTTATTATTTTTACAAACAGGTTATTTCTAAGAAATACTGTTTTCAGATATAAAAATGATGAAGAAAATTTCACGGCTACTGTTTTTCTACGCGAGTATACATATCATCGACCCAGTGTGGACTCAAAGCATGAACAGAAAGCTGGGCAAGTTCCAGGAGGTGTACGCCTGGAGACAACTGTCATACAACATTGATGGAGTGATTGGTACGTAGGGTCTGGATCCTGGATACCTATAGTTGTGTGCAGAGGAATTGTTCGATATGATGCTGACAGCTACTTTTTACAACTGCACCGCCCGGGCGGGAAGTTCGTCCTCACATACTGGAACCTTAGTGGTCGCGTACTGTGCGGTTCCAGAGAAGTTTTCTTATACAACGTTGGAAGGCATACAAGCATACAGCCCACCATAAAGCGGTTACCGTAGCTTATGAACGCTTGTAATACATTAAATATCACTCGCACGATGCCTCCTCTGCTATCACAGCAACTCCTGAGGAGCTTACTGGTGACCTCACACACTCGCAACACAACAACCCTCTAGGGAGTTGTTATTTGGCTGCGGTTTTCTGTGAGGTGGAGGTACTTCCCCAGACGGCTGCTTTGATACGCCCTACCTCTGAGAGAGGCAATGCTGCGCTCTGTTGGGCATCGACGTTTCTAATACACGCGCATGTTTACCACTCCCGCGGTATAAAAAACGCTTGTGTAAGCTTCAAGGGTGCATAAATTAAATTGATTGTGCTTCGATTTGATGCAAAGGGTTGATTGCGGAATGAAAATGTCTTATCTTTTTTTAGGGTTCCGTACCCAAAGGGTAAAACGGAACCCTATTACTGAGGCTCCGCTGTCCGTCCGTCCGTCCGTCCGTCTGTCACCAGGCTGTATCTCATGAACCGTGATAGTTAGACAGTTGAAATTTTTACAGATGATGTATTTCTGTTGCCGCTATAACAACAAATACTAAAAAATAGAATAAAGTAATTATTTAAGGGGGCTCCCATACAACAAACGTGATTTTTTTGCTCATTTTTGCTCGATATTGATAACGGCAACAGGTAGACGCTTGAAATATTCACAAAATATTTAGTTATATATTCACTTTAAGAATAAAGAATTAAATTAAAATAAAACAAATATTTAAGGGGGGCTCCCATACAACAAACGTAATTTTTTTACCGTTTTTATAGATAATTGTACGGAACCCTTCGTGCGCGAGTCCGACTCGCACTTGGCCGATTTTTTTATACAACAAGATTGGCGAAGAGTAATGAATGTTATTGAAGCTAGTGAGGCGTCAAATGATAGAGTCACGTCGGAGTCGGATCTCTGCCTACTCTTTCCTCGTTCTTGCTACGGAGGATTCAACCTCCGCATCCCACCAGGCATCTCCTTTCGCTGTTTTACGTCTCTTTGCGCACCCACAAGCTTCTTTTGCACTATCCACCATACTTTCTTTCAAAACTTTCCAACAATCATCCACATCTGAGTCGGAGAGGCTTGCATTTGCAAGTCTCTCACTTACCAGATGCACATACATTCTCCTTACACTTTCATCTTGCAATTTTTCGCTCATTATCCTTTCATGATCTCCGAAAGGGATACGCACTCGCCAGTGCCTCCACTTCCTAAAAAGGCCCACAAACCGGCTTACCACCAGGTAGTGGTCCGTCTCAAGAGTGGGGCCTCTAAAGGCTCTTGTATCCATTATAATATTTCGGAGACGTCTATCAATTATAATCAAATCAATCACACTTTTTTGATCATTCCGTCTCCATGTATACGTGTGAATATCCTTGTGACGAAATAAAGTATCCGACACGAGGAGGTTTCGTTCCATACATAAATCTAGTATTGACTTACCTGCTTCGTTCACTCTCTTATCTCCATACGGACCAAGAACAGCTTCATAGCTGTATCGCTTGGTGGGACCAATCCATTCAAATCTCCACATATAATCACTCTTTCATTCCCTTCAGCTAAGTCCAGAACATCCTTCACAGACTCCCAAAACTTCTCCAGTTCTTGAGCACACGCTGAGCTTACGGGACCGTATGCTGCAACCAGAAATACTCGCGTGATGCCCAATTTAATACGAACCCAGAGAAGTCTAGGCCCTACCAAACAGTAATCTCTCACACCAGTGGCTAAGCGAGAGGAGAGTACGACACCTACACCAGCACTGGCATGATCGTCCCGGTCTACCCCAGACCATAGGGCCATCATCCCACCGGGCAGATCATCGGTGTCTCTCCCCTTACGCTTGGTCTCTATCACACACAAAGCATCCAAACGTCTATCATTCATTACGTCTATCAGTTCGTTCGTCTTATCATTCAATCCACCTCTCACATTCCACGTGCCTATGCGGCACTCGGTTCCCCTCGTCCCGCCGGAATTGGCGCTGCGTGGTGGGTCGCGGCCCCCACCGCCGCATGCAGCTATATTCGCACCGACGGGGGCGGATCGGTGCGCGTCGACTCCAGGGGACGCCCTAATCCGCACGTCGGTGCGCTCTTGGTCCAGAATTGCAAGCACGCTTTTAGGACATGACCTCCTAATTAACGCTTGCGATATATTAAGTATCACTCGCGCGATGCCTCCTCTGCTGCTTACACAGCAACTCCTTGGGAGCTTACTGGTGACCTCACTCACACGCAGGAACACAACAACGGTTTTCTGTGAGGTGGAGGTACTTCCCCAGACAGGCTGCTTTGATGCGCCCTACCTGCCTTAAAAAACATGTGTTGAAAAGTGAACTCTTCGGTTCCGGGTGATTTTGAGTCAAATCAAAATCACCCGGAACCGAAGAGCATGCATGAAGAGGCTACGGTAACTGCTTACTATCAGGCAGACCTTTTGCACTTAATGGTATAAAAAAAGAAGAGGTTGATGTTTGGATCGGTTCCTGTCGTTCTATAGTCTCTGCCTACCTCAGTGGGAGACAGGCGTGATGTTAAGTGTGTATATATTTTTTTATACCACTAAGATGGCAATCAAGCATACGACCTGCCTGATGGTAAACAGTCACCGTAGCCCGTGGACATTTGCAACACCAGGGGTGTCGCTCATGCGTTGCCGGCCCTCTAAAAAACCTCTTCACGCATTTCTTGAAGAATTCCATGCTGTAGTCTCTTGGAAAAAGCTGTATATATACGAGTATATGTATATACGTTATCACTGTGGACGGTACAGGGTGTGTAGAATGCATAAACTGACTTGTCTTGTTCCGTGTTTATTGAAAGTAGATAAGGAAAACAAGTTTCGCAACTGTAGGAACTTTCTAAGATCCGCTGCTCAAATAAAATATACGTTTTGAATGTAAATGAACAGACACACACATTATAATAACATTCGATATATATTTTAACCGATTACGGCCAGTAAATGCAGAGTAAAGGAGGTGTACGTACATCTGACGGACATAAAGTCGTAACTCGTTAAGTATTCAACAACTGTTATTTATAGTAGTAAGTAAGCTATTGTAGTTTACTTTTTATATTTTAGCAACACTGAGTCTGTGTCACTATCGATTATTTTATTACTTTATGATACTACATTCATTCATGAATGAACGTACTGGCAACTGGCATCCTAAAGAGTAAGTAGTTCATTCAACGATTCCCAACACTATTTTTCTCAGGACGCCATATTTGTTTACATCTTTTGCCAAGTAAGAACAAATGGACTTTATATACATCGTGATTAACGTGGACGGGCACGATGGCGCCGCGGTTAATAACGAGTCTTTGACACCTACGCTCGTGGGTTCGATTCCCACACAGGATAAACATTTGCGTGCACGTCTATTTGTCTTGGTCTGGGTGTTTTAAGAGAGGTAAGTAAGGCGCATCAAAAGCAGCCTGTCTGAGGAAGAACCTCCACGTCACAGAAAACGGGCAGCCAAATAACGTACTCCATACTTGTTATATTTCTGCGTGTGAGTGAGGTCACCAGAAAGCTCCTAAGGAGTTGCTATGTTAGCAGCGGAGGTGGCATCGCGCGAGTCGTGGCGAGGCGATACTTAATGTATTACCAGCGTTCATACGCTACGGTAACCGCTTTATATCAGGTGGGCCGTATGCTTGTAAAACTCGCCAAAATATATATTTTTTTTTAATTATTTATCATTTATAATAAAAACTAGCTATCCGCCCCGGCTTCTCACGGGTGATATGATCGCTACCAAACGTCACAGGATCACCTGCTGGGCTAATCTGAAGATTCACTGAAAATTTCATCAAAATCTGCCCAGCCGTTTTTGAGTCCATAGAGGACATACAGACAAACATTCATTTTTATATATATATATATATATATATAGATGTACCATATATATATATAAATAGGTACATGATTAATGGACGACCCTTAAGGTTTAAGGATTTGTCAACATTACCAGGCTAAATTATTTGGTATTCTATGAGGCTGTAAGCGTACGCGAGGCGGTTTGCCTTGTAGAATTCCAATTCCAAACGCAGCCTTGCGGCGCTAGTTTCGCACAACCATGAAAAGCGACACCAAAGAATTGCAATTTTGTGTTCAAGGCTGTAACAGCCGATGTTTCCGAGGATGTAAGTATGTTTGCTCTTACAGAATTGCATGGCTGATCGCCACAAAACCAGATCGAAAATCGCGTGACCTAGGTAAGGTCAGGCGATTTTCGAAATACATTTTTTATACGTGCGGGTTTACTCACCATGTTTTACTTCACCTCCGGGCAAGTCACAATTACAAATTACTCTTTACTATAAACGTTTAAAACATTTATCCCAAGCATACAACAGAGTGTGGTCAGCATTAAAATTCCATTAACCTAATTATCTTGATTACAAACACGAGAACTGATTACTGGGGTGAAGTTCAATAAACAAACAGATAATACTTTGTGTTATCTATACAGATAAATAAAATTGGAGTGTCTGTTTGTAATATTAAAATAACCGCTTTTTACTAAATGCATATGGATATATACACGGTACATATACCAAAATGAATATTTTTACAATTTTTGTCTGTCTGTCTGTTTGTTCCGGCTAATCTCTGAAACGGCTGGACCGATTTTGACGGGACTTTCACTGGTAGGTAGACGACTGTTCAGAGCACCATATAGGGCACTTTTTATCCCGTGAATATTTAGGGTACCTGCGTAAAAAATGAAAAACTATTAAAATTAGGGGGAAATCTTCTTCTTCGGGGGACTTTTATTATTTTCATAGAATACCTATTTTTTTAAATAACTACGCATTTTATATGTAATAAAAATAAAATAAATATATGTTGCCTCCTGCAAAGGTCAATAGATGGCGCGGTATGACAAAAGGTCTATAGAGAAATAAAGGCTACTAAAAGCCCAAATCTCATGCGTGCGAAGCCGCGGGCTTCAGCTAGTTAAACATATATTTACATGAATATCACTAACAGACTGGTTGTAAAACCTTGAACATGTACATGCGTCAAACGCTACATAGCTTGTGGTAAATGGCATTTCTTACATAAAGTAATCAATGCAATTCGATCTAACCGGCTTTGTTTTTTGTGTGGCTACCTCTGTCTCACCTATTTCTACAGCCAAGCGGCATTTATATAGCTATGTTCCGGTTTGAAGGTTGAGATATGGCAGAGAAATTACTGGGTACTGTGACGAAACAGACTTAGGTCACAAGATTGGCTGCGCGCGAGTAACATCGCTCGCAACACCCCCGTGGTCTATAAGCTGCGGTGAGCGCTTACCATCTAATGCGGGCCGCACTTGTTTGCCAATCTAGTTTTTTCAAGGCCAGTAGTAGGCCAGTGTTTTCAAGGCGCCCGAGAGACACTGACTTAGCTTAACGACTGTCATCTATCGAAAACAGCCGGGATCGAAGGCTTAACGTGCCCTCCGAAGCACGGAGAAACTCGAGATAGATAAAAACCATCCACAGACAGGCTGCGGTCGACATTGCTTAACCTGCGTGTTCGGTTAGAGTGACACGCGCATAAACGCCATCGAGCTCTCAATATATATAATAATATCTCTCTAGTGTGACTAAATCAGTTCTCCAAAAATTAATGTTGCCATTGAAATAAGTGAATTAAATTAATGTGATATTGTTTTTTATTTTAAGAGAGGTAGGGCGCATCAAAGCAGCCCGCCAGGGGAAGTACCTCCACCTCACAGAAAACTGCAGACAAATAAGAACTACCTAGAAGGTTGATATGTACTTGCGAGTGAGGTCACCAGTGAGCTCCTGAGGAGTTGCTCTGTAGCCAGCAGAGGTGGCATCGCGCGAGTAATACTCAATGTATTACAAGCGTCCATAGGCTACGGTAACCGCTATACATCAGGTGGACTGTATTCTTACATGCCTTCCGACGTTGTATAAAAAAAATATTTTTCTAAATATTTATTTTACAGTGCAACAAGATCAATCAGAAGAACCTCGAGGCATCAGCAACACAAGAGAACGCAGCAAGAGGCAGCCTGATGCAGTGTACTTCGTCAACTCTGATGCGGAGCCAGAAAGAGACTGGCATCAACGTGAGTATCACATACCAACTACATATATCATCACGCTAAATCCCTCGAGGATAGGCAGCTCACTCGCTTCTTTTTTCATGTACGCTCGCCAAATCCCATAGGGCTCTTGGCATCACCTTCTGATAAAACACGACCACTTTGGTCATGTTAGGTTAATCTTGGCCTTTGTCCGCTCCGACATCCTTCCACTTTCGCATTGTATATAGATAGATAGATAGATAGATAGATTCTTTATTTGTATCTCCAGCACACACATAACAATTTGTTACAATTATGCTTATAAATGTAAGCAATACAAAGAAACATGTTCACTGTAGTGGGGGAAAAAAATCATATGTGTGCCGCAGTAACACAAAATGGCTGTAACTCAGCTACTTGTTTTGTCCTGTTGAACAAAACGCTGATTATTCTGCTACAGCCGCAGACCAACCGCGAAAAATAGGGGGTAAATGAATACGTGAATTAAATAAATCATTAAAGTCGTAATGTGCCCACTGTAGTAGATAATACATAATTACGGTAATATATAATAGGTACATCGTCGAATGTGGAGTGTTACAATCGAGGTAAATTATAATGTAAATGAAATAATAATAATAAACTATATACTCAGTGTCCATAAAAACTCGAGGATATTTTGTGGTCATGACGAAATCATATAAAATATATGTCATCTGATCTGACATAGAAAGCAAGCTACGAAACAAACAGATCCAGCCTGTAAATATCAGGTATTCCTAGATTTTGTTTAATCAATAAAAACTTTTTGTACTCATTTTTAAATGTAACTTTGGACTTCAATAGCCGTAATGGTGGTGGAATATTATTCCAACACTTAGTGGCTTGGTACCGAAAACTACCCTCGAATGCCACCGTTTTATGAGGGTGTCCTGCTAAAAGGTATCGTGTCGGCCTCGTGCTATATCTTTCATGGAATGGGCTATAGTGTAGTTTAGAGAATAGGTATTCGGGTTTTTGGTATTTAAGGACATCGAATAAAAGACACGCAAGATGCAAATTTCTTCTGGATGTCATGTTAAGAGTTAACGTGTTATTTAAATAGGGTGTTATGTGAACGCGGGGAGGAATGCTATAACAGAACCTACAACACGCATTTTGCACTCTCTGTATCAACCGTCGCGTCCTAGAATACAAGCGAGGCCCATAAACCACATCTCCGTAGTTTAATTTAGACAAAACTAAAGATTCACAGAGTGACACGCGGACTTTCTCATTCAAAAGATGCCTGATTTTATATAACACTTTGAGGCGATAAAAACAACTCCGTACTAAACTGCTAACATGACCTTCAAAACGTAGTTCACTGTCAATCATTATACCAAGATCGCAAGCATTATCGACACGCTCATATATCTGTTTCGTCATTCTACATGTCCGAACCAACGGAGCATTGTCAATTATATACAGAACTAGCAATCCCCCCGTGACTTCATCCGCGTGAAATTATAATTGGTTCAAAATTTCTTCAATTTGAAGTTTGCCAGTACAAGAGATTAGCCGAACAGACAGGCAAAAATTAAAAGAAATATTTTTTGATGTAAACACCGCGTGTATTATATACCTATTCATAGTCATTCGCTAAGTAAAGATTCATTTAGTAAAAAAGCCGTCATTTTCACATTGCAAACAGACACTTCAACTAGGTATACACAAATCAGTAAACCACATAAAGGCACCCTTCGCTTACAAAAAGTTATTGCTTTAGCGCCTAAATAGAGGCGATTCGAGCCCACTGACCAAATTTTCGCCAATAGCGCGATAGGTGGCGCGATGGTGATGGTTAAATCTGGTGATAGTTCGGACCCTTCGAATTTTCGACCTGTTTCCATACTGCCCATTCTCAGTAAAATTTTTGAAAAACTAATGCTTAGCCAGTTGCTCAGACATTTTAATACAATGACATAATTTGCTTCATAGGAGACAGTTTGGATTTACGAGAGGTTGTTCAACTATAGACGCAGGGATTCATTTGCTTAAAAGTATATTCGCGGCATGGGAAGGTTCGCAAGATGCCTTGGGAATTTTCTGTGATCTGTCTAAAGCGTTTGACTGCGTGCACCATGACACTCTTGTCAGAAAATTACACCACTACGGTATCAGGAACAAGGCTCTCGAACTTCTGTCTTCTTATCTGGGCAATAGGATACAGAAGGTCGATGTTAATGGTAAAACATCTTCGGGGTCCCCTGTAGTCATGGGAGTCCCACAGGGGTCAATTCTAGGTCCATTCTTATTTTTAGTATATATAAATGACTTACCTTATTATGTAAAGGATAAACATGAGATTGTATTGTTTGCGGATGATACCTCTTTGACATTCAAAATTAATAGACAGTTAGGTAATTATGACGAAGTTAACGATGCTCTCTCTAAAGTTATGCATTGGTTTAATGTTAATAATCTGGTTTTAAATGATAAAAAGACTAAAGTAATTAAGTTCTCAACACCTAATGTAAGACAGGTGACTACCAATGTACATGTTAATGGAACTAATTTAGCCCCTGTGGAGACAACTGTCTTCTTGGGTATAACAATTGACTCCAAACTACAATGGGGCCCACAAATTGAAAAATTATCAGGAAAACTAAGTTCTGCAGCCTATGCAGTGAAAACTATTAGACGGCTCACTGATGTTGATACGGCTAGAATAGTTTATTTCAGCTACTTTCATAGTATTATGTCATACGGAATTCTTCTTTGGGGTAACTCCGCGGACATTAACACCATCTTTTTATTGCAAAAGAGAGCCATAAGAGCTATCTACAAACTTGGTCCCCGTGAGAGCCTTAGAGAAAAATTCAAAGA
The DNA here is from genome assembly GCA_947507595.1 of Pyralis farinalis. Lineage (NCBI taxonomy): Eukaryota > Metazoa > Arthropoda > Insecta > Lepidoptera > Pyralidae > Pyralis > Pyralis farinalis. The sequence continues at coordinate 37,857,513 of OX382263.1, read as the reverse complement.
AATAAATATTCTAACAGTCGCATCGCAATATATCTATGAAAATCTTTTGTATGTCCATAAAAACATAGACTCATTTTGTAAAAAGAGTGATACTCATAACATAAATTAAGCATAATCTTGTGTTACATGCAAGCCGTCTCCACAAAATAAGTAATTCTTTTATGGGGCAATGTATACGGTTCTATAACAAACTTCCCAGCAATATAAGAGAATTGTCAATAAACAAGTTTAAAAGTACTAATTGTGTAGCAGGGCATATTATAAAGTATCTGACTATATTAATGATAAAAATGCCTGGGATTGAGTCGATCCAATTATAATGTAATTAATAAATTATGTAAATTTATTTGGATACCAAAAGAGGGATGCCTGAGTTTTTTGGCAGTATTTTTATCAGTGCTCACCTAGTCATGAACTGCACGGTAGGGGAAAAAAATGTGACGATTCCAAACAAATGTAGCCATTTTTACGGAATAAAAAGATTTTGACTTTGACTTTGACTTTGATGTTCATCCGCGAACTAGCCAATAAGAGCCGCGCGTTCTGCTTTACCCTCCCAAACCGTGAGTTGTTTTACTATGCTAAATACTCTCATCGTTTCTCCATATTCTTGAGTCATAGATATATAAATACATTATTACATATTACAGCAGGATAACATATAAAAAGACACTAAATCTTTATTTGCTATTGTGCCATGGTAGTTACTCCAAAGAATTCTCGCGTCCTGAGATTATAAACGCCGCTTTAGCGGTTTTTTTAATTGAATAATTTTTAGACATCTGCAGAGAATAAGGTCAACGAATGTGGGATTGCGCATGGGTGACCTAGTGAACTGTCTGCAGTATGTAGACGAAGCCGTAATATTAGCAGATACACCATCTGAACTACAAACACTGGTCACAATGATGAAAGACGAGTGTATGGAGAAAGGCTTACTACTGAATGTGAAGAAGACATATTTGAAAGAACCAGAACCAATGTAAGGATTACGGTTGATGATGTAGTGTTGGAACAAGTGGATGAGATTGTACATATATCTTGAATGCGCTGTCAGCAGGGATGTAAGGTACACCGCTGATGTGGAGAGATGAGTGAGTGCTAGGAATAGTGTGAATGGAGCGTTGGGAAAACTTCTGGGCAGTAAAAGCTTGAACCAGAAGGCACAGCTCGCTATACACTATGCAGTGCTGGTCCCAACGCTTATGGAAGCGAGAGCCACATCTAAATAGTTAATAGTCAGGCATTATTTTGTGAAAATCTTATAGACAATTTGATCTAAGCTGCTTTGTGAGCTTCCGCCACCAATTATTTCATGCGAAATAGTGCCGGTTGGCACCCACCCCCTATTGTTGGTAGATGCATGCCATCGCTGCCATGGCTGCTCCGGTGTCTCTGCTTCGGCTGCTGCGTGTGTCCTCGCGATTGCCCGCAATCTAAACATGAACCGTATGCACCCGCCACAAGCAACTTTCGCAAAATAACACCTGAATCTATTAAACAAAGCCATTTATGTAATTTTGACGAGTAATGTAACAGCTTACTTTGACACTAACGTTCGTGGGTTCATGGGTTCATGAACCTGTCTATTTGTCTTGATCTGTGTTTTAAGAGAGGTAGGGCGCATCAAGCCCGTCTGGGGAAATACCTCTACCTGACAAAAAAACACAGCCAAATAATAACTGCCTAGAGGGTTGTCGTTATCCTGCGTGTGAGTGAGGTTACCAATAAGCTCCTAAGAAGTTGCTGTGTTAGCAGCAGGGGTGATATAGCGCGAGCGATACACAACATATTACAAGCGTTCATATGCTACGGTAACCTTGCTTTATACCATATGTGGACCGTATGCTTGTATGCCTCTCGACATTGTATAAAAAAATACACTCGATGGACGAATCCAACTCGCACGATTTCGTGTTGTCATTGTTTGGACTGTGCTGTAAATTGCCTATGTTTTGCTGATCATCTGATTATGATGCTTCCGTAACGAGAAGTGAATGATCTTAAATTGTGGGTCTTTTTCCTTGTTATTGTACAACTTCACGCCAAATCCATCGCGGGGTAGGCAGATGATACCGAGCGCCATGTGACTCGTTCCTTAATCACATCACTCAGGTGTGAAGGGTAAGATATGGCAAAGAAATTACTGGGTACTGTGACGAAACAGCCTAAGGTAACAAGATTTGTAGCGCGCGTCAATAGGCTGATGTGACCGCTTACCATCTAATGCGGACCGCATGCTTGTTTGCCAAACTAATTGTATAAAAAAACACTCACTTCAATAACATTCATAGCTCTTGTAAGGATACTCGCCAGTTCCTATAGTTTCTGACACCATCTTCTTTATATTTTCACAAATCCCTTGTGGGGTAGGTAGAGACAAACGAACGCCACGCACACAATCCTTATACACATCTCGCATCTTTAACATTCATAGTTCGTCTCATTATTGTTCACTCGTTTCTAAGGCTTCTGACATCACCTTCTAAAATTACGTAAGGGCTAAACATGAGATTGTATTGTTTGCGGATGATACCTCTTTGACATTCAAAATTAATAGACAGGTAATTATGACGAAGTTAACGATGCTCTCTCTAAAGTTATTCATTGGTTTAGTGTTAGTAATCTGCTTTTAAATGATAAAAAGACTAAAGTAATTAAGTTCTCAACACCCAATGTAAGACAGGTGACTACCAATGTACATGTTAATGGAACTAATTTAGCCCCTGTGGAGACAACTGTGTATAACAATTGACAAATTGAAAAATTATCAGGAAAACTAAGTTCTGCAGCCTATGCAGTGAAAACTATTAGACGGCTCACTGATGTTGATACGGCTAGAATAGTTTATTTCAGCTACTTTCATAGTAATATGTCATACGGAATCCTTCTTTGGGGTAGCTCCGCGGACATTAACACCATCTTTTTATTGCAAAAGAGAGCCATAAGAGGCTATCTACAAATTTGGTCGCCGGGAGAGCGTTAGAGAAAAATTCAAAGAAATAAATATTTTAACAGTCGCATCGCAATATATCTATGAGAATATTTTGTATGTCCATACTCATTTTGTAATAAGAGTGATACTGATAACATAAATACTAGATATAAGCATAATCTTGTGTTACATGCAAGCCGTCTCCACAAAATAAGTAATTCTTTTATGGGGCAATGTATACGGTTCTATAACAAACTTCCCAGCAATATAAGAGAATTGTCAATAAACAAATTTAAAACTACTATTAAAGCCAAATTGTGTAGCAGGGCATATTATAAAGTATCTGACTATATTAATGATAAAAATGCCTGGGAGTGAGTCGATCCAATTATAATGTAATTAATAAAATATGTAAATTTGTTTGGATACCAAAAGAGGGATGCCTGAGTTTTTTGGCAGTATTTTTATCAGTGCCCACTTAGTCATAAACTGCACGGTAGGGAAAAAAATTGTGACGATTCCAAACAAATGTAGCCCTTTTTAAAGAATAAAAAGATTTTGACTTTGACTTTACACGGCCAATTTGGTCATGGTAGGTGAGTCTTGGTCTTTCTCGGCTCCTACATCCTTCCACTTTCGTTTTACATATCTGTTTCGTAATTCTGTCTTCGTGCATTCTTTCCACGTGGACCAACGGAGCGCGTCTCTTCTTAGTTTCACTCTCTTTCAAACAAACTCTATATCTTACATCAGCATCATCATTACATCCGCAAGCGTCACGCTACATATTTTACGCAACGCTCGCATTTCGACTTACGCTCGTGGGTTCGATTCTCACACAGGGCAAACATTTGTATGCATGAACATGTCTGTTTGTCTTGGTCTGGGTGTTTTTATGAGTGGTAGGGTGCAGCAAAGCTACCCGTCTGGGGAAGTACCTCCATCTCACGGAAATCCGCAGCCAAACAACTCCCTAGAGGGTGTTCCTGCGTGTGATTGACGTCAGTAAGCTCCTGTGGAGTTGCAGCAGAGGCGGCATCGTGCAAGTGATATTTAATGTATTGCAAGCGTTTATTACTACGGTGGCTGATTTATATCAGGTGGGCCGTATGCTTGTATGTCTCCCGACGTTGTATAAATCTGCAGCACCTGAGCATGCCTCGTGGAGAGAAACACGTGTCTCAGAGACGCCCGGAGCAGCCAGGGCAGCAACGGTAGCGGGTGTATGCGGTTCATATTATAGATGGCGAACACTCGCTGAGACGACCGCAGCAGTCGAGGCAAAGACGGCCGGAGCAGCCAGGGCAGCAGTGGCATGTATCTACCAACGGTAGTGGGTTGGTGCCGGCCGGCACTAGTTCGCATAAACTAATTGGTAGCGGAAGCATTCAAAGTAGTTTAGATCAAATTGCCTGTAATATTTAATTGGTCTAATTAATCTAGCAACGTGATCAAATTCTTCTTTACGCCCTGTAAAACACTGCAATAACTTCCTTCTTTCTTTTTCTTTCTAGCCAAAATTGGACACTCACGTGACTAATATTTCTCTACACTTTCTTACACTACTGCTTTCTATTCTAACCACTTCTTTTCTTTCTTTCTTCAGGCTCTTCAAGGTTCACTGCGCCGACTGGCCACTCTTGGCAAACACCTAACTGGACCAATAACAGTTAGTTCTCTCATTTATTATGGAATTGTTTTAATAATCTGATAAATATTTTATAGCCATTTTTGACAGGAGTACAGACCACTGCCATTAAATTAACTCCCTGGAACGTTGTTTGTCCAGCGAGTGAGTGAGGTTACCAGTAAACTGCTAAGGCTTTGCTGTGTGAACAGCATAGGATATCATTCACGCGTTGCCAACCCTATGCAATCCTCTTCACAACTTTTTCAAGAACCTTCAGTTCCAATATATGAGGTTCACAGCGTCCCAGTTGGTGGCGAAATTTCACATTTACTGTTACGATATAAGATTCATAGATGTATAGCTAGATTTGTAGTTGTCTGCACAAAGCCGTGAATGGGGATTTCTCCTCTTATAGCTCAGTGGATAAAGGATCGACCTATTATCCGACGGCCCCAGGTTTGGTGTGGCCATGTACATATTGGAAATGATCACTTGCTCGGCGGTGAAGAAAAACATCGTGAGCATCTAATAAATTATATTCGAAAAGACGTGTAATCTGATCTAAGAATATCTGGTATTCGCTCAGGGTTGTGGAGGTCTGACGGCAGTCATTATATGTAAAAACCAGGTCTTCACCAAATCCTTAGTCTTATGTAGTGGACCCCGCCAACCATAATGGATTAGGAAAGTTAAGAAGAAGAACGGGATTTCTACTGTCATTCTGGTACTGATATTGCATCCCAAGAGATCTAAGTTTTGTTAAGTAGTTTTCTTATTAGCGGTATCCTAATTATCCTAATGTATTAGGATTGGCGGGGTCCGCCACCCAAGACAAAGGATTTGGTGAGGATACTGATTTTTACTGATTTTTTTACTGATGTAAGAATTACGGTAGATGATGAAGTGTTGGAACAAGTGGATGAGTTTGTATATCTTGGATGCGCTTTCAGCAGGGATGGAAGGTACACCGCAGATGTGGAAAGGCGAGCCAGAAGGCGCAGCTGGCTATACACAATGCAGTGCTGGTCTCAACGCTTAGTTATGGAAGCGAGAGCTGGGTATGGCAGAGAGAGCATGAAAGTAGGATAAACGCGGTTGAAATGCGAGCATTGCGCAAAATCTGTGGTGTAACGCTTGCAGACCGTATCCACAATGATGAGGTTAGAAGCAGAGTTGGTCTGAAAGAGAGCGTCGGTGTTAAAATAAGAAGAGGCATGCTCCGTTGGTTCGGACATGTAGAAAGAATGCAGGATGAAAGAATGACGAAGCAGATATACAATGCAAAAGTGGAAGGATGTAGGAACCGAGGAAGGCCAAGACTTACCTATCATGATCAGATTGGTCGTGTTCTATCAGAAGGTGATGTCAGGAGCCCTAGAAACCGGCGAGCGTGCACGAGAAGAGCAATGAATGTTATTGAAGCGAGTGAGGTATGTAAGGATCGAGTCGCGTGGCGCTCGGTTCTCTCTGCCTACCGCGCAAGGGATTTGGCGTGAAGTTATAGATAGACTGATTTTTACATGAAGCGGCTGCCGAGAGACCTCTGCAACCGATGGGGAATTTCAGACTTTTCTTCAACTCACATGTCTTTCGAAATATAATTTCTTGGACGAGCTGGTTTCCTCACCATGTTTTCCTTCACCGCCGGGCAATTGATGACTACAAATATGTACATAAATCAGAAAACACGGATTTAGTGGTACATACCAGGATTTGAACCGGGCACCTGTTGGTCACTAGGCCAATTCTGTATTCACGGGGCTATCACTGCCCTCATAGTTCATAGTAGCCATTATATATATATAATGGCTAATAAAACGGCTCTAGAGACAGACCTGTGACAGACAGCAAAGCAATGATAGGGACCCTTTGTACCCTTTGACGCCGTGTCCAAATATTCACCAATATAATAAATTTCTCATGTTTGTACACCTACCGACCTACCGTAACGTGCAAAACAGGTAGGTTTTTAAGAGAGGTGGAGGTTGTTGTGTTGCTGCGTGTGAGTGAGGTCACCGGCAAGTTCCTAAGGAGTTGCTGCAGAGGTGAGATCGTTCATACGCTACGGTAATCGCTTTACACTAAGTGGCCGTATGCTTTGATGCCTTGTTGTATAATAAAAACCGGCCAAGTGCGAGTCGGACTCGCGCACGAAGGGTTCCGTACCATTATCTAAAAAAAACCGCAAAAAAAAAAAAAAAAAACATCACGTTTGGTGTATGGGAGCCCCCCTTATATTTGTTTTATTCCGTTTTTTAGTATTTGTTGTTATAGCGGCATCAGAAATACATCATCTGTGAAAATTTCAACAGTCTAACTATCACGGTTCATGAGATACAAGACTGGTGACAGACGGACGGACAACGGAGTCTCAGTAATAGGCTCCGTTTTACCCTTGGGTATAAAAAAGAGACTACCGTGCAAAGAGCCAAGGTTAAACTAACCACGACTGTACACTTCACGAGAAATCTTTAAACGTTATAATTGTGATCTTAGCTATTTTTAGAGCAGGATTTTCCTGCTCATGTGATTATTTATATAAATAATCACGACTTTAGGAAACCCAATTGATACAGTAGTTTAACGACCTCGCTTCCGAGGATATCACATTTTCTTTATATACAACATCGGTAGGTAACAGGCAAATATGTGGAAGCCAGGTCATGTAACAAGACAATTAAAACCTCGCCCGCCATTATTTCTTGAAATAACACGTTCGAAATATACATAAAGTAATTCTGATTGAAGGCACTAATCTCTTGAACTACCAATCGGATACGACAATAGCGACATTCTTTTTGATACAACGTCGGCAGGCACACTGCCCACCTGGTGTAAAGCAGTTACCGTAGCCTGCTGCTAGCACAGCAACACCTTGCGAGCTTACTGGTGACCTCACAAACACGCAATACACAATAATACTCCAGGGATTTGTAATTTGGTTGCGGTAAAAGTTTAGCTTAACAACTGTCATCCATCAACAACAGCCAGGACCAACGGTTTAACATACCCTCCGGTGAAGAAGCTCCACATAGATAAACCCATCAAGCTCCGGTGGTTGATGGTTAACCCGCGTGTTCAGTTAGAATTAATTTAATTCTATATAATGCTTGTGGACTACATATACGCGCCGAGCCATCAATGCTCTGCGTGTGCAATACAACAATGGGTTAAGGATGTTGTTGGGGCTGTCTCGTCACTGTAATGCGTCAGGGATGTTTGCTGTAGAACGCACAGATGAGTTTTAAGGCGTAGTGAGTAAAAAAATTGCGTCCCTGTTACGCCGCATGCGGAACAGTGCCAATAACATTGTAAACATTATAATTGCCCGAGAGGATAGCCCTATTGTACGCCACTGGGTAGAAGTTCATTTATCGCCGGCGGGCCAAAGGCGGGCAGTTAATACATGAATTGTAGGCACTCAAAATAGTCATAATATGCTTGCTCTATACTAATATAGATTCAAGATTCAAGATTCAAGATTTTTTATTTTGTATAACATGAGTGGTACAAAAATACAGGTGTAATTAATTTACATTTTGTTCTGCATGTTTGGCCGGTAAGGCATACAAAAATATGATAGATAGCACATGCCGTTTCATTATTATATATACAGTCTTCAATTTCAAAATATGTCAAGTAATCGATTTAAAGGAAATAAAAATTGTCATCTTAATAAAAGTAATAATTGCTACACATTATCAGTCATAAATTGCAAAATAGTATAATAACATTTGTCAGCTAATAATATTTTTAATTGACGCTTAAATTTATTGACCGGTAGTTCTTTCAAAGACTTTGGTAATCTGTTATAAATTTTGGGTCCCATACAAAATATACTGTCATACATTAGTTTAGTGTTACATTTTTTTAAACATAATCTACTGTTGTCCCGACGATTTCGATTACTAACGTCAGATAGGCGCGGGAATACGTTACTGTTAGTTTTAATAAACAAGCTTACCTCGTATATATATAATGAGGGGACAGTTAGTATATTGTATTTCTTAAAATAAGGCATGCAGCTGTCAGTAGTTTTTAAACTAAACATAGCTCTTAGGCACCTCTTTTGAGCTTTAAAAACTAATTCTTTATTTGTTGAGTTTCCCCAAAATATAATTCCGTATCTTAATATTGAGGCAGCAATACCATGATACGCAGTTAGTAATGTGCAATTGTTGACTTTGGGAGCTAGTCTATGTAAAGCATACGCAGATGAGCACAGCTTTTTGCATAGTTCTTCTACGTGGGGTTTCCAATTAATTTTTTTATCAATTATTATCCCTAAAAATTTTGTTTGGTCAACTTCTTGTATTTTATTGTTTTGATAGCAGACATTGATATTCGAACTACCTGAGAGTCTTTGGCTAAAATGCATTATACTAGTCTTATTTAAATTTATTTTGAGATTATTATTATTCAACCATTCAATAATGTCAGCTACAGTTTGATTAATGTCGTTTTGATACATGTCATGATTTTGGCACTCGATTGTGACTGTACTATCGTCCGCAAAAAGAGACATAGGATGATTTGTTATCTTAGGTAAGTCATTAATATAAATTATAAATAATAAAGGGCCCAAGACACTTCCTTGAGGAACACCATACGAAATTATGCGCTGGTCGGACGTGTACAATTCATCAATTTTTGTTTTGCAATTTAGTTTGGTCACTTGAGTGCATTGTTTTCTATCTTTAAGATATGATACTAATAGGTTCAATATATTTCCGCGAATACCATATGCCTCCAATTTTCTGAATAAAATTGCGTGGTCTACATAATCGAACGCTTGTGTCATATCACAGTATACAGAGCATACGCGGGTTCTTTTATCCATTTTGTTTACTACATTGTGCAGGAAGTCAAAAATGGCCATGTTGATGTCTTTATTCTGTCTAAATCCTTTTTGTTCCGGAGAAAATAAATTGTGCTCTTCCATATATGAATAAATCTGTGAATGAAGGTATTTCTCGAAAACTTTAGAAAATATATTTGGGAGAGCGATAGGTCTGTAACATTCCATAGAATGTTTTTGTCCTTTTTTAAACATTGGTTTAACTATTGTGGGTTTTAGTTGGTCCGGATAGATACCCTCGACTATGCTTAGATATGTAGATATGTAGCTAAGGTGCGTGCATATGTGATTAGCAACCAATTTAATAACCTTCGTACATACTCCATCAGCACCGACACTACTGGTATTTTTTAGTGAAAGGATAATTTTTAAAATGTCAATGGGTAGGCTAGGGCGCATGAATATTGAATTTTTACAACATTTAATGTTTCTTGTAACACGGATACCTGAGTTTGACATTGGCACAATTTTATCCACAAAGTAATTATTAAAGGCGTTTGTTTGTTCCTGTGGATCACTAATCAGCTGTTGATCTTTTTTTATTATTGCTATAGGATCTTTAGGTATATTTTGTTTAGTTTTGTTAATAATCTGCCATGTTGTTTTATTTTTATTGCTTGATATTTGGATGTTGTAGTTGTTTTGTGCTCGTTGAGTAAGATTAATGACTTTTTTTAATTTGCGCGTGTAATTTAATAACGTCTCCTTATTTACGCTTGTGCGTTGAAATCTATAACACCACAGAAGAGTTCTTTTCTTTTTTGAGCAGATTTTAATTCCACTAGATATCCACGTTGGTTTTTTATGAATTTTAATAGTTATATATTTATAGAGAAAACACAAGTCATAAAATAATTTAAAATTGTCAATAAAGATATTGTAAGCTTCATTAGGGTCATTAGTGTCATAAATATCTGAGAATTTAAGAGCTTTTATGCAGTTTTTAAACGTTGTCATATTTTCGTTACTGTAATCGCGTCGTTTTACACGCCAATGTCTAATGTTATAAGTTCTTTTTACACGACATTTTAATAGTTGCGAAGTGTGATCAGATAGCCCAAATTCTAGCACCTCGGACATACATTTATTAGTTAGATTGTGAGCAAAGTTATCTATGCACGTTTTGCTTGCCAATCTTGTAGGCTGCCGTATTTGCAGTTTAAGATTGAAGCTGGTCAACAAGCATTCCTCCAATATAATTTAAGTAAACATGTATACTAACTCAAATTATGGGCTATGCCCAAATAAATGATTTATTATTATTATTTATGTTTCTACTCACGGGTATTAATCCCGGTCATTTGATAGGCATGCGCGGGGATAAAGATCCAACGCGTAGAGGCCCCTTAGAAAAGATTGTATGTAATGTTGTACACCTGCCGTGATCCGCTCCAGGGGATATCAATCGGTCAATATACCAATGAACAGGCCACGGCAGGTATTGGGACTATTGGAAATATGTCGGGAAAAAGTGGGCTATTAAAGTGAGATTTGGAGGTATTATTAGAACCGGGCTATTGCAGAAGAGGGACGGACACCTGCCATAACTATCATATCTGACTGTTACTTTTAGCAGGCGGTGGCTCGCCACTCACTAGATGGACCCCCGAAATGCCAGAGATAGTCGGCCGGGGGCAACACCGGTGTGAGTGACTCAGGGGTGTCGAGAGGTGTGCTGCGCTTTCTCCGAAGTTACTCGCGGCGTTATGCCCTTTAACACTTCCACCCCTGGAGCATATCACCTGCTAAAGCAATATACTCTATCGACTCCTCTCTGGACGGCCAATGAAGGCAAGCCAGAGCTGAGAGTCCTGCGGGCCTTCTTGACTTTTCACTCCGACCGACGAAGACACGCCGGAGACGAAGGCCCTGATCGACTGTCTGGAGCACTCGGGTACCCGTGGTGTCGTTACGCACCAACAGCTCGCCACAAGCTGCCCTGCGGGGTTATTATTATTATTATTATTTTTTTTTCTTTCATCACGGGTGTTAACCCCGGTCTTTTGATAGGCGTGTGCGGGGATATGGATCCAACGCGTAGAGGCCCTTAGAAAAGATTGATGTAATGTATTATACCCGCTGTGACCTGCTCTAAGGGATATCAATGAGAGAATATACCCACGAGCAGGTCACGGCAGGTAATTGGGACTATTGCAAATGTGTCGGAAATAATTGAGCTATTGAAATGAAATCTGGAGGGATTATTAGTACTGGGCTATTACAGAAGAGAGACGGACACCTGTCATAACTATCATATCTGTCTGTTACATTTGGCAGGCGGTTGCTCGCCACTCACTAGATGGACCCCCGATATGCCAGCGAAATTCGGCCGGGGGCAACACCGATGTGAGTGACTCAGGGGTGTCGAGAGGTGTGCTGCGCTTTCTCCGAAGTTACTCGCGGCGTTATGCCCTTTAACACTTCCACCCCTGGAGCATATTACCTGCTAGAGCAATATACTCTATCGACTCCTCTCTGGACGGCCAATTAAGGCAAGCCAGAGCTGAGAGTCCTGCGGGCCTTCTTGATTTTTCACACCGACCGATGAAGACACGCCGGAGACGAAGGCCCTGATCGACTGTCTGGAGCACTCGGGTACCCGTGGTGTCGTTACGCACCAACAGCTCGCCACAAGCTGCCCTGCGGGCTTTATTATTATTATTATTATAATCAGAAAAATATTTTATTTAATAAAAAATAAATAAAAAAATATGCCATAAAATAAATCTTAATTAAATTATAATTAATATTTACCGTATACTTAGTTGCTTGTTGTATGTGTATGTATTATTTATGCTACTCATTTATATCCTAATATATGTCTTCGAACGTACTTGCCCGGTCACAGATGAATCTCATTGTTGTAGTTAAGTACGCACTATTCTATATTATTCTTATTGTACATTGTAGGTAATTATAACTCGACTGTGTCTTGATGTAGTGGTATCATTGCATTTGCGTCAAACCTCAGTGGTTTATAAAATGCATTAATATTGTTTTTATAAACTGTTTATGTAAACTGGTGTAATAAATAAGTAAATAAATTAATTGTTTTCAGGACCCACCACAGCGTCGTCAAATTCCAGACCCAATTTTGAACAAAGCTCTACAACCACCGCGCCTAGCGGTAAGCAAATCTTCTTATGTAATGAGAATGGACTTAATCCGTCTTACCAGACGGAGACTTTGTACAAAAGTCGCTTTTGAAGGGTGAGATATGGCAGAGAAATTACTGGGTACTGTGACGAAACAGACTTACGTCACAAGATAGGCACCGCGCGAGTCCCCGTGGTTTTGCGAGCGTCAATAGGATGCGATGACCGCTTACTATTTAATGCGGGCCGCATGCTTGTTTGCCAATCTAGTTGTATAAAAAAATCCAGAGAGGAGACCTCTACAAACCTCGAGGTCGTTCCACTACTTAAGAGTTCTCTGTACCTTCTTAGGAATTGCACAGTACGCAACCATTGCAGTTACGGTGTATGAGGACCAAATCCAGGCCGTCGGCGAGTTGTGCGTTTGAACACGATGACGAGGTCGGTGGCGCAGTCGTGAATAACGCGACTGGACACTCACGCCCGTGGGTTCGATTCCCACACAGGAAAAATGTTTGTCCTGTGTGGAAGTCGAACCCACATGTACACAATTTGTCTTGGTCTCGGTGTATTTAAGAGAAATAGGGCGCATCAAAGCAGCCTGTCGGGGATAGTACGTCCACTTTACAGAAAAACGCAGCCAAATGACAACTCTCTAGAAGGTTGTTGTGTTCCTGCGTGAGTGAGGTCACCAGTAAGCTAAGGAGGAGCTATGTTAGCAGCGGACGTGGCATCGCGCGAGTGATACTGAATATATTATTAGCGTTATAGGGCTACCGCTTTACATCAGGTGGACCGTATGCATGAAGATTTTCCGACGATGTACAAAAAAACTCCTCGGAACACAATCCGTTGTACGATCAAATCAAATCATTTATTTGTAGAAGTAGGTAATGCAGGTTTTTACAATTAATTAGCACAAGCCACTTCTTACTCTACAAACAGAGCACACAAATATTATTAAGTAAGAACATGCAATGTCCTAGAGCTCCATACAGCATTTAAACCAGTTGAGAATGCGCAAGCTTGCATTGCCAGAGGAACACCTGGCTCGTCAATTATATAACAATTCAATTTTTTTTTTTAATTTGTCGGCCATTTTCACCATGTTCCTTAAGAGATGGGAACGGTTTTCCTGAACATTCCTATTCTACTTTTTTATGCCGAATCCGAATCTGAAGTCAAAATTCAAATATTCGAAAAAAAGCGACAGACAAACACACAGACAAACGCACAGACAAACATATAGATTTCATATAGGAACGGTGTTTCTGAAAATGATATAAGTATAATTTGGTACACGTCAAATAAGTTTATAATTACTGATAATGTCAAATGTAACTTTATGAAATTATTGAAGAATGCGCAAGCTTGCATTGCCAGAGGCTCAACTAGTTTTAAATTGAACTGAGCTGAGCTCGCAGCAGTGGTTAGTAACGCTACTTTGACACCAACGCTCGTGGGATCGATTCCCGACACAGGACAAACATTTGTGTGCACACACATGTCCGTTTGTCTTTGTTTGGGTGTTTTCTATGTATAATAAGTATGTATTTACAATAAAAAGTGTATTTACGTATGTTTCTAGTACCCACAACACATGTTTCCCTCAGTTTGGGGCTAGGTGCCGTTGTGTAATTTATCCTTCAATATTTATTTTGTTAAATTTCCAGATGAAAATGGCAGATTTTTCATTCAATACAACAACGTCCCGATGGGTGTGGAGAGGGTCGACGACAGGCTGTTCGTGACGGTGCCCAGGAGGCGATACGGTGAGGACAGTCCTGCAGGATTAGTCTATTTCCTAGCTTTATCCCCTTTCCTAATAGATTAGGATTGGCGAGTTCCACTACCTAACACCGAGGATTTGGCGAAGACACTAATTTTGAAATTAAATTAATTTTAAAATTATATTACTAATTTTCGGTGTTAAGATAAGAAAAGGCATGCTCCGGACATGTAGAAATAATGCGGGACGAAAGAATGACGACACAGATATACAATGCAAAAGTGGAAGGATGTAGGAGCCGAGGAAGACCGAGACTAACATAACATGACCAAATTGGTCGTGTTTTATTAGAAGGTGATGTCAGGAGCCCCGGGAACCGGCGAGCGTGCATGAAAAGAGCTATGAATGTGAAAGAAGCGAGTGAAGTATGTAAGGACCGCGTCTTATGGCGCTCGGTTCTTGCCTACCCCGCAAGGGACCTGGCGTGAATATATATACATACTAATTTTGACATGCAACTGTCATCAGAGAGAAAATCAGATCTTTCTTAGATTAGGTTACGTACAAAAAATTACGTTTCAATAGACGTATCGTGTAATTCTTTGGCCGTGCTGGTTTCCTCGTGATGTTTTTCTTCATAGAAGTAAGTGATGATTACAAAAATGTACATAAATCTGAAAGGCGAATTCAGTGGTTGCCCACACCAGGATTGGAACCGGCGACTGTCGGTGAATATGCTTGTTCTTTATCCACTGCGACTGCGGCTGGATTGCGAGACAGGGGTAGCAACGCTTCTTGTGTTGGAACTATCTATTGTCTTTGATAGCCATTTAACATTAAGCGGGTTGGACGCTTATTTTTCTTGGAGTAGTAAATATCAACCACAAACCACTTGACTGCACATGAAGACACCTCGCACTCACAAAAACGTAGTGTTTTTATGCCTAAATATCTCGACGATTCTAGCCTGCTGATCAATGGGAGAATAATTTAACCAATACGCCAATAAGTGTCGCGGTGTTGATACGTTAACCAGCCAGTAAGGACTGCGCATTCTACTTTACCCGCAGCGGAGAATCGAGTTTAGCGAGCGAAGAATATCAAACAAAACGAAATGTAGTGAAAATCTTAGAAGCAGGAATAGATTGCGTATGTCTGTACATCGGCTTGCTAAGACTAATTGATCTTTTGTTGTAAATTGTATTCGATTCTATAATAAATTACCTGAAACAGTTCTGTCCTTGCCTGACAATATGTTCAAAAGGCACATCAAAAATACTCTATGTAAGAAGGGTTATTATAGAATCGATGAATATCTAACTGACAGAGATGTATGGAAATGATTCAGCACATGAATTAATCTGGGGGCACGGCCGTGCCCCCACCAAGTCGAGCAAAAAAGCGTCACGACCGTACCATCCTTTTCTCGAAGCAATTCAGACCATTTTCGACCCCCTGTAACTTCGTTGTGGATAAAACTAGAAGACTGAAATTTTCAGTAACCATGCAGGCATTGTAAAGACACGTATATTTCAAATTTCATTCAATTTGAACCAGTATTTTAAGAATTATAACGGGTCAATTTTTTTTAATTTTGTCACTCACTGACTCACCGATCATCAAAATTCTAAGGCACTTCTAGCAGACCTAGGAGCTTCAAATTTGGAATATAAGTAGTGTTTGGTGTATGAATCAAGGAAAAACTAAAAAATCTAGAAAAGACCGCAAAGAAAATTTAGCCCATACAGCCAAGTCTTCAGTTAAATTTTTCAATATTGGCTTTATTCGTAACGATGTTTTATTATGTTTTATTTATTTTACGGCAATTATTATTATTGCGTGCGAAGCCGCGGGTTTAAGCTAGTCCCATATAAATATAGGCGCATGGTAGTGCCCCTGCCAAATCGAGCAAAAAATGGGTATTCCCGTCATGAAAACACGTGTATTAAATTATATATTAATGCAAAAAACGTAACCTACGTGCGTATTCGTACTTATTACGAGTGCGTAAGGTTGTATAATTATAAACCACGTGCTGCGATGCTAGCGATTACAGCTGTAGATTGCTTAGATTGCCCCAAATACCTAACAAAAAGAGCTCGTGAAAGCATAAAAAAATATGAAGATGATGCTTCTATGACAGCAGGCCTGGAAGAAAACATAATTATAAAAATAGGAGCAAAAGTCATGCTTAGGCGAAATATTGACGTGAGTCTTGGTTTAGTTAATGGTTCTATCGGTATAGTGCAAAGAGTAAAGGTTGATCCGGATAATACAAACATCATTAAGAAAATATACATTACATTTAATAACGAACATGTTTACGAACTTTGTCCGGTTAAAACTAAATTTGAAATTATTAATAGAGCTTATGTTCATCGCGAACAGTTTCCCATATGTATAGCCTATGCTATTAACTATACATAAAAGTCAAGGACTAAGTCTACATAATGCACTGATGGATATCGGTTCTACAGTATTCACATCCGGTCAAGCTTACGTGGCACTTTCGAGAGTTACAAGTCTGGGCGGTTTACATCTAATTAATGTCAACTTTGGAAGTGTTAAAGCGCAGGAATCCTCAATTTGTGAATACAACAGACTAAGAAGCATTTAACGTCCAGATTTGTCAAAAATTGTAACATCAAAGCCTCCCAGAAAAACGCATAGAGACAGGGAGTGGGCTCTTAGAAAAACTGTAGCTGAAGCTCAAGAAGTAGTACCGGAAAAGAGAAAACGGAAGGCTACCTACAAAAATAAGAAAAGTTCATAAGTCAGAGAGAGGGCTTTAAGAAAATTCGTTGCTGGTAGATATACATATATACAATAAGTAGAAGGTACCGAAAAGGAAAAAAGTAGAACTGTCTACAAAATACAAAAAGAAATGAGATCCCATCAAAAACAATACTTGTCAAAAAAACCAAGTCTCGCAACTCAGTTGTTCTGCGGTAAAAAGTTGTGAGATCCATGTAATACCAAGTCGGTTATTAATTTATTCAGTCTCTACTTAAGCGACTTTCTGTCTTAATACGTCCAGTCTCTAAGACCACGATCGTGGTCCATAACAATTGAAAATCAATTGTGTCTGGAATCTCCGTACTCGAAGCATTAAGTTGTTACGTAATAATTAACAGCATCTTATAGTGACGCATATCAATATTAAAATTCTTTAATGTTTTATATAAATATATTGAGACTTGGCCATCGCACTAAATAATTGAATTTACATGTGTTTTCAGGCGATTGAATTTACACGTGTTTTCAGGCGATGGCCAAGTCTCAATATATTTATATAAAACATTAAAGAATTTTAATATTAAGTAGAGACTGAATAAATTAATAACCGACTTGGTATTACATGGATCTCACAACTTTTTACCGCAGAACAACTGAGTTGCGAGACTTGGTTTTTTTGACAAGTATTGTTTTTGATGGGATATAACTTTAATTGTACCACTTGATATCACTATATGTACACTCATTATATTTATTGCAATATGTACCTATAAGATGATTTGCAAAAAAAAGACCTATTTTGGCAAGTTTCTTTTGGCATTTCTTCTTCGCCAATGGTCATTTGAAATACTAGTATATTTAAAACAAAAAAAATTTAAAAAAATAATAGGATGTAATATTTAAAATGTAAGACGTGTTAAAGTGCCTGCGTGGGTCTAAAGGCAAATAAAGAATTTATATCTTTTTTATCTTTTTATCTTTATCATGCAGAATACGAACAATTCTGTAAATAAATACATTTCGTTTATGTCGGAAACGGCTCTAACCTAATGGATCAAACTTTGTATTTAGATAAGTATTTGCTTTTTGGTTATATAGGTGACTGAAGTTCGGTTACTGGGTCTAATTCCAGACCTAAACCCTAGCAGTTTTCACGCGCTTTTTTGGCCATTTCTTGGTACAATATTAAAGAAAAATATTTTTTCAGGTATACCCTCAACTCTTAACTATATAGACTTGAAACGGGATACGAACACGCTGTCTCCAGCTCTTCGGCCGTACCCCGATATGGAGACGGCGAGGACCCTGACTTCTGTGTACAGGACACGGGCTGACCAGTGCGGGAGACTGTGGATGGTGGACACTGGCATGTTGGAAATACCCAGTGAGTATCTGGAATCTTTTCTTATACAATCTTCACTAATCCTTGCTTATCCCACTGCTCGTCCTACGCTGCTTTTTCCGGTTTGTGGACGCCGTTCGAGAACTTTTCTGCCCCAACGGCCATCGGTTCTCCAAGAGTAGAGAAACTCCGAGCATGGTTCTCTCCATCGCTCGCTGCACAACCTTGAGCTTCCGTACGAGGCCCATATAAAGGGACCGCATTTCTGTGCCGTAAGTCATCACTGGCAACACACTGGTCAGACTTTCGTTTTGAGACATTGAGGTATTTTGTACGAGAAAATCTCGTACAAAATACCCAAACGCTGGTCATCTGAATTAGATTCATCGAGAGACCTCTTTCTCGAAGTTGAATCTACCTACCTGGACTGTCTGTCCTAGTTAGACATACTCATCCACAACTTCAAGAACCGAACTCTCAACTGACACTAGAGTGGATACAACATGTACATTCGACATGATATTCGCTTTGTCCATGTTCATTTTAAGACCCACTCGTCGACCTCATACACAACCGCAGTCAAATCACAACTCCCTAGAGAGTTGTTGTGTTCCTAGCAATGAGTAACGTCACCAGGAAGATAGTTTAGAGTTGCTCCTTGCCTTACCAGCATCTATAATCTTCATAGCCTCAAGGGGATTCATAATCGTTTTCCACCTAACGTAAAATTCCATTTTTTTTTCAGACAGCCGCCAGCAAGTCCAGCCTCCAGCAATAGTCGTCTTCAATTTGAAGAATAATCGCCAGATCTTCAGATATCCCTTCAAAACCTCAGATATACCTGCTGAAAACACTCCCACAGGTAATCATCATAAACTACTACTCCCGCTGCTGGGATTGCCACACCCATCACACGTTCCTACCGCTGGAACTCCAGATCATACCCTCAAATGGTAAAAACGGCTCTGAAGATGAATCGAGACCAGTGTCTGTTTTACTACTAATGACGGCCTGATGTAATGTAGTACGAGTATAACATAAAGATTAAAATTATTTATTTTCCATTGGACCATCGCGGGCACTTAATCACATCATACATTTATAATAATCAAATTGTTATTGTATTGTATGAATTTATTGTAATATCTACATTTAATATTTTATATATAATTAAACTACTAAAATATATTTTAAAAATTAGGTCCTTTGGGTAAGGTGGTCACCTAACGGAGATAATGCAGGCAGCGTTCCCGCGATAAATTGCTAAGGAAAGTCTTTGCGCGAGGAAGCTGCCTGCGCGGATCTCCAGCAGTCTCCCTCAGCCGTTTACTGAGCTCCTTGAAGAGCCCGTGCGCGCCTCAGCCCCACGGGCCAAGGGTCTCGACGCCGAATGCGACAAATTCGTAATAGGCATCGAGACAACTATATTTGCCCATCTTAAGCCGCTCACGGGCATCCGCCGCAGCACTGGCCTGTTTACTAGTCGCCGGGAGGTAGGACGCCGCTAACGTGTCAGAGCTTGTGGCGTCCCACACCAACGCACGTCCTCTCCTCCACGGCATCAGAGACATCCCGTCAGGACGCTTGCCATCGTTTCGCATGATCTGCGGCTCGAGAGAGGGAACGTTAACTGTGGCAAGCGGCAAGGCGGAACGGCAGGCAAGACCGTGGTGTCCCAGGCGATCTACACTGGCTCCACAAGAAGCGCAACAATGACCAACACAAACCTCAGTCACTAGCCGTAGACCAATCGCTATTCGAAGTATACTGGGGTCAATAAAAGTTCCAGTGTTGGGCGAGGGTTAGGCGTGAAGCCAGTATCACGACTCCAATCGGGACACCTCACTCTATCTCTACCTATAGATCTGTCGATTAGGGAATTAAGGGTAACGGTAGAAGCTATTATGTCCCAGGCCTTTTGTTCTTTTTAGTGTGATGAATATCAGTAAACATTTCACTTCATTTCAAGGACTGGCCTCAATCACGGTGGACATCACAAACAACGACTGCGAGAACGCGTTCGCCTACGTGCCAGACCTGACCACCTTCGGGCTGATAGTCTACTCGCTGAGAGAGAACGACAGCTGGAGACTCTCGCACAACTTCTTCTCGTTCAACCCGGTGGCTGGCAACCTTAACATTGCTGGTAAGTGGTAACTCCATTACTTTATTTTTATATCAGTATGTTGGGAAACAAGCGTACGGCCTGCCTGATGGTAAGCAGTTACCATAGCCTCTGAATTCTTCCAAGGCGTGAAACGAAATTATATACATTTGCAACACGTGCCTTACCGATCCTGTAAAATACTCTTCCTTTTTGCCTTCTTGCCTTTGAAGAACCTAATGCTGGGAATCCTTGAGAAAACCTTTTGACAAGCTCGGTGACGCAGTGGTGAAATGCACTATTACGTTACTTTGACACAACGCTCCTGGGTTCGATTCCCACACAGGACAAACATTTGTGTGAATGAACAACTCCATTTGTCTTGGTCTGGGTGTTATAAGAAGATGTAAGGCGTATCAAAGTAGACCATCTGGGAAAATACCTCCACCTCACAGAAAACCGTGGCCAAATAACAACTCACTAGAGTATTGTTGTGTTCCTGCGTGTGAGTGATGTCACCAGTAAGCTCCTAAGGAGTAACTGTGTTGGCACCAGAGGAGGCATCGTGCGAGTGATACTTAATATATTACAAGTGTTCATACATTACGGTAACCGCTTTACATCAGGTGGTCCGTATGTTTGTATGCCTCCTGACATTCTATAAAAAGAATATCAACTAGCGACATTGTTCAATGAAATAAATATCCAATCCAGGCCAAAGGTTCCAATGGAGCGACGGCATCTTCAGCATAACCCTGGCAGCCACCAACGGCCGCTGCAAGACTGCGTACTTCCATCCGCTGATCAGCACGAACGAGTTCTCCGTGTCCACGTGCGTGCTGCAGAACAGGACAGCTGGTGATGACTCTAACTTCTGGGCGCAATTCTCGGTGTGTATATCTACTAACCCACCCTTTTGGTAAGCTTGGAGGACGAGCTCGGTGACGCAGTGATTAATAACCTTAACACCAATGCTATTGGGTTCGATTCCCACACAGGATAATCATTTATGTGCGTGAACGTGTCAATTTGCCTTGATCTGGGTGTTTTTAAGAGAGGTATGGCGCATCAATGCAGCCCGTCTGGGAAAGTACATCCAGTTCACAACAAAACCGTAGCCAAATAACAACACTCTGGAGGGTTGTTGTGTTCCTGCGAGTGAATTCCTGCTAAAAATAGCGTTCATAGTCTATGGTAACCGCTTTACATCATGTTAGCTGTATGCTTGTATACCCCCCGACGTTGTAAAAAAAACATTTGTGAGGTAACTGTCACAAGCCCTACCCACTTTTGGAATAGCTTATCGCCATCTGCAAACCCAAAACCTACCTCATCTGCCTGAGGTATCAACCAGCAAACTAGACTAAAGAGAGGCACAGCCATTCTGGTTGACTGGGGAAGTACTTCCACTTAACCTTAGTGTTATGATTTGACAAATGGCTTTGGCTTTTTTTATACAACATTTAGAGGCATAAAAGCATACGGCCCACCTTATGTAAAGCGGTTACCGTAGCCTACGAATGCTTGTAATACATTGAGTATCACTCGTGCGATGCTACGTCTGCCGCGGACACAGGAACTCCTCAGGTGGTTACTGGTGACCTCACTCACACGCAGGAACACAACAACCCTCTAGAGAGTTGTTATTTGTCGGTGGTTTTCTGTGAAGTAGAGGTACTTCCCTAGATGGGCGGCATTGAAGCACCCCGCCTATCTTAAATTTAAATTCAATTTAAGGGAAATTATGTTGGCTTAAATTGGCCGACTGTTCCAGAATGTTCAGACTATTAAGCGGTTATACTCGTAATACTTACCAAGGAAGACGAAGAAGAATATCTTCATGAAGTCGACACTTTGTTGCATTTATGATACCATCTATACCTTAATACCCATATCTTCACGCCATTCTTCCCTCACGGGGTAGGCAGAGAGAAACCGAACGCCACATATTCATATTCATATTCATATTTATTTATTGCAACTATAATGTGTACATTAGGTCTCATAAATATAATTACAGTAGCATTATAGACCCTGTCGGGCGCCGCAATTCTGAGAGGAGGACGAGTTCTTTACCGTACTATATTTATTATTATTCAACTTTATCACATTACATTATTTATTCACTATTATTTACTTATGGTAAGATATATAATAACATTTTATATTTCTAAATCGTTCTTGATATGTTTACGTAGGTGTGTCATGTTTATTTATATAAATTTATTATCGTATTATATTTATTGATTTTAATAATTATTTAACATTTATATTTATTGTATATTAGCATCGTTTAGGAACTCACTTACTGAATAATAACATTTGGCAAGTAGGATATTTTTTAATGTTTTTCTAAAATGTTTGTCATGACATTCTTTCAAGGCTAAAGGTAGCTTATTGTATATTTTTATTGACATATTTAACGTGCTCGATGAATGTATGTTTAGTCGAGC
Source organism: Pyralis farinalis (assembly GCA_947507595.1). Classification (NCBI taxonomy): domain Eukaryota; kingdom Metazoa; phylum Arthropoda; class Insecta; order Lepidoptera; family Pyralidae; genus Pyralis; species Pyralis farinalis. The sequence goes on along the minus strand of OX382263.1, from coordinate 37,834,631 downwards.
GACCGGTGTCTGCAGTTTGTTTCTGTGCCGTAACGAGTAGCCGGTAGGTATGTCCTGGCGTCTTGTATACAAGTACGGATGCTCACGTACAAATTGGCATATATCTAATATATACATACATGGGAGCGGGAGTATGCCATATTTCCTAAAGTAGGGCTTACAACTGTCTCTTTGGTCTATATTTGTTATTATTCGAATCAGTTTTTTTTGTTGAATAAAGACGGTGGGCGCATCTACACTATTTCCCCATAGGATAACACCGTAGGATAACCATGAATAGGCATAGCCATAATAGGTACTTATTGCTGTTTCTACATCAGTTGACTTTTTGACCTCGCGCAGGGCATATGCGAAACTTGCTAGTTTTGATCTTATTTTTTTTGTGTGAGATTTCCAATTTATATGTGAGTCTATGTCTATACCGAGCAAAGTGAATGTACTTACCGATTCTAATTTTGTTCCGTTATACGTATAATTTACATTGAGTGAATGTTTTTGAGGAGGGCGAAATGTCATTAGTTTTGTTTTGGAATAGTTAATTTCAAGATTGTGGTCATCTGTCCAGTTTGATATGTTGGTAAGTGCTAAGTTTAGTTTGTCATTTATTATGTAACCATTTTGACACGATGTGAGAAGAGATATGTCGTCAGCGAATAAAACACACGGCGCGTCCATAGTTTTCGGTAGATCGTTAATATATATTAGAAACAAAAGACAGCCGACGACACTGCCTTGGGGAATTGAAGCGTTGGTGATTATGTGGTTTGAACGGATATTACTTACTTGTTTACGGGTTTTATCAAAATGTTCGATTTCAACGTATTGTTCTCTGTTTTTTAAGTACGTAGCAAACCATCCGTGAGCATGGCCGCGGATCCCTACTCCGTACAGCTTATTTAATAGTATATCGTGCCGAACCCTATCATATGCCTTGCTCATATCTAGCAGTAATCCGATAGCGTACTCTTTTTTATCCAACACTTTAACTATCTCTTGTATAAACTTGTATACGGCAAGAATCGTCGAACGTTTCCTTCTGAAACCGTTCTGACTATCATCAAATATTTTATATTTCTCACAGAAACTATAAATACGATTGCAAATAGGCTTTTCAAAGATTTTAGAAGCAGTAGGTAAAAGGGCTATGGGGCGATAGTTCTTCTCGTCAGTTTCTTCGTTATTCTCATATTTAGGTTTTATTATTGTTTTTTTTAATAAATTTGGGAATTTGCCTTCGTTATATGACTGATTTATTAATATTGTAAAGGGTTTAGTTAATTCATCAGCACATTGTCTAATTAAGCTAGGTGGTAACTCGTCATACCCATGGCTGTTTTTATTTTTTAAAGATTTAATTATTTTGTGGATCTCTGTGTTATCAACCGGGCTAAGATACATTGTATTCTCAGTAGGGTTCAGTACCGGCCTGCCGCGAGGCCGACCAGAACCGTTGGTCAAATGGCATTCGCCGATTGAGGCGAAATAATTATTAAATGAGTCTGCAATTTGTTTTGGGTCATAACAGATATTGTTATTTATTTTAAGTGATAATTTTTTAAATTCTTTATATATTTTTTTGTTTGTTCTTTCGTGTATCATGTTCCACATTGTTTTTGTTTTATTAATAGATTTTTTCATTCTCCATATGTAATGTAATTTCTTCGCTTTATTTATTGACTTTTTTAAAATTTTCTCGTAACTTTTATAATATTTATTTATAATGTCAGAATTCAGTTTTGTTGCAAGTATTTTTAGTAACCGTTTATTTTGACAACTTATTTTTATGCCTACAGTTAGCCAATGTTTTTTACGTTTTGTATTTATTTTTATTTTTCGCTTTGGGATACATGTATTTAATTTATCCTGAAGTAAATTTTGAAACGATTCGTAGTTTTGGTTTATATTTTTTTCTATATTAATGATTTTGTTCCAATCTATTAATTTAATTTGTGATTTGAATTGTTCTATTGATTTATTATCAAATATTCTTTTGTTAACATACCAATATGAATGTCTTCTTTGTTTTGGTAGATTTAGGTGTATAATAGTACCAGAATGGTCTGAAAAACCAAGTTCTTCTACGGTGGTTTGCAGATTCTTGTTATTAAAGTTTGTGAATATGAGATCTAAGCAAGTTGATGTGGTCTTGGTGACATGGGTTGCTTTTTTTATATGTTGGGTTAGCATAACTCGGTCCTTACACACCTCACTCGCATCAATAACATTCGTAACTCTTTTCATGCACGTTCGCGCATTCCATTTTTTTTATACAAAGTCGGTTAGGCTTAAAACACATCAGGTATCACTCGCGCGATGCCACCTCCGCTAGCATAACTCCACCTCACAGAAAACCGCAGCAAAACAAGAACCCTTCAAGGAGTTGTTGTTTTGCTGCGGTTTTCTGTGAGGTGGAGGTACTTCCCAGTCGGGCTGCTTTGATGTGCCCCTACCTCTCCTTAAATGAATTAATAAATTAAAATATGAGTTTTGTTGAAAAGCAATTTTGCAAAAAACAATCTTGTTGAAAGTCTAAGGCTATCTATATTAATCTATAGTAAAAATGGATTTCCGGACTAATTCACTGACTCATCAACGGCCAAGCCAAACCCTTGCATCTAGGAAGCTGAAATTTTACATAGAGGTTGCGTTTGTAATGCTCACAAGAGACAAGAAATGATTTTTTGAAATTCAACCGCTAAGGGGGTGAAAATGGGATTGACAGTTTGTATGGAGCAGAAATATTATTTCAAGTCAGTGACTTGAAACTTTGTACACATACTCTCTATTTATTTATTGTACTTTCGCCACCAATTAGTTCATGCGTACTTCCTGGCACACACCCACTGCTTTTAGTAGATACAAAGTAAATGCTGCGGTAGTCACTGCCTCGTCTGCTGCGGTCGTCCTCGCTATTGCCCGCCATCTGGAACAGAAACCGCATACGCCCGCCACCGTTGCTGCCGTGACTGCTCCGGTCGTCTCCGCGACACGTGTTTCGCCTCTCCACCCGGCATCCTCAGACGCTGTAGATGTTAGTCGAATAACATGCTACAGTTTCGTGATTTAATTGATTGTCTGTTTGTTTGAACGCGCTAATTATATACATGCATGTCTTCGCAGCAACTTGGTGACCGCGGCGAGAACAGCCAGTCCACAATGCACGACTACCACCCCGGGACCAGCGTGATATTCTTCGCGGAGATCGCCAGAGACGCCATATCCTGCTGGCACACCGCCAGAAGCATGTCGCCGACCAACATAGCCATACTGGCTCAGGACAGCCGGCGGTTGAGTTACCCATCAGGTAAACCTCAGTGGGGTGCATGATAATATTTAGAGAGTTGGTGCATCTGATGGGAAGTAGACGAGGCTGTTAGAAACTCTACTTGAACGCTCGTGGGTTCGATTCTCACGCTAGACAAACATTTGTGTGCATGAACACGTCTGTTTGACTTGGTGTGGGTCTTGCATCAAACCAGCCTGGCTGAGGGAGTTCCTATACCTCAGAGAAAACCACAACCAAATAAAAACTTTCTGGATATGCTGTTGTGTTTCATAAAGAGTTGTTGTAATACCAGCAGACGTAACGTGCATGTGATGCTTCCTGTATTTCAAACGTTCATTGGTTACGGTAGAGACGAGTGAGTGCAGGGAACAGCGTGAATGGAGGGTTGGGTAAACTTCTTGGCAGCCGAATGCGAGAAGGCACAGCTCGCTGTACACAACGCGGTGCTAATACCAGGCTAACTTATGCAAAATGAGATCTGGGAATGGCAGAGATCGCGTGAAAGTAGAATAAATGTGGTCGAGATGAGAGCATTTAATTTTTTGGTAATGTTTTATCAGTAGGTGATATCAGGAGACCAAGGAACCGGCGAATTTAAAGAGCTAAAGGTGCATTTAAAGAGCTTTGAATGTTAAAGAAGTGAGTGAAGTGTGAAGGGACCGCATCGATGTCTCAGCCTGCCCCGCAAATCACCTCGCGTAAAGATATAAATACATATTATGCTCTTATTGCTCGATGGTGTCGTTGCGCGTGTCACTCTAACCAAACACGCAGGTTAAACAACGTCGACCGAAGCCTGTCTATGGAAGGGTTTATCTGTCTCGAGTTTCTCCGTGCTCGGAGGGCACATCAAGCCGTCGGTCCCGGCTGTTGTCGATGACAGTGGTTAAGCTAAGTCGATGCCCCTCGGTGCGCTTGAAAACACTGGCCTTCGCCAATCCGCATTTGAGCAGAGTAGTGGAGTATGCTCTAAACCCGTTCGGTTGAAGGGTGACCAGTATCCCTGCAGTGGGATGAGTAAGGGTTTATATGGTGGCTCTTATTGCAATCAATTATATCTTCCTGACAAACATACTTCCTGACCCAACAAACATACATATACGTATACACACACCAGCAAGCCCAAACTATGTAATGTTCCAATGAGTTCACTCCTTTCCCAGATCTACACGTCTCCGGAGATGAGGTGTGGGTGATGTCGAACTCCCTGCCTCGCTTTGGATACTCCAGGCTCAACACGGACGAATACAACTTCTTCATTTATAAGTAAGTAATTTTGGGGGTGTATATGGTGTGATAGCCCGGTGATAAAGAACCAACCTGTTATCTATCAGTACCGGATCGAATCCTGGTGGGCATGGACCACTAAATTGGGATGTTTCGGGTTTATGTACATACTTGTAACTGCAAGTTGACCAGTGATAGCTCAGTGGGCAAATAACCGGCGAGCTCGGTGGCGTAGCGGTTAATAACGTTGACACTGACGGTCGTGGGTTCGATTCCCACGCAGGACAATCATTTGTGTGCATGAACATATCTGTTTGTCTTGGTCTGGGTGTTTTAAGAGAGGTAGAACGCATCGAAGGGGAAGTACATCCACTTCACAGAAAAACGCAGCCAAATAACAACTCTCTGGAGGGTTGTTGTGTTCCTGCGTGTCAATGAGTTCAACATTAAGCTCCTAAGGAGTTGCTGTGTTAGCGGCAGAGGAGGCATCGCGAATGATACTTAATGTATTACAAGCGTTCATAGGCTACGGTAACCGCTTTATATCAGACGGGGCGTATGCTTGTACGCGTCCCGATGTTGTATAAAAAAATCGGCCAAAAGCGAGTCGGACTCGCGCACGAAGGGTTCCGTACCACTATCTATAAAAACGGCAATAAAATCACGTTTGTTGTATGGGAGCCCCCTTAAATATTTATTTTATTCTATTTTTTAGTATTTGTTGTTATAGCGGCAATAGAAATACATCATCTGTGAAAATTTCAACTGTCTAACTATCACGGTTCATGAGATACAACCTGGTGACAGACGGACGGACGAACGGACGGACGGACAGCGGAGCCTCAGTAATAGGGTTCCGTTTTACCCTTTGGGTACGGAACCCTAAAAAGCTAGTCCCGGTTTGAATCCAGGTGTGTGTGTGCATATACCACTAAATACGTGTTTTCGGGTGTGTGTACATGTATTTGTAATTATCACTTGCTCCGCGATGAAGGAAAACATCGTGAGGAAACCAGCTCGTAAAAAAGGAAATATTTCGAAAAGCGTGTGACTTACCTTAAAAAAGGTTTGGTTTTCCCTCTGTGTTGTGAAGGTCTAACAGCTCCATGTAAAAATCAGTGTCAGTCTTAGGTAGCGGACCCCGCCAATCCTAATTGATTAGGAAACGGGAGAAGGCTAAAAAGAAGATAAATCTTGTAACGCTCCATTCCCTCTACCTACCCCGCAAGGGACTTGGCTGGAAGATATAGATATGTTGTTACAAAGAGTTACGAAAGATGTGTATCAAGCAAGAGTGAATGGTGATGTCGGCAGGGGCCGCCCGAGACGGACACATGTAGATCAAATTGGTGATGTGTTGAAAAAGGGACAAATCAAAAGCACTTTGACGAGCTCCATGGCTCAGTCGTGAATGACGCGACTTTGACACCAACGCTCGTGGGTTCGATTCACATTTGTGTGCATGAACATGTCTGTTTATCTTGGTCTGGATGTTTAAAGAGAGGTAAAGCGCATCAAAGCAACTCGTCTGGGGAAGTACCACACCACCAGTACCACACAGAAAACTGCAGCCAAATAGCACACCCTAGAGGGTCGTTGTGTTCCCGTGTGTGAGTGAGGTCGCCGGTAACCTCCTAAGGAGTTGCTGTGTAAGCAGCAGAGGAGGCATCGCGCAAGTGATACTTAATATATTACAAGTGTTAATAGGCTACGGTAACTGCTTGACATTAGGTGGGCCGTATGATTGAATGCCTCCCGACGTAGTATAAAAAAAGCACCAAAAACCGAAGAGCATGCATGAAGATATTGATGAGTGTGGAAGAAGCGAGAAAGGTATGTTTGGATGGATGCGCCTGTCGTTCCATAGTCTGTACCTACCACAATGGGAGACAGGCGTGATGACATGTATGTATGTGTATGTTGTTTTTTTCAGAGGCAACGTGCGAGAAGTGATATCGGGCACTGTCTGCGAGAGCTCCAGGAACACCCCCTCCAAGGGATCGCCGTATTCAAATTGATAATCGCTGTGAAATATACTTTGTTATTTAATATAAATAAATGCATAAAATATTTCATTTTTTATTATTGTAAATTCATTATTTTCAGGATCACCGTTCCTACATGAAATCAATATGTTTATCTGTCGCTTTTTTTTCGAATATTCAAATTTTGACTTCAGATTCGGATTCAGCATAAAAACTCGCCAATACCGCTCGGCAGGCGATCGTCTGGTATACTTGGGTCAGTAGAAAGCAAAGGCGAGTCTTTAACTGTTAGTTTGGACATTGCAAAGGCCTTTGATCGAGTGTCAAAGCACTTCTCTTGAAGCTTCCTTCTTTTAGGCTACCCGAAAAAATTGTGTACGAGTTGCCAGTTTTCTCATTGGGCAGATCATCAAGGTCGTAGTTGACGGTGCATGCTCGGATCCAATGCCCCTGAACGCTGGCATCCCATAAGGCTATGTGTTGTCTCCCACTCTGTTCCGTCTGCATATCAATGACTTGTTGCACGTGCGTAACATTTATTGCTATGCGTATGACAGAACGGTCGATGCAAGACACACTGGTCAAGCCAATATCTTTCGGGTTTGCGTCAATGAGTGCCGAGCACAGCTTCTGAAATTGAGACATCACTAGAACAGGTCTCGGATTGGGGTAGACAGAATTTAGTTGAACTTAAGCCCCTAAACACACAAGTGTGCGCATTTACTGCGAAAAAGTCCTCGTTTATCGTAGCTTCTTGATTAAAAAGTATACCCCTCAGCGTTAAGCCTATCATCGATATCCTGGGTGTCGTAATATCGAGCGATGTACAGTTTCGCGGTCATTACTATATGCAGATGGGTAGTTGAGCTCAACTTTAAACGTGATTGCAGACTTTTAAGTCATGATCATTTTAATAATACAGCACCCAATATGACGGCATACTTCCAAATAGCCGCTGCTTTAGTAACAGATTTGGTGTTCGCCTTCGTGATAGTGCTAATGCTACACAAATCTTGCAAATTATACATGAGAGGATGCCCTTAGAAAATAGTTTGTACACGGCAGTGACAGCTTTAAATTGAGTAGAAATGCATCTAATTTCATGAGCATCACAGCAGATCATAACAATTAAATTTTATTCCCCCATCTAGAATACAATGAGCTTATTTTATTCGCCGTGCGAACGTATCAAATACGAGAAGCAAGATCCATACTACGGAGAACATATAGGTACGTTTCCATGGCGCATATAGAATCGAAGTTAGTCTTGATTTGCATTTGATTTGACACAGTTGAGCTCAACTGTGCTCTACACAACAAGAATGCTATAATTAGAGGGAAAATAAAATCCAGGCGTGTTAGTAAAAAAGAATATTGTTTATTTTATTTGTCGATTATAATGTAACTGGCACGGAAGGCATCGTCGAATATTACTGCAATTGTTTGATTGGTTGTCCCACTGTTGCGCTCCTGTTTCAACAAAATATTTCTGCTTAAGCTGCATTTCTAGATGAAGTAGTAGCAAGAGAGGATGAATACATTGAGTAAAATAATGTCAATTTTTGTTTTATGTAACCTTGCTGAGTGATTGTTTTATTTAACCTTGCTTGTTGTAGTCGTGCGTTGGCTAGAGATCCGTACTTTAAAAGCTGCTAACGGAGACGGACAAGGCACCATGAAATCGGAGTTAACTGCAGCTCTGCGGGTTTTGATTGACTGATTTAACCTAATCATCTTTTAAGGACATGACAGGATATCCATTTCAATTCACAGCGTAAGTATTTATACAATGCCAATAAGAGCGAGCGAGATTGTACGACCAGTTTTTATCTGGCATAAGCTATTGCACAGTTGTATGGCAGCGCCGCCCCAGCACAATACCAATGATGGCCACACATAAAACAGCAATTTGATTGTAGGTCATATAATTTTTTTTATTTATTTTTAGTTAAAAAAATGGGAAATTTTCTTCCATCTGGCAACCCACTTGACACTCGCACATATTTACATTACATGCCGCCATTGTGGTGCTTCAGTTGTTTCTCAGTGAGATTCAGTCTGATTTTTTTATTACGTCTATGAGCGTAGATTTCCAATATGTCGCAAATTTTTGAATACGTATATTAACTTACGCACTCTTCCAGTCATATTTTTGATATGTCCTGCAAAATTGAGGTTTTTATCTATAATCCCGAGATATCCAATTGATTTCGTTTATAGAAAAAACAACATTTTATGTCTAGATACAACTAAGATTCGGTAAAATATACTACTGAGGTCAGATAAATGCGCATGCTGTTTTGAGACCAAGGCTCGTTCACGGGTTTGATTCCCACACAAAACAAACATTTGTGTGCATGAACATATTTTTGTCTTTTTCTGGGTGTTTTAAGAGACGTATTTTGCATCAAAGCAAGATGGAGGGTTGTTGTGTTCCTGCGAGTGAGTGAGGTCCCCTAAAAAGTTGCAGCAGAGGGGGCATCTACTTAATGTATTTCAAGCGTTAATAGGCTAATTGCTTTACATCAAGTGTGCCGTATGCTTGTATACCTCAAAACGTTGTATTAAAAAAATAAAAGAGGAAACTCCCTCTAAATTATATATTATATTATATGTCTGGTTTTCTTTGAATTATAGAGGTCTCTGACGCCAGTCACTCCATACCAAAATTTTACCTTAGGCTTAGGTATGGGTCTCGCCAATCCTAATTTAGGGATTAGGAAACGGGATAACAGGAGGTTTTTTTTATAGGATAGTGGCTCTGCTTCGCCTGATGGTAAGCGAAAAGAGGACCCCAAATGGCAGCGGCAACTGACAAGAATACAGTATATACAGTTGACGCTGCCATGCTGCCCCGCAAGGTGTTTCTTCTTCATGCTTCACTTGAAGGACCTCATATTGTAGGTAGAAAGAATCTGTTTTCGTTGCCTATTTTAGGGTAGTAAGTAAAAATCAAAGCAAGTACAGCATAAACTAATAATTATTGATTCATTGTTCTGTGAACATGTCCACAGTGTAAGAAGTCCTGGCCATCATGAGCGCGCCCAGCCTGTTGTGAGGATCTGCGAGCCAGTCGTAACCGTCGGCCCTGTTCACCACCAGTTTTGTGGTCAGCCACCGCATCAGCTCCATTTTGTCCACGAGAGTGTGCAGTTTTCTGGAAGAGGTTTATTCAGGGTTACCACGAGCTATTGAACAAAGCACCAGGCCATTAACCGACTGATCCGGGTTCCAATCCTTGCACTGACGTCTATCACTAAATTCATGTTTTCAGATTTATGTCACACATTTGTATACATAAATTAAAGTTGAAAGCTAAAAGACTAAAATACCAACTGAAAAGATATAAACAGACATACATCAAAGTAGACATAATATTTCATTAGAAATAAAAATAATCTTTATTGCCCTTTTTGTATAATGTGTACTTAACCCGTCAGATCCCGCAGTTACCGTTATTCAGTATATATGTCGTAAGCGAGTGTCATAATTATGACAGTCCGATCTTGCCGGGTTAATAATAACTAAAAGCTCATCAAAATTAAGATATACATACAAATAAGATAAAAAAAACAAATAATTCATTGGTACATCAGAGTTACGTCAAAAGGAAGTAGTTCAGCGTGTGCCACTAGAGGATAGCCTCAAGAGGCGCTGTTTTCAGCCACTCCCTTCTCTCCAAACTCTTGGGCGAGAGTTGTAAACCATGGGGGTGACGATACACAATCATGTTAACTATTTTAAGTATAGAAATTGATATACAATAAAAAATATAACATAGAACTACATAAATGAATAGATTGTAATTAAAATAAACGTATGTTTTATCCAGTCGTAGTCACACGCCATTACTAAATATGTAATAATGTCATGGATCTTATTGAAACAAGCTTAGGTCATAGCATTTGTTGTTTTATTATTCGTTTTTAAAATTGTCGACTCAATTGAATATTACGAGTACTTGACTTGCCAAATGTGACAAATTCACGTACAGATTTAAACATTTTACGACAGAAACGCATGAGAAAAGACCGAGCATACTTATCACTTGATTTGTAACGAAACTCGGTAAGACCACCACCGGTGTTTACCATTTTTCCTCGTCATTGAACGCTCTTTTCTAAACAGTAATCAGTGGAAATACTTTGCTTGTAGCCGGTAATTCAAAGGATACACGTCACTAACGAAATGCAGTTAATTGCTAGCATACAATATTTGCATTCTTGCCTTGAGCACAAAGGACCTTTATACAATGTTATTTATACAACTCTACTTAAGATCATCTTCCACTGTTTTTTTTTTCAAGTAAATCATGCTGAATACATACTTGTCACAAGGTCCTTCACTGTCCATATCATCATCGTCTTTCTTCGTCTGCTCCATATTCCTCAGCTCTCCCAACTCCTTGTCCCACTGCTCTTGCATTATGGCGAGCTGCTCCTGTTTGTCCTTTAGGAGTTTGTCCAGATCTCGAAGCTGTGACTCCACCTGGTTGTACGTTTTCATTGCTGACATGATTTTACTGAAATTAATGAAATAATAAAATTCACGAGTTTATGAGAGAATTACAGGATTCTTCCTGATGGTAAATTAATACAGAATAATCCTCCTTGGAAAGTTTTTGTTTTCCGGCGAGTGAGTGAACTTATCTGCTACGAGGGTCATTTGAAAAATTCTTAGCCTAACATACTTCACGAAACTACACGATTTTGAGTTTATTTTTATTTTTCAACATACTCTCCTACGAGCTCAAAACACTTTTTCCATCGACCCGGTAAGGCTTCGATACCCGTTTTAAAAAAATCTTCGTCTAACTCCTCAAAATAAGCGTCCACGACGGCTATGACCTCTTCATTTGTAAAAAAATGTTTACCACCTAAAAATTTTTTCAGCTTTGGGAACAGATAAAACTCGGACGGTGCTAAATCCGGAGAATATGGGGGATGAGGTAACAATTCGAAGCCACATTCATGGATTTCTGCCATGGATTGCACAGAGGTGTGAACGCGCGCATTGTCCTGATGAAACAAGACTTTTCTTCTCAATAAACCTGGACGTTTTTCTTTGATTTCTTCTCTCAAACGATGCAACAGGTTGCAATAGTAATCGGAGTTTATTGTTTCACCCTTTTTTTAAATAATCCACGAGAATTATACCCTTTGCATCCCAAAAAACGGATGCCATGACTTTGCCCGCCGATAAAACCACCTTTGCCTTCTTTAGGGTGGGCGATCCTGCTCTTTTCCATTGTTTCGACTGTTCTTTTGTCTCGGGTGTATTGTGGTAAATCACAGGTTTCATCCATGGATATAAATCTTTCAACAAATTCTATTGGGTCAGCTTCATATAACTCTAAACAGTCGCGAGAAGTTGTGAGTCGGTTGCGTTTTTGTTCCACTGAAAGCAGTCGCGGTACCCACCGCGTAGACACCTTAGAGAATCCAAGTTCAGTAGTAATTATATGATGTGTTCGCTCAGATGAGATGCCTACAGTCTTAGCTATCTCCACGACAGTCAATCTTCGATCAGATAAAATTAAATCACAGATTTTTTCTTTGTTTTGATCAGTGGAAGCAGTCGAAGGCCGGCCACTACGGGGCTCATCTTGAATGGTCCTACGACCACGTTTAAACTCTGCCACCCAGTTTTTAACAGTCGCATACGAAGGAGCGGACTCACCCAAAGTAGCAGACATGTCTTGATGTATAGCTTTTGGAGTTAAACCTTTCAAATTCAGGTATTTTATCACTGCACGATGTTCAATTTTATCCATTTTCAAAAATAGCTCTGACTTGACTTACGGTATCACGAGTAAACTAAACTGTGCATACTTGTTGCTAAATAACGTAACTACAAAATGAGGGTAGTTATAAAAAAAACCAATGACTTTGACCATGTTAGGCTAGGAACTTTTCAAATGACCCTCGTATGTTAGCGCATCTATCACATTGGATACTGAAATTTTGTACAAATAAATTATGTGGCAGCTATATTTTTACAAAATCTGTTGGTCATTTGTTTAATAGTCCAAAAGGCTGCTTGCGAATGTATGGTAGGTAGTAAAAGTACGGTGGACCTGCATGGCATTGTTCATTACAGCTTTTTGAAACCTGGCGTAACAATCACGGTCAAGGTAGTACACCTAACAATAGCAAGTGATGACAGACAAGCTCACTGTCAACAATGAAGCCTTGTCAAATGCTCTAGTCCACAATAATGCTTGTCCACACCCTGCAATTGACCAAAACTACAGGACTTGACTAAATTTTGTATTAACTAAGTCTGTGTCACGCTCCCACAAACCTAACTTATTGAATTATTTTCAAAATTTAGATAACTATTATACGGGACAATGGTGATGGGATAGAAAACTTTAAACAGGGAAATATGGTGATGGGATAACTTTTTACAGGGGAATTTGGAGATGGGATAGATAACTTTTTACAGGGGAATATGGTAATGGGATAGATAACTTTTTACATTGGAATATGGTAATGGGATAGATAGCTTTTTATAGGGAAATATGGTGATGGGATAACATTTTACAGGGGAATATGGAGATGGGATAGATAACTTTTTACAGGGAAATATGGTGATGGGATAACTTTTTACAGGGGTAATATGGAGATGGGATAGATAACTTTTTACAGGGAAATATGGTGATGGGATAACTTTTTTCAGGGGAATATGGAGATGGGATAGATAACTTTTTACAGGGGAATATGGTAATGGGATAGATAGCTTTTTACAGGGAAATATGGTGATGGGATAACATTTTACAGGGGAATATGGAGATGGGATAGATAACTTTTTTCAGGGGAATATGGTAATGGGATAGATAACTTTTTACAGGGAAATATGGTGATGGGATAACTTTTTACAGGGGAATGTGGAGATGGGATAGATGACTTTTTTCAGGGGAATATGGTAATGGGATAGATAACTTTTTACAGGGAAATATGGTGATGGGATATCTTTTCACAGGGGTAATATGGAGATGGGATAGATAACTTTTTACAGGGAAATATGGTGATGGGATAACTTTTTTCAGGGGAATATGGTAATGGGATAGATAACTTTTTACAGGGAAATATGGTGATGGGATAACTTTTTACAGGGGAATATGGAGATGGGATAGATAACTTTTTACAGGGAAATATGGTGGTGGGATAGATTACTTTTTATAGGGAAATATAAAGATGGGATAGATAACTTTTTAAAGGGGAATATGGTAATGGGATAGACAAGATTTACAGGTAAATATGATGGGGATTACAGGGGAATATGTTGATATAATAGACAACCTCTTACACACCCGCCGCCACGGCAGTAACTCTACACGAGTTTTATGGCAACATCACTAACTTGAATCAAATCAACAATTCCTACAAGCCAATCAATCAATCAATCTAAGTCATCCCTTGTTGTAACAAGTTATTATTTAGCCCTGTTCTGTTTTGTGGCGAACATTTCCCCGTCAGATATAAAAATAACAAACTGTAGTTGTGTACTCTCTGCTGCTTGAAGACTCAGAGTTAGTAAAAATTAAGGTGATATTGGCTCCACAGATGTATGTACTGTGTGCATTTATCCCCATCTCAATGGTTCCTAGTAGTGCAGTGACAACTGAGAAATTTAATACAAAGAACCATAGTGTTCAATGTTGAGGGTCCCACTAGAATGACCACAAAATCAATTAACATTTTGGTTTGCAGTCTACAGTGGTTGCAATGATTTGCACCGATTTCTCTCAGAAGTACTAGGATCACAGAAACACATAGGACCATAATGAATTTTCAGTTGTTACCGTCATTTGGGAGCAATGCATAGGTGTTTTAAAGAACTTATTTACTCTTTTCTCTCAATCATCTCTGGCTCCAGATTCTTATTCGAAGTTAAGATTAAACCGCGGACTGCATTCGCCTGTGTCAGGGACTTGACTATCTGTTGTTCGAGGACTTTAGACATTGCTATTTCTTCATAGTTGTTCAGTGTTGTAGCGACACTCTTTTCTTGTTCTGTTACTTGTGGGGACACTGGAAACAGTAATACTCTAGCTTACATATCATCATTTGTTGATATTTGGAATGAAGTGATCAGCAAATTTTTTTTATACCACAACAGACATATAAGCATACATTCAAATTCAAGCAAACATTCACACGTTAAGATAATTACTTTACATCAATATTCACATTGCCTCGAAACGCCATATTCAAATAGAAATCGTAAAGTTTTCACTCAAAATGTATGGATTCCGAGTGCAAATTTTTCGATTATGGCTTTTGGAGGAGGAATGTAAACCCAAACGGATAGGCCATTTACTTGTCTGACTCCTCTGACGTAGTTTGAAAAAAAAACTGGTGTATCCCTGGTATTTGAAGTTAATATTTTAAAAGCAGTGGGAGAGAAGTCCGCCTTTGTACATACTAAACATTTGTAACTGTATATGTAATGTAATGTATATTTGTGCAATAAATAGATTACAACAACCTTCCAAAGGGAATTATTTTATTGAATTGCTTCAAAACTAAACAAATGCTTAAGTAAGCATGGCTCATTCTACCACCATATTAAAAGTAAAAGTAACTTGTGCATAAGCTTGTGTAGGCATATTGCTCACTTGTAGAGCAGCTGCAGTTACATGCTCCATGCGAAATTATGAATATTCATCTTGGACCGAGACTGGATGAGAACCGCAGAAAAATAAATAACATTTGAGAAGTTTGTGTAGGTACTAATTTCCGTCAAATAATACTTACAAGCTATTGGTTTCGCTTTCAAAAGCCTCAATTTGGATGTAAACAAAGATACATCTCGCATTTTCTGGGCTATTTCATCTTCAAAAGATATTCCAATTTTAGCAGAGAATAGCTCAGTAGATATCCGTCGTAATTCGCTTTCGAAATTATTGCTTACATCTTTCAACAGTTTGAAACCCGACATGATTTAAAATTAATTTGTTTGCAGTAACAAATAACAAACAGTTGCTTTCAATTTCAAAGTTTCAAAGTATATTTCTTTATTTCTTTTTATCCCCGAGGGGAAAGGCAAAGGGATCTAACCCACACAGCGAAGTCTTCAGTTTCGAACCATTTAAAAACCTTAATTCTAGATGTTTAACTGTGGTGAAAAAATACTTGGGAAGGGTACCCAGACCCAATCCTGTAGTTGAAATACCACCCTTAATTCATACACAATAGACTTCTTCCCCCGCTTTTGACAAATGAGTGACGTTGTAGTTATACCTACTTGATTTTTTTACAATTCAGTATAAATTTAATTTTATTTGTCAATTTTGATAGTATTTTGTAACATAAGTGCTAGTGAAATAGTGAATACAGTAATGAAATAACTCAAATATAACACGTTTATGCACTTTTTGGAAGACGTGAATAAGTACATCAAGAAAACCTTGTAAAAATCACTATCGTTTTACGGGTGGTATTTAAAATGGGTTGATTGGATCTGGGTGCCCTTCCCAAGTATTTTTTCAGCACAGTTCCTGAAGCTGGTACATAGAATTAAGATTTTGAAATGGTTCTGAACAGAAGACTTGGCTGTATGGGCTAGATCCCTTCGCCTTTCCCCTCGGGGATAAAAAGAACAAAAAAAATTTACTTATTTATTTTTATTGCCATTAGTACTACGCAAAAAGTGAAAAAAATCTAAAAAGCACCATGAGTCTTGAGAAAACTAACATGAAATTTATATTGTAGTAACGTATGTATACCGCACAAACACAAATAATTCTACAATATGCCTCTCGACGACGAAAACCCGTACGATTTGTGTGCATTACCCACAGAAATTCTTATACATATTTTTACCTTCTTGCGTCCAAGAGATTTGATTAGATCTCGTCAAGTGTGTTCGAGATGGAAGTCAGTAGTCGATGTGCTCGCTAGAAGTGAATCGTTGTGGCGGGAACATTGTAAAACTGATTTCGATAATGTATACAAAACTGCCAGACTCAAAGCTCGCCCTGGTTTGTTATGGTTCAATATCTACCGTTCTATAAAACTTTGGCCGAGGATAACTCACGCTATAGAACAACAAGATGAATTTGCCTCGGCTTCCAACCCAAGTGAAGAGATTCAAAACTTCGAAATACTTAAAAATGGTATTATAGGTGTTCATACAAGAAATTGTATAGTTTATTACGACATTGAGACTCTTGGGCGGTCAAAACGAGGTTCTATTACTGGAGGCTGCATGAGTTACGCTGAGAACGACTATTTCATTGCAGTTTTGAAATATAACCTTGAACTTCTTATTGTATGCAAGAACCATCCACGTATCGAAGGTACGATTATTCTTAGCAATGTAAAAATGTTTATTATAAATGAAAGGAACGTCTTTTATGTATCTCTGTATGACCACATACACATTTGTCATCTCGACGGTAACAATTTGACTGATACGTTAATTAAGAAAGTCGACAGCAGCATCATGACTCTAGGGTTGACTGATCGTCTCCATGTATTGACTTTTGAGCGCAATATATACTCTGTTGTCAACAAAACATTGGAATTTACCTGTTGTTTAGACACATACTCAAATTTACTTCACCAATTGCAGCGGTATAGGTTCCTGGAACGTCTAGATTGGAGAGTATATTTTCAATGGCTATATATTTTAAAACACAGTGTACCTCAGGGTCCTTTACGAGACACTGTCACCGTACGCTCGTACGGTGATGTTTATTTTGTTGGGTCTAACTTGGGAGTGCTCCGAATCTACTATGCGCCATATTCTTCTGAAGAATTAGATATATTTAATGCTGAACCAATAAAACAGTACAATTTTATGGAACGTCGCGATTGCCCAGTGCTTGCAATGTGCCCAATAATTCAAATTGATGTATTAGAAGCAGAGGAGGGCCACACCCTTCTTGTAGCGATGCCAAAGAAGATAGCGGTATTGAATTTCCAACACAACTTTAAGCGCTCGGCAACTGTTGCAATGTTACCGTATAATGATGCACAGAAATTTAAATTGTTGAAAAGTGATACTACTAATTGAAAACATTTCTTTTTGAACCATACATGTTGGTAGTGAGAAGTGGTACTGGCATGCTTTTGTTTGGAACTTATGACTGCCACCAACGGGCATATTGCCCCGTCAAACTGAAACACCTATCATTTATTACTTTCAATATGACAGATTTGTTAATTACCAATTTTTTGTGTGTATGGACATCAAATCCTATGTTTGCTACCAGGTATTTCCATAGTATAAGGTTTGACATAAAACTAGATAAAGTCTCTACATAAACAATAAAACCTGGGCTGGTAGGTAACTCAGAAGTTGCTAATAGATTCAATTAACATTTTTCTTGTCTTTGTTACATTTTCAAAGAATCAATACAATCAAAATTCTCCTTTTGTCAATAAGCAATAAACCTTGACATTTCTGGCTATGACAGCCTGTATAAATATAAGTATTTGAATTTCTTGATGATAGTGTCTACAACTACAACAGAAGGAAGAGTCCCGTTTGTGCCTGTTTTTAAGCAAGTGAGTGTATGTTACCTAGACAGTCATATTATGATCACAAAATGCTCCTTAATATGTTACATAATCTCAATCTGGCATTCATATAGTCTAGGAGACAATGTGTCTTATATAACATTGTTGTCATTGTCAGATAACGCGATAGGTAATGATTGAATACTGTCCATAAAATCTCCATGTAGATAATTGACTATATATTATAACAAAATTTGTTTGTTACTACAATAACTATAAAATATACCATATTGGGAAATGGGCTTCCATCTATAAGGATCACATAATACTACAATGTACCAAAGGACCGGTGATAAAATTTTGTAAAAAAAAAAAAAACGTAGATAATTATCTTCTTTAGAAACAATAATCAACGTTACTCATACATTAGTTAATATTTTAAACTTATGTGAGGACCGGTAATTAAATGGATTATTATATGGATATCAAAATCGGAATCGCTAACCAAATAATCCACGGTCTATTCAGACTACCCCTGCTAAAATCAAATAAATAGTGTTAGTAATAAGACCATACATCAAGTATGACCAAAAACCATTTTTAAGGGTGACCAGGGACACTATTACTAAGATTCCTCAGTTTGTACAGGGCCGTCTCATTAGCTATACATTTGATATTTTACACTGAGAGGTTAGTACCAATTATTTTATTATTACTATAAATTTTTTGAGAAATTTTCCATTTTTGTTTGTTTAGAAATTATTTTCAGCGACCGTCAAGATGGCAGAACCTGGCCTACTATTTTCATTTTGTGATTTAGATTTAGTACAGTTTTTTCTACTATTTATTTATATTGTGGATTGACTTATTTATTACAGATTAATTTTTGATGTTATCTTCCTCTTGCTATTTGCTTTGGATTATTTATATCTTGACAACACACAATTATTTCATTTTATATTTTAAATAATTTTGCATAATTCCCTGACGTTTCAAAAATTAATATGTATTTAATTTGATTGTATTGTACTTGGGAATGTAGAAAAATTCACAAATGCCTTGAAAAGATTAGTTAGAGTTAGCATATTAATGTCATCATGTAACTTCACTTATGTGCTAAATATTACCAATTATATTTAGCAAAGCTTGTCCATAATTTTGATGTCAGTCAGTCAGATTTCATGAATACTTGAAAGAAACACTTGTACTTGTAAATTAGGTATTAAATAGCAAAAAATCTATTTATTAACATCCCGAATATATAATCTGCAACTGCTTACCACCAGGCAGATTGTATGCTTCTTGGCTAACATAGTCATATAAAAAATATACTATTTATCACAACCATTAATTATGATTAAAAACTGTTTATTGTATTATTAAAGTATAGACTTCGAGGCAGCCGAAATAAGCCAGAAGGCACGACTCGCTGTACACATCGCGATGCTAATCCCAACGCTAACTTATGGAAGTGAAAGCTGAGTATGGTAGAGAGGGCATGAAACTAAAATAAATGCGGTCGAGATGAGAGCATTGCGCAAAATTTGTGGCATAACGCTTGCTGACCATGTTCGTAATGATGACGTAAGAGAGAGAGAGAGAGAGTTGAGTCTGAAAGAGAGCGTCAGAGTTAAAATAAGAAAAGACACCCCGTTGGTTCGGACATGTAGAAAGAATGCAGGATGAAAGAGTGACAAAACAATATGCAATGCGAAAGTGAATGAAATTAGGAGCCGAGGAAGACCAAGACTAAGCTACCATGACCAAATTGGTCGTGTTTTATCAGAAGATGATGTCACGTGCCCCAGGAACCAGCGACCGTGCATGAAAAGAGCTATGAATGTGAAAGAAGCGAGTGAAGTGTGTAAGGACCGCGTCTTATGGCGCTCGGTTCTCTCTTCCTACCCCGCAAGGGACCTGCCGTGAAGGTATTCATACATACATTAAAGAATTAAGGCCAGTACGTTCTTTTTGAATAAAAAGACGTATTCTCAGGAAAAACATCTATGTACATAAACTTAAAAAGCGAAATTTTATCTAAATACAAAATTTGATGCAAATTGTAAGTTTCCGTGATGTAGAAAATATATATACATATGCAAATATTGTTTGTGTGAAGTAATACAAAATGTGCAAAAAGACAGTGCCGTTAGTCTTAGGTCTTCAAACCGAGGACCTAAATGACTATAAGATAGACTGTACATACAGTGGGACCAAAGACTTAGTAATCATAATGTTGAAAAACTATCATCCGTGCTCAAAATCGCGTATTTCCAGAAAATATATAAATAAACTTGAATTACAAAACCTTAGCTAATTAAAAAAAATGATCTAAATTCTAAATCATTGGAACCATTTCTGAGATACACGAAATGTGTTTATATAATATACGAGTACTAGAATTGCTTATTGAATATTTATAGAATATTCCTTGTCTTTATTATAAATTTGTATGTCCATAGATTATCCATAAATAGCTTTGTTTGTATAAATTTTAGAACCCAAATTCACTATAATACGCTGTTTGCAATCCAAATAAAGTGAAAAATAAAACTTTATTATAAATTTGTATGTCCATAGATTGTCCATAAATGGCTTTGTTTGTATAAATTTTAGAACCAAATACACTATACTACGCTGTTTGCAATCCAAATAAAGTAAAAAATTAAAAAAAAAGAAATATAATTAAAAAGTTATATAACATTGAAAAAAAGAATTGCTTTAAAACATATGTCCAAGAAATACAGCGCTTAAAATATTGATAATTAAATTCTAGAAATTACAAATAGTATTTAATTCATTGTTTTATATTTTGTGTTAGCTTTCTTGCCATTATGAAAAAATCTCGAATGATATATTTTTAAGAGTGACATTAAAAATGACACTGGTTAGAATAGGTACTGAACAGTAAAAGGCTTTGTTTTTGTGATATTATTTTTAAAATAATAAAGTTGTGATAAATTTTATTTAAGTAGGTATCATACCCAACGATAGAATCTAGTATTTCCTATTTTTAGTCTATATCATGTATACCTACACGATAGAATGAATTTGTTTATACCAAATCGCCTTCGCATCATGCTGATTGGATTTGTTTTTTATCAAATTAGTTATAATATAAAAATTAGTACATTCCGCCAACAGACTCAATCTGACTATTATTTACATTATGGTAATAGTTCCTCGAAACACATTACCCTACTTCTGTGTTCATTGGTTTATTTTTTAAATATAATTGTATGTAGTAGGTACGTGCTGTTTGCTTCCAAAAAAATAGCTCAATAATTTGATAAAAGACATTACCTTGTAAAATCTTTTTTTACGATTTCACAAACATATAAAGCAATAAAAGAGTATTCAATTTATAATTTAAATTGGTCTATACATTTTTTTGTATATTTTAACCAAGTGTTGCCCTCACTAAAGAACACGGCCTAAAAGACACAACCATGTGTGTCGGGGAATCTATTCTCCGTGACACTCGCGACTTTTAGTAAATAAAATGCCATATTACAATAAAAACATGAATTTTATATAAATTAATATTAAGCGTTTTGTACCTCTGGATCACATACCAGAGATCGTGGACCACAATACTTGTTACTAAATTCTGTTAGTGCGATAGGTACTAAATATGTCAAAAATGGAAATTAGACATCACTAGGGCTGTGTCACGGGCAATAGTGAGGATGAACAAGCATGCCTACATTCTCCGTATTTTTACCTATGAAAACACATTGCTCACGGTCACGAATGATCAAAATATATTTTTGTATGAACCCATACTGTTTTGTTACACAGTAAACTTATTAATTTATTAAATCATTGTTATACTTTCAATTATATTATTGGTTTCTTTTCATTGTCGTTTTATTTATAAGTCTACCTTTGAGTCACTCCGTGTAACGGGTGTATCTTTCAATCGGTTCTACAAGGGAATCAAATTAGTAACGTTACGAGCTTTACGTTAAAATAGCGTAACGTGGCGGCTTGCGATTACCCTATTATAACGTACGCATTTACGTATAGAAAATCTTATATATAAAAATCTCTTGTCACGGTGTTTGTGATCGCAGTCCTCCGAAACTTTACTTTTTTCAAGTATTTTGTAGGTACGAGAATAGGTCGTAAAGTATATTTCATAAAACTTACTAGAAATCATTTATATGGCAGAACAACGTTTGCCGGGTGAGCTAGTTAAATATAATATGGACTAAAAGGCATTTAATTAAGTTATAAAATTAACTTGTTTTCTTTGTGAAGCATTGTCTATTTGTTAAAAAATGTGCGACCTGTT
Source organism: Pyralis farinalis (assembly GCA_947507595.1). NCBI lineage: Eukaryota > Metazoa > Arthropoda > Insecta > Lepidoptera > Pyralidae > Pyralis > Pyralis farinalis. The sequence goes on along the minus strand of OX382263.1, from coordinate 37,812,365 downwards.
GTTGTTGTTATCCTACACGCATAGGTACAATATCTGTCGCGAAAAGAATCCAGACATTCCGTGAAATCTCTCAGCATTATCTCACACCCTAATCATGGCACGGGAGATATATCATTTAAAAGGGGGCACCACTAACATATTTGTAACTATGTAAATTTGCTTTTAAATATTTTTTTTGTAATGACTCGTGTGCTCGCACACGGTATTGTTCCCTTGAGATTAAAAAGAGACTGTTCTCTCCTTTGTGTATAGTGCAGATTGTACAACTGTAGTAAAGAAGTACGAGTATGTTGGATTGTGTTCCGAGGAGTTGTTAGATATGCATCTTCTACTACCGCACCGTTTTTCACTGTCTTTTCCCCCGAGACGTACCACTATCAAGAAGAGTTTTCTTTCCTGTGACGACCAGTAGCGTTATGATGGGATTTCAAATTAGAGCATGTTTCAAATAGTGGTTTTGAAGATAAAGCTAGTCAGTAGCTACTAAAGAAAACAAAAAAAAAAACAAAATTGGTGATACAAATTACACACGAACAAACGTACACACGGGAAATGCAATTTTTACTGAATATTACCGTTAGAGTCTTGATAAAGAAAAATCTCCCACTGCACGGCAAAAGGGTTTTCACAGATTCGCCAATGTACATATGGAGTGATACCCCTGGTTAGATACATGTGTCCTTATGCTACGGAAATTGACAGACACAAAATAAACAATATGCCGTCAGAAGCAAACCCACTACCGTCCCACAGCTTTTTTAATACCTCTAAGGTGGCAAACTAGCATATGGCCTGCCTGATGGTAAGCAGTTACCGCAGCCTATGGACTTTTGCAACACCAGGGATGTCACTCTTGCTTTGCCGATCCTGTAAGAACTTCTTCACGCCTTTCTTGACGAACCCCAGCTCGGTCGGGAGCTCATTACACAACTTAATAGTTCTCGGTAGAAAATTTCTCTGGAAGAGCACAGTACGTGACCATTGCGGTTCCAGTGCACGAGGATGAACTTTCAGCCGTCGGTGAGCTGTGCGATTGTAAAACGAGGCTGTTGGCATAATGCCGAACAGCCCCTCATAACACAACCCGTTATACAATCGGTACAACACGCAGAGGTCCACCGACCACGCGGTCATTTGAGCTGGATCGCCAATGTCGTGGGCAACGCTAGCATACGTCACCTGATGCAGATTGATAGAAAGTTAGGGCGCGTCAAAACACGTCTGAACGGAGGAAAAAAGAATACCTCTACCTCAGAGAAGAACGCAGCCAAATAACAACTCTCGACAACTTGTTATGTTCCTGAGGTTACCAATCAGTTGCTGTTATTAGCGGGGGTTACATCGCCTTAGAAATACCTACTTCCTATATTGCATGTGTTCATAGCCTGTGGTAGCCACTTTACAACAGATGAGCCGTATGATTGTTTGCCTCTCGACTTTGTATAAGAAAAGTTTTCGCAACGCGTATAGTATCCGGTGCCGACAGCTTAACGAACCCTCTTTACCTATACGAAGAAGATTGAAATTAAGCCAATCAATGGTAGAGCATGGACTCCAATGGCTTAATATACGCTCGGACATGGTGAAGCTCGAAGTAAACCCATCCATGGACAGATCACGGTGGACGTCGCTTGACTTAGATGCTCGATTATACTTGGGCATATCAATGCCGTTGAATTGAGCATAACTAGGGAACATAAAGATATAATTAAACAAAAATGCTTTATTTTTCTGTTTTTTTTACTCGTGTGTCTCGTATTGGCTGATACTTCTCAAGTTTTGGCTGATACTTCTCAAAGTTTTACTCAAGTCGCTATCCGTATACTTCAGGAGCGAATCAATGTTCATTTGACTCACCAACGGGCTGCTATGATTCGGATTTAATATAGTTTCATCAAACACTACATCTTTAGCTTCTTTATCGTAATTGTAACCATAGACTTCTAACGACTGATTGGATTCCGCTTTCAAAGTTCGAACGGTGTTGTCCTTTTTCGAATTAATATTGACTATGTATTTCCTCGAGGACTTGTTTGGTTTTAGATATTCAACAGCTTTCAGTTTCTTTTTGTGTAATTTTGAAGTTTGCTGTATAATTCTACGTCTTTTTAACATACATTCATCTGCATCAGCATCATATCTGATTGGGGCGCTGTACTCTAAAGCTTTCTGACGTTTCCTTTTATTTCTTGCCATAACTTTAAGAGCTTGATATAAGTTTCGAGGCTCCTCAAAACATTCCAAATCCATTTCGAGTTGTTCTTTAAATTCATTCAATAACGTCTTCTTTTTAGAAGTAACTGAAAATGATCGTTTACCATTCGAATGAATAAATGATTGAGCCTTTAACTTACTCTTGATTGGCTTTCTGATTAAACTTCTTTCTAGACTTCTTGACGATTTGAAAAGAAATTTATCTCTATAATTGATGGATTCTTGAAATTTTTGGCTCTTCAAATTATCTTTCACGCAACAAAAATGACTTGAAGGCTTTTCAGTGATATCATCAAACGTTTCGGATATATTATTTTTAATGTTAAGTTTTTTAAGAACAGTTTCTTCAATTTCTAAATGAACATTTGAGCTAGCGGCGCTAGGCATATTCGTCTGATTAGCGTATTTCCCTTCAGTGTTTTGGCTACTTAGTGTAGTTTTAAACAAATCTAGAAAGAAGTCGTATATTTCGTCTACTTGTTTCTTTTTAGTAGTATCTTCGACTAGAGTAATTGGATCGTCAATTGTAACTTTTTTATCTGCTTTGAGTTTTTTCACTCGCTCGGCGTTAATTCCCAAATCATTCTTTAGCAAGTTTTTTTTGTTGTTATTTCGAATAAAAGATGACGCTTCTGGCAACCTAAACGAATTAGTATCTGAGTAATTTGACGGCGACTCAATAATATCTTTCCCTGATTTTAATACAAGTAATTGATCTTGATCTAAATATTTATTTGCTTTGATATTATGAAGAACTTTTGATCTGAATTTCTTTGGTTTGACTATCGACGGACTATCCAAACCCGGCCCGTGGCTCGTTTCTGCTTTACTTTTTATACGCGTAGACGTCACCGCTTGTTTCTTTATTTTCTCTAACTCACCAGGACACTGCGTTCCTATTGTGGGTTTGGATAGAATTGTCAGGACAGATCCCAAAAACTTCTTACGGCCTGGACGAGGTTTAATTGCTCTTTTATCAGGTTGGTTCACTGGTTGGTCGGTGTTGGTTGGTTGGTTAGTATCTGTAAAAGATAACTCCTTGATGAGTAGTCGAAGTTATCACTAAAATATTTTTTGACAAAGGTTAGGTTGTGTTTTGTCCATTACATCGGTCATAGTGGCACAGCTAATTACACTTTACAGGTATCAATCATTAGATGATAGCAAATCAATCCGTTTAATTTAAAAATTTTACTGTTCGCCCCAATGGTCGAAATTTGACTATAATCATAATTGAAACTTTGAGGAAAACATATGTGAAGTTACATGTCTCCAAAATTTAAATTCTCATATGTTTTTGTTCATATGTTAACATATTTTTTTGTCTACTGTTCCCTGTTTTTTAATAGATAACATTAAAGCTCATCAATACTAAACGAAAATAAAAGAAAGGTTTCCGGTTCACATACAGAAAAGACAACATAGCACAAACGATATATATTTTTATCATTGGAAAACGGGTACCGTTTGCTATTATTAAGTCCTTAATGATATTACCAATGTATAATATCTACCAGCCAGTGTGAAGATTATACTCGTATGAAATCAATGAACAACAAAATCGCGTCGAGACGCTTGTTTTGCTGGTAAAATGCACGCTGATAACGGAATTTTGAGTATCACTTGTGATTAAAAGCGGATCTTGTATTGGTTGGATACTGTAGCAAATAGCAATGAGGCAAAGACGAAAGATGTTTCTAAGAGGTTAGTGTAGGTACCTGTGCTGGCATTATTCTTCTAGAATATCAGCACCTACGTACTTGAACTTGATACAGACTTTTGTCTCAAATCCTACTGCATATGTTTTATTATTAGTTCTTGGAACCAGGAGCACCTGGATGCTAGCTTGGGCTTTGAGTCGGTTCAGAGATGACCTATGAGAATTGGTGACGATTACAAGCTTATGCAAGACATTGAGCTCTTTAGTTTAAGGTTAAATCTTAGGTCTATTCTTCCACGAACCATTAGGTTGGGAATGAAATATTTGGCGAGATTTCGTTATCCCGTACCTAAGACTAAAGATTTGTCGAAGATACTGATAGTGACATGGATGGCCGTCAGGCCTCCACAACCCAGAGGGAAAACCAAATCTTTCCTAGGTCAGATCAGATGTCTTTCTGATTATAATTTTAAGGACGTGCGAGTTTCCTCATGATGGTTCCTTTCACCACCAAGCAAGTGATACTTAATTACAAATATATACATAAATCCGGAAATATGAATTCCAGGATTCGAACCGGGGGCCAGTAGCTCAATAGGTCGGGCCTTTATCCACTGGGCTAGCACTACTCAATAGGTCGAGTCTTTATCCACTGGGCTAGCACTACTCAATAGGTCGGGTCTTTATCCACTGGGCTAGCACTACTCAATAGGTCGGGTCTTTATCCACTGGGCTAGCACTACTCAATAGGTCGGGTCTTTATCCACTGGGCTAGCACTACTCAATAGGTCGAGTCTTTATCCACTGGGCTAGCACTACTCAATAGGTCGGGTCTTTATCCACTGGGCTAGCACTACTCAATAGGTCGAGTCTTTATCCACTGGGCTAGCACTACTCAATAGGTCGGGTCTTTATCCACTGGGCTAGCACTACTCAATAGGTCGGGTCTTTATCCACTGGGCTAGCACTACTCAATAGGTCGGGTCTTTATCCACTGGGCTAGCACTACTCAATAGGTCGGGTCTTTATCCACTGGGCTAGCACTACTCAATAGGTCGGGTCTTTATCCACTGGGCTAGCACTACTCAATAGGTCGGGTCTTTATCCACTGGGCTAGCACTACTCAATAGGTCGGGTCTTTATCCACTGGGCTAGCACTACTCAATAGGTCGGGTCTTTATCCACTGGGCTAGCACTACTCAATAGGTCGGGTCTTTATCCACTGGGCTAGCACTACTCAATAGGTCGGGTCTTTATCCACTGGGCTAGCACTACTCAATAGGTCGGGTCTTTATCCACTGGGCTAGCACTACTCAATAGGTCGCGTCTTTATCCACTGGGCTAGCACTACTCAATAGGTCGGGTCTTTATCCACTGGGCTAGCACTACTCAATAGGTCGGGTCTTTATCCACTGGGCTAGCACTACTCAATAGGTCGCGTCTTTATCCACTGGGCTAGCACTACTCAATAGGTCGGGTCTTTATCCACTGGGCTAGCACTACTCAATTACTGATTGGTACTCACTACATCACATACAATTCCCTAATAGACTATATATATACATACGTGAGAGATTAGGTTTTGCAACAAAGGCATTTTTACAGTGTGGCTTAGAATTACGCAGGCCTTAGATTTGTTTGGCACCCTAAGCGGTACAAAGTAATGTAATTACCCGAGCGCAAGGTCGCGATCTCGAATTACTTTAAGCTAGCGGTAATAGTTTCTTGTACAATGCCATGAAAGCATTTTGCACTGCACTTCTGTATTCTCTAACCCTGAGATGAAGGGCCAACGAGCAGCAAGTACTTTGCGCGATTCCTGGGGTTCGGCTCATGTGACCGAGAAGTCGATGGAGCCGTGGGAAGCTGGTGGGAAGTAACGCTGAGAGCAAACGATGGAACTCTTCCGATGTTTCTTTTAAATGGCTTCTAAATAATTCTTATTAACTGTGAGTGAATATCTGAATGAGAAATTTATCAATTATTAATTAATTACACTTCCTTAATTTTAGAATCATGCAACTATTTAAATTGATTACCAAAACATTTGCACGCCCTCACAACGGTAGAATAAGTTGGATTTGTAATTTTGTAACGTCTTTTGTACCTTATTTTCAGGAACACCGTTCCTATATGAAATCTATATGGTTGTCTGTGTGCGTTTTTTTTTCAAATATTCGAATTTTCACTTCAGATTCGGATTCAGCATAAAAAAGTAGAATAGGAATGTTCACACCGTTCCTATCTCTTAACGGAAAATGGTCAAAATGGCCGACAAATTAAAAAAAAATTGAATTGTTATATAATTGACGAGCCAGGTGTTCCTCTGGCAATGCAAGCTTGCGCATTCTCAACTGGTTGTAAATAAATTATCATATCTTATCTTAAGATCTTAATAATGCAACAAACTTACCTGTGTTATATAAGCTTAGGTCAGTAGGTTTCTTCTCGACATAAACGCCGCGTTTTTTCAGCGCTTGCGGTTGAAACGCGGCGTTGCTTCTGCACCTCTTATTGTTTTCATAGGCCTTCGCTGCGATTGCGTTGTTAGATGATTTCGACTTTAAGATATAAGCGTTTGGGTCCATTTTGCATTCATTGGAGTGTAGACACCGGTCTGTGAATACCATAATGTGTACAGATACCGTGCGTATGTATTGAGTGACCATTTGACTGTGCATGAAGGCATCCCGCGTTCACAAAAACGTATTTTAGTAACAAAATATCTCATCGATTCCAACCTACTGACCAATGGGAGCATATTTAAACCAATAAGCCGATAATTTATGCGATGTTGATTCGGGAACTAGCCATTAAGAGCTGCGCGTTATACTTTACCCTAAGACTCGTAGTTGTGAATTGAATTACTATGTAATATCGGTCTCAACGGATCTCTATAGGTTAATTTCTTCATGCGTAAACCTATGATAGAGAGGATATGATCTAATTGCTCTGTGCGCTGAATATCCTAAGTCTACTGTTCTTAATATGTCGCTCGTTTATATTCCACACTAGATGAAGATGACAAACGTGTACGCCGTAGCAGGTGACTCCAGGCATAGTAAAATCAAATAAGTAGGATATCTTCATAGATACGCGCCGCGTTCGGTTTGTATGTGTGCGCGCCCGTACTATCCCGTACGTATGCGTCGTCGTACGCACACATTGACAAAATTTATCGTTGCTCAAGGTACGCCAGTCGTGGCTACGCCGCGGCACCGTGCTTAATACCGCACGCGCCCACGCACTCACCGCGCCGCCGCTGTGCTCCCGCTCGTAATAATTTGTACGTGTATCTACCTACTTTAACTTGATGGCTAAAAAGTAAAAAGATTTTTTTTTGTATCAAATGTGTAATTTTGTTATAAAATCACAAATATCCTACAGAAAAAAGTACTTTTAATGCCTATCATTTTAGGCTACTGTAAAAATATTAAATTTCCGAATAGTATAAAAGTAAAAAATAGCTTAGTGTAAAAAAAAAATGGGTGCGTGTACTTATGTACGCGCGTGAGAAGTTATACTTCTCTGGCATCATTAAATAACAAATCCCTGGAGGGATGTTGTGTTCATGCGAGTGAGTGACGTTACCACCGCACAGAAATCTGCAGCCAAATAACAACTCCCTGGACGGTTGTTGTGTTCAGGCGAGTGAGTGACGTAACTACCTCACGGAAAACTGCAGCCAAATAACGATTCGCTGGACAGATGTTGCGTTCATGCGAGTGAGCGACGTTACTACCTCACGAACATATGCTCAAAACTGCAGCCGAATAACAATTCCCTGGAGGATTGTTGTGTTCCAACGGGGCATGCCTCTTCTTATTTTAACACCGACGCTATCTTTCAAACCAACTCGCTCGCATTTCGACCGCGTTTATCCTACTTTCATGCTCTCTCTGCCATACCCAACTATGGCTTCCATAAATAAGCGTTGGGACCTGCCATGCAATTCTCTAAGCGACTCGTAATGGCTGTGTGCGTCGCTGTGATCACAGATGTCACAGCTTTGACATTCTCTACTGCGATCACGGCTAAATTATTTGATATTCTATAAGGCTGTAAGCGTACGCGAGGCTGTTTGCCTTGTAGAATTCCAATTCCAAACGCAGCCTTGCGGCGCTAGTGTCGCACAACCATGAAAAGCGACACCAAAGAATTGCAATTTTGTGTTCAAGGCTGTAACAGCCGATGTTTCCGAGGATGTAAGGACGTTTGCTCTTACAGAATTGCATGGCAGCACTGCATTGTGTATAGCCAGCTGCGCCTTCTGGCTCGGGTTTTTACCTACTGCCAAAAGTTTTCCCATCGCTCCATTCACACTATTCCCAGCACTCACTCGTCTAATTAATTAAGAATTCATATATACTTACACAAGTACAGTATTATTCTTTAAAACATATTTTTCGAAACTAAATGTTCTAAGTATACGAGATTTGAGCATTTCATAAACATTTTTTAAAATATTTTTGTAACTTAACGATTGACGTTTGTATATTTTTTTTAGTGACAACAATGTACTCTTGTAATTTTTCGTCCCTTATCTGTGGGTTGGTTTACGAGCCAATGTGTACACCACACATTGGCTCGTAAAGCCATATACGAAACGGATTCGAAAAGTTTTCACTCAGATTCCATACATTTTAACAGATAAGGCTTAGATTACGATTCGAAAATAGTCTTTCGAGGCAATGTGAATACGCCTACTGATTTTTATACCAAAAAGGAGACACATAATAGAGCCTTGTGTCTCTTTCTCGCATTTATGTCTAATAGGTTACGTAGTTAATAGATTCAGGCGTTATTTTGCGAAAGTCAAATCCACATGCACTTCGATCCAACCTGCTTTGTGTGCTTCCGCCACCAATCAGTTCATGCGGCCTAGCACCGGCCAGCACCCACCCACTACTGTTAGTGCGTGCTACAAGCCGACGCTGCCATGGCTGCTCCGGTAGTCCCTGCCTCGGCTGCTGCGGTCGTCCGTCATCTGGAACAGAATCCGCATGCCCCCACCACCACCGTCGCTGCCACGACTGGCCTGGTCGTCGCTGCGACACGTGTTTCGCCTCTCCACGAGGCATCATCAGGCGTTGTAGACGTTAATCGAATCACCCAGAAAGGTCACACTTCCCCCACCAATACATATCAAATTTTACACACCATAGACAAAGGTTTAAAACTAAATATTAGGGAACAATTAGAAATTAATAAACATAAAAAAATCTAAAATTACTCTCATGAACAAACAGACTGACGTAAACCATTCCCCACTATTAAATATCTTTTCGCTCACACCATCCACCCCCACCCTCAATTCAATATAGGCGACGGCACTGCGATAGATTTGTCACTTGTAGCATGTTATTCTTATGATTAACGTCTACAACGCCTGATGATGCCTCGTGGAGAGGCGAAACACGTGTCGCAGCGACGACCAGGCCAGTCGTGGCAACGACGGTGGTGGTGGGGGCATGCGGATTCTGTTCCAGATGGCGGACGACCGCAGCAGCCGAGGCAGAGACTACCGGAGCAGCCATGGCAGCGTCGGCATGTAGCACGTACTAACAGTAGTGGGTGGGTGCCGGCCGGCGCTAGGCCGCATGAACTAATTGATGGCGGAAGCACACAAAGCAGGTTGGATCGAATTGCATGTAATAGGTTACGAACAAAAATAAATACGTAAACCATATAATATACCAAGAGAGTTTGGGTGTTTTTGATTTGGCCCCAATCACCAATTTTTCCATATGTGTGCGTCTAGGACGGGACCTCCCGATACCTCCATTCGCTCTCGCCAAAGATCATGCATGAAGAGGTTGAAGAGTGTGGAAGAATCGAGAGGGGTATGTTTGGTTCGGTGCACCTGTCATTCCATAGTCTCTGACTACCCTAATGGGAGATAGGCGTGATGATATGTATGTACATGAGAGCAAGTCGTTGCAAAGGGCTGAGAATAATAACACTATCTGACTTGTTAAAGTAGAAAATTTTGTATAATTGTATACTATACTCAATTTGGGTGAATAAAGACAATATCTGAACAATATCTGAAAGGCACAAATGATTTTCGTTATAAAAAAAAATCGGCCAAGTGCGAGTCGGACTCGCGCACTAAGGGTTCCGTATCATTATCTATAAAAACAGGAAAAAAATCACGTTTGTTGTATGGGAGCCCCCTTAAATATTTATTTTATTCTATTTTTTAGTATTTGTTGTTATAGCGGCAGCAGAAATACATCATCTATGAAAATTTCAACTATCTAACTATCACGGTTCATGAGGTACAGCCTGGTGACAGACGGACGGACAGCGGAGCCTCAGTAATAGGGTTCCGTTTTACCCTTTGGGTACGGAACCCTAAAAATCATGTTATGTTCTATTAGGAGGTAATATCAGGAGCCTTAGATAAGCAAGTATACACCCCGTATAAGGATCGAATCATGTGGTGGTCGATTGTCTACCCCGCAAGGGATTTGGCGTGAAGTTGTAGATAGAAAAAGTTAATTAATATTTACCAAATGAGCTCCACGTGTATAGCATAACTACAAGGATACACATACACTGAATATCGCTCCATCTATGTATAACTTCACGCCAAATCCCTTGCGCGGTAGGCAGAGAGAACCGAGCGTCACGTGACTTGATCCTTACACACCTCACTCGCTTCTTTAACATCCATTACTCTTCTCATGCACGCTCGCCGGTTTCTATGGCTCTTGACATCACTTCTGATAAAACACGATCAATTTGATCACGGTAGGTAAGTCTTGGCCTTCCTCGGTTCCTACATCCTTATACTTTTGCGTTGTATATCTGTTTCGTAATTATTTCTTTCTGCATTCTCTCACCTTTTGTATAATCGAATATGTCACTCACTAGATTTTAATATTGTATTTTTTTTTGCGAAGTTTATGTTTATGCTTTATAAATAACACTATTGTTTCTTTATATACAACTTCGGGAGGCATACAAGAATACGGCCCTCCTGATGTAAAACGATTATCGTAGTCTATGAACGTTTTTATTTATACCACTAAGGTGGCAATCAAGCATACGGCTTGCCTGATGGTAAACAGTCACCGTACCCTATGGACATTTGTAACACCAGGGGGGTCACTCATGCGTTGCCGACCCTAAACGTTTGCAATACATTAAGTATCACTCGCGGCAACGCGCCTCTGCTGCTAACACACCAACTCCTCAGAATCTTAGTGGGGAAGTCAATCACACGCGCAGGTAACAACCCTTGTTATATGGCTGCGGTTTTCTGTGTTGTGGAGGTACATACTTCCCCAGATGGGCTGCTTTCGTTGCGCCCTACCTCTTTTAAAATGGTATAGATCGCGTATTTTTGGCATTCTTTCATTCTGTCCTCTAGTACCGGACACCCAGACATTTTTTTTCTCTTAAATAGTTGTATTTATTATAGTATTATTGTACGTTATTTAAGAGGACAGAAGATCAGAAAGAGGTCGAAATGACAAAAAAGAATGAGAAAGGAAAATGGGACCAAAAAGTTCACAAACTGCGATAGACATAATTTTGTCCAAGAAACGTGAGTTTGAGAGTAGCTTTGTCGCGTTACGACATCGCAAACAGCACTCTACTTAATAAGATATCAGCATTGAACCAGGGAGAAGAAACAAACGATGGATCTCCGATAACTGACATCGATGCTGCTGTTCTAGTCAATGAAAAGTCCACAAAAGTAGTTCACGAGGATATTGCAACCTCAGGGTTTAAATGCACGGGAATTCACCCATTTGACCGATATTTATTTTCTGACCTAGATTATTTGGCAGCTGAAATGACCAATATTCCACTGGAAGAGCCATTTACTTCTTTAAACACATCGGGCTGCAGCGGCGAAGTTTCCGTGTCTGTCACTGATTTAGCCTTAGCTGGTACGATCTCCGATACAGAACAGATCAACAATTTGGTCTCGAAAGAAGCCGAGGGTCCTCCTGAAGAATCTATCAGCGAACCAAGAATCAGCAATGCTAGGCTATCGACGAGCTTGAATCCAGATGTTATCGAGATTGTCCATATATTGTCACCATTGCCAGATGCTGCCAAAAAACGATTAGCGACACGCAAAAGAAAATGTGAAAGGAGTGAAATTCTAACACCATTCCCGTACAAAAGTGCTGTTGAAGAAAAAGAGAATGAATAAAACGCCAAGGAGAAAAAGAAAATAAACAAATCAACAAACTTAACAAATTAATAAATGAAGTTAAATTTTTCGAAATAGTTTTTTTTTATTTCCTGAAAACCTTAGGTCACTGCCACTAAGGAATTCCCCCCTAATAAGACTAAATGCGATTTACATTATTAGCTTTATGCTATTGTAATTACAGGTGATGACTACATACATTCTTGAAGAAACATTGAAAAATAAATTAAGCAAAAGTCACGGAATCAAATATTATAAAGAAATTTATAATCTTGATGCAGTTGAACATTCAATTTGTTAATACAACCAAACATCTAAAGAAGTTGTGACTGCCTAAAGCTACGAGTATGGCTCGCGAATGAGCCTGTCTATATATATCTTCACGCCGAATTTCTTGCGGGGTAGGCACAGAGAACCGAGTGCCACATGACTCAATCCTTACAAACCTCACTCGCTTCTTAAGCATTCATTGTTCTTCTTATGCACGCTCGCGAATTAATGCTTTGGTGCTTGAGCAGTGAAAGCTTACCTAGTAAGTAGATAAAGAAACAGCCTGTTAAACGACTGGTACTTAGTTCGAATCTTGGTATACGCTTACTGTAGTAGTAGATTCGTGTTTTCAGATTTAAGAACATATTCATTACAATTCTTACCATTAGTATCATAGAAAACATTGTGTGGAAATCTTCGCCAAATCCTTAGGCTTAGGGTAGCGGACCCTCCAGTCCCACGAGGTTTAGAAAACGTCATAACACTAGGAAGAATAAGGGCTCCGAATATAGTTTTGCGATTAAACTGTAGACTGTTATAAATTTTTGTATACTACTAAGACAAACAAGCATACGTACTAGTAGCCTACGGACAACAGCAATTTTGTCTGCAATTGCAACAACAGTCATGCGTTGCCGACCCTCTAAAAACCTCTTCACGCCTTTCTTGAAGAACCCCATGCTGGCTGGGAGTTCATTCCATAACTCTCTTTTCTTACATCGTCATTGCGAACGCGGTCAACAAGCTTTATGCCACAAATTTTTCGCAGTGCTCTCATCAATCGACCGTATTTATTTTAATTTCATGCTCTCTCTGCCATACCCAGCTTTCACTAAATATATGCTCCCTGCCGAGGTTTTTCCTAGGGACTACAGCATGGGGTTCTTCAAGAAAGGCGCGAGGAGGTTTTTGCAGGCAGGCAGGCCGTACGCTTTTTTGCCACCTTAGTGGTATAAAAACAATGTACTTATATTATGTTTTTATACTGCGTCCATTTTATTAAGCAGCTTTTTGTCAGATCATTCTATCTCTTTCTGATTTGTGAGATACGCAACACTTGATAGGTACCTGTCTCTTTCTTACTCGTTAAAATTATTACCTGTCAAAAGTTTAATTATAAGATAGACAGTGAATAGTTTAAGGAATGCACTTTCCGTCTCCTTCTAACATTTAATTCCCCCATAGTATCCAACTATTATATGCTCAGACCTGCCTCTTATCTAGTCACTTCGCATAAATCCTTTTTCTTTACCAGTCATAAAAATTTAGTTCGAAATCTCGTTGGCATGAGCTGTCACTATATACAACAAAGTGTTCGACGGTTATTAAAATTCTCAGTGTATATCACGAAACAAAACCAGAAATGAAAATAAACAAAGCCGTTAAAGATAGCGGCGATGCAACAAAGGTGCAAAAATCAAAAACAAACGTCAGCAGTCAGGTAAATAAAGTAGTATCCGAAGGAGGAGATTCAAAAACAGTATTTGTAGATAGAAAAGAAATAACAGGGACAAAAGTTAATCATAAAAAGTGTGATGATATTAAAACTAAAAAAACAGTCGATGGCTGTTTGAAGCCACATAAGAAGTCTAATCAGTTAAACACAGAAAATACATCTTTCATTGATAGAAAGCCAGAATTGATTATAAGAAACTACAATGATCAAAATACTACTAAGGAGGAAGATATTAGGTCTGAGCGAAGAGAACCATTTATAAGCTCTCCAGGAAAAAAAGAGCGTGGTACAACAGCAACCGTCATTGATAAGAGTGTTACAATACCTAGTACGCAAGGGCTAGTTAATAATGTAACAAAATTACAATCACCTCAGAAATTGACTCCGAAAGATATTAGAAAAAGATATGATGCAAAAGAGATACCAAAAAAGATACCAGCAAACAATGAATGCAATCAAGATAGTACAGAAAAGGTATGTGATAATAATGTGAGAATACCTAGTAACCAAGAAATAGTCACAAATGTATCAACTAAAAAACCTGACCCACGTGTTACGACTAGAAGAGACTGGGATATCACAAGAAAATCTGCTGGAAAAGTTTCAGTAATAAACTCTCCAGGAAACAAAGAACGTAATCGAAATTTTTCTGTGAATTTATATAATAAAGATATAGAAATACCCAGTAAAGACTACATTAATAACGAGAAATATGACTTTGAAAGCATGGCTATAAAGGATACGGCTATAACAAAATTACATAATAGCCAGAAATCGATAAAAAATTGTTCGGTGAACAATAAACACGGGGAAAATGTTAAACTAAATGTCAATAACCGAGACACGAAAATGCCTAGTAAGCCGGGTTTAAATAATGTGTCGGTAAACAAATATAAACCTCATCATGTTAATACGAAATATATGCAACAAAGACATGTCGGAAATGAATCAAACAGAACATTTTCAGTGACGGGGAAGAAGGAGTACGATCAAAACACAACAGTAAATATCAGAGAAGACAAAAAACTAAATAATGTGGTACAAAATGAAACTTTAGAACTTGATGAGAAAAAGAACGTAATAGATAAAAACATGAATAAAGTAGTAAACACAAAAAAATATAACTCAATTAACAATAAACTAGAAGATTTTACGAAACCAAATTTTAGATATCAAACTACTGAAGCAAAAATGAAAAATGGTAAGATGTATTACTTATTTTACTGATATTAAAACTATGTATGTATCTTCTACCCTACCTACCTACCTACCCTAGGACAGGCACTCGGTTCTCTCTGTCTACCCCGCACGGGACAAATCCCTTGCGGGGTAGAATCGAGTGCCATTCCTAGTGTCAAACTTCCGCATTGACTTCCTCTTTTCGTAATTATTTCATCCTGCGTTATTTACACGTCTGGAACATGCTTTTTCTTAACACCGACACTCTCTTTTAGATCAACTTTCTTGTTTACATCGTCATGGTGAACGATGTAAAGAAGAAAGTTGTTTACTTGTTGTTTGCTTTACGTTCCCAAAATGGGTCCTTACTTCGATACAAAAGACAAATATCTCAACGATTCGAGCCTACTGACAAATTGGAGAGTTTTTTTAACCAATAACGATAAGTGCCGCGATGTTGATCCTCAAACTAACCAATAAGATCTTTGCCCTTCATTCCCAGCGGTAAATTGAGCTACTATATAATATCCGACTCATCCGCTCTTGATAGGTTATTTCCTCAATAATTTATAGTAACCGGCCAGAAGAAAGTGTAATTAAATTATGCAAAAATTGATTTTCAGATCGTTCACCTAAAAACCCATCGCAACAAAATAAACAAAACGGGGAACTTGTGGAAAAAATAGAAAATGATAGTAGCAGTCACACGGGCATCTATTCGTCAGACGTGATGGAGGAAATAAAACTGACTGTTACTTCTCCACCCCCACTCAGGAAACGAGCAGTAATAAAAACAATCACCGCCAGGAACAACGGGGCAAAACTTTACAAAGCAGTGGCATTCGTGGAACAGAAGAAAAAAGGGACGCCATTAAAAATAAACTTAGCAGACGCATTTAAACAACCTAAAACAGGCTCAGATAAAAGAATTAAGCCTACATTTAGTAAAGGTAGTGTTAAAGATAAAGTTGTCAATGAGAAAGTGATCAGAAAGAAGGAAAAATTGAAAAAGGATAAACTTAAACACATACAGTCTCCAAAGTCGTCTGAGCCGCAGTCACCACACACGGAAGTCGCCAAATGGGCACCAAACTGTCTAAATAACCACACCAAACTATATTATGAAGCGTGGGTAGATACGACCCTAGCTGCAATATCAAAGGACTCAAGAAATGAAAAGCTATTTTTGGAGAAACATAATGTATTTCAGAAGGGAATCGAAGCGTTAGCTGAAGGCCCCTATATTCCAGAGTTGGTTAATGAAAAGCTGACAGATGAGCGATTTATGGGCAGGATAAAGATTAGACAAAGGTAGACTTAAAAAATTTGGAAATTGACAGAGAAGCTTTAATGTCAACGTAGAACATTTAGTCGTAGCAGGCAGCCGATATTGTTTTTCTGATTTCGATTTGAAACTTTAAAGAAATGTGTTGTTTTGTGATAGTGCTGTGTATGTAAATTCAGTTCCATGACCGTCAAAACTTAATAGACTAGTCAAAGAATTTCGTTACATAAATTCAATTGATTTGTTTTAAGCCCAACATGGGTAGGGTAACATAAGACAGGGCAACAGTCCTGTGTGACTAGGGATGACCAGGGTAAGACACATGGATTATTCGGTCTTTTTCAGCAATATCGGTACAATACGAAAGTTTAAAAAGTATGTAATATATAAATAATTACTTTTTTAAAGAGTATTTGTTTTCCTATAATTAAGTTCCTGAACAATTTCTTTAACAAACAACAATTTCTTTGGTATGCTATGTTTGGAACATATGCTATGTTCATGTGCTTGTACCAAACTATATATATATATATATAGGAATAGTATGCTTTAGTATAAGCACATGTTCATGTGCTTGTACCAAAGTAGTTGTCGAATTTTAGTAGGTAAATAAATTCGGTTCGTGAAGGGATCGAGTTCTCAAATTAAAATGCTATGAATACCGTTGTTAGAGCTGCCTGTGTACTCTAAAACATTGAGTTATTATGTACTAGGTACATACGTAGTAATATTACCTTAGTGCTCTAAACACGCTTGTTTTAGAGCTTATGAAAGAAATTTTGGTTAGCAAGGCAATTGAATTTGTTTTTATACTACGTCGGGAGGCATACAAGCATACGGTACCACCTGACATACAGCGGGTACCGTAGCCTATTAACGCTTGTTATATATTAAGTATCACTCGCGCGATGCCTCCTCTGCTGCTTACACAGCAACTCCTTGGCAGCTTACTGGTGACCTCACTCACACGCAGGAATACAACAACTCTCTAGCTCTAGGGAGTTATTTAGCTGCGGCCACAAAAGCAATCTGATTTTAAAAATCAGATTGCTTTTGTGGGAGGGTTTTTTTATTGCATTGCTTTTGCTCACAGTCGTTTGGGACTACTCGTCTAACTCGTACGCGTTTTCGCCGTGGCTTTACTGGCTAAAAATGCCAAATTTAAAACGAATTAATACATAATATGTACATGTTCCAACATTAGGGGTGTGTGGAGAGCTTTATCCCTTTTACGTGTATATAAGTATTGGCCTGTCTCAGTTGCTACAATATGGTGACCACTGGCATCGAAAACATAACTTGTGTGTCGAGAGATTTATCCCTTTTACATGTATATATGCATTGGCCTGTCTCAGTTGCTACAATATGGTGACCACTGGTATCGAACACACAACTTGAGAACTGCAATGTCAGGAGTTTTGTAATAGGTACGAGCGACGACGGATCTTCTCGTAAAATAATGCCAACTGCATTGTTCTACGAGGTGGTTAGTATAATTCAAGGCATGAAAGTACCTACATATGGTCAAATATTTCTAACCGAACAGCCCATGTACATTACAAAATGGATGATAAATATGTAATGTAAATAATTACCTATAAGAACAGGCATCCATAGTAGTACAAATTATTTTAAGCCTCGCAGGACCTAAGGTCATATTGTCACTTAGATTACTTAATTCTGTATATGTAATTGAAATCGTCGCATTAATGTATAAATTATATAATAAATTCAAGACCAGCTAATATTGTATATAAATAATACACTACAAAATAACAAATATAGATTTTGAATTTTTTTTTTAAGAAATGGTAATTTTTTATTTATTCCTTTGAAACCGACGCCATTCCTTCATTGATCCAAATCAACAAATTACACGTGTCACTCCTGTTTGGTGCATTCCGGGCCTCATTAACCGCGGTTTCTGGAATAGAAACGTGGCAAACTAAACGAAGGTGGGCCTCTGGGTACGTTTCTAACTGTTTCTGTTTTGTATTGGAAGGGCGCATCCATATACATCGATGGTCCCGGCAGTTGTCGATAGATGACAAACGTTAAGCCAAATCAGTGGCCCTCGGGCGGCTTGAAGACACTGGCCACCGCCAATCCGCATTTGGGCAACGTGGTGTGTTGTTGTTCTGTTACCCGTATCCCAGCAGTGGGATGAATTAAGGTTGATGTACTAGTAGTAGTAGATACGACCTTGGAAGGCATACATGCCACCTGATATATGCTATGAACGCTTGCAACACATTAAGTATCACTCGCGCGATGCCACATCTGCTGCTAACACAGCAACTCCTTAGCTTACTGGTGATTTCACTCACTCGCAGGACCACACAATCCTTTAGGGAGTTGTTATTTGGCTGCGGTTTTCTGTGAAGCTACTTCTCAACACTGCTTTGATATGCCCTACCTCTCAATTTAATGATCACATATTTTAATGTTATTTAGGTTCTCACGTACATTTCTAATGGTGTAGGGAATGTTGATAAAATGCCTTCTTATAAGCATTATCTGTTTCCTAATTCACTATGATTGGGCGGGGTCCGCTACCTAAGACTAAGGATTTGGCGGGAATACATGAAGCGACCGCCATCAGACCTCTACCACCTAAAGGGTATCGGATCTTTCACGTCTTTTTGAAATACAATTTTCTGGGCGTGCGGGTTCTCCCGCGATGTTTTCCTTCATCCCAACGAGTGATAATTACAAATATGTAGACATAAATACGAATTTAGTGGTACATTCGGAGACCTCGTCGGTATTGCACAGTTGACTTGTATAAAGAGGCGCAGGTGCTAAGTGTTCGCAAACTATATTTGATGCGCGCCGCGCTGTATACACATAAAAACGTGTTAAGTTTGTCTACTTATAGCGCAATGCTAAAGAAAAGAGTATTTAAGCTACCTGTTCCCTATACAACTACCACCTTTGCTCGACATTTCAAACCGTTTCTCTTTCCTCTGATCTATAACAGGTTGGTTGGGAGGCTCAATTTTGAATGTTGTTCCATATTTGAGACCAAAAATTGTTTAAGGAATTGGCTGATGTCTTTAGACTACGAGGAGACAGAAAATATATTGAAGGTCACGTCTTAAAGATCATTTGCGCACACCTGTACACTGGTCACGCAAGTAAACATGTGCGCCCACACACACACAAATATACGTGCGCACAGATACACACACACGCAGATACACACAACACAAACATACACTTTCATAACCACTCCATGCGTGAAGCTAAAAAATTTAATTAGATAGAAGATATAATAATAATTTTTGTTTTTACTAATTATTGGATTATTTATTATTTTTATTGTGAATTTAATTTAATATTTTTTATACATTTTACTTGAAAAATTGTTTTCATATAAGTGACTCTAGAATCCACTGGTCATTTATGATAAGAATATACCACATTTGCTTATAGTTACTGCTCGCCGCAAAACTGTTTAAAATAGTGTAAATCCATACTGTGTTGACACCCACGATACAGGCTTAGCCTAGTGTGGGGTCATAGTACTACTATGTTCCATATGTTCATATCTTCAGTTAATAAAGATTATTATTATTATTACATAGCCACTCCAGGATTCAAACCAGTGACCGTAGCTCCTGTATCTACTGATAAATGTAATGTACTAAATTATTTTAAGATCCGATAAAAAAGTACCTATGCTCGGTCCAATGTCGTAAAGCAGATGTTGGAGAAATATTATATTTTATACAACATCGGGACGCATACAAACACACCTGACGTAAAGCGGTTACCGTAGCCTGTAAACGCTTGCAATACATTAGGTATTACTCCCGTGACGCAACTACTGTTGCTAACACGCAACTCCTTAGGAGATTACTGGTGACCTCATTCATACGCATGAACACAACAACCCTCTAGCTCTAGGGAGTTATTTGACCGCGGTTTCCTGTGAGGTGTAGGTACATCCCAGAGTGTAGGTGCTTTGATGCGCCCTACCTCTCTTAAAGACACCCAACCAAGACACAAACAGATATGTTCATGTACACAAATGTTTGTTCCGTGTGGGAATCGAAGCCACGAGCGTTGGTAAAGTAAGCGTCACTAACAACTGCGCCACTGAGCTCGTCAGAACGTGCATTGTGTTCAGTTCATCCTATGTTAAATTATTTGAGTAAATAAAAACAAAAATAATGAATAAGAAGTTTTATTATCAAAAATGAAGGATACAAAACTAAATCTAACGTAGCGAAATGGAATGAAATTATAACAATAGATTTACACAAAGAGAATTTAATTAGAGTAAATAAAAATAGTTAACAATGACACTGAAATCAATTGGACTGATAAACGACATATATACACAGGAGAAATTAGAAAAAGAAAAAAATGCCTCTTCAAGTACATTATTCGATCGGTTAAAGTATGGGGAAGTTTTTGACATATTTCATTAAAACTGTCCAAATATTTTTAGTAAAACACGTAAAGAAAAAACTTGTAACAAGAAATCCACATTTTCAGAAGTAGGATCATAATGGGTAACTTTTATAACATATGTGAGGTACATAGAAATTAATAACAGTCAATTGTCAAAACGAGTTTAACTTAATTTACTAAACACGCTTTAATAGTACAAAAATAACTCTTATTTTAATTAAAATATGTTTATCAACAAGAAAACCCGTGCGACAGTTTTCAGAAGTGGGATAAGCATTTTTTTTATCATAACGAACAAACAAAAACGAAATAGAATAATTAAAAACGCTACCCACTTTCAGAAATCGAATGCGCAGGGGTAAATATCATAACATGAACTGCTAATGATTATTAACGTCGCGAATAGTCTACCCAAAATACCTTAATTATAAGAAAGAAACTTACGAGCGATCAGAAGTTGGATAAACATTTATAATTGTAACTTTTAAATCGTCGTGTGAGACGTCAATTAAGTCAATAATAAAAAAAAATACTGCTTACACTAAATTCACGGTATTTGTAAATACCATGAAACAATTAACGAATATAATCTAACAAATATATGTCAGTGAAATACTGGTACATTGAAGAAAAATATGAAAACGATGAGAAATGTTTTTCTCATTGTTCTAATAATATTATAACATACCTTAATTATAAAAAGAAATTAACGTGCGATTAGAAGTGGGATAAGCATTGATCAAAACTTTTGCTATACCCGTTTTAATTACATTTTGTCATAATTCGAAATTATTTTCTCATAATTTTTTACAATGTTTTAATCATCACTACTGATGAATTAGGAAAATGTGTCATTGGGCACGACACGAACATGATAAGAAGTCAGAAATATGGAGCCTTCGGGAGCGAAACTGTAGAAATATTAAACAGCGAAAATTGTTCACTTTCATAATTTACGAAAGGTCTAAAATTCGCATAAATACGATCAAAACAGTTATTACGTTATTAGATATACATTAATATCGGTTAATCAAGAAAATTAATCACTTTCTTTGACCATTAACAGAAACTGCATAAATATTAAAAGGAGCATAACTTTCACTTTCTCAATTAGAGAATGGTCAAAAATTGGTATAAATACTATTATTGGAAAATTAATAAGTAATTACGAAATTGAACCACTGTCTTCTTCATCATTCGAAATTGCGTTTAATATTTTTTCAATTTGAGAAAGCTCCGAAATTGGTATAAATACCATCAAGAAAGTTACTGGATATATATTCATATCAGTTAATCAAAAAAATGAACCACTGTCTTTCACATAGAAACTGCATAAATATTGAAAATAGCATATTCATTCTATTAATTTAAAAATGCATTTTCACCCGCAAATTGGTATAAATACCATCAAAAAGTTACTAGATAAATATTTATATCTGTTATTCAAGAAAATGAACCACCGTCTTTCTCGTCAATCGAAACTGCTTAAATATTAAAAAGTGCATAAAGTTCACTTTCTCAATTGGAGAATGATCCAAATTTGGACCTCAAGAAAGTTACTGAATATGTATAATCTGCTATTACAGAAAATGAAAAACCGTCTTCCACCATCAATCGAAACTGATTAAATATTAAGAGCATTCTTTTTTTCACTTTCTCGGTTTGAAAATGCTCCAAAATTGGTATATATACCATAAAGAAACCTACTGCTAATTAAGAAAATGACCGCTGTGTTTCTTACTAATCGAAACTGCATAAATATTTTTTCAATTTGAGAATGCTCCAAAATTGGTATAAATGCCATCAAGAAAATTACTGAATATGCGTTTATATCTGCTATTCACGTAGACGAACAACCGTCTTTAATCATCAATCGAAAGTGCATAAATATTAAAAAGGGGCATTCTTTTTATGCAGTCTCTGTTTGAGAAAATTCAAAAGTAGTTATATATGCCATCAAGAAAGTTACTGGATATACATTTATATCTGCTGTTCAAGAAAACGAACCACCGTCTTTCATCATCAATCTAAAGTGCGTAAATATTAAAAGGGCATTATTTTTGTACCGTCTCAATTTGAGAACGCTCAAAAATAGTTATACATGCCATCAAGAAAGTTACTGGATATACATTTATATCTGCTGTTCAAGAAAACGAACCACCGTCTTTCATCATCAATCTAAAGTGCGTAAATATTAAAAGGGCATTATTTTTGTACCGTCTCAATTTGAGAACGCTCAAAAATAGTTATACATGCCATCAAGAAAGTTACTGGATATACATTTATATCTGCTATTCAAGAAAACGAACCACCGTCTTTCATCATCAATCTAAAGTGCGTAAATATTAAAAGGGCATTATTTTTGTACCGTCTCAATTTGAGAACGCTCAAAAATAGTTATACATGCCATCAAGAAAGTTACTGGATATACATTTATATCTGCTATTCAAGAAAACGAACCACCGTCTTTCATCATCAATCTAAAGTGCGTAAATATTAAAAGGGCATTAGTTTTGTACCGTCTCAATTTGAGAACGCTCAAAAATAGTTATACATGCCATCAAGAAAGTTACTGGATATACATTTATATCTGCTATTCAAGAAAACGAACCACCGTCTTTCATCATCAATCTAAAGTGCGTAAATATTAAAAGGGCATTATTTTTGTACCGTCTCAATTTGAGAACGCTCAAAAATAGTTATACATGCCATCAAGAAAGTTACTGGATATACATTTATATCTGCTATTCAAGAAAACGAACCACCGTCTTTCATCATCAATCTAAAGTGCGTAAATATTAAAAGGGCATTAGTTTTGTACCGTCTCAATTTGAGAACGCTCAAAAATAGTTATACATGCCATCAAGAAAGTTACTGGATATACATTTATATCTGCTATTCAAGAAAATGAACCGCCGTCGTTCATCATCAATCGAAAGTGCGTAAATATTAAAAAGGGCATTATTTTTGTACCGTCTCAATTTGAGAACGCTCAAAAATAGTTATACATGCCATCAAGAAAGTTACTGGATATACATTTATATCTGCTATTCAAGAAAATGAACCGCCGTCGTTCATCATCAATCGAAAGTGCGTAAATATTAAAAAGGGCATTATTTTTGTACCGTCTCAATTTGAGAACGCTCAAAAATAGTTATACATGCCATCAAGAAAGTTACTGGATATACATTTATATCTGCTATTCAAGAAAATGAACCGCCGTCTTTCATCATCAATCTAAAGTGCGTAAATATTAAAAGGGCATCATTTTTGTACCGTCTCAATTTGAGAACGCTCAAAAATAGTTATACATGCCATCAAGAAAGTTACTGGATATACATTTATATCTGCTATTCAAGAAAATGAACCGCCGTCTTTCATCATCAATCTAAAGTGCGTAAATATTAAAAGGGCATCATTTTTGTACCGTCTCAATTTGAGAACGCTCAAAAATAGTTATACATGCCATCAAGAAAGTTACTGGATATACATTTATATCTGCTATTCAAGAAAATGAACCGCCGTCTTTCATCATCAATCTAAAGTGCGTAAATATTAAAAGGGCATCATTTTTGTACCGTCTCAATTTGAGAACGCTCAAAAATAGTTATACATGCCATCAAGAAAGTTACTGGATATACATTTATATCTGCTATTCAAGAAAACGAACCACCGTCTTTCATCATCAATCTAAAGTGCGTAAATATTAAAAGGGCATCATTTTTGTACCGTCTCAATTTGAGAACGCTCAAAAATAGTTATACATGCCATCAAGAAAGTTACTGGATATACATTTATATCTGCTATTCAAGAAAACGAACCACCGTCTTTCATCATCAATCTAAAGTGCGTAAATATTAAAAGGGCATCATTTTTGTACCGTCTCAATTTGAGAACGCTCAAAAATAGTTATACATGCCATCAAGAAAGTTACTGGATATACATTTATATCTGCTATTCAAGAAAACGAACCACCGTCTTTCATCAATCTAAAGTGCGTAAATATTAAAAGGGCATCATTTTTGTACCGTCTCAATTTGAGAACGCTCAAAAATAGTTATACATGCCATCAAGAAAGTTACTGGATATACATTTATATCTGCTATTCAAGAAAACGAACCACCGTCTTTCATCATCAATCTAAAGTGCGTAAATATTAAAAGGGCATCATTTTTGTACCGTCTCAATTTGAGAACGCTCAAAAATAGTTATACATGCCATCAAGAAAGTTACTGGATATACATTTATATCTGCTATTCAAGAAAATGAACCGCCGTCTTTCATCATCAATCTAAAGTGCGTAAATATTAAAAGGGCATCATTTTTGTACCGTCTCAATTTGAGAACGCTCAAAAATAGTTATACATGCCATCAAGAAAGTTACTGGATATACATTTATATCTGCTATTCAAGAAAACGAACCACCGTCTTTCATCATCAATCTAAAGTGCGTAAATATTAAAAGGGCATCATTTTTGTACCGTCTCAATTTGAGAACGCTCAAAAATAGTTATACATGCCATCAAGAAAGTTACTGGATATACATTTATATCTGCTATTCAAGAAAACGAACCACCGTCTTTCATCATCAATCTAAAGTGCGTAAATATTAAAAGGGCATCATTTTTGTACCGTCTCAATTTGAGAACGCTCAAAAATAGTTATACATGCCATCAAGAAAGTTACTGGATATACATTTATATCTGCTATTCAAGAAAACGAACCACCGTCTTTCATCATCAATCTAAAGTGCGTAAATATTAAAAGGGCATCATTTTTGTACCGTCTCAATTTGAGAACGCTCAAAAATAGTTATACATGCCATCAAGAAAGTTACTGGATATACATTTATATCTGCTATTCAAGAAAACGAACCACCGTCTTTCATCATCAATCTAAAGTGCGTAAATATTAAAAGGGCATCATTTTTGTACCGTCTCAATTTGAGAACGCTCAAAAATAGTTATACATGCCATCAAGAAAGTTACTGGATATACATTTATATCTGCTATTCAAGAAAACGAACCACCGTCTTTCATCATCAATCTAAAGTGCGTAAATATTAAAAGGGCATCATTTTTGTACCGTCTCAATTTGAGAACGCTCAAAAATAGTTATACATGCCATCAAGAAAGTTACTGGATATACATTTATATCTGCTATTCAAGAAAACGAACCACCGTCTTTCATCATCAATCTAAAGTGCGTAAATATTAAAAGGGCATCATTTTTGTACCGTCTCAATTTGAGAACGCTCAAAAATAGTTATACATGCCATCAAGAAAGTTACTGGATATACATTTATATCTGCTATTCAAGAAAATGAACCGCCGTCTTTCATCATCAATCTAAAGTGCGTAAATATTAAAAGGGCATCATTTTTGTACCGTCTCAATTTGAGAACGCTCAAAAATAGTTATACATGCCATCAAGAAAGTTACTGGATATACATTTATATCTGCTATTCAAGAAAACGAACCACCGTCTTTCATCATCAATCTAAAGTGCGTAAATATTAAAAGGGCATCATTTTTGTACCGTCTCAATTTGAGAACGCTCAAAAATAGTTATACATGCCATCAAGAAAGTTACTGGATATACATTTATATCTGCTATTCAAGAAAACGAACCACCGTCTTTCATCATCAATCTAAAGTGCGTAAATATTAAAAGGGCATCATTTTTGTACCGTCTCAATTTGAGAACGCTCAAAAATAGTTATACATGCCATCAAGAAAGTTACTGGATATACATTTATATCTGCTATTCAAGAAAACGAACCACCGTCTTTCATCATCAATCTAAAGTGCGTAAATATTAAAAGGGCATCATTTTTGTACCGTCTCAATTTGAGAACGCTCAAAAATAGTTATACATGCCATCAAGAAAGTTACTGGATATACATTTATATCTGCTATTCAAGAAAACGAACCACCGTCTTTCATCATCAATCTAAAGTGCGTAAATATTAAAAGGGCATCATTTTTGTACCGTCTCAATTTGAGAACGCTCAAAAATAGTTATACATGCCATCAAGAAAGTTACTGGATATACATTTATATCTGCTATTCAAGAAAACGAACCACCGTCTTTCATCATCAATCTAAAGTGCGTAAATATTAAAAGGGCATCATTTTTGTACCGTCTCAATTTGAGAACGCTCAAAAATAGTTATACATGCCATCAAGAAAGTTACTGGATATACATTTATATCTGCTATTCAAGAAAACGAACCACCGTCTTTCATCATCAATCTAAAGTGCGTAAATATTGAAAAGTGCACATTTTTCGTCTCGTTTTAAGTTGAATTTTAGTTAACTGTAATTTGCTACACCTGACCCCTAAAAGGATTAAAACATGAATCGGATTTCAAATGGTTTTCATGCTACTCTCCTTAAGATTAAATAATATCCAGGCATCGCTGGACTATTCAGTGCAATGTTGTGGAAAGAGTATGGCTGACGCCCGGCATAAACCTTGCTTTTTGAACTAATCAATATATGATTCATATTTATTATTTAAGAAGAAAAACGGAGAAAGACTGCCATCTTTCATAGTCAAATAAAATAAGTGCACAAATGTAAACTGAAAAAACGTTGTTTACCATTAAGTATAAAGGCATAAGTCTATATTTCACTTTTGTAACTCGAGAAAGCTTCAAAATACTATAATAATAAATAAATATTGTCGGACAAATTACACAGCGTCACCTAGCCCCAAAGTAAGCGAATCTTGTGTTATGGGTACTAGGCAACTGATAAACATACGTAAATACATTTTTTTTTGTAAATACATACTTATTATACATAGAAAATACCCAGACCAATACAAACAGACATGTTCATGCACACAAATGTTTGTACTGTGTGGGAATCGAACCCACGAGCGTTGGTGTCAAAGTAGCGTAACAGCGCGTTCCACCACTGAGCCACCGAGCTCGTCACTATGAAGATTGTTACTGGATACACATTCATATGCTATTCCAAAAAATAAAAAAAACGTGTGCGTCTCGGGACGCCTGACAGAAGTGATAACTTAAACTAAGTTGAACTATTTGATATAGAAATTGTTTAACTTGAGAAAAGCTTAGGTTATTACTTAAATTTTATGTATATTAATATGATAATGTAAGGAAAGGAAATGTATTAATAAAATCTTTTATTGATAATAAAATATATTTTATTCTTAGTTACAATTGAGCCTGCCTACCGTTGCCGTATGCGTGAGAGAAAGGGAAGCCAGACAGACTGGCGCCGTAACGCGTTACGTAACGAACCGGTTTACCCTCCCATAAGAAGTTATCATTTCAAAAAGTAGTGCGTCTCGGGACGTCCGACAGAAGTGATAACTTGAACTAGTCTATGCGTGAGAGAAAGAGAAGCCAGACAGACTGGCGCCGTAACGCGTTACGTAACGAAGTTTTACCCTCCCATAAGAAGTTATCACTTCAAAATTCAAGAAATAACGAAAATAACATAATCGTAACATATTCTTTTTGTTTTTGTTTTAGCATCGCTTGGAGCAGAAAACGAAAAACGCTTAGCGTGTTATATAAAACGCATGGCTAGTGCTGGCTTTGCGCCTTTGCCCCTGACAGAAGTACAATCCGTTCTCTTGCCTATCAGTTTGCTGAAAGGCTAGGTATCAAACATACATTTTCAAAAGAAACAGAAAGGGCAGGGCAACATTGGCTTACGTCTTTTCTAGAGAGAAACAAAGATATAGCAGTCCGTCAAGCGGAAGGTCTTTCTGTCGCAAGAGCTCAAGGCATGAACAGAGAAGTAAGTGGATTTTTTAAGTTGCTTGAAGAAGAAATAATCAGAAATAATTTGACAAATAAACCTGAAAATATATTTAATGTCGATGAGAGTGGCATACAGCTGATAAACAAACCTGGAAAAGTCTTGACTGCTAAAGGAGCTAAGGACGTTCATGTGATTACGCCTCGTGAGAAAGGGGAAACTATTTCTTTGGTTGCGTGCTGCAATGCTGAAGGCCGTTTTTTACATCTGTTGTTGATTATGAAAGGTGTCAATAAAAAAGCAGAATTTGCTGATGGTTTGCCTAGTGGATCTGATGTTTACATGAATAAAAAGTCATCGTACATTAACTCGGAACTATTTCTCCGATGGTTCAAGGAACATTTTTTACCCAGAAAATCAAATATAAGGAAAACTATTTTGATTTTGGATGGGCACACTTCTCATTCAAATTCAATAGATCTGTTGGGCTTAGCAAATGATAATGATGTCATAATTATATGCTTGCCTAGTCACACAACACAAACTCTGCAACCTCTTGATCGCAGTTTCTTCAAACCACTAAAGACTTATTATAATCAGGAAGCTAATGCTTGGATGTTAAGAAATAAAGACAGAACAATCACAAGATTACAGGTTGGATCTTTAATAGGACAAGCTTGGGGGAAAGCCGCAACTGTAGGAAACGCCACATCAGGCTTCAAGGCCTGTGGGATATTTCCACTGAACCCAAATATTATACCTGACCATTTTTTTGCCATATCCGATATGATAGAAGCCACCCCAACTGTTCCGTCTACTGAAGATCAAGATCCAACAACTTTCAGAGAAACTGACCGTTCTTTTGAAGATCCAAGCCCATCAACACCACCAGCTGACAAAGAAACTCCTTCAAAGATTCTAGAAATAACAAACCTAATACCAAAATTATCACGATCGACTGTGAAGAGAAAACAATTTGCCTGTGTGTTAACATCTCCAGATAACGACCACAAGAAAACAGCTAATACTAAATTAATAAAAGGAGAAGCTAAAAAGCGCAAGCTGGCTGGTGCATCAGCATCATCATCCTTGCAACAAAATGCATCCAACCCGATTGAAAACGAGAATAATGTGTGCACTGAGTGCTGGGAAAATTATTTCCTAACGAAAAAAAAGGCTGATTGGATTAAATGTTCTTCTTGTCAAAAATGGCTTCATAAGGCATGCACAATGTACTCTCCGCATTGTAATAATTGTGGAAGAGAAATACTGCGCCAAAAAAACCAGAAAAAATTGTAGTTCATGTACAAGGACTCCAATGGCATCTCACCCACACTGTATGGGAGAGATGGCCAGTTCGTAACTTTCATTTTTCATTAATTATTATGTATTTTCAATTATAGTCCAAACCAAAAAGTATTGCTATGATAATAACCGAAATATATTTGCACTGAGAATTAAAAGTAAACAACTTCACTATACGTTTTATTTTATTTTTTGTAAACCTTCTTTCAAAAAGTATGCCGTCTCTCCCATTTTTACCCTAATAAACTTGTCCTCAACGTACCGATTCGTAAGTTTGAGAACCTACGCTCACTAGTCTTACGGCGTATTGAATGTACCATAAGCTACTCTAAGTGACTATTGCAAGAATGAAACTATTGAAGATTCAGTTCCAAGGCTGCTTGGGGTTCAAACGCTGTCCTAAATTCCCCTCGCTACTTTTGGCTTTAGTAACAATCCTAAAGTCCACAATAACAAAGCTATCTAAATGTTGTAGAAGAAGCTAAATTGTGGTTGAAACCATTTTATACACTGAATACTGCAAAAAAGAAATGCATTCTGCTAAATTACGTTTCATCTCATTATTTATCTTTCTTTATCTAGTCTGTAAAGTAGTATGTTTTACTAAGGAACCTTAACAAAAACACATCGGCTGTAGAAATTGCTATATTAATCTCGAAATAGGAGATCAGGTAACATTTCAAGAAGTGACTAAAATTAAGCTCAATGAACATTTGTCACCATAGAAAATGGCGCATTGATCTCGGAACGTGTGACGTCATTTGTCTGTAAACAAAATACAAACCGTAAAAGCTATTACTGCAATTGATTGATTAATAACAAACAAAATAAGTTACAAACAAGTCAAGTGTTACAATCTATCAAATAGCTTTAATATCAGGAGTACAATAATAGTCGTTACGGCGTGCAGTCTGATTACACACAAATGACGTCATTTTACGAGGTTTTAGGTCTTTTTATTTTTTATATATATTTCCCATGGTGATAAATATACATTATGATTAATATGAATCACTTTTTAAAATTTACTAAAACATTAAAGAAAAAGAAAAAATATGCAGTTGACGTCAAATGCGATACATATCAAAACTGGCCTTATACACCACGTTCAGAAAGAAGTATTCTAGAACTTGTATGGACCAATAATAAAAACACATGTACGTGCGATATTAAAGAAAAATCAGAAAATGTAAACGATGAAAAAACACGGCACTGGTTTCACCATCAAAAATAACGAATGACAGAAAGGAACCTACCACTCGAGATGATATCAAATTGGGACTGGCAAAATATGTCTCGAAAATGAAGTTTGAACTGGACAAACATGGGAAGTCGGACTAGCTCATAAAGATATGTAACTGAAAAAGCCCCTTCCAAAAACAAACAAGTACAGGCTGCAACATACGAGGGCGGGTCAATAAGTCGGTGACTTTAATTTCCCGTCTCTCAACACTGCTCCTGTCAACAGGCAACTCTCACTTGACGCCTGTCAAAATTAGTTAGTTATTCTTCTCTATGGCGATCTTGAAGTTTTCGCCAATGACAATGCTTATATCATCTAAACTTAGCACATTTAGTCATATCCGTGACTATGCTTAGTAAGTGATTATGTTCAGTAGGCGACTTTGCGACGGAATGGCCTTGTGAGTGTACAATCATAATAGTTTAGTTTGTGTTTGACAGCCATTGATAGCAGACTACCGCGTGTTTTGAGAAGAAAATGGAAAAAAGTGAATTTCGTGTTTAAGCATAATTTCTTGCGGAAAAAATCCATGACTCAAAGCAAGGCTAAGCTTGATAAATACTATGAGGACTCTGTACCGTCAATTTCAATGTTAAAGAAGTGGTTCACTGAATTTTGTTGTGGCCGTACAAGCACGGAAGATGCCGAACGTTCGGTAGGCCAATTCTGCTAAATAATTGCAACTGCGCGTTTACGCTTGTCACTCGAGGCGTGCAGTACTAGTGCAGTGCCAATACATGTATTCTATTAAATTTCCACACTGTTAACAGCACTGCAACCGTGCGTGTCTTGCAAAGAAACTACTTAACACCTGTCATGTTACCAGATTTCAATCAAATAAATTGGATTTTTACTTAATGTTGACCTCTATTGTTGTCAGATCGCTTAACAGTATAACGAAACGTCAAAATGTACACATTTTGACACACGCCGCGCAGCAGTGCAGTTATTTACTAGAATTGGGCTACTGGACGCCCAGTTGAGGTCTCTACCTCCGAAACAATTAAAAAAAAAACATGATACGGTGTCGGCCGATTGGAGATTGAAAGTGAGAGATTATGGAAGCCATAGGCATCGCACATGGCTCAGTGGTTACAATTTTGAAATCTGGAAATTTTGAAAATGGATCCACCACAACACACCAGAGACTAAACAGCAGTCAAAACAGAAGATTTCTCGGGGTGAATCAGCGCCAAAGAAGGCTAAGGTGGGTTTGTCAGCCAATAAAGTCATGGCGACCGTTTTTTGGGATCCACGCTGTATAATCCACATTGACTACCTTCAAAAGGGTAAAACAATCAATGGCGAATATTATGCCAACTTATTGGGTCGATTTAATGAAGATTTGAAAAAAAAAACGACGCATTTGGCCAAGAAAAAAGTACTTTTCCACCAGAACAATGCAATCGTGCACACATGTGCAGTTTCCATGGCAAAAAATCCATGAATTGGGCTACGAATTGCTCCTCATACATATTCCCCGGATTTAGCCACAAGTGACTAAATGGCTGGGCAGAAAGAGATTTGATTCCAACGATGAAATCATCTCAAAAACAAATACATATTTTGATGACCTTTTTTAACCTCTCTTTTCTCCAAAGTGATGGAGCATGTGATAAACACACGACTCCTGGCATACCTACAGGGATCACGACTTAATCAGCGACCATCAATACGGCTTTCGCCACGGTCGTTTGACTGGTGAACTTCTAGTGTATCTTACACACCGCTGGGCTTCGGCGATCGAGAGTCAAGGTGAGGCACTGGCACTGGTAGTCAGCCTACATATGGCGTTACCATCGTACGGGCTGCCAGAGGGTTTGAGCAAATAGGTTGCCAGCTTCTTATCCAGCAGATGCATTAAAGCCGTGGATGACAGTAGTTGCTCCGATAGCATAGATATCAATGCTGGTGTCCCACGGGGCTCTGTATTGTCCCAAAGGCTGTTTCTGCTGCATATCAATGAAATGGTGTCATTGAAATTAAACAATTTTTAACGGAAGTATCGCGTGTTTTATTATTTTGTTGAACCTGACCATATATGAACCATATATAATTAATCCATCCATGTCGGTAGATGTAATAATTGACTAACTAATGTAAGACAAATATCACCTTAGTCTTCCTGCGACCACGGACGCTGCAAAGCGTTCGAAACGTCAGGTTCAACAAAATAAATAAAACACGCGATACTTCCGTTAAAAATTGTTTAATTTCAATGTGTAACAATCGCGAAAACCTAAGACATGGTGTCAATTGACAGCATTCATTGTTATGCGGACGATAGCACTGGGGACACTTGTTACACTGGCCGTGCTAGAACCCTCTTTCTCTTGTGGAGGAAAGCCGCGTTAGACTTGTGTCTGAAATAGAGTGTACTTTGAGTAAAGTATCCGACTGGGAGTGGTTGAACTTTGTTCAATTCAACCCTACCAAGACACAAGTCTGCGCGTTCACCGTTAAATAAACCCCATTTGCTGTGGTCCCCCAATTCCAGAACACGCCACTAACCATTGCCAAGAGTATTGGGATTCTCGGTGTCGAGATCTCCAGCGAAGTTCACTACCGAAGTCACTTGGAAGAGAAGGTCAAGCTGGCGTCAAAGAAGATTGGTGTGCTCAACAAGAGTCAACAGTACTTCAGCGTGGGGCAAAGACTTATATCAAGTCCCAAGTCAGACCGCATATAGAGTACTGTAATCACCTCTGGGAGCACCTGGATACCAGCTAGGACCTTGTGATTCGGTACAAAGGCGAGCTGTGAGAATCGTCGATGATCCTAAACTCACACACGGTATTGAGCCCTTGAGCTTAAGGAGAGATTTCGCCTCCCTTTGCGTGTTCTACCGATTGTACAACGGGTTGTGTTCTGAGGAGTTGTTCAATATGATGACAACAACCTCGTTTTTCAATCGCACAGCTCCGACGGCTGGGGGTTCATCCTCACACACTGAACCGCAATGGTCGCGTACTGTGCTGTTCCTGAGTAGTTTTCTACAGAGAACTATTAATTTGTGGAATGAGCTCCCTGCGGAGGTTTTCCCAAGGGACTACAGTATGTATATGGTGTACTAAACTCATTTTAAAATCTACCCACAATTATAACATAACCATAAACTATAATACAAATGAGTACGATCAACTACGACTGTGTGCTTCGCATATAGCAATGGCTCTTAACCGCTGGTCCACGTATCATTATCGGACACTGGAAGCACCAGAAAAGGTCCGTTAGCTATTCTTAAATTCAGACACGGGAATTGACGAGAGTGAAACCATGGATCGTCTGCTAGTATTAATTAACAGAATTAATTTTGAAAATTTTTGGAGCCAAAAGGCAATTTGTTCTCCAATGAATCGAGAAATTGCTATACGTTACTTTGGTTTCGTCGATATAAAGTGTTTCTAGCACCAAAATTGCTTGGATGCCGATGCCGACATGCGTATTGGCTTTGGCCAGCACTAAACCAAGAATTCAGAAGTTAGTAAAGAATATTAAGTCACAATAAACGCATTAAAATATCACTTATATTAAAGTAACGTTGATACACTGTATTTTTTTATGTATAGCACAAACCATTATTCACTTATATTCGCTGTACTCATTATACCCAAACAGTAGGTGGTACAAGACAGAAATTTTGTCAAATGGTCCATCATCACTGAAAGGTTAAGAACCATTGTCATATGGTGAAGCAAGAATCGCTGTACGTGTTTCAAAGATGCTTCGCAACACGCATTTCGTTCTAAAATTAGAGATATATTGCGTAACACAAGCGGCTGTAAATAAAATTTTCTTTTGCCTACAAAATATTTATTTATTACCATATTATTGTAAGAAAGTAGAAGACAGAAGAAAAAAAAACTCACAGAAGCGAGTGAAGTATATAAGGACCGCGTCTTATGGCGTTCGGCTCTCTCTGCCTACCCCGCAAGGGACTTGGCGTGAAGATGTACATACATACATACATGTAAGAAAAATATATGTGAAGATACCAAATGGTACTAAATTACACAAGATCCAAATGTACATATGGAAATCACAAATCATTCATTCAGACACCAGAATGGCTAGCTTTTTAATAAAAAATATTTGTTTCTGATTAAACACCAAATATTTAAACAATGGTACTAAATAGTACCAAATTGGTATTACTTGCTGGTAATATTAAAACATTTATTCGCCATTTTGGTAAGTCATTACAATGACTGCATTCATCTACTAACGATAATGGATGTGTCATGGACGGTGCCAGTTCGTATAAATTAACTGGTGGCAGCACACAAAGTAGTTTAGATCAAATTGCGTGCAATAATCATCGTTTTGATTCTTATTGGGATTATTCAACTTTAGTAAATGGCAAGCATATCGTGTTACATTTAGTAAATGGCAAGGAGGGGGCTCCTTGCCATTTACTAAAGGTAACACGATATGCAATTGTACGACGCTCGATTGTATGTAGCGCCGATACTTTGTTATATTTTTCACTTCTAGACCCTGCCAGAGATTACCACTGTCTTAGGGCACCATCCATTTATTACGTAAGACGATTTAGGGGGGAAGGGGTCGACCATATCGTTGATATTCAAAACTCATTACTATTTTTTTCCCCAAAATACGCTCATAGGAAGAATTTTTTTAGCAAGCTCTTAAATACTTCACGTACAACTTGCCAAAAATGTATGACTGAAGTTTTCTGCCGCATCGAGGCTGATGTTGAGGTGGACGTGACACGTTCCACTCAGATATCAGATACGTTCCACTGGCAGATCCACCTTCGGAGTGGGTTTTTGAACTCACAGACTGATTAAAATCTAATCAAATAAAAATGAATGAAGAAGAAAATCTTTAAAACAAAACCAAAGTTGATTACTATCAAAAAATAAAAATTATTAGCACCTACAAAACAAACGTGTATTCATTTTTCCCTTTAGATTCTTTCGTAATAAATATTAAACAGGGGGGGAGGGGGTTGGTCAATTCTTACTTTTTTACATATGAAGGGGAGGGGGCCAAAAATCGTCTTGCATAATAAATGTATAGCGCCGAGGTAGAGACATGTATTCCACAGTTCATCACATATTTTTTTAATATTTTTCATCGACTTTGATGAATGCTAATACTAAATAAATGATATATTTAATTGTCATCCTTAGTCTAGCGTTATCATTATAGGTCAATACGATGTCAGAAAGGTTAAAAGCAGATTTTCATACTTTATTAGTAGGCCCAGAGTATTTGGTACAGTAGTGACACAAACAGCTATGACGATTAAGATTAATAAGTTTTAAAATCCTTGGAACGTTCAAAAAAATTTGGAGTGGTGATTTTGTACATCTACTTCTGCCATTGAGTGCTGAATGTTAATTTTACTAGAGTCACCTTAACACTATGTCATCTTGTTATCCCTTCATAACAGCTAGTAGTTCTGGAACTTCAACAGTGTAGCAGCCGTCTTCCATCTTCTCACATCTGCTCACCTGTAACGTTCCCTTGCCTTCTTCGTTTATTTGCATGTATTGTAAAGCTCGTGCTAGCATCTGATCCGTTGGTTTTGAAGGGAAATCTGCAATCAGAAAACCAATCACTTGTTTAGTCGAGCAAGAAAACTCTTTCTGATGAGTTTGATGGCGCTTTGGCTAACCGCGCTGTTACGTTACTTTGACACTAACGCTCGTGGGTTCGATTCCCACACTGGGAAAACATTTGTGTGCATGAACTTGTCTGTTTGTCTTGATCTGGATGTTTTTAAGACAGGTAGGGCGCATCAAAGCAGCCCATCTGGGGAAATACCTCCACCTCACAGAAAATCGCGGTCTAATAACAACTCCCTTGAGGGCTGTTGTGTTCCTGCATGTGAGTGAGGTCACCAATAAGCTCCTAAGGAGTTGGCATCGAGCGAGTAATACCTAATGTATTGCGAGCGTTTATAGGCTACGGTAATCGCTTTCCTTCAGGTGAGCCGTATGCCTCCCAACGTCTATAAAAAATCCTTTTTAACCCTAAGGTTCATTGTCAGTTGCAAATCTTAGTACGATAAGGTCTATTATAGCTTACACTGTCCATGTGACCATCACTATTCTATCCACGGAATAGAAAAAACAAGTGGAAGTGCTAAGTGACAAAGTTGGTACAGAAACCGTTGTCGCCAAACTCACACTTGTAAACCGATTATCCTATATTGCACTACAAATAAACAATAGCTATGATTGGTCGTTTTTGTTTTAGTCAAAAGTAGCTGAAATCAACAAATGCTACATTGGAAAATATACCTTCACAATGTCGAATAGAGTATATTTTGCTAGAGTGCAGAATGTATTTACGATGTTTTGCAATTTCAAGTCAGACTGAGTTTGATTATCGAGCAAATACTGTTACTCGACGATAGATGGCGGTGGTATCCATGGATACAATTATAAACTTAATTCATATTAGTCATAAGTTTAACATTTGCGTCTTCTGCCCCATTTGTATTGCTACTCGACCAGTGCAGCTTCAATTGTGTACATCGAATTACATTATCGATAGATACCTTAGTACTTATTCAACAAATTAAGACATTGGGAATTCAGTAAAAGCAAATCTGTTTAAAGAATGCCATGATATTCTACAATTTTGACGAGCTCGGTGGCTCAGTCGTGAACGATGCGACTTTGACACCAACGCTCGTGTGTTCGATTCCCACACAAGGCAAACATTTTGTGTGCATGAACATGTCTGTTTGTCTTGGTCTGGATGTTTTAAGAGAGGTAGGGCGCATTAAAGCAGCCCGTCTGGGGAAGTAGGTACCTCGGCCTCACAGAAAACCGCAGCAAAATAACAACTCCCTAGAGGGTTGTTGTATTCCTGCGTGAGAGTGAGGTCACCAGTAAGTTTCCAAGGAGTTGCTGTGGAAGCAGCAGAGGAGGCATCACGCGAGTGATACTTAATATATCGCAAGCGTAAATGGGCTACGGTACCCGCTTTACATCAGGTGGGCCGTTGTGTGTTATAGATAAAATAATATGCCATATTATTTATCGATAAATTTGTATTGGAATCGACGCAACACTAGCTTCGCTACTCAGGCAGAGTAGCGAAGAACTTTCGAGAAAAAAACCAGTACAATCAATCCAAAGTAGACTTTATTTTAGTGTGATAAGGTTGATATTAATTAGACGTTTTATTAAATTATTAGTAAAATTAAATAAATAAGATTTTTATAGAAAACAAGTAAAATCGTACTTATCGATGGTACGAAACACCTCCAATACTAAGGTTTATTCTACTACTATCGTTCTTGCATTCTAAAATGGAACAATACGGCATAATTATAGAAAATTATAGAATGTCATGAGAATGTTGTCGAAGACAATGTTAGAACGCGACTGGAATCAAATAAGCGTAGGTATGCGTAACAACGCTTACTTGTGGCACGCGCGCCACGCCTACTTAGCACTTCCACTTGTTTTTTCTATTCCGTGATTCTATCCTTATGACATTGTCAAGGATGTCTTTCTTCATTCAAATCTCTACTTCATCTCCGTGACTAACAATTGTTATTAAAGAAAAGCAATTACCAATGTAAGAAAAACCAAAAATAAATATTTTAAAAGTATTATTAAATTACCTTATTTTGTAAACCAAGCAATTATTGCATAAATTTCCTGTATGTGTGAAACCGCTCTAACGATTTGGATCAAATTTTGTATTTAGGTAAAGTTTTGCAGTTTATGTACATAGATATGTACCATACAAACAACACAACAAGTCGGGGGATTGTTTTTTGTCAGTGGTCCTCCGTAATGGGGGTACTCTTTCCTGACTCAGGCTGTCGAGGAGTTGCTGCGTTGACAGCGGGGGTGGCAATGCGTTAGCGAGATTATTTTTGTTGTTAGCGTGCATGGGCTACGGTAAGCGCTTTACTTCAGGCGGACCGATGCTATCCGTCGTAGTACAAAAAAAAAAGGTTGTAAAAGGCAGCTTCAATTAAATCATTGTGTATTTAACTTTTTTTTACACAACTTAGGCATACAAACATACGGCCCACCTGGTGGTAAATACCATAGTCTATGAATAATTGTAACACATAATCACTTGCGCGATGCCACCTCTGCTGATAACACCAGAGCTTACTGCTAACCCCACTTACTTGCAGGAATACAACAGCCCTCCAGGGATCTCCAGATCTACTAAAAAATGTTCGGACACTGTGAGCGATTTTTGTGTGAATCGGAACATATATAATTAATCCATCCATGTCGGTAGATGTAATAATTGAATAACTAATGTAAGACAAATACCACCTTAGTCTTTCCTGCGACCACGGACGCTGCAAAGCGTTCGAAACGTCAGGTTTCAACAAAATAAATAAAACACGCGATACTTCCGTTAAAAATAGTTTAATTTCAATCAGCCCTCCAGGGAGTTATTTGACTGCGGTTTTCTGTGAGGCGTAGCTGCTTTGATGCGTCCTACCTCTCTTAAAAATACCCAGACCAAGACAAACAGACATTAATGCACACAATGTTTGTCTCGTGTGGGAATCAAAGCCACGAAACCTTCGTATCAAAGTAGCGTTACTAAACACCAATCATCATATTTTAGTAGTTTGACTGTACCTTTGATCTCACAGTGGGACGCAAGAGCTGGGTATCCCAAAACAAATTCGGGCATCATTTTCCGCAGTAAGTTTATTGGCACCGTCTCAATGTTGCCATAGTCAATGTAGCATATATCTGCCACTTGCTCGCCACGTTTTAAACTTATGACAACACCGCGGAACCACTCTGGGTCTGAAAATTAAATTGAACAAATACAAGATACAAATATGACACAATATTGGCTTCTTTTAAGTAAATGAAACAGATATACAATGCGAAAATGGAAGAATGTAGGAGCCGAGGATGACCAAGGCTTACCCATCATGACCAAATTGGTTGTGTTTTATCTGATGTGATCAGGAGCCCTGCATGAAATGAGCTATGAATGTTATTGAAGCGAGTGAGGTTTTTATTTATTTATTTATTCATACATATTGAAATTATACAATATTGAACATTACAAATTTTAAAAAATCCAATGCGTTCAACAGTGTTCAAATAAAGAAACAAATTAGATATCATTAATAATTCTCATCGAACTTTGTAGCTTCTATATGAAATTCTCTCCTAGAGCAACTAAATACATCAAATGTTAGGTTTTTAATCAACATTTCATTAAGAGGCGCAGCGCTCTAGTCAATGGAGCGTGACTCGCCGCTGTCGTCCTCGTACCCCGGCAGGCGAACAACTCGTGGGATCGAGCTCTAATGTAGTTGTCCGGTACATATAATACAATCTGCTCCAACACTGCCTGAGTTGTGTGTGAATCCCCTGAGAAGACCAAACACAAATTCCATCAGTGCGACGGTTCGCCTCACTTCTAGAGAATTGTATCCGGCCATACCCAGTACACACATTGGCTTTTTTTTGTGGGATAAACCACTTGACTGCTTACGAAGGCTTACGTACATCACGCAAAAAATAATCAGCCTGGATATGAAGGAAAAAAAATCGGTCAAGTGCGAGTCGGACTCGCGCACTAAGGATTCCGTACCATTATCTATAAAAACGGCAAAAAAAACACGTTTGTTGTATGGGAGCCCCCTTAAATATTTATTTTATTCTATTTTTTAGTATTTGTTGTTATAGCGGCAACAGAAATACATCATCTGTGAAAATTTCAACTGTCTAACTATCACCGTTCATGAGATACAGCCTGGTGACAGACAGACGGACGGACGGACGGACGGACAGCGGAGCCTCAGTAATAGGGTTCCGTTTTACCCTTTGGGTACGGAACCCTAAAAACAAGTCAATCATAAGAAAAGGGTAGAGGAGATATATTGAAATACATTTTAACATTGCACAAACAAACCCCAAAAGCAACAAATCCAACATTTTCAGCATGGGACAACCCCGTTTTGTTGACGGTCGAATCTGTTAACTCGAGTACAGGCCGCCATTTTGGATTCGTTTCTTTATTGGCGCAGGTTATAAGAGTTTATAGTTCAATATGTCCGAAACTTGTCTGGATTAGAATAAAACTGGGGATTATGCAAGTCTTTTGGTTGCAGCAAATGCTTACGTGAGCTCTACTAATCCCCAGGAGCTCGAGAAGTTTTGGGAGACCGTACCATATATTCTGAATTTGATTAAAGGGAATAATCATATAAATTATTCGTGGATATCTGAGTGGATGGGTTAGAGAACCAAGAGAAATCTCAGGTTTCCTTTCGTCATCCAGAATGGACAACATAAGGTGGGTGACATTGTTGCTAACACTCAAGAAGTGTTACAACGGTGGAGTGAATATTATGGAGAAATTATGAGTGGGTCCCTGATGCTGACACTGCGAGAGAGCTCACATATGTAACACAACATGTACTTACATGGTGGACATTGGGCTATGCATAGTTCTTCAGGCTCAGGCAAGTAAGGCTGCTGTCCAATTTCGCTGTTGGCATATGTTGTTATCTGAGAAGATAAAGAGATAAAATTAATAAAATCTATCTATCTATAACTTCACGCCAAATCCCTTGCGGGGCAGACAGAGAGTACCGAGCGCCACGTGACTCAATCCTTAAATATCTCACTGGCTTCTTTAACATTCATTGCTCTTCTCATGCACGCTCGCCGGTTTCTAAGACACCTTCTGATAGAACACGATCAATTTGATCATGGTGGGTAAGTCTTGGCCTTCCCCGGCTCATACATCGTTCCACTTTTGCATTGTATATCTGCTTCGTCATTCTTTCATCCTGCATTCTTTCTACATGTCCGCACCAACGGAGCATGCCTCTTCTTATTTTAACAGATATACAATTAGTTAATAGATTCTGGCGTTATTTTGCGAAAGTCAAATTTACATGCAATTTCATATAACCTGCTTTGTGTGCTTCCGCCCGCACAAAGCAGGTTATATCAAATTGCATAAGATATACAATTTTAAAGTGGAAGGCTGTAGGAGTCAAGGAAGACCCAAGACTCACTAAGCATAACCTAATTGGTCGATCTATCAGAAAGTGATGTCGCTGCGATGTGGGGCTTCCCAGGAATCGGCAAACGTGTATAAAAGTGCTATGAATGTTATTGAAGCGAGTGAGGTGTAAGGACCGTGTCTTATGGTGCTCGGTACTCTCTGACTACACTCCAAGGGGCATGGTTTGAAGATATATTATACATCCATACATACAGAGATAAAATTTGCATTAGTATTTTTATACTGATGCACGTTTTATCTCGAATTTTATCTTTAACTTAGCTGGTAGGACCCATGGTCTGCACTTGTAAAAACAAGTTCAGACCATGGGGACTACCGGGTAAGGTAAAGACGATTCAGGTCTAATTATTTGATGCCGAATATATATAACTGCAGTACATGTTAATGGCGACAGTTTTCATCAGAGTTCTGCAGGCTGTTTGATCGTATGCGCAACTCTACTAGTTTATGGTAATTTTTTGGTAGTTTTTAGAAACGTTTTAGTATATTTGCTCCTCACTTTCTCTTTTTTGGTAGTTTTAGAAACGTTCTAGTAAATTTGCTCACTTTCTCTGCTAGCTAAATGAACAATTTCTCCGCAT
Source organism: Pyralis farinalis (assembly GCA_947507595.1). Taxonomy (NCBI): domain Eukaryota; kingdom Metazoa; phylum Arthropoda; class Insecta; order Lepidoptera; family Pyralidae; genus Pyralis; species Pyralis farinalis. The sequence continues at coordinate 37,769,816 of OX382263.1, read as the reverse complement.
AGAGAAGGCTTCATTTGTATTGTACAATGTACTGAGGTTTGTACCCAACTTCAGTAGTCTATAGTTATTTTAGATAGCTTTTAGTCACATTTTAGTACATTTGCTTTACTTTCTCTACTACCTCAATGAACAAATTCTCCGAATAGAGAAGGCTTGATCTGTATTGTGCTCAGATACTAAGGTTTATTTGTATATCCAACTGTAGTAGTTTTTGAATTTTATTGGTAGTTTTTAGCCTTGTTTAGTAGAATCTTACCTTGTTAGCTAGCTCTGTGAACACACGATCCGCATACGGCTCGCCGCGTTGGTAGCCACATATGTAGCCGTTGGCGAGCGTGTTGGCATCAAGCACCTCCAAGGTACATCCGCCAGGAGGCAGTTCCAAGTATTCCAGCACCTTGAACATCACCGGAGGCATAGCTGGAACAACATAAATTAAACTGGTCAAGTTTTAATAATAATAAATAAATATTGTCGAACAAATTACACAGCACCACCTAGCCCCAAAGTAAGCGAAGCTTGTGTCATGGGTACTAGACAACTGATAAACATACGTAAATATTTTTTTTTTTTGTAAATACATACTTATTACACATAGAAAATACCCAGACCAAGACAAACAGACATGTTCATGCACACAAATTTTTGTCCTGTGTGGGAATCGAACCCACGAGCGTTGGTGTCAAAGAAGCGTAACAGCGTGTTCCACCACGGCGCCACCGAGCTCGTCATTTGAATCGTTTTTCCGTTTCCCCGTTGAGGCCCGCGTGGCTGAATTCCGCCATGCGCGTTACGGCGCCAAGTATATAACGGGCCTCAAGGCGTGAAACAACGTAAGGAGGCATACAGTAGGCCGACTAAAAACTGCAACTGCACTGCGGCGTGTCAAAATGCGTACATTTTGACGTTTAGGTATTCTGTTAAGCGATCTGACAGCAGCGACGTTGCAGCACCGCTGCAGTAAATGACTCGCTATTCTTGTAAAAAAAACATACTCTGCATCTGCACGTTACCTGCAATATAATCGTATTCTGATAAATTGTTTTGACATTTGTATAGCGGTGACAGAAGTTTTGAAGGAGTTTATCTGCAGTTTTGTTAACGTAACTCTTGAGCAACGTTTGCGAAGTGAAATTAATATTCAGAAGCGGTGATTTATTGTACAAAACATTTGTTTTGGTTTGGGAGACGTTTGTAGAAATATATGCCGGCAATCAAGGCAATGGGGCTTGAAACTACAGGAGGCATTATTATGTAAAAATCCAATTTATTAGATTGAAATATGAGAACACGACAGGTGTTAAGTAGTTCATTTGCATGATAAGCACAGTTGCAGTGCAGCATACGCAGTTCCAGCGTAGTTGCAGTGCAGGAAACTTTAATAGAATACACGTATTGGCACTGCACTATTCCTGCACGACTCAAATGACAAGCGTAAACGTGCAGTTGCAGTTATTTAGCAGAATTGGCCTACAGGCAGATGGCCTACCTGATGTAATGTGGTAAACGATAGCCTATGAACGCTTGCAATACAGATACTATTGCTCGCATATTGCTACCACTACTGCCAACACAGAAAATCCTCACGAGCTTTATTTTTATATACCACTAGGGTGGCAAACGCGTACGGAATGCGTAAGCAGTTACCATAGCGTATGGACATTTGCAACACTAGGGGTGTCACTCTTGTGTTGCCAACCCTTAAAGCTTACTGGCAGCTTACTCGCTTGCAGAAACACAACAACCTTCCTGCTATGGTTTTCTTCGCTGCTATTATTTGCGAAGTAAAGGCATTTCCCCAGTCGGGCTGCTTTGATGTGCCATACGACTCTTTAAAATACCCAGTCCAGGACAAACAGACATGTTCATGCAAACAAATGTTTGTCCTTTGTGGGAATCGAACCCAAGAGCGGTGGTGTCAAAGTTTTGACGAGCTCGGTAGCTCAGTTGTGAATGACGCGAATTACGTCTTGGTCTGAGTATTTTAAAGGATGTTTAAAGAGAGGTAGGGCGCATCAAAGCGGCCCGTCTGGGGAAGTACCTCCACCTCACAGAAAACCGCAGCCAAATAACAACTCCCTAGAGGGTTGTTGTGTTCCTGCGTGTGAGTGAGGTCACCAGTAAGCTCCCAAGGAGTTGCTGTGTAAGACAGCAGAGGAGTGTAGTAATATATTACAAGTTAATAGGCTGCTTTACATCAGGTGGGCCGTATGCTTGAATGCCTCCCGACGTTGTATAAAAAAAGTAGCATTGTAGTCCCTTGCGGGGTAGGCAGAAAGAGAGACCGAGTGCCTTTAGACCCGGTCTTCACAAACCACGCTCGCTTCTTTAACATGCATAGCTCCTTTCACACGCACGCGATTCCTAGGGCTCCTGACTCCACCCTCTGCCTACTCATGACCAATTTGGCAGTGGCAGTCTTGACATTCATCGGCACTTACAGCCTTCCCCTTTCCCATTGTTTATCTGTTTAGTTATTCTTTCATCCTGCATTTCTACATGTCCGTACCAACGGAGCATACTTTTTCATATCTCAAAACCGACATTCTCTTTCAAAGGAACTTTCTTTCTCACTTCATCATTACGAGCGCGGTCAGCAAGCTTTACGTCACAAATTTTGCGCAATTCACGCATCTCGATCGCGTTTATTCTACTTCCATATTGACATACCCGGTTTTCACTAAATATATGAAATCATTTCTATTACTATTCTATTTTGACGAGCTCGGTGGCTCAGTCGTGAGTGACGCGACTTTGACACCAACGCTCGTGGGCTTGATTCCCACACAAGGCAAACATTTGTGTGCATGAACATGTCAGTTTGACTTGGTCTGGATGTTTTAAGAGAGGTAGGGCGCGTCGAAGCAGCCCGTCTGGTGAAGAACCTCCAACTCACAGAAAACCGCAGCCACATAACAACTCCCTAGAGGGTTGTTGTGTTACTGCGTGTGAGTGAGGTCACCAGGAACCTCCCAAGGAGTTGCTGTGAAGCAGCAGAGGAGGCATCGGGCGAGTGATAATTAATATATCGCTAGCGTTAATAGGCTACGGTACCCACTTTACAACAGGTGGACCGTATGCTTGTAGGGCTCCCGACGTTGTATAAAAAAAAAATCTAGCGATTATACCTGCCTACCCGGCAAGGCATTTGACATGAAGATATTTATAAATGAATGGTGACCAGTCAGAACCCGTTATATACGTTTTCCCATACATGTATGTATATGTATATCTTCACGCCAAGTCCCTTGCGGGGTAGGCAGAGAGAACCGAGCGCCATAAGACGCGGTCCTTGCATACTTCACTCGCTTCTGTGACATTCATAGCCCTTTTCATGCACGCTCGCCAGTTCCTGGGGCTTCTGACATCACCTTCTGATAAAACACGACCAATTTGGTCATGGTAGGTTAGTCTCGGCCTTCCTCGGCTCCTACATCCTTCCACTTTTGCATTGTATATCTGTTTCGTCATTCTTTCGACCCGCATTCTTTCTATATGTCCGAACCAACGGAGCATGCCCTTTCTTATCTTAACACCGACACTCTCTTTTAGACCAACTCTTTCTCTCACGTCTTCATTACGAACGCGGTCAGCAAGCGTTATGCCACAAATTTTGCGCAATGCTCGCATCTCGACCATATCGTTTTCCCATACATTTCGCGGTCATATATGACCACCCGGGTTTCGAAGGGTTAAAGAATGTAAAGAGGTATGTAAGAATCGAATCACGTGCCGCTCGGTCCTCTCTGCCTACCCCCCAAAGGGATTTGACGTCTAGTTATAGATAGATAGATATTTATAGATAAAATAATTCCTGCATGCATACCCATAACCTTGCAGCCTTCTTCCTCCATCATCTTCCAAACGGGCTTACTCATCTGGTCCACCTTCTCGTTGAGAGACTCCTTGGTTTTCACTACAGTCAGGCAGACTGTGCTACCGCTTGGGACTTTATCAACCTTGGAAGGTATTGTCTGTGAATATTAAAATTATATATTAGATGCTGCTCAATGTACACAACAAAACAATACATATGTGCATGCGCTTAACGAGTTCGGTGGTGCAGTTGTTGATAACGCCACTTTGGTAACAATGCTTGTGAGTTAATTTCCACAGAGGACAAACATTTGCATGCGTGGAACATGTCTGTTTGTCTTTGCTGGGCATTTTTAAGAGGTAGAGCTCATTCAAAGCAGCCGGTCTAAGGAAGTATCTCAAAAAAAACTGCAGCCAAACAACTACATGGAGGATTTTTATGTACCTATGAGTAAGTGAGGTCACCAGTAAGCTCCTAAGTAGTTACTATATCTATGTGTACAACAAGGGTAAATGATAGAATGTAGCAACAACAAACGGTATCCCCTGATTGTGTTATCATCTGTTCTCGCTATGGAATACCTTTACGGCATTATCAAGGTACGAAAATACCTTTATAATGCCGTAAAGGCGAAACCAGTCGGTAAAAATAATTATTAAATAAAATTGTGAAGTGGAATCTGTACAAGTGCAAGTATTAACATTAACGCGATGTCTTCAAAATTCCACCAAGCGCCTACAATCAACATAATTAAAGACTTATTCATGACAAAAACAAAACATCTCCATGGACAGTGTCATAATCCAAGTACTGCTGAAGCCCGAACGGCTCTGTCTATGCTTTTTGAATATTATTAGACAGTTATCTATTTATCTTCAATCAATGTAAGCTTAATAAAGGATATTAGAGCAGTGTTAGTCTAGTGGACAAGTAATCAGAATATTAAACAATTGATTCCTGGTTCAAATCCTGGTGTGGCCGTATACCACAAACTTTTTGACGAGCTCGGTGGCTCAGTCGTGAATGACGCCACTTTGACACCAACTCTCGTGGGTTCGATTCCCACACAAGACAAACAATTGTGTGCATAAACATGTCTGTTTGTCTTGGTCTGAATGTTTAAAGAGAGGTAGGGCGTATCAAAGCAGCCCGTCTGGGGAAGTACCACCACTTCACAGAAAACCGCAGCCAAATGACAACTTCCTAGATGATTGTTGTATTCGTGTGAATGAGGTCACCAGTATGCTCCCAAGGAGTTGCTGCATAAGTAACAGAGGAGGCATCGCGTGAGTGATACTTAATATATTACAAGCGTTAATAGGCTACGGTAGCCGCTTTACTCAGGTGGTACCGTATGCTTGTATGCCTCCCGAAGTAGTATAAAGAATCGCTCGACTATGTATAAAGGCACCTCGCGTTCAGAAAAACTTTGCGTTTTAGCGCCTAAATATCTCCGAGACTTGAGCCTATTGACCAGTGGGAAAGTATTTTAAGCAATAAGCAGATAAGTAGCGCGACGTTGATCAGTGTACTCGCCAATAAAAGCTACGTGTTCGTTCTACTTTGCCCCGCGACCTTAGCGTTGAATTGAGTAACTATGTAAATTCAGTCTCGTCGATTCTTCACTTTTAGGGTTCCGTACCTAAAGGGTAAAACGGACTCTATTACCGAGACTCCGCTGTCCGTCCGTCCGTCCGTCCGTCTGTCACCAGGCTGTATCTCATGAACCGTGATAGTTAGACAGTTGAAATTTTCACAAATGATGTATTTCTGTTGCCGCTATAACAACAAATACTAAAAAAACAGAATAAAATAGATGTTTAAGGGGGCTCCCATACAACAAACGTGATTTTTTTGCTCGACATTGATAACGCTTGAAATATTCACAAAATATTTAGTTATATATTCACTTTAAAATAAATAATTAAATTAAAATAAAACAAATATTTAAGGGGGGCTCCCATACAGTACGGAACCCTTCGTGTGCGAGTCCGACTCGCACTTGGGCGGTTTTTATTCTCCGTTCGTGTTCCTGACCCATTCGGTGGGAGAACCCTTCATGATTGCCTGGTTTTTATTCATTTAAAACTCACCAGTATCAATTCTTCGGCGGAATCCCTCAGGTCCTGCAGCAGTTTGATGGCAGGCGCCTTTATCTCCGTGCATGTCAATTGTAAACTTGCTTGTGATGCCACCGTTGGGTTCTTGGTCAAGTCGTACTCCGGAGGGCACGGGTACAAGTTCTCGAGTTGAGTCACTTCTTGGTTGGCTATAAAAAGGAAATTTTAAGTTTGTAATGAACTTGACGAACTCGGTGGCGCAGTGGTGAAACGCGCTATTATGCTACATTGACACCAACGCTCGTGGGTTCGATTACCACACACGACAAAAATTTGTGTGCAAGAACGTGTCTGTTGGTCTTGGTTTGGGTGCTTTTAAGCGAGGTAGGGCGCATCAAAGCAGCCCGTTTGTGTAAGTACTTCCACCTCTCGGAAAATTGCAGCTAAATAACAATTCTGTAGAGGGTTGTTGTGTTCCTGCGTGTTCAGTAAGCTCCCAAGGAGTTGCTGTGTAAGCAGCAGAGGAGGCATCGCGCGAGTGATACTTAATATATTACTAGCGCTAATAGACTACGGTAACTGCTTTACAACAGGTAGGCCGTATGCTTGTATGCCTCCCGACGTAATATAAAAAAAAATAAAGTAACAAAAAACAATGACGTTAGCGCATTGCCACCCTCGCTGTTAACACAGCAACTCCTCGTCTGGCGACCTCACTAACTCGCAGCAACGCAACAACCCTCCAGGGAGTTGTTATTTGGCTGCCGTCTTTTGTGAGGTGGAGGTACTTCCCCAGTCGGGCTAACGTCGCGCCCTACCTCTCTTTCGCCAGAGCCTCGTCCGTTGATAATCGGGTTGCACCACGTGCAGGGGAGGTTGGCTTTGGCTCTCTGACATTGAGCCCATACACCCCTTTGTTTGTAATTGTAACAAGCTACTTACCAAACTCGATGTATTCCAGCATACATTTATTTTGTTTTGTATTTGTACGCATGCAAAGCGCACGGTAATGTATTCCATCACTGTATTTGCCCACCACTGTCGAGCCTTTTGGGGGGAGCTCTTTGAGAGGGCTCGCTGAAATAAAACAAAATTACAATCAATTACTTGAAATACAGGAGTTGAGACAGGTTCGAATCTCAGGCATTTTTACCATTAAAATTCGTAATTTCAGATTTACGTACATATTTCTAATTTCTACCTGCTCGGCGGTGAAGGAAAACATTATGAATAAACCTGCACGTCCACGATTTATATTTCGAAAAACGTAATAGTATGATCGTACCTAACAAAGGTCTGGTCTTCCCTGTGTTGTGGAGCTCTGACGCTCCATGTAATAAAAATCAGTATCTTCGCCAAATCCTTAGTCTTAGGCAACGGACCCCGCCAATACTAATGGATTAGGAAACGGATAATGCTCGAAGAACAACAGAAAATGCTAGGCAAACAAACCCAAACTAGACTTTCTGTTATACAACGTAGGGAGGGATACAAGCATACGGCCTACCTGATGTAAAATGGTTACAGTAACCCATGAACGCTTGAACATAAAAAGCATCGCTAGAATGTTGTCACCGTTGCTGCTAACACAGCAACTCCATAGAAGCTTAAACAATCTCACATTTGTTTTATACAACATCGGGAAGCATACAGCCCACCTGATGTAAAGCAGTTACCATACCCTATTAACGTTTGTAATATATTAAGTATCACTCGCGCAAGGCTCCTCTGCCGCTTACACGGCAACTCCTTAGGAGCTTACTGGTGGCCTCACTCACACGCAGGAACACAACAACCCTCTAGGGAGTTGTTATTTGGTTGCGGTTTTCTGTGAGGTGGAGGTACTTCCCAAGACTTTGCTTTGATGCGCCCTACCTCACTTAAAACACCCAGACCAAGACAAACAGACATGTTCATGCACACAAATGTTTGCTCTGTGTGCTAATAGAATCCACGAGCGTTGGAGTCAAAGTCCGCAACATTGACGACTGAGCCACCGTGCTTGTCAACGTGAAGTTATACATATATACATAGCTGCTAATTTTACGAGTGTGCTCAAGATACATATAATACCGGAGAAGAAGAAAGAATGACGACGATGTAGTAGCTGAGGAAGACCAAGATTCGCCTACCACGAGCAAGTTGGTTGTTTGTTTTATAAGAAAGTGATGTCAGGAACCCTAAGAATAGGCGAACGTGCATAAAAAGAGTTACTAAATGGCAAAGAAGCGACCGAGGTGTGTAAGGAACACGGTTTAGGGCGCTCGGTTCTATCTGCCTACCACCCAAGGAACCTGGCGTGAAGATATACTCTACCACAACTACTAATTAACTAGATATTTTTGACGCCAAATTCCTTGCAGGGTTAGACTGACGGCACCTAGCGTGATATGACCTCCCGTCCTTACTCATATCACTGGCCAGAATAAAAACTAAAATCAAGATATTTAACATTCATAGCTGAATAAATAGATATAGATATTTATTTATAGTGTTAACGAGGAATCCCTATGAGCACCTCCAACCTCAATCACCAGACCAGCTCGTCGTTATTGTCGTGAAAAACAACATTAAATTGCCAAGTCCAAAAAACTCTCACCATTAGCTGCAGACATATGGACGTCCTGCAAGACCTGTTCATATTTCCTCGTGGAGGCTGCATCAGATGGTCTCAACACCAGATTCCCTGTCTCCGTCACATCCATGATGACCATCTTTGAGTTGTTCACTAAGTCCGGACGTTCTACTTTTGGGATCACAACCTCGGCTCGAACTGTGAAGTTAAACAGGTTATTGTTACAGATTAGTCTAGTGTTTGTAATGTAAATGTACAGTAAATGCAACGAAATATTTGACCAACTTTCATATTTATTGTGAAATCACTAATTCCTGGATATATATATATATATATATATATATAATTCTTCTGTACGTGTGTTTATCACCTAACTCTTCCTAAACGGCTAGACCGATTTGGATGAAATTTTGTGTGTATATTTCAATCGTAATAAGTATATATTTCAAGATCTGGTAGGTGGCGTTGATGTCTGTATGTCAATAAATCTTGTAACTGAATTTAATGCATGAAGAGGTTGACGAGTGTGGAAGAAGCGAGAGGGGTATGGATGGATGTTGTGATATATCGATAATGCGCGCCGAGCTTCAGGTCTTGTTTTATTATACGCGACAGACTCCTAGCAGGAATCTTTATTTCTCTCGATAAGATTTTTTGTTTCCTAATGGGATTTCGGCGAACTCTGGCTTTAAAAGCATTAACAGCCTTTGTAGTTCTAACAGCACGCGATTGCCCTGATCTTTTATGGTCTTCAACAGAGGAAGTGTTGATATATCTGTTGATAGTACGATATCCGAACATACGGCTGACACCAAGTTTTTAAAGTGTCTTAAATATGGCTGACGGCTCCATACCCACTTTATGCAAGGCAATCACTGCAATCCTATTTTCTTTAACACCCCATTCCATATTGTAATTTGATTTTATTATCAAGCGAAAAAAATATGTAAAACGGCAATCGAAAGAAGTTTTTAACATAATAAATGCGCTCCAAATTCAAAATAATTTGAACAGTTGAAAGAAGAAAAGACTATGTAACAGTTTTTATCGCCAGACTAGTTATATTTTTTTGACTTTTTTTGAATATTTGAGTGTTGGAACTCGGAAAAGTGACCATTTGGAGCCCCGCACACAGGTGCCCCTAAATATCTGGAATGCAATTGATCACTTTATTTCCTTGTATGCACAATTTGAAGGAAATTCAAAACGGAAGTCTTTTGAATAGGTCTACTTGAAATATGCGTGACTTACCAATGGTGTTATTAGGTTGGGATGTTTGCGTTGTGGGGTACTCAACTTCGGGCCTCCAACGGGAGACTTCCCCATCACCAACCGCAGCGCCAGACTCTGTATTCACGAGACTGAGTGTGTAACCAGACGGGGTTTTGGACACGATGGTGCACGACAGACAGTCTCCAACCTGTGATGATAATGGAATTTTAACAACAAGATCGATTGGAAGAGAGAAAATATATTTTTTTTTATACAACATTAGGAGGCCTCGTCTTAGGTTTTCGCGATTGTTACACATTGAATTAAACAGTCTTCCTGCGACCACGGACGCTGCAAAGCATACGAAACGTCAGGTTCAACAAAATAAATAAAACACGCGATACTTCCGTTAATAATTGTTTAATTCAAAACATTAGGAGGCATACAAGTATATGTTTCACCTGATATAGAGCAGATACTGTAGCAATGAACGCTTGCAACACATTAAGGAGCTTTTACTGTCACCTCACTCGAACACAACAGCCCAGGGTGATGTTAACTGGCTGCAGTTTTCGGTGAGGTGGGAGTACTCCCCCCGACGGGCGGGCTGCTTTGATTAGTAATGCTACTTGGACACCAAAGCTAGTGGATTCCTAATCTATTTAAGATGTTTATGTTGGTCTTGGTCTGGGTGTTTTAAGAGGTAGGGCGCAACATAGCAGCCCATTGAGGAAAGTAACTCCATATCACAAAAAACTGCAGACAAATAACTCCTTGGAGGATTGTTTTGTTCCTACGTGCGAATGAGGTCACCAGTAAGCTCCTAAGGAATTGTTGTGTCAGCTGTAGAGGTGGCATCACGCGAGTGATAACCTCAATAGGGAATGTTTGATGACTGTCCTTTTTTTTTGAGGTTTTTACTATCACAGACTAACCTACCATGTCCAAATTGGTCATGTTTTATCAGAAGGTGATGTCAAGAGCCCCAGGAACCGGCGAGCGTGCATGAAAAGAGCTATAAATGTCACAGAAGCGAGTGAAGTATGCAAAGACTGCGTCTTATGGCGCTCGGTTCTCTCTGCCTACCCCGCAAGGGACTTGGCGTGAAGATATACATACATACTATTACCACATCTTAAAGACAAATCGCTTTCGGGGCAGGCAGAGAGAACGGGGCGCCACATTACGCTTCTTTTTCAAGTTTGTGTAATATGTACCTTAACATTCGCAGCATCAAGGCGGCAACTAAATTCGGGCAGTGCTTCGTACTTGGGTGGCAGCCGCTTGCACTTGTCGGTGGGCAGCAGTGGCAGCACTTTGGACGAGTCGAGTAGGGCGATCCGACCGCCACCTAGCGAGCGGGCACGGTACCAGCCTCCGTCCTCTGGACTGAGGTACGAGAATGTCTCGCCAGGAGACGGACTGTGAAAGAAAAGTTTATATATAAACCCCACTACACCCACTGCTGGGATGCAGGACTCCTTCCAACCGAAGGGGTTTGAAGCATACTCAACTGCGGATTGACGGAGACTGGTTTTGAAGCTCGAAGGCCATTCGCTTAGCTTAACTACTGTCATCTATTGACAACAATTGGGCCCTCCGAAGCACGTAGAAATTCGAGATAAAACCAGCCATCCATACACAGACTGCGGTCGACGTTGGTTAACCTGCGTCTTTGGTTAGAATGACATGTGTAGTCTCGAATACAAACCCTGTTGCAATAAAAAACGGCCAACTCAATACTTAAACGAGACTTACTGAGAAGTTTATATTCAATATTTATAAACTTCACGCCAAATCCCTTTTACTCGAGCTGGCAAGAAAAACGCATAAAAATTACATTTGATCAACTCCGGTGAAGCGGTAATGTCCTTCAGGGGTCAACTTTTTTTTAAATATATACAACGTCGGGAGGCATACAAGCATACGGCCCACCTAATGTAAAGCAGTTACCGTAGCCTATGAACACTTACAGTACAATACGTATCGCACTTCTGCTGCTGAAACACAACAACTCTCCAGGGAGTTGTTATTTGGCTGCGGTTTTCTGTGAGATGGAGATACTTTCCCAGACGGGAAACTGCTTTAATGCGCCCTACCTCTCCTAAAAACTCTCAATGGTATATAATCAGTGTAAAAAAACATATTTGAGTTCACTTTGAAAGCAGTAGAAAGTGACTTTTGTACAGGTTTATATTTTAAAAATTAAAAGGAATACATACGTAATTTCATTTTTGTCAGCCTCACAATCAACCGTGTAGTCTTCACAGATGGCAGTGTAGCTGGCTCCGTGGTTCTCGTGCATGGCCAGACATATGAACCCTGGCTTCTTGGTCGCACACGCTGATGCCACGTTGTCTATGGACAGGAGAACGGTGTCCCCGATTGATAGAAGATCTATGAGGTAGCTGTGAAGGATGACAAAATATAATAAAAAAAAGTATTAAAATACATGCTCCGTTGGTTCGGACATGCAGAAAGAATGACGAAACAGATACACAATGCGTAAGTGGAAGGGGATGTAGGAGCCGAGGAAGGTTAAGACTTACCTACCATGAACAAATTGATCGTGTTCTATCAGAAGGTGATGTCAGGAGCCCTAGAAACCGGCGAGCGTGCATGAGAAGAGCAATGAATGTTAAAGAAGATATATATAGAATAAAATACAGCGGATTTCATCAATAACGACCTCGGTTGTAACAACTTTTTGGTTATAGCGACGTCAAACTTACATCCCTTGAATTTAAAGCATACTTTCGTAGGAAATTTATTTGGTAATAGCGACTTTGGATATAGCGTCAATTTCGGATATAGCCACTTGTTTTTATGAACCATTTATGACAAATTCCTAGAAATCCCTTGTGGATATTGGGACTCAGTTGGCAAAAATACAAAGACTCATTCATAAAACTATTAACAATTAAGGGTTCTCATCCTCTGTTTACATTCACAGATGGTCAAATGCTTTGTTTGTATGTAGAACTATGTGTACAAAGTTAAACTTATGAATCAGCAATAGCAACTTCCTGTGAGTGAACAGTGTTTTTTTAAACTCTGTGAATATGGCTCCTAGACGTACATTTACTGTTAAAGAAAAACTGGACATCTGTTATAACAATGCTCAAAAAGTACTGTTTATTTGGTGAAGGCCAAAATAATTTAGATGTAGAAGGAATTATGAAAATGGAATACAGCTTACAGTGTGCACAAAAAACTAAACTTAGACAGTGCATATAACATAACATAATTAAATAAATGATAAGTAAATATGTACATGACTTTTTATTATTTCGGATATAGAGACCTCCGGATATGGCGACGATATTAAAGTGGTCCCTCCGCCGTCGTTATAACCGAAATTTCACTGTACATAGATTAAAATACATATCTATGCTTATACATACACATTCATACATACTCATATATTTAAGTATTATTGGTTACTCTATGGCCATATACTAAACATCATAGCATTAGCTCGTTTCCTACAATTAGAACGGTTACAACCTATTTCAAGCACCAATCCTTATTTAGCATAGATAAATTTAAAGTTATTATTTTGGCTGCGGTTTTCTGTGAGGTGCAGCTACTTACCCAGGCGGGATTCTTTGATGCCTCCCTACGTCATAAAAACACCCAGGCCAAGACAAACAGACATGTTCATGCACACAAATGGTCGTCCTGTGTGGGAATCGAACCCTCAAGCGCCGGTGTCACAGCATCGCTACTAACCACTGTGCCACCTCACGTCAAGTTTACAATTAATACACTCATAAAAATAAAACTTACTTCTTTGGCACGATTTTCTTCTCCGGCATAACATCATTCAAGGTACCAGGTTTCAATGCAGGTTTCACGTCCGGTTTCGGTTCCACTGTCTTCTCTGGTTCGGATGTCACCGGCCTGGGAACCATCACTGGGGTTGGTTTGTTCAATGGACTCTCATTAGGCGTGGTTTGTTTTGGATTGGGTTCCGCTGGTTGGGGTTTATGTTCCATTGCTTGGTTGTCTGCTGCAGACAAAATAAAATTATTATTTTCTTCCTATCGTACAAGGATACGGCCCACCTGATGTTAAGCAGTTACAGTAACTTGCGACACATTAAGTGTAGTATTGTACAAGGTAAATAGATAATTGAAATTAAGTATCATTCGCGCGATGCCACCTCTAGTGCTAACACAGCAACTCTTTAGGAGCTTACTGGTGACATCACTCACACGCAGGAATACAACATAACAGACATGTTCATGAACACAAATGTTTGTCTTGTGTGGGAATCGAACCCACGAGCGTTTGTGTCAAAATCGCGTCATTCACGACTGCGCCACTGAACTCGTCAAAACTCTTCACTGGTGATCTATCTTGCAGAAACACAAAACACGTTTAGGGAGTTGTTATTTGGCTGCAGTTTTCTGTGAGGTGGAGGTACTTCCCCAGTCGGGCAAATTCACTTACTCCAATTTTTCTTATAATACAATTGAAGAGTATGATGGCGTTATTACGGATGCCACTAAACGAACACGCAACTGACTGACTGAACTGTTGTCGACCAATGACAGTCATTGTTGTATTTTATGTGAGTGAGGTCACCAATAAGCTCCCAACGAGTTGCTGTGTTGGCAGCATAGGTAGCATCACACGAGTGATACTTAATTTATTACCAGTGTTCATAGGCTACGGTAACCACTTTACATCAGGTGGATCGTATGCGTCCCGACGTTATATAAAAAAAAGTCCAGCTGCGGTAATTGCTTACGACCATAACCGGATCGTATGCTTGTTTGCCACTTTAGTGGTATAAAATCAAAAGTAATCTGCCAGTGTTTTTACGACAAGAAGAAAAGATGAATATTAAAGCTATGACTATTAAAGAAGCGAGTGAAGTGTGCAAGGACCGCGTCTTTAAGCGCTTGGTTCTCTCTGCCTACCCCGCAAGGGTCCTGGCGTGAACATGTACATACATACATACAAGATAATATAAGAAACTCTAACTCTTAGGTTTTCCCCACTCCTCCTCTTCCTCATCTGCAGCGTTCTTGGTGAAGTCCTGGCGAGGCCGCCTGTCGCTCTGGTTACGGTTTTGATGGTTCGCGCCCTGATTGCGGTTGTTGAAGCGGGCGCCGCCACCGCCGCGGCTGTTCGTGTTGAAGTTCCGGGTTGAGTTGTGTCTGTTCGGACCGGGTGCTGTGAAAACCTGCCCAAGAAAAAGAGAATATATATTCTGGTGAATTCAATGGCTCAGTGGTTAGTGACGCTACTTGGACAGGAACGCTCGTGGGTTCGATTGCCACACAGGACAAACACTTTTTTTAGTTAATAGATTCAGGCGTTATTTTGCGAAAGGTTAGATTAAATTGCATGTAAACATTTTTTTTTATACTACGCGGGAGTCATACAAGCATACGATCTACCTGATGTAGAGCAGTTACCGTAGCCTATTAACGCTTGAGATATATTAAGTATCACTCGCGCGATTCCTCCTCTGCTGCTTACACAGCAACTCCTTGGGAGCTTCCTGGTGACCTCTCTCTCACACAGGAACACAACACTCCATGGAGTTGTTATTTGGCTGCGGTTTTCTGTGAGGTGGAGGTATTTTCCCAGACGCCCGCTGCTTTGACGCGCCCTACCTCTCTTTTTGTACTGTGTGGGAATATCACCCAGCGATATGACGCTAAGAATTGTCATTTACCTTATTCTGTTTGTCATTATCTGTATCTTCTTGCACAGCAGGTCTGTTGTTCACTTGTTCTCGCTTCATATTCCTTGCGGGGGAGTGCGGCTGGCGGAGCGGGGCGGCCGGTAGCACCCTGTTATACAAACATACTATAGGTATTTAAACTGCGATTTGAGAGCTTGATGGCGGCGTTCGCACGTTTAGCCGTCGGTCCTGGTTGTCGATAAAGGTATGTATATCTTCACGCCAGGTCCCCTGCGGGGTAGGCAGAGAGAACCGAACGCCATAAAACACGGTCCTTGCACACCTACTTTCTTTAACATTCATAGCTCCATTCATGCACAATGCATTAGAAATACTAACATCACCTTCTGATAAAACACAACCATTTGGTCATGGTAGGTGAGTATTGGTCTTCCTCGGCTCCAACGTTTTTTTTTTTTATACAACGTCGGGAATCATACATGCATACGGCCCACCTGATGTAAAGCGGTTACCGTAGCCTATGAAAGCTTGTAATACATTAAGTATCACTCGCGCGATGCCTCCTCTGCTGCTAACACAGCAACTTCTTAGGAGTTTTACTGGTTACCCCACTCCCACGCAGGAACACAACAACCCTTTAGGGAGTTGTTATTTGACTGCGGTTTTCTGTGAGGTGGAGGTGCTTCCCCAGACGGGCCGATTTGATGCGCCCTACCTCTCTACATCCTTACACTTTCCTATTGTATATCTGCTTCGTCATTCTTTCATACTGCATTCTTTCTGTCGATAAATGACAGTCGTTAGCTAAGTCAGTGGCCTTCGGGCGGCTTGAAAACACTGGCCTCCGCCAATCCGCATTTGAGCAGCGTGGTGGAGTATGCTCTAAACCCGTTCGGTTGAAGGGAGACCCGTATCCCTGCAGTGAGATGAGTTAGGTTTGGTGTAGTAGTAACACAGTAGTTTTTTTTATCAACGCGTGGAGGAATACAAGCATACGGCCCGCCTGATGTAAACGGATTACCGTAGTCTATGAACGCTTGCAATACATTAAGTATATAGTATCGAGTGATCCTTAATGTATTGCCAGCGTTTATAGGCTACGGTAACTGCTTTCCATCAGGTGTGCAGCATTCTTGTAGCCTACCGACGTTTTTTTTATTTTTTTTATACTACGTCGGGAGGTATATAAGCATATGGCCCACCTGATGTAAAGCGGGTACCGTAGGCTATTAACGCTTGCGATA
The DNA here is from genome assembly GCA_947507595.1 of Pyralis farinalis. Taxonomy (NCBI): domain Eukaryota; kingdom Metazoa; phylum Arthropoda; class Insecta; order Lepidoptera; family Pyralidae; genus Pyralis; species Pyralis farinalis. Next base: position 37,753,246 of record OX382263.1, on the reverse strand, counting down.
TGTTAAGTATCACTCGCGCGAAGCCTCCTCTGCTGCTTACACAGCAACTTCTTGGGAGCTTACTGGTAACCTCACTCACACGCAGGAACACAACAACCCTCTAGGGAGTCGTTATTTGGCTCGGTTTTCTGTGAGGTGGAGGTACTTCCCCGGACGGGCCGCTCTGATGCGCCCTACCTCACGTTGTATATATATAAAAAAGTAAATAATACTCACGCTGGCAGAATACTTTCAGCACCATCCTGGACATCGGCTCCTCCGAGACCATGTCTAGAAAGAAAAACAATTACTAAGGTACCTAAAGTGGTGTAAATCTAGAATAGGTAATCTCAAAAATGATGAATATGTAGTATTGTCTTAGGTTTTCGCGATTGTTACACATTGAATTAAACAATTTTTAACGGAAGTATCGCGTATTTTATTTATTTTGTTGAACCTGACGTTTCGAACGCTTTGCAGCGTCCGTGGTCAGCAGCAGCAGTCTTCCTGCGACCACGGACGCTGCAAAGCGTTCGAAACGTCAGGTTCAACAAAATAAATAAAATACGCGATACTTCCGTTAAAAATTGTTTAATTCAATGATGAATATGTTTTTCCACAATTTCTCGTTGTCATTTGCTCGACTCGATATTTGACTCGACTTTGACACCAACGCTCGTGGGTTCGATTCCCACACAAGTAGTTGTGTACATTAACATGTCTTTTTTCCTCGTCTGTGTGTTAAGAGAGGTAAGGGGCACATCAAAGCAGCCCGACAGGGGAAGTACCTCCAACTAAGAGAAAACTACAGTTAAGTAACAACACGGGTGGAGAGGGTTGTTCTGTTCCTGCAAGTCAGATTACCAGTAAGCTTCTAAGGAGTGACCTGTTGTGTTGTCAAATGGGGTGGTACGCGAGTGATACTTCCTGTATCGCAAGTAAATGCTTCGACCGTAGCCACTTTACATCGGGTAGGCCGTATGCTTGTATGCCACACGACATTGTATAAAAAAACGGGGTTTTACGTGAATACGTGTTCGTAATGGGAAACGGAAGTAAGTTATACTAACAGGAAATTATGTGATGCAGCGAAATGTCCTCAAAATGGCGGTGATATATTCCTCGCCGAGCGCGATGCGTCACAGTCCTCACTCAACGTAACTAATTATTTGATTAAATTTTATTCGTTCATTGTTACCAAATGGTGTAATTAAATTTTGTATGTAATCGATAGATATGTAGCTGCAACACCGAACTGTATCACTCGACTTTGTTATCATCAGTTTTCAGAAAACAAATTTAAATAAGTTTATCTATCTATAATTTCACGCCAAATCCCTTGCAAGGTAGGCAGAGAGAGCCGAGCGCCACGTGACTCGATCCTTACACACTTCACTAGCTTCAATAATATTCAAAGCTCTTTTCACGCACGCTCGCCGGTTCCTCGGACTCCTGACATCACCTTCAGAGAGAACACGACCAATTTGGTCATGGCAGGTGAGTCTAAGAGCTAAAGATTTAAGTTGCGTTAGCAGCTGAGGTGGCAACGCGTGAGTTATAGTATATAGGTAGGTAACCTACGGTAACCACTTGACATTAGGTGGGCTGTATGCTGATATTGTCTTCCGACGTTGTATAAAAAAAAACTTTCATTGTAATTTTATAAATCACCCTTTTTACACAAGGTATGTGTTTCAAAGCACTGGAGTAGCGGAAAAGTATGAAACAAGGTTGGTTTTTAGAGGGTCGGCAACGCATGAGTAACACCCCTGGTGTTGCAAATATCAATTGGCTACGATGACTGTTTACCATCCGGCGGGCCGTATGCTTGATTGTTACCTTAGTAGTATAAAAAAAAGTGTGCGCAGCACTTTTTTTATACTACGTCGGAAGGCATACAAACGTACGGCGGCCCACTTGATGTAAAGTAGTTACCGTAGACTATTAACGCTTACTTGTAATATATTAAGTATCACTCGCGCGATGCCTCCTCTGTTGCTTACACAACAATTCCTTAGAAGATTCCTGGTGACCTCATTCACACGCAGGAACACAACACCCCTCTAGGGAGTTGTTATTTGGCTACGGTTTTTCTGCGAGGTGGAGGTACTTCCCCAGACAGGCTGTTTTGACGCGTCCTACCTCTCTTAAAACATCCAGACCAAGACAGACATGTTCATGCACACAAATGTTTGCCTTAAGTGGGAATCAAACCCACGAGCGTTGGTGTCAAAGTCACGTCATTCACGGCTGAGCCGAAGAGCTCGTCAAAAAGCACTGGCGTAAAGCGACCGTAACCCACTTGCGTGTGCGCCATCATAGGAGTAGGGCCGCGTAAACACAAGGTGTGTATTTTTATAGCACAACCTTTTCGGTGGCGATTTCTAATACTCACGCGTGTTTGTAGCACTGATGGTACACCTACGGTAACACATACTGTGTGTATTCAGCAGAGAACGTGTAAAAGACAAGTTGAAAACAAAAAAAATTGGTTGTCTGTAAAGTCGGTTAACGGACGATAATGTTACGTGATAACGTCATAAGAAAACATTCAACAGTTGACAAAACAGTTCACGTGCAGGTTGTATGCTGCCGCTGTCTCTCTTCTACTCGGACGCATCGGCCGATGGAGTGGAAGAGAGATAGATGCGTCACAAGCCGAACGCTCAGGCCGATCGTGCCTCTCTATCGCTTGTTCCGCGCTCTCGCTTGCACGCTCGGCTCAGGTGGAACGTGACACTTTTTCGTGCGTGCAGCCGGCGTTCATCAATTTATAAGACGTTATCACATCAGAAGGCATTAAAAAATCACTTACACGGCCAGGTTGTGGCAGACGGCCTTGTGCCTCTCGTTCCAGTCGCGGCGCTGGCAGTGCACGGAGCAGTAGGGCGTCAGGCCGCAGCGCGCGCAGAATGAGTCCGCGTGCCCGCCGCACGCGACGCAGCAGCGCGAGGATACGCGCTGTAGCGCGGGACATTTTAGCTGTGTTGAATGTGGTTTTCATTACACTTAACAGGGCGTATAAAGCTAAGTGACGCCCTCATTTTGATTACATAACAACGCTCAATTTAAGACCTATTCCAAAAACATGCTCAATAATCGCACTGTACAAACATATTTAACCACCGCCCCGGATTCGCTGCTGGTGGTGTGGTGGTGCGTAGATACAAATTTATTTTCAGTGTGGAGTGATTTTAGATAGGAAGGAATAATACTGTATTGTTTAAATTAAATTAAAATAGCTTCGTAAATAATCCATTATTTTTTTGTGGCGGTTTTTCATATTAAAAGATAAAAATGGTTACCGTCAGTTATCCTTAGGAGATGGACAAACACCATCCTGGACTTTTTTGTAGATCTTTTTAAGATATACGATTCTGTAAAAAGCTGTTGAAGTAAAATTATTACAAAAAGTTAATTATTACTTATTGTGGTAAGCAAATAATTAAAATTTTGATTACTTGTAGATAAATAATAAATACAAGATATGTTTCTACAGTGACAGTATTGAGCGTTATTTGGAATCGTTTTTAAATTCAGCGTTTGTTAATAAAAACAAAATGTGGGCGCCACTTAACATACCTTTATCCGCCCTCTTAAACGTGTCGTGATTTAAGCGTGAAGTATGCTATAGTTTCAGTATACTAACAGTTTTGATGAGCTCGGTAGCGCGGTGGTTAGTAACGCTACTATGGCACCAACGCTCGTTCGATTCCCACACAGGACGAACATTTGTGTGTATGAACATGTTTAATTGTCTTGGGCTGGGTGTTTTTAGGAGGTAGGGCGCGTCAAAGCAGAAGTATCGAAGTACCTCCACCTCACAGAAAACCGCGGCCAAATAACAACTCCCCTAGAGGGTTTTGTGTTCCTGCGTATGAGTGAGGTCACCAGCGAGCTCCCAAGGAGTTGCTGTGTAAGCAGCAGAGGAGGCATCGCGCGGGTGATACTTAATATATCGCAAGCGTATCGACGTAGCATAAAAACAAAAGTACGTTATATACTAGATTTTACAAGTGTATCTGACAGAGTACGAAAACTTTGCGTGCGATGTAAAGAATTGTGGGTGATGTTGTAAAATTGTTAAGATAGGTAGGGTACATCAAAACAGCCCGTTTCGGGAAGTATCTCCGTCTCATAGAAGCCAAATAACAACTCTCCGGACAGTTGTAGTGTTCCTGGTGTGTGAGCGAGGTTACCAGTAAGCTCCTAAGGAGTTGCTGTGTTAACAGCAGAGGACGCATCGCGCGAGTGATACTAAATGTATTACAAGCGTTCATAGGCTACGATAATCGCTTTACATCAAATATACCGTATGCTTGTGTCTTCGGACGTTGTATTAAAGAAAAAAAAAAGACACCAATGTTTGACGGAGGACGATCCATTGGCTGTCTAAAATGTGGAACTAATTTTGTATTTGGATAAGATTTGATTCATTAAGTTTATCTATATAGATGTCATACGTGTCTCGGTTCCCCAGACCCTGAGCTTAAAAGCGCGAAATGTCGCTACTACTAGCAAAAATACTAGTAAAATTGACTATCAGCTCTTTACTTACTCAAGAAATTAGCCTAGGGGCTTACTGTGTATCATTTATTATATTTACATGGAATTTAATCTACTTAGTGTGCTTTGATGGCGGAAGCACACAAAACAGGTTAGATCAAATTGCATGTAAATTTGACTTTCGCAAAATAACGCCTGAATCTAGGGTTGCCAGGCAGTCCGGATAAATCCGGACACAGTCAGGCTTTTTGCACCCGTGTCCGGGCAAATTAGACGGTGTCCGGGCAAATTAGACGGTGTTCGGCCTTGTCCGGATTTTGTTAGGTTTTTAAATTTGACCGTTAGCATACCTAGCGAGCAGATTGGCGGCGTTCCTCGACGAGTCAAAGGCCGAGCGTCCCGCTCGTTTGTAAGTAATGTAGGACTTAAAGAAGACTGATTAATTCAATGTCATTGTTATTTCATTAGAATTTAAAAATTGCTAAACGAAAAACCTTGTTTTACATAAAAAATGTTCTGTCGTATTAATGCGAATACAAAAAATTCTTCATAGTTAACTTCTTACCCAAATGTCCGGCCAAACAGGTCGGTCTGTCCGGCTATTCGGTTTTAAAACCTAACAATGCTACCTGAATCTATTAACAAATTTTTGATATTCTCCCTGAAGCTTATTCACTAACTTGAATAATTGCCTTGTTATTTCGTTACGGTCAAAATGAAGACCAGTGCTTTAACACAAACTTTAAAAGAAAACGTGATCAATTACACCTCTGAACACAGCTATTATCAGACGTAATTACTCTCTGCCCTTAGTGGCATACATTCACATCAACACGCCTGTCCCTCCAGGATTGGAGTAGATACGAGAAGATGAAAAGCCAGGTGCACCGATCCAAACATATCTATTTGGCTTCTTTCACACTCATCAACCTATTCACGCATGCTCTTCGGTTTAGGGAGCTATTGATTTGGCCCTTTTTCAACACATCACTAATTTGATATACATGTGTGTGCGTCTAGGGCGGTACCTACCGATATCTCCATTCACTCTTCTTCTTCTTTCGTAACTCTTTTGTCATACATTCATTCTAAATGACCAAACCAACCCTTAGTCAATAATCTGCTATTTCTGATAGTGTTTGTTCAGAACACCATTGAGAATACCATATAAGCGTACTATGGGTACATCCTTTCGGTTCAAAGTCTTAAAATTATTAAAAAGTCTATACTACCAAAACATCTATTTATTCATTAGGTCTAAAGAAGTAATTAAATATTATGGTGATTTATTTTCATTATTTATTTACGTTCATTTCTTTTTTGCTCATTTATCAATTTTTACTGTATTTATATTTTTGATACATGGCAGTTTTAAACAGGCCATTTTCATTAAATAGACATTGATAATAGTCTATAGTACTCCAGCCATTATAAACCGAAAGGTTCATAATTTTCAGCATGAAATTTTAATTTATGCCAAGTGGAATTCAAATACAGTGGAATTCAAAATCTACTACATTGTATAATTAAATTTATTTAAAAACTTATTCAATACATGTACTCAATTAAAAAAAAATACATTATGAGCAAATTAAAAATAATATTACCACAAAATTATAACGGACAAACAATTCAAAATACTTACCCTATAAAACACTTAATTAAAATTGTATCAAATAACATGGTGTCATGGTAGAAAATTCATTGTTGCCATTCATTATTGGCATAAAACTGCTAAACATTAATAATTAATAAAAAAAACGTACAGGTTGGCTATCTGAAACTGCCATGTACCACATTACATTCGTGTAGCGTCTGTGAATAAACATTATGACATAGCACTGCATACGCATCGTGTAAATGTAACACATTTAAGTAAATATCACCGACACAAAAAAACATATCGAAGAATAGACTATTTCATTTCAGAATCCCAAAAATTTATAGAAAATATAAATGCTATTAGTGAGATTAGTGTTTCATTGAACAATGTTTTATCATTAGCAATCAATATGACGATGAAGAGTTTGGGTCCAGAGCTATATTTACTTTCCCTGTCAGGAAAAATAACTCTACATTTTAGAATAATACACTTATTTCTATTGTATATTTAGAATTAGGAACAGTAATTTTCTATTACTAAATCTAGAAGAAAATGGAACAAATTAATTCGCCCAAACAACAATAATTAATTACAGAATTGGTGGTATTTAAAATGCCTGAAATTGAACAAAATATAAATGCTATTCGGTGAGATATGATCATTCTTTTCGTTATAACTAGTCCAAGAACGATAATTGACATGTAGTTCATCATAATATAACATAATAAAGGAATAATTAAATTTTTTAGCATCAGTATTAAAAAAAAAACATCTTAGAAATATCTGTAAGAAATGCTCAACTGAGATTGTCAATATACGAGTTTACGATTCGTTGTTATATTCTAAAATACACATCAATTGACTTTTAAAAGCGAAGACAAAATGACATTTATTAATAGTAGATACCGAGTTATACCTACTAAATATCACATCAACTGTAATTTACCCATTTGTTTCAAACTAATAATAGCTTATAGAATAAACATGAGTTTTTCCCCACCAATTGTTGAATCAAACTTTTTACCCTTTATAACTTTGACAGACTGTTTATCCATTACGATGGTAAATTTACCATTGCTCGGGTAAGCAGAGTCAGTGTAAACCTCCCACAATTCAGTATTAAGTCCAGGGTTTTTATCTTCCAACAAATCGAATATCACAATCAAGTCTTCCTGATTTTCAGGCAAAATGTTAATTGGAATTTTTAAAGCTACTTTGTGGACGCTGACATCTGTATCAGATAACGCTGACTGGTGACTTCTAGGCGAGTCTTTATATATAATAACTGGATCTATATCTGAATAATCTATCTCCAAATTTGTCTCCTTAAATTTGAAATCTTTGTCTTTAACTTGTGGCATATTCGTATCTGTATCAAATAAATTTTCAACTGATTCGTCAATAAGGCCTGTAGTATGAGTAATGTAGCTTTTGCATTTTGTGTCTAAAGAATTAAGTTTCTTAATGTAAACCTTAGTTAGTGCTTCGAGACTCGCCTTAGGTTTTAACAAAGATTTTAAATGACCTAACTTAAATTGTACCGCACTACCTTCAATGGCCTTATTAAAACCAGGCTGTGTAATAACTTCAGCTGATAGTTTGTCAATTTGTAAGACGATATCCAGCTTTGATTTAGATCGGACAGTACTAATTGTCCTCCAATATTTCGTTCTTAATTTTGGATTTTGTTTTTGCAATATAGCAATAACTTCATCTGTATCCTTTGCAGTTTTTACCACCATACTTATAATGCCAACAGCGCCTCTAAACTCTGTAGATTTTAAATTCGTGTGCAATTTATCGTTGATAGTATTCAAAATGTCCTCTAACCACTGTCTCGACATTTGATTTTGGCAAATTATAAATATAACACCATCAAATAAGTACATGTCATGGAACTTCGGAATTTGATCGTCGGATTTGGTATGCTCAATCACAGCTTCATGGACGATATTTTCCAAGGCTCTCTTTATTATTCGGAACTGGACTTCATCGATTCTTGTTTCTGGATAGTTCGATGGACCCACATAAAGTTTCAAATCATCAGCAATCAAATCTGAATAGTGGTTGGTTCTTATTCGTGTTAATGGTGCGTTCGTGATTTCTGGACCAATTGGAACATACATTTTCTTTGCTATTTCATTCAGTTTTCTAATATGGTGAGTTTCATTTACTACCTCCTTACAGCTTTCGTCGAAACTAACATCGCGTTTTTGCCTATCTATAATCCTAAAACTTAACTTCACTCCTTCATATATAGGATCGAAATCAGAACTTTTTATAACTTCTAATGACTCTGGATCAACCCCAAACTGACGTTTCAATTTCCCAGCAACATCTGAATAATATTTCCAGCAATCTGGATTTAAACCTGGATATAAGGCTTGTAACTTCAATAATATCTCTACTGTTTCTACACGAGCCAGTTCTTTAGGCAAACGCATAACAATTCTTGTATACCTGACTAAATCTTTTATTTCCCTAAAAGTTAGTTTCAATCCAGTGGAATTGATAAATTTTAACAACACTTCCGTCAAATAATCCTTAGTCTCTAAACTGTCACAGATGTATATAACAGCGCCATTAGATAAATATACATCTTGAAACCTAGGTATAATTAAATTTCCAAAACGTTGTTGCTTCATATCTTTGTGCAAATACTCTTTGAATAAATGTTTGAGTCTTCTGATATGTGTCCCATCTAATTTGTTCCGAGGATATCCCTCCAAAGTTATTGCTACTTTAAGCTCATTTTCTACATATAGATAATTCGTCCGTCTATGATATGCTATACCTCTATTGCTATCTATATTAAAATTACTGATTCTAGTAATTAACTCATCATTACTTTCACAAATTGATTCAGTTTTGTCTGAATCAGCAACTGCGGACTGCAAAGTTTCGTTATGTTGTTCAGGGGTGTCAGGTTCCTGTGCTGATTTCTTGGACTTTGCAATTTCTTGGTCACTAGTATAGTTATTTCTATCCTCTGACCATACAATCACTTCATTATTTTCACTTATGTACTTCGTATCCTTCAACTTTTCCAATATGTCATTTTGAATTGAACTTTCAAGTTCTTTCTTAATGTCTACAACTGTTTCGATGTCTGATACATCTTGGTCATAAGTGTGAGAATCTATTACGTCAGTACATGTTCTATCTTTCAAAGGCTCTCCTTCTTTTAAGATGACTTCAGACAGTATTTTGGGTGTGTTCTCTGGAGACTTCAGTTCTTCTAATAGCTTCACTCTAGATGCAACGCTCGATAAATCTTCCTCCAAATCAGACAACAAACATTCATAGTAAATCTCTGTATAACCAGTCAATTCAAAATCCATTTGATTGTAATCAATAACGTTTTTAAAATTCGGTCCACGAATTATCTCTCCCGAAACTCTGTCTACTAAAAAAGATGTACATTCAACATTATCCACAATTTTCTGAGAGTAAATCTTCCATAAATTTGTATTTAAGGTAGGATTAAAATATTTCAAAAGTTTGAATGCGTCTGGTGCTGAAGCCGGCCAACACGACTTAGGAATCTTCAATACAGCCAAACACAGTCTTTTCACCTTGACTTTTAACAATATCAAATTCGTACACATCCTCTCTTGCAACCCCGGGTTAACTCTCACTAACCAATTCCTAGTATCCATATCTTTACAAATACAAACAATACTACCTCTATTTAAGTAATAATCAAAAAATACTGGCACTTTCCTCAAAAGACCTGCTTTCAACTGCATATCTATAATGTCAGTCAGGCATTTTTGGAATAGCTCCATCTGCCGCAAGCGCATCTTAGATTTAGGATATCCTGCTAAAGTTATGACTACTTTTAAATCATCATCTACAATATCCATATAATCATAATTTCTAAGTTGTATTAACCTATTAGTTTCATCAACACCATCTTCGCTATCACCGTAGAAGTCCTCATATATAGTAGCATCACTTTTATCTTTAGTAATCTTAATTTCTACTTCTAACTTTTTGCTGGTAACGTCAGAACGCTTGCTCAGTTTATCAGTGAATTTGCTGCTAGTGTAAACAGATTTTTTGCTGACGTCATTCGTTTTAACGGTATCAGCAGTTCTACTCTGACCACAATTGGTTGAATATAGAGACTTTTTACTAGCGACAGTGAATTTACTAGACTTAGCTTGATCCTTGTTTATTTTATCTTTAGGGATTTCTTCAGAACAGAGGACGCATGTAGACGGAGTAGAGCTACCTTCGGAGATTCCCGTCCGGGGTAGCTTCACCGTAGTTTGGCAGGAGCACACGGTATCTCTCTCATTCTGCCGAAGAATATTTCGGTATCAAACGACGTGTGTAAATGTAGGGTTGCCAGGTTGAGGCCAAATATATTCTCAGAAGATTTTATAAGTTTTAAAAGAGATCAACCGTAACGCTCCTGCATTTTTTTCCCATCTGGCAACCCCATGGTTTGTGATAAGGAATGGCATGCTGTACTTAAGCAGACATGTATTGATTGTATGTTGAAGTTGGTAAATAATCAATAGGATACAATCAAGGATGTGTACTTTATATTATCTATAACTAATGATAATAAAAATTAATAACAATAGCCACATAGAATAATTGTCTATATTGGTATTTCAAAGTTATCTAATATCATACCAAGATTTTTTGACAAATACATCAGCGCCGTCAATATGTTAAAAACAATATGTTGTATGCGATACTTTTATTTTAGCCACAGGTATCGAGAAACGGTATTTATTTTGCATAGTTTTACATTGTTTTAGGTTAATTTTTTTTACACTACGTCGGAAGGCATACAAGTATGTACACACTTGTAATACATAAGTATCACTGGCGCGATGCCACCTCTGCTGCTACCACAGCAACTCCTTAGGAGCTTACTGGGGACCTCACTCACACGCAGGAACACAGTAATCCTCCAAAGTTATAATTTAGCTGAGGTTTTTGTGCGATAAAGTTACTTCAGCAGACGAGCTGTTTAGATACTCCCTACCTCACTAAAAATAACACCCAGACAAAGACAAATAAGCATGTTGAATCGAACCCACGAGCTCTGGTGACAAAGTAGCGTTACGTACGTACGTAATCCAGCTTTCGTAATTTTTAGGGTTCCGTAGCTTAAAAGGAAAAACGGAACACTTATAGGATCACTTTCTTGTCCGTCAGTTAGTTTGTCTGTCTGTCATGACCTTTTGCTCGGGAATGAGTGGAGCTATTAAGCTGAAAATAACATCAAATACTCAGATCTGTAATCCCTACGAGCGAAGAGGCTCATAAGTCAACGCAATCAAAAGATACGACTATTTATGCCTCGTTTATGCGCATATTTTGACACTCGCGAGGGAATCAAAACCTATAAGGTAAAACATACTCCCCGTTGACCTAGAAGTAGGAAATTTGATAAGAAGCAATGTCATGTAGCATAAGTAAAGGAAAAAATCCAAAAATCGTAAACTTGTAGTTCCATCACAAAAATATAATACTCGTACTTTTTTTGCGACAATAATTTGCGAAAGTATTTTTTTACGAAACCCTCAGAGCACGAGACGAACTCGCACTTGACGGCTTTTTTTTTATAGTTTAAAGGCCCTGGACACTAAATCATTAGAGCATTACTGATATGAAAATTTGTAACAAACGGTTGTAACGAATAAGGTACGTGTTACAATGACGATTTATTATAACGCTGAATACATTCCGTTTGGTAAATTTCTTGTGGAAACTTTAAGCATAACTATTACTGCTATTTTGAACGAGTTCTTCAAACAGTACATGAAGCAGCCTTCTTCACTTTTAACATGCATGATCATTGCATGAAATTATACTGCAATATTATGAATATACTAAAAAAACCCGTCAAAATGAGAGGCCGACTCCACTCGGATTTTCTTTGCAATTTTTTTTGTATGGAACTATAAATTTACGGTTTTCGAATTTTTTCCTAACTTGTGCTACATGACATTGAAGACCAAAAAAAAAATTATGTAAAATAAGTTATGCACAATTGGAATAGTGACAGTGTAGCGGGCTGTGAGTTGGTTCGTCTCAAATAAAAATCACAGTTACTTACAATTGTGTTGTAATCTCCATAAACAAACACAGATTAACAGCAAGAACAAATACACTGGCACAATTCAACGATAACAAGCAGAAGCAAGCGAAATCGATTGCAGCGAGAAGCGCAGGTAAGCAAAAATAAAATATTGCGAGTAGCGACGTGCGTTCGGCGTGAGAGCGTTCAGCGGAGTCGCGCGGGGTCCGAGGGGTGGAGGCGCCTGCGACTGCGACCGTTGACCGGGCGCCGTGACATCTTCCGACACGACACGATGATGCTCGACGACTGCCTTCCGACTACGTATTACAGGTATGCTTGCATGTATGTGTGTTGTAGTTTATATGTGTAGTGTTAGTTTTATATATATATATATATATATGTATATATTGTTTACTATATAATTATATTATATACCTATGTATTATTTATATACTCTTTGCAGTATACATATATGTATTATTTATGTGGCATCGCCACATCACTCCCCTCCAGAGACCGTCAAGGGCGAAAGTAATCTGGGAAGCGGATGCGACGTCCAGACCGAGTTCGTCTTTCGGCCTCGCCTTTTTCTTTTACTTCTACGGATTTTTCTTCTTCCGTGCGTTCTTCGATAAGAGTGTGGTTTGATTCTTCACTGCTGTCGACAAGTATGTAGGCCGGCTTGAGGCGGTCGATAGATACCGTGACAGGTTTGCCTCTGATGATTATTTTGTAAGTTTTGTCACCCCTTTCCATTACAGCGTGTGGTCCAGTATAAGCGGATTGCAGCGGGCCTCGCACTGCATCTTCTCGTAAAAAGACGTGGCTGGCTGTAGCTAAATCCTTAAATACAAAAGGTGTCTTCTTACCATGCCGAGAAGCTGGCACAGGTTGAAGGTTCCTTGTAAAATTCGCTAGACGCGCGGTAAAGTCTGTGATGTCGGTTGTGGTGACAGTGTCAGGGACAAAAAATTCTCCAGGCAATCTGAGCGGCTCCCCATAAACGATTTGCGCTGCTGAAGTTTGCAAATCCTCCTTGAACGCGCTTCTTATTCCCAGCAGAACTAATGGGAGAGACTCTGTCCAACTGGTGTTAGCATGACAGATTATGGCTGCTTTCATCTGCCGGTGAAATCTTTCAACCATTCCATTGCAGGCAGGATGATACGATGTTGTTCTACGATGTCTAAAGCCTGCGATTTTCCCAAGGTGCCTAAATAACGCAGATTCGAATTGGCCACCGCGATCTGTGATAATATCGGTAGGGCAACCAAATCGAGATATCCATCCGGAGAGCAGTGCCTTTGCCACCGTTTCTGCCGTTATGTCTTCCATCGGTATTGCCTCAGGCCATCGCGTGAATCTATCAATGGCGGTAAGGCAATATCGATATCTGTGTGATGGTCGAAGCGGGCCAACGATGTCGATGTGGACTTCTGTGAAGCGGGCTCTTGGTACTTTGAATGAGCTTAACGGTGCAGATACATGTCTCGTTACTTTTGAGCGCTGACATTCTATGCATGCTCGTGCCCATTCTCTGCAGTCCTTCCTCATCGTAGGCCAAACAAATCTTTCGGCGACTAGTTTCGCTGAGGTGTTTGTACCGGGATGACTCAAACTGTGCAGACTCCTAAATATTTGTTTACGAAGCTGTGGTGGGACGTAGGGCCTTGGAACCGATGTGCTGTGATCACAGTAAAGTTGTATGTGGGTTCCAGGTATGGTCACCTTTTCCAATGACAGAGATGTACTGCCATCGATGATTCGTTCGAGTTCTCTGTCTTCAGCTTGAAGTTTTGCCAGACGTTGCAGGTCGACTGGTTGTTCTAGTTCTTCAATCCTAGACAGAGTGTCAGCCACTACGTTCTCTTTGCCTGAGATATGACGTATGTCCGTAGTGAACTGGGCTATGAGATCCAGGTGTCTAAACTGACGTGGTGAACAATTATCTTTCCTCGAGTCAAAGGCATAGCATAACGGCTTGTGATCTGTGTAGATTGTAAACAATCGTGCTTCTAACATGTGCCGAAAATGCTTTATAGCCATGTATATGGCAAGAAGTTCCCGGTCGTACGGAGAATACTTCTGTTGAGCTGAACTAAGCTTTTTCGAAAAGAACGCCAGAGGTTGCCAAGCATTGTTCCTGTATTGTTGCAACACTGCTCCCACTGCTACGTCTGAAGCATCAGTGATCAGCGCAAGCTTAGCCTCGCAGTCTGGGTGCGCTAGGAGTGCGGCATTACATAAGCTGTTCTTACATTTTTCGAACGCCTCCATAAGGTTTTCGTCTAGGTAGACAGGATGCGATCCTTTCACAGAACCAGTAAGGAGCTCGTTGAGTGGGCCCTGGTATTCTGCTGCCCTTGGAATAAATCTTCGGTAGAAGTTAATCATTCCTAAAAATCTTCTTAGTTCCTTCACTGTTTTTGGAGGTGGAAACGTTTTGATTGCGTCGACTTTTTCGCTAAGTGGTTTCGCACCTTCTGCAGTAATAAGATATCCTAGAAATTTTACTTCAGGGACACCGAAGACGCATTTGGCTACATTCATCACAATACCATATTCCCTCAACTTCTCAAATACTTGACTGAGGTGGTGTTCGTGGGTCTTTTCATCTTTGGAGAAAACTAAGAAGTCATCCAAGTATGTATAGACGAAATCCATGCCTCTAGTTACCTCATCTATGAATCGTTGGAAGGTTTGTCCGGCATTTTTGAGCCCAAACGTCATGTATGGGAATTCAAATAATCCAAATGGCGTTGTTATGGCTGTCTTCTGTATGTCTTCAGGGCTGACAGGAATTTGGTTATAAGCTTTCACAAGGTCGATTGTGGAAAATACTCTGCATCCCGTTATGTTGTGGGAGAAATCATGGATATGGCGTATCGGGTATCTGTCGGAGATAGTACGAGTGTTCAACATGCGATAGTCTCCACACGGTCGCCAGCCATTGTCTTTTTTCGGAGCGAGGTGCAGTGGGGAGGACCATGGACTTTCAGATGGTCTCGCTGTTCCATTTTTCAACATAGTCTCGAACTCCTGCTTAGCAATCTTGAGTTTGTCTGGAGCCAAGCGACGTGGGTTGCTATTTACTGGCGGCCCTGCTGTCGTCCTAATGTGGTGAACCGTATTATGACATGGTTCATGATGTACTCCAGAGGGACGTGTGATCTCAGGGTAGTCCTTTAGGATGGCATGGTATCTGGTTTCACCAAACAGAGTCTTCACTGAAGATATCGTGTTCGGCGAATTTGCTACGACAGCTCGTATTGACAGTGATGTAGAGTTGTCTAGGAGTCGTTTGTTTCTACAGTCGACTACCAGGCTGTAATATGACAAGAAGTCGACGCCAATGATGGCCTTTGTGACATCAGCTACTATAAACTGCCACCTGTAGTCACGACGTAGTCCGAGGTTCAGTTGGAGATGTGCATAGCCATATGTGTGGATGACTGATCCATTTGCAGCGTAAAGTTGGTAGGTTGTCTTCGGTCTGCGTTCATTCAGCGAGGATTTTGGGAAGACGCAGACGTCGCTTCCAGTATCGACGAGAAATTGCACCTTCGAACGTTGATCCGTCACGAATAAGCGACCGGAACTAGGGCAATCGTCGGTCGCGTTTACCGATCGCCCTGGAAGTTTCCCGATCCAGCTTTAAAGTCGCAAGGCTGCACACATCGGTTTGATTTTTCTCCAAACTTCCAATGGTACCAGCAGGTCGGATGCTTTCGATAACTTGATTGTGACCTGCCAGTGCTCCTTCTCCTTGGTGATTTTTCACTTCGCCTGTATTGCGCACGCGACCTAGAGTTGACCTGTGCTGAAAGAGATTTTACCTGTTTAGTCAGCTCCGCTATCTGCATTGCCATTTCCTCCATCGGAGTACTCTTTGAGGTGCTGGCTACGTGAGGTCCTGCAGGCACGATCTCTTGAATTCGATCGGCTAAATCACCTAGTGCTGTCAGCGATGCGTCGGGCTGTGAAGCAATTACAGTTTGGATGTTACGTGGTAACCGACTCGTCCATATAGTTTTTAAAAAATCTTGCGGTACATCGGGTCCTGCGAGATGCTGAAGATGTCTCAGGAATTGGGACGGTTTTCTGTCGCCTAACTCTTCATGAACTAAGAGCTGCTTTACCTCCTTCTCCCTCGACGCTGAAAGTCTTTTTATTAGCTCTGCTTTTAACTTTTCATATTTGTTTGTTTCCGGTGGGGCCATTATTATGTCTTTAACCTCAGCTGCGTATTGGTGGTCAAGTTGTGACAGTACATGATAATATTTGGTGCTGTCTGTTGTGATATTAGCCAGTGCAAATTGACCCTCCACCTGAGCAAACCAAACGCCTGGTTCTTGTGGCCAAAATGGTGGCACACGTACTCCGACACGACATAAGTCGGATGGTGTAAATGGCATTGTTGATGCCTCGTTACTTGCTGCGTCATTAACGGTTCCTTTGCTATTAAGTGCCATTATTAAGTGTATAAGTGTATTGCTTACTGTTTTGGGATCCAATCAAGTGCACAGTTGTCCAATTCGGGGGTCACCAATGTAGCGGGCTGTGAGTTGGTTCGTCTCAAATAAAAATCACAGTTACTTACAATTGTGTTGTAATCTCCATAAACAAACACAGATTAACAGCAAGAACAAATACACTGGCACAATTCAACGATAACAAGCAGAAGCAAGCGAAATCGATTGCAGCGAGAAGCGCAGGTAAGCAAAAATAAAATATTGCGAGTAGCGACGTGCGTTCGGCGTGAGAGCGTTCAGCGGAGTCGCGCGGGGTCCGAGGGGTGGAGGCGCCTGCGACTGCGACCGTTGACCGGGCGCCGTGACATCTTCCGACACGACACGATGATGCTCGACGACTGCCTTCCGACTACGTATTACAGGTATGCTTGCATGTATGTGTGTTGTAGTTTATATGTGTAGTGTTAGTTTTATATATATATATATATATATATATATATTGTTTACTATATAATTATATTATATACCTATGTATTATTTATATACTCTTTGCAGTATACATATATGTATTATTTATGTGGCATCGCCACAACAGCCCAATGGATAAAGAATCGGCTTATTGACTAACTGGTCTCCGGTTATATTTGTATTTATCACTTGCTCAGCGGTGAAGGATAGTGTCGTGAGGAAACTCGCACGTCCAAGAAATTATATTTCGAAAGACGTGTGACCTAACCTAAGAAAGGTGTGATTTTCCCTCTGTGGTGTGGAGGTCTGACGGCAGTCGCTCCATGTAAAAATCAGTATCTTCGCCAAATACTTAGGTAGCGGGCTTCGTCAATTCTAATAGATTAGGGATAACGCTAAGATGAAGAGGTTATGCATAAATGGGCAGCCGGTTAACGGACAAATTGATAGAAAAATAGTGCTGAGTGGCATCATGACATTTTGGAGGGCCATACATACATATCATCACGCCTGTCTCCCATTGCGATAGGCAGAGACTATGGAACGCCAGGTGCACCGATCTAAACATATCTCTATCGCTTCTTCTACACTAATCAACCTCTTCATGCATGCTCTTCGGTTTTGGGTACTTTTGATTTAGCCCTTTTTCAACACATCACTAATTTGATCTATATTTGTGCGTCTAGGGCGGCCCCTGCCGATATCTCTATTCACTCTTGCTTATACACTTCTTTCGTAACACTTTTGACATTCATTCTTTCTAAATTACCAAACCGTTTTGTATAACAGATATTTACAGATGTATCTGCTATGTTATAGGAGAAAAGGCCTAATTTGGCCTACAATTTAATATCAAATTGTTAGCTTACCGAATCACCAGCTCCAGCACTGTAACTGGGGTCTGCATCTCGAGGCTCCAGGTTCCTGCAAAAAGAACTCTGTATTAAAATGAGCAAAATATTTAATTAACATCAATACATATTACAAAACAAAGTCCCATGCCGTCTATCAGTCAGTATGTTCATGATTAACTCAAAAACTACTAAACGGATTTTCATGCAGTTTTCACCTATAGACAGAATGATTGTTGAGGAAGGTTTAGGTGTATAATTTGTTAAATTTGCGTGTAAATCGGTTGAAATATGACGATGATTGTAGAAAATGTCGGAAAAAGGAGAACCACTTGGGAGCTTTCATCAGATATCATACGGTTAACTTACCAACTTAAGTACGTTAGTTACGTTAAGCATGTCATGCACATTATGGTAATCCTTTGCACCATATAATTTAAATGATGGACCCGACTGATGCGGCATGGGACGGTGGTATTGATTAGATAATAACCCAGTTTCAAAGTAATTGTTAAGCTATGCATGTTAAAATATTTAATAATACCATATGATATAAAAATGTTAAATGTGAAACCTTTTAAATTAAATTATTCCAATGGCTAAATAATAAAGTATTTTATAATGTTAGCGAATTTCTAAATTGCAGATAATATATTCAATTAATATTTTCAATTTTGTATGTAAATAAGTTCATTGTGTTAGAATTAGAGTAAACATACATTGCATGTCATGTTTGACGAAGCATGTTTGATCACATTTTTTATACGAGCATTGTAACAACCCTCAAACACCATGTTTCTGCAATGAACAAATGAATTATGTATAGGCAACATGAGAAGGCTGCGGATATTTCTGAAAGAGCTCAATTGGCAGTAACAGCAACGGACCAAGTTCCCACCAACAAGCAAGAAGGTAGCCCATTTTGACGTGCTAGATGGCCGCAGGGGTTAATAACGCGACTTTGGCACCAACACTCGCGAGTTCGATTCCCACACAGGACAAAAAAATGGGTGCATGAAATGTCTGTTTTGTCTTGGTCTGGGTGCATTTAAGACAGGTAGGGTGTATCAAAGCAGCTCGTCTAAGGAAGTACCTTTATCTCACAAAAAACGACCTTATACATTTGTATATACGGTGCTCAAGCAGCAAGAGTGCATTTCAAATTTTGCTAGCGCTTTTTACTGTTATATGCTAATCGCTAAATCCCTTGCCAGGTAGGCAGAGAGAACCGAGCGACACGTGATCCGATCCTTACACACCTCACTCGCTTCAATAACATTCATTGCTCTTCTCATGCACGCTCGCCGGTTTCTAGGGCTCCTGACATCACCTTCTGATAAAACAAGACCAATTTGTTCCTGGTATCACATTTATTTGAGTTATTCAAGTCTCGTTGCCTTGGATTCTCCAGTGAAGACACGGAAGCCAAAGAATAATGTTTATATTGAGCAATGTTATCGGTTCCACTACATTCTCCCCTAGTTTGAATGTGCTTTTGCTTAGGTACTTATATACCTAAGATTTTTAGGGTTCGGTACCCAAAGGGTAAAATGGACCTTATTACTAAGACTCCGCTGTCCGTCCGTCCATCTGTCAACAGGCTGTAATCTCATGAACCCTGATAGTTAAGACAGTTGAAATTTTCACAGATGATGTATTTCTGTTGCCGCTATAACAACAAATACTAAAAAACAGAATAAATAAATATTTAAGGGGGCTCCCATACAACAAACGTGATTTTTTTGCTCGTTTTTGCTCGATATTGATAACGGCAACAGGTAGACGCTTGAAATATTCACAGAATATTTAGTTACATATTCACTTTAAAAATAAATAATTAAATTAAAATAAAACAAATATTTAATTAGGGCCCCCATACAACAAATGTAAGTTTTTGCCGTTTTTATAGATAATGGGTTCGGAACTTGGTGTGCGAGTCCGACTCGCACTTGGCCGGATTTTTCTTTTTACCATTATTTTGGGTTAGTAATATGCTTGCGAGTTATATTTAAAAACACTGGCCTCTGCTAATCCGCATTTGAGCAGCGTGGTGGAGTATGCTCTAAACCCGTTCGGTTGAAGGGAGACCCGTATCTCAGTAGTGGGATGAGTAAGCGCTAGTTCAGACACGCGGGAACCGCGCTTTTACAAATCGTGCGGTTTGAAACCGCAAAATTGTGATGGTGTTCAGACGCCGGCGATTATTAAGCGATTTGTGAATGCGAAGCGTCAGTTTGAAGTCGACGAAGAACTATGTGTTTTTCTGTGGTTGCTCATAAAAAAAAAAAAAGGCAGTATTGGGTACATCCATATTGGGTAGCTCGGTTCTTGGCAATTTTATTGGAATAATCCTCACACTGAAGATCCCATATTGCATGTCTTTTCTCCACTTCATCAATAAATAACTCGGTGTCGAAGCGATCCATAGCGGGCTCACTTGCTGTTACGTGATAACCGCGCGGTGCCCGCAACGCAACTGAACGCTGAGGAAAGACACCATAGTAACAGAATCGCGCGGGCGGCGCGCGATTCAATTTTCTAGCGGTTGACTGGCGGTAACCGCGCGGCTTGAATAATCGCGCGGTTATGTCTGAACGATTGGGAAGTACTCATACAAATAATATCCGCGCGGTTCTGAAGCCGCGCGTTTCCCATCGTGTCTGAACTAGCGCTAAGGGTCGATGTGATATTGAACAAAATCCACTTCGGCGCTCTCTATCTTAATTATTCGCAACTGCCTACTTTTTTTTATACAACTAAAACTTCAAACCGGAACACATCTATGTAAATACAGCTGCTTGGCGGTAGAAATAGATGAGACAGAGGTACCCACGCTGACGACGACTGTACAAAGTCTCCCTCTGATGAACTTTGCACTTTGACATGATATTAAATGTCTCATGGTATTGCCAAATAAAAATGTATAATATTTGTACTTGACATTTGTCACGAGGTCTATAGTCTGTAATTACATTCCAATAAACAACATGGCTGCTATTATTTGAACGACGCTTTGAATTTTACTCGAACAAAAATTCACAATACCTCCGAGCAATGCATACATCCACCGCCCATATATTAATAAAATTTAATGTACGTATGTTCGTCCTTTACGGACTAGAAAACGGCTGGGCAGATTTTGATTACATTTTCAGGGAATCTTCAGATTAGCCCAGCGGGTGATCCTGTGAAGGTTGATAGCGATCTGATCACCTATTTATTCAGCAGTAGTTTAATAGGGTAAGCAAACGATATATATTGTAAATGTTAAAAGCATACACTGGTCACAATAATGAAAGACGATTGTATAGAGAAAGGCTTACTATTGAATGCGAAAAAGACAAAGATAATGGTATTTGAAAGAGAAGAAACCAGAACAGAGAAGATGATGAAGTGTTGGAACAAGTGGATGAGATTGTATATTTTGGATGCGCTTTCAGCAGGGATGGAAGGTACACCGCAGATGTGGAAAGTCGAGTGAGTGCCGGGAATAGTGTGAATGGAGCGTTACTTCTTGACAGTAAAAACTTGAGTCAGAAGGCACAGCTCGCTATACGAAATGCTGTCGTAACACGTGCGTACAAATTTTGTAGCGTAACGCTTGTAGACCGTATTCGCAATGTTAGAAACAGAATTTGTCTGAAAGAGAGTGTCCGAGTTAAAATAAGAAGAGGCACACTCCGTTGGTTCGGACGTGAACAAATAATGTAGGAGAAAATAATACGAAACCAATACACAATGAAAGTAGAAGGATGTAGGAACCGAGGAAGGTCAAGACTTACCTACCATGACCAAATTGATCGTGTTCTATCAGAAGGTGTCTTAGAAACTGGCGAGCGTGCATGAGAAGAGCAATGAATGTTATTGAAGCGAGTGAGGTGTGTAAGGATCGAGTCCTTTAGCGCTCGGTTCTCTCTGCCTACACCGCAAAGGATTTGATGTGAAGTTATAGTATAGTATTTCAAAATATTTGTGGATTTCTTTTCTACCCAGTGCTGCCCTTATTCTGAACCCATAAATTAAAACCACATAAGCAAGTATACAAAGCGTGTTCACAAAAGCAAAAATCGCACACAAAATGTCTACTTACGGATTCACTTACCATGCTACAACTTTCCCCATGCGTCTACCATAAAAAAAAATATACTAGTAAGTAAAAATAGTAATTAATAGTAGAATTATGCGCCACCTACCTACCTACTTTTTACATATGATTGTTTTTTCGTGTCGTATGGTTGTCTGCAAGAGATCGCTTTAGCGATAAGACCGCCTATTGTACATTTATTTTCTATTTACGTGTGTTTTGTATTCATTTGTTATTGGTGCAATAAAGAGTATATTCTATTCTAATTATTAGGCAGTAGTAAAAATACTAATAGAAACGTACAGTAAATTGTCTGTTGCGTTCCGTAATTATTTTGACTACAAAACTATGAACGACGCATATTTTAAACCTGCAGGGAATACCTATACAGATCCAATGAGACCGATTGTTTGTAGTAAATCAATTCACCGCTACGGTTCGGGGGCCAAATTAGAACGCGTAGCTCTTATTGGCTAGTTCGCGGATCAACATCACGCGACTTATAGACTTATTGGTTGAAATATGTTCCCATTGGTCAGTGGGCTGGAATCGCTGATATATTTAGGCGCTAAAAGACAAGTTTTTATGACCGCGGAATGCCTTCATACGCAGTCAAGTGCTTTATTGGTTTGTGTTTTATACTAATGTCGAGAGATAAACATACATACAGCCCACTTGACATGGAATTACAAGCCTATCAATGCTAGCAATACTTTTATATGTAAGACTTGAAGATGTAATGATAGTAATTTAAGAGACGTGGGGTGCAGCATCAGGGCAGCCCCTCTGGTAAAGTACAACCTCCACCTTACAGAAAATCACAGCTAAATAACAACTCCCTAGAGGGTTGTTGTGTTCCTGCGTGTGAGTGAGGTCACCAGTTAGCTCCTAAGGAGTTGCTGTGTTAGCAGCAGAGATGGCATCGCGCGAGTGATATTTAATGTATTACAAGCGTTCATAGGCTACGGTGACCGCTTTACAAGTAATTTTACGGCTCACCTGCCGTAAAATTACTTGCGAGCAAATATTTTAAACATAGCTCAAGCCCTGTAGATATATTTGAAGGACAAGTCATGTCGGGTGGCAAAGAAGAACGCAATCTTTTTATGGTTTCTATATCATACACAATCTATATATATAAAAATTAATGTTTGTATGTCCTGTATGGACTCAAAAACGGCGGGGCACATTTTGATGAAATTTTCAGTGAATCTTCAGGTTAGCCCTGCAGATGATTCTGGGAAGTTTGGTAACGATTGGATCACCCGTGCGAATCTGGGTCGAGTAGCTAGTTAACCTTATAAAAACATCATAAACCAGTTGAGAATGCGCAAGCTTGCATTGCCAGAGGAACACTGTTTTTTCATTCACAAAAAACCTTAAAGGAACGGTGTTCCTGAAAATACTTGGCTACGCTCACCTGTCGTCCACATTTCGAACTACAATCCTTCCGCCGGGCAGGATGTGCCTGTTTGCAGACAATGTGCTCTGAAAACAAACAAATAACTACTAGAGACATAGTCTGCTTATAGAGAGTTGGGACGCATCAAAGCAGCCCGTCTGGGCAAGTACCTCCACCTCACAGACAACCGCAGCCAAATAACAACTCCCTAGAGAGTTGTTGTGTTCCCGCGGGTGAGCCAAGTCTCCAGTAAGCTCCCATGGAGTTGCTGTGTAAGCAGCAGAGGAGGCATCGCGTGAGTGATAATTATATCGCAAGCGTTAATAGGCTACGGTACCCGCTTTACATCAGGTGGGCCGTATGCTTGTATGTCTCCCAACGTAGTATAAAAAAAAAAAACATTGAACTACTTTTAAATGAATGAAAACGGCGACTGCTGCGTATTCGATTGGAATGAGACCCAACGACACCTCTCTAGAGCTCTCATAAGAAACAGAAATAAATAAATTTATCTAGCTTTTTCTTTTTATACTACGTCGGGAGGTATACAAGTACTGTAACCTATTAACGCTTGCGATATATTAAGTATCACTCGCGCGATGCCTCCACAGCTGCTTACACAGCAACTCCTTGGGAGCTTAATGGTGACCTCACACACACGCAGGAACACAACAACCCTCTAGGGAGTTATTAGGCTGCGGTTTTCTGTGAGGTGGAGGTACTTCCCCAGACGGGCTGCTTTGATGCGCCCTACCTCTCTTAAAACATCCAGACCAAGACAAACAGACATGTTCATTCACACAAATGCTTGCCTTGTGTAGGAATCGAACCTACGAGCGTTGGTATCAAAGTCGCGTCATTCACGACTGAGCCACCGAGCTCGTCGTATGTCCTAATTGCTCTGTGCGCTGAATGTCCTAAGTCTACTGTTCTTAAAATGTCGCTTGTTTATATTCCCCTTTGGATGAAGTTCACAAATTCTGTGAGGTGGAAGTACATTCCCAGACAGGCTGCATTGATGTGCCCTACCTCTCTTCTCTAGCTACAGTCAATCTGGCTAACTTTGGCCCAGTTTGCACATAAAAAGTTAGACCAATGTTTAAAATAATACGTTACTCAAAAAGATACACTTGTTATGGTGGCTTTATGTAGCCTACTTCCAAAAAATTTACTCATTTACCAATAATCTCTAGGAAAATAGTTTCAAAAAATCCATTTAACCGCTGGGCCAATGTTAGATTGTGAGTTGAGCTTGGATTGGCCCAGGTCCCAATTTTAGGTTGTTTTGCTTATTTTATTTTATTTAAAGCATTTTGCTAACATTGGCCTGCATATTTACCATAAAAACTACAGCTGAGGGCCATAGACAATAATTATGTATACATTCGTTTTCATTTATTAGTACTAAAATGGGTAAATAAATTATTGCCATAGGAAAATCAACACAGTTTTTATTCAATCTTATTTTTTTGGTGAACAATGCATTTTTAACTTATTTACTGGCTTACCATATAGCTAAGACAATGAAAAAAGTATCAAAATAATTAAAATTTTATTTAATCCTACATCTACATCTACATCATGGGGTTAAACTTTGAAAAATTTCCATTCCATTCCATGGCCAGGAAGTCGTCTTATATGATAAAATACCTTTCTTTCTTTGAATATTAGTGCCATTCAGCATTCGTATGATATTTGTATCATTCATTATATAAAACTGAGCCACGGCCTTTATCACATTATCACTAATCATCTGAAGTTCCAGTCTACCGTCATGTACTTCGTATGTCTCTATAGAAAAAAAATCCTCCTGTGCTATATCCAAACCACATTCTTCTTCATGTGTTATGTCTCCTTCCTCTGCCCTTTCTTCACACTTATCGAATATATCTCCTCCCAATATTTTGAGAATTTTGAACTTTGGCCCGGGCTCAAGTTACCCTTATTCACCGGTAATAATTTACCTGTTCAATATTTATGGCAATATCATGGGAATTAGCTAATCAACTCTCGTAATTTTTGAAAGAAATAATAGATAGACACATATGAGACACTTTAAAATAACACTTGCCTCCTTAAGTATTCAAATGACAACACAGCAGGCAACTTTTTGGCGCTTTCGTAACAAACCGCTCTATTCACACCACAGAAAAAAGCAACTGACGTCTCAACAATGATAGATGTCAATTATTTGGCAGAATCTGAGCATTTACGAAGATATATTAGAATCGATATTTACAAATCTAGTTTGAAATACATAAAATCATAGCAAAAAAAAATCTGTAATATGCATTTGAAATTTTGGGCCAATTTTATATTGAAGGCTTAAGTTACCCTGATCTGTATAGTATCTAGTATCTATAGAAACAGCACTCACGGCTCTCTTCCCCGTTTGTTTGAGGAGCAGCATCCGTTGCTTGCAGCGAATCTGCTGTTCTTGCACTTCCAGTTGCTGCAGCTTGATCTCCTCCAATTCCAGCTCCAAGTGAATGTTTGGATCCATTTCATCCTGCTCCTGTGAATAGTAATATAGTAGTTTCTGTCAGGTTTTGATGAGCTCGATGGTGAAGAGGTGAAACGCGATGTTACGTTACTTTGACACCATCCCGCTCGTGGGTTCGATTCCCACACTGGACAAACATTTGTATGCATGAACATGTCTGTTTGTCTTGGCCTGGGTGTTATCAAGAGAGGTGTAGGGCGCATTTTCTTTTTTTATACAACGTCGGGAGGCATATAAACATACGGTCCACCTGATGTAAAGCAGTTACCGTAGCCTATTAACGCTTGTAACATATATCACTCGCGCGATGCCTCCTCTGCTGCTTACACAGCAACTCCTTGGGAGCTTACTGGTGACCTCACTCACACGCAGGAACACAACAACCTAGAGGGAGTTGTTATTTGGCTGCGGTTTTCTGGGAGGTGGAGGTACTTCTCCAGACGGGCTGCTTTGATGCGCCGTACCTCTCTCTTAAAACATCCAGACCAAGACAAACAGACATGTTCATGCACACAAATGTTCGTCTTGTGAGGGAATCGAACCCACGAGCGTTGGTGTCAAAGTCGCGTCTTTGACGACTGAGCCACTGAGCTCGTCTCAAGGTCACTTGCTGGGTGGGTACGTAGAGAGAACTACGTGATCTTGAATGTAGACATAAATTTATCCATACTCACAAATTCATTCATTGGGAACTCCTCATCTACTTCATTGTTGCCATTAGGTATGTCAACATCTTTCCTGAAACAAACAATAAATGCATAAATATGTATATCTTCACGCCAGATTCCTTATGGGGTAGGCAGAGAGGTCCGAGCCCCATAAGACGCAGTCCTTACACACTTCACTCGCTTCTCTAACATTCATAGCTCTTTTCATGCACGCTCGCTGGTTCCAGCGGCTCCTGACATCACCTTATGATAAAACAACCAATTTGGTCATGGCTTTTTTATAGAATGTCGGGAGGCATACAAGCCTCCTCTGCTGCTTACACAGCTACTTCTTGGGAGCTTACTGGTGACCTCACTCACACGCAGGAACACAACAACCCTCTAGGGAGTTGTTATTTGCGGTTTTCTGTGAGGTGGAGAACTTCCCCAGACCTTTGCTTTGATGCACCCTACCTCTCTTAAAACACACAGACAAAGACAGACATGTTCAGGCACACAAATTTTTGCCCTGTGTGGGAATCAAACCCACAGTTGGTGTTATAGTAGTGTAAGAGCATGTTACACTACTGCGGCACCAAGCTCGTCAAAATCAAACAGAATGAGCCTAGGTGTTAAAATAGCTTCACTAACCACTTTACCACCAGGCTCATCAAAATATATATTTTTATTATTACAATGTACATACATCCATCCAATTTGATCTAACAGGCTTTGTGTGCTCCACTACCCTTAACCTGTGAGACCCCGTTATATACGTTTTCCCATACATTTCTTGGCGGAAAAGTGGCCCGCGGGTAATGAGAGATTAATTCACTTTAGTGGAGTGATAAATTAATAAGCATGTAACTGAGGCCACCAGTAAGGAGTTATGTTAGTAGCAGAGGTGGCATAGCACGAGTGATACTTAGTGAATTACCAGCGTTCATAGGCTATGGTAACCAGATCAGATGGACGTAAGCTTGAATGCCTCTCACCATCCCATAAAAATAAAACTATTTATATAAACTATAGCAAACCCATGAACAAAGAGGATTTGTGTAGCTCGAGGGCATCAAAGGAATCCTCCACTTCACAGAAAACCACATCTAAATAACAACTCCCTGGACGGTTATTGTTGCCGAGTAGAGTTACCAGTACAATCTAAAGGAGTTGCAGTGTTAGCAACAGAGGCAGCAATACAATACTACCTATGCATTCATAGACTATGATCTAATGCTGTACATGGGGCACACTAAAAGTTTTGCACTTCTAGCTAATCGGAACTATTTGAATTTCGAATGTTATATTTTTTGAAACGTTGCAACCTACTTAGTAATAAAAAAAAACAATTGGCGGGAAATCATTTGTCAATTGTTTTTTATCACACATCAAAGTTCTACGTACGCAACGAAAATGGAATTGAGTCGAAAAGATTTTATAGCGATGATTATGATTTTAAAAGCTCTCTCTCGGCAAGACTTTGCTGCTCTCTTCAAAATTTTTTTTTTATTTGAAAAGCAATAAACATAATATTTTGGTTAGAACATGTTGTTTTTTAAGTTACGCATAACTTATAGTGTGACCTACGTATATAAAAAAAAAGCACCCACACTTTAATATGGGACCCCTCATACCTGCTCAACAGGAACACCATTCCTATATGAAATCTATATGTTTGTCTGTGTGTTTGTGTCGCTTTTTTTCGAAGATTCGAATTTTGACTTCAGATTCAGCATAAAAAAGTAGAATAGGAATGTTCAGGGACACCGTTCCTATCTCTTAACCTGTGAGACCCCGTTATATACGTTTTCCCATACATTTCTTGGCGGAAAAGCGGCCCGCGGGTAATGAGAGATTAAGGAACATGGTAAAAATGGCCGACAAATAAAAATGTTGAATTGTTGTATAATTGACGAGCCAGGTGGTCCTCTGGCAATGCAAGCTTGCGCATTAGCAACTGGTTTTCTGGTGAGTGCCAATGGTATTGATAAGCTTCGGTCCCTGCATCTAGTTTCCGTAAAGCAGAAAAATCGTTGAGCTCATATAAGTAGAATGATGCTAGAGCTCTATGGGGCTTATTGATGTCATTGTCACTCAACAGAAAAAAAATGGGACAATAAGAACCATTGGTGTTTGACCAGATATGGGGCTCCCATATGAAAGTGTGGGTGCTATTGTTTTTTATACTTGTGATATACATCACAGATAAAGGGTGGTAAAAAGTACAATAACATTTGAGTTTAGTACATACGATTTTGTTACATGCTAACATACAAATGACAATAAACAGTTCTAACCCTTCTAACAGCTTCTTCTAAGTTCTAACGGCCCAACTTTGAGGTGACAATACCAGTTAGTTTGTTGTTAAGGAAGGGTTGTTTTCCCAGTCTCGGTTATGGAGATTTAACGGCAGTCGCCTTATAAATATTTTTGTTAATTATTTAATTACATTAATATATATCTTAGTGATATACATCTTATCTTAGATAGCTGAGACAGCTAAAAGTTAGATTAACAAATGGGATAATGGTAGGAAACATAAGATAATAATAGTTAGGTACTTCATATAATAGGCCTGTCCCCAGCTATTATGAGTGAAGGAGTAATGACATTATTCCACGCAAACCGATAACAGCCTATACATATATATTAGAAAATCATGTCCATTGATTGGTATGAGGTACTTAGGTATTTTACTCAAAATAGATTATATGCATCAACATAAAGGTTTGGAAAGCGTAAAACCTACCTTCTCCATTGCATCGTGGATAAAAAATAAACATCTCTATATGTTTTAGAGTTCGACATCATGAAAATCAAATTTCCTGGATCTCAAATGTCGGTTGTCTACCCACTGCAGTGTCCAAGAAATCACGAATGAACTTTATCGAAGTTAAGAATCTAAACTTCAGATGTTGGAAACCGACACGACACTATCGCATGACCAATGTTAATAAACTAGGTATATTTAATAATAGTAAAATACCAATGATTTTAATACTTCTTGAACTTGTTTTAAACGAACGAACAGCGGTCGCATTGTCACGTTGAATCTAAACAAGTATCAAATGTAGCTTTTTACGAGCACGAAACACAATAGCATATCAAATAACAATAACAATGTTAACGAAAGGTTGTTATCATGTTGTTTTGCTTACTTTCCAGTTTTTTGCATCGAAGATAGATACTTTTTCAGTAATATGGCGTCGCCGCCGCTCATTATGATGTTTTTAGTCAAACGTTATGAACTAAAAGTACGATTTAATATCACAAACACCGAACAAAACACAAAAATATCACTGAACGAATACTTTCTAATGCAATAATAAATTTAACAAGTAGAAAACAAAACTTTTAGAAAAGCAACTAAAGAAACATGACTTTACCTCCATAAAATGAAATGTTACAGAAAAAGGAGAACCAATAAGAACGCATGAATTAAAATGACATGTAATTGGTTGAAAAATAAATAGTTTGACCAATGACAAAATAGGATTTAATTTATTTGACGAGTGATTGGCCAGGATATTTATTTTGTCTGAGATAGACAATGCAATGACCGAATGAATTAAACAGCCTAGTCTTTTAAACACGTGAAGTGAAGATTGTTTATTTCGTCAATGGTTCTTTCTTTTGTTCGGGTTGAACTTCAACTAAAACAATGGATACTTTGTTCATTTTTATAACTGACAGACAAGATAACTTTTGTTTTCACAGAAACCGGATATGATACAGTCTTTTAAAAACCACAAAACGTATGTTACAGTTAAAAAAATAGGCAGTTTTGATTGTGATTTCGGAAATTCTACTAGAATTTTTTATAGACGTGATTGCATCTAAATATAGTGTCAAAACAGATAATCGACCATCTAGAGCAAACTAATTTGGACCTACTATCACATGATATGAGAGTCTAATTTCAATCCAGATATGTCTGAATTGGTTTCCAGAATAACCTACTGAAGCCAAAGAAAGGAGGACAAACATTTGTGTGCATGAACATGTCTGTATGGATGTTGTTAAGAGAAGCCCGTCTGAGAAAGTGAAAGCTCGATGGCGTCGTTGCACGTGTCTTCTAACCGAACACGCAGGTTAAGCAACGTTCACCGCAGCCTGTCTCTGGATGGGTTTACCTATCTCGAGTTTCTCCGAGCTTCGGAGGGCACGTTAAGCCGTCGATCCCGGCTGTTGTCGATAGATGACAGTCGTTAAGCTGTGTCAGTGGCCCCCGGGCGGCTTGAAAACACTGGCCTCGCCAATCCGCATTTGAGCAGCGTGGCGGAGTATGCTCTACATCCCTTCGGTTGAAGGGAGACCCGTATCCCTGCAATGGGATGAGTAAGGGTTGACGTGGTCTGAGAAAGTACCTCCAACTCACAGAAAACCGCACCCTAATAACAACTCCCTAGAGGGTTGTTTTGTTCCTGCGAGTGAGTGAGGTCACCAGTAAGCTCCCAAGGAGTTGCTGTGTAAGCAGCAGAGGAGGCATCACGCGAGTGATAATTAATATATCGCAAGCGTTAATAGGCTACGGTACCCGCTTTACATCAGGTGGGCCGTATGCTTGTATGCCTCCCCACGTATTATAAAAAAAAGGTTACCGTATAGTTTATGAACGCTTGATATATATAGGAAGTGTCGCTCATGGAGTCACCTGCTGCTAACACAGCAACGCCTCAGGAGCTCACTGTTGACCTCACTCGCGGGATCACATCAACACTTCTTCTACATAACGTCATCCCTTTTACTAATCCTTTATGATTGACGGGGTCCGCTACCTAAAGACTAAGGATTTGGCGAAGATACTGATTAGGATCACTCACTACAAAGAGTTATTTAACCGCGTGGCCCAATTGCACCTTTAGTCCCACCGCTAAGGCGTGCTACACTAGGAGCCAACTCGCCTATACTTCGTATGTGTAAAATCTATACATATAAATAAAATAGAAGTGTCTGTCTGTGATTTCAAAATAAAGCCTTTATTTTAAGCTCATATTATTATATTCACGTTACCAAAGCCTAAATAAACATTTTTAACTTTTTGTCTGTCTGTTTGTTTGTCCGGGCTAATCTTTGAAATAGCTGAACCGATTTTGACGGGACTTTCACTGGTAGGTAGAGGACTGTTCAGAGAAGAATGTAGGGTACTTTTTATCCCGTAAAAAAAAATTAAAAAACTGTTAAAATTAGGGGGAAATATCTTCCCCTTCTATTATATCGTATTTTTTGTGACATAAAATAACTACGCATTTTTATGTAATAAAAATAAAATAATTATACGTTGCCTACAGTAGAGGTCAATAGATGGCGCTGTATGAAAATGGAATCGTTCTATGATTGCATCTACGACCCTGAACTTTGTTTTTTTTTAAACAGAAAGAATTTGAGGTCTACGGAGAAATAAATGCTACTAAAAGCCCAAATCTCATGCGTGCGTAGCCGCGGACTTCAGCTAGTAATAAATAAATGCAGCACCGTAATAGATATACACGCTGACTCAGTGGCTAGCTTAAAGCACAATATTTTAAGATACCTTTCATGTACACGTGCTTAACGTATTTGTGTAAAAAAAGCATACAACTTTAAAACTTAGTTGCGTAATTATGAAATATATTTATATACAAGCATGTGATATCTACCTATAATTAACTTGTGCATTTACACACAATTCTTATGCATGTTATGTTGTATAATTTAGATTGTATCAGTTGTTGGTGGATAAATAAATAAATAAAATTAAAAATTAAAATACCGAGGTATTCTGTGTGTTGGAGATGGAGATATACCTCTGTTAAAAACACCCACATCAAAACAAACAGACATGTTTATTCACACAATTAGTGTGTCTGCGCGCGCCTGCGTATTACGAAGCTTGGGATAAGGCGTCATAACAACCGTGGTGTATTGTACACGTATATTATTTACATAAATATTTAATTATTTTAATAAAACCATTTTTCAAGTATGATCAATATCATCATACAATTATCCTACTCTTGAAATTCTACATTCACATCATTATTGAAGGTCACATTTTTAAGGTTTAGGTTAGGAAGGAAGGGAAGTACAGCCGCTTCACAGAAAACCGCAGCCAAATAACAACTCTCTGGAGGATTGTTTTGTTCCTGCGAATAAATAAGGTCACCAGTATGCTTCTAAGCAGATGCTGTGCTAGCAGCAGAGGTGGCATCACGTGAGTGATAATGAATTGCAAGCGTTCATAGGCTACGGTAACCGCTTTAGATCAGGTAGGTCGTATGCTAGCTAGTACGACTCCTGACGTTGTAAAAAAAAGGCAAGAAATTATTGGACATTTCTAGAGAATACTTATTCACTGACCTGAAACTTCTCTTACTGGTCACGCTGCTGGTTTCGATGTTCTTCTGAGCTGGTCCATTCTGGTTACGGTCCGCAGTCCTACCGCCATTTCCTTTGGATCGCTAATAAAGAAATACACTTTATTATTTATCATAAATATGTATATACAATGTGCCCCGGGGCGAAGTTATCGCCCGGTGTTTTTTTGAAATACATAATTATCGATAAATAGAGGTTTATCGGTATATACATCTAAGCTACCCACCCCGGCTTCGCACGGGTGATCCGATCGCTATCAACCTTCACAGGATCACCCGCTGGTCTAATCTGAAGATTCCCTGAAAATTTCATCAAAATCTGCCCAGTCGTTTTTGAGTCCATTGTTTTTTCGTGTTTATTATCAAATTAAAATATGGAATGGGGTGTTAAAGAAAATAGGATTGCAGTGATTGCCTTGCATAAAGCCGTCGGTCATACTTAAGACACTTCAAAAGCTTGGTATCAGGCGTATGTTCGTATATGGTACTATCGACAGATATACCATCACTTCCTCCGTTGAAGACCATAAACGGTCGGGAGCACAGCGTGCTGTTAGAGCTACAAATGCTGTTAATCTGACTCTGCAATCTTCCATATACAGAACATGCCATAAATCAATCTCTACAGTTGAAGCGAGAGGATCGACTAAAACGCCTTCTTTCCTGATACGAAGGTGAAAGGCAAGAAATATCCCTCTTTACTGATAAAAATTTAGGTATCTGTAAAGTCGTTTTACGGACGATAATTTTACGTGATAACGTCATAAGAAAACATTCAACAGTTGACAAAACAGTTCACGTGTAGGTTGTGTGCCGCCGCTGTCTCTCTTCTACTCGGACGCATCGGCCGATGGAGTGGAAGAGAGATAGATGCGTCACAAGCCGAAGGCTTAGGTCGATCGTGCTTCTCTATCGCTTGTTCCGCGCTTTCGCTTCTTGCACGCTCGGCTCAGGCGGAACGTGACAATTTCTCGTGCGTGCAGCCGGCGTTCATCAATTTATAAGACGTTATCACGTCAAAAAATGAGTTTTATTAAGATTACATTACTTCATATGAAAATAAAATATTCATTTGTAACAGAACTTTCGGCCATACTTGGTATAAAATGAGTCCGGTCCGTAAGTTACCGGGGCCCTACCACGAAAAATTATCGAGAGAAAATATATAAGAGCGGGAAATATTTCTTTAAAACCACATGCTGGCGGTTGGAATCCTGGCGGGGACATGTGTGCCTCTAAATTAGAAACAAGAAGTTTTTTACCGAGAACTATTAAGTTGTGGAACAAGTATGGGGTTCTCCAAGAAAGGCGTGAAGTGGTTCTTACAGGGTCGGCAACGCAAGAGTGACACCCCTGGTGTTATAAATGCCCATAGGCTACAGTAACTGCTTACCATCAGGCAGGCCGTACGCTCGTTTCCACCAACATATTTATCACTTTGTGTTTAGTTGGAAGATGCTTTTTCATATATTTGTAATATGAGTTTTATACCGCTAGATGGCGCTGTTCATATGCACTAACTTTTAAATCGCGTTGTTAAAGTTAATGTTTGTTTCATTAAGTAGTTTTGTTGATACAATTAAATTTGACTTTTCTTGCCTACTGAGATATTGGGTGTTTTATTTATTGACCCCTAATCGAGTTTGGCGGCAGTTTTTTGGGAAACTAAACACTTTGCCTTACACATTGTGAGACGATGGAAGGTAAGTTATGTAGGACATAATATATATATTTTTTAATTAATGAAATAGTATTGTTATTAAATTATGAGACACAGTACGAAATTTGCGGCGCAATAGTTTATTACTATAATGCTGAAAATTTTGATTTGCAATAAATAAATAAAATAAAATTACGAGGAAACCCGCACGTCCAAGAAAATATATTTCGAAAGATGTGTGACTTTACTTAAGAAATATCTAGCTTTAACTATGAGATCTGGCTTCACCACTAGGTCGTGAAGGTCTGACGGCAGTCGCTCCATATAAAAATCAGTGTCAACGCCAAATCCTCAGGCTTAGGTAGCCACCACCACATCGACCCTTACTCATCCCACTGCAGGGATACGGGTCACCCTTCGACCCAAGGGGTTTAGAGCATACTCCACCACACTGTACAACTGCGGATTAGCGGAGCGGCCAGTGTTTTCAAGCCGCCCGAGGGCCATCGACTTAGCTTAACGACTTGTCATCTATCGACAACAGCCGGGACCGACGGCTTAACGTGCCCTCCGAAGCACGGAGAAACTCGAGATAGATAAACTCATCCATAGACAGGCTGCGGTCGACGTTTAGTTAGAAAGACACGCAACGACGCCATCGAGCTCTCTCAGGCTTAGAACTCCGCCAATCCTAATGGATTAGGAAACGGGATACCCGAAGACCAAGAAGATAGATAAGCTAATAAAGCGTTCGATACACGAAATATATTTATATACTAGCTGTGCCCGCGACTTCGTTCGCGCGGAATTTAACAAAAAAATTATTGTTCAGTTATATTTTTATTTATTTGATTTGATTATAAGTACCTAAATAAGCAGAGTAAAATAGCGAACAACAAAATAATAATAGTTATGTATTATGTACTTCGTCCGCGCGCGAATAGTTATTTTATTATTATTTATTTAATGTTAATAAAAATAAATAAAATTTCTAAAATAAAAGTAGCCTAAGTTACTCCTTATTACATCAGCTATCTGCCAGTGAAAGTCCCGTCAAAATCGGTCCAGCCGTTTCAGAGATTAGCCGGAACAAACAGACAGA
Organism: Pyralis farinalis; assembly: GCA_947507595.1. Taxonomy (NCBI): domain Eukaryota; kingdom Metazoa; phylum Arthropoda; class Insecta; order Lepidoptera; family Pyralidae; genus Pyralis; species Pyralis farinalis. The sequence continues at coordinate 37,717,567 of OX382263.1, read as the reverse complement.
CAGACAAAAATTGTAAAAATATTCATTTTGGTATATGTACCCGTGTATACATCCATATGTATTTAGTAAAAAGCTGTTATTATAATATTACAAACAGACACTCCAATTTTATTTATCTGTATAGATAGATACAAGAATTGCTCGGTTAAATCTGTATAAATATATGTCAATGTATGTATGTCTGTCCTCTATGTACTCCGAAACGTCTGGGCAGATTTTAATAAAGTTTTCCGGGGAATCTTCAATACAGTCCAACGAAAGGATCATCCTGTGAAGTTTGATATTTTTTTTATACTAAGACTGATAGCAAACACGCATACGGCCCGCCTGATGTAAAGCTGTTACTGTAGCCTTTGAACGCTAGCAACAAAAATAATGCCGCTAGCGCTTCCGGCGACCTCACTCACTCGCAGGGACACATCAACCCTCTAAGGAGTTGTTATTTGGCTGCCGTCTTATGCAAGGTGGATGTAGGAGGTGGTGGTGGTGATCAGACCACCTGTACGAAGCCGGGGCGAGTAGTTAGTCTATAACATAAATGAGTAAACTTACACTCTGCGCTATGGATATAATTAATTTCAAAGGTTCGGTTTTATTCAACTTCGTCATAGCTAACTTTGCTTCCCTGAAAAAAAAAACAGATAATTATTCTTTCATGTTTCTTTTTCTAAATACAACTAGATTGGCAAACTAGCATGCGGCCCGCATCAGATGGTAAGCGGTCACCGCAGGCTATAGACGCCCGCAACACCGCGGGGATGTGCTCGCGCGCTGCCAATCTTGTGACCTAAGGCTGTTTCGTTACAGTAGCCAGTAATTTCTCTGCCAAATCTCACTCTTCAAACCGGTGCCTTCATTCGCAGTCAAGTGGATTATTGGTTTGTGCTAATTGTTGTATAAAAAAAAAAGACATTAATATGGAAATCTCCACTAACACTTACCCAGGTGTCTCAAACGTGATCATTGCGTATCTCTTGTTGGGATCAGGGCTCAAGAAGACTTTAGTCAGGGTCCCGTACTTCGCGAATGCGGTCCGGAGACCTTCCTCGTTGAGGACTAGTGGAATATTTTTCGTGTATAGTGTACAGTAGTCGATATCCCCATGGGATCTGTTGACACAAAAATTATAGCTTAAAAACCGGTCATGTTCAATCTATAACTTCACGCCAAATCCCTAGCGGGGTAGGCAGAGAGATTTAAGCGCGACGTGACTCGATCCTTACACACCTCACTCGCTTCAATAACATTCATTGTTCTTCTCATGCACGCTCGCCGGTTTCTAAGGCTCCTGAGAGAACGGAGCGCCATTAGACGCGATCTTTACACACTTCACTCGCTTCTTTCATATTCATAGCTCTTTTCATGCACGCTCGCCGGTTTCTAACGCTCCTGACTTCACCTTCTGATAGAACACGATCAATTTGATCATGGTAGGTAAGTCTTGGCCTTCCTCGGCTCCTACATCCTTCTATTTTTGCATTGTATATCTGCTTCGTAATTATTTCAACTTGCATTCTTTCTACATGTCCGAACTAACGGAGCACGTCTCTTCTTATTTTAACACCTCTCTTTCAGACCAACTCTATTTCTAACATCATCATTGCGAATACGGTCTACAAGCCTTACACCACAAGTTTTGCGCAACGCTCGCATTTCTACCGCGTTTATCCTACTTTCATGCTCTCTTCACGCCATACCCAGCTCTTGCTTCCAGAAGAAAGCGTTGGGACCAGCAATGCATTGTGTATACCATGTTTTTACCGCCAAGAAGTTTTTGTCAACGTATTATATAATTTATTCATTTACATAACAAATATATAACGTGTTTAAGTAATTTGATTTGAGATATTTTTTAATATTTAATTTATAAAATACATCTATCTATAACTTCACGCCAAATCCCCTGCGGGGTAGGTAGATAGAGCCGAGCGCCATAAGACGCGGTCATTACACACTTCACTCACTTCTTTAACATAAAATAAGTGGACTTCTTCCCACGCTTTTGACGAGTGACATTGTTGTTTTACTTGAAATTTTTTCAGTATAAAATTAGTTTTGTGAAACAATTTCGATAGTATTTTGTACCATAAGTGCTAGTGAAATTATATAGTATTGAAAAAACTCAAATATAACACGTTTATGCACTTTTTGGATGACGTGAATAAGTTCATCAAGAAAACCTTGTAAAATCACTATCGTTTTATGAGTGATATTTAAACTGGGTTGATTGGTTCTGGGCACCCTTCCCAAGTATTTTTTCAGCAGAGTTCCTGAAGCTGGAACATAGAATTAAGATTTTCAAATGGTTCTGAACTGATGACTTGGCTGTATGGGCTAGATCCCTTTGCCTTTCCCCTCGGGGATAAAAAGACACAAAAAAAAAACATAAAATATGTATAAATAATATTTAAACGCTACAGAATGTTCTCTTCTTGTAATTGATTCATTGTAGTTTTGTTGTTTGTGTGTGAGGATTGTGTATTATGGCGCTCGGATCACTCTGTCTACCCCACTAGGGGCCTGGCGTAAAGTTATATATACATACATATGTGTTCGTTCATAGATTATCAAATGACTTCTCACCTTCTACTTTCCACTGGCAATCTGGATATGAATAATGTTTTATAAGTATAGATTGAATTCAGTTTTTTTTATATACTACGTCGGGAGGCATACAAGCATACAGCCCACGACACTGTCTTCGCCAAATCCTTAGTCTTAGGTAGCAGACCTCGCCAATCCTAATGGATTAGGAAACTAAATAACGCGAAGAAGAAGATGGAGCCACTTTCCATGTTACAATTAGACGCGTGAGCTGCGTCTTCACGACTTATTCCCTGAAAGAGTGATAACTCGCCGAGGAGACATCAACTGGCCGCCCAGGAGCCCCGATCTAACTCCTGCTGATTATTTCCCATATAGCTACTTAAAAAGTAAAGTCTTTGTCACCCAATCTGAATGTTTTAAATTAAAACAAAGAATCACAGATGAAATTAACGCCATTCCAAGAACAATGCTCCAGTGTGTTGTTGAGAATTTTAGTTCTAGGCTATGAGTACGAAAAAGTGGATGGAGTTTTGTGTCATTTATGGTAGTTTTTCACACATAAAATTTGAAAACATTTGGTTCATTTAGCAGTAAATAACACTAGTTAAAATCTTTTTAAGATTTCGTCCCTCAAAATGAAAACGTAACCTTTATATGATCACTTTGGTGTCCGCCTATCACTGGTTATCAAGACCTTTTTCTCAGGGGCGGGTGGACGAAGCTGAAATCACTATCAAATAGTATTGTCTTAGGTTTTCGCAATTGTTACACATTGAAATTAAGCTATTTTTAACGGAAGTATAGTAACGCAATCAAAAGATACGGCTATTATCAAGTCTTTCCTGCGACCACGGACGCTGCAAAGCGTTCGAAACGTTAGGTTTTAACAAAATAAATAAAACACGCGATACTTCCGTTAAAAATTGTTTAATTTCAACACTATCAAATACTCCGGTCTGCAATCCCTTCGAGCAGTGAAAAAATCAAACTTCTAAGTCACCGCAATCAAAAGATACGGCTATTAATGCGCATTTTGACACTCGCAAGGAAATCAAAACCTATAGGGTACTTCCCGTTGATCTAGAATAATGAAATTTGGTAAGAAGCAATGTCATGTAGCACAAGTAAAGGAAAACATCCGAAAACCGTAAATCTGTACTAAAATCACAAAAAAAAAAAATTTTATGGAAACCCCAGTGTGCGAGACTGACTCACAGTTTTTTTTTTTTACCACTGGCAAACAAGAATGCGGCCCGTATTAGATGGTGAACGGTCACCGAAGCCTATTGACGCTCACTATACCATCACTCGCGCGCTGCCAATCTTGTGACCAAAGGGTGTTTCATCATAGTACCTAGTAATTTCTCAGCCATATCTCACCCTACAAACCGGAACACAGCTACAAAACCTTGACGGCTTTTTTATTTTTTAATACAAAAACGAAATAATATCTGACACATCGCTTATTAAGCCTTACCTGCAGGATCTCAGTGAAGCAGGTAACCATCGTTCAGCAGTAGACAGTGGGCTTCGGCAATGGCAACCGCGTTTGAGAACTAGCAAGTTATGATAGTTATGGCAGGCATCCAATAAGTACCAATAATGTCACACACATTGGCAATAGTCCCAATACCTGCCGAGAACTGCTCATGGATATATTGTTCCATTGATATCCCAGGAGAAGGTCACGGTGGGTGAACAAAATTACATCAATCTTCTCAATAGGGTCAATAGAGGGTTCTATGCGTTGTATCCATATCCCCTTCACGCCTATCAAATGACCAGAATAATACTTGCAGCTTTAGAAAAATAATAATATTACCTGTCATCATCGTCACCGCCATAAGAGTTGTTCAACTCTTGCCAATTCGACTGGTTATATCCCCGACTGCGAGCTGCCATATTTCTGCAAGGAAAGATTACATAATTAAGGTAAATTGCATAATTGGCTTGGAAATGACAAGTAATATGGTGTTTCCGTGTACAGAAAAACGATACCTACATTCATGGCAACAATAACCCTATCTTCCTTCAAAAATTCTTTGTTCGAATTTCAATTTCCGAATACAAAGTTTATTTACATATTTTGTTTTTCTAGAAACTTAATTTACATATAAATTTATATAATGCGGAACTTAACACGTAATTTAGGTAAAAATATTACTTGTGTTAAAATTATTTAAAGTTAGTGCTGTTTGCATAAACTTTTGTCTTGCATTTAAAGATTTGCTAGTTATAAATGCACTATATTTGAGTTGGTGAATTTTCATTCGCTAGTAATCTCATATTTCTATGTACAATTTTTATTTAATAAAAATTGAAAGCAGTCACCGTAGCATATGAATGCTCAGATTACATTAAGCATCACTCAAGCGATGCCACCGCTGCTGCTAACACACATACTCCTTAGGAGCTTATTATTGATCTCTCTCACCCGGAAGAACTCATAAATAAATAATAGAGGTATTATTTGGCTGCAATTTTCTGTTTCCCTAGAGTAACGCTCTTACTACCTCTCTTAAAAACAAACAGAGCCCAGGAGTGTTGGTGTCAAAGTAGCGTTACTAACCACCGAAGTCATGCCGAATATTCCGATAAGCTCAAGATAACACAAAAAATAGAATAATAGAAGGAAATGGTTCTCTGGAATAACATTAATCACCACGGTCCTACAAAACAATACTATCTCAAACAATAATATAATAAAATACTATAAAATAATACGATAGCGTTAATCATAAATAACAAAATATTAAAAAAAAATATTCGAACAAATAAATTTCGGGATTAAAAACTCGAAAAACCCGTGTCAAAAAACACGCGAGCATTTTCAAAAAAATCGTTATCCCTTCGCCACGTGATGTATATATATTATTAGTAATGGATGTGTCTTTATAAATTGTACTTTATGCGAAGTAAATTATAGTTTAACAAAAGACTTACCTTTAAATATATTTACTAAAAAAGAAAACAGTAAAACGCCGACAGCAACAAAGAAAAATTACAAATGACAATAGTTTCATAACAGTGTTGCCAACTCGATGTCAGGTTTTCGGGCTAAATAGAGTTAAAAAGGGCTAGATTTGCCCATGAAATTTTAAATAGGGCTATTAATAAAAATAAATAAAAGAAGCGACTTTTGCAAGTAACTATTAAGTAATCTGTGCTTTTGTTAACATTGTTTACCTCAGAGGAAGGATACCTTTCTCTGAGTTGTTTACTTATTAAATAGATTTTTCTAAGGGGTCAGGCAAAGAGATCTTAGCCCATACAGCACAAGGTTTCTGATTTTGATCTAAGGCGATTAAAATCTGAAAACTTGTGAACGAGAATCAACGACTCTTCTGAGAAATCTCGTCTCTCAGTTGTAAGCACTCAACAGCCAAATCGGTAGTACAATTTTACTGTTATTTTCAACGACTTGGATCAATGCGAAAAATGGCGATATAGTCTCTGCCTCGGCTGCTGCGGTCGTCCGCCATGTGGAACAGAATCCGCATGCCCCACCACCACCGTCGCTGCTACGACTGGCCTGGTCGTCGCTGCGACACTTGTTTCGCCTTTCCACGAGCCATCATCAGGCGTTGTAGACGTTAATCGTAAGAATAACATGCTACAAGTGACAAATCCATCGCAGTGCCATCCTTTATATTGAATTGAGGGTAGGGGTGGATGGTATATCAGATCGCGAAGTCAAACGGTTATTCCAAATCTACCATCGATAAATTATTGCGTAAAAAGACGAGTAGTATCGTTAATAGACTATTGTACGCGGTTCCATATATATCGACAAATAAATACACTGCGAGTTTGTCATACCTGGGAAAATCATAATGCTAAATGAGCTTGACAATTGCTTACTTAGGCGTATAATACACATTTAACAATTATCAACAAATAACTACATTACATAATAAAACGAATACAACCAATAAACATTACAATCAGTACACAATTAAATTCGATACAATTAAAATAAAATTAATGACTTAATCTAACCATTTTGTTACAGTTCTGCTAAACTCATGCAATATGCATAAAAATAATATAATACTCCCGTCAGGGAGTATTATATTATACTCATACTCTCTGGATACTGGCGAGTGACGGCGTTTCGTAAACTTAACGCCAGTGACAACGGGGCTCGCAAAAGTTCTGTTCTTGCCCTAGGAATATGGAATATGTCACAATGACTTATTCTAAGGTAATTGTCAGGTAGAAATCAGGATAATAATAATAATAATCCCGTCAGGGAGTATTATATTCTTTGATATCGATGCTAAAACAGTTTAGTTACATTGTTGTCATCGATGATCTCTCTTGTTGTACAACGTATTTCATCATAGATAATTTCCGTCTCATTTCAAGAGTGTTATATCCCAGCATACCCAAAATAAACATGCTGAGATACATATGCGGATATCCAACAAAGCATCCATACTGCTTGTGATATAACCACCTAAGAAACTTTTTTTGAATGTTTTCCACCTAACAGTATATTTATTTTCGTGGGGATTCCAAATAATAGAATTTGATTATAATTTGCTTTGAACAAATGCATTATATAACATTTTTAATTGCTTGTTATACTATGTAGATGTCGAGCCTGGTGCAACACAAAGCCGAGGGTCTGGAATGCCTGAGTACACATTGAGATTAAGTGATTTCTAAATGTTAGATCTTCAGACATCAAACCCCCAAGGTCCCTTATTGATTGTAATCTAGAAATCGTTGCATTTCCTAATGTATAATTCGCGTGAATTATATCTGACGACCGCCCAAATGATATCACAGCGCATTTGGTCTTATTGAACATTAAGTGATTCCTCTGACACCAACTTTCTATATTTTAAATATCTCTTTGTAAGAGCTCACAATCAGAAATATTATTAACTTTAAAAAATAATTTCAAATCTTCAGCATACAACAGACAACGAACCCTACTAACTGCCTCCGGTAGATAATTGATAACTATTAAAAATTCCAAGGGGCCCAAATTACTACCTTGACTTAACCCGGAGTGGATATTCAGATTCGAATCCTTTGTATTGCACATACTGCATTCTTTCACGAAGATACTTGGCGAAAAACTGGGTCAATGCAGGAGGAAATCCGGCAGCTGAAAGCTTTTTGTAAAGCACATCATTATCTACACTATCAAACGCTTTTCGAAAATCAAGGTATGCTGTGTCTACTTGATAACCAGCGTCTTCAGACTCTGTAACATACGTCCAGAAGGACAATAGGTTGGGAGCCGTGGAGCGGCCGGGTCTGAAACCGTGTTGGGCACTGGTTGGGCATCGCTTATTTGACATTCAAATTGTTTACTAATTCGGAAATGTAGAATAGATTCAAATAATTTCCGGAAAACAGATAATATTGCCTGCCACTCTGAAGGGGACTGTCCCATAGAGTAAGAAAAAATGTATTTTCACCGAATATAAATCTTGCGTTTATACCCTTTGATTATGACAGGTAAATAATCAAAGATAACACTGAATGTAAATGATGAATGAAGAATGTAAATGAACGCATCTTCTAAAATAATAAAAAAAAAACAATTAGCTACATATCTGTAATCATTCATATTATTTATATTGCTTCAATAAATAATAGACACTTTCTTCCATATTTTCCCATGTTTTATTTAAACTTTAATCACTTGAAGATTTGTTTAGTAGTACATAAAAATATACGTATAAATGCATAGAAATACAATAGAACTGTAAAATCAAAACATTAAAAATTGACGGTTGGGTTGCTGTTTGTGTAGGTTGTATAGATACAACATATGCTACTATGTGTATATATTATATACGGGTGATTTCGAATTCAGACATGGTATGCTATGTAAGTGTAATAGAATCTAGTAATGTGAAAATTTTAATTTATTATTTTACTTTTATTTCGAATATTACAAAATAATTAATTGGTCGTGTTCTATCAGAAGATGATGTCAGGAGCCCTAGAAACCGGCGAGCGTGCATGAGAAGAGCAATGAATGTTAAAGAAGCGAGTGAGATATGTAAGGATCGAGTCACGTGGCGCTCGGTTCTCTCTGCCTACCCCGCAAGGGATTTGGCGTGAAGTTATAGAATAGAATAGAATTAAAAGGAAGGAAAATAAATGCCTTTAAAAGGAAAGGTATGAAAATAAATGTAATGAAGCCGAAAGCGATGGTGTTTGAAAGGAATGAAAGTGTTACAGATTGTCAGATAATGATTGAAGATGAAACTGGAACATGTGAATGAATTTGTGTACTTAGGTTCTATGTTTACGAGAGATGTAAAATTCGAGAGCGATATTGAAAGAAGAGTGTAAGCAGGAAACCGTGTCAATGGTGCGCTGTACTCTGTGTTAACAAGCGAATACATATCGAACAAAGCTCGCCTTGCTATTATTGGCGTTCCTTAGTCTCTGCCTACCCCAAAGGGAGACAGGCGTGATGATATGTATGTATGTATGTACAAAATAATGAAGTCATGGTCATCCTACTTGTATACACGTGTCGGCTTTTTCTTTGACAGTGCCACAAAGCGCAGATATTAAATCATATAACTATAATATATAAATAAAATCAGTTTTATATATAATGCACGTACAAATTTAAAAAAAAAACCCCGACCTAAAAACGGCTGAACAGATTTACTTAAATCGTAGCTAAGAACACTCCCGATCATGTCATCTTTTAAACAAAAAAAAAAAAAATCAAAATCGGTAGTTTTCGAGAAAAATGACAGACACACAAACAAACACCTCTTACCCCAAACGCATATACCGCCTCCGTGACCGTCGCGGGTGAAAAAAAACGAGTGTGCTTTAGACCTGCCTGCCTGAGACCACACGACTGAAGTAAAACTTCTTTAGCTACATAATGTGATACAGATAACAGACCTGCACTGCGTCTTAGATATACGAAATATAACTCGCTATGAGAGAAAGAAAATTTGTGCTCGCACCTCTCTTGCCCCTACAGTAATATACGAAACGTAACTCTCTCTCTTTCTATCTTCACTAACTTATATCTCCCTATCAACTTCCGTTCGCCTCGCCCGATCACACTTTTCGTAACGCTCTCGTCACGCATTCACCAGGTTATTCCCCAAATCAAGCGTGCGTAAAGAAGTTTTACTTCAAAAATCTGTCTGTATATGTAGACGTTCCACAGTATGAATGCATACACGTGTGCATATTTGCTTGCGTCAACTGTTGGGCAGCATACCCTGTACTTGGCAGCAGTATACAAGTAATTCCAGAACTGTGTAATACGCAGACACACGTATCAACGTACAAAGTTCCGCACATGCAACGCTCGGACCAGAGGCAGTGAACTATACAGTGAGATTACGAAGCATCGCACAAGAGGAGGCCCTGCGAAAAGGACACACTATGTAATGTATTCCATCTCAGTCTCTTGCACGTTGAATCCTACAGACGTATACGTTTGTTTATTTTTTAAGCGGACAAGGGTTACTCCATCATTTTTAATTAATAATAATAATAATTCTTTATTTACCACAAAAATTACAAGGTTTACAGAGTGGCTAAGACACCCACACTAGGCTAGGCCTGTCCTGTGGGAATCATTACATTCTCGAATCAATTGTATTGCGGTACTATAAACAGAATTATAAGACTATAATTGTTGATTACCAAATACAAAATTAGATTACAAAATACATAATGTTTAAGAATCCTGTATAATATCAGTCATGAATGTGCTATGAATTTTATTTACATTTTATTTGTAGTTTGAAATGTAGAATATTATTATTTTATTATATAATTATTACTTTTTTTTTTTTTTATATTAGTTCAGCATAGTGGCCCCTCTTTGCCTGATGGTAAGCGAAAGAGGAGCCCAAATCGCAACTGCAACTGACAACATACTACATCCCGTATCCTGTCAGTTGACGCTGCCATGCTGACCCGCAAAATGCTTCTTCACGCTTCGTTTGAAGGATCCCATATTGTAGGAAGGAGGGAACACATGTGCAGGCAAGGCGTTCCACTTTTTAATGGTACGACAAAGGTAGGAGTTGCCGAACTTTTTGGTACGCGAAGAGATATTCTCAACCGTGGAACTATGACATCGCAAGCCCGCACGTGTGGTTCTATGACGGAAGGGTGAAGGTGGGATAAGGGAAAACAGTTCTTCAGAGCACTCGCCATGGTAAAAGCGGTAAAATACGCTTAGAGAGCCTATGTTCCGACGGAGTTGAAGAGGTTCTAGGTTTTTGGTGACCTCTTCGTCGTCAATTATGCGGATAGCCCGTCGCTGCAACCTATCGAGAGCCTCAAGAAGATACTGTGCGGAGCCGTCCCAGAGATGCGAGCAATACTCCATGCAGGCCCGAACTTGTGTCTTATAAAGCAGGCAAAGTTGGTCCAGCGTGAAGAACCGGCGCACCCTGTTCAGGACTCCGAGCTTTCTTGAGGCTGTTGAGATGAGGCTCTCGATGTAATAACGCTGGTTAAGGTCGCAATGAATACCCATACCCAGCATATTCAGGCTATCACGCATACTGAGGGAAGCACCCTGAAGACTAGGAGTGGGAAGGAAGGGGGACATTTTTGTTGTAAACGCGCAAACCTGAGTTTTCTCGGCATTAAACTCAACCAGGTTATTGGAACCCCATTTACTAATGAGATCCAAAACCCGATTCAGTTTAACGACAAGACTCTCACGCCTCTCACCGATTTCTGTCCGACCAGCACCAGGCCGACCGAAATATCGCCCATGGACCGTACTGTCATCTGCACAGCAATGAATATTACCAAGTGGCAGCATGTCATTGATATGCAGAAGAAAGAGGGTGGGCGATAGAACGGAGCCCTGTGGGACACCGGCATTCACTGACATGAACCGCGAAGCGCATCCATCTGCAAGGACGCGGATTCTACGCTCATGCAGGAAGCCAGCAATCCAATTACAAAGCTGGAGGGGCATACCGTATGCCGGAAGTTTGGAGAGAAGTGCTTTGTGCCAGACCCGATCAAACGCCTTGGCGATATCTAGGCTGACTGCCATGGATTCGCCATATTTATCGATTGCCTCCCCCCAGAGGTGCGTCACATACGCTAGAAGATCACCCGTTGATCGTTTCGGTCTAAAACCATACTGACGATCATTGATTATGGAGTGATCTTCTAGGTAACGGATCAATTGATTGTTAAGGATCCGTTCCATGACTTTGCACAACACTGAAGTTACGGCAATGGGGCGGTAATTCGATGGGTCAGAACGGTCTCCCTTTTTGGGGACCGGCTGCACATTGGCCTCTCTCCAAGCATCCGGAACAGAACCGGTCGAGTACGAGAGGCGGAAGAGGCGCGTCAGCACCGGAGACAACTCCGCTGCACATTTTTTAAGAACAATCGCTGGGATACCGTCAGGATCACTGGCTTTTCGGACATCGAGTGACTGTAGTTCAAAACGCACATCGCGCTGCCTGATGTGGATATCAGGTATAACGGATCCACTGGAGGGTATTGTTGGTGGTTGCGTGCTACAGTCATCGATCCGGGAGTTAGCCGCAAAGAGGCTGGCCATAAGATCGGCTTTCTCCTGCGGCTGATGAGCCAGTGAGCCATCAGGGCATCGCAGCGGTGGCAGCGAGGGCTGGCAGAAGTTGGCCTGCACGGCTTTGGCCAGTCGCCAGTAGCTACGCGATCCAGAAGGGTGCGCCACTAGTTCCGTGCCGACTCGTGTAACGCGCTGGGCGTCCGCTCTTATGTATGCTCTCTTGCGGATCTTGGTGGCAGTGTTGTAGGCTGATTTCAGTGAGTTAGTATTCGGATCTTTAAGGGCGCGACCCCTGATCCAAGCGCGATACGCCGCCTGTTTGTTACTAACAGCTTCAGCGCATTCGCGATTAAACCAAGGGCGTCTCCGGGTTTTGATGACGACATCGGAGTGGGGAATGTAGTATTCCATGCCAACGCCGATCTCATCAACAATGGCCGCAGCACTCACCGTTAGATTCTTCTCACTGAAACAGCGCTGCCCCCATGGGACGGAAGCAAAGTAGTCGCGCATACCGTCCCAATCTGCTGACGAGTAGTGCCAGACACGACGCCTAACCTCTGTGGGTTGTGGCGGAATCGCGCTTGGCACTGTGCTGGATACTAGGCAGTGGTCAGATGTGCCCAGGGGCGCCCCGACCTCAACCCGGTAGCCAGCAGGGTGGGTGGTCAGCAGTAGATCTAGCAGAGAGGGCTCCTGACCAGCAACATCAGGTATTCTGGTGGGTTGGTGCACCAGTTGCGTCAGGCTGTGCGAAGTGCGAACGCGTGGGCGGTCCTTCCTGCATGGTTAGTTGTGGAGGATCCCAACCAGGAGTCGTGGTGAGAGTTAAAGTCCCCCAAACATACCATCTCTGCAGTAGGGTACCGCTCCTGCGCTTCATCTGCCGCCCGATTCATGTACTCAAAGAGCCGAGTTGTCTCCGTGTCCCTAGTATGGGGTCGGTATAGGCACATGACAGGAAAGGAGGAATCCTCTAGGCAGCGCAGACGGCGACAACATACATCCGAGCGGACAAACAAACAGACCCCGGCTTTCGCGAGGAAATTCTCCTCAAGCACATAACCGGGATACTGGAGGTAGGACGTGTCCGCTGGACGCTGAATCTGTGTCTCCGTCAGGAAGAGCATGGCGGGCCGTGCCGTCTCTAGGTGTTGGTGGACGGCATTAAGGTTAGAGTGGAGTCCGCGGATGTTAGCGAACTCAACCTTGAACAGGGTGGTGGGGGAGTGCACCGCTGTTAGACCATCTTTTCCTATTTGCGCTGTCATGAGTAATGTAAAGAACGGAAGCGTGAAGCGGGAGAGAATTGCCACGACATTGGGGAAGAAACGCGGTGGACTGTTTCTCCATTAGTTTGTCGACAAAGGAGCTGTGCTGATCCGTCGGACGGAAGGGCCCCCGAACCCCCCCGGAAGTAGTTGCCGGGTCCCCACCATCCGGTCACCAATCGGCACGACGATCTACCCCGAGATTATGCGCGGTAAGAAAGGGCAGCCTCTCAAGTTGGTTAGTCTTGATTGGGCCCCTGTACTATACCGCGGGCGGCCAGCGGAACAACCGTTTCAACGGGTCTCCCTGGCCGACGGGTCAGCTCAGTCCTTCTGACAATGGATAGACAGAATCCACCACTGTTCCCGCAATATCGCGTCAACAATCCCCCGAGCACTGGTTATACACCAGCTGATCCCGAAACGCGACGTACTCATAGGTACGCCACTTCACGGGTGTTTCGCCGTGTGTACGGTGGTAGCCAACCAGGCGGGTATTTACCCTACCACCGGCTGAGATGCTGGAACGTCAGGAAATCCCATAGTCGCCTCTTACGACACCCAGGGGAAGAGAGGGGGCGGTGATTTTTAATATTCTTTCTCCGTCACCGCACGGATGAATAGTTTAACAACATTATAAATTAAATCGGGATAGTTGAGTTGACATTGTAATAGTTATTTGAAATAATTTGATTGACATTATATGTAATTTAAAATAATGAAATTTTAACCGCTCAAGGCATTAAATTATTCTACGCTAATCAAAATGTCCTCTGAGTCCCGGTAGGTCCAGTTCTGCAATTCCCTTTCGATTTTAAATTTTGCATCACGGGTATTTAAATTGTGTATCTTACACATAGCATTAATTTTATTATATATGAAGGGTTTCCGAAAATTGCTAAAACGCTTGGCAAAGGTGGATTTTACCTGAGGAAGAGGAAGTCGAAATGTACATTTTTTTAACAAACTGGGATAGGCAGTGGATGAGAGCACTTCCTTGTGAGTTTGGCAGATTATCTTTAGGAGGTATAGCCTTCTTACGCTCAGGACTTGAGTTTCCCTGTATAGGAGAGTGGTCGGAAAACGTATAGGCTTTCTTAGGTACGTTTTAAGCACTGCTCTTTGAGCTCTCTCCAACGTGATTAAATGAGTTGAAGCAGCACCACCCCATGCCGATATGCAATACGAGAGACATAAAGTGACGTAAATGGTTTTCAGAAGTCTCAAGGAAGCAGCATCGCTCAACAGTCTCATAACGTAAATTAACTTTCTGGTTCTATTTGCTGTTGCTATTATGTGATCTCTAAACGAGAGTCTTTCATCAACGGTAACACCCAGATACCTCGCACTGGCCACTCTCCGTATTTTTTCACAGGAACACATCAATCTTGGTGCTGTGCTATCACTATTTGTGCATACATGTATTCTAATGATGGGATCGGATGGCGGTGGTGATGAGGCTGTCTTGTGGAAGCAGATGAAATTCGTCTTGGCCGAGTTTAGAGTGAGCAGATTATCATTCAGCCATACCGTTACCCGATTAAGACCATCCTGAGCAACGCCAAATAAAGTATCCCATGATCGTTCATGAAATAAGACAATGGTATCGTCAGCATAATTTATGATGTCTGCCTTCTCCAAACCAAGCATCGAGAGATCATTTATGTAAACTAGGAACAGGGTAGGACCAAGGATGCTACCCTGAGGAACACCAAACGACACGTCAGACCGGGAACTGACGAAGGCACCGACCCTTGTACGCTGACTCCTACCGGAGAGGTAACTACGGAACCAATCAAGGCATATCCCTCTAATTCCGATCAGTTCCAGTCTCTTAAGGAGAATAGGAATTGAAACCGTGTCGAATGCCTTCGCCAGATCCAGGAATTGACACTTTATTTTACTAAAATTTCCGTACCGAGCCTTATAACTTAAAATCGTTAAGGAGTAAACTCCAAAAACCCAATATCAATTACTCCGAATAGAACACGAATTAAAAAATGTTAAATTTAATTAGTAGAAGTACGTGTCTGTGCTATTCTAGTACGATGGAAAGAGAGAGAGTATCTAAAATAATGGGATGCGTTCATATGAAATGAAAAGATGTGTATGACATGGTTTTATTTATGAAATTCTGAAATATCGTCTCGTTTTGTGGATGATTTCACATTCGTTATCATATAGAAGTTGTATACGAAAACAATTTATTATCTAAATTATAGTATCAAAGATAAATACATATGAATTTTCTAATACTTTATATTATCATTAAATTTTTCACATATCTGTGTATATGCACCTAAGTGTGACGGGCACACGAGTTAAATGCTTTTCCCCCATCCCAAAAGTGCTCAACGTGCCTAAAAGTTTTTCACTTAAAAAATCGAATTCCTTAACAACTTCGATTTTTTTCCTACAAGCTGCTGATTAAATGTGTTTTTGATCTATTAGTTAAGAAATTAATATTGGAATGCAGTCAAACATGTGGGGATATTAACTTTGCCTAGGAAAGCTATATTCGAAGCGGAATCGAAAAGTTTTCATTCAGATTCCATACGTTTTCACAGGAACCTTTTCGGATCTGATTCGAATATAGTGTTTCGAGGCATGAATACTTAGAAGGTTGTAGTGTTCCTGCGTGTGAGTGAGGCCACCAGTAAAATCCCAAGGAGTTGCTGTGTAAGCAGCAGAGGGGGCATCGGGCGAGTGGTACTTATCTCAATCGTTAATAGGCGACGGTACCCGCTTTACATCAATTGGGCCGTATGCTTGTATGCCTCCCGACGTAGTATGAAAAAAATTGAATATCCCCACTGGGTGAGAGAGAAAATTCTACAAAACGAGAGAGTAATTTGCAGGTACCGTCTTCTTTTAAACCTCCATAACATCCATAAGTGAGAAACAGAAACCTCTATGATAGAAAGTATTTCTTCCCTCGTTAACCTTAGTAAATAAGACGAGATTGCTACTTGTTTGTACTTCATTTCGCGACAGTCGGGAATAAATTCCGTTTATGTATCATATTATCGTCCTATTTGTTGAACTTACTGCAGATGAAGTATCAAATGCAATGAAAGGTCTTACATCTACTTTACTATAATATAAACGTATTGGAGATGCCCCATCAGTTTTTTGCACAGAACATAAATAAAAAATTGAAAATAAATACAGAATATACACACAATCAGTTGAAAATGCGCAAGCTTGCATTGCCAGAGGAACACCTGGCTCATCAATTCTATAACAATTCAATTTTTTTTTAATTTGTCGGCCATTTTGATCATGTTCCTTATGAAATAGGAACGGAGTTCCTGATCATTCCTATTCAACATTTTTATACTGAATCCGAATCTGAAGTCAAAATTCGAATATTCGAAAAAAAAAACGCACACACAGACAAACATATAAATTTCATATAGGAACGGTGTTCCTGAAAAGACAAAAGAAACAAAAGGATTTGTTTTAGTAAATAAATACATTACAGTAAGGTTTTTATTTTCTTTTTGTAAGTATATATGTCAAATCCTAATAAACGAAATCTGTACAATTTAGGTGACGCTCGGTACTCTCTGCCTACCCCGCAAAGGATTTGGCGTGAAGTATACATAGATATGTATACCATTACAAACATATTTACTGTCTAAACCTCTATACTAGAGAAAAGCCTCACTTGTACCTGTGTAAACGAACAACTTAATTTAGTGAAAAATCTCTATAAGCGAAAACAATATTACGATCCCTTTAACTCTCGCTTATCCAGGTCCGACTATACATGGAACTTGCGTATGGAGCGCGAAATGTAAGTATCGCAACTATGACAAAATTCTTTTTAAGATGTTTAAACCTTTTTTAATAAATTTTTGTGACAGACACGTTAATACTGTAAGGTACAGATCACTAAAATTAAACATAGATTCCCAAAATTGGACATTCAGGGAAATTCAGAAAATTTCATGTAAAATGGTATGCATCTACATGCTGTCTACGTAGTTTAGAAACGGAAACGGGTGTACGGGTACACTGTCAATAATGTTTCAATACTCATATAATGTGCGCTCAAGTGGTCTTGCGTATTTAGAAATACTTATAACAACAACAATATCCATTGTTGAAATATTAAACATCCAATTTCTGATAAAAAATAAATATCATAAAAATATATTTCATTAGTGTATTCTACCTGTAAATTTTTAATAGCTTTAGGATTGACTTGAAATTAAACTGAAACTGTCCTGTAAATAGTGTTGATAATGTTAGTAGCTGGCTTGAATTGTTGAGTTTCTTAGATAGGGTTCTTCTTTTTTCATAGGAGAACAATATCAGTTTTGCAATCTAATTTCCTCTTTGTGGCGTTCTTGCTGGTCTCGCCAATGACATTGCTTGTAATATCAAAAAGTATCACATATAAGTGGAATGTTTAGTAAGTGACTCTATTCTATGTGTATCGGAACATAATTGACAATCGTAGCGAATGGTTGACATTGACGGTGACAGAACAGTGACAACTTCAAGTTAACCTAATGAAATTGTGATAAGAATTAAAAGGTGGAATATTAATAAAAATCCATTATAAAAACAAGTTTACAAATATGAAGAATGGACGATAATGCGAAGAACGCATCTTCCTACCAATCGGACCAAGAAATACTCGATGGTATGTACCCTTGTTGCTTACCAAAAAGTTTGTAATCCGAGTCTTGTGTTCCGAGAAGCGAAGCAGTGCAACAGGTATTTTGTAATATGACGTAGTTTATTTCCTTGCGTTACACACATATTTGTTTGTATTCTTTCAACAATTCAGGTTGAAAGACTTAGTGGAGTAATTCTTCGCGTAAGATCAATGTAACTTTGCATTTAGTTAAGTAACTCATAGATTTTGTTACCTATGATAAATTATTTCAAGTTAGATTACCTAATTATTGTTGTGCCTTTTGTTTTGAATATGTTTATAGCTACAGCAGTGTTTGTTTAAATGAAAATCTTTAATTACTATTTGTGTATGTAGATTATTATTGTTTTGAATCATTTGAAGGTTTAATTATGTTTTTTTTTTTACTATTAACATAAAACAGTGAAAGGTGCAGAGTTTGTACATTAGATGTTAAATAAGACATGAGTTGATGTCTGCTACTGAATACAACTTAAAAGTATTATTTTTATCAATTGTATTATGTTTTTTGTTTGAATATGCAATGTAGGGTAATAGCACAGGGATAGCTCATTTGATAAAGAGCCAGTCTATAAACTTGTGGTCCCTGATTTTAATCCTGGTGTGGTCATGTACCATTAAAATTGTGTTTTTGGATTTGACTTGTTTTAGCTTTATTTTTTTATACAACGTCAGGAGGAATTCAAGCATATGGCCCACCTGATGTAAAGCAGTTACCATAGCCAATTAACACTTGTAATATATTAAATATCACTCGTGCGATGCCTCCTCGACTGCTTACACAGCAACTTCTTAGGAGTTAACTGGTGACTTCACTCACATACAGGAACACAACAACCCTCTTGGGAGTTGTTATTTAGCTGCGGTTTTCTGTGAGGTGGACAAATGTTTATCTTGTGTGGGAATCGAACCCACGAGCGTTGGTGTCAAAGTCGCATCATTAACGACTGAGCCACCGAGCTCGTCAAACGTTAGCTTGTCGGTGAGGGATAATATGAGGAAACCAAGAAATTGTATGTATGGTCTTTTATCCCTTGTGGGGTAGGCAGAGCGCCACATGACTCGATCCATACATATCTCACTCGCTTCAATAACATTCTTCTCATGCATGCTCGCCGGTTTCTAGGGCTCCTGGCATCACCTTCTGATAGAACAGGAGCAATTTGACCGTGATTGGTTAGTTTTGGCCTTCCTCGGCTCCTACATCCTTCTACTTTGGCATTGTATATCTGCTGTATCATTCTTTCATCCTGCTCTCTTTGCCAAATCCTTAGTCTTATCCTTAGTTAATAAATGGGATATTCTTATCCACTACACCATTTAAGCTTACTGAATCTTTCGTACCCTTTGACGAGCTTGGTGTGTCCTCCAGTGAGAACCTCTACTCAATCTTCAGGAATTATGATATCCTTCCTTTTAATGGTTTATCACGAATGCGGAAATACATAAGGAAGTACAAATGAACACAGACACGGAAGAGATCCTTATTTATAAAAAGCGACTTAAAAGGCTGGCCAACTGACAGACTTACTTTTGCCTCTCAGAAAACTATGAGAGTCGCCAGCCCGACGATTAGGATATCTTGCAGAAAAGTTTACTATTTCCTGTCTTTTAGTGTATAAATGTAGATTGTTTTTGACAAAAATGCAGATATCAAAAATGTACATAGCGGGTAGCGTCAGTAATTTAAATTTTTTGAAAAATGGTCGTCACAATTCCAAAGCACCTGCCCCACATATTGCTCTTATGCATTTTTTTAAAGATGGATTATTTCTTCAGACAGGATCATTCTTGTGTGATTGAAAGATACTTTAGCGTTTTTTTTATGCTACGTTGGCCCACCTGATGTAAAGCTTGTACCATAGCCTATTAACGGTTGCGATATATTAAGTATCACTCGCGCGATACCTCCTCTGCTGCTTACACAGCAACTCCTTGGAGCCTACTGGTGACCTCACTCACATGCAGGAACACAACAACCCTCTAGGGAGTTGTTATTTGGTTGCGGTTTTCTGTGAGGTGGAGGTACTTCCCCAGACGGGATACTTTGATGCGCCGTACCTCTCTTAAAACATCCAGACCAAGACAAACAGACATGTTGATGCACACAAATGTTTGCCCTGTGTAGGAATCGAGCCCACGAGCGTTGGTGTCAAAGTCGCGTCATTCACGACTGAGCCACCGAGCTCGTCAACAGGATTTGGCGAAGATACTGATTTTTACATGCAGCGACTGCCATCAGACTTCCAAAACACAGAGGGAAAACCGTATCCTTAAGTTAGGTCACACGTCTTCCAAAATATAATTCCTTGGACGTGCTGGTTTCCTCACAATGTTTTCCTTTCACCACCGAGCAAGTGATAATTACAAATATATACATAAATCCTAAAACACAAATTTTGTGGTACATGCCAGGATTCGAACCTGAGACCAGTTGGTCAATTCTTTATCCACCGGGCATAACTGCTCAGTTTGAAGTGCACTCGTGCAAATACTACAAATAAACATGTAAAACATAATAGAACCTAAATACACTTTATACAATTATGACACACTAGCTTTTACCCGCGGCTTCGCTCGCATTGATAAAAAAATATATATTTTTTAAAATAAAGAGTATCATATTTTACTTCTGATACCTCCAAGAATATGTGTACAAAATTTCATGATCATCTGTTCAGTAGTTTTCGCGTGAAAGCATAACAAACAAACGGACATTCACATTTATAATATTAGTAGGATATTACTACATATCAACTTATAGTTTAAAATTGTGTATATGTAAATATTATATTAGTGTATCCTGCAGTTCATCACACCACATCAACCCATACTCATCTCATTGCAGGGATACGGGCCTCCCTTCAAATGAAGGAATTTTCAAGCCGCCCGAGGGCCACTGACTTAGCTTAACAATTGTCATCTATCGACAACCGGGACCGATGGCTTAACGTGCCCTCCGAAGCACGGAGATCATATATCATCCATCATATATAAACCAAAATAAATAAAAAAATATGGGGGTCATGTGCCAGAAGCGTGCTCGTTCGCGACCCCTGCCAATCAGTCGATTGCAATTCTGGACCAAGAGCGCACCGACGTGCGGATTAGGGCGTCCCCCGTAGGCGACGCGCACCGATCCGCCCCCGTCGGTGCGAATACAGCTGCATGCGGCGGTGGGGGCCGCCACCCACCACGCAGCGCCAATTCCGGCGGGACGAGGGGAGCCGAGTGCCGCATAGGCACGTGGAATGTGAGAGGTGGATTGAAAGATAAGACGAATGAACTGATAGACGTAATGAATGATAGACGTTTGGATGCTTTATGTGTGACAGAGACTAAGCGCAAGGGGAGCGACACCGATGATCTGCCCGGTGGTATGATGGCCCTATGGTCTGGGGTAGACCGTGACGATCATGCCAGTGCTGGTGTAGGTGTCGTACTCTCCTCTCGCTTAGCCACTGGTGTAAGAGATTACTGTTTGGTAGGGCCTAGACTTCTCTGGGTTCGTATTAAACTGGGCATCACGCGAGTATTTTTGGTTGCAGCATACGCTCCCGTAAGCTCAGCGTGTGCTCAAGAACTGGAGAAGTTTTGGGAGTCTGTGAGGGATGTTCTGGACTTAGTTGAAGGGAACGAAAGAGTGATTATGTGTGGAGACTTGAATGGATGGGTTGGGACCAAGCGATACAGCTATGAAGCTGTTCTTGGTCCGTATGGAGATAAGAGAGTGAACGAAGCAGGTAAGTCTATACTAGAGTTATGTATGGAACGAGGCCTCCTCGTGTCGAATACTTTATTTCATCATAAGGATATTCACACGTATACATGGAGAAGGAATGATCAAAAAAGTGTGATTGATTTGATTTTAATAGATAGACGTCTCCGAAATGTTCTAATGGATACAAGAGCCTTTAGAGGCCCCACTCTTGAGACGGACCACTACCTGGTGGTAAGCCGGTTTGTGGGCCTTTTTAGGAAGTGGAGGCACTGGCGAGTGCGTATCCCTTTCGGAGACCATGAAAGGATAATGAGCGAAAAATTGCAAGATGAAAGTGTAAGGAGAATGTATGTGCATCTGGTAAGTGAGAGACTTGCAAATGCAAGCCTCTCTGACTCAGATGTGGATGATTGTTGGAAAGTTTTGAAAGAAAGTATGGTGGATAGTGCAAAAGAAGCTTGTGGATGTGCAAAGAGACGTAAAACAGCGAAAGGAGATGCCTGGTGGGATGCGGAGGTTGAATCCTCCGTAGCAAGAAAGAGGAAAGCGTGGCTGGATTACGTATCATCTTTGCCTTTAAATGAAAATATGAGAGAAAAGAAGAAAGAAATGTACCGTCTATGCAAGAATGAAACCAAGGCTTTAGTGAAAGAGAAGCGTGAAAGACAAATTATGAATGAGGAAGAGAGGCTGACGAAAAACTTCGAGGCAAATACCAAACTCTTTTGGAGAGAGGTAAAGAAGTCTCGGAGTGGTTCGTCGGCATCCAGAATGGATAAGATAAAGTCTAAAGCTGGTGTCATTCTTGCGAACACTCAGGAAGTGTTAGAACGGTGGAGTGAATATTTTGAGGAAATATATGAGTATGCCTCGGACGCTGGCAATGAGAGTGAGTCGGATGCTTACTCCACGTTGACGGCGTCCGACGAAGGCATAACTATGGATGAGATCGAATGGTCGATACGAAGCTTGAAAAATGGAAAATCAGCGGGAATTGATCTGATCACAGCTGAGATGATCAAATTAGGTGGCACTTACGTCCGGGACGCCTTCTGGTACCTATGCAACCTATGCTGGAGAACTGGAAGGGTCCCAATGGACTGGAGACGCGCAGTCATCGTGCCCTTGTATAAAGGCAAGGGATCACGCATGGACTGCGCCAACTATAGGGCCATCAGTTTGATCAGCTTAGCAGCAAAAGTATATGGAAAGGTGATTGAAAGGAGAATGAGGGTGAAATCCGATGAAATGCTGTGGGACGCACAAGGAGGTTTCCGAAATGGAAGGGGATGTACGGATCAAGTTTTCTCGCTCCGCAATATCGTAGAGAAGCATCTGGCCATAGACCGGAAGGTTTTCTGCGGTTTTGTGGATCTTGAGAAAGCCTTTGATAGGGTTGTGCGAAAGGAACTGTGGGACATATTGCCGAGATATGGGATTGACGGTTCACTGCTCCGTGCTGTGCAGTCCACTTACAAGGATTGCTCAGCATGTGTGCGGATAGACGGTGGCATGTCACCCTGGTTTGATGTCAAAATTGGTGTCAAACAGGGTTGCATGCTATCTGCTAGGCTGTTTATCCTGTATCTCGATAGTTGTCTGCAGAGAATAAGATCAACGAATGTGGGATTGCGCATGGGTGACCAAGTGGTGAACTGTCTGCTGTATGCAGACGATGCCGTGCTATTAGCAGATACACCATCTAAGCTGCAAACACTGGTCACAGCGATGAAAGACGACTGTATGGAGAAAGGCTTACTACTGAATGCGAAGAAAACAAAGATAATGGTATTTGAAAGAGAAGAATCCAGAACTAATGTAAGGATTACGATTGATGATGAAGTGTTGGAACAAGTGGATGAGTTTGTATATCTTGGATGCGCTTTCAGCAGGGATGGAAGGTACACCGCAGATGTGGAAAGACGAGTGAGTGCTGGGAATAGTGTGAATGGAGCGTTGGGAAAACTTCTTGGCAGTAAAATCCTGAGCCAGAAGGCACAACTCGCTATACACAATGCAGTGTTGGTCCCAACGCTAACTTATGGAAGCGAGAGTTGGGTATGGCAGAAAGAGCATGAAAGTAGAATAAACGCGGTTGAAATGCGAGCGCTGCGCAAAATTTGTGGCGTAAGGCTCGTAGACCGTATTCGCAATGATGATGTTAGAAATAGAGTTGGTCTGAAAGAGAGCGTCGGTGTTAAAATAAGAAGAGGCATGCTCCGATGGTTCGGGCATGTAGAAAGAATGCAAGATGAAAGAATGACGAAGCAGATATACAATGCAAAAGTGGAAGGATGTAGGAGCCGGGGAAGGCCAAGACTTACCTACCATGACCAAATTGGTCATGTTCTATCAGAAGGTGATGTCAGGAGCCCTAGAAACCGGCGTGCGTGCATGAGAAGAGCAATGAATGTTAAAGAAGCGAGTGAGATATGTAAGGATCGAGTCACGTGGCGCTCGGTTCTCTCTGCCTACCCCGCAAGGGATTTGGCGTGAAGTTATAGATAGATATATAAACCCATCCATAGACAGGATGCGGTCGACGTTTCGTTAGAATGACACGCGTAACGTCGCCATCGTGCAATTGTGTCCGCTTATTTTTTTTTTTTTTAATATTATCGGGCAAATTACACAGCGCCATCTAGCCCCAAAGTAAGCGAAGCTTGTGTTATGGGTACTAGACAACTGATGAACATACGTAAATACATTAATTTTTGTAAATACATACTTATTATTCATAGAAAATACCAAGACCAGTACGAACAGATATGTTGATGCACACAAATGTTTGTACTGTGTGGGAATCGAACCCACGAGCACCACCGTGTCAAAGTAGCGTAACAGCGCGTTTCACCACTGCGCCACCGAGCTCGTCTTAAATTAAGCAGCCCTATCCTTCTTAAAATGAATTTGTTTGATACATACATACATATCATCACGCCTGTCTCCCATTGGAGTAGGCGGAGACTATGGACCGTCAGGTGCTCCGATCCAAACATACCTCTCTCGGCTCTTCCACACTCATCAATCTCTTCACTCATGCTCTTCGATTTCGGGTGCATTATTAAATCAAGCATACGGCCTGCCAGATGGTAAACAGTCACCGTAGCCTATGGACATTTGCAACACCACGGGTGTCATTCATGCGTTGCTGGCCCTCTAAAAAAACTTTTTCACGCATTTCTTGAAGAATTCCATGCTGTATAGTCCCTTGGAAAAACCTCGGCTGGGATCTCATTCCACAGCTTGAGAGTTCTCGGTAGAAAACTTCTCTGGAACCGTATAGTACGCGACCACTGCGGTACCAGCGTGTGAGGATGAACTCCCCGCCATCGGCGAGCGGTGCTGTTATAAAAAGATAACATTACCTTGATGTAACATATAAATAATAACATTTTCTGTCCAGCACGAGGCATCAACATGACAGTTGAAGAAGTAGCTGGTCTCCCGACCACCAAGTACTCGGAGAGGGTGCAATCACTGAGGCTCACTGACAATGACCTTGCATTCTTAAAGGGACTTCGGAGAAGGATTAAGAATAGGGTAAGTGCACTTTATTAGACGCAATTTGATCTAATCTGCTTTGTGTGCTTCCGCCACCTATTAGTTCGTGCGAACTAGCGCCGGCTGGCACCCACACACTAACGTTAGTAGATGCCTGCCGTCGCTACCGTGACTGCTGCAGTCCGGCAGCAGTAGCCTGCAAGAATGCAACTTTTGCAAAATGACCCCTGAATCTCTTGTCTTTATTAGATGTTATAATTTTTTTTTTTTTTAATAAATGTCGGACAAATTACACAGCGCCACCTAGCCCCAAAGTAAGCGAAGCTTGTGTTATGGGTACTCGACAACTGATAAACATACGTAAATACATTTTTTTTTTGTAAATACATACTTATTATACATAGAAAACACCCAGACCAAGACAAACAGACATGTTCATGCACACAAATGTTTGTACTGTGTGGGAATCGAACTCACGAGTGTTGGTGTCAAAGTAGCGTAAAAGCGCGTTTTACCACTGCGCCACCGAGCTCGTCTAATTAAACGGATAACTGCAGCTATTAAATTAAATGCTAGTCAATAAGCTTCTATATCATCCACCAGGTCCTTTACGGGGTAGGCAGAGGGAACCGACACACACCTGACTCGCTTTCTTAACCGCTTGTCTTAAAAAAAAAGTATTGTAAGATAGGCAGGGCGTATCAAAGCAGCTCGCCTGGAGAAGTACCTCCACCTCACCGAAAACTGCAGCCAAATAACAACTCCCTAGACGGTTGTTGTGTTCCTGCGTGTGAGTGAGGTCACCAGTAAGCTACTAAGGTATTGCTGTGTAAGCAGCAGATGAGGCATCGCGCGAGTGATACTCAATTCATTACACGCGTTAATAGGCTACGGTAACCGCTTTACATTTCTTGTACGTGCGGGTTTGCTCACGATGTGTTTCTTCATCGCGTAAGCAGGTGATAATTACAAATATGAACATCAATCCAAAAACACTAATTTAGTGGTACATGCCATGTCTCTGCTCTATTCGCATGAAAGATATTATTAGTTAATAGATTCAGGCGTTATTTTGCGAAAGTCAAATTTACACGCAAATAACAGTAGTGGGTGGGTGCCGGCCGGCGCTAGGCCGCATGAACTAATTGGTGGCGGAAGCACACAAAGCAGGTTAGATCAAATTGCGTGTAAAGATATTATTTACATTTTTTTTTATTATATGTTTTATAAAGCCTATAGGTGTGTAAGGATCGAGTCACGTGGCGCGTGGCGCTCGGTTCTCTCTGCCTACCGCGCAAGGGAGCTGGCGTGAAGTTATAGATAGATAGATAAAGCCTATATAACACGAATGTAAAAATATATATACTTTCTTTTTTATACAACGTCTGTAGACATTCAAGCATACGGCCCACCTGATGTAAAGCGGGTACCGTAGCCTATTTACGCTTGCGATATATTCTTGTGATAGTGCATTTGTATACAAATCGATTATAAAGTATTTGATTTTCGGTGCTTTTTATGAAAATTGAAGAAGTATGGTCTCGTGTCCTTCGTCTTACTTAACCATAGATAACAGAATTCTGTTATCTATGGTCTTAACAGAGGTATGGTATGGCATAGCGTTATTTTATCAGGAACAGTTTGACTGGGGAGTCCTTTCGTGGAATGTATTTTCAGGAACACCGTTCGTATATGAAATCTATATGTTTGTCTGTGCGTTTTTCAGTGTGTTTGACTGTCGTTTCTTTTCGAATATTCGAATTTTGACTTCAGATTCGGAAACAGCATAAAAAAGTAGAATAGGAATGTTCAGGAACACCGTTCCTATCTCTTAAGGAACATAGTCAAAATGGCCGACAAATAAAAAAATAATAATTTTGAATTGTTATATAATTGACGAGCCAGGTGTTCCTCTGGCAATGCAAGCTTGCGCATTCTCAACTGGTTTATGGTGAAATCGTTGGTATGTTCCAAGTGACAGGAAATCTCTTGCGGTCCGTGCAACTTGATACCTGTCGAGGTGTGGAGGTTACCGCCTCGCTGCATCGCCCTGTTGGTATCACTTGGCGGTTTTAGGGTTCCGTCATAATCCAGGGTTTCTAGCTAGTAAACAAAATGAGCTACAGGTAGGTAATTTTTTATACAACGTTGGGAAAAAAGCCTACGGGCTTATGAACGCAATATATCACATTACTAGCGAGACGCCACGTTAGCTGGTAACACAACACCTCCTTAGGAGCTTACTGCCATGCAATTCTCTAAGCGACTCGTAATGGCTGTGTGCGTCGCTGTGATCACAGATGTCACAGCTTTGACATCGTCTACTGCGATCACGGCTAAATTATTTGGTATTCTATAAGGCTGTAAGCGTACGCGAGGCTGTTTGCCTTGTAGAATTCCAATTCCAAACGCAGCCTTGCGGCACTAGTGTCGCACAACCATGAAAAGCGACACCAAAGAATTGCAATTTTGTGTTCAAGGCTGTAACAGCCGATGTTTCCGAGGATGTAAGGACGTTTGCTCTTACAGAATTGCATGGTTGGTGACCTCACTTACACGTAGGAACACAACAACCCTCGAGAGAGTTTTTATTTAGCTGCGGTTTTCTGTGAGGTGGAGGTCGATGGGCTGCTTTGATGCGCCCTACCTCTCTTCACATTTCTGATTACACAAGCCTACGGGCTGAGGAACGCTTGCAATATATCACATTACTAGCGAGACGCCACGTTAGCTGGTAACACAGCACCTCCTTAGGAGCTTACTGGTGACCTCACTCACACGTAGGAACACAACAACCCTCGAGAGAGTTGTTATTTAGCTGCGGTTTTCTGTGAGGTGGAGGTCGATGGGCTGCTTTGATGCGCCCTACCTCTCTTCACATTTCTGATTAGGCTATTATGTCGAGAGTTTTGAGTAAAGAGTAAATGGGTTTGAAAGAGAGTGTTGGTGTTAAAATAAGGAGAGACATGCTCCGTTGGTTCGGATATGTAGAAAGAATACAGGAGGAAATAATGATGAAACAGATCGCGAAGATTGAAGGATGTAAGAGCCGAGGAAGTTCAAGATGTACCTACAATGACCAAATAGGTCGTGTTTCCATATAAGATATTATTAATATTTCAGAAACGATAATAAATTCTATAGTCGTGTCTGACCATACTATAATATATACTGTACTACCAAATCCCTTGCAGGGTTTGCAGAGAGGACCGAGCGACACGTGACTCGATCCTTACATACCTCACTCGCTTCAATAACATTCATTGCTCTTATGCACGCTCGCCGGTTTCCATGTAAGAGATGAAACAGAAAACTAGCAATACGGAACCCTAATAAAGCGAGATCAGAGCTATATTTTTTATGCAACGACGGAAGTCATACAAGCATACGGCCCACCTGATGTGAAGCGGTTACCGTAGTCTATGAACGCTTGCGATATATTAAATATCACTCGTGCGATGCCTCCTCTGCTGCTTACACAGCAACTCCTTGGGAGCTTATTGGTGACCTCACTCACACGCAGGAACACAACTAACCTCTAGGGAGTTGTTATTTGGCTGCTACGAGGTGGAGGTACTTCGCCAGATGGGCTGTATTGATGCGTCCTACTTCTCTTAATTCGCGTACTGAAATGAAAGGAAAGCATGTAGAACCAGTTGAGAATGCGCAAGCTTGCATTGCCAGAGGAACACCTGGCTCGTCAATTATATAACAATTCAATTTTTTTTTAATTTGTCGGCCATTTTGACCATGTACCTTAAGAGATAGGAACGGCGTTCCTGAACATTCCTATTCAACTTTTTTATGCTGAATTTGAATCTGAAGTCAAAATTCGAATATTCGAAAAAACGCACACACAGACAAACATATAGATTTCATATAGGAACGGTGTTCCTGATAAATGCATATTCATAACATAAGTAACTAGCTGCCGGACTAGGTATATACCAAAATTGCTCGTTCCAAGTAATTGGGTTTAATATTAAATCTGTTTAAAACTAACTAAAACTGTCTACAAATTTACCTTATTACAAGCCATTTTTAAGAGAGGAAGGGTGCATCAAAGTAGCCTGTCTGGGGATGTACCACCACCTCACAGAAAATCACCAGTAAGCTTCTAAGGAGTTACTGTGTTAGCAGCAAATGTGGAATCGCGCGAGTGCTACTTAATGTATTCATAGGCTACAGTAGCCGCTTGATGCCAGATGGACATTATTCTCTGTTTATTTTCCAGTTGGCATCACAAAACAGCCGGCGTCGTAGTGTTGAGCATCTCAGTCGGCTGACACGCGAGCTGCGAGCGGTGCGGGCGTGCCGCGCCGACGCTGTGGCCGAGCGTCGCACGCTGACACTCCGGCGCGAGGCTGTGCTCGACAAGTGTCGGCGGTTGCGGCTGCACATCACTCAGGTGAGCCTCCCTGTCGTACCACTTGCGAATACTATATAAAATCTCATTTTATTGAATACTTTTTTTTTATTGGGGACACGGCATGTGACAGCCTGGGCCTACTTGGTGGGCCGCAGGGCACTGGTGTCCAGGAATAGAAGCCACGTAATACTATGCACTTCATGTCATCTCGTCGCGTCCACTATGCCTTGAAGGTTTCCTCTTGAAGGACCTAATGTCAAACGCATGTGGAGCCGGTCAGCGGTTCGGCACAAAAAGGATTGACTAAACCTTTTTGTGCGAGGCAATGGAATGATATTCTCGACTGTGTGAGAATGTGCACGCTGAGATGGTCTATAAAACATAGTCCAACAAAAGCTTTTCGTGAGACTCTTATTTACCAAATTTGTATGTTTTACGTAATTGGTGCAAGTTATTTGTGTACTCATCCACACTATAAAGTATCTGACTGGGGGCGTTTTAACTGGGTATATTTCAACCCTACCAAGAAACAAGTTTGCGCGTTCACCGTTAAGAAAACCCCATTTGCAGTTGTTCCCCAATTCCAGAACACGCCGCTTACAATTGCCAAGAACATTGGAATTCAGTATCGAGGTCACCTGGAGGAGAAGGTCAAGCTGGCGTCCAAGAAACTTGGTGTGCTCAACAGGGCCAAACAGTACTTCAACTTGGGGCAAAGACTTATGTCATATAAGTCCCAATGCAGATCGTATACGGAGTACTGTAGTCACCTATGGGCGGGAGCACCTGGATACCAGCTAGGACCTTGTAATTCGGTGCAGAGACGAGCTGTGATGATCGTCGATGATCGTGAACTCACACACGGTATTGAACCCTTAAGTTTGAGAAGAGATTTTGCCTCCCTTTGCGTGTTCTACCGATTGTATAACGGGTTGTGTTCTGAGGAGCTGTTCGACATAATGCCAGCCTCGTTTTGCAATCGCACAGCTCGCCGACAGCTGAGAGTTCATCCTTTATCAATGGTCGCGTACTTGACAAACCTTAAGAACTTAACAAGCCAAAAGAATGTCTAAATATAAGGTTAATAGATTCAGGCGTTATTTTGCGAAAGTCAAATCCATATGCAATTTGATCTAACCTGCTTTGCGTGCTTCCGCCACCAATTAGTTCATGCGGCCTAGCGCCGGCCGGCACCCACCCACTACTGTTAGTACTTGGTACATGCCGACGCTGCCATGGCTGCTCCGGTAGTCTCTGCCTCGGCTGCTGCGGTCGTCCGTCATCTGGAACAGAATCCGCATGCCCCTACCACGACCAGGCCAGTCGTGGCAGCGACGGTGGTGGTGGGGGCACGGGGGGCGACCGCAGCAGCCGAGGCAGAGACTACCGGAGCAGGCAGTCATGGCAGCGTCGGCATGTACCAAGTACTAACAGTAGTGGGTGGGTGCCGGCCGGCGCTAGGCCGCATGAACTAATTGGTGGCGGAAGCACGCAAAGCAGGTTAGATCAAATTGCATATAAATATAAGGTGCTAATTTGGTCACGGTAGGTTAGTCTCGGTCTTCCTCGGCTCCTACATCGGTTTCGTTATTCTTTCATACTGCACTATTTCTACACGTCTGAATCAACGGAGCATCCCTTTAATCTTGACACTGACACTCTCTTTCAGACCAACTCTCTTCCTTCGTCATCATTACTGTAGTTTTTGCGACGACAAATTGCGTAGCATCATAACTAGTAAATAACAGCAAGCTGTGTAGGCAGAGCTGATATTTTTTAAATTTAAAAAATATTTAAATATTTTATTTTAAATTTTTT
Organism: Pyralis farinalis; assembly: GCA_947507595.1. Lineage (NCBI taxonomy): Eukaryota > Metazoa > Arthropoda > Insecta > Lepidoptera > Pyralidae > Pyralis > Pyralis farinalis. The sequence goes on along the minus strand of OX382263.1, from coordinate 37,686,142 downwards.
AATAATATATGGAACCCTGTACGACATCTAGCGACGAGTGCTGTTACTTTTTCTGTTGATGGGAGTGCAGTGCAGACTCTGCACTGCAGAGTGGCCGGCCATACGTTTTCCCATATGTTTTTTAGGGTTCCGTACCCAAAGGGTAAAACGGAACCCTATTACTGAGGCTCCGCTGTCCGTCCGTCCGTCCGTCTGTCACCGGGCTGTATCTCATTAACCGTGATAGCTAGACAGTTGAAATTTTCACAGATGATGTATTTCTGTTGCCGCTATAACAACAAATACTAAAAAATAGAATAAGATAAATATTTAAGGGGGCTCCCATACAACAAACGTGATATTTTTGCCTTTTTTATAGATAATGGTACGGAACCCTTCGTGCGCGAGTCCGACTCGCACTTGGTCGATTTTTTCTAATTGGAACGATTTTGGACCGTTCTTCCTCACCAACGAACATTTAAATTTCAAATTAAAGGATACAAAACTACAATATGTTAGCTATTAGTGTGTCGATTTTGGAGTTTCTCACTATTACCGTCTAAACGCTAGCTGGATGACATCAGTCTACCCCAAACGACAATTTTGAGGGTAATGTGGCTCCGCTGGCTATCGCAGCTCTGCCAATCAACTCCGGCTGTTAACTCCACGGCATCAATTATCCTCACTCAACAAAGACTAATTAAGTCTAGAGGACAACTTACCTATAATACCATGTTTTTACGATTTATCGTCAGTTTTCAGATGTCCATAATGTTGTAGACTAAAACTTGAACTCTTATGTGGAGAATGGAGACTCACTCTTGCCTAGCTCAGGCACTAGCTTTTTCTCCATAGATTACTTAGTTATGCCTAAAGATTAATTATCTTGGAGAGAGAATTTAAACTATTTTTGTATTGTATTATATATTTTTTTTTATACAATGTCGGGAGGTATACAAGCACACGGCCCACCTGATGTAAAGCGATAACTTATAACACACATAAAAGTAAACACATAAAAGTATCACACGCGCGATGCCACCTCTGCTGCTAGCACAGCAACTCCTTAGGAGCTTGCTGGAGACCACGCTACACAACAACCCTCTAAGAATGTTTTGATACGCCTTACCTCGCTTAAAAGCATCCAGACCAAGACAAACAGACATGTTCATGCACACAAATATTTGTCTTGTGTGGAAATCGAACCAAAGTGTCAAAGTCGCGTCATTCACCACTGCGCCACTGAGCTGGTTGGATATTTTATTATTGTACATGTTATTTTCAGATCCTAAAAGACCGGTCAGACCCAACACAAGTACCTTCCATAGACATAGAATCACAAGAATCTCAGGCAGACCCGTCCAAAGAATTTAAAAAAATATCCGTCACAGAGACAAAAGCACCCCTCCTCTCAGAATGCTTCAAACCCGAGCGGGAGAAAGAGCTGAAGATAGAAAGGGACAAGACCACGTTCGAATGCCGCATAGACAAGTTGGTCCAACAAAGTGTCAACCATATATATAAGAGCGAAAAGATGGACAAAAAGAAAGTCTTTGCGAAAACAGTTTTTATTACCAATGATTTTTCGAGTGACGTCAAATCTGTGGTTCTGAATAATGATTTTGGAGTTTTCGAAGGGGTGAAAGGGGTGTTAGGCAGTGAAAATGGGGTTTTGAATTTATCGGTAAAGGAGGGGCGGAGAAAAAGTCACGGAAGGAAACAGTCGGCGCCGCGACGCATAGCGTACTACACTGACAGTGATGGTAAGAGAAATATACTGTTTATATAAAACGTGCATGAAAAGAGCTATGAATGTTATTGAAGCGAGTGAGGTGTGGAAGGATCGAGTCACGCGGCGGTCGGTCCTCTCAGCCTACCCCGTAAGGATTTTTTATAGATAGATAGATTCTATAATACATTACCTGAAACAATTCTGTCCTTGCCTGACAATATGTTCAAAAGGTACATAAAAAATACTCTGTGTAAGAAGGGTTATTACAGAGTCGATGAATATCTGACTGACAGAGATGTTTGGAAATGATTCAGCACGTGTATTAATATATCTTTAATTGTACCACTTGATATCACTATATGTACACTCACGTATATTTATTGTAATATATATTAACAATGAAAAAGACCCATATTGGCAACTTTCTTTTGGCATTTCTTAGTCATTTTCAAAATGCTGGTAGATTAAAAAAGAAAGATTAAAACTAAAATACTAAAAAAATATTAAGATACAATATGATCTAATTTAAATAATGTTAAACGTGTCTAAGTAAGTGCCTAATGGCAAATAAATGATTTTTATCTTTTATACTATCATTTCTTTTATATAAAGCGACAGGAGGCAAACAAGCTGCCGCGACTGTCTCTACCATTGACCGCCGTCTGGGACAGGAACCGCAAGCATGCTTGGTCGCCTCTGCCACAACTGGTCGTCTTCGTCTGCGCTGTTGCAGTCGTCTCTGCGATTTACCGCCATCACATGCATCCACCACAGCTGCTGTCATGTCTGCTCTGACTGACAAGGCATCCTGAGGCGCTAAGCATCCTTAGTCGATAGAATCATATTGAGTTGAAACTGGTGATGGAAGGGGTCAATGAAAATATATTAAATAGAGGGGTGTTGCTTAGATCTGGCTAGGCTTTTTTTATATACAACGTCGGAAAGCATACAAGCATACGGCCCACCTGATGTAAAGCGGTTAGCGTAGCCTATCGACGCTTGTAATACATTAGGTATCACTCGCGAGATGCCTCCTCTGCTGCTAACACAGCAACTCCTTAGGAGCTTACTGGTAACCTCACTCACACGCGGAAACACAACAATCCTCTAGGGAGTTGTTATTTGGCTGCGGTCTTCTGCGAGGTGGAGATACTTCCGCAGACGGGCTGCTTCAATGCGACGTACCTCCTAAAACATCCATACCAAGACAAACAGACATGTTCATGCACACAAATGTTTGCCTTGTGTGGGAATCGAACCCACGAGCGTCGGTGTCAAAGTCGCGTCATTCACGACTGGGCCACCGAGCTCGTCAACAGGCTGCTCTGGTTCCTTCGCTATTAATTTACGTTTTGTAATTTCCAGATGGCGTCCTGGACTTGAAAATAAAGAAAGAGAGCCAGTGACGAAGAAGTAGACGTAGAATATAAGCGCTCCAAGTATAATGAGACCAAATATAGTAATACGGCTGGAATCTAGATCTAAGGTGAACACACCCGTCTGAATCAGGTGCTCGCGATACAAAGACTAAACTGGTACTGAAGTCTCCGGGGGATCCAACACGCGGCTTCACCTCGTGTCAATGTAGGATTGTTTTTGATGTGAAACATTCTAACTTTCATTCAAAGCGTCGGTGTTAAAATAAGAAGAGGCATGCTCCGTTGGTTCGGACATGTAGAAAGAATGCAGGCTGAAAGAATGACGAAGCAGATATAGTGGAAGGATGTAGGAGCCGAGGAAGGCCAAGGCTTACCTACCATGACCAAATTGGTCGTGTTCTATCAGAAGGTGATGTCAGGAGCCCTAGAAACCGGCGAGCGTGCATGAAAAGAGCTATGAATGTCACAGAAGCGAGTGAAGTATGCAAGGACCGCGTCTTATGGCGCTCGGTTCTCTTTGCCTACCCCGCAAGGGATTTGGCGTGAAGTTATAGATAGATAGATAAATAGATAGAAACATTCTATTGACGCGACTTGGCAGTAAAATTGAACCGTATGCCGTGACGGCAAATGGCATCACGCTCTCTCATGCCGTCACGCCCCCTCTACGCCGCCATTCTCGACTCCCTTGCGTGTGCGCGTGCGCATACTAGACACTCCGTTGCTTCTCTGCATCAGCTGTTTACTATATCTATCCGATCGTTTTTGATGTTTATTTATTAAAAATTTGAATATTCACTAAAATGTTTCACATTAGTTGGCGCGTTGCCACCCCCGGTGTTAACAGCAACTCATCAGGAACTGATACACTCACTCGCAGGAACACTACTACGCAGCGAGTTGTTATTTTGGCTTCGGTTTTCTGTGAGGTGGATTTACCTCCCCTGTCCCCCCTTGTAGCAGTGGACTGTGCTTTAAGGCTTTGCTGGTTAAATTAAATAGCGAAGTACTGCTTCATTGTTTATGTTCATCACGACAAAGAGGCAAAAATGTTGTGAACATTTAAAAAATCGAATAAACAAAAAGAAATAAAGGTGATGTCAGGAGCCCCAGCAACCGGCGAGCGTGCATGAAAAGAGCATTGAATGTGACAGAAGCGAGTGAAGTATGTAAGGACCGCGTCTTATGGCGCTCGGTTCTCTCTGCCTAACCCGCAAGGGACCTGGCATACAAATAAAGATATTACGACCTTTTCGGAATACCAATTGTTTCAAAAAGCCGACTTTTTAACGTGAATACGTATTTAGTTTCCATAGTGGGAGGCAATTCAGAAAATTGATACCGGCGAATGCAGTTTGGTTGTTGTAGCGACATATCTATCGTTTTCATACAAAATTTTACTACTCCACTTGATGGCTAAGTCATAAGGCAGACTGTGACGCAAAGTAGGCCGTATGCTTGGCCGTAGGTTACCGTAGCCCATGAACGCTTGCGACACCGGATGTATCACTGGCGTATCACCCCAGTTGATAACGTAGCAACTCCCTAGCAGCTTACTGGTAATCTGACTCGCAGGAACACAGCAACCGTCCACGGTGTTGTTATTTAACTGAAGTTTTCTTGGCAGGTGGGAGGTACTTCCCCAGACGGGTTGTTTTGTTGAGCCCTACCTCGCTTGAAGACATCCAGACCAAGACAGTTTGTCCTGTGTCGGAAGCGAACCGTTAGTAGCGTTTCTAACCACTCTGCCACCAGGCACGTCTAAACAAATAACAAAATAAAATCAAGTTATATTTTCGATCTCATTGACTGCAGTTACATGCTGTTACTATGGAAATTCTTGGACAGAATCAAACTGTTTATGTACCAAAAGAAAAATATTAAAAGAAAATAAATAGTGGACATGGGCTACGGCCTATGAAACCCCTAGAATGATATAAAAAAAAATTACAAATATACAGGGTGTAAAGAACAGGTTGCACTAAACTGAATTATTCTGGATTGATTCGTTTTTTTTTGTTTTTAGATGTCAACTAACATGCATAACGTAATATTGTATAAGCTTAATGTAAATTGAAAAATTACATACGAATTATTAATTACGTACGCCTATCCCGCAAGCGATTTGGCGGGAAGTTATAGATAGATCGATAAATTAAAAAAACATCGGTAATAGTGTAACATTGTAACAGAAGGAGTATACTGGTAGACACACGTATATTTTTTTTAGTTTTTATGTTCGGGGGGCGGTGTGGTTAGTAACGCTACTTTGTCACCAATGCTCGTGGGTTCGATTCCCACACAGGACAAACATGTGTGTGTATCAACATGTTTGTTTAGTATTGTCTTAGGTTTTCGCGATTGTTATACATTGAATTAAACAATTTTTAAGGGAAGTATTGCGTGTTTTATTTATTTTGTTGAACCTGACGTTTCGAATGCTTTGCAGCATCCGTGGTCTCAGGAAGACTCTCTTAAAGAAGGTCTTCCTGCGACCACGGATGCTGCAAAACATTCGAAACGTCAGGTTCAACAAAATAAAACAGGCGATACTTTCGAAAATTGTATAATTCAAACATATTTGTTCGTCGTAGTGTTTTTAAGAGAGGTAGGGCTCATCAAAGCATCCCGTCTGCGGAAGTACCTTCACCTCACAGAAAACCGCAGCCAAATAACAACTGCTCTAAGGATTGTTGTGTTTCCGCGAGTAAGTGAGGTCACCAGTAAGCTCCTTAGGAGATTCTGTGCAGCAGCTTAACGTGTTGCAAGCGTTCATAGGCTATGGTAATTGATATACATTGCATAAAAGGTAAAGTAAAATTACATACTTGCTTTACTTTTTACTGATATATTTACAAGTTTCAGTTTTTACATGTGTAAAAAATTATATTTTTTTTTAGTCATTTTATAAAATTGGCTTCGAAATTTCAAAAAATCCTCTCTGTTTCTCATACCTTCAAAGAAAGCTTTCAGCTCAATTTCAAGTTCATAGAGTTAGCGGTTTTGACTGCGCGTTGACACAGCCAGTGCAGTATTTGTTTACACAAATTGGTAATCAAATACAGCACCACGTTAAACATAATTCAATAGACTTTAATAGAAAGTATATTTTTAAATTGTGTTGTGTTGGTATACAATAACAAATATATAAATACGTAACTTATCTTAGTCTTGAGAAAAAAACTAGCGTTACAGATAGACGGACTTGTTTCGATTTTGATTTTTTGAGCGATAGCAGAAAAACACGTTTTTTAATAAACGTATTCTTTCTGCTATCGCTTTCGCCGAAGGAAAAAAGTAAATACTTGAAGCGAAACGGAAGTGAAACTTTAAGCGCGCTTTGAGAGAGAAAAAAGGTTTGGGGTTACGATTTTTGTAACGAAATAATAATAATAATAATGTCCGTCCCTCTTCTGTAATAGCTCAGTATCGGTAATCCCTCCAAATCACATGAAATAACCACAATACTACCCGTGACCTGCTCTTGCTATATTTTTACGAAAGTGCTTCTACGCGTTGGATCCTTGTTTGCGTGCACACCTATCAAATGACCACGATAGATACCATGACTAAAGACGCATGAAAATATTAATAATAGACGGTTACGCTGGGCCGTTACCTTACTGTAATAATATATCGTTACGCGCAGAATGTACCAGTGTGTATATGTATTTCATGAGTATAGCTCAATATAGTTTAGTATTAACTGATGCTCTCGGAACGTATACCATACACCATCAAACCTGTACGTAGGTATATTCTTTTTCTAGTGTTTCTCCTATTGTAATAATTTAAAACATAAATTGTATTTCATAAAAAGTACCGATAATCTACAGAAGGTGGACTTTTTGCATGTATACACATTGATACACATACTCATGTTTCGTTACGCATATCATTGAGAAAACAGCGTGCGTTTTGAGTAAACAACATCTTAAATATTGTCTAAGTCTCGTGAAAATGCTTTAAAATATTATATAACACGGTAGTTTTATTTTCCTATCGCCGTTCTTTTTACAATGACGGCTCTGTAGCAAACTTTATTTCATGGTCTTTAGCTTTGCCGAGATGCATTCCATGCACTAGCAACTGAAATCAGACGGGTTATACAAAGTATCTGTCCAATTTTTTCACGTAATGTACTATCTAATGGCCTAATCTTCTGTATGGCTTGTATGATGAAAATAGAAAAAAAATCTACGTTTTAATAGGTGATTTTCAAGCAAAATGTGATGTTTTTTATTTCATACGATTCGTTTAATATTTGAATCTGCGTCAAGAATAAAGTTAATAATGCTTTCCATAAATGTGGTGTACCGGTAGACACATAATATATATATATTTAATTGAGTTGCGTTTCGGCCACTCTTCATTAAACATGTTTATTTTATAAAAGCCTTATGCAGCGATATCACAATCGCTGCATAAGCGTATCTCAGCCTTTATATTGTACCTTTAGGGATCTATGTTAAGGTGTTATATGTATACTTTTTGTAAACATAATGTCATCCTAAATATGCATCACAATTGAAAATTGAATTTATAAGCAGCTATGTGTAAGGATATGTCATCACGAATACATTTTTAACGCATGCGTTGAGGTTTTTCCGGGGCTTTGTCCTGCTTTGTTGGATATAAAATAGAGCTATAAAGATATAAAAAAGCATCCACGTGAGAATATATTGAGGAAATTGTACGGTTTTACTCAAAAAGTTAAGAATGAAGCGGGTTTAATGTTGCAGAAACGCTTGAGGAACATAACCTTACACGTCGCTTATTTTTACATCTAATCATGATGTCAATTTACGACTATTAGTTTTCGCCGCTGAAAATCATCCTATTTTTTTGTACAAAATATCACCTCGTTGTATTCCCTCTTCTATATCTCACAAAAATACGAATTTAAACGTATTCAATAATATATACATTTTATTGTTACTAAAATTCAAAATTATTAATGTTAAATGATATTAAAATAATTAGGTTTTACATAAGACGTTTAAATGTTTCAATCTATTTAAAAGGAAAAAGCGGTAGTTCTTTAGAAAATACCTATATTTAAGTACTTTGTTTCAAATAAAAACAATTAAGTATTAAGGAACAGCGATATTGCGAATCTTATACAAAAAATGTCTAACAAAAAACATTTTAAAATATTCGCATTGTTATATTGACATTTTTATGCACGATAAGTATAATTTGCTTTTAAAAACTTAATTTTTTATTTGAAACAAAGCTGTTTTTAACATACGTGTGTTTGGTTCATAAGTAGAAGTCGCTGTAAAAGAACAACTTTGTCGAAGAAACCTTGTTCATCAATACAAATTTACATCCCTCTCTCCATAAATCAGATGACAACATTTGAATGGAAGGCTTTTTTTTATTTTTCAAATCCTATTTTAATATTGTTTCACGTGGCGAGTTAGCTCGCCTTTTTGTACATATGAACTGAACACCCTGTATATTATATTTGTAAAGTGCCAGAATATTTATGTACGTGTTTGAATAAATATGTTATGTCCATTAGATATAACATTATGTATGTATGTTTTGAAACAATATTTTGTATATTTGTTTTATAATGGTATACCGTTATTGGCGTAGTTAATGCAGCATCGAGTTGTAATAACTTTCAGTAAGTGTAGGCCTGTCTCACTTCGTTTTGCGTGCCCTTAGGTTCGTAGTAATACGGCATATTTTCGTGTGCACACTCTGTCACTCGATTCGCATTTTCCTTCGTAGGTTTTATAGCAAATCAAGTTTGAGCTGTAATGCACTTCATTTTTGCTGTATTATAGAATTGTGTTTTTTTCGAGTATTACAAGATATGGGTTAGCTCGTGTAAAGTGGTTATCGTAGCCTGTGAAAGCTTGTGATACAAACAGTATTGTTCGCATTTTGCCACTCCCCTGCTACATAGCAACTCCTCAGGAGCTTACCGGGACCCTCACTGCCTCGTAAGAATACAACATCTTCCAGATAATTGTGATTTGGAGTTTTAGATGGAGGTCTTTCCCCAGACGGGCTGCATTAATGCGTTCTTCTTTTTTTAACGGTCATCTATCGAAAACGGCCATGACCGATGGCGTAACGTGCCTTTCGAACACAGGAATTCGAGATGACAGAACCCTATATACAGATTGCGATTGATGCTGCTTGACTTACCTGTTCGATTAAACTGACTCGTAGATCGATGCCATCGAGCGCCTCAAACAGTTAGTAAGTAAATACTTTTAAATATGGAATCTTTTCGATGTATTCTTCAAATAATTTTCGTAATGCAAATTGAACATAATTTTTTTTTTCTTTAAAAACTTGTTTTTGGATCGTTTAGAACATTGCTGTTTGTTGGAAATGTGCCTGTATGTAAAAGAGCTTATTTGTGATTTTAAGCCAGAGTTGGTCCGTTATAAAAAAATGTTCAAATGTAATATATAATAGAAATATGTCCATTGCTGAGTCTACAAGAGAAAAATGCCACATTCTGTATCCGCTCATTTTCTGATTACATTTTAGAGTTTTAATGATGATTTGCATTAATGATGGGAAAATTAAAAAATATATACATCCCACATAGGTATTTGGTAGGTGGTAGGTAGGTGATAGACGTAGTTTTACAGCTGTATTCATTCAAGAAATGCAGTTTCTAACTAAAATGTTCCACAATTGACAATCGGAAACTATTAGTTGAAATTACAAAATCAATCCGAGAACTGGCTTCCAGCAAAAGAAAACTAAGGATATTATATTCAGGCGTTATATTACGAAAGTCAAATTTACATGTAATTTTATATAAAGTGTTTTGTGTGCGTCCGTCACCAATTCCTTGAAAATGTTCGCATGAACATGCGAGCTTGGGTTGGCCGCCCTCACCCAGTAGGTGCGTGCCATAGCTGCCATGGCTGCTCCGGTCATCTCTACCTCGGCCTACCTAAAATCGAAAAATATTGTCCTGTTTTCCGAAAGTTTGATTCGCAAACAGAACAACATTCTTCGATCGAAACTTGATACCGATAATGTGATCAATTTTTCTTTGAATAGAAACTACCAATGCTTTATTTCTATAAAATTAGGGCGGTATGTCGGTCACTATTTGAGTCAAAGCAAATTCTGTATAATCCGTAACAAAAATCATTAATTTTAAATAATTGTTTTAAAATGCGTACGAAAAATATTTTTTACGATATTATACATGACAATACTAGGGAAAGCCTAAAAAACTAATCAAAATTGATGAGTATGAATATATTGTGTGTATGATATGATGTATAATATAATTTTACTATATCTTTTTGTTAATATTTTTAATTTTTGTATAAACTGTTTATCATAAATATGTCGCTTTCAGAAAGTTAAACAAAATTGTATTTGTTATCGATTTATTATTATTGTAAAGGCAGGTACTGACTTGGGCAATGTTTCTTTCGATCTATCTTCATATGCATTTAAGATTGCAGCGTGTAATGTTACGTCATATGTCACGTATGTGAATTTGTTGTCAATACGAAATAATGGTATTTTTATTAGTGATACCGTTCTTAGGCCACTATCGATAGCCTAACGATAGTCTATCGATAGCACAAAATGTGGTAATAGTATTGACAAATTGCAATACTATCGATATTGTTACCCTTCATGAAGGGGTTACTATTGATACTAACGATAGTTTTAGCCAATCGTTAATAAATTAATACACAATTGCATTGTAATTGTATAAACACAACAAATATTGCTAATCTAGATTACTAGTAACACATGGTGTATAACTTGTTATCATATTAAGAGCGTAGATAAAAAAAAATAACTAGCCAGCCACTTACACAATAGATTGTGTCGATACTAACGATAGTAATCTATTCGTGGATGGCAATACTATCGATGTATCAGTTGATATAGCGACTGTCGGAGCTCAATTCTATC